>CM060912.1:15230629-17630629 GCA_030737875.1 Allium sativum
TCGGATAACCAAGATCGCATTATTCCGGGTCGTTACACCGTCAGCAGAGATGGTTAGAGTTCTTGGCTTCGCATGATTTCGATATCGCATACACGCCCGGAAAAGGCAATGCAGTAGCTGATGCCTTGAGTAGGAGACATGTTAGTTTAGGGGTTATGTTTCTTGAATGGAAGCAACTGGAGTATATCATACGGTATGATTTCAGACCAAAGTGCGAATTGGATCCAATAATGTTAGCAAATTTGACGTTCAGACCGACTTTGATTGAGTGGATCGGCTCCAGTCAAAGGGACGATCCTAATCTATTGGAAATCATCTCCAATTTAGAGGTGGGTATCGACAGTGAGGAGATGAGAAAGTATGGGCTTGATCGAGATGGATGGCTTTGAAAGAATGGAAGGTTAGTTGTACCCAACGTAAATGGATTGAGAGATGAAGTGCTTGGGGAGTGCCTTCACTCAAAGCTGACCATACACCTCGGTGGTAACAAGATGTATTGAGATATAAAGCAGACTTACTACTCGGAAGGGATGAAGAGAGACGTTGGGAAGTTTATATCCAAGTGCATGAATTGCCAGTTAGTTAAAGCTGAGCAAAAGAAGCCTAGTGGTTTATTACAACCGTTAGAAATCCCAGAATGGAAATGGGAACAAATTTCAATGGATTTCATCGATGGTTTACCGAGGACTAGATCGGGCCATGATAGCATTCGGGTAATGTGGATCGGTTGACCAAGAGTGCAAGATTCATACCAGTCAAGTCGAATAGAACGACAGCTAAGTTAGCTGAACTGTACATGAAGTGGGTAGTGAGATTTCATGGAGTACCAAAAGGCATTGTGAGTGACCGAGATCCATTATTTACTAGTGAGTTTTGGAAGAGCTAACAAGAGGCATTAGGATCAGAATTAAATCTCAGTACCGCGTATCATCCTCAAACCGACGGTCAGACCGAGAGGGTGAATCGAGTATTAGAAGACCTCTTGAGAGCTTGTGTATTGGATTTTGGTGAATCATGGGATGACCATTTGCATCTAGTAGAGTTTGCCTATAATAACAGTTATCAATCTAGTATCGGTAGGGCTCCATTTGAGGCTTTGTATGGAAGACCGTGCAACTCACCATCATGTTGGTTGGAAACCAGTGAGAATTTTGTGCTTAGACCAGAGGTTATAAGAGAAACTTCAGATAAGATCAAGATTGTTCAACAACGGATGAAGACCGCTCAAGATAGGCAGAAGAGTTATGCTGGTAGGATACGAAGAGAATTGAAGGTCTCCATTGGCGACTTGGTGTTTGTCAAGATTTCTCCGTTGAAGAGCATAATACGATTTTGGTAGGAGAGACAAGTTAGCACCAAGATTTGTTTGTCCGTTCCCAGTTCTTGAGCCAGTTGGGAATTTGGCATATAAAGTTGAATTACCAGACAAGATGGTAAGAGTTCATAACGTGTTTCATGTTTCCCAACTAAGGAAATTCGTGCACGACCCCGATGTGACTATTTCACCTGATCAGTTGGATGATATCGAAGTCGAACCTGAGGCGGTTGGGAACCACAAGCCGATTCGTATTGTAGGGTACGATATGAAGAAACTTCAAAGGAAGGCGGTGAGGCTAGTCAAGGTTCAGTGGGGCGAGGACGAGAATGACTGTACTTGGGAGAAAGGGGAGAGTTAGGAAGACGTATCCAGAACTCTTTGCCTCATAAGATTTTATTAGCGATTTAGTTTTCCGCATGCTAGGTTAGGCTTGTTTTGCATGTTTGATTGTTGTGGATTATTGATAGGCATGCGGGATTCATTGTTTATTCGTTTGTTTGTTTCTTGGTTAAGGAATTTCGGGGGTGAAATTTCTTAAGGGGGGAGAGTGTAACGACCCGCATTCTACGCATCATACGATGGTAGAATATTTATTTCATCGTCATAGAGGGTCGTATGGTCGTGTAACTTTGGGGGACGACTATTTGGGTCATTTCCCATGTTCAGGATTTTTGCCGATTTTTAAATGACCATTTTGCCCCTAGATAATCTTGTTTCGGCCAAAACTTTTGATTGGAAAGGAGTTTTGACCTGAAACCACTTTCATTGGATTCAGATGATGGTTTACAATTCCGTAGAGTGGTCACATTAGCCAAACGGACTCACCGTTTGGGAGATATGACTGAAAAAAGGTTTAGAAGGTGAAAAACAGCTTAACCGGGCCTAATTTGGGTGATTAGTGAGTGGGCCCATAGCCCATTTCGGGATTACGGTCATGGGAAGGCTGATAGGGTTAGGAAATTCAGTTTCTATCATTTTCCAGCCGCCATTTTTTGTTTCTTTAAGTTTAGCCATGGCCTCCACTTTCTAAAACACCCCAAATCACCTTCTAATCGCTAATTAAGCCAAATCTACATCAAATCAAGTAAGATCTTCACCAAATCAGTATTAGAACTGATATGTTGCCTTGGGAACAGCACCAAAACAGAGGACATTTCAGATTTAGCATTTTATTTGTGGCCAAGGTGAGTGATTAGCTTTGTTTTGACACTAAATACGGTTAATTAGGGTGATTAGCGTTAATTGGTGAATTTATGTATAAATAAATTTTGGAAAAATATTTTTCGAAATATTGTTTTAGACCTCTGTTAGAAAATTTGGCTAATTTGGTTATGTTTGGTTAATCCTATCATTGCATTTGCTTAAACGTGCTTATGGGAAAATATGGGGTTTTGGCTATGTTTGATCCGTTTTAACCTATCAAATTATTGTTTTGGTGTTTGTGGTCAGTTTTATATGTTGCTATGACTGTATGGTATGTTTTGTGATTGATTAGAAAAGTTAGATTGGTCAAAAACGCCGACGAATGGCGTAAAACAGTCGTTGGAAGAGTTGCAGGAAAATTATGCAGAACCGGATCGGATCGCCCCTACCCCAACTCGACCCGATTGTGAGACCCCTTCATGAGCTGACCCTAATCCATGAGCTACTCCACTTTGAAGGCTACGAACCAGAAGACCGCAACTCGATCCGATGGAGGGATCACGACCCGACCCGGACTAGTGTGACACCACGACGCAGCCTGAAGCATCACTAGTCATGAACAGATGAAGGAACTCGACCCGATCCGATCAGGGAGGCGCGTCACGACCCTTACTAGATGAGCATCACGATCCAATCCGAACCAGAGGAGATACTAGAGCTGAACCAAGGAGCTTAGACGCGAGGCACGAGTTACGAACCAAATGAAGACTGATCCGGAGAAGACCAAAACCCGATATGCAAAGGTAGTCCAAGTGGGAAGTTTGTACTCAGGATCCAGTTGGGAACCAATGAGTTAACTTCATGATTGGACTTTGCAGCGCGACGTGTGCTAAGGGGTTGTCGATGTCTATGACTTTGGATCACTATGTATGGGAGGTACGTGGACAGATTCAGGGCCACAGTGGCTTAGGTACGACTAGTGGGATATAGACCAATGAAGTGGGGTCATTTGAAAAGGTTTGGTCATGATCCCATGGGATAAGCTTGGTGGTAGCAGTAGTTGTACAAGTCAAACTCCGTCATTACCTCGATGGGTCTAGTGATCGAAGTAGTGGACATCGTATTCTTTACGCACTGAGTGAGAGATGCGAGGATGGTTGCTATGCTTGATTTGTTTGCCATCACTATGACATGCACACCCCCACCCCCGTGTTCTTTACACCATGTGTTAGTGGCACTCCAGAGTATTGTACAGTATGTAGTGCTAACTCTTTGGTTGCAGGTCCAGGTCCAGGTATGGTTTAGTATACCTGTTATTGTTCTGTTTTGCTGCTTATCGCTCATACAAGACTTTTGTCTGACCCAGAGTTTTATGTCTCTTCTTATTACTCTGGGTGCTCCTAAACGAGCAGACTAGAGACTGGTTAGCTGGTGATGCACGAGTAGCTGTATCGGAGACGAGCATGAGGCTTCCACGTTTGATATATATAGATATTCTCCCTGTGTCGCTGCGGGTCACTACTTTAGGCATTAGTAGTGTACCTTTTTCCTTTGCTTTGCTTTAGAGACAGTTTGAAAAGTTGTAGTAATGGTGATGTGGAACATAAGCTGTATTTGGATTTCCACTGCTATGATGTGTAGTTTTAGTTTTCGGCTTATGCACTGTCTCGCACGTTTTATGTCAAGTATGTTGTTATTATATTTCATCCCATGCGCTATGAGATATTCTACAGGTTCTTGATTAGTTCATTCTCTTCTTTTCCTTCTTTGGTGATCGTTCCGTGCTAGTCGGGCATGTGTACGGCGCACTTTCGGAGGAAATGCCGGCTGGTGCGGGGCGGACCGTCACATAAAGGCAACATATCTTATTCAATCTCTAATATACTATAAAAATAAAATGGTTTCCTGCAATGTTTTACCTCAATGAATGAGATACGCAATTGGAAATCAGCTTGATGCTTTAAGCTTTCGATTTTCTCGAATAATGCATTCATTACTTTAGGGATAATGCCGATTTGAGATCATCTTTGTTTCCAGTTCCCATGGTATATGTCTTACCTGAACCAGTCTGCTTCGCAATGGTATATATCAGATCCTTTCTATATCTTGTTTGTTATTTTCTTTCAACTAAAATAAAAGGAAAAAAGTAATTATGAAAATAACCTGTTAATAACCTGGCCATATGCAAGAACAGTTGCATTGTATCCTTTAAATAGCTCGTCTAGAAGTGGAGCAAGACATTCTTCAAACATAGATGATGGAAGAGAACCTGTACTACCTTACACATGATCAAATGCGAGTGATTGTGTTCCAATTTGTACCTGAAATACCACGGAAAGGAAATAATCAGAAGAATATGAATTAATCCATAATCATGCAATTTCGCTATAGTCTAAAGTGGCACTAAGGCACACTGCACATTTGCATTAACCAAAATTTATTAGTAAATGACTAAATGTACCCGGGAATCAAAGAATTTTAAATCTGATCAAATTTGAAGCATTGTCAAATAGCCAAATATAATTAGTTGTTCTACAAACCATTTAATTTAATAACACAAGATAAAAGGGGGGGGGGATCTGTTACATAAAAAAAAAACCTATTTTCATGTAAAAATTAAGCAAAGAATGTATTTCAGCGATTACTCAAGTATAATCTCCATTTACTTCGGCCCATATATATGATAAACAAGCAAAAAATTATTTGAACATAAGATATAAGCAAATAAAATAAAATCGGTAAAATAAAAGTATACTAATACAACTCGTTATTCCATTTTTTAATTATACCATTTAAGTTCGGAGATCTAATTCTACTACCAACAATAATGTGACCGACATCCAAATTAGATCTTCGATTAAAATATTAATAAGCGATTGAAACAAATACAATTCACTAAATAAAAAAATAACCTGAGGCATTTAGGCACAACAACAACACAATCTTTACAACCGTGAGTGATCATACTTATACATTAGGGGAACTGCTGCATTTCTGCAACCAACAAAAAGATTGAATATGCTTAGATATGATAAACCTGGCTTGTAACAACCCGTATTTTCAATAACCTGTTATAACATAAATGGAGGCAGAATTAAATTGTAAAATCTGAATCAAGGGAAATGGGCTATGCCATTGCGTTCGTCTCGGAAAAATACGCGAAATAGAGTCCGAGTTTTCGAAAATCGGAGTCCGTATGACCAAGATATGGCCTCGCGAAGTTTCACGAAAAATTCCCAAATTAAAGTATACTTAATTAAGTGAAATGGGTTGCGCAGAGAAATATATATATATATATATATTGATATATATATATATATATATAATTGAAAATTAAATAAATAAATATGCAAAAATGTTCAAAACAGCGAATTGGGAGAGGGGAATAACCGAACCGGCCGATTTTTGAGGTCGACCCGAGCCCGCTGGGTCGACTAGGGGTTAATCCAGGGTGTTTGGCTGTCAACCCGTGGACCGATTCGCTCAAATGCAGATTTTGCATTTGGATGGTTCTCATGGTTCATCTTTAAGCTAAAGGCCCTAGATGGTTCCTACACTTGACTTCTTCCCCAAGACATGCTTTGATGGCTTGGATTGAATCTAGGTTTAATCCTATGGCCTAAAACACTTGCCTAATCTATAAATAAGACCCTAACCTATCCTAAATCCTCATTATTCATTCATGCAACTAAACTATGGCAAAATTGCTACTCTCATGGCCTCCACTCAACTATCCTAGCCTCCACTTCATTTCTATGAGAGGTTTCATGATCATGAGAGTATTAGAGAGTCCCTATGTTAGTATGAGAGCTTCTCAAGTTGATTTCAAGGCAAAAGCTTTGATCTGTGTTCATAAAGATGGTATTTTTGTTGATTTGGAGTGTTCATCTTTGGGTTTTTGGGTGATGGCATGCATAGGCTTCATCACAAGCTTTAGATTAATCGATTTAGGCCTTCATAGCAATGTAAGTCCTTTCCCTACTCTTAGATATTAACTATGAAGTTAAATGTTCATGTTGCAAGTTTGGGTTTGATCATTGAGTATGATACATGCTATCATGTTATGCAAGTTTATGAAGTCATTATCTTGATCTTATGAGCTAAAAGCCACAACCTTTATGTTGAAATGTTGCATTATGCAACATGAGAATCTTCATAATCATTATGTCAACTTGCATATGAAGTCATAATCCGTATATGATGATATATGCGAGTTTCTAGCCATCATTCCATGTCTTTTGTCACCATGATTCGCTTATGTGCCAAGTTTGGGTTTATGCATGTTTTTGAGGCTTAAGAATGTAACATGCAAGCTAATGAACACATTTGTGCCTCATTTGCCACCATGATTAACTTGTGGCTTAATACCCATTTTTGTCATTCCCTTGCCAAGTCTCTTCTTTTAATCCATTACGTTGTTGCGAACGTATATGCGAGCTTAAAAGCATTGGGTTATGTTATGGGTAATTTCTAATGACATGAAAATACAACTTGAAAACATGGCTTGAAATATAACATGGAAGATGACATGTAAGTATGCATAAAAACATAAGCTTGGGAATTTACCTATTAAGTTAGGTCTACCCTTTGGGAATTTACCTATTAAGTTAGGTCTACCCAAATGCTTGAAAAACTTGTAACATGTTTTGGAAACATGATGGACATGACACTTAGATAATATAAGTGTGGCCAACTCGAGGTTGGGTTGAGTTTGCAACGTAAAACTACCCGGAACCGACCGGCCTAACTAGTAGTTGCAAACAATAGGACCCAATGTGAGAAGTTGGTCATGTTGTGCTTGAACCCGAGGTTAGACCAATTTGTGGTGTAAAGCTACCCGGAACCGACCGGCTTAACTAGTAACCACAACAAAGTCTAATGTGAGAGGTTGGGGTGCATTAAGTAATTAATGCCACATGATAGGGTTAAGTTAATTTGATTAATGACTCTTAACCAAATATGACATGGGTAAATGGGTTAAGTAAATTGGTTAGGCTAATGATACTTAACAAAACATGACAAGGTTGGGTAGGTTAAGTGATTTGATTTGCCTAATGACGCTTAACCATTTTTATACGACTAGTGGACGGGGATTAAGTTAACCAACACTTAATCAATCCAACATGATAATTTGGCAAGGTTAAGTAAGTTTTCTTAATGACACTTAACCATACAAGATGATTAGGGGATAGGGTTAAGTAATTTACACTTAACTAATCCGACACGGTAATTAGATGGGGTTAAGTAATCCACACTTAACTAATCTAAACACGGTAATTCGATGGGGTTAAGTTAAACACTTAACCAATTTAAACTTGGTAATTCAATGAGGTTAAGTAACCAATACTTAACCAACTTAACGTGATAATTTAATGGGGTTAAGCAACTTATACTTAACCAATTATACATGATGATTTGATGGGGTTAAGTAACTTACACTTAACCAATCTAATACACGGACCTGATAAGGTTAAGTCACAAGACCTTTTTAGAATATACTTAACCATTATAGTACGATTAGAGGATGGGGTTAAGCCAACCTGTACTTAACCAACCCGACTCGATAATTTGATGGGATTAAGATAATCTATGCTTAATCGATCTAGCAAGATAATCCGATAGGATTAAGGTAAGCTAGTACTTGACCAATTTGACTTGATAAGGTTAAGTCATGAGCCTCTGGGTACACTTAACCAACTTGTGGGACTAAGTCTTGAACTTAAATACTTAGCCAATCTTTGACGTGATTCGTGGGCGGGTTAAGTCATGGACTTGAATGATAACACTTAACCCAATAGACAAACCCTAGCTAGAAGAACTAGGTAGAAAACCGTGGTTAATCAAGGATAACGGGAAAGGAAGCTAAGTGGTAAACCTTAGTTAAGGGTAACTAAGTAATAATTCTTAGCTAAGGACATAGGACTAATTCTCAAAACGATGAGTAACCTGATACGGTAGGTCATCGCTTAGTATACGAGGGGGAGCAAGTTATCTGACTTGGATAAAAGCTCCAGCGCACAGGGTGCCGAAGTGGAAGCTTCGGGGGACGTGAGGATATTCTTGGGATCCCTCTGTGGGCTGCCAGGTAATTATACTAGGCCCATGAGAGGTTAAGGTCTGCGTTAGAAGGACCAAGAGTATGCCTTGGTTGCTATGCGAGCAACCTAAAGACTGGGATGGATTAGCGTGGAGTCGACGATTCTTGTTTTTGCCCTGGATAGCGCATCGCGGACTACCTACCATCTTTAGTCAATCGTGTACGTGCGGAAAGGCAGGGAACCCCCAACAGACCATGTGCTTGCTATCGAGTCATGGGTGAGGTTGGCCCGTAGGAAAGTGGGCTATAGTGGGGCCGTGGAGTGGTTCTTATACATGATTTTTCTTGGATTGCCTTTCAGTAGTTGAGGGAGGGGTCACGTGGGACCATAGCCACGGGTACAAAAACAGACCTTGATATCTGCATCGACAGACAATTTAAAGCTTCCGACCGAGTTCCGTATTTCTTGATTTGCCCTGGCACGGAACTCGGATGGCACATTGGGGAACATGTGCATCTAGACATGGAAAACGATTCACGATACATACGTGGGATCAAGGGCGCGGTTGACGGGTGGCGTAATCCCTAGTGGTCCTAGGTGGCCAAAACCCAAACCGAGACACGGAAACGTTCATTAGGTAGCATAATCCCTAGCGGTCCTAGGTGGAATAAATCCTAAGTGGACGCGCGATAGTTCATGGTAAGGAAACACAACTAGATCAAGGGTTGCAGTCCAAAACAACTTCAAGGATAAACCGTTTACATGGGAAAGCCCGTACAGCCTACGGCAAAGGACTGAACTTATACATGGAAAGAAACATATGAGTTGAGTAACCTATATATGCGGCATATTAGGTTGACATGGACCATTACACGACTTTTGAGTAAGGGTCATTCACGGATAACACGTAATACAGTTGGGGTACTAGTACGGTAGGTGCAGAGCGGATATACAGGATAGATGCCATGGGACGTTATACGCGATAGATATCTTGGGATATTATACTTGATAGAAACCTGACAATGTGATACCTTGTTTTATCTTGACATCGTAGTTTATCACGACACCCTAGTGTATCTGAGTTCAGTAGTTCATCCTGTTATTTTGATTTAGCTTATCTATCTTGTTATCATGCCTATGTTCATCTCAGTTTCTCATGTCACTTAACTTTACTAGTTTTTATACTAATAGTAGATAGGGCTTACTCAGTCTTTTTGACTGACCCGTTTTGTTTTGCCTCTTTTCTTCCGTTCCCCCCCCCCCCCAAGGTTACAGGGAGGAAACACTGCTGTTTAGTTCGGACTTCTTCTGCTTGAAGGTCATCATGGATGGCTTGGACTTTTCCTGGCTATGGCTACTTTACTGCTTTTTCTTGGGGAATAATTTATGAAAAAGTCTTTATGCTTCTTTATTATTGCAAGACAGGTTTTGATGTACTCTTATGTAAAAGGCTTTAGACCTTATTTATTCATGTTATGAAAGTTTGATTTTACTTCCGCTATTTTATATATGTTCTGTCTTGTAATATTTCTGTGCATGTTTACCAATAATACTCCTCCAAACCTAGTGCATTCCCTTTGTGAGTGACCCTAGCGGAGGTAGGGTGTTACACGTGGTATCAGAGCAGAAGGTTACCAGACTGGGCAAAAGTTTTTAAAGACCTTCTGAAAACTATTTGAAAAAAAAAACGTTTACAAAGAAGCATTTTTCAAGAAAATTTTCTTTTAAAAGAAAAAGGCTATTCCCCAAAGGCCATTAGCACTATCCTTGTTTCCTTGATTGAATCTCTTTACTCCACCTGTAGTCACAGTGGTTTTAACTGCGACTAGTCTTTTCTATCTACGGAAGTGCTTTCCATACGATGGAGGTGGTTCTCGAGAGACCAGTGGCCGCGTTATAAGAAAGGATCGTGAGAAAGAAGGATAAAGGATACGAGCTTAAGGATGAGCAACTTGTTGGTATGGCTTAGTCCTCAAAGGAGGGAGAAAGATGAACAATGAAACCCATGACGAGAGAATACCTTTGGCATGGTAAAACGGGGCGGATAGTTAAGTATTATGGGACAAGGACAAGATCATCGGGAGGGCAGTAGTATGCTCTCATTTCTAGAGTACCTCGGAAGGAGGGTAACGATCTTGTTAAAGGTTTAGCTTTTCTTCTCTATCATCCCGTTAGGACTTAGTTGTTCGTATCATTTAAGTCTGCTTCGATAGTTGAGTCTCTGCACCTTAAGTACTAGCGTAATAGAGAATCCCATTTTTGTCTCAAAGTCCTATTGGAGAATCAGTCCATTTATACATGACTTGTTTGGATTTGGAAATGTCTATGCCAAGTGTTGAGTTTGGAAATAATGCTTATATTTATAAGCTATGGATGGATTCTAGGGATGAAGTGGTTATCCAGTAGGGGGTGCCACTCTCGGTTTTGATAGGAGGGTAGTTAGACCTTTTGACTAGCCTTGGTAATGCCCTCGAAGTATCGGGTAACCTTTTTGAGGTTCTGTCATGACTAGTTACTTAGAATCCCTTGATGCCTTTATTGGAAATTTGAAGCCCGATTGAGTGGTGTTCGCCAATAAAACGGATGGTTTACTTCATTTATGCATGGGTTATAGAGATCACCCTAGTAAGTGCGCATGATAACCTGATTGACAACTGTTTACTTTCAAGAGAAAGTTCTTCTACATGGAATGCCTTATAGTATATAAACGAGATCCAAGATTCACTAGTGAATTTTGGAAAGCTTGCATGAGATCATGAGTACGCAGTCATGTTTCCGTCAAGTATTCTAGGAAAAGGATAGGTGCAAGTGGAACGAGAGGCGACGAAGAAATGAGTTCCAGCTCATGTTATGGAAACAGGAATAAGAAGCTACAAAATCGCGAAGTTAAAAGACGACTTTGATGGTCAAAGACTAGATACGCGCATGATATCTCTTTTTGGGAGTATATCCTTGATCCCTGTTTTCTGTAGAGCTTACTTGTAGGCTATCTTTTGTGGACATCCTCTCGGTCCTATTCTCCGTTACAAACCCTGTAAGGAGTTTGTCCTGTTTATCTTCTCGACCCTGTTTCAAGGAATTCTAGGTAGAAC
The DNA here is from genome assembly GCA_030737875.1 of Allium sativum. NCBI lineage: Eukaryota > Viridiplantae > Streptophyta > Magnoliopsida > Asparagales > Amaryllidaceae > Allium > Allium sativum. The sequence continues at coordinate 15,242,221 of CM060912.1, forward strand.
CCTATGGATGTAAACATGTATTTGAAACATGTTGTGATTGATATGGTTGCAAGTGGTTGCAAGTGGTTGCTCGTGGATGCGCGAATACACATTAGACACTAGCTCGACTCGGTCACATTTCATATTGCATATGCACGAGTATTTATACTTGTTTATGGATGAAATCGAATGTATTATCATGCGGTTGTTGCATATGAATGAATGATTGTGCACGCATATAGTATCTATATGACTAGGACTATTTGCATACATGTTGGATTCTTGGCACTATACATATTTTGCATTAGAAAGATTATTCAGGCCTGATCATTAGCATTAGCTAAGGAACATGTACACACACGTTTTGCATATATTCATACAGCATTAGAAATCATCTAAGGACAATGGTTGCTTGTGGATGATGTTTTGAGTAGATGGATGATGGATGGTAGGATATGTTCTTCCTAACTTGGAGATTTCGGGGACGAAATCCTAAAAGGTGGGGAGAATGTAACAACCCGTATTTTCAATAACCTGTTATAACATAAATGGAGGCAGAATTAAATTGTAAAATCTGAATTAAGGGAAACGGGCTATGCCATTTCGTTCGTCTCGGAAAAATACGCGAAATAGAGTCCGAGTTTTCGAAAATCGGAGTCCGTATGACCAAGATATGGCCTCGCGAAGTTTCACGAAAAATTCCCAAATTAAAGTATACTTAATTAAGTGAAATGGGTTGCGCAGAGAAATATATATATATTGATATATATATATATAATTGAAAATTAAATAAATAAATATGCAAAAATGTTCAAAACAGCGAATTGGGAGAGGGGAATAACCGAACCGACCAATTTTTGAGGTCGACCCGAGCCCGCTGGGTCGACTAGGGGTTAATCCAGGGTGTTTGGCTGTCAACCCGTGGGCCGATTCGCTCAAATGCAGATTTTGCATTTGGATGGTTCTCATGGTTCATCTTTAAGCTAAAGGCCCTAGATGGTTCCTACACTTGACTTCTTCCCCAAGACATGCTTTGATGGCTTGGATTGAATCTAGGTTTAATCCTATGGCCTAAAACACTTGCCTAATCTATAAATAAGACCCTAACCTATCCTAAATCCTCATTATTCATTCATGCAACTAAACTATGGCAAAATTGCTACTCTCATGGCCTCCACTCAACTATCCTAGCCTCCACTTCATTTCTATGAGAGGTTTCATGATCATGAGAGTATTAGAGAGTCCCTATGTTAGTATGAGAGCTTCTCAAGTTGATTTCAAGGCAAAAGCTTTGATCTTTGTTCATAAAGATGGTATTTTTGTTGATTTGGAGTGTTCATCTTTGGGTTTTTGGGTGATGGCATGCATAGGCTTCATCACATGCTTTAGATTAATCGATTTAGGCCTTCATAGCAATGTAAGCCCTTTCCCTACTCTTAGATATTAACTATGAAGTTAAATGTTCATGTTGCAAGTTTGGGTTTGATCATTGAGTATGATACATGCTATCATGTTATGCAAGTTTATGAAGTCATTATCTTGATCTTATGAGCTAAAAGCCACAACCTTTATGTTGAAATGTTGCATTATGCAACATGAGAATCTTCATAATCATTATGTCAACTTGCATATGAAGTCATAATCCGTATATGATGATATATGCGAGTTTCTAGCCATCATTCCATGTCTTTTGTCACCATGATTTGCTTATGTGCCAAGTTTGGGTTTATGCATGTTTTTGAGGCTTAAGAATGTAACATGCAAGCTAATGAACACATTTGTGCCTCATTTGCCACCATGATTAACTTGTGGCTTAATACCCATTTTTGTCATTCCCTTGCCAAGTCTCTTCTTTTAATCCATTACGTTGTTGCGAACGTATATGCGAGTTTAAAAGCATTGGGTTATGTTATGGGTAATTTCTAATGACATGAAAATACAACTTGAAAACATGGCTTGAAATATAACATGGAAGATGACATGTAAGTATGCATAAAAACATAAGCTTGGGAATTTACCTATTAAGTTAGGTCTACCCTTTGGGAATTTACCTATTAAGTTAGGTCTACCCAAATGCTTGAAAAACTTGTAACATGTTTTGGAAACATGATGGACATGACACTTAGATAATATAAGTGTAGCCAACTCGAGGTTGGGTTGAGTTTGCAACGTAAAACTACCCGGAACCGACCGGCCTAACTAGTAGTTGCAAACAATAGGACCCAATGTGAGAAGTTGGTCATGTTGTGCTTGAACCCGAGGTTAGACCAAGTTGTGGTGTAAAGCTACCCGGAACCGACCGGCTTAACTAGTAACCACAACAAAGTCTAATGTGAGAGGTTTTTGGTGCATTAAGTAATTAATGCCACATGATAGGGTTAAGTTAATTTGATTAATGACTCTTAACCAAATATGACATGGGTAAATGGGTTAAGTAAATTGGTTAGGCTAATGATACTTAACAAAACATGACAAGGTTGGGTAGGTTAAGTGATTTGATTTGCCTAATGACGCTTAACCATTTTTATACGACTAGTGGACGGGGATTAAGTTAACCAACACTTAATCAATCCAACATGATAATTTGGCAAGGTTAAGTAAGTTTTCTTAATGACACTTAACCATACAAGATGATTAGGGGATGGGGTTAAGTAATTTACACTTAACTAATCCGACACGGTAATTAGATGGGGTTAAGTAATCCACACTTAACTAATCTAAACACGGTAATTCGATGGGGTTAAGTTAAACACTTAACCAATTTAAACTCGGTAATTCAATGAGGTTAAGTAACCAATACTTAACCAACTTAACGTGATAATTTAATGGGGTTAAGCAACTTATACTTAACCAATTATACATGATGATTTGATGGGGTTAAGTAACTTACACTTAACCAATCTAATACGCGGACCTGATAAGGTTAAGTCACAAGACCTTTTTAGAATATACTTAACCATTATAGTACGATTAGAGGATGGGGTTAAGCCAACCTATACTTAACCAACCCGACTCGATAATTTGATGGGATTAAGATAATCTATGCTTAATCGATCTAGCAAGATAATCCGATAGGATTAAGGTAAGCTAGTACTTGACCAATTTGACTTGATAAGGTTAAGTCATGAGCCTCTGGGTACACTTAACCAACTTGTGGGACTAAGTCTTGAACTTAAATACTTAGCCAATCTTTGACGTGATTCGTGGGCGGGTTAAGTCATGGACTTGAATGATAACACTTAACCCAATAGACAAACCCTAGCTAGAAGAACTAGGTAGAAAACCGTGGTTAATCAAGGATAACGGGAAAGGAAGCTAAGTGGTAAACCTTAGTTAAGGGTAACTAAGTAATAATTCTTAGCTAAGGACATAGGACAAATTCTCAAAACGATGAGTAACCTGATACGGTAGGTCATCGCTTAGTATACGAGGGGAGCAAGTTATCTGACTTGGATAAAAGCTCCAGCGCACTGGGTGCCGAAGTGGAAGCTTCGGGGGACGTGAGGATATTCTTGGGATCCCTCTGTGGGCTGCCAGGTAATTATACTAGGCCCATGAGAGGTTAAGGTCTGCGTTAGAAGGACCAAGAGTATGCCTTGGTTGCTATGCGAGCAACCTAAAGACTGGGATGGATTAGCGCGGAGTCGACGATTCTTGTTTTTTCCCTGGATAGCGCATCGCCGACTACCTACCAACTTTAGTCAATCGTGTACGTGCGGAAAGGCAGGGAACCCCCAACAGACATGTGCTTGCTATCGAGTCATGGGTGAGGTTGGCCCGTAGGAAAGTGGGCTATAGTGGGGCCGTGGAGTGGTTCTTATACATGATTTTTCTTGGATTGCCTTTCAGTAGTTGAGGGAGGGGTCACGTGGGACCATAGCCACGGGTACAAAACAGACCTTGATATCTGCATCGGCAGACAATTTAAAGCTCCCGACCGAGTTCCGTATTTCTTGATTTGCCCTGGCACGGAACTCGGATGGCACATTGGGGAACATGTGCATCTAGACATGGAAAACGATTCACGATACATACGTGGGATCAAGGGCGCGGTTGACGGGTGGCGTAATCCCTAGTGGTCCTAGGTGGCCAAAACCCAAACCGAGACACGGAAACGTTCATTAGGTAGCATAATCCCTAGCGGTCCTAGGTGGCATAAATCCTAAGTGGACGCGCGATAGTTCATGGTAAGGAAACACAACTAGATCAAGGGTTGCAGTCCAAAACAACTTCAAGGATAAACCGTTTACATGGGAAAGCCCGTACAGCCTACGGCAAAGGACTGAACTTATACATGGAAAGAAACATATGAGTTGAGTAACCTATATATGCGGCATATTAGGTTGACATGGACCATTACACGACTTTTGAGTAAGGGTCATTCACGGATAACACGTAATACAGTTGGGGTACTAGTACGGTAGGTGCAGAGCGGATATACAGGATAGATGCCATGGGACGTTATACGCGATAGATATCTTGGGATATTATACTTGATAGAAACCTGACAATGTGATACCTTGTTTTATCTTGACATCGTAGTTTATCACGACACCCTAGTGTATCTGAGTTCAGTAGTTCATCCTGTTATTTTGATTTAGCTTATCTATCTTGTTATCATGCTTATGTTCATCTCAGTTTCTCATGTCACTTAACTTTACTAGTTTTTATACTAATAGTAGATAGGGCTTACTCAGTCTTTTTGACTGACCCGTTTTGTTTCGCCTCTTTTCTTCCGTTTCCCCCCCCCCCCCCCAGGTTACAGGGAGGAAACACTGCTGTTTAGTTCGGACTTCTTCTGCTTGAAGGTCATCATGGATGGCTTGGACTTTTCCTGGCTATGGCTACTTTACTGCTTTTTCTTGGGGAATAATTTATGAAAAAGTCTTTATGCTTCTTTATTATTGCAAGACAGGTTTTGATGTACTCTGATGTAAAAGGCTTTAGACCTTATTTATTCATGTTATGAAAGTTTGATTTTACTTCCGCTATTTTATATATGTTCTGTCTTGTAATATTTCTGTGCATGTTTACCAATAATACTCCTCCAAACCTAGTGCATTCCCTTTGTGAGTGACCCTAGCGGAGGTAGGGTGTTACATGGCTGATCAAAACTTTATCAACTATATTGACCACAAAAAAAATCACAAAAAAAAGATCACATAAAATACTTGATGATACTTCGAACAACTAGGTGTTGTAGCTACTATTTGCTTATATTTGTTTTATCCAAAGGAAAATAGTCTAGCTTATAGGCCTAGGGTTTTTATATCAGGTAGACTAGGGTTTAAGGTTACCTAATGTCATATCTACCCATTCACGGAAAATCATTTGCTGATCGTATAAAAACACTCATAACTGTACCCATTCTCCTTTTCATCCTTTTAGGGAAATAATCTATACCATACTATAACATTTCATCTTCTTTTAGTTGTACCACGTATTCTAATTTCCCCTTTTACCCCAACAATCATGCTTCCTGCATTATTTTTATTACCCACGAATTATGAATGTACATATATTTTCATAATCCATATATGTGAGAGTCCTTAAGTTTATTCCTGGATTTTCTAATCAGGTGTAAAAGGTTTATTCACGTGCCTATGCAGTATTTATAAACTATCATATTTATGCATACATTTTGCTTAACTATATAAGACAAATGATAAAATAAATTCAGCAAATATAACATCCTATTTTTCATGTGTACTAAGCATCCTTATGCACCCTGCACCACATACATGCACACATAAATATTCAGATACGCCTTATACACACATGCATAGAAATCATTATTTTTTATTTCAACTATTGAAATATTTATGAGTTACCACATAATTGCAATTGGTCACACTATATTGAGGACCCTTTTATAGATCAAACAGATATTATATTATCACAGATTGATGGCAATTCACAATATTACTGTATAAAAATGCAGGGTATATTTCATATCATGGATCTGCATTGCATTTATTCCAAACAAATGTTCAATTGATTATATTTCAAACTTTGATATGCATATATTAATATTGGATCATCCTATCGATCTTAACTTCAATAATCAATACCAAAATTATCCATAATATTATCAACAACTACAAAATGTTTTTTTTCTGCATAAGTTTAATTTCAATAAATAATCAAAATCGCATATACTTACTTTAATATAGACTTTATATAGATGTGGCTTTTCGTAATCCTTGACCAGTGTGACCTAAAATCACATCGTACCCCCAATTTTTGTTCCTGTCATAAAGTGATTCGACAATCAAATTTCAAACACCAATTGTTGACCTCGTGCACCAGAAGTTTCATCATAGCAGAATTTTCGTTTCAAGGATTCCTGGAGCTATAAAGTGGAGTCACTAGAAGGTTTCATCAAACGCCAATTTTGATTCAAGTCTACGGTCGAGATACTGGAGGATTAGGAAAACATGATTTAGGTAATGGGTTCAAAACTAGGATAGGGAAAAAGAGCGTGCGTGTGAAAACACCCAACCCACGAAGCAGTGGCGATAACTGGAGGTGGGCGATATCAACCTCTGGTGAGCTAATCGAACAAATACGAGAGGAAGGACCCGAAAAGTAAAAAAATGTTTAGGATAAACACGAGTGCTGTAGGTTTAGGATTACACGGGAAGGGAAAAAGATGGTTTCAATGTGGAAAAAGAAAAAAGACGGGACAGTTCATTTCACAAAATGCCAGAAGGCTTGTATGAGCTCGGAATGAAACTCTGTAATATAGTATATATATAGTGAAAATTAGGCACACATCCCTAAAACGAAACTTAATTAGGCTCATATCCGGTCCAACTTTTCATGTAAATTAGGTCCCTATTTTTTGAAAATTCATTAAAAAAATATAAAAAAAATATAAAAAAATCACGTAAATTCATAATTAAATAAAACATATTCACGCCAAAAAAATCAGGTGGAAAATCAATCAACAAACACGTCAAAATCAAAAAATACACAAAATAACGAAAAATGCAGTAAAATGCATGAAAACATGCACATATTTCAAATAGTTGCATACATGTATGCATCTATTTCAATTCCGCATCATAGAGCAGCATATATGCATACATGTATGCAGATTTTCTGAAATACATGCATGATTTCATGCATGTATTCGGCTTCCGCATGAAAAACACGCATGCTTGCATATGTGCATACGAGCATGCAGTTATGCAGAAAATATGCATTCAAGTATGCACATATTGTCACGCCTTCGGCCTTCAACACATTACTGCATACATGTATGCAGATATTCTGAATAACAGCATACTTGTATGCAATTATTCAGCAGGCTTGCGGATTTTATTTGCAGGTGTATTTAAAAAGTTGCATACATGTATGCAACTTTTTTTTTTTTCGATTTGCGTGGGCTCCTGGGATTATTTCCAGATTTTAGATTTTTTTTTTTTTTTTTTTTTTTTTTTTTTTTTTAATGCATGAGCGCATTTTTTTTTGGCCAGAAATTGAAAAAGGCGAAGGGGACATGAGGAGCAGGCGAAGGGATCAAAATTTTTGGGCGGCATCTAATTTTAGGGACCGGAAACGTATGGAAAACTTTGGCTGGACGTGGCTTTAATTTAAAACTTAAATAAGGACGTGAGACAAAAGTACCCATATATATATATATATATATATATATATATATATATATATATATATATATATAAAACTCAATAACGGTGCAAAAATGCAGTTATCTTCCAAAATTTATTTAAACAACAAAATTTATTTAAACAACAGTGACTATGATTTATAAATAAAAAATATTTGATGTTTCAAAATTTGAGTTCATGTTAACTTGCGCATTTTATAAGAAAACTGCATACTAGTTTACACTTTCTAGTTTAAAAAAATAGGGACCTTATTAACAGATTCATCACTACGTGAGTTTTTCTTATAATAACTTCGAAGCTATGGATTGTTGTGCAAAACTCCTTCAATAAGTCATCCGTGATCTTAATTAAATGCTAGCATTTTATTCGTATCCAATCCCCATAATCGTTACCAATTGATGTTAACTTATTTTACTATATAGTTATTTATGATGATCTAATTTCAAACGTTAATAGCTATTCCATTTGAATTTTGATTGGAAAATATTATATATGTGATCATAAATCACCACGAAAGAAACACCGTTAGTTAGCTAGTCATATTTTGGCATTTGTAAAAAATTCATTTTTCAACGTTAATTATTTATTAACCATTTTTTATTCAATTTAATTACCGTAGAATAGCAGGGTATTATACGTTTCTCTCAAACCATTCTTATATGCATAAATGGTATCAACAAATGTATACACATATAACTTTGATCCATCAAATTTGATTATTTTGAGGTGTAGAATAAAAAGAATTTTCTGCCAATGTGCAACGAAAAACAGTATTGAATATCGAATGAAAAAGGAAAAAATGACTTTAGGTCTTAGCCACTTTAGTTTTACTTCATATGAAATTTTGAAAAGAAGCTTTTAAGTTAGCTTTGGATTGAGTTTAAATATGACTGGACCAAGTGAACTATTATATTCAACCTGCATATAGCACTGGTTGCAAATGGTAATCCAAATCCAACTTAGGACTAGATTAAGTTGGGTTGACCTGCAGATAAGCCGGTATCTTCCTGTGGGTTCAGAGAATGTGTATGAGTTTATGAGGCAAAACTACACACTGGTACGTGGCCGTGTGCCATTGGACAAAACTACTTACGCAGGATCACAAATAATCTATTCTCATCTAGGCCGTTTAGAATCCATCCATCGGCTCATATCAATCTTAACAAAACCAAGAGCGGCGCTTTCAAATTTTTATGTGTCGCTTCCGCCAAAATTTCATACTTCCCCTCGCTTTCGCACGAAACAAAAAACTTATATATAGATCTCCTTTCCCATTTCTTCTATATCACAAACCCTACCAATTTCCTAATTCGAAAACCCTAATTTTATTATCAATGGCTCGTACCAAGCAAACCGCTCGTAAATCAACAGGTGGAAAGGCTCCAAGAAAGCAACTTGCGACCAAAGCAGCCCGCAAGTCTGCTCCAGCTACTGGTGGAGTTAAGAAACCACACCGATTTAGGCCAGGAACCGTCGCACTTCGTGAGATTCGCAAGTACCAGAAAAGCACCGAACTTTTGATCCGGAAGCTTCCATTCCAGAGGTTGGTTCGAGAGATCGCTCAGGATTTCAAGACAGACTTAAGGTTTCAGAGTTCTGCTGTGTCCGCACTTCAAGAGGCGTCCGAGGCTTATCTTGTAGGTTTGTTTGAAGACACAAATATTTGTGCGATTCATGCTAAGAGGGTTACGATAATGCCTAAGGACATGCAGCTTGCTAGAAGGATCAGAGGCGAGAGAGCTTAGATAATGTTGTTTTTAGGGTATTTTAATTTAGCTTTTGGGTTTGTGGAAGATGCGATGGCTTATGTAAAAACAGGGCGTTGGGAGTTTAGTTTTATTTTTGTTGGGGGTGTTCTTTGAATGAAATTTCAGTGCGTTGTTTGCTCATTCTGATCTTGGCTTATTCGATTCACACCTTTACATCATTGGGCAAAAGTATGTTTTGATGGATGACTTAATTTGAACTTTTATACTTCCATGTTTTAAACGTACGTATTTCTGTTCTCAAACAAAGCATGCGAGGGCTCAAAAAGTATGTGTATCCTAATTTCTTAGTTTTGAGATCTCATTTTCTCTCTAGTTTGGCTTCTCTAGGAATCAAGAGTTGTGGTTTATATAGCAGGGACATGGATCATACAATTTTTAGAGACAGATGAACTGATATTGTTTTGAAACCTGGTTATTCATGTTAGCATCTAAGTTAACTTGTGATTGTATTGTATGGGCATGTGTTAAATCCTTTACCATGCTTACAATATTTACCGTGATTAAAAAGTTCAGTAATGGTTTGAAATGGACAAGTTATCCATTGAATGATGGTTTGTTGGCTTTGTAAAATTGTGCCAAAGGCTTAGAGCCTTCGATCTTCCATTATTGGTACTAACGGCAAATATCATCTGCCCAACTGAAATCCAAACAATGACAATGTGAGATTTTCTACTTTTGCTACGACTATTAGTCCTTCCTCCTTGGTTTTCCGCTGTGTTGCTTTAGATGAATGTCTCTTTTGCCCTTGGGTTGGATCTGCATAGCTGAGTCGGCTGAAACTAATGGAACATATGGATTGATGGATATCTCAGCTCACTACTTTAGTCAGACGTAGAATATTAAACATTGCTCAATATTAAAATTGTGTTTGTGAATGTAAATATTAAGCCTTTGGCTGACTGGCACTTTCTCCCTATTCAAAGCTAAATTTTCTAGGAATAACTGTAGACTACTTTCCTTGTATTCATATTATAATTTATATCACTGTTCTAGGGCCCGTACTTACATACTATAATTGGAAAATTAGATTCAACATGATTTTAGATGAATTTGTAGCTATCTTAGTGCAATCAAACAGAGAATATACAACCAACTTATTTTTGTGGTCTCATTTTGAATCTTAGATGATGTATTGTTGCTATTTATACATAACTCTATGTTCATTCCGAAGCTTTCTTCCTTCAAACTGAATCCGTTTACATTGTATTTTTGCACTTTGCAACAAAGGAATGCCAATAATATCTGGTATATAACAATTAACATATATACTTATAATACCTCCATGTATGAATTATACATAGATCCACTAGTTGTACGTCATAATCAGGAAGGTAATGGGTAAAATGATCATATAACGATTGTTAGAGAACCTCAAATTATCACAAAATCAATTGGCGATGTGAAGAATGAACTCTTAATGTTTATACTGGATTTATTTTATAAATTTCCCAGTATGAGATTTTTCTCAACACGCCCCCGCACGTGTGACAATCTCATACGAGGATCTTAGGAGTGTCGTGGTCAAGTGTGGTTTGTGCACACGAATTGAACTTTGCACTAATACCATATTAGATAACCCAAAATAATCATAAAATCAGTTGACGATGTGAAAGGTGAACTTTAATGTTTATAATGGATTTATTTTATAAATTCTCCGGTGTGGGACTTGTCTCGACAATGGATTGTTAATAGTCAATATTTTTTTAAACCACCTATTCATATTAACTGAGAAAACTTGAATAGTTAGAGCATCTCCATCATGCGCTTTTTTCCAGAAGGAGGAAACCGAAAAATAAAACGTTGCAAATCCCACTCGTTCAGCAACGAGTGGGGCATTTTTTTATATGTTAAACCCTATAAACGATAATATGAAATCCGTTTGTAAGGTTTTTTTTTTGTTTTTTTTGTTTCCATGCTATAAACGGTAAATAGATTACCATTTATAGCACAAACGACATATAAAATGCCATTCAATTTATAAATTAGAATCTGCTTTTCGTTATTGAAATTGTCTGATTGATTATAATTTATTATTTTTCCAATTTTACTTGCAACAAATCTGTTATAGGCAGACCTAAAAGTGTTGGAGAAGCAAACTACTAAGCTTATGAAATATACTCATACTATATTTAATTTTGTACAATATAACAGTTTTGTATGGATGAAGTATACCATTATATCATTCTTGCACTTGATCGATGTGTCTAAAAAAAAGAAAAGAAAAATCAGTTTTTGTTTGTGTAAAATAATCAAACAATATATCATCTTATGGACATTCCCTGTTTATTATTACATACAATTCAATATAAGTGTCGTCCCAAGTAACTGACTACTCCAACCCAAAATCAATATCCAGTGGAACTTTTTTTATTGTGGCAGAATCCATTGCCCCTGTGACTTTCGAGCCTAGCATATCATGTACCAAATAGAAAATGTTAATGCTAAACTATAACATCCAATGAATAAATTATATGATCAGCTTTTATATTTAATACTTTATAACTTATGAATCAACAAATTTTTCCGTGACCCAGTTGTTGTCCCAGCCTATGGGTTTGATAGGTTACCCTCTGGGTCGACCCTATCAATATATAATATGTACCATACAAACTATTTTGTAATAAATGATATTGATGTTGCATGTCATTTATGTGTAAAAAAAGTTAAACCCTTTTACCTTTATAAAGAATGGTGGATTCCTTAAGGATATATTTTTTATCATTTACTTAAACAGTGTAGTGTATAATTTAAGCACCGAACAATAATTTTATTATGTGCACATCACTTTACCTTATGTTAATCTCTTTTAGCAACTTTACAGAAAGGTGAAAATTTTATCGATATCCCATATGTTTTAAAGGGAATGGATGAAGTGGTGAAGGCTTTGAGGAAATTTAGAGGTGCAATACACAATTTCTCCAAGTGAATATTTGTAAGATAATTTTTTTTGAGAGACAACTTGAATTTCCATAGGAAAATATTTGCCAAACGAATTATTTCTTGGAAAACAACCTAAATTATCCGAGTAAATATTTGATAGGGCATATATTTGTTTGGGGATGAATATTTGCCAGACAAAATTTTGCTTAGAAGGCAGCCTGGGTTCCCCCAAATAAATATTTATGCTTATAAAAAAGATTCATCTAAACATATGACATGAATTTGAATAGACATAAAATAAAACTTATGACTTAATGGTAGAAATAAAATAAATTTCCAATAAGTCCACTGAAAGATATATTAAGTTTTTAATGTTGTAATTTATTATCATAAAATTGCCTTTGTGAATGAGTATTACGCGGGATAAATAATTACATGGATATAATTTATATTTCAACGTTTGAAGATATGCACTTATTTTTTTTAAAGAGAAATGTTAGGGATTCAGATGTTGATAATGATGGGTTTGATGACAGCAACCTTGTTTCAATTATTGTTGTTATAAAAAATATATGCTAATACTGTTATCTATTATATGTGTGTGTGTGTGTGTGTGTGTGTGTGTGTATATATATATATATATATATAGGAAATCTATGTAGGTATCGATTATTAAAGACTGTACAGCTCAAAGAATCAAGATTTCAAAGCAGAAGAGTTCAAGATGGTATCAGAGCTACGATGTTGATTGAGAAAGGGTGTTAGGCATTATGGCAGGAGATAAGGAGAATTCAGCAATTGTATTAAGGTCATATGTCAAAGGGACATATATGGCAGCAGGATCTCAGTTAGCAATAGAAAGATGGAATGGGGATAAAGACTTCGAGAAGAGGCAATGGAGGATCAGAACTGTTCTGGTGAGTAATAATGTTCATCCTGTGGTATTTGCTTCTGAGGAGTTGACGGATGATATTTCAGCCGTGGAAAGGAAGGAGATGGACCGATGGGCGTTTACTACTTTACAATTAGCAATCGGAGAAAATGTCATTTCAGAGATTAGCGGTGAGACAACTGCTAAGGACATTTGGACCAAGTTGGAAAAACTCTATCTAAAGAAGTCACTAACCAACTGTCTGATTTTGCTGAAGATGTTTTTCACCATGTGGATGAGAGAGGGTACTTCATTGAAGGCACATCTTGATGTGAAGGCAGGTCTTCTATTTGAGACTTGAAGGATCAGATGAAGGGGTTGAGTAAAGTTAGAGGAGGAAATAGTATGGAAGCCTTATTAGCTGGTATGGAGAGAGGGGAGAAGAAGAAGAAAATAAAGTCAAGAGATGGAAAATACTGTACTTGGGGAGTCAAGGGTTGGAGCCTACAGTTCTTGTGGAAAGATGTCAAAGCTAGGCATACGAGAAGGGACTTTGAGTTTCTGCATAGGCAGAATATGTTCAAGGGGAAGGCTTCAACAAGGTGGGATTTTGCCAAGAGGATGTGCTTGATAAGCGGAAGAAGGGATCATCTGAATTTGGTCAGAGATCAAAGGAGAAAGCAGTGGATATGCATAAGTCATTGCAGACTGCTAAGTTCGGACGTTGCTCAAACTGGAATCGCTTATCGAAATGCTAGGTGCCACGTGGTGGGACGGTGTGGGGAGAGGGTTTAGATAGTTCATGGAGACGTTTGTTTTCATGGTGAAGATTGATAGGTCTTACTTAAAGGGGTTACTTTGCACACTTTGTTGGCAGGCGGTGGCGTTGCCGGAGTTTGTTGACAAAGTGCAATGGGTGATGGCCATGCTGAAGCTCATTGGGGGAAGTAACCATGTTGTCTTGTCCAGAAGATGCTCATAGTAAGAGGATGTAGGTGGAGTTCGTATGCTTTCATGGAAATATAGTATCAAGGTGGAGATTGTTAGAATTTGTGATACAATATTTCCATTTGCTGAAGATTGGAAGATATTATTGATTATGGTGATAGAATATTTCCAATTAGAGAAGATTTAGGAATACAATATTTCCAATTTGCAGAAGATTTGGAAGATATCAAACATTTATTGCTCTTTTATTTGTAAAAGGGATAGACAATAAATTACCTACATAAGTGGAAGGATTTGAAGAAGGTTTCTTTTTGGGATAATGAATAGGGAATTAATTCCCTAATTGGTTGGTCAAACAAGGAAGCCTATCAGGAGAATCAATTAGGCATTGATTTATATCATAAATCAATTACTTCAACCCAAGCATTAATCCTTATATAAGGATAGGGATTAGGTGAATGTATTATCATCTCAAAAATGTGAGATGTGTCATCTCTAAGAGTTCTTCTTCTTCCCTACTATCAGTCTTGTAATTTTTTCTTATTGAGAAAAGTAATAAAATCTCCTCTCCCCAAGTGGACATACACTAACAAGACGTTAGTGGAACTACTATAAACCTCTTGTGTTATTTCTTTTATTGCTAGATCTGTGATTGCTTTGCTGGTGACTATCTGTTGTTTGTTTTGCCTCACCATCAATCCGTTCCTATCCGTTTTTTTTTTCGCAACAACATATGACGAGAAATCCCGACTTACTACAAAATTTAGTCTATAAGATTGAGGAATGGTCAATTTTGGTGATAACTCGAAAGGATATGTAATTGGTATTGACAATGTCGGTAATTCGAAAACTCCTACTCTTTCTGATGTTTTATTAGTTACATTGTATAAGTCAATTATGTCGTAAAGGTTATAAAATTAAATTTGAGAAAGATAAGTTCTTTATCAAAAATAATAGTTCAAACATAATTTTTAAAGGAATTAGAAAGAAACATATTTACATCTTGAGTATGAAAATTTCAAACAACTTATGCCTTTTGGCCAATACAAGTGAACCTTGGATTTGGCATAAAAGATTTGATCATTTAAATTTCAAATACTATTTAGGATTTCTAAATTATAATTTTACCCAAAATGAATTTTAAATTGAATAATTTATGTGACACATGCCAATTAGGGAAATTAAGAAAAAGTTCATTTAAGTTAAAAGATGAGATTACTACGTCAAACCATTAGAATTGCTTCATATGCATTTATTTTGTCCATCTCAAACACAATCAATAAAACATAGTAAATACATTTATATAGTTATCAATGATTTCTCTAGAATTACTTGGACTCTTTTTCTCAAACATAAAAGCGATGCTTTTGACCTATTTAAAACTTTTGCTAAGAGAATTCAAAATCTATCATCTTTTAAAATTAAAACTATACGAACCACGGTGGAGAATTTGAAAAATAAAAAATTTGAGAATTTCTGTAACAAAAAGAGAATTACTCATAAATTTTCTTTTCCAATAACTCCTCAACAAAACAGAGTAGTTGGGCGTAAAAATAGTACAATCCAAGAGTGTGCAAGAACTATGCTTTCTGATACTAATCTACCAAAAAAATTTTTGGCTGAAGCAGTTGCAACAACTTGTTATATTTTAAATAGAATTTTAATTAGACCATTAACTAACAAAACCATGTATGAAATTCTTTATAGGGTTTTCAATTTAAATACTAAAGAAAATTTGGAACTAAATTTTCTAGCATTAACATTTCAGAATTTTTGGAACTAAATTTTCATTTTAAATACTAAAGAAAATCTAGATAAATTCGATCCTAAATCAGATAAAGGAATTTTTATTGGATATTCAAATAGAAATAAATCATATAGGGTTTTCAATTTAAAAACTAATATTATTGAAGAAATTCTAAATGTATCTTTTGATGAAAATTATAAAGATTTATATCAAAATCATAATGAAGATGAATGTGATAATGATTTAAATGAAATAAATGATGAAATTAATCTACCTAATAAAAGATTTAGACTTTTAAGAGATCATCCAGTAGAAAACCTACCAGGAGATATTAAATCCGTAGTTAGAACTAGAAATCAATTGAATAACATAAGTCATATAAGATTTATATTAACTATTGAAACCAAAAATCCAAAGGAAGCATCGTCTGATGATTTACGGATACTTGTTATGCAAGAGGAATTGAATCAATTCACCATAAATAATATATGAGAACTTTTTCCAAGACCAGAGGATAAAACAATAACAGGAACTAAATGAGTATAAAAATAAAATGAAAGAACTTAGAGAGGTCATTATAAATAAACACAATTAATTACAAAAGTATATTGCCAAGAAGAAGGAATAGATTACGATGAAATCTGTGCCTCCGTAGCAAGATTGGAAGCTATTAGAATTCTATTTGCTTTCGCAAATCATAACAATTTCAACTATTTCAAATGGATGTAAAAAGTGCTTTTCTAAATGGATTCATTAAAGAAGATGTTTATGTTGAATAACCCGCATTATTCGAGGATGAAAAATTTCCAAACCACGTTTATAAGTTAAAGAAAGCCTTATATGTATTAAAACAAGCTCCTAGAGTCTGGTATGATAGATTAAGAACTTATTTGTTACAATCAAAATTTGAAATTGGTAAAGTAGATAATACACTATTTATTAAAAATAATGAAAATGATATTTAATTAGTACAAATCTATGTAGACAATATAATTTTTGGATCTACAAACAAAAAAATGAATCAATAATGTTCAGAAATCATGATGAAAGAATTTGAAATGAGTCACATGGGAGAACACATTTTATTTTTAGGATTACAATTTAGACAATTAGATAATGAAATATTTATTAATCAAGAAAAATATGTTAAAGATTTAATTGATAAATTTAACATGGCTAGTACTAAAAGAAAACCCACACCTATGGAAACCAATGAGGCCTTAAGTAAAGACGACTCTTCAAAAGATGTAGATCAGAAATTATATAAAGGCATGATAGGTTCTTTAATATATATA
Source organism: Allium sativum (assembly GCA_030737875.1). Classification (NCBI taxonomy): domain Eukaryota; kingdom Viridiplantae; phylum Streptophyta; class Magnoliopsida; order Asparagales; family Amaryllidaceae; genus Allium; species Allium sativum. The sequence goes on from CM060912.1 coordinate 15,259,344, forward strand.
ATTACGAGTAGACCAGACATAATGCATAATGTTTATTCTGCGCTAGACATCAATCACAACCTAAGGAAACTCACTTAAAATCCATAAATCCAAGAATGCGAGAGTTCAAGAAATATAAAGTAATCATGCTTAGATATTTAGTTAAAACTCCGTTTAGCACTGAATTCTGATTTCAAACATTTTCAAATGATTTCAAAATTACTTCCTTGTTTTTAAATCTATTTTCCTTCAGAACAATGTGGTTGACGTCAGAAGACGAGGGGATAGGATCATCCTAGTTAAGCTAGTAGTTGGCGAGGCAGTTTTGAATGTCATTAGCGCATATGCCCCACAGGTAGGTCTAAGTGAAGAAGCCAAAAGGAAGTTCTGGGAAGACTTGGATGTCATGGTTAGGAATGTGCATAGTAGCGAGAAACTTTTTATAGGAGGAGACTTCAATGGCCATGTTGGCTCATCTAGCGGGGGTTTTGAGCGAGTGCTTGGTGGTTTTGGATTTGGTAGTAGGAACCAAGAGGGTGAAGATATTTTGAATTTCGCTCTCTCTTTTGATCTCATGATTGCTAATACCTTCTTTAGAAAGAGGCAATCACATCTGATCACCTTCATAGTGGCCAACAGGCTAGCCAGATTGACTTTGTCCTAACTAGAAGAGATAGTAAAAGAGATTGTGTTGATTGCAAGGTCATACCTGGAGAATGTGTCCTCTCACAACACCAGCTGTTGGTATGCGTGTTTCGTCTTCGGGTGGTGAAGGATAAGAGAGCGAAGATTAGCAGGACGAAATGGTGGAAACTCAAAGGAGATGCTTCACGGGTGTTTAAAGATAGAGTGATGGGAGAAGGAGCTTGGAATGTGGAAGGAGAAGCAAATGTCATGTAGAATGCGATGGCAACTTGCATTCGGAGAGTCGCCACTGTGGTATTTGGGATAACAAGAGGAAGCAAGCGAGAACCCAAAGATCCGTGGTGGTGGAATGACGAGGTACAAAAGTCTATCAAAGAGAAGAAGGAATGCTACAAATGCTTGTACCGTCATAGAAACGAAGAGAACATGCACAGGTACAAAGTGGCAAAGAAGACTGCAAATAGAGCAGTGAGTGAAGCAAGGGGACGAGCGTACGAAGATTTGTATCAAAGGCTAAGTACAAAGGAGGGTGAAAAAGACGTTTACAGAATAGCTAGGCTACGCGAGAGGAGGACAAGGGACTTCAATCAAGTTAAATGCATTAAGGATGAGAATGATAGACTTTTGGTAAAGGAAGATGAGATAAAGAATAGGTGGAGAGAATACTTTGATAAGCTTTTCAACGAAGAAAGTGATAGCTCTTCGATCGAGTTGGAAGACTTAGCCGATAGCACCAATAGACATTTTGTGCGGAGATTTCAAGAAGCCGAGGTAAAGAGGGCGTTAAAACGTATGAAATCAGGCAAGTCGGTAGGGCCTAATGATATTCCTATTGAGGTGTGGAGATGCTTTGGAGATGCATGGATAAAATGGCTAACTAAGTTGTTCAACGATATTTTCAAATCAAACAAAATGCCAGATGAGTGGAGGAGAAGTATTTTAGTTCCAATCTTCAAGAATAAAGGAGATATTCAAAGTTGCACAAACTATAGAGGAATTAAGCTTATGAGTCATACAATGAAGCTTTGGGAGAGAGTTTGCGAGCAGCGTTTGAGGAGGTTGACAAGTGTCTCTAGGAATCAATTTGGTTTTATGCCGGGAAGGTCAACCACTGAGGCGATTTTCATGGTTAGGAAACTTATGGAGAGATACAGGGAGCAAAAGAAAGATCTCCACATGGTTTTTATTGACCTGGAGAAAGCTTATGACAGAGTACCGAGAAGGTTTATGTGGTGGGCGCTAGAAAGGAAGAGAGTGCCATCAAAGTATATTACCCTTATTAAGGATATGTACGAGGGGGTTGTGACTAGTGTTAGGGCATGCGATGGTGAGGCCAGAGACTTTCCAGTTAACATAGGGTTACATCAAGGTTCGACTTTGAGCCCCTATATTTTTGCATTAGTGATGGATGAAATCACAAAAGATATACAAAGGGAGATTCCCTGGTGTATGCTCTTTGCCGATGATGTTGTGCTGATGGATGAAAGTAGAATAGGGGTTAATCGACAACTGGAGTTGTGGAGGGAGACCTTGGAATCAAAGGGTTTTAGGCTTAGCAGGACTAAAACTGAGTATATGAAGTGTTAGTTTAGCAGTGTCAGGTCAGATGACGGAGATGTTACCCTGGCCGGTAGAGTAGTACCCAAGAAGGAATCGTTTCGATACTTAGGATCTATGTTGCAGTTTGATGGAGAGATTGATAAGGATGCTAGTTTTAGAATTCAAGCAGGATGGGTGAAATGGCGACTAGCATCTGGCATTCTCTGTGATCGGAAGATTCCTCAGAAGCTTAAAGGAAAGTTCTATAGGACAGCAATCAGGCCTGCAATGTTATATGGTGCAGAATGTTGGCCTACTAAGAGGCAACACATCCAGAAGATAAGTATAGCAGAGATGCGAATGCTGCGTTGGAGCTGTGGGCATACCAGACGAGATCGGATTAGAAATGAGGATATTCGAGAAAAACTTGGAGTTGCACCTATTGAAGAGAAGTTAGTCCAATACCGCTTGAGATGGTTTGGACATATCCAACGTAGACCATACGATGCACCTATACGCGCTGGAATTCTAGGCCCAAAGAGAGGTCGACCTAAAATGACATGGGAGGAGATAATAAAGAGAGATTTAAGTAACTGGAGTTTATCGGAAGAGCTGGTAATTGATAGGAGTGCATGGAAATTGGCAATTCATGTACCAGAACCATAGGTTTTTTTTAAAGACTTTATTTCACGTTTACTGAACCTTTTTACTTTTTATTACTATTTTAGATTTTATTTCACTTTTATTGAACATTTTTACTTTTTATTACTATTTTAGATTTTATTTCACTTTTATTGAACATTTTTACTTATTATAATTACTTAAAAAAAAAACCTTTATCGGACGACTTTTTATTTGATTGGTTATTTAAAACCCTTTATATATATATATATATTATTATCATCATTATTAATTTTATTTTATTTTAATTTTGGGTTCCATATCTAGCCAACCCCAACTTGTTTGGGATATATGGCTTTGTTGTTGTTGTTGTTGTTGTTTGTTTTTAAATCTATTTTCAAATGATTTCAAAATTACTTCCTTATTTTAGATATATATCTCTTTGTTTATAAATATATTTTAACTCCTAAAATTTATTTTAAATTCTATTTTTAAAATTATATTTAATATATTTTGACTCCTAATTCAAGTATTTATTACTTATAGGTTTGATACTAATTTCATAGTTACTTTTGTTTTCAAATTCCTTAGTTATATTTAATAAGTTCTAAAGTATTTCTCATATTCATAGTTTTAAAAATATATATTTTTATATCATTTTATATCTAGTTCTTAATCATTTTTAAATCATCTTAATATATGTTTTTACTTGAAATACTTTATTTTAATATAAAGGAATATAGTTTATTTTAACTCAAAAATCACCATAATTTATTTAATAATTACGCCTTTGATTTAAAATTTATTTTTCGAAAAATACATGTATATGTCGACATATACATTTATGTATGTCGATATATATGTCGTTGGTTTTATCTTTAAAATTTGAAAAGTTGTGTCTTTTGAATTCAAACTTTTTCTAAATGGTTGTGGTTGTTGGAAAACTATAAATAGGCTTTAGATTTCGATCTTTTTAAATAACTAATCATCTTCTTCTTCATTTCTCTGCATTCCATTATTCTTGTTAATTACTTAAAAATCAGTACTTATACTCTGCCGATTTTCAAGAGAATTACATCAAACTCTTTTTCTTTCAATTCTCCATCAAACTCAATCTCTAAAATTCACGTGTTACTCAAAAGTTATAGGTCGTTTATAATGGAAGATTGCAAGATCAAGTTATGTCGAGTCAATACTTCAAACTAATACCAAAAAAAGGTGCGATTATAGCTTAGAAATCAGTTAGTTGTGATTGTAATTGGGAAATCAATTTGGTATTCTTGTGCCTGGTTAAATACAGAGAGCGCCCTGTGCTTGGAAGTAGGTGATGGTGGACCTCATGGCCATTAAAATCAAGGATTATAATTTTAGGATTATATTGAAAAGAAATCTGGACAACCCAGAGCTGTGTGGGACTGGATGTAGGGTAACTCCAAACCTGTATGAAATCCCGGTGTGTACTTTCCTTTTACTGCTTTTTATTTTTATTTTATGCATATGTGATTGATTATGTGATTGTTGATATTTTTGATTTGCATAACATTAATTTTAGTCTAAAATGATTTCAAGAAAGTAGTAAAATCCATTAAACACTATTCACCCCTCTTTAATGTTTAACTTTGCTTAAGATCCTTAATCCGCATCCTCAACAAGTAAGATATGTGCCAAAAGTTCCCAAAATTTAAGGCCTTACCAATTCCATGTTCCATACTAATAAATTTAGGGCTTTTGTGCCATTATACTTCTAGAATGTGTAAACCTAGAGAAATAGTAATAATCACACTCATTAAAACTGGAAGTTGGTCCACAAGAATATTATTTCAAACTTAACATGTGAAATACATGCACTTGGAGAATAAAAACAATAAATCCATCAGTTTTGTGTAGACAAAGAAATGTTAACTGTGACATAATAACTTGAAGAGAGATAAATAATCAATTTCTTTTAATATATAATTAGAGAAAAATTAATAATGTTTGAGTAATTTAATTGTGAGTAAGGAAATGTGTCTAATAATTAATCATGAAAACTTGCTTATTGAGTAGTAGTATTAGTAGTAATAATAATAAAAATAATGCAACACTGAATTTTTTTGTTTCTTGTAACAACCCTGATTTTTGGGGTAAATTTAAAAATTTATTTTAAGTGATTTTAATGAGTTTTCGATATTTAAAATAAAAATGATTGAAAGTTGATTTAAATCGAAGTTAGAATGAATAATTTAACTTTAATTATAAAAAGAGTTAGAAATAACGCGGTAGTTTGAAAAGTCAAACTTGAACTTTGACTGACCATACAGGATGCAAAATTTAACGGTTTTTAGTGAAACCAAAAATATTAGAATCTAATTAAAAATATCTTTCTAACAAATCCGAAAAATCGAAATTTCATAGTGGGAATCAAAAGTTATGCGGGAATCAAAAGTTATGCCCAGTTTAAAATTTAGAAAGGTCGCTATAAAATTTATAAAGGACAAAATGCTACTTTTCACATATGAAGGAATTTCGACTCGAAACCACTTCCATTGAGTTCGGAATGATGTTTCTGCATTGAAAAACAGTAAACACTTATATATTTCGAGTTTCGAAAATTATTTGTTTAAAAATGTATTTTTAATATTAAATATATACGACTTGAAAATAGCCATTTTTCAAATAGACTCAAAATTCAACGAAAATAATTTTGTCGGGTTCGTATTGTCAAAACAAAGCTAAAAATGATTTTTCGGTAATTTTTAGAATTAATATATAATTATAATTGATTTTTCAGTGTAAACGGACAATTTTTTACTTTAAAAATTCATTAAAAATCCATATGGGCTCAGAATTGAACGGAATCAATTTTCCTAGGTCCACAGCGTCAAAACATAGCCAAATATATTTTTTGGGAATTTTCGAAGTTAATTTGTGGCTCCAGTGAATTTAATTGTACGTCAGAATTAAATAATTAAAAGAATTATATCTTAATTTAAATAAAAATATATCATAACAGCCAAATTGGGTTACGAGGCCTGTTCCATTACGTCCGGAACGGGGGTATTTTCCTAGGAACACTTTTCGTTGGATTTAATTTGGAGTTCCGGACAATAAACGAATTTAATAGAATTAAATGAATTAAATAAATTAGAAAATACGCATATAAATACGCTTGGCCATACGTAACCCTAATTCACAATGTACAGCCGCCGTATACCCTGATTAATGGCCAGAACAATCCCAATTTCAAGCGCTAATATTTTCCCAAACCAATTCGAATTAGACCAAGTGCCATATACCAAATCGAAGAACGTTCAGGGGCCTTTGATTTGGTACGAGGATAATGGGTTTCTGTTGCACGGATTTCGAGATTTCAGGGCCCAAAGGTGGCACATTGCGAGGTGGTTTGTGGGCCATAGGGGGGATGCGAGCTGGGCGGTGCTCGGGCCGTGGGGATGGCGTGCGATGGCGGTGGTGGTCTTGGATCGGAGTACGGTGGCCCGGTTGGAGGCGCGCAGGGAAGGAAGCAAACGAAGGAATGGGTTCCTGTAATCGGCGAGTAACAGAAGAAAAAGGAGATTAGAGGGTAGGGACTAAGCTTTAATTATTAATTTATTATTTTAATTATAGCGTTAAACTTTAAAAACCCATAACTACATCATACGAAAACGAAATGCAGTGATTTCAGAAGCGTTTGAATTATGAACGCAAGTCTTCGCGATGGAGCTGACCAGATCTGAAAGAGAGGCAGTTGAAAATTCAGCAAATTTTAGATCTGAATTAAAAAGCTCGTCTAAACTTTGGCAAATTGGAAAGTTATGGGTGAGAATTCTATTTCCTCTTTAATAATTAAAAATAAATTAATTATTACCGTGTTATATTTTAACCGTATGCTGCTTGAATGTTCGTGATTTGAATTTAACTGTATGATGTTGTTCATTGACCTGTTTATTCGATAGAATATTTTTGTTGTATATGAAATGAAAATAACCAGATTTAGTGAGATTTCTGAATTTTAAAATAAAAAAATCTATTCTTTATTTCGATGTAAATTTGTATATGCGTGAACTGCTTGTAATGATTTGCTGGTTTTGTTTGGATGTGTCAGAACTTGGATCAAAATTGCACGTACAATAAAAATGTTCTTTTTATTGTATATATTGATAATAGAGTTGTATACAAATAAAGAAATTTCCTTTTTGTTTGTAATGAAAACATTAGAATTGTACCCAACATAAAAATATTCTTTTTATTGTATATATTGATAATAGAGTTGTATACAAATAAAGAAATTTCCTTTTTATTTGTAATGAAAATATTAGAATTGTACCCAACATAAAAATGTTCTTTTTATTGTATATATTGATAATAAAGTTGTATACAAATAAAGAAATTTCCTTTTTATTTGTAACGAAAACATTAGAATTGTACCCAACATAAAAATGTTCTTTTTATTGTATATATTGATGATAGAGTTGTATACAAATAAAGAAATTTCCTTTTTATTTGTAATGAAAACATTAGAATTGTACCCAACATAAAAATTCCTTTTTATTTAGTTATGTGAAAATAAAAACATTATTTTGTTAAGCGAATGTCACATTAGTATAGAAACATTATGTTGTTAGCGAATGTCACATTAGTATAGAAACATTATTTTGTTAAACGAATGTCACATTAGTATAGAAACATTATTTTGTTAGCGAATGTCACATTAGTATAGAAACATTATTTTGTTAGAATATTATATTAGATTTGGAACATGTCATTTTTGTTAGAATGTTTTATAAGATTATAGTAACGTCATGTTAATATATAAAATTCACTTTTTATATGTCACTAGAAATGGAAAATTTGTTACCATATAAAATCCATTTTTTTATGTCATTAGAAAAGAGAAAATACTCTTATATGAAAAATATAAAACAAAGATTAAAAATATACATTTTTTTTATCAAATGAAAAAAAAAGAATGACAAAATATTCATTTTGTCAAATAAGAAAGATAAAAAGATTCATTTGGTAAAGAATGACAAAATATTCATTTTGTCAAATAAGAAAGATAAAAAGATTCATTTTGTAAAGAATGACAAAATATTCGTTTTGTCAAATATAAAAGAAAGATAAAGATACAAGAATGGCAAAAGATTCACTTTGACAAATGTAAGAGAATGACAAAAATATGCATTAGAATGAAGTTACATTAAAATAAAATGAACATAACAATATTTTTGGAGTTATAGTAAGAAAAAGAACATAACGATATTTTTAGCGTCATAGTTAGAAAATGTAGATTAAAATAAAATGAACATAACAATATTTTTGGCGTTATAGTAAGAAAAAGAACATAACGATATTTTTAGCGTCATAGTTAGAAAATGTATACAACATATTTCAGTGTCGTGGTTAGAAATCATGGACATAGCATATTTTAGAACTGTAATTAAGGTTTGGACATAACGGTATTTTAGTGTGTAGTTGAAACAGTGAAATGAAAAATATTATAGTTTTAATGTTGCATAACATTGCATATGAAATAAAATATATTTATTTGTTGAAGTCATGTATTGCATATGAAATAAAAATATATATTTGCAATGTCATATATGGCATATGAAATGAAATGCATGGTTAAGGTCATACTTTTTGCATATAAAGCGTAGTAGTTTAAATGTCATTTAGAAACTAGAAAAAGAAAAGAACAAAAATTCACAATTTTTGTTTAAAGAAAAGAAAAGAACAAAATTTACATTTTTGTTTAATGTAAATCCAAGATAAAAGGTTACATTTTTGTTAAATGTAATTAAAAAGAGAAAAGTTACATTTTTGTTTAAATGTAATTAAAGGAACAAAAATTTACATTTTTGTAATTAGGGGAAGTAAAAGATTTCAATTTGAAACGAAATAATACATTGAAATAAAAGATTATCTTTTCCAATGTAATGAGAGGTAGAAATAAAGTTTCACATTCTTATATAAGTGTGAAACCATATGAAGAATTCAAGGTGTAATAAAGAATTACATTGAGTTCTCCGCCTTTCCGCTTCACGTATCTTGACTGACTCAAGATGGATGGTAGACGACAAGTTGCTATCACAGGGCTACCGCTTTCTCGCCGAATCACGCTGGTCCATCATAGTCTTTAGGTTGCCATATATTGCAACCAAGGCATACCCCTGGTTCTTCTAACGTAGACCTTAACCTCTGTGAGCCCAGGAGGATCATCTGCAGCCTCACAGAGGGATACCAAGAGTACCCTCACGTCCCCTCGAAGCCTCGGGCTTCGTAACCCGATTCGTTGGAGCCTTCTTTTTACTCAGACGGACATTCGCTCCTTCCCGTGTTATACTAAGAATTACTACATAGTTTTACTAACTAAGGTTTACCACTTAGTTTCCAGAATCGTTGTTTTCTTAACTAAGGTTTACTACTTAGCTCCTTTTAACTAAGGTTTACTACTTAGTTCTCTTTCCCGTCAATTTGGATTGGTTAAGTGTCATTAGTCAATTCAAGCTAACTTAACCCTTCTTCATTTATCATGTTAAACTGGTTAAGTGTTATCAGTAATTCATGTTGACTTAACCCTACCACAAACCAAATTATATTGGTTAAGTATTTCTTATTACTTAACCCTACCCATTCATCCTGTATTGGTTAAGTGTTCCTTTTTAACTTAACCTTGCCCGTCTGTTTTAACTAACATGTTATTAGTGGTTAAGTATTATCCCTTCATGTTTTAGACTTAACCCTATTCCTTTATCACAATCTGATGGTTAAGTGTTCAAGTTTACTTAACCCTACGGTCTAGCCCAGCTAACATATCAAATTGGCTAAGTGTATTAAATTTTACTTAACCCCATCCTCTAGTCTAGTTAACATGTTAATTTAGCTAAGTGTATTAACTTTACTTAACCCCACCATCTAGTCGAGTTAACATGTTAATTTGGCTAAGTGTATTGACTTTACTTAACCCCTACAAATCTTGTCTTGTTGCCATGTTAAGTTGGTTAAGTGTCCCTATGGCCTTAGCCTTCCCATTCTAGCTTAACTGTGTTAAGTTGGTTAAGTGTTCTTATGGACTTAACCCTTCCATTCTAGCTTAACTGTGCTAACTGTCTGTATGAACCTAACCCCACCCACCGGTCTGGTTATCATGTTGAATTGGTTAAGTGTCTTAGTTAACTTAACCCTGCCATTCTTGTTCTAGCTTTAACTAAATAAATTAAAGCTGCGACCACTCACATTAGACAGGTATTGTTGCGATTACTGGATGTGCCGGTTGGTTCCGGGCAGGTTTACATCGCAACTCAGTATAACCTCGGGTTAGACATATTTGTGTTTTCTAAGTTCAGAGGGTTTTGATTAATTTTCAAATCAGGTTTTGAAAGTAACCATCCCGTCCGTCGGATCAGTTAGGGATAGTCAGGAAGAGCAGGAAACTTGTATTTTCCAAACCCAAGCCTAGACACTATCCTCTCTGTCACCCTAGAACTTTCTGGTGTATTATTAAAAGAGACGTCGTTAATAAACCTTTAATTTGTCTAAATTTACATTTTCTCATTTAGGACAAATTATATAAGTAAATTATTCCTAATTTACTTATTTCATAATTACTCTGTAAATTGTCAACATTTATTCTTATGGCCCATTTTCCCCTCTATATCATATTTATGCCTTTTTGGTATATAAACTATACCAAATTAAGTGTCACTAACCATGATTTTGCAAAATCTGACAAGTACTCCCAATTATGGCCAATTTCAAATTTATGCCAATATACTTACCATGCCAAATTAGCTAATCCGATTTTGATTTAACATTCTAATTACAGTTCAAGTCAAACTAGACCTATTATTCTAGTTCACAATTCATATAAATGCTAGATTTACAAGTCACTACTAGATTCAAATTACACATTCATGTCAAATTTATCCAATTTGCATTTTTATGAACATGCCATAATACATGTTCCCAATTTATGCCAATTTCCAAGTTAAAAACTACGTTTTTAGTAGATTTCATATTTTGCCCAAATCGTATTCCCACCGTTCGTATAATCGTGATTCAATCTAGATTATAGATAAATCTGGATTCGTAGAAAATAGGGAATGAACCAAAGATGCTATGAAAAAGATAGACATAATAACTGGCATAAGATGACAATTTACTAATTACAGACCTAACGAATTACATTGAAATTGATCTAAAACATCGGAAGCCTATAGGTCTGAAAATCTTATGACAAAAAAAGGGTTGAATAACGACGTAGGTTCAAGAACATGCGTAGACCTAACTTAATAGGTTCATAGTCACAAAACTTAAGCAACACTTTCCTAGTCATGAATCATAGGTGTTTAATCACAGTTGTCCTTGTTATGTCATAGGCAATAGTTTATGTTTCCCAATCAAAGGCATAGGCTTGTGTTCGTAGTCAAGGAAATAATTCTCATAGTCACAGTCACAGTCATAGGAAATGTTCATAGTCATAGGCAATGTTCATAGTCATAGGCAAGGCCTAATTGGTCATCGAATAATAACAATTCTTAATTAGGTCCAAGGATATAAGCACTGATTCGAATAGAAAGATTTGGCATATTCTTTTATTCCTTTAATTTCATGTCACGAACAGAGAAAAACATTCAAATCTAAAAAGTAACCGACTTACATTGATCAGTTTTTAGAATAGAAAGATGGCGTTGCTATGATTCGTGCGACGATGCTCGAAACCGTTTGAGTCAGCCTTTGATTCTTATCTTGAAGCTTTAATCTTGATTCGAATCTCTTCTTGACAAACTTGAGCAGCATTTCCTCGTCTTGATTTATTTTATATATTATTTTATTTATTTAGAATTAGAGTAGAGTATAGGCATAGAGAAGTTGTGAGGAGAAAATATGAGGCCTAGGGGTGTTTTTATAGTGTAGAAGTCAACGAATCTGGTCAGAATGGCGTCCGAATACAGAAAATCGAACCAGGCTACAGATCTGGATAAAGCAGGGGGGTCGACCCCGAGGTCGACTACACAGTCGACCTGGGTCCTGGGTGGGAATTTTCCCGCCCAGCCTAATCTGGGTCTGTTTTTCGAATTTGAACTCGTTTTTGACCTGTTCGAATTTTAAATCGAATTCTGAAACTTCTGAAGACCATAACTCCTTCATACGGAGTCCGATTAACGCAAACTCGGACTCTATCTCATGCAGAATTCCGAGACGAACGCAATGGCGCAGCTCATTTCCCTTGATTTTGATTTTAAAATTTAATTCTTCCTTGATTTGTGAATCCTAGTGTTACAAAATTACGGGGTGTTACAAAAGGACAATGTTTTCAGAAGGGCAAGTACATGCTTTCACCGCTAAGCGTACCTAGGAGAAAGGTAGTAAAGTTCTGTTGGAAGAGTCTAGCTTTTCTGTTTGTACTCTTTCTTTTGGTTTTAGCACTTCGCATTTGTTCATATTTGCTTCCATAGTTGAGTCTCTGCACCTTAGTACTTTTATAGTAAAAGATCCCAACTAGTGCTCAAGTGTTTGGTTGTTTTTTCTTAGATCATCTCACGTAGATCGTCCAAATTCGGAGGAGATATTCCTCAGGTGCTTGTCTGATATTGGTTTAGGCCTTTGGGGCTTGTACTTGGGGGATGTCGAGTTCGACTAGGATGGTTTTCTTGAGAGATGAATAGTTGTGGCAGGCGCTCTATATAGAGAAGGACTAACCTTAAGAGAGGTAAAAAGTACGTAGTGACCTTTTGACCCTCATAGTTATGGCATGATGGATAAGCTAAGAGGAGAGACCTCTGATCATCCTAGTATATACACTCAGTATCATGGTTGACATTTGTTTATTTTGGAAATGGAGGTCAAGAAACTTCGCAATCGTGAAGTTGAATCTGTTAAGGTACAGTTGAGTAAAGCTCAAGAAGACGTGATACGGGAGATTGAAGATAAGACATACGCGCCTCATACCCTTTTTCTTAAGGGTACATCCTTGATTCCTTTTTTTAAGGAATTCTATGCATACTAATTTCTAGCTTTTAAGCTATATCCTCTAGGACGTATCATCAATCCTTAGGTAGAAACCCTTTTTGGATGTAAACATGTATTTGAAACATGTTATGGTTGATGGTTGCGAATGGTTGCTGGTGGTTGCTTGTGAATGCATATACACACGTATTAGGGACTAGATCAGCTCAGACGCCTTCATATTTCATTTACATATATGTATTTGTTTATGAATTTAACTTAATGTGTTATCATATGGATGTCGCATTTGAGTGAATGATTGTGCACTCATATAAAAATAATATGTATCATTAGGATTTGCATACATATTGGACACATGGCACTGACATGATTTGCATTAAGGAGGTCAACTGAATCAGTAGACCGCCTAATTTTGCATTGGATAAAGACATGTACACACAATATGCATATGAACATACAAGCATTAGAAGTCTTTAAGGACAATGGATGCCTGTGTTTGATGGTTGAGTAGATGGATGATTGGATGGTAGGATTTACATTCTTCTTGACTTGAAGATTTCGGGGTCGAAATCCTTTAAGGAGGGGAGAATGTAATACCCCGTATTTCTGTTAACACTAAAGTTACAAATTTAATAATAAATGTGTAAAGGGGAGATGTATCTAATGTGCATACAAATTTAATAATAAATGTGTAAAGGGGAAATGTATCTAATGTGCATACAAATTTAATAATAAATGTGTAAAGGGGGGATGTATCTAATGTGCATACAAATTTAATAATAAATGTTAATAATGTACATTAAGAAAGTAATTGTGAACATAATTGGCTTCTCTTTAGAATGGATGGCTTCGATTAACCTTGGCTTCATCGACAGCTCAAATTAACTTGCAATCCTATTTAAATAGCCCCCTAGTCTCCTTCTCTTTGCACCATTCTTCTCTAACCTTATGCTGCACAAATTCTTGATGGACATGGCTTCTTCTTCTTCCTCTAAATCTAAATAAATAAATTAAAATATAATATAAATCAAGACGAGGATATCCTGCTCAAGTCTTTCAAGAGAAGATTCAAAACAAGTTAGGATTCAAGTAAAGATTCAACGGCTTCAAGCAACGCTATCTTTCTATTCTTTTCTAGGTCCAATCAATGTAAGTCGGTTACTTTTTATATTTGAACGCCTTTTCTATTTGTGACATGAAATTAAAAGAATATAAGAAATATGCCTTATCATTTCATTGAATCTGTGCTTGTTTATGACTTTGGATCTGATTCTTGATTATGGCCAAGAATACATTGTGACTAAATTGCCAATGCTTAAGACTATGACTATGGAACTGTGGCCTTTGAAACCATAAGCCTTTGACTATGAACATAAGCCTTTGACCATGAACATAAGCCTTTGATTAGGAGCATAAACCAATGCCTATGACTATGACAAGGACAATAGTGGATAATTACCAATGATTCATGAACATGATATTATTGCCTAGGATTATGACTGTGAGATTGGATCTAAACTTGATTATCTATCCAGTTTATTCTTAATTATCCTTGGATCTTGATTATGGGAATTTATCTATTAAATTAGATCTACCCATATACTTGAACCTATGTTATTTGTTCAACCCTTTTTATGTCATAATATTATCAGATCTATAGGCCTTCGATGCTTTAATCAATTTATTCAATGTAATTTGTTAGATCTGTGATTAGTGAATTATCATCTTCTGCCGGTCATTATGTCTATCTTTTCTTGGCATTTTGGTTCATTCCCTTTTTATCCACAAATCTAGATCTATCTATAATCTAGGATGAAATCACGATTACACGAACGATGGGAATACGATTTGGGCAAATCATAAATTTGACTTAAACATGGTCGTAAACTTGGAAATTGGCATAATGTGGAACATGAACATAATTATGATTGACATAATTTAGAACATGTATTATGGCATGTTTATTAGAAAGCAAATTTGAAAATTTGACATGAATTATGGAATATGTAATTTGACATATTAAATTTAGTATTGGCAAGTAAGCTAAGTTTTAGGCGTAAACGGTAAACTAGAATAATAATTCTAGTCTTGCCATAAACTGTAAATTAGGATGTTAAATCAGAATTGGGTCAATTAAAGTTAATTTGGCATAATAAGTATATTAGCACAAATTTTGAATTTAGTCATAATTGTGAGTAATTGTTATGTTTAGAATAATCATGGTTAGTGACACTTAATTTGGTATAATTTACATACCAAAAACTATAAATATGATATATAGGGAAAATGGGCCATAATAATAAATGTTGACAATGTACATTAAAAGAGTAATAATGGAATAAGTAAATTAGGGAAAATTTACTTATAGGATTTATCCTAAATGAGAAAAGTAAATTTAGACAATACGAACATGCTTAACCCGAGGTTGGATTGAGTTGTGATGTAAACCTGCCCGGACCCGCCCGGCTGTCCAGTGATCACGACAATACCTATCCAATGTGGGAGGTTAAGTCATTGAGCCCGATAAAGGCCCAAGGTTAGACTGAGTTGTGGCGTAAGACTGCCCGGAACCAACCGGCATACCAGCAGCCACAACAATACATGTCTAATGTGAGTGGCTGGTGCTTTAAATAAGACAAATAAAGTTAAGCTAGAATGGGAGGGTTAAGTTCATAAGAACACTTAACCAACTTAACACAGTTAAGCTAGAATGGGAGGGTTAAGTCCATAGGAACAATTAACCAAATTAACACAGTTAAGTTAGAATGATAGGGTTAAGTTAACTAGAACACTTAGCCAACTTAACATGGTAACAAGACAAGATTTGTAGGGGTTAAGTAACTAAGAAAAACACTTAGCCAATTTAATATGTTAACTAGACTAGAAAGTGGGGGTTAAGTAAATTCAATACACTTAGCCAATTTAATATGTTAACTACACTAGAGGTTGGGGATAAGTAAAGTTAATACACTTAGCCAATTTAACATGCTAACTAGACTAGAGGTTGGGGTTAAGTAAATTTAATATACTTAGCCAATTTAATATGTTAGCTGGACTAGACCGTAGGGTTAAGTAAGCTTGAACACTTAACCATCAGAGTGTGATAAATGAATAGGGTTAAGTTATAAACATGAAGGGACAATACTTAACCATTAGAACATGTTAATCAAACCAATGTTAGGGTTAAGTTAACTAAGGGAACACTTAACCGTTATGACATGTTAGTTAAAACAGATAGGCAAGGTTAAGTTAAAAAGGAACACTTAACCAATACAATATGAATGGGTAGAGTTAAGTAAATACTTAACCAATATAACTTGATGCTGATAGGGTTAAGTCAACATGAATTACTGGTAACACTTAACCAGTTTAACATGACAAATGATTAGGTTAAGTTAACTTGTATCGACTAATGACACTTAACCAATCCAACTTAACGAGAAAGAGAACTAAGTAGTAAACCTTAGTTAAAAGGACTAAGTGGTAAACCTTAGTTAAGAAAACGACGATTCAGGAAACCAAGTGGTAAACCTTAGTTAGGAAAACTAAGTAGTAATCCTTAGTATAACACGAGGAGGAGCGAACGATCTTAAAGAAGGCTCCAACGAATTGGGTTACGAAGCCCGAGGCTTCGAGGGGACGTGAGGGTACTCTTGGTATCCCTTTGTGAGGCGGCATATGATCCTCCTGGGCTCACAGAGGTTAAGGTCTACGTTAGGAGAACCAAGGGTATGCCTTGGTTGCAATATAAGGCAACCTAAAGACTAGGATGGACCAGCATGATTCGGCGGGACAAATGGCCCTGTGATAGCGACCCGTTGTCTACCTACCATCTTGAGTCAATCGAGATACGGAAAGGCGGAGAACTCCAAAAGACCATGTACTTGCTATCTAGTTATGGGTGAGGATGGCCATAGGTTAGTGGGGCATAGAGGGCCTGCGTATAGTTCTCATTTTTCAAGGTGTGTCTTTCATTAGTTGAGGGAGGGTCAAGTGGGACCATAGCCACTGGAAAAACAGACCTTAGCATCTGCATCGGCAGATAACTTGTAGCTCCCGACCGAGTTCCGTGTTTCTTGATTAGCCCTGCCACGGGACTCGGGCCGCACATATAGAATACATGTGCAACTAGATATCTAGCACGTTTACGATACGATTGGGACGTAAAGTCTAGGGACACTTATCGCTCTGGGTAATGTGTCCTAGACTAGGGGAACCGTTCGACAGGTATCATAATCCATAGTTGGACCTAGGTGGCATAAACCCTGAATCCGAGAAGTATTAGATAAGTCACATAAACCCTAGTCGAATCTAGGAAGCGCTCGATAAGAAAACCCTAGATTAGATCTAGGTAATAAATAATAAATGTACGCCTAAAGGCAACCACAATTACTGGGATTGGGATCGCGTTATCATTTTAGACAGATTACTAGTTGGGACACTAGATAGGTGGTGCAGAGACATAGAAACCATAATAACAAGTTAATAGCGAAGCGGAGAAAGTATTAAAGCATGTCCAGTTTATCTTGTCTTAGCATATCTTGTGTTAATCTTATCCTATCTTATTGGCCCTATCATCATGGTATTGTCTTGTATTCAGTTAATTCATTTCGTTTTGTTTTTCCTTGTTCACATGCTAGAAGTAACTGAACTTACCAGACTTTATGTCTGACCCAGTTTTCTTTCGTCTTCTTTTCTTCCGTTCCCCCCCCGGTAGTTAAGGAGGGAATAGTATAGCCCAGGTTAGATTGGACCGTCACTCTTCCCAAGCTCGAAGATTATTTGACAAAGTGCTTTGGACTCTTTTTTTTTCTGCTGCTATGGCTGGCTTATGCTACATTGGGGAATATAAATGTTATTTTATGCTTCTTTATTTTGTAAGACAGATGATACTCTGATATTGGAAAACAATTGTTGTACAAACTATTTTATCAACAAAGTAAAGTTTTATTTTCCGCTGTTTTAGTTTTGTCTGTCTTGTAATTTTCTGCATCTTTTACCCTAAATGCTCCACAAAACTTAGTGCATTCCCTTTGTGAGTGACACTAAAGGATGTGGGGTGTTACACAAAATGAGATGAGTTTGCATATGTTTGCATCCCCCAAACATATCAAATAAAAACAAAACCAAATCAATAAGGATGAATCAGCATATGTTTGCATCCTCCAAACATACCTTACAATACCATTTATTACCTTCAATCAATGTCAATTGTCTTCCTGATAAATAGGATTATCGATACAGACATTAAACGAACAACAAACAACTTCAAACCCATGTCACTCTCTAACAACTCAGTCAACCCATTTCATCACTCCTACCAATAGTGCAATTCAAAAGCATATTTCAACTCCTACAACCAACTTGTTCCTCCACATAATTCACAACCAACCAGTCTCCTTTATTAAGCAAACTACCCACCTCTTCTTACAAACCACACTTCTAACTACCACATTCAATCTGCCCCTCTGTGAATTGTCAAACAACTTGCCACTCCACAAAACATACCCCAGTTCAACCATTCAACTTTGCCACTCCACAAAACAAACACACAGCAAAATAGCCTGCACCATCCTTCACCATCTTCAAAATCATTCTAAAAAACGCTCGTCTACTACAACTGCCACCAACAAATAACAGATCTCAAAACTAACAAATAAGAAACAACTGAGGTAAGAAGAACAAGAAAATAACAAATCTGTGACATCAACCCGCTCTGATACCATGTTAGAATTTGATCTAGAGAGAAGAGAGATATGAAATGGTAAAACAATTGAAAGGCTAAATTTTTATTGATTGATTATTACAAAAGATGCTTGATTGATTTACAATACTAAATCTTGCCTATATTTATACATGGTCTATCCTTATCTAAAAGAGCATTCTATATAAGAATATTCTATAGCATATATTTGGGTCAATTATAATAAATAATTCTATACCAAATATAAACCCAAATCAATACAATACCAAATATAAATAGTAATCAATGCAATACCAAATAAAGGCAAATATCTTATTCTCATCTCTAATATACTATAAAAATAAAAGGGTTTCCTGTAAGGTTTTACCTCAATAAATGAGACACGCAATTGAAAATCAGCTTGATGCTTTAAGCTTTCGATTTTCTCGAACAATGCATTCATTACTTCAGGGATAATGCCGATCTAAGATCATCTTTGTTTCCAGTTCCCATGGTATACGTCTTACCTGAACCAGTCTGTTTTGCAACAGTATAAATCGGATCCTTTCTATATCTTGTTTGTTAAATTTTTTCAACTAAAATAAAAAGAAAAAAGTTATTATGAAAGTAACCAGTTAATAACCTGTCCATATGCAAGAATAGTAGCATTGTATCCTTGAAAAAGGTCGTCTACAGGTAGAGCAAGACATTCTTCAAACATAGATGATGGAAGAGAACTTGTACTTCCAAACACATGATCAAATGTGAATGACCATGTTCCAATTTGTACCTGAAATACCACGGAAAAGAAATAATCAGAAGAATATGGATTAATCCATAATCATGCAATTTCGCTATAGTCTAAAGTGGCATTAAGACACACTGCACATTTGCATTAACCGAAATTTCTTAGTAAATGACTAAATGTACCTGGGAATCAAAGAATTTTAAATCTGGTCAAAAACTGAAGCATTGTCAAATAGCCAAATATAATTAGTTTTTCTACAAACCATTAAATTTAATAATACACGATAAAGGAGGGAGGGGGCGGGGAATCTGTTACATTAGAAAAAATATTTTCATGTAAAAATTAAGCAAAGAATGTATTTTAGCGATTACTCAAGTATAATCTCCATTTACTTCAGCCTATATATATGATAAACAAGCAAAAAAATTATATGAACAGAAGATATAAGCAAAGAGAATAAAATCGGTAAAATAAAATTATATTAGCACAACTCGTTATTCCATTTTTTAATTATACAATTTAAGTTCGGAGATCTAATTCTATTACTAACAGTAGTGTGACCGACATCCAAATTAGATCTTTGATTAAAATATAAATAACCGATTGAAATAAATACAATTCACTGAATAAAAAAATAACCTGAGGCGTTTAGGGAAAACAACAACACAATCTTTACAACCCTGAGTGATCATACTTATACATTAGGGGAACTGCCGCATTTCTGCAACAAAATGATTGAAATATGCTTAGATATGATAAACATGGCTGATCAAAACTTTATCAACTATTTTCACCACAAAAAAAAAGATCACAAAAAATACTTGATGATAATTGATGATAGTTCGAACTCCTAGGTACTGCAGCAACTATTTGATTATATTTGTTTTATCCAAAGGAAAATAGTCTAGCTCATAGGCCTAGGGTTTTTATAACAGGTAGACTAGGGTTTAAGGCTACCTAATGTCATGTCTACCCATTCACCAAAAATCATTTGCTGATCGTATAAAAACACTCATAACCATATCCATTCTCCTTTTTATCTTTTTAGGGAAATAATCTATACCCTACTATACCATGTCATCTTCTTTTAGTTGTACCACGTATTCTAATTTCCCCTTTTACCCCAACAACCATGCTTCCTGCATCATTTTTATTAGCCACGAATTATGAATGTACATATATTTTCATAATCCAAATATGTGAGAGTCCTTAAGTTTATTCCTAGATTTTCTAATTAGGTGTAAAAGGTTTATTCACATGCCTATGCAGTATTTATAAACTATCATATTTATGCATGCATTTTGCATAACTATATAAGACAAATGATAAAATAAATTCATCAAATATAACATCATATTTCTCATGTATACTAAGCATCCTTGTGCACCCTGCACCACATACATGCACACATAAACCTTCATATACGCCTCATACACACATGCATAGAAATCATTAATTTCTATTTCAACTATTGAAATATTTATGAGTTACCACATAATTGCAATTGGTCACACTATATTGAGGACCCTTTTATAGATCATACAGATATTATATTATCACGGATTGATAGCAATTCACAATATTACTGTATAAAATTGTAGGGTATATTTCATATCATGGATCTGCATTGCATTTCTTCCAAACAAATGTTCAATTAATTAAATTTCAAACTTTGATATGCATATATTAATATTGGATCATCCTATCGATCTTAACTTCAATAACCAATACCAAAATTATCCATAATATTATCAACAACTACAAAATGTTTTTTTTCTGCATAAGCTTAATCTCAATAAATAATCAAAATCGCAGATATTTACTTTAATATAGACTTTATATAGATGTGGCTTTTCGTAATCCTTGACCAGTGTGACCTAAAATCACATCGTACCCCCAATTTCTGTTTCGGTCGTAAAGTGATCATCATAGCAGAACTTTCGTTTCGAGGATTCCTGCAGCTTTAAAGTGGAGTCACTAGAAGTTTTCATCAAACGCCAATTTTGATTCAAGTCTGTGACCGAGATATTGGAGGATTAGGAAAACTTGATTTAGGTAATGGGTTCAAAACTAGGATAGGAAAAAAGAGCGTGCGTGTGAAAACACCCAACCCACGAAGCAGCGACGATAACTGGAGGTGGGCGATATCAACCTCTGGTGAAATAATCGAGTAAATACGGGAGGAAGGAGCCGAAGAGTAAAAAAATGTTTAGGATAAACGCGTGTGCTGTAGGTTTAGGATAAAACGGGAAGGGAAAAAGATGGTTTCAATGTGGAAAAAGAAAAAAGACGGGACAGTTCATTTCACAAAATGCTAGAAGGCTTGTATGAGCTCGGAATGAAACTCTGTAATATAGTGTATATATATATATATATATATATATATATATATATATATATATATATATATATATATATATATATATAATTCAATAACGGTGCAAAAATGCAGTTATCTTCCAAAATTTGATGTTTCAAAATTTGAGTTCATGTTAACTTGCGCATTTTATAAGAAAACTGCATACTAGTTTACACTTTCTAGTTTAAAAAAATAGGGACCTTATTAACAGATTCATCACTACGTGAGTTTTTTTTATAATAACTTCGAAGCTATGGATTGTTGTGCAAAACTCCTTCAATAAGTCATCCGTGATCTTAATTAAATGCTAGCATTTTATTCGTATCCAATCCCCATAATCGTTACCAATTGATGTTAACTTATTTTACTATATAGTTATTTATGATGATCTAATTTCAAACGTTAATAGCTATTCCATTTGAATTTTGATTGGAAAATATTATATATGTGATCATAAATCACCACGAAAGAAACACCGTTAGTTAACTAGTCATATTTTGGCATTTGTAAAAAATTCATTTTTCAACGTTAATTATTTATTAACCATTTTTTATTCAATTTAATTACCGTAGAATAGCAGGGTATTATACGTTTCTCTCAAACCATTCTTATATGCATAAATGGTATCAACAAATGTATACACATATAACTTTGATCCATCAAATTTGATTATTTTGAGGTGTAGAATAAAAAGAATTTTCTGCCAATGTGCAACGAAAAACAGTATTGAATATCGAATGAAAAAGGAAAAAATGACTTTAGGTCTTAGCCACTTTAGTTTTACTTCATATGAAATTTTGAAAAGAAGCTTTTAAGTTAGCTTTGGTTTGAGTTTAAATATGACTGGACCAAGTGAACTATTATATTCAACCTGCATATAGCACTGGTTGCAAATGGTAATCCAAATCCAACTTAGGACTAGATTAAGTTGGGTTTACCTGCAGATAAAGCCGGTATCTTCCTGTGGGTTCAGAGAATATGTATGAGTTTATGTGGCAAAACTACACACTGGCACGTGGCCGTGTCCCATTGGACAAAATACTTATTCAGGATCACAAATAATCTACTCTCATCTACGCCGTTTAGAATCCATCCATCGGCTCATATCAATCTTAACAAAACCTAGAGCGGCGCGCTCGAATTTTTTGTGTCGCTTCCGCCAAAATCCCATACTTCCCCCCACTTTCGCACGAAACGAAAAACTTATATAAAGACCTCCTTTCCCTTTTCTTCAATATCTCAAATCCCACCAAATTCCTAATTCGAAAACCCTAATTTTATTCTCAATGGCCCGTACCAAGCAAACTGCTCGTAAATCAACAGGTGGAAAGGCTCCAAGAAAGCAACTTGCGACCAAAGCAGCCCGCAAGTCTGCTCCAGCTACTGGTGGAGTTAAGAAACCACACCGATTTAGGCCAGGAACCGTCGCACTTCGTGAGATTCGCAAGTACCAGAAAAGCACCGAACTTTTGATCCGGAAGCTTCCATTCCAGAGGTTGGTTCGAGAGATCGCTCAGGATTTCAAGACAGACTTAAGGTTTCAGAGTTCTGCTGTGTCCGCACTTCAAGAGGCGTCCGAGGCTTATCTTGTAGGTTTGTTTGAAGACACAAATATTTGTGCGATTCATGCTAAGAGGGTTACGATAATGCCTAAGGACATGCAGCTTGCTAGAAGGATCAGAGGCGAGAGAGCTTAGATTATGTTGTTTTTAGGGTATTTTAATTTAGCTTTTGGGTTTGTGGAAGATGCGATGGCTTATGTAAAAACAGGGCGTTGGGAGTTTAGTTTTATTTTTGTTGGGGGTGTTCTTTGAATGAAATTTCAGTGCGTTGTTTGCTCATTCTGATCTTGGCTTATTCGATTCACACCTTTACATCATTGGGCAAAAGTATGTTTTGATGGATGACTTAATTTGAACTTTTATACTTCCATGTTTTAAACGTACGTATTTCTGTTCTCAAACAAAGCATGCGAGGGCTCAAAAAGTATGTGTATCCTAATTTCTTAGTTTTGAGATCTCATTTTCTCTCTAGTTTGGCTTCTCTAGGAATCAAGAGTTGTGGTTTATATAGCAGGGACATGGATCATACAATTTTTAGAGACAGATGAACTGATATTGTTTTGAAACCTGGTTATTCATGTTAGCATCTAAGTTAACTTGTGATTGTATTGTATGGGCATGTGTTAAATCCTTTACCATGCTTACAATATTTACCGTGATTAAAAAGTTCAGTAATGGTTTGAAATGGACAAGTTATCCATTGAATGATGGTTTGTTGGCTTTGTAAAATTGTGCCAAAGGCTTAGAGCCTTCGATCTTCCATTATTGGTACTAACGGCAAATATCATCTGCCCAACTGAAATCCAAACAATGACAATGTGAGATTTTCTACTTTTGCTACGACTATTAGTCCTTCCTCCTTGGTTTTCCGCTGTGTTGCTTTAGATGAATGTCTCTTTTGCCCTTGGGTTGGATCTGCATAGCTGAGTCGGCTGAAACTAATGGAACATATGGATTGATGGATATCTCAGCTCACTACTTTAGTCAGACGTAGAATATTAAACATTGCTCAATATTAAAATTGTGTTTGTGAATGTAATATTAAGCCCTTGGCTGATCACTTTCTCCCTGTTCAAAGCTGAATTTTCTAGGAATAACTGTAGACCACTTTCCTTGTATTCATATTATAATTTATATCACTGTTCTAGGGCCCGCACTTACATACTATAATTGGAAAATTAGATTCAACATGATTTTAGATGAATTTGTAGCTGTCTGAGTGCAATCAAACAGAAACTATACAACCAACTTATTTTTGTGGTCTCATTTTGAATCTTAGATGATGTATTGTTGCTATTTGTACATAACTCTGTGCTCATTCTGAAGCTTTCTTCCTTCAAACTGAATCCGTTTACATTGTATTTTTGCACTTTGCAACAAAGGAATGTCAAAAATATCTGGTATGTAACAATTAACATATATACTTATAATACCTCCATGTATGAATTATACATAGATCCACTAGTTGTACGTCATAATCAGGAAGGTAATAGGTAAAATGATCATATAACGATTGTTAGAGAAACTCAAATTATCACAAATCCAATTGACGATGTGAAGGGTGAACTCTTAATGTTTATACTAGATTTATTTTATAAATTTCTTAGTATGAGATTTTTCTCAACACGCCTCCGCACATATGACAATCTCATACGAGGATCTTAGGAGTGTCGTGGTCAAGTGTGGTTTGTGCACACGAATTAAACTTTGCACTAATACCATGTTAGATAACCCAAAATTATCATAAAATCAGTTGACGATGTGAAGGGTGAACTTTAATGTTTATACTAAATTTATTTTATAAATTCTCCGGTGTGGGACTTGTCTTAACAACGGATTGTTAACAGTCAATATTTTTTTAAACCACCTATTCATATTAACTGAGAAAACTTGAATAGTTAGAGCATCTCCATCATGCGCTTTTTCCCAGAAGGAGGAAACCAAAAAATAAAACGTTGCAAATCCCACTCGTTCAGCAGTGAGTGGGGCATTTTTTTTATTTGTTACACCCTATAAACGATAATCTAAAATCCATTTGTAAAGTTATTTTTTTGTTTCCATGCTATAAACGGTAAATAGATTACCATTTATAGCACAAACGACATATAAAATGCCATTCAATCTATAAATGAGAATCTGCTTTTCGTTATTGAAATATTTTGTCTGATTGATTATAATTTATTATTTTTCCAATTTTACTTACAACAAATCTGTTATAGGCAGACCTAAAAGTGTTGGAGTAGCAAACTACTAAGCTTATGAAATATACTCATACTATATTTAATTTTGTACAATATAACAGTTTTTATGGATAAAGTATACCATTATATCATTCTTGCACTTGATCGATATGTCTAAAAAAAAGAAAAGAAAAATCAGTTTTTGTTTGTGTAAAATAATCAAACAATATATCATCTTATGGATATTCCTTGTTTATTATTACATACAATTCAATATAAGTGCCGACCCAAGTAACTAACTGCTCCAACCCAAAAACAATATCCAGTGGAACTTTTTTTATTGTGGCAGAATCCATTGCCCCTGTGACTTTCGAGCCTAGCATATCATGTACCAAATAGAAAATGTTAATGCTAAACTAGAACATCCAATGAATAAATTATATGATCAGTTTTTTATATTTAATACTTTATAACTTATGAATCAACAAATTTTTCCGTGACCCAGTTGTTGCCCCAGCCTATGGGTTTGATAGGTTACCCTCTGGGTCGACCCTATCAATATATAATATGTACCATACAAACTATTTTGTAATAAATGATATTCATGCTGCATGTCATTTATGTGTAAAAAAAAGTTAAACCCTTTTACCTTTATAAAGAATGGTGGATTCCTTAAGGATATTTTTTTTATCATTTACTTAAACAGTGTAGTGTATAATTTAAGAGCTGAACAATAATTTTATTATGTGTACATCAGTTCACCTTATGTTAATCTCTTTTAGCAACTTTACAGAAAGGTGAAAATTTTATCGATATCCCATATGTTTTAAAGGGAATGGATGAAGTGGTGAAGGCTTTGAGGAAATTTAGAGGTGCAATATACAATTTCTCCAAGTGAATATTTGTAAGATAATTTTTTTTTGAGAGACAACTTGAATTTCCATAGGAAAATATTTGCCAAACGAATTATTTCTTGGGAAACAACCTAAATTATCTGAGTATATATTCGATAGGGCATATATTTGTTTGGGGGATAAATATTTGCCAGACAAAATTTTGCTTAGAAGGCAGCCTGGGTTCCCCCAAATAAATATTTATGCTTATAAAAAAAATTCATCTAAACATATGACATGAATTTGAATAGACATAAAATAAAACTTATGACTTAATGGTAGAAATAAAATAAATTTCCAATAAGTCCACTAAAAGATATATTAAGTTTTTAATGTTGTAATTTATTCTCATAAAATTGCCTTTGCGAAAGAGTATTATGTGTGATAAACAATTACATGAATGTAATTTATATTTCAACGTTTGAAGATATGCGCTTAATTTTTTATAAAGAGAAGTGTTAGGGATTCAGATGTTGATAATGATGGTTTTGATGACAACAACCTTGTTTCAACTATTGTTGTTATAAAAAAATACTAATATTGTTATCTAATATATATATATATATATATATACACATACATACATACATATATAGGAAATCTATGTAGGTATCGATTATTAAAGACTGTACAACTCAAAGAATCAAGATTTCAAAGCAGAAGAGTTCAAGATACAAGACTAATGAGCATCAATAATTCAAGAAATATAAAGTAATTGTGTCTAGATATTTTGTCTAAACTCTAATTAGCACCGAATTCTGGTTTCAAACATTTTCAAATGATTTCAAAATTACTTCCTTGTTTTTAAATCTATTTTCAAATGATTTCAAAATTACTTCCTGATTTTAAATACATATCTCTTTGTTTTTAAATATATTTTAACTCCTGAAATTTATTTTAACTTCTATTTTTAAAATTATATTTAATATATTTTAACTCCTAATTCAAATATTTGTTACTAATAGATTTAATACTAATTTCATAGTTACTTTTGTTTTCAATTTCCTTATTTATATTTAATAACTTCTAAAGTATTTCTTATATTCATAGTTTTAAATATATATACTTTCATATCATTTTATAATTAGTTTTTTGTCATTTTTAAATCATCTGAATATATGTTATTAATTGAAATACTATATTTTAATATAAATGAATATAGTTTGTTTTAACTCAGAAATCACCATAATTTATTTAATAATTATTGGCTTTGATTTAACTTTGTTTTGAAAAATACATGTATATGTCAACATATACATTTATGTATGTTGACATATGTGCCGTTGGTTTTATTTTTAAACTTCGAAAAGTTATGTCTTTTGAATTCAAACCCTTTCTGAATGGTTATAGCTGTTGGAAAACGCTAAATATTCTTCAGATTTCAAATTTTTTAATAACTAATCATCATCTTCTTCTTTCCTTCTTTCCTTGCCATTATTCCTCTTTATTTCATAAAAATTTATACTTATACTTTGCAAATTTTCAAGAGAATTATATCAAATTCTTTCTCTTTCAATTCTCCATTGAACTCTCTTTGAAATTCAAGTGCTACTCAAGTGTTATAAACTGTTTGTAATCAAAGATCGTAAGATCAAGTTCTATCGAGTCAATACTTCAAAACTGATACTGGGAAAATGTGTAATTGTAGCCCAGAAATTAATTAGGCGTTCTTGTTGCCTGGTTAAATCAAGAGAGCGCCCAGTGCTTGGAAGCAGGTAGTGGTGGACTCTCGTGGCCATTGAAATTGAGGATTGTAATTTGAAGGTTATTTTGAAAAGAAATTTGCACAACTCAGAGTTGTGTGAGATTGGATGTAGGGTAACTCTGAACCAGTATAAAACCTTGGTGTGTACTTTCCTTTTACTGCTTTTTATTTTTTTCAACTGTGATTGTTGATATCTGTGATTTAAATAATATTTTGTTTAATCCCAAAAGATTTCAAGAAATTAATAAAACCCATAAAACACTATTCAGCCCCTCTAGTGTTTAACTTGCCTTAAGTTCCTTAATCCTCACCCCCATCAATTGGTATCAGAGCATTGATTTTCAAAGTTTTCGTAATCTGAAGTTTTAAAAAGTTTAAATGGCAAATTTTGAAGATTTCTATAACACTAGTTCAAAAATATGCATTTCATCATTGTTTCATAACTCTACATTTAATTTTATTTAAAAATAAATTTATCTACCGAATCAATGTGTTATATAGGAACAAATGTGTTACGTGGCTATTGATGATTCAAAACTTGACGGACAAATAGTGCAAATCAAAAGAGATAAATGGATTCTTGATAGTGACTGTTCGAGACATATGACGAGAAATCCCGACTTACTAAAAAATATAGTCTATGAAGATGGAGGAATGGTCAATTTTGGTGATAACTCGAAAGGATATGTAATTGGTATCGACAATGCCGGTAATTCGAAAACTGCTACTCTTTCTGACGTTTTATTAGTTACATAGTATAAGTCAATTATGTCGTAAAGGTTATAAAATTAAATTTGAGAAAGAAAAGTTCTTTATCAAAAATAATAATTCACACATAATTTTTGAAGGTATTAGAAAGAAACATATTTACATCTTGAGTATGAAAATTTCAAACAACTAATGCCTTTTGGCCAATACAAGTGACCCTTGGATTTGGCATAAAAGATTTGATCATTTAAATTTCAAATACTATTTAGGATTTCTGAATTATACTTTTGCCCAAAATGAATTTTAAATTGAATAATTTATGTGACATATGCCAATAAGGGAAATTAAGAAAAGTTCATTTAAGTTAAAAGATGAGATTACTACGTCAAACCATTAGAATTGCTTCATATGGATTTATTTTGTCCATCTCAAACCCAATCAATAAACCATAGTAAATACATTTATATAGTTATCAATGATTTCTCTAGAATTACTTGGACTCTTTTTCTCAAACATAAAAGTGATGCTTTGGATCTATTTAAAACTTTTGCTAAGAGAATTCAGAATCTATCGTCTTTTAAAATTAAAACTATACGAACCACGGTGGAGAATTCGAAAAATGAAAAATTTGAGAATTTCTGTAACAAAAAGAGAATTACTCATAAATTTTCTTTTCGAACAACTCCTCAACAAAACAGAGTAGTTGGGCGTAAAAATAGTACAATCCAACAGTGTGCAAGAACTATGCTTTCTGATAGTAATTTACCAAAAAGTTTTTTGGCTGAAGCAGTTGCAACAACTTGTCATATTATAAATAGAATTTTAATTAGACCATTAACTAACAAAACCCTATATGAAATTCTTTATAATAAGAAACCAAAGGTATCTTATTTCAGAATTTTTGGAACTAAATTTTCATTTTAAATACTAAAGAAAATCTAGATAAATTCGATCCTAAATCAAATAAAGGAATTTTTATTGGATATTCAAATAGAAATAAATCATATAGGGTTTTCAATTTAAAAACTAATATTATTGAAGAAACTCTAAATGTGTCTTTTGATGAATACTATAAAGATTTATATCAAAATCTAATGAAGATGAATGTGATAATGATTTAAATGAAATAAATGATGAAATTAATCTACCTAATAAAAGAATTAGACTTTTAAGAGATCATCCAGTAGAAAACCTACTAGGAGATATTAAATCCGTCATTAGAACTAGAAATCAATTGAATAACATAAGTCATATAAGATTTATATTAACTATTTAAACCAAAAATCCAAAGGAAGCATCGTCTGATGATTTACGGATACTTGTTATGCAAGAGGAATTGAATCAATTCACCATAAATAATGTATGAGAACTTTTTCCTAGACCAGAGGATAAAATAATAACAAGAACTAAATGAGTATAAAAATAAAATGAAAGAACTTGGAGAGGTCATTATAAATAAACACAATTAATTACAAAAGGATATTGCCAAGAAGAAGGAATAGATTACGACAAAATCTTTGCCCCCGTAGCAAGATTGGAAGCTATTAGAATTCTATTTGCTTTCGCAAATCATAATAATTTCAACTATTTCAAATGGATGTAAAAAGTGCTTTTCTAAATGGATTCATTAAAGAAGATGTTTATGTTGAATTACCCGCATTATTCGAGGATGAAAAATTTCCAAACCACGTTTATAAGTTAAAGAAAGCCTTATATGTATTGAAACAAGCTCCTAGAGCCTGGTATGATAGATTAAGAACTTATTTGTTACAATCAAAATTTGAAATTAGTAAAGTAGATAATACACTATTTATTAAAAGTGATGAAAATGATATTTAATTAATACAAATCTATGTAGACGATATAGTTTTTGGATCAACTAACCAAAAAATGAATCAAGAATTTTCAGAAATCATGATGAAAGAATCTGAAATGAGTCACACGAGAGAACACACTTTATTTTTAGGATTACAATTTAGACAATTAGATAATGAAATATTTATTAATCAAGAAAAATATGTTAAAGATTTAATTGATAAATTTAACATGGCTAGTACTAAAAGAAAACCCACACCTATAGAAACCAATGAGGCCTTAAGTAAAGACGACTCTTCAAAAGATGTAGATCAGAAATTATATAAAGGCATGATAGGTTCTTTAATATATATAACTACGAGTAGACCAGACATAATGCATAATGTTTATCTCTGCGCTACATATCAATCACAACCTAAGGAAACTCACTTAAAATCCATAAAATGTATTCTACGATATATTGAACATACATTGGACTTCGGTTTATTTTATCCTAAAACGATTCATTTGATTTAATTTCATATTGCGATGCTGACTATGCTGGTGGTAAATCAGATTGAAAAAGTACAAGTGGAACTTGTCACTTTTTGGGTCATTGTTTGGTTTTCTGGTTTAGTAAAAACCAAAATACCGTTTCCTTGTCAACGACTGGAGTAGAATATATATCTGCTTCTTTAGCTTGTTCACAAGTAATATATATGTAACAAACTCTAAGAGATTTCAGTTTAAATATAACCAAATCACCAATTTACTGCGATAATACGAGTGCTATAAATTTATCTAAAAATCCTATGCATCATGCTAGAATAAAACATATTGATGTAAGACATCATTTCCTTAGAGATAATGTTAATAAGGAAAATATTTCACTAGTGTTAATTAAAACAGAAAATCAAATTATAGATATATTAAACAAACCATTGAACGAAACAACGTTTAATAAATTAAGAAGATAACTCGACATTTGTTCATTATGAAAAGTAAAATACTTAAACATATTAGTATAAATATATAATAAAGTATAAGAAAATTTGAAAATTTAAAAAATACAACATATATGTTGACATACACAAAGTTTTTTTTAGAAAATAGAAACATATAACAAAAGGAGAATCAAGTCATTCCCCAACGGCTCACAAAAACAGATCTGTAGAAGAAATCTACAAATACTGTGGCACACACAATACAATAAAATATAAGACACACTACAACACAAATACCATATTACAACTTTAGTTTTACAACGGTGGTAAAAGCACCGTTGTAATAAATGTTTTTTTACAACTTTTTTCCAGAAAAGTTGTAATAAACTTATTTTTAACAACTGTGTTATTTTGACAGTTGTAATAAATGCCTATCACAACTTTTATTTTTTGACTGTTGTAATATATGACTATATTTTAAAATAATTAACAACTAATAATTAATATTTAATACATTTATATTGATTATTTATAATTAATAACTAATAATTACTATTAATAATCAATTAGGAAGTAATAATTAATAATCATTCTGTAATATTTAATACATAGCAATTAAAAAGAATTGAATCTTACTAAATTTAATAAATAATTCATAATTACTAAGTATTGTCTATAATCAATAATTATTTTTTGAATTTAATCAATTATTATAATTAAGTGAATATTAGGCTCACATCCCTATTTTGAAACTTAATTAACCTTACATCCTCCTGTTTCAAAACATATAAATTACATCCCTAATTTCAAACAGCGGCTAATATTTTTACAAAACTGCCCTTTTTTAATTCACGCCGTAATTACCTAGGTCGGATTTACTCATTACGTAATTAGTATTTTTTTTTAATTTCTAGAAAACCTATATTTCGTTCTCCATGGCGACGCCGACATCTATTGAAGCAAAACAGGAGCGATTAGGAGCAAATCAGGACGATCTTGGCAGAGAGAAGTAGCGATCAGATTGCAGCGATAAAAAAATGGACTTCGACGTCGTTCTTTGTCATGGCGGCGGCATCTTCTACCTGAAGTTCTGGACGTCGAACTCATGCGAGATGAAATTCAATTTCATCGATTGTTTTTCCAGAGATATATTTTGATCGAGCTTTTTTTTTAAAAATGGATCCGTCCTCGTTAAGGTAATTTATATGTTTTGATTTTTTAAAATCAGTTCGTTCTCAATTATCCATCTGCATGTATGTATGTGTCTGCATGATTGTACCCAGTAATCATTTATATTTCCATACTTGTATGCAATTTATGACAATATGTGCATGCTTGTATGCAGTTATTTACAATTTTTCCATGTTTTTTATGCAGATATTTTAAACATATGCATGCTTGTATGAATATATTGACAATATCTGCATGCTTTTATGCAAATATGAAGTATGTTTTGCTTGCTTGAAGTCAATTATGAATGCATAATTTGTTAATATTTGCATAAAAATATGCAACTTTTGTTATAATCGATGTTTAGGGTTTTGCATATATTCAGGAAATTGCGTGTATGTATTGTTATAATCGGTGAATATTTGCATGTGTTAAAGAATGTAATCTGAACAATATAATATTCTTTTGTATATATGCTTTTAATTATGCTTCTTTTGGTTAATATTAGCATGCAATAGTGCAGAAATTGTAAACAAATGCATACAATTGTTCTGAATATCGAATTATTTGCATAAAGGTATGCATTTAATTTGGATATATTCATACTTGAATGCAATTATTATGAATGTACAGAACTGTTAAAGTTATGTGCATTCATGTATGCAAATATTGATAGAATCTGAATGCATGTGTGCAAATTTATATAAAAATGTGAAAATAAAATAGGAATGTATATATGAATGTGATTTTACTGTAAATTTGCGCTGTAGTGTATTAATTATTTGTGTTTGTTTTACATCTATTTTGTACTATTTGTTTTGTAGTTTATTTTATTCTTTTCATATTTATTTTTTTCATGGGTTTTTTCGCTGAAGCAATTGCTTTTGTGTCTGGAGAAGATGAAGACAATTGGATTTTGTATTGTCAACAACTCAAAAACTTACTGGAAGATGATCGTATAAGATGGCGTATTCTTCAGAAGACTAGTAGATGTTTTTGTGTATTTTTTTTAAACAAAGTTATAATGTATACTATTGTGAGCATTTACATTATCCTTTAAATTTAATTCAGTATTTTAATGTTAAATTCTGTGATTTTTATAGTTATTTTTTTAGGCTTATACATATGCAATTATTCAGTATAGTTGCATACATTAATGCAATTATACTGAATATTTGTATCTTTTTCCGTAGTATTTTTCATTACTGCATACATGTACGAAAAAATTCGTAGTAGTTACATACAGGTACGAAAGTATCTTTATAACTGGGTAATGTATACGAGTATTCTCAATTTTTGCATGCAAGTATGCAATTATTATTATTGTGTGCATGCAAGTATTCAAATGTTCAACGTGAATGCATATCCTCTTTCAACTTTGAATTTTAGTTTCCTTTTTATAATCTTGAAATTAACCTGTAAATTTTGTCAATTCACATATGCATAACATATAACAATATTTGCATTTAAACATGAAATTATTATGAATAACTGTATACAAGAAAGCAACAATTCATAATATCGTTTACGAATAGAAGAACTAAATTCAGCACATAAACTTCCACAGTAATTCAGTACAGAAAATACATAATAAGGTAATAGTAGTTTGAATACAGAAAATCGTCAACATATTTGTACAGAAATCTACACACCATTTTTAATAATTTTAATCAGAAGGTTTGTTTTTGTTTGATAGCAGGAACGCCTGTGTTAGGTCATTATATTCAGTCCAACTGTGGAATTTCCAACTTAGAATTTGAGCATTAAGCACAGCTCGTTGTAGATTTACAGAATCAGGCTTGTATATTTCATCATCTTCGTCAACTTGTTTGTCCTCACTTCTCTGTTTCCTTATATTTAGTACAAACATTTCACAATTTTCGCTGCAGAAATAGTAAAAAAATATATCAGTTTGTTAGAATTATTCTATGTAGTATGAAAATATGCATAGAATTATGCAAACATTCTCAATTTTTGCATTAGTATGATAACATTTACGAAATCAGCAAAAAGTATGCAACTCATCATATTTTATGCATACCAGTTTGCAAATATTATGAATTCATGCGAACAAGTACGCAATTATTATTTGTGTAAATGCATGTTCAACTATTTCAACATATGTGCATAAAAGTATGAAATATTTTTTATTATCTGCATCTAAACATGCAAATAGTATCAGATTTGCAAATAATGTGTAGACAGTTTCAGAATTATATGCAACAATTCTAATTGCATGCATAGACTTATGCAACAATTATGTAATAAAATCACAATTGCAGTCGACAGTATTGTTTAAATGCATATAATTATTCAGTACTCAGATAATAGTTGCACAATTGCATGCAAAGATTGTGATTAAATGCATACATTTATGCACAAATCTGCTGATATTTGCACGACTCTGCTGATAGTTTCAAACTTTAAAAAGGCGATTGTAAGAATTTTTTTCACAATCGTAAACATTTTTTCAAGCCTTGCCAAAAAAAAAACATTTTTTCACCCAAAATTGCATGAATATTTGTATGTAATCATATATTTATGCAACAATTCGATGTTAACCTATATTTGAATATAAAATATAATAAAATTTTCGGTTGTTTTACAGAAAAATAACTAAATCAATTTTTTACCTTTGTTTCCGCCTTATCGATGAACTTTTCTGAACAAATCGGCATCGATTTGATGCTTTTTCAGTCGATCGAGATACAAAACATGAAAATCAGCTGGAAAATTTTCATTTTCTTCATAGATCGTCTGCCCTATTCGTGCGCCGCTATTATTGAAATGATATTTCCTGGAACGACGGGTTTTAGGGTTTAAAAGGTTAATATTGGAATTTTAGTACGCGATGTTCAAAAACAGGGATGTAATTCTTATTCTTTTCCCGACCGGATTTTTTTTATATTTTAAAACTTAATAGGGACCTGTAAAAAACGCACCCTATAATTAATTTCTACTAACTAGTAAATATATAATATGCATTAATTACATTTAATATTCAATAATTATACCTAAAATTCAATTTTTTAATTATTATGTTTAGTATTTGATAACTAATCTTTTTTTATTTTCTAAACTAAAATCTAAACAAATTTTGAAATATTCGTAAAATGCAAAATCTAAAAATTAGAATTCTGATTCAGCTAATTTTCTAATAAAATGTTAGAAAAAATAATATTTAGTATTTCAAAAAATATAAAATTGGAAATTTTGTGAAGTAAACTTAAAAATATTCGTAAAATTAAAAACAAAAATTTAAAATTTTCATAGCATTAAGAAATAAAAAGATAATTTTTTTATGAAGTACTCAAAATTTCAGAAAATCATAAGTACTGAAATAGTTCAATATTCAAAAAGCATAATATTAATTTGCAAAAATTTTAGTTCTAAATGTATTCTGAACAATATTAACATGCGCTTTTCCTAGTTCTAAACAATGGAACATTGTTTTTATTTCTGGAAGCATCCCGCAAATCTAAATTTTTGGCTCCATCAGCGAAATTTTACCCCTTCCCGCTGTTCATTTGTATTATTTTTCAATGTTCCTGCCATTCCATTAAAATCCCCAATTCATCAAATTAGCCTCCAGATGTAAACTATCCACCGCCGACCTAATCATCACAATTCCATGGCCATCATACCATTTCCACCGCCTCTTGTTACTCCTCCTCCAAGTCGTTGCCTACCGCCAACCTGACCTGACCATCACCGACCTCCTCTATTCCAATTTTGTGCCCTAACCGCAAGTCTATGTCCTAACCCTTAACGAAATCGCAAACCAAGTTCCACATATACAGATTGCGTGGATGGATTCGAAACCATTCCTACCTCCACCGCCAAACCAATTTCACCCTCGTTTTTAGATCTGATGCTTAGGACTTAGATCCTGATCTAAATTACTCCGTCCGACTAGTACTTTGTCTCGTTCGTTACCGAATCCATGACTGTCAGACCCGTAACCCACCTCCATTAACTTGTTCGTCCAACATGCTAAAAAGGAAGCACAAGGTACAATCATATATTACAATTTTTCATGTCAACTTATATAAAGAATGATATTTTGTCTGCTGCCACCTCATTGAGGATATTCATTTTGTTTTGAACTAAAGTTTGATTTTTTTGGATGTATATGTGTTTGGTTTCAATGAAAGTTCTGCATTTTCAATAAAGACACTCTGTTTTTTAGCTCAGCAGCATTACTGTATCATTGTATAAATAGATTGATAATAGAGGATTAGGAGTTGTAGAATTGAGAGTGAGGAAAGCAGCGCTGCGTTTAAGCCTCTCCCTCCCCCGAGCTTTGTGATTCTGAACCATTAGAACCCTTTTTAACCTTTTATCCTTCCACATGTTCCTAGCTCCTTAGTTATTTCATTGATTTGTTTTGAACTGGGAGTGCGCATTCCGCCTTTGTATAGCTCTTCGACTGTTTGTATTTGCTCTTCTGTTGGAATCCATCGTGTTCCATTTACCTGTAGATGTCATTCCATTAAATGATAAGTGAAGCAAGAAAGATTTTGAATACAAAGATGAAATAAAAAGATAGCATACTGGGATGGATGAATCTTTGCTTTGAACTTTTTTTTTTACAACTTCATCCATTTTTGGACAGTGTAGGTCTATATCAGAAAATTTGAGTCTCATTTCTAAGGTGGATGAACTAAAAATTGGTGAAATGTGATGGTTAATGTTACAGGTTTATAGGAAGAGAAGCATGCAAATTTAAAAGGAGATGGAAGACCAGATTATGAGGCAAAATTGACTTGTGAGAAAAAAGATGAAAGGATGATACACAATGAAAACAACATTAAGCCATTCAGGTACATTAACTTCTTTTTAAAAAAGTGCTGAATGATATGTTTGATATTATCATCCATTATTGGGAATTGCTGCCTGAATGGAAGATCTTGATCAAACGTGTAACTTTTCATTATATATACAACTTTTCATTATATATACACACTTTATTGCAAAAAATGATGTCATGCCTGTAAGTAAAAGAGGAAGCAGCAAATGTATTTTGTGGGCGCATCATTCTTGTAACCAAAAAAGAAAGGAAGACAAGAGAATATAACAAAATTAATGATATCTACCCATTTTTTATCATTCAAACAGCGCAAGCCTAACACTTTAATTTGACTTGATACAGGAAATGTTTCTCCTTTTTCTTGGAAATAAAAAGACTGGTTTTAAGTAATCTGATCTGCCTACTGATAACATGTTGCTAGAGCTTTTATAAATATGTCTGTAGTGTATTTCTCACACAGCAGAGATCTAATGATACATGATTTATGCTCATTACTGATGATTTTTTGTTTGCAGTGTCCTTGGTAAACTGAATATATTTTGAAACAGAATCATATAATATGCAATATTGTGTACATTTACCTGTTGTCAATCATTTACCTGTGTCAATCATTTCTCACACAGGAAAAAAATGAAGAAAAGAGAAAAATACGTGAATATGACTGGAATGTCATTAAACAATCACTCTCATCATTCTCTCAACTTGGCTAACATCACCAGGCTTGATCTGTCAAACAATAACTTGCAGGTATACATTTAACTCCAGTCTATATTCTCGGTGTTATCTATGTGATTATGTTAGCAGTTAAGCACTTGATTTCATAACTAACAGCACTTCTCTATTAATCGTAAGAAAAAAGCGATCAAATTAACTACCAATTCAGTTTTGACCATGACTGAGTTACACCTTTATTGATGAACAGAGCATACCAGAATCAGTAACTGCAAGATTACCGAATGTGGTGACATTAGACGTGCAGTCAAATCAAGTATCTGTAGTCGTATGGCATCATAATGTTACTGAATAGATGAACCAGTTATGCAGCTCTATACCAAATCTACTGAAGGATCATGCATGAAGACAAAGGAAAGTGCACTCATATGGTATCATAAAGATGTTGATATAGGATCCTGCACAAGCTTTAGAGATGCTTAAATATCTTGAAAGAATTCAACTTGAAGCCGACTGCAAAGAAATTGAAAGGTATCTGCTCCTGTTAAACAAAGAGCTGCTTTCAGCAGCCAATGTATTAACATCAAAATCTACGTCCATGAAAGACCTAGATCGGACCATCTTTAACCAAGGAGACATCGTTTGTTTGAGACATAGGTGCATGACACATGTTCGTAGTAAGTTTAGTTCTATTTTATGTACTTGGATTTTGAAGTCTTGGATAATGGACTTTGTAGTTGCTTTATGTACTTGATACTTGTATGATTTATAAAAAAATGATACAGTTTAAAGATTTTAATATATTGTTTTGGTTCATGTTTTAAGTTTGTTTGATATCTTCAGTTTTGTAGATAATACGTTCTGAAATGAATTCTTTTATTAGTAATATGTATATAATTTGTTCATATATTACAACTGTAAAATAATACTTTTAATAAAATATATTACAACAGTTATAAACAGTTGTAATAAAGTTTATTACAACGGTGGAAAACAGTTGTAAAATATACATTTTACAACGGTGTCGCAACGGTGCAAAACAGTTGTAAAAGATTTTAGTCTATTACAACTTCTTAATAGACGATGGTTGCTCCACCGTTGTAAAAATTCTTTTACAACTGTTTTCCACCGTTGTAATATGATCAATTTGTTGTAGTGACATAACTAAAAAGACGGAATAACACTCCGAAAAGGGGGGTCTCGACCGGAAACAGGCCTCAAGCTCCAAGTAGTGCAATAGTCGTCGAGGAAAAACTATTGCTGCAGCAGTGATCTGACATAATATCGGATACCCTATCCACAGAAATCGCGAAGATAGTCGCGAAAGCTCCACTCCCAGCCTAAGCAACCCTCCAAGGCCTCCTCAAAAACTCAAAACATGGACTGAAAAGCTAGAATGAAAGCTAGAGGAAGTCTTCAATAGCTCCAGCTTTGTCCATGCACGAGCCCTTTAACCATAAAGTGAACCTTCGAACTACCGACTCAAGAAGAAACCTATAAATCCAGGACCTGCATGACTAGAAAATAGCATAAGTCCAAAAAAGGAGGGAGGTAATGGAAGTGGGTAATAAGAAATGATAGAATCAACCAATCCCTGCTCGCGGAGTAGGTGGATCTGATGTAATATCGAACGTACAAGCCAGTCATATAGAGTGGGAGATAACAGCTCCCCTAAAAGGTCTACCACGGATGGCAAGGAAAACATCATTCCTTACCCTCTGAATGATGGAGGGAGGATCTATACTAGTCTCATCAAAATGGCCTTATTCCGCGAGCATCAAATATGCCAACAGATAAGACAAGGAAGCAAACGAAAAATGATAGACCGAATAGATTTTCCTGAGATGTCGATCCACTAGTTTCTCAGTAAATCTGCAAGGGAAGTGACATTACCTCGGAGACCAACCAAGTTTTCGAAGTAATTCCAGACATGTATGGCACAAGTATCAAAGAGAAACAAATGGGAACTGGACTCCGAGTCACCAACTCTACAACATCTGCAACGGGACACGAGCAACATACACAAAGTTATGTGCCGACATATAACTGAAAAGTTTTAAATTTTGGATTCCCTCCAAAGTTAGTTACTGATCTTATTTAAACTCTCCACTATGAAAATCCTTCTGTTCTCACTCATTTTATCTGTAATAAAAATTCTAAAACAATAAAACAATGGATTTCACTTCAATTAACAACCAAAACAACTCCTTTTTTATTTCCTTGGCCTACCATTGGCCTGATTCAACGATCTACACATGCAAGGGTTATCAAATTAGAGGAATCTATGAAAGATACCTGCAATTTCCCACTGAAATACAACTTCTACAACTCCGAATGGCTAAAGAACAAGAAAAGAAAGGGAAGATTGTTAGGAATCTTCAAAAATACATTATGGATAACCAAACTAATCCAATTGTTATTGAAGATGATTCCTCTAGTATTCAAGTCCACAGTCGTAGGGAAGAAGAAGAAGAAGAGGAAGAAAACCAAGGAATGGAAGAAGACGATAAAATGATTAGCATCGGTGAAGTTTTTTTTTGATAAGGAAGGAAATGTGATTGAACAAAATGAAGAATTCTGCCTCCATTACCCAAATTGTTCGTTCACAAGTCTCCTATTGTCAAAAACAATTAATAATTTGGTATCATACATTTGTAATATTCGTGTATTCGCCATTGTACGTACCTATTCATGTAAATATTCGTTAAATGTTCACGTATATTTGTAAATAAAAAATTCACAGCAATAAAAGTTTGTGTTCATTCATAGTGGTTTTCTAATTTATTTACATAGAACTAGTATTAGAACTTAGAAATCAGAATTTGTTCTAGATTAGATTGGTTTTAGGTAATGGAATCATTTTAGTCTTAGTTTAAGAGCTATGCCTTTTCCTTAGGGGGAGTATTATAGTCTAGTTAGAATTATATAATTTTTGTTGATGACAAAAAGGGAGAATTATAAAATAAGGTTTAGATTAAGGATGGGTTTGTATTTAGTAGGAGTGAATGGAGTAAGAGGGAGTAACCGGAGAATCAAGACATCAAGTACGAATATTTTATAAACCAAGGTTATCATCATATAAAAAGGAAAGATTGTTAAGGGTTGAGATGTTGATAATGATGGTTTTAATGACAACAACTGTTTCATTTATTATTATTGTAAAAATATATACTAACACTGTTATCTAGAATATATATATATATATATATGTATGTATATACAGGAAATCTATGCAGGTATTGATTATTGAAGAATGTATAGTTCAGAGAATCAAGATTTCAAAATAAAAGAGCTCAAGATACAAGATTCATGAGTACTAAGAATGAAAGAGTTCAAAAAATATAAAGTAATCGTGCTTAGATATTTAGTTAAAACTCTGGTTAGCACTGAATTCTGATTTCAAACATTTTCAAATGATTTCAAAATTACTTCCTTGTTTTTAAATCTATTTTCAAATGATTTAAAAATTACTTCCTTATTTTAGATAAATATCTCTTTGTTTATAAATATATTTTAACTCCTAAAATTTATTTTAACTTCTGTTTTTAAAATCATATTTAATATATTTTGACTCCTAATTCGAGTATTTATTACTAATAGATTTGATACTAATTTCATAGTTACTTTTGTTTTCAAATTCCTTAGTTATATTTAACAAGTTCTAAAGTATTTCTTATATTCATAGTTTTATATATATATATATTTTTATATCATTTTATATTTAGTTTTTAATCATTTTTATATCATCTTAATATATGTTTTTACTTGAAATACTTTATTTTAATATAAAGGAATATAGTTTATTTTAACTCAAAAATCACCATAATTTATTTAATAATTATGCCTTTGATTTAAAATTTATTTTTCGAAAAATACATGTATATGTCGACATATACGTTTATGTATGTCGATATATATGTCGTTGGTTTTATCTTTAAAATTTGAAAAGTTGTGTCTTTTGAATTCAAACTTTTTCCGAATGGTTGTGGTTGTTGGAAAACTAAAAATAGGCTTCAGATTTCGATCTTTTTAAATAACTAATCATCTTCTTCTTCATTTCTCTCCATTCCATTATTCTTCTTAATTACTTAAAAATATGTACTTATACGCTGTCGATTTTCAAGAGAATTACATCAAACTCTTTCTCTTTCAATTCTCCATCAAACTCAATCTCTAAAATTCACGTGGTACTCAAGAGTTATAGGTCGTTTATAATGGAAGATCGCATACTTCAAACTGATACCGAGAAAATGTGCGATTATAGCTTAGAAATCAGTTAGATGTGATTGTAGTTGGGAAATCAATTTGGTATTCTTGTAGCCTGGTTAAATACAGAGAGCGCCCTTTGCTTGGAAGCAGGTGATGGTGGACCTCGTGGCTATTAAAATCAAGGATTGTAATTTTAGGATTATATTGAAAAGAAATTTGCACAACCCAGAGCTGTGTGGGACTGGATGTAGGGTAACTCCAAACCTGTATAAAATCCCGATGTGTACTTTCCTTTTACTGCCTTTTATTTTTATTTTATGCATATGTGGTTGATTATGTGATTGTTGATATTTTTGTTTGCATAACATTATTTTTAGTCTAAAATGATTTCAAGAAAGTAGTAAAATCCATTAAACTCTATTCACCCCTCTTTAATGTTTAACTTTGCTTAAGATCCTTAATCCGCATCCTCAACAAGTATGATATGTGCCAAAAGTTCCCAAAATTTAAGGCCTTTCCAATTCCATGTTCCATACAAATAAATTTAGGGCTTTTGTGCCATAGTACTTCTAGAATGTGTAAACCTAGAGAAATAGTAATAATCACACTCATTAAAACTGGAAGTTGGTTCTCAAGAATATTAATTCAAACTTAACATGTGAAATATATGCACCTGGAGAATAAAAACAATAAATCCATCAGTTTTGCGTAGACAAAGAAATGTTAACCTGTGACATAATAACTTGAAGAGAGATAAATAATCAATTTCTTTTAATATATAATTAGAGAAAAATTAATAATGTTTGAGTAATTTAACTGTGAGTAAGGAAATGTGTCTAATAATTAATCATGAAAACTCGATTATTGAGTAGTAGTATTAGTAGTAGTAATAATAAAAATAATGCAACATTGAATTTTTTTTGTTTCTTCTCCTTCCTCTTTAATATTTGTAACTGTGGCTACTACAGAGATGTTAAATAGTGAGTTTGCAACACGAAAAACCCATAATGCTCTCTTATGAGACATTCAATTCAATGACATGCAAACAATACTAATACTCAGTTGCCTTCATCACATAAATATTGATTGCCAACTTCGTACATGTAAGTAAAAATATTAAAACAACCTTTGATCTATTTGCTATTTTGTGAAAAAGAGAAATTTTAGTTTTGTGGTTGATCCACAATAGAATTAACTCACAAAGAGGTTAGTGGATTAGCTAATTAAAACAAAAGGGAGAATTAATTAACTACGCGTGTGTACAATAAAAGGATAAAAGCATGTGTACAAAAAACCCTTGGTAATCAAAGAGTTATGGCTTATTTTACTTTAATATGATTTATAAATCAATAATGGACTATTTTAATAAATGAAATATTTTAGTAAATTATTCATGGAACAAGCTACTGTAGATATTGGTACCGGTTGTATCAGAATTAATGGATGACCGTGTGCTATGTTATTTATGATTACATATTAGTTTGTCATGCTTTATGTAAATATTATGAATCGTAACAAGAAATTCCATTTTTCTAACATCGAAGGATTCATGACGAACCTCATATATTACGATCTCTAATAAGCTTTAAATCATAAAACTTATAGTTTTTATGCATTTTCTAGATTAGTCTTTTATCTTTACTTCCTAAGTGGATGATCACCTTAACTGTTGATATTCATCTCTTATGCAGATATGGTATGATGTTATTTACATTATTTGCAGTAGATTGAAGTTTTTGAAGTCAAATGACGAGTAACTATTCACATGGAAAATATTAGAATCCATAAGTATGAGTACGAGTATGGAGTGAGTAATGCTATTAGAAAAACAAGATAATGCCAGTAATATAAAGCATGCAATAATTGAAAATTAATTGTGAAAGCACATTATCTCTCTTTACTCTTGTTCCATGGCACCATTTATCCATAAATATGGTTGTTTATCGTTGAACTCAAAAAAGCTTCTACGTTTTACAAGTAATCAAAATAGAATCAAATCATAACTCCGCAAGAGATGGATGCCATGATCATCTATTATGGAAAGGGAAGATAAAAAATTAATCTAAAAAGAACAGAATTTTTTAACACTTTGCATTTTTA
The DNA here is from genome assembly GCA_030737875.1 of Allium sativum. Taxonomy (NCBI): domain Eukaryota; kingdom Viridiplantae; phylum Streptophyta; class Magnoliopsida; order Asparagales; family Amaryllidaceae; genus Allium; species Allium sativum. Next base: position 15,303,616 of record CM060912.1, read on the forward strand.
ATTGAATAATAGACTATAAATCATAAAAAAAAAATTAGAATTTGATCGCGGAACATGCGCCACTGCGTCCATGGCGATATTATGATCAGTTTAAACCTATGGCTTTCCCAAAAAAAACTTAAAACGAAGAAGATATCGTAGAATGAAGTTTCAAAACAAGATGGATACATACCTAAATACCTACATACATATATACCTACCTACCTACATACATACAAAAATATAGGGTCAATTCGACCCATGACCCATCGGGTCAACCCGCATTATGGACGTGTCGACCCTCCCTCCACTTAGGCGCAATTTTTGCCTAGGCATGAAGCATGAGTAATCATAGTCTATTTTAGTAACATTGTGACATAAATTAACTTGTTTTTGCTGATGTGACTTAATTTCATTCGCTGGATTTGAATTTCGGACTGACATGGCGAATTCCTATTAGCTGAATGACGTGGCTGACTTAGATTTAATTTAGGAATCCAACAATCTAAAATATATGGCCTAACCTATAAACAGACCCCCTAAGCCTGGCTAAATCCTCGCAACACAATCTTTTTCCCGCTATAGTTCAGTCTTTTATTTTATGGACGGACCAGTCCAGTCTTTTATTTTAGAGATACGTCAAACTTAAAGATTAAAATTATAGGGAATTTTTTTATAATAATAAAATATTTATATCCTATTTTGGAGGTGGGAACTTTAGCAGTCAAGGAATAAAGTTTAGGATGACGATGAGTGGATTTAAATTATTCTTTTTAGTAATGGTATACATTATCGTTTGTTTCTTGTAAATTTAGTTTTGAGCGAATGTAGTTTAAATAAGAGTTATAGTAATTTATTTCCCCCTTAACTTAGGTATAGCTTTATTTATAATAGTTCATTTCCTACTGTAATTTAGTTTAACATAATATAATTAGTATTGTGTACGATAAATCTGTAATTGAATTGTAAATTTGAGAATCCTATATTTATTTACAGAAATTACCATTCAGATTTAGAATTGGGTAAATATAGAAATTATCGAAATTGGAAAAAAGGGACATAAGCCCAATTGTGTTCAGTTTATAGTAAAAAATTCAAACTTAATAGGAATTAAAATAAACCTATTAAAAATAGGAAGTTAGGAATAAACAAGATTAGTTAGTTAAGAAAAAGGGATATATTTGCATAGTTTAGTCTGTAACTAATGCGGAAAACATAATTGAAGTATAAAAGAAAAAGTACGCAAATTAGTGTGAAATAGGGATTTTGTTATACAACACACTATTTAACGACCTAAAAATAATTAAAAGAAATGTCTTGCAACTACGAATTTCTATTGATACTATTGTCTTTTGTATATTTTCAATAACCATTCAATTAGTAATAAACACAACTTCCTAAAAGATAAACTTACAAAGATAGTAAGTAAAAGAGTAATATAACTGAAAGATGTTATGAAAATAAAAATCCGTAATTTTTGGTTGAATCTTGCTATGTTGTGGTGTTTGGTTTATTTCCTTGGTTATCGTTTCTCGGATCTGGCACATGTAATTGTAGTATGCAATATCGCTGTTAACTTTCTTAGATGTATTTTTATCTAATTGTTGGCTATACACGTGATGCTTTTGCACATATCATAGCCTTCTTTGGGTGTGTGATGCCTATCTGAGTATTGTGATCGTTGCTTGCGTACTACTGGGTCATTTCGTTCTTGTCCTTGGTCTTCAAAGAATATGTTTTAGTCAAGACATGTCATTTGCAATTTTTGATACAATTCATATGGTAGTAATGTTTGTGGAGCTTGAGAAATTAATGTTTGCTTCTACAGTAGTTAGTTGGAAACTGTGCTTTTTTGTGTGGCTTAAGAGGCAAGGTCTTTGCCTATGTAAATTGCTATTTTTCTCGACCTGTATACCTTAGGGTGTGGCACAAGTAATGTAGTATGTAAAGCTGTCTTTTCAGGTCTTGATAAAATTATTATATTCATGTAATTTACTGTTTTCACAGCATGTAACTGCTCCCTACGTGAAGTTATATATAGTAGTTTATTACTCTAGCTTTCTTTTGTACTGAAATTTATGATAGATTTCATGGACGGCACATGTTCAATGTTGTAGGCGGTGGACGGTCCACCTTAAAAACAGATAGTTGATTGTCTACTAACAATCACCTGTATTCGATTGATTTTATTACTAGTTATAATAAATGGTGTTTGCGGTCACCTTAAAAAACAATCGTCTATGCCAAAAAAATGTTATGAAAATAAAAAGAGTAAGAAATCAAGTTAAATACTTGATATCCCTAAAAGAAGTAATATGTTATGATAATTGTATGGACACATAAATAGTCATAATAAATAAGTTGAAAAATTTGCAAGAATAATATTATGATAATTGTGCAGACACAGAAATAAATGATAATAAACTATTTTGATATACATGTTTATGAATTAGATTATAACATTAAAGCTATAATTTAAAAGAGAAATTAAGTAAGAAAGGCTTATTATGAATAAAACTTACATTTGGGAATTAAGTTTAATAAGTAAGCAAGTAAGACTCAGATTAGATGAACCAAACAAATGAAGCTAATTAGCGTTATAATAAAAGAAGAGAAAAGTAAGTTAAACACATAATGAAAGACTAGAGATACAACCTAATAAAACAGCGAGATTCATTTGGACCAATCCGAAGGAATTCTAAATGAAGAGTCCAACGAGGAAGATCATCATAGATGTTATAGATACAACGGGAGCATGTTCAGTGTAATATTTGATAGAATTCAAAGAAAGTTTGAGGCTTATGTGGGACGTGAGGATACTCCAAGATGGTCCTCTACGGAAGGCCCGGGGGCAGCTTCCTAGAGGCAGGTCTGTAAGGTTCCATCTTGAGAGTATGCCTTGGATGCATTTATGTTGAGGGTGCCAGAAGACTGATGCTTTAGGATTCGGCGGTTACCTCGACTTCGAGAGCAGGCTTCATGGTCAGGACCTGCTAAGATAGTAAATCATTCAAATACCTATCGTCATCAATCAGAGAGAGTATAGGAAAGAATAAAGATAAAAGAAAAAGCCAATGATTTTTCACTATCAAGATATTGGATTGGGGACATTGACAATTGGATATTTAAATTGTTTGCTGTAGGGCACGATCACTCGACTCTTGAATTGGTCTTTCATTAGTTGAGGGGGGCCGAGTGGGGCCATACCCACATGAAAAGAGATAGTCCAAACAATAGATATTCGTATTGTAGGCTTAATGAGATCTTCATTTGCAGATACAGAAATACCCGACTGATTCTGTACAAGGGTAGGCCTCGTGGGTGGAGATTAGATAGTGTACAATACAATTACAAGTAAGTTCTCAGTGTACTCACCGGGTGATACATCACGGATGTCTGAGCATTAGACCGAGCTGATGCGAACCTAATTTCACGTTTCCTTATCAAACGATGAAACATCCATAGTGTACGTCTTTCGAAACTGTCTTTTATAGATGTAGTCAAAGTACACTTTCACAGCGTGGTGATGGAGACCTAGTACACTTTTGTGGCGTGATGATGGAGACCTTTCGAAGAGAGCATTATAGGAAGTACCAAGATATTTCGGGCATACAACCACACACACACACACACACACACACACACACATATATATATATATATATGGGTTATTGTGTTTGATCTACATGGGTGTAGATGGGTACAATTTACGCACAAAGACGAGAGTGTTATAAACCCTAATAACCTAATAAAATCAAATTAGTGATGGAACAATATGTAGTGTTATCCTTAAATAGTATAATTTGTCCATTCACTAGAACTTTAGTTTTGACCTCCCATTTATAACAAAACTGCAAGTTATACAGATTGCAGCGATTTTATAACTCAAAGATACTTGCTAGACAATGTCATTATTGTGGTAATTATTTACATCTCATAACATTTTACTCAGTTCCGTTGTGAGATATTTATTAAGGGCTCCAATATATTTTTATCTTCGCCTTCTATAAGATACCCGATAACCAACTTAGGTTCCAATGGATTTAGATTTTTAGCATTTTGCAAAAAATTCGACCCACTAGAATTTGGTTATTACAAATTTTCTGTTACATTTGATAATATTTATTTACGAAAATCGTGGAAAATCAATATTCAAACAAAAATAATATAGTACAACATCATCCTACAAACTTAATATCAAGATCACTAATGGCCTGTCACTTAAACAATTTACTAAAATAAAGCTCAGTTTTTATCACCAATGGGGACTAGGTCTCTCATTATTTTCTCTACCGCCACTTCTTATTTTTTAATCCGTTCTTCGCTTTCATCTTCATTTCTACTTTTCCTCACCGCATCTATCTATCTTTCTCTACTACTAGTAAAAACGAGCTTTACTTTTCAATTCCTTTTTATTACCCTCTCTTCATAGCGTCTCCTTCTTCAGATTTGGCTGCTGTGCGACCATCTCTCATTTTCTTCCCATGCTTTCTTCCGCCTCTTGCGTTGATCTTCTGGGCACCCTCTTCAAATCTGCAGTCTCCTGATCCTCCTCCCTCCCCGACGACATTTGTGGTTGTGGCTTCGTCCTCCTCTCTACCTTTGAGCGTAACATGTGTGCCTAGTCTATCGATTACAAGCTGTTGGGAAACAATGGCTGAGTCGCGGACTAGGTCGCTCTCTTGAAGACGATTTGGCGATCTGGTCGGTTGTGCAAAACCAGTTCGTACTTCCACCGCCGCCTCTTGGATAAAACAGCCTCTCTAAAATGAATAATTGATTTGTTTTGCACAACAAATCAGTGCAAATTCTCCAAAAGAATATTTTTTTTGTAATGGCGGAAGAAGAGAAAACAGTTTTTTTCTATATTAATCTCGTCTACAACTGAAGATAATATATAGACGAAAAATATGATCTGCTGAAAATACTGGGTCAAGAGTTTATCGCTTAATAAATAAAAGTTGGCTCAGAAATATTTTCTGTATTTAAAAGTAGTTCGAAAAATGCAGTGTTTTCTGGACCAAAAACATAAGTGTCTACACCACATAGCCAAGGCCCAAGGCCCAATCCCAATCCCGAGCCGAGCCGAGCCGAGCCGGGTCGAGTCGATCGGTCGGTCGCGCGCGCGTGTGTGGTGGTCATGATGCATGGTCTCCCTCCTCACAACAAAGCATGCATTGGGAGCCCAAGGCCCCAACATGACTTCTTAGAAACAAGTATAAATACTTGCATCTTTCTTATAATCCCATGATATGGGACTATTCACAAATAGGAGCCATCATAAACTTATTTCATATTTTAAATAATTCATAAAATTTCCAACAATCCCCCACTTGAATTTTTTAAAATATTATCGAGCAGTTTCTAAAAACATAAAACTGTGCATAAACAAAGGTGTCATCCGACTTGAACCTTTGCGTAGTGAATAAGATTCAGTTTTTACTAGAGTGACACATAGTCTTGAACTCTATTCCTGACATCAAACCACACACAATATTTTCTATAGTGCAATCAAATAAGCCCGTGCGTTTATGGCCATGTACGTCTATCCCAGTTTAGTGAACGCTCTAGAAGTTTTGCCCAAAACTTCATAGGAAACAGCCACATTTCCACATTCATAAAGGTGAGTCTATCAAGAGTACTTCTGAAGGTAGGTACTCCACTCCAAATAGAGTATAGATCTCATTAAGAGTTTTTATTAACTCATCCTCTAATCACTTCAGGAATACATGCTTCTTAATCTAAAATTTAGCATGTTCATCTACTATCACTACACAACTTGTTTTTACCCATTGAACCTAGTTCTTGGGATCTCCAGTCATTTAGGTCAGGTTACCATTGTGCGTGATTCCACAATCACAGGGCAATAGTCCCATTCTTTTAGAATTATTAAGGACTTTCTTTATGGACAGTCCTTTCGTCAAAGGTTCTGCCAAATTATCATCAACTTATATTTGATGTTCTCTAACAGTACTGTGCATACGATTGTCATTTCTTACCATTGTAATATCGGTTCTGTTTTTCTTTCAATAGTCATCAAATTTTTCATCACTATATATGTGATGTTCTTTTACAGTATTGTGCTTACGACGTCGTTTTCTACCGTTGTTATAATGGTTCTATACTTTTTGCAATAGCCGCGGAACTATCACAATCGATTACACCACTAGTGTCTATTTTTCCCATGTAGGGATCTCAACTAGCAGATTTCTTTAGTTCTCTGCTTCTTCACTAGCTGTTGCTAGTGCTATTATCTCAGTCTCTATAGTATACTGAGTCAAGATATTCTGTTTCTTAGATTTCCCAAAAAACAGTTCTTCCAGCAATGCTAAATATATAGCCACTATTCGCAATAGAATCATCAGATAAAGTATTTCAGTCTGTATCAGAATATCCTTCAAGTACAACTGAAAACTTTTCATAATGTAATCCAAGATTCATAGTTTATTTTAGGTATCTTATGACCCTCTCAATAGCATGTTAATGCTCTATACTAGATCTACTGGTAAACTTGCACAATAATCCCATGACATAGGCAATGTCAGGTCTAGTACAATCAGTGGCATCCCAAGATTGCCAATGATGCTCTCATAATCAGACTGTTTTACACCCTCACCAGTGTTCTTAAATAACTTTACACTAGGATCATATGGTGTACATCCAAATTTACAGTCAATATAATTGTATTTCTTTAGAGTCTTATCAGTTCAATGGGATTGATCCAAAGAAAATCCCCTTTTTGACCTAGTAATCTTAATATCAGGGATTACACTCGCTTCACCTAGATCTTTCATATTAAAATTGACACTTAATAAGGATTTGACTGAATTTATGGCATGAATGTTTGACCCAAAGATGAGTAGGTCATCTACATAAAGGCATATAATAGTGCAAATGTCATTCTCAGATTTGTAATAAATGCATTTGTCACTTTCATTTACTTCAAAACCATGTGAAGTGATTAATTATCAAAATTTTCATGCCATTGTTTAGATACTTGTTTTAAACCATATAATGATTTATCTAATTTGCATATTTTATGTTCTTGACCATGTACTACAAATCCTTCAGACTGGTCCATATAAATTTCTTCTTCTAATTCACCGTTCAAAAATGTGGTTTTTACATCCATTTGGTGTATTCATAAATTATGAATAGAGACAAGTGAGATTAATAACCAAATGAATGTAATTCTAGTTACTGGTGAAAAAGTGCCAAAGAAACCTATATTTTCTTTTTTGCTTAAAACCTTTAGCTACTAGTCGTATTTTATATTTATCAATAGTGCCATCAGGTTTTAATTTTTAAGAACCCATTTACAACCTATAGATTTACAACAGGGGTAAATCTACCAAATGCCAAGTCTTATTGGATTCCAGAGAATCCATCTCATCATTTATAGCCTGTTGCCAAAAAATTGGCATCTAAAGAAGGTAAGGCCTCTTGGAGGTTTAAGGGATCCTCCTCTATAGTAAAAACACAAAAATCCGGACCAAAGTCTTTTACGGTTCTCGTTCTTTTACTTCTTCTAGGTTCAACTTCAGAGTTTTCATTAAATTCTATTCTAATAGGCATACTAGAAGTGGCTCCACTATTCCTTAATTTAAAAAAAAAATTGTTTCGTAACAATCAGCACCATTTGTTTCAATTATATTATGTGTATTTAGGTCATAAAAAAAACTGTATGCTTTGCTATTAATAGCATAGCCTATAAATACACATTTATATGCTCTACTAGCCAATTTTATTATCTTAGGGTTTGGAGCGCAAACATATGTTAAACAAACCTAAGTTCTAAAATATGACACATTGGATTTATAATTCTTTTTAAAATTTCATAAGGTGAAAATTTATTCTTAGATTAAGGGATTCTAAACATAACATAACATGCAGTCAATAAAATATCCCCCTACTAATGTTTTGCTGCACCGAAATTTAATAAAATGACAATTACTAATTCGGTAAAGGTCCTATTTTTTCAGATTTACTGTTCATTTCAGGTGAATAGGGTGCAATTCTCTTATGTACAATATATCACATAAAAAATCCAGAATAGAATTTGATTCGTATTTTGTTCCTCTATCACTATGTAGTCTCTTAATTTTCCTATTTGCTTGATTTCAATTTTGAATGTTTCAAACATATCAGATGCATCACATCTTAAAGAATCAATGTCTTTCCAATCATATGCTTTATTTTCATTATTACTAGTCTCTACAGCTTAAGTGGTGTGAGGATCTCACAACACACTTTTTGATCGCCAGCAACCGTGTATATTGTGAATATATCACGATCATAGCAAACATGGCGAGAAACACCAATGTCTACCCACCAACCCTCTGATTCACCAACAAGGTGAATCTCAGTAATCATAGCCGTTAGAGGCTCCTCAGTCAGGTTTGCCTGCGGTGCAGGGTCTGGCTTGTTCCGACACTTTTGTGCCATATGACCTGGTTTTCTACATTTGTATTATAGAATAACTATCTAGAATCATTCATTTGGGTTGGTTGTTGCTGTCGTTTATGGTTTCCTTGCGGATTCCATTCTATTATTTATTGACCGGTTGTGGATGCTTACTATTTTAAATGTTCATATGTTTGAGAATTTATATTTTCTCATAGGAAAATATTCATAAACTCAGAGACTAACCTAATTGAATCACAGAAAAAATTAATTTCTGCATTTTTACTTGTCAGTCTTAATAGATACTTAGAACTCAATCTCGATCTAAGTCAGAAAATCAAAATCTGCATAAGCATTCTTTACGCTATGTATCTCACAGAGGAAATCTCACAAAAGACAATGATATCTAGCATTAGTTGCCTATTGGTAACGAAAACTTTGATTTTAATTTAGTATGGAACCATGTTCGGTCAAATTCTTTGATTTGAGATTGTACATGTGCTCCCAGAATGTCCTTAAATGCATTGCTGGTTTCAAATAATAAGTTCACTACCAAAGGTAAAATTATCACTTGGAATGTATCTACCGATCCTAAGTGTAATTTGTGCTCAATACCTTCATGAAGACATAAAACTTCTTTATCCTAACTGCTCATATTCCAAGAAAATTTGGAACTATCTTAGGTGTAACTTGAAAATTCCTAGATCTAACAATTATGAGCAGCATCCTGTTTAAAAATTGTCTACCATTCATGATTCCATATTTGTTTTATTGCACATAATCAGCATAGAGAATAAATCCCGTTAGTAGAATATACCTTCATGAAGTCTGATTCTCCAAGTGATTACTCCTTTTTATTATCCAGCTTCTTCTACCACTTGCGGGAGAACTTTGTTGGAAAATAATGCAACTGTCCGGTTGCAATTTGATGAGCAGTCTCTCTAGCAGGTCCAATTTGTTCTGCTCGCCAATTCCAGCTCTTCACTATCCAGTCGTTTGTCGCGATGAATCATCATCGACAGCTACCATGGGGTCCCGATCTCCGACCCGTACCGTTGACTCGAGGATCCAGATGCTAATCAAGTTGACTGAATTTGTTCTTAAGCAGTGCAATTTGAGATTAGGCCACCGAGACTGAATGGAGCAGCAGACAAAGCCATTGTTTCATTTTTCGTCTTCAAATTGTTGGGAAACAATGGCTGAGTCGCGGACTAGGTCGCTCTCTTGAAGACGATTCGGTGATCTGGTCGGTGGTGCAAAACCAGTTCGTACTTCCGCCGCCGCCTCTAGGATAAAACAGCCTCTCTAAAATGAATAACTGATTTGCTTTGCACAACAAATCAGTGCAAATTCTCCAAAAGATTTTTTTTTTTTTTTTTTTGTAATGGCGGAGGAAGAGAAAACAGGTTTTTTTTTCTATATTAATCTCGTCTACAACTGAAGATAATATATAGACGAAAAATAGGATCTGCTGAAAATACTGGGTCCAGAGTTTACCGCTTCATAAATAAAAGTCGGCTCAGAAATATTTTCTGTATTTAAAAATAGTTCAAAAAACGCAGTGTTTTCTGGACCAAAAACATAAGTGTCTACACCACATAGCCAAGGCCCAATCCCAATCCCAAGCCGAGACGAGCCGAGCCGGGCTGGGCCGGTTCGAGTCGAGTCGAGTCGGTCGCGTGCGCGTGTGTGGTGGTCATGATGCATGGTCTCCCTCCTCACAACAAAGCATGCACTGGGAGCCCAAGGCCCCAACATGACTTCCTAGAAACAAGTATAAATACTTGCATCTTTCTTATAATCCCATGATATGGGCTATTCACAAATAGGAGCCATCATAAACTTATTTCATATTTTAAATAATTCATAAAATTTCCAACATAAGCGATAGTTAGAGGTCGATTTTTTGACTTGTTTTAGCTTTGTTTGGAGTTTTCATTGTGCTACTTCCCTTACTGTTTTTGGATCTAGATTAGGTTTGGGATCTCTTTTCTTGATTGTTGTTGGATTTGGTTTTCTGCTACTTTTGTATATTTAATTCTTCTGAATTTGGACAATTGTAATTGGTGGTGGTCGTCGATCTGGTTGGATTTTTGTTTGGTAGTGAAAAGGTTTTGTAGGTCTTATGCTATGAAAAGTTATAAATTTGCTTTGTCATTATTAACCGGCCTTTTAGCCTGGTCCCTAAAAGCAATTAAAGCACACACAACTCAGCCTATAACATGAATCAATAGCCCAGAAGCGATGCCGAAACATTCAGAGCCCGAGCCCAGATGGAGTTACACAAGAATAGTCATTCTGGATCGACCAAACTGCTCAACAGTGAACCAACACTTCAGTATTGGCCTTGAGCCTCATCATCAACTCGTATCCCGACCTCACAACTCCTCGAAGCCATACTAGTCCATTTCGTATTTTTAGGATACATTTTCCTTCAATTTCATATCCTCCAGGTACGAAACCCGATTTCGTATCCCTTAGGATACGAAATTCCATATTTCTTATTCCTCAAGATACGATCTTGAGATTTAGTATCCCTTAAGATATAAACCCCGATTTCGTATCCCTCAGGAAGGAGTTCCTAGATTTCGTATCCCTTAGGATACGACTTCGATATTTCGTATCCCTCGGGATACAGATTCGATCCCAGTGCAACTCCTCAAATTTTGTGTCCGCTCCATCATCCCAAGATTTCATGTCCGCTCCATATATTCCCCACATTTTGTATCCATCAACTCCAAAGATTTCATAACCCTTAACCTTCTCTCCGATCTTCGCATCTCATGCACTAAATAGGGATTTTGTATCCTGCTCTACTTCGTATCCCAACTTTGGATACGAAATGACAAAGTACCCAGGGGGATACGGAAAACCCAAGTGATACGAAGGGAGTAGGGCTAGCATTGTGGATAGCATAACTGATATGAAAATGGGTGAAGAAGTGGGGATAGAAAATGATAAGGCATGGAGGGGATTCGATGTTATAAAAGGTATAATTTTGGCTATGTCTTCGAAAGTTTTTCCATTCCCGGGATCGGCATGACTCCCGAGATACGAAAAATGGTAGGTAGTCCCCATTTCCTTACCTACTCCACCCACTTCTCTTGGACTCCCGGGAGAAGAATTCCCATTACTTCTCCTAGGAGTGGTAATTCTTCTCCCTTAGCATGTAAGTACCCCATGCCTTGCTTCATTTTAAGGGGCCTTTTTTTCTGGATAGGTGAAGCTTTTGCAAAAACTAATTAATGGTTTCCACCATGAAGATTTTGGCCTAAAACACTAACTTTGGACTCGGGATCTCCGTGTGCATGACTTCTTCAATGTTTTAGCGCCATGGAATACTCGCTGTAGCATTTTGGAACCTCATGAATCTTGCACTTAAGAGGAATACCGATTCCACTTTGTAACTTGTTTAAGTAAAGTAAGAAAGTACTAAACTTCAAGACTGGACGTAGGCCCCGACGAGCCGAACCACTATAAATACTGTGTGACTGTTCGTTAGCTTTTTTCCTTGCGTATTTACACTGCATATACATATTTTCCATTTTGAATGCTTATTTCCACTATTGTGGAAATCTCGAGTGTTGGTGACCACTTTGGACATCAACAATCATGTTTAACTGGATTTGTGCTGCCTTTGTTTTGAAACATTTTTATCTATATGCCTATGTCTCTTCCTCATTGATTTCTTGTAACGGAGGCGATGAATATAGGGCCTGGTTATTGTGTCTCTCTCTTCAATTACGCAGTCTCGACTTATTCATGTGTTGTCCGGGTTTTTTTTATCTTGCAGCGTTTTGTGTGATGTCATGGTGTAGTTTCTTGTTCTTCAACTCTAGTGTTAGTGAAGGGGATAACTACCGTATGCTATGGTTGGTGTCGTAATGCTAGTTTTTGTGCAATTTCAAGTGAGTGCTTCAAGTCAATATTTAGTGGTTGTTGTCTTTGGGGCAAATTGATGCAGTGATGTTTCAATATTGTGCATATTACAAGTCATGAGGTAATGTTGTAGTTTTGTATGCTGGCACTTCATGATATTGGTGGAGTTCTTATTACTGTGTTATGTCATTTGTAGTTGGTCTGTTTTGTTAGTGGTTTGAGTTTGTTATTATCTCTCCCTATGTGGAGTAGAAGGTTAGTAATTACTTTGGCAAGTTGTTTTGTTTTATGTTATGGGTATCCCATTATGTAACTAGTAATGTTGACATGTACCCCACGTGAGGTTATGTTAAATATTATAGCAATCTAGATAGTCTGTCTTGCTCCTATACTGTAAGCTGGATTAGTTTGTTCCAAAGTGGTCGGTCCACTATAAACACCACTTGTAGTAGTTAGATGATGTACCTAGCTTCTGTACCTATTATGTTTATTATTTGTTATAATAAAAAGTGTTATAGATCACTTTAAAAACCGGTTAGTTTTGGGGAAAAAAAATCAATTTACTAAAATACTGTAGTATTGATTAACAAACCGTATTAAACAAAATAATCCACAAGTCTTCTTCCAATTAATACCATGGGTTTCTAGTATAAATTTTTTAATTTTTTGTTGTACTTATAAGCTTTATTGATTAATCCATATTCTAATTTTAACACGTTAATCCACGTACTTCTTTGCAGGTTAACCCAGGGTTTGTCATAAGGAAAAAAATTAAAATTTCTTCTTATAACAAAATGAGAAATGGTTAAATGTTCTTATCTACTTCACGTATCAACCAAACATTTTAAGTTTTCCTAATGATTGCAACAAGAGTTATAGGTCGTCCCATCCATTGCTGCATAAGAGAGAAGCATGGACAGTAAGTACTGCGATATCATCGTTTCATGCCTTCAGGATTTCATAAATGAAAGATACAATTGATTTTTTCCTATAATTTTGATTGAATTTTTTTTGATGTTTCATGTGTTTACATAGTGCAATCCGAATGAAATGGAAATTTTTTGAACCATCTATTCAATTTCACATATTAAGTTATTGAGTACATGACAATTAACTTAGTATTTTTTTCATAAATGTACAACATAACTTTGTAAATCATAACTAAGTTCATGCGAAAAAAGAAAATCTCACCAAACTAGCATAAATGATTGTGAATATTTTTCGAACACCCAAAATTAACCATAGAGTTGCGCGTGTCATAATGAGACTTTTGTATAAAAACATACTAAACATAGTAATATGTCATAATCAATATTACGTCCATTATCTGGACATAAACAAAATCAAAAATAATTTTTTGAACATGCTTTTCATACTAAAGAAAATGTCGATATGAATTTAAGCTTAAAATCAATTATGAAATTGTGGGTAATAACGTAATAATACATAAGAGTAGTCCCAACGTGGTGGGTTGATTTCGGTCAATTCATTGGAGTCAACCAAAAGCAACCCCCAACAGGAGGGGAGGACAGGGAAAAATAATTTGTTTTATTTAGATTATTTTAAGTCGGCTAAGGCAAATCAACCGGATTGTAATCCAACACTGTTGGATTGCAATCCGCGTGGTAGTGTGGGAAGAAATCGACACCACCAACTTAGCCTTCTTAAAGTAAGCCGGCTAAGCTTATTGCTATATACAGTCGACTTATTTACTCAAATCAGAAACCCCTCCTTATCTTCCTCCTACCTTGAGCCGTCATCCTCCTTCATTTTTTTTAAAAAAAGGATGAGCATGGAGGACACTTCGTAGAAGCAGGAGCAAGAGTGTTGGTAATGATAATCTAAATGAGGAGAACGCACCAATAGAAGGAAACATAGCGACCGATGGTAAGAGGACGTCATACAACGACTGCTAGGAGATGACGTGTCACTAGAGGTAGTGATCATGTAGTTTTGGATTTTCACAAGGACCCGAATTCGAGACCGGACAAACAGTTGGCTAATTTTCGTGAATTGTCTGGAGATGAAGAATACATCATCATTTTAGTTGACACACCTGTAAGTTTTATCTAACTTCTTTTTTAAGAGAGTATTATCGTGTAAAAATTGAATAATCCCCGTATTTAATATTAGGCTCGACATGAGCGTACACATGGCTCTTGGGTTAGTATTGTTCATATATATAATATTATTTGTGCTTACGACACTAAGGACATTATTCATGGGTATCTTCAAGATATTTTATTTAAGGACCTTTTGAGTACATTTTTTCATACGTGCCTAAATACTAATTTGCGTACTCATTTTATTCGTTGTTAATAGTTTGTAATTGTTTAAATAGGTATCAAAAACCTTTTAAATAGCGATGCTCAGTTATATGGTGCATTATCTGTTTGTTAGTGGAAAAAAAATCATACCTTCCACTTTAGTTTTGGATAATTGGGTTTTTCCCCCATTAGACTTTACTATGCTTACCAGTAAAGCCATCGATCAGGGTGGAACCTTACCATATGATGAGCATTATCAGGACTAAGACCTTCTGACTAGTTTACATCTCTACTTTCAAGGTGGCATCACTTCTGGTTTCCATATTAGATGCTCATACAAGCAATGCAAGAATTAGTACATGTACATCCTGCAAATAACCATTTGGATATTCTTTGTTTTTTGTTTTGTTCTTACATGATAGGAAATTTCTTTTTTCGAACATTTTGAGAATTATGCCTTGTGATTATGTAACGACTGTTGCAGAGTTTTCATTTGACACTAGTCCTAGTACTCATGACTAAAGTACACCTGTATTTGCCTACTTTAAGGGGGTTGGATCATTAGTGCATTGTTAGGCCTAGGACATATTCAATTACTAGTTTTTGGGAGATTTTTAGTATCGGTACCACGAGTACTTTCATAACATGACTTGTCCTACCTTGAATCCCACAATATCCCTTTACTTTCCTCGAGTCAGAGCGTGGGCGCTCGATAATCATAGGTAGGTTCCAAGAGGGTTGGTGCGATATGTATTTATGGTGGCTCATAGTTAGATTGAGCTGCGGACCACACGAGAGTCGGTTTTATGGCGTACTTATGATGGTTCGCCTTTATGGCTGACCCTATGGCAATGCAGGATGATTTTCTTCATGGAACGCTCTTTCCATTGATATCATCGCCACTTATGCTACTGGTACTTAGGAGAGCATTACTGAAGACAAATATTTGATGGTGATTTTGTTCCTGATGATCGACACCTAGATACAACTCATCTGAGGGTTTACGATGCTGACTTACATGAGTATGTCAGGCAGTGATGACCAGCAAGTGACTTCATCATTATGCATATAGAACACATTTCTTTCTGGCATTGATATCAAACCCCATCACATATGACAAGCTTTGTGCATGCTGCATCAGTTGATTTCGTTGGTCCTTCTGCTATTCGGAGTGGACTTGTTCCCTCTGTTTTTCAGGACCTTTCATAGAGTACGTAGGTTTACCAACCTCCCCAGCCTCCATAGCCTTCCGAGATACAAGACTATGGTTGGACTGTTGGCATATCGACTGCATCTGAAGACGATCGATACGTTAATATTCCACGGCCAGAGGTCACGGGGTATTCTAATACAACTGTATTTTCTTATAAGGATCTATTTCAAATGCAAATAAGACCACGATAGGTGAAGTACATTCGACACCGATAGAGCACAGATGAGTTGACTTCTCGCATTAACGATCTTACTACTGTCGATGAGCAGCGATATAGTCCTAGACCGAGATTCGACGATGTCGATGATGACCATGCAGTTCCTCTTTTTGATGATACATACCCGTTTGATGAGACATAGTTCAGGTATTAGACATTACCCTTTATTGTTTCATCGTATTATATCGTGGTACATTTTAGTAACTTATTTGCATGTATGCTCGTTATTAATATCAGTCCATGTGTGTAATTGGAGTGTTCCATGTGTACTTGTCACTATTATTATTGTTGTTCTTGTATGTAATTGCAACATTTATGTTGATGTGCAAAATTGGAACAACACCCAAGGATTTTAACGAAAATAACGTTCCATATAAGGAAAAATAATATGTCGGGAGTAAAGAACACAATATTTATAGTGGTTCAGTTTGGATTGAATCTACTTCCACTTTGAAGGGTTTGCTAATTTTATTCACTCTTGAGAAAGTACAATGGTGGATATCATTGTTGCAAGTGAATACAAAGGATGCAGTGGTAATTAAGTTCTATTAATCCAACTATTAAGATATAGTCCTTGTTCTCGAGATTACTTTGTTGTGCAAGAGTTTTAAAGCTTGATAACTATGTAATTTCTTCTTCTTAGAGCATCAAGATGCTTTAATGTCATCCAAGATTAAGAACTCCTTCATAAAGTGTCAAATCATCCAAATGCCAGCTCCTTTCACATAGAAATTCAAGGGGTATTTATAGGTAGTAGAGCAGGTGGGAGTAGGTGGAGTGTGGGACCCACTAGCCATTTTTCTTATCTTGGGAGTCATGCCGATCTCAAGAACGGAATTACTCCTAAATATTTAGTGTTAACGATATTTTTCATCAACACCGGAGATAGGTATACGAAAGTGGACCTAAAGAAAAATAGGTTTATTTATCTTTCACGAGTTTGAGTTAGTTCATCGTTTCCTAGATATCAAGGTTTTGAGCCCGAAAGATTAGTTACTCTTCCCTCAATGGGGTGAGCATCACGCTTAAGCGACTTAGGAACCAACAATTATCTTGGGATAAGGGTTTCCTAAGCACAACCCTCAGTAAGGCCTAAATGGCTTGTAGGAAGGGATTCCGCAGTGATTTTGCGGAAGGGCGCAGGCTTGGGCAAGAACTTGTAAGCATGTAGAAAGCATACAACATATAGCATCTGCAACAACTACCAAATTACATGAGAAACTCATAAGAAAATGTTCTAAGTATTGATCCACTCTTTATTGATCTTTGATTTAGAATATACAAGTTACTATAATCAAAATCCCCAATTTTAATTAGGAATTAGGGTTTACTCTAGATAAAAGAGTACAAGAATGAGAATGAGAAGAATCGTCCTGAAAATGACCCCTGGGTCTTATTTATAGACAAATCAGGGCCCCTTTTGCTATTGGGCCAACAGCACCCCTGTCGGCCACTTTTCCCTTTGGTTTCGGAAGTACTGGCTCTCGGCTGCCTTTTCTTTAAGTTCTGATGGTTTTGTCTGTGGCTTTTAGTTGTGACGATTCTTGCTTCCGGGAGGAGGGTTCCGGTTTGCAGAACTCTTTTCTTGATTGCTTGTTCATGTACTTTGTGTGGGTCTCGAATTTGTTAGTGCTGATGGCTTTCGGAAGGTTGTGGCTTCCGGATGAAGGCTTAAGATCTTGGGTGACCTTCTACCGATCGTGCCGACACTACCCTACCGGTATTTCCTTTTGTATAGATTTTTAGCTCTTCATTTCGACGATGGTGACGGTTGCACAACTTTCAGACGGTTCTTTATGTTATCGGCCTTTTCTTGGGTCGGGCTTTTGTTGATGGAAGACTCCTTTTTGCTTATGGCGATCGGTTACCCCTTCATCGCTAATCTGTTACGCATGCTTTATTTTGGTAGAAACATTTGGCCCCCTCTAGTGAAGGGGGTAATTTCATCTTTTCATGTCAAACTTTTCGAACGGGCCGATTACTTCCTTCTTCTCATATATATACCTTCCTTATCTCACGTTATTAGCTCTGATTCCTGTTCATGATTTCCTGAAAAATTTATCTTGGGAAAGTATCAGTAACCTTAAAATAAGTCTCTTGGTAAGCCACTCATGTTTTGTTTTGAAGTAAAAAATAGGACTAGCTAATTTCGAGTTGTGGTGACCATCGGCTTCACTTGTCGTGAACCGATGTTAGTTTCCTAACCATTAGTTCCCGGCGACTGACTCCGGATTTATGTATCAACTCTTAACTAGCGTTTTTAATTTGACTTCATTCTAGTGATGGCGTTGAAGGTATAACCTCTTCCCATCATTGAGATCATTTTGAGTAATAAGGTTCCTACACTTTTGGGCATCAGGTTTTCCATGTTGCATAAAATTAAGCAGACTATACCTGGCATTATGGAAAATAAGCACATTACCTTCAAACCTGATAGGAACTGTCCTTTGCCAAATGACACTTCCGCTTCTAGGAAGGTTGGTGCTATCGAGAATCATTCCTTGCTTTCATCACAAGAACAAGTTAATGCTATTCTTTAGGATTTTGGGATTCCCGGTGTTGAATCCATTCCTCCCCGTGAAACGTACACCTTCTAGTCCCCCTCCGGAGGGATAATTTTCTTATTCTGCAATCCATATTTGGCATGGGGGGTTCATCTCCTTTTCGGGCTTCCTTCATCGGTATGTACAATATTTGGGAATTTCTCCTATTCAACTTTCCCCCAGTACCTATACTTACTTGTTAAGCCAAAGATTGTTATCCTTGGAATTGGGTAATGGTTATTTAAGCCCTTCTATGCTTGATTACTTGGTTCGACCTTCCAAACTTAGTGACACGAACACTCGGATCTTCCGTGCAAACACCACAAAGAAATTGTTATTCGAAGGAACAACAAGATACAAAGATTGGGAAACCCAATTTTTTTCTGCCGCCCTTTTAGTGTTTCCGGCAGCTTCAACACGCCAAGTATTCCCGAAAGCACTTTTCCTCTCTCACTTTTTTTTAACCTTTCGTATGTGCTTTTGCAGATTCTACACCCAAACTACCGAGTTTTGCGGATAAGGAGGTGATTGATCTCCTTGGCTCTGCTTCTAGGCAATACAACAACGGGTCCTCATTACTTACCTCTTCTACCCTTCAGAGGCACTCCTTGTTGCCAGTCGGTCAATCCACTATTGGGTAACCACCTTTGGTCTTGTTTAGTAAAGGGATTTTCTCTTTGTCACTGGGAAGAAATGCTCCTTTCTCTCCCAATGCTCCTTTATTTCTTGATAACCCCTATACTCCTTTTATGTGCTATTTTTAACATGGAATCCTAATATGGATTTTACTCAGTTTTCTTCTGTTGCATGTTAGGAGTCATACGTACCGAGTCTAGTAAGACTGGCTCCGTTTCCTTGGTACGAAGGATTAGAGTTTCTTCTCTTAAGGATGCATTACTAAGGTTTAGGGATAATGTAAAAAGGAAACTTATGGAAAAGAGCTCAGAAGGTACTTTTCCAAAAAAGTCAAAGAATTTGGCAGGTCCGTCCCTTTGCTCTGACATGGTTTCCGATGCCCTAGAGGTTATTTCTCCGAAGAAGGCCCTTTGTTCGAACACTCATCTTGTTGGGTCTTCCGAGGTTTCTAATGAAATGCATCACACAATGGGATTTTCTTCTTCTTCTTCTTCTTCAGACATTGCCCCTCCTACTTCTATCAATCCTAACGTCAATGATAGTTTTAATGAATTGATAGGGAAGATCATTTCCTCTTCTACCTTTTCCAATGTTGATCTTTTACCTTACTTCTCTGGTTATCGTCAAGCTCTGGTAGAAAAACTACTGCTAGTATGAATCTTTACCTACCATGCTAACATGTCCTTCTTTTAATTATCGTATACATGCCAATTGTGCTCCTTCTTTTAATTGTCGTATACATGCCAATTGTGCTCTTTATAGGTTATCAAGCAGTGGTTCTTGACACAAGATAACTCCTCTGAGCCTTCTTTGGAATTGCAGCGGTTCAAAGAAGAAAACACGTCTTTAAGAAGGAAAAACAATACCCTTATTCTTGCTAAAGAATCTTTGGTTGAGGAGCGGAGTAAGTTATTGTTTTTAGCGGAGGCAAAGAACTCAAATATCATGGAGAAATAATCCCGCTTAGCTATGGCTGAGGAAGTCAGGGCTTTGAAGGAAGCTTTGGAAAAATCCAAAGGAAACATTTCATGGCTTGATTCTTGTTGTTCTTCTTTACAAGGGCAACGTTCTTTTTTAAAAAGAGAGAATGACTCTCTCAAGGCTAAGCTTGGCAGGAAGGATACCTTATTGGCTAACTACACCCGGGTGGTGAACGATATCAAACAGAGGATTTCCTATTTTCTCCAAACCGCGTTGGACGAAATTTTGGTTAATTCTTTCGAAGATGCCTTCCTTCTTCTTTATGTAGACAATTTGGATAGATGTTCGGAATTAAACTTTCCTTCTCTCAACCCGTCTTTAGTAGAAAGATTCATGTCTAAGATATCATGTGGGAGGAGAAAAGAAGAAATCCCAGCGAGATAGGAGATTAATGCAACCAAACTTTTGTCTATTGAAGATATTTCTTTTGAGTAACCGTACGCTGGTAATGGGAGAGCCCTTATTGAGGTACTAAAGATTGTTTATGCTAGAGGTGATAATCTCCCGTTTGTGGATTCTGTTGGGGACGGAGGAGAGTATAGTATCATCCTTATCGGCATTGGTAGTTCCTTCTCGTCTCCCGATGGTCAAGATGACACATGTGACGAGGAAATTGAAATCACCGAAGGTGATTCTGTTTCGATTGAATCCCCCACTCCTTTTGGAGTGCGGAAGGTGGGGAAAGATTCGGGCTTCGAGGGCATTTCTTTGGTTGGCACCCCTCGGGTCTCTGCGCTTGCTCCCGAAGTATGATAGTTTCTATGATGCATTCTTATTTTACCTTTTCCTAACAATTGATCTCTTCCCCTTTATCGCTTAGGCGAAGAGGAGGAAATTAGGTTTTAGGAATTCCTCCCTTTAAAAGGCCCAACCAGAAGTGATTCGTTTTACAAAGGAGCTGAATAAACAAATAAACAAATATAACATCTTGTCTAACAGTTATCACCTCCTTAACAGGATTGCTGCCAAACTATTTCTTTTTAAAGAGAAAGAAGCTTCCCCTAGATTAAGAACCGCTCGATTATGATGCGAGAGGCTTCTAAAAGAAAATACTGAGCTCATGACTTTATTCTGGATGCTAATCGAAGACAGGGACATATTAGTAGACTCTTTGTATCAGATTTACAGTAGATATGAAACAATGGATTTTTCCTTTTAGATGATTATTGCGGGGGCTTGCTTAGACGTCTGCATTGAAGATGCCTAGATGAACATGGTGTACATCTTCACCCAGGTGAATGCTGGAACCTTCCCCGTGTTACCTCTATCCCTAGAGATTTACCTTTAGATAAACTTAAGTTTAATAAGTATCGATTTGTATTAGAGACTTTTAAAAGGTCTGTCTTGTATGAGCAAGAGGTTTATCTGTAATGAATACACTTGTTTGGCTTATGATGTAACAAATTGTTCTTTCTTCTAATTTCTATGATACTTCCTTTAGAGTTTGTCTTCTACTTCAAGTTTGCTTTCTAGGGATTTCTTTGGGGACTGTGTTAAGTTGAAAAGAGAATATCGGGAGAAGTCTCTTCTTATTAAGTCCTTTTCATTGGTGCGGTATTGCTTCTTGAGGGACCTTGAGAAGATTTATACTCAATATCCTCTGATCTACCTTGACTTTCTAGGTGGTGAGAAGGACCAGCTTTAAGAGAAACTTGCAAATACCGACTGAAGTTGACTAGGGTTACGACAACTCTCTTCCTGGAGAGTGGGATTATCACAAGTATCCTCTGGTTTATATGCCTAACGGATTTAGGAGTTCATTTGAGTCCTCACTCGACCTTCCATCCGACCTTTGGATAAAGTGAGGGAGGCCATCTTCCATTCTGAAATCCACACTAAGCACTTGTAATAGTGTATTTGAGAACTAAATCATGCTTACATAAGTTTCAATATCGGAATAAGGACGCCTTTCTCTCTGGAGATGCGTTATTTTAACATCCTTTTGTAAATAGTTATGCGGAATTTGGGGTACTTGGTGTACTATGTTTCATATGTAATGGTCTATAGTGGTAGTGTTTATGAATAGAATTATGACTTATACAGGTGTTACTTAGCATGTGACCTTGGCCAATGATGGTAACGTTCTCTTCTCATAATTTCATCGTAGCGTTATGTATGTGTTTTATTAAAGATTGTCTTTAAAACATCCATGGAGTATCACTTGCTCTTACTGAATTTTTTGGCATCATGATACTAATAGTATGTGATAATTAGGGAGTTTATATATAATTCATGCACTAGTAAAAGTTTTCTTGCGTGATAAAAGTTTCTAGGGGATCCCCCTCTCTGGGAAAAAGAAAATCTTATCCTAGGGCCTTATTGAAGAGCATTTAAGACATATGTTTGGGCTCCTGCCCAATTATGTATTCTAGTGTTGTGTGACAATATGTACCACATGTGTATTTGGCACAACAAGTAATGAATTTGACGAATGTATGGGTTAAGGAATCTTCCCTGAATAATACAGAAAGCTCCTATCCTTGCTTGGAAGCATTTCAGGTAATTGGACTTCAGCCGTTAGGTCGCTCCTATATCCCCTTCCTAAGGATTAGAGCTTCATGACCCATATTAGGGTATTAAGATTAGGATTCCAGAAATCACCTCTCAACAGTGATAGGATTTTGATTCGCTTCCCAGATTAGGGTACAAGACTAGGAATCTGCTTCCGGTAGTAATGGAAATCTGGTTCCCAACTAGATTTAGATTATTAGAAATGCCAAATATCTTTTGTTTACGGCTAAGCTTCCAAACCGACCCAGAATCCACTACTTAAGATAGGGCCAATAATCCCTTTCCAGCGTTGATTAAGCCTGAATCACCCCAGAATTGGTCATTTAAAGATTGAAGACCAAAATCCCACTTTTGGCATCAATAGAAGCCCCGAACCAACCCTTATTCGGGCATTTAGAGATCGAAGACCAGAATTCCACTTTTGGTATTAATAGAAGCCCCGAACTAACCCTTATTCGGGCATTTAGAGATTGAAGACAAGAATTCCACTTCTGGTATTAATAGAAGCCCCGAACCAACCCTTACTCAGGCATTTAGAGATTGAAGACCAGAATTCCACAACTGGCATTATTGTTTTGTTACCCGCTTTGGGTTCGATTTAGGAAGAAGAGATTGTACGTGCTTCTTGAGAAACTCTCTAGGCTTTTGGTTATCAAAGCATAGGATTATGTTCTTTGTTGGCCACTCTCTAGGCCCGTGCATCCGGTGCGCTTGGCTAGCTTATCCACAAGCAAGGCCCAAGGACTTACCCGACCCCCCTCCTAGAGGTGCCTTATCCTGACCATTGTAGGTAATGATAAGGTCTTAGATGCTAAAACCGGGCCATCGTAGACACTGAATTAAGGCTTACTCTTTTAATGCTCTATCCTGGCCACCATAGGCGGTGATAGAGGCTTACACTCCATCCCCTCCAAGGGATGCCCTATCTTAACCGTCATAGGCGATGATAGGTGTTTGCATTCCCTTCTACGGGTAATGCGAAACATAAGCAGAGGTAGGACGCTATTAGTTCGCAGTAGAGGCAGGTTGTACTCTTTTGCGAGCCGAAACAGGGCATGCTAATTAGTTGTTCTATCACGACCATTTCCGATGTGGGTCGGAGGCTTACGCTTTTGATGCTTTTACCTGGCCCTTTTTGATTTGGGCGCGGAGAAAGGCTTACATACCACCACCGTCCGGGGAGTGCCTTGCCCTGGCCAACTCGGCACTGACAAGGATTTTTATTCCTTTTGTGGATTAACTCATCTTTGGTTACCTCGATTCTTGAGAGGGTTTCTATACCCTGAGTAATGTAGGCAATTCTTTTCCTAAGGATCTTTATTGGACCTAGTTTGATCCTTTTACAAATTCCCGTAATTGGTCCTGATTGAAGAACTTATTGATCATCGCTCCGAGAATCCTACAGCAGTTAGTCTCATGTCCATTCATCATGTGATAGTGACAATAAGGCCCACCCAATTTTCTTTCTTATTTCACTTTATTTTTTGTAGATGGCCAATAATTGAGCTCGTGTCAGGTTAGGGAATATATATATTCCACTGAAGTAGTAAAGTAGTATCCTTTAGGTAGCCTTGGTGTAAACTTCCTTTCTTGTTGCGGGGACTTAGCTCTTTCGAACCTTATTTCTCCATTCATACTCTTGTTTTCTCTTTCCAAGATAGGCTGGAGTTGGAAATCTACCCATTCAGACCATTTGGAAGCGAAACAGTTAAAATTGTCTGTTATTTCTTTCTCGAACACCATTCCTTTGATTTGTTCGTGGAGAGCCTTCCTTATAGGAGAGAAGATGTTATAATTCTTTGATGTAGAATCGTTTAGAGGAAAGGTTAGGGTTTGCTTCTGGTAGGAAGGGTTACTGCTCCAATAACTAGAATCATATTGCTCTTCTTCTCTTTTCTGCTTAATTACTCGCAGAGCTTCTGTTCTTAACCATTGTTCTTGCATCACTCTTGGGTCAGTAGTGCTTTACATATCCGTTTGAGATCCAGAAGACTCTTGCTGGGAGCTCTTGCCCATGTTATTGCTTCTTCAAAGCCTAGTCCAACCATGGATGGAATAACACGGTTAGATATGAGGGAAGATTAATCGCAAGGTCGGAGGTTCAGGCCCTCCTTCTAGCACCAAAATGTTAACGATATTTTTCCGTCAACACCGGAGATAGGTCTAGGGAAGTGGACCTAAGGGAAAAATAAGTTTATTTAGCTTTCACGGGTTTGAGTTAGCTCACCGTTTCCTATATATCGAGGTTTTAGGTCTGAAAGAGTAGTTACTTTTCCCTCAATGAGGGTAAATATCACACGTAAGCGACTCAAGAACCAACAGTTAACTTGGAATAAGGGTTTCCTAAGCACAACCCTCGTTAAGGGCTAAATGGCTTGCAGGAAGGGCTTCCGCACTGATTTTGCAGAAGGGTTTGAGCTTGGGCAAGAACTTGTAAGCATGTAGAAAGCATACAACATATAGGACCGACAACAACTAACAAATTATGTGAGAGACTCATAAGAAAATGTTCTAAGTATTGATCCACTCTTCATTGATCTTTGATTTAGAATATACAAGTGACTATAAAAAAAAATCCCCAATTTGATTTAGGAATTAGGGTATACTCTAGAGAAAAGAGTACAAGAATGAGAATGAGAAGAATCTTCCCGAAAATGAGACCCATAGGGTCCTATTTATAGACAAATCAGGGCCCCTTTTGCTATTAGTCCAGCAACACCCTCTGTCGGTCGCTTTTCCTTTAGGTTCCGAAAGTACTGGCTCTCAGCTGCCTTTTCTTTAGGTTCCGATGGTATCGCCTGTGACTTTTAGATGTTCTGGTTCTTTCTCCCGGGAGGAGGGTTCCAATTTGTGGAACTCTTTTCTTGATTTCTTGTTCATGTACTTTGTGTGGGTCTCGAGTTTGTCGGTGCAGATGGCTTTCAGAAGGTTGTGGCTTCCAAACGTAGGCTTCTGGTCTTGGGTGACCTTCTACCGATCGTGTAGGAACTACCCTGATGGTATTTCCTTTTATATAGATTTTGAGCTCTTCACTTCGACGATGGTGCCGGTTGCACAACTTTCGGATTGTTTTCTATGCCGTCGGCTTTTCTTTGGTTGGGTTTTGTTGAGTGAAGACTCCTTTTTTGCTTGTAGCGATCTGTTACCCCTTCACCGCCAGCCTGTTCTGGATGCTTTATTTTGGTAGTAACACCTAGGAAAATTGGTACTCTGCTATCTGAAACTCTAAATCCTTTCCCAACCTCGTTTTGTATCCGCCTTTCCCTTACCCTACTTCGTATCCAACTTGGAGTTACCAATTTCATACCCTCCTAGCTTAGTTTCGTATCAAGCTGATTTCGTATCCCGGTGAGTCAAAATTTATGGATACGAAATCAGACATGTGGATTTGGGATACGAGTTGGGGGAGTTATAGAAGTAGGATACAAAACAGTGAAGAGAGGGAGGATAAAAGAAGTGGGATACAAATTATAGTAAGGTTGGGGATATGACATGCATATATTGGGTTGGGATACTAAACGTGGTAGGTTTGACTAGTGTTGGTGCATGTTCGACTAGATGTTGAGGTCCAAATACTAAGTTTTTAGGATAAGAAATTCCATGGATGTGGGACATCTTGAGAAGTTTGATGAGTCACGACGACCACACTTGTTTGACTTCGTATGGGCTTGAATCCTGAGTATCTTGGTGACACTTCGGGTTGTTGAACCACACGATAGGCCAAGTCATGTGGGCCTGAATCGCTTTTGGTAGCCGGGCCAAAAGGCCGGCTAACACTTGCCTATGACATGCTTTAAGTTGAGATAGATATTTATGTACGTTAAAAAGATCTCTAAGTTATTCCGGGTGATTGGTCGCAACCTTTCCATTGAGCATGTTACTTGTGAGAAGTAATGATGCTTTGCCGAAGCTTGTCGACATGGACGCAAAGTTCCCATGTCGTTGAGAGATCTGGTTACTCATATGGGAAATCGTCTCTGGTTGCCCAAGTAAGTGTCTAATTCTTGTCGACTGAAGAAATTAAACTTTAGGTGTAGACTCTTGCTTACATCGGAATGCAAACAAGTTATTGTCGACATAGTGTCATGTACGTGCTAGCATGTTTGCACGCGATTTTGCACAATACGACGGGAGTTTATGATGAAACATAGACAAAACAACATTTTTAGAGCATAAGATCGCGTGAGTTAGTTTTCGAAAATGATATCGAATCGTAAACTCGTTTGTCTAGCATACACTCTCGAGTTGTTTAAACTAATAAGCATACGACTAGTTAGCATGTAGAGTCGTCCTCGATAGTTGGAGTTCCGAAAACGTGTGCACGTGGTCGTAGCCGAAGCCAAAAGTTAGGAATTTCATTAATCCTGGAGCATGTCGAGAGTTGGATTTGTTTTCCTCTTCCCACTTCTTTCTTCTCATTTATTATTATTCTTATATGTATATGTATATATTAATATGGGAGGATACATTACGGTCCTTGGGTTGGAACGTCTCCTTGCTACTTAGAATTTTTTCAAGTCCTACAGCCTCTTTCCCCCACCATATATATAGTTAGATACGAAACTTACTCCCCTTACATGGCATAATTCGTATATGAACCAACTTTTGAACTTTCCCTTCGAAAAGAACAAAACCGCACCCTAGCAAACCTTGCCCATCCTTTCTTGACTCAAACTCGGATAGGGCTAGAATCTTACACACAATCGTATGTTCGATTCGATTTTTGGGACTTTAATTGTGGCATTTTGAGCATGAGGCTACGACTTTAGGTTCGTTCATGGGGAGTACGGAGAACTTGGATGTTAAAAAGAGCGGAAAATGAAGTTCTTAGGAGTACGAAATCAAATTTTGTATCCCAAAAAGTTGATGTGTTTAGGGATACAAAATTGGATTTCATACCCAAAAACTTGGAGTTTTTGCGAGTTCTAGAGAGAGGCATATCTGGAAAAGGATAGAAACGTAGTGGAGGCAGCTAAGGGGATACAAACCCTAGATTTCGTATCCCAAAGTGGGATACAACTCCGCACTTTGTATCTGCGTGGGGTGTTGAAGTTTTTCAAGACCTGGGATATGAAATTGAGTTTTCGTATCCCTGGGACTTAAACAATTAGAGTCACTATGGAGATACAAAACAGTGAAAGGATCTGGATATGAAATCTCACGGAGCAAGCGTGATACGAAATTTCTCTAGCCAGATCAGATACGAAATTTCTCATCTTTGCATGCTTAAGGAAAATTCGACTTCTGAAAACTTTGTCATCGAACTTCGGTCATTTTTGTGATGTTACATGGTCAGATCGGATTCAGACTTGATCGCGTCGACCAACAATGCCTTAATGCTCGTACTGGAACAAATGATCGGCCATGCATATAGGATTAGAGCAAAAACTCGAATTATGAACATATGACTGAACAACCGATTTGTGGACTTAACTTTTGATCTTAATCATGACGTAATCATGACTTGATGCAAATCGACAATAATGGTTAGCGATGACGATGGTTTTAGTTCTAAGGACTAGAGATCGTTGCCATGCCTCAAGTTCCTTTTACTGTAATTGCATCAGCAACCACGACACTATACGTTCCATGCTAGTTTACACCAACACATGAGGTATAGGTTTTCAGTGTGGTAATTAATGCAACAATCTTAAAAATATAGTTTCCAATCCATCGAAGGTTTGGAAGCTGAAGCCATGGAACTTCCATCATCACCAAATGGGTTGTCCTACGACTCCAATCCATCGAAAAGAGAGCTTGAAACCTATGAAGCTTCCACCCCACTAGCGTGCGAGTCCATCCATCGTATCCGACCAAGAAGATTAGTCAGAAGGACCGCAGCAGCCGACCAGGCGTACGACCGAGCCAATGATACTGGAAGGGCTGGAAATATAGAGGATGGCCTGCAAGGAGAGAAAGATGTAAATGTCGAGCAAGAAGTCATCCCTAAGGCATCGAACATGATGGCGGATGCCACTATAGTCGATAACCCACCGTATTATATTCCTTAACGGGTGGATGATAGGGGTGTAACTGGTCGGACTGGACCGGACGGAGGTGTGTTCAGTTTTTGTCTTGAATAAAACTGGATCGAAAGAAAAATTTTGTTATACAAAATTTGTTGTTTTGGCTCGTGTCCTAAAGGAATTGGTCGGACACAGACATGGACCCGGTCAGACATGGCTATTTATGTCATATATTATACTTTTCACTAGATTTTCTTCCAACTATATACCGAATTATGTGGAATTCAGACAAATTTGAATGAACACGAACCTGGTAAATTTTTCCTCGTACAAACTTTTTTTTCCTAACTCGTGCCCTAAATTAAAATCAAACAGACTCGGATGGACATATTTCGGTCATGGACACACATGGGCATTGGACATTCGTACAAAATTTACTACACTAGTGGATGAAGTAGTGTTGAGGTGCATTCATAAGAAGTACAAAATATCATGGGATGACATACTTATCCCTAGGAAGAAGGGTAGGGAGCACGCGCCTCTAAAAGGGTACACTACCTGAAATAGGCACATGTGCACTGTCGGATGCGTGCCCTCATCGTGTAGGTTCGTTCATGATATGCTCCGCTTCTTCCGCTTAGCGCCTATGCTATTCCATCCGAATGCGTACGCCTTCATGCTTGCCACTTTCATCATGTTCTTGGAATACCTACGTAAGGAACCAACTAGATAGGACATACGGTTTCTTTTCCAAATGAAGAGGAGAACTTTGTCGCGCATTCTCTTGTTTACATGGAGGCACAGGGCAACACCCGATTCACCCGGGAAGCTT
The DNA here is from genome assembly GCA_030737875.1 of Allium sativum. NCBI lineage: Eukaryota > Viridiplantae > Streptophyta > Magnoliopsida > Asparagales > Amaryllidaceae > Allium > Allium sativum. The sequence goes on from CM060912.1 coordinate 15,333,043, forward strand.
GGAACAAGCTCAGGAATTATAATTATGACTGGTTTTATGTTTGATGTCCCCCGGGATTCGCAGGCGTTGGCTTGCCGAACGTAAGCATTTTCTCGTATTTTGTAGTCAAATTTAATCGAGATGTAAGCTCGAGAATAACTTGAAACTTGTATGACATATTTCTCCTCGATACCCAAAGGTATTGTGTATAGCGAGCGACTTGAGGCATTGAGGGCTATTCTGGCCGAATTTCGCAATGCTTAGAGTATGCTATCTGATTGACTCCTTTGCCAAGCTGTCTTATTTGCCGCAGGTTGCTCAACAGGTTGTCTGGACAGGGATGTAGAAAGAGAAGAGGTAGAAGTTAAGGAAGGAAATATTTCTCCGGGTTCGAAAGTGGGATTTCCCCTTATAGTGCTTCCCGACATGCCCCTCATAAAGCATGAGATTGTTGGAGCTCAGGGAGAACTTGTAGGCGCAATGGTGGTAATGATGAGATGCATACCACAAAGGAGAGTTTGACGGCCACCCTGTCTGGTCTCCTATAGACGAGACAAGGTCGGGAGCGTCGCTTAAACGGTTTCTCAAGATTCTACCTCTGAGACCACCACGTCACTGGAAATGAAAGGTCGGTTTAAAGACTTGGACAAGGTTCCAGTTGAGCAAACACTGTCTTGGCCGAGCGACACTAACATCGAGTCTTACGCCGAGCGTTGGGGATGTCACCCCCTCAAGTAGACTAAAATCCGGTATGTGGAAGGAACACTTAGGACATACCCTCATAAACGTAGAATGACACAACATGTATTTGCATGCATGGGATGTTCGATTCTGACCTAAATGTTTACTCTTGCAGGTGAAATGACTCGTGAATGTGACAAAGACCGAGATCAAGGGTCGGGGATCCATCGATGACAAAAGAGTGATACAGTAAGCAACTTTAAGAGGAGTGTAGACCTGCGCTTGGAACCCCCTAGATCTTACGAACATAGTAGTAGCTGGCGGCATCAGGACCAGGCTTGACTCTCTGCATCTCCACCACCCAGTATCCAACCGACCGAAGCAGGGAGAAGGTCAGAAGTAGTTGGCACAAGGCAGTAGGAATCGACAATATCCCTTTTTCCACTACCTTTGGCACCTATGACTAAGACTACAAGAAAAAGAGATGGCGATCAAAGGGTCAGGAGCCATGAAGAAGGTTTATAAAGAAATGGGGTCCAATGCTACCAGACATGTCGGTGATCCCTGAGCTTAGCAATGATGAGAAGAAGGAGATACTTAAGAAGTCATTCCTTGGCTTCTACTTCGACGAATTGCTGTGGATGCCAAACATGCACTAGATCCCGTTGGATGTTGACAAAGATGTACGCAACAAGGTGTATGGTGTTTATCACCAGTATAGGGAATTGTACAAGTATGCATGGAGGCTGTTAGATCCAATTTTCTATAAAAATGCCGAGATCCAAAGGCTACAGATTGAGGTCAAGGCTGAACATGACAGGTTGTGCTGAATTGAGTAAGACAAAAATCCAGTTTGTTTCTGTTTCTGTGTATTCGAGTAACACGTTTATGTGCTAACTCTTTGTTGCCTAAAAAGACTAGATAAAGAGGAAGCTTGTGAAGATCAAAGCTGAGACGCACCAGGCTTGGGAATCATATAAAGACACACTAGCATCGTTTCAACCCCGGTGACAGCGCTAGAACAAGATAATAAGAGTATCACCAAGGAGAACATTCGGCCGATGAAAGAGAGTAAGGAAGTGCACTAAACTGTCAAAGCAACGAAACCCTGACCCAGGAAAATGAAAGGCCGCGAGAAGAGAACGAGCAAGCACAACAGTCTATCAAAATAAAAATAAAGAGCTTAGATAGCTTTTTGACTTGAACTGCGCTGAGCTCGAATATGCTAAGAAAGATACGGAAGCCGCGGAAGCCTCGAATAAGGATGTGCCGAGTCAAGAGGACAGTGCAAAGACTAAGTTCTAGATCGAGATGGAACTTTGGCCTGATGTTGAGGAGGCCGAGGAAAATGCAGAGGTGGAGTTGGAGCTATCAGTGTGGGGCTTATTCATCAAGTCACTTCGATTTGACGGAATCTAGCTGGTCAAAGATTATCCATGCCTTCTGGCTCAATCATGGGTTAAATAGGTGAAGTATGAGGCTCAGATAAAGGAAGTTAAGATGGTCAATGAGGCGACATTAATGGCTCGATTTCTGACAGAGGAAGAGCGTCGGATGCTGGCTGAAGGCAAGGCATTATTGAAATAGGATGCCGAAGCGGAGAAGACGACACAAGTTACTATTGCGATAGAGAAAAACATTATTTCTAAGAGTGTTGTGATAGCTCATGCATTTAATTGAGGTGGCTCTCAGCCACAACAAATCATTTTGCTTGGTTCCACTGGCGGTCCATCTGTTCCATCCCTTGTTGCTACCGAGTATTCGAACATAGACACTCTCTTTCACCAACAACCGAGAGCACAATACCCATTGAAATCACACAACAAGTGTTGGATGGTAAAACTACTTCTTCACCAGTATTTAGAAGAATGGTAACACGTAGTCGGAGTAGACTAACTCGTCTTCCTCTTCGTGGTGCAGTTTTATCTAGAGCAGAGGTGACAATGAATTACGCACCAACCGTGCCTTATGTTTCCAGGTTTGATATGGAAACTTATCAAAGTCAGCTAGGAGAGGCATTTGGTCACTTGGACACACCACGGATTACGAGATGAGAGAGTTCAGAATGAAGGATCTCGATAAATACTTTCCCCTGGAGAACGAGAAGTAGGGAGAGGAAGCTAAGGGACCGAAATGACAGAGGCAGGTAGGCAAACTATGCATGAGCTTATCGAACAACAGAAAGCCCAACCTCTAGTGAAACTGAAAGAGCTATAAGCGAAGAAGCTCTTTTTGATGCTTAGGAGAAGGCAAGAGCGAAGGCCGAGGAGGAGGCTTAGGCCAATATCCAGGAAGTGGCTCGAAAGAAAACCGAGGATGAGGACACCCAGAAGAGGGCCGAAGATGAGCATAAAAGGAGAAAAAACTGAAAGCCGGGCGCAAGGCACAAAAGAAAGCAGAAAGAGGGCCTAAGAAGAAGGCCGATAGGGATGCCACTATAGCTAATGAGGATGGAAAGGAGTGGGACACATCCACAGTGTTGGTATTTTCCACCGGGTTCCCACCTAAACCCCTGAAAGCCATCGACGACCCTGGAACGGAGACCACTGAAGTTTCAAGTGATACCAAGGAGGAGGAGTTCTTAGTGAAACCTAGGGCGAAGTTTACCACGATGGCAGGAATAAGCAGAAGCGGGGGGAGAAGCTCTAGGAAGAGGAGGAAGAAAGATAAGGATGAGACATCCATATTCGAATTCGAGAAGAAGAAGAGCGGTTCATCCAAGTGATCATTATAGATAGCTTTTTGGTTATGTAGGCTGATAGGAAACGTGAGTACAACCCTCCCTTTTGGAGAGGTGATGTGGTTTCCATGTCTGTGTAGTTAAGGCGCTCAATAGGTTCAATGCGGTGGAGGTGCAAAAAGTTGCAGCAGGGATAAATCGAGGAAATAGTAGGATATAACAGATGACTCTAAAATAGCATATAAACCTCATACTAATGCATTTTAAAATATATGAATGATAAATAAATTAAAAATTAACATTCAAATTAATTATAATTTTTACATTCTTAATTTTAAATAAAAACATGTGCAAATAAATGTAAATTTTTATTTGACTTAAATAATTCTAATAGAATATCACCGTAATTTTCTATTTTGAAAAATATATGTTAAAGATTTCAATTAAAAAAAATAATTTTATAATTTTTATAATGTATAAGTATCATTTTTCAGTTAATTTCTTTTATAGAATCTATAGCAAGAATAACGAAATATAGCTGAAATAATAGGGTATATCAGAAATATTGGAATATAGCGGTGCTTAAAGCGGAAAGGCTATATCAAAGGTGTTTGCGAACAAATTTTGCAATTGTAAACAACTGTAAAATCCGTTCAGCTTTCCTAAACAACAAGGAATGTTGTAGAGGGTGTCGAACTCTGGGACCAAAAATATTTTAATTAATAAATCCAATCAAGTTATTCCAGAATTTTGATTGATTGAAAACACAGAAAATAAATAGCAATTAAATAAAAAAGAGAGATTTATCTAATAAGAGAAAGCAATTAGGGGGTAATGACATAGATTAGATTCACACTCATCAATAGCCAACAAATAAATATAGATCTAATTCATGTTTCTGTCACAAACACGAATCAACGATAAATAGATTCTTAGAAACAAATAAGTAAATAACGACAAGCATAGCCTATGCAGGAGCTGAGCTCTTAAACAACCATAGACTATCAGGACAGATTCACAAATTAATTTCTAAAAACCTAAAACTAGATCTAAATCTTATAATTGTTAGATCGAACACGAACATACCCTGTGAAGGAGCATAGCTCTTAAACGACACAGAATATGAAGGTTCAGATCTAACCCTTGAACAGATCTCGATCTACATATATAAAGTCCTCATCTATTGGCTATGTGATTCATGTTGAATCATATCTACTAGCGTCATCACCCCCTAATCAAAGGGGATTAGCTAGACATAGCTAAAGAAGAAGAAAAACAGAAATTAAATAACATGAACACAAATAAAACTAAAACTAAATAGAACAGAGGAAGAAGAGTTTATTCCAAGAGAAAGATTACAGAATAAAACTAAGTGTGTTTTACAATAAATGAGATATAGTGTATTTATAGCTGATATGACAAAGGCTACTTGGCAAATTCCATAATGTGGGACTAAAGAATTAGCCCAACTAACACATAAGCTAGTGTGAACGGGGTTGTAGAGTAAGAGGCCTTGTAAGTGAGCCAGTGTGAACACGTGCAATGCATGAATGAGAAGCCTTGTAAAGGAGCTAATGTGAACGCTACATGAGTGAAATGGTTTGCAATTGAGCCAATGTGAACACAATATGAGTCTTTAGTGAGCCAAATCTACCCAACTAAACTCTATTTGCAACCGTTCTTCAAGCTTTAAACTCTTCAAGCTTAAGTAATTTTAACTTCACTCTTTTTCAGCAAATTCTTCATGCTTTATTCATCAAATGCTCTAAACCATGATTCTTGTCAACAATCTGAAAACACAGCTATAAATACACAATATCAATTATTTAAAAGATAAAATAAGATAAATATGCGGATAAAATATACACATTTACGTGTATATCAAATACCCCCACACTTATCTTTTTATTCGTCCTCGAATAAACTAAACTAAGATATGTCACACTTTCGTAGGAAACACGATTGCATTTAGCGTATGCAACAAGCCGTTAAACCTCTGGGTGTCCCCAGTAGGACGAGTGTTGTCTCGTGAGGTTTTCAGCGGATACTACCCACAAAATCCAGAGCGTCTTAAGTACGCGAATTAATCAAATGATATATTTAAGGTCTTTCACATTCCAAGGATTTCACCTAACTTCAATAGTAACGGTTTAGCCCCAAATTGTCCATCCCATAACTAGTGCAAAAATGAACAAAATTTTTCAAGCTGAATCGTAATTCCTTGATAACACTGTAATTGTCTTGAAGGTTAAGAGCGTTGTGTCAACCAAAGTTCTACACATCGACAATGTGCACCTAATCATTTCATTATTCTTTTTTTTTTGAATAATTTTGCACCAATGTAACTGTAATGTATTGGATATGAGTTATGCATAGATGAAGGAAAATTTTTGTAAGTTCTAAAAATATTCTAGATAAGAGGGCAAGTGTATTAGTTGAATTTCAAGCTACAAAAGAAAAAGTAATACTAAGGCACATATGAACATTTTTATTTCCTTTCATCTCATCTACTACAATCCTCACTTCCAAGTACAGTAGAATGGATGTGGATGGAATGGAAATGGATGCTTTATAGTCAAGAATGATGAATGACTATTTTATTCAGAGAGACTCTCTATTTATTTCATTTTTTTTTCTTTTCTATTTTTTCTTCTTTTTTTTCTTCTTTTGCATGATGAATGATGAATGGAGATGGAATGATGACGTACATGATTTCATTTGATTCCTCCTCTACTACCAACACTTCATGAAAGGAAAGTTTTGTGCCCTAGTTACTCTACTTCTATAACCTTAATTCAACACACAAGTCTGGATTTATGTTATACAAAAAGCTGAAAGGAATGATAAGCAAAGTTTCGTAAGATAGATAACCTATATAAAATAAGATGTGGTATATGGTTATCCTTCCTTAAAACAAGTACGGAGTGGGTGGTGTAATATTGGTATAAAAAGTGACGTTTCTGAACCTTTGGAAATAAATTAGTACACGGTTCTTAAGTATACCAATATAAGAAAAACTTGTCGAAACATGGATGTAATTCGACTAAAACTTGGGTTTGAATAATGTGGGGTATCAAAGAAGAATACTACAATGAGTCATTTCTCCTTAATTGGGCCAAGTGGATTTTAGAACTTACGAGTGTGAAAATTTGAGTGAGAAAAATATTATGCATGAAAACGAACTCAGAAAATCCAACAAATGTAAGTGCAAAATCATTATTATTTGATTTTTGTTTTTGTTTATTATTTTTACTTGCACATTCTAACATGTATAACAAAGGTTGACACGCTTACTCCAGAACACAACTAACGTCTGCACAGTCTCAAGCTAGCATCTTAAAAAGACACATTACGACTCAATGAATAAATAATGTTCATTCCCATCACCCAACAATTCAACTTATCAAACAAGAACCATGGTGTTATTTATGAATTTCAGTTAATCCTTGTTCAATGAATGACCTACTTCATAAAATTTGATTGCTGATGTAATGTAAATTCCCCTCACACTTAAGTGTGACTGTGTCCTCACAGTCGTTAATCAGACATATCTTAGTGAAAGGAAAAATAAAATAAGAGACTATTTACATATGTACAAAAGAGGGTTAGTGCGTCTTACCGAATGTAATGTGGCTCATGGAGGACCATGAGCTCTTCCTCTTGGTTGGGTATTGGTTCCAAGTAAGGTTTAAGGCGTTGACCATTGACCTTAAAGGATGATCCATCAGTTGGATTCTCAATTTCTACCGCACCATACGGAAAAACAATCCGTACAGTGTAAGGTCCTGTCCATCTAGATTTTAGCTTACCCGGAAATAGATGCAGTTTTGAGTCTTACAACAAAACTTTTTGACTTGGCATGAAAGTTTTACGTAAAATTGATTTATCATGAAAAAAATTTTGTTCTGTCCTTGTAAATTCGTTCATTTTCATAGGCATCATTTCGAATTTCATCAAGTTCATTAAGTTGAAGCTTCTTATGTTCTCCTGCTTTCTCTAAATCAAGATTCAAAGTTTTTATTGCCCATAACGCCCTATGTTCTAGTTCAACTGGCAAGTGACATGGCTTACCAAAAATCAACCGATAAGGGGACATACCCAAGTTGGTTTTGAAAGCGGTGCGGTAAGCCCAAAGAGCGTCAGTTAACTTTTGGGACCAATCTTTACAATTTCGATTCACAATTTTCTCAAGAATTTGTTTAATCTGCCTATTCGATACTTCAACTTGCCCACAAGTTTGAGGATGGTAAGGAGTAGATAACTTGTGGGTTATCGAATACTTTCTCATGAGAGCTTCAAAAGAACGATTACAGAAGTGTGTACCATTATCACTGATTATTGTGCGAGGTGTTCCAAACCTAGAAAAGATGTTTTCTTTCAAGAAGCGCACAACAACCTTGTTATTGTTTGTTTTGCATGGTACAGCTTCGACCCATTTGGAAACATAATCAACAGCTAAGAGAATGTAAAGGTTCCCAAAAGAATTAGGGAAGGGTCCCATGAAGTCTATACCCCACACATCAAAAATTTCGACCTCTAGAATGGGGTTCAGGGGCATCATATTCCATTTAGAAATTTTCCCTAAGAATTGACATCGATCACAAGTTTTGCAAAATTTGTACGCGTCTTTGAAAAGGGTGGGCCAGTAGAAACCCGATTGGAGAACCTTTTCGGCTGTCTTTTTGGGACCGAAGTGACCACCACAGGCTTGGTCATGACAGAAAGAGAGGACACTGTGAGTTTCAGTGTCGGGAACACACCTTCGAATGATTTGGTCGGGACAATACTTGAAAAGATAGGGGTCGTCCCAATAAAAATGTTTCACTTGGGAAAAGAATTTGTGTTTATCCTGCTTAGACCAAAAGGAAGGGGTCTGCTTAGTGACTAAGTAGTTGACAATGTCAGCAAACCAAGGATCAGTGGATAGAGAAAACAGCTGTTCATCAGGGAAATTCTCGTTGATCGGAAGAGAAGAAGACGGGGCATTTGGAAGACGAGACAAGTGGTCCACAATAACGTTGTCAGATCCCTTTTTGTCCTTAATGGTAAGGTCAAATTCTTGAAGTAGAAGGATCCAACGAATGAGACGAGCCTTAGCATCCTTTTTAGAGAAAAGATACCTAAGTGCGGAATGATCGGTATAAACCGTGATGTGTGAGCCAACTAGATAAGGCCTGAATTTTTCTAGAGCAAAAAATACTGCCAAAAGTTCTTTTTCAGTGGTCGTATAATTGATCTGGGCATCGTTCAAAGTCTTACTCGCATAGTAAATGACGTGAAGAATCTTATCGATACGTTGTCCTAGGACAGCGCCAACAACGAAATTCGAGGCGTCACACATGATTTCAAAAGGCAGCTTCCAATTAGGAGAGCAAATGATCGGGGCAGAGACAAGTTCATTTTTAAGACGCTCAAAGGATGAAAAGCAGTCAGAATTGAAATCGAAAGGGACATCCTTACCAAGAAGATTGGTCAAAGGTCGAGTGATTTTGCTAAAATCTTTTATAAAGCGACGGCAAAAACCAGCATGACCTAAAAAGGATCGGATGTCCTTAACGGATTTGGGAATGGGAAGATTTGAAATAACCTCAATTTTGGCTTTGTCTACTTCAATTCCTTTATTAGAAATGACATGTCCTAGGACAATGCCATGTTTGACCATGAAGTGACACTTTTCCCAATTAAGCGTTAAGTGTTTATCTTTACAGCGATTAAGAACAAGATCGAGATGATGTAGACACTCAGTGTAAGAATCCCCGAAGATGGAAAAATCATCCATGAACACTTCCAAAAATCGCTCGATCATATCAGAAAAAATGCTAATCATGCACCTCTGAAAGGTTGCAAGTGCATTACAGAGACCAAAAGGCATACGTCAGTACGCAAATGTACCAAATGGACACGTAAAAGTGGTTTTCTCTTGGTCCTCAGGAGCGATAGGGATTTGATTATAGCCTGAGTACCCGTCAAGGAAACAATAGTACTCGTGACCAGCTAGTCGTTCTAACATTTGATCGATAAATGGAAGAGGGAAATGATCCTTTCGTGTTACAGTGTTAAGTTTCCTATAGTCAATGCAAACACGCCAACCAGTCTGGGTGCGGGTTGGGATAAGCTCGTTAGCTTCATTTTGAACCACGGTAATCCCTGATTTCTTAGGTACAACATGAATCGGACTAACCCATTGACTATCGGAAATCGGGTAGATGATTCCATTGTCAAGGCATTTAAGGATTTCAGCCCAAACTGCTTCTTTCATGATGGGGTTTAGTCGACGTTAGGGATCACGAGTGGGTTTGGCATCATTTATAAGGTGGATTCGATGTTGGACAATCGAAGGACTAATCCCCTTAATATCAGCCATGGACCAACCAATTGCTTCCTTATTTTTCTTAAGGATGGGAAGGAGCAATTGTTCCTGCTCTAAAGTAAGGTCAGAAGCGATAATGACAGGAAAAGTTTCATTGTCTCCTAAGTAAGCGTACTTAAGATGACTGGGCAGCACTTTGAGGTCAGATTTTGGGGGCGACTCAACCGAAGAAATTGGTTGAGGGATAGACTCATTTGTGAGAGGCTCGACAGGAATCGAATCAAAGACATTTTCGGGAGTATCTTGAAACAAAGTTTCGTAATCTGATTCAATTTCGTTATTCAAATGGTCGAGCTCAGATTCATTATCGTGGACAGCATGGATTTCAGAAAACTGGTCCACATAAGAGTTAGGAGAGTTTTCAGTTCTGAAGATGTTTAGCTCGACAGTCATGTTACCAAAAGAAAGTTTCATAGACCCATTTCTACAGTTGATGAGAGCATTAGAGGTTGCTAAGAAGGGTCGTCCTAGAATCAAAGGGAACTGGTTTGCAGGATTGCTAACCTGTTGAGTTTCTAAGACAATGAAATCAAATGGAAAGATGAATTCACCAATTTTGATCAACACATCCTCGATTTCTCCCACAGGTTTCTTAATTGATCGGTCAGCAAGCTGAAGGGTAACCTTGGTGGGTTTCAATTCTCCTAGCCCTAATTGGCGATAGACGGAATATGGAAGCAAGTTAACACTAGCACCTAAGTCTAGCAGGCATCTATCGATTTTCTTGTCCCCAATAGTACATGATATTGTGGGGCAGCCAGGATCTTTGTATTTCACCGGCATTGATTGGGACAAGACTTCGCTTAGAGTTGCCGCTAGAAACACTTTCTTAGGTACATGTGTATGACGTTTTTGAGTGCACAAATCTTTTAGAAATTTCGCGTACTGTGGAACTTGTTGAATAATATCTAAAAGAGGAATGCTCACTTTAACTTGCTTAAATATTTCCAGGATCTTTTCTATTTGGTTCGTCTTTTTCCTAGGTCGGAGTCTATAAGGAAATGGAGCAGACAACTCAGTAGGTTGGGCTACTTGAGTTTGAGGATGGTCCTTGTCAGAAATTGGCTCAATGTTTTGATCCGAGTTGGTCGAATTTTCGGTTGGGTTTGGAAGATCGTCCGGTAAAGCATTTGGGTTGACTACATGGTTGTCATTCTTTTTGCCGGATCTAAGAGTCGTGACCGCATTCAAGTGACTCACGTTTGAATCTTGAATGATGTGAATTTGGTTGGAGTTAGGATTTTGACGGTTGGGGTTTGGAATGGGTTGACTCGGGAAAGTGCCTCTTTCCCGTTCGCTCATAGAAGTGGCTAACTGACTCATTTGCATTTCAAGTTTAGCAATCGATTGACTCGTGTTTTGCATGTGCGAAGTCAATAAATTTTGAAGATTGGTATTTGATTGGAGATTTTGAGTCGTTGCTTTAGTCAATTCTTCGAGAGTTTTCTCCAGTGATGTCAATCGTTTATCGTCTTAGGGAACAAAAGATTGTTGCGCTTGGTTTTGAGAAGGTGGCGCAAGATGTTGGAATTGAGTTTGTTGAAAGGGAGGTTTCGAAGGAATATCCGAAAATGACTGAAAAGGAGGTCGAACCGCATTCGAATTTGCATTGTTTTGGGTCCAAGAGAAGTTAGGATGATTTCTCCAACCTGGATTGTACGTTGGGGAGAATGGGTCATTCCTAGCTTTGTTAAATGCGTTGAGTTGTTCCAATGAATGTGGGCATTGATCAGCTATGTGGTTAGGATCGTTACATTTGTAACATGAGGTCTGAGACGCTTGAGCTTGATTTTTTTGAGTTGATGAAAGGACATTATCGAATTTGGATATCATCGCGTTTAATTTTTGCTTCTAAGGCAACTGATGATCCTACCGAATGAGAGTTAGATCGGGAATAAATCGATTTCTCGTTAGATCTTTCCCATTGAGATGATTTTTCGGCCAAATTTTCGAGAAATTGCCAAGCGGCATTGTGATCTTGGGTTAGAAAATTTCCTTGGCACATCGATTCGAGCATGGTTCGAGAGTTATTTTCAAGTCCATCGTATAAAATTTGACAAAGAGTCCATTTTTCGAAATTGTGATGTGGACATTTGACTAGAAGTTCTTTAAATCTTTCAAAATATTTTGCAAAGGATTCACCCCCAAATTGATGAAAATTGACAATTTCGTTTCGAATTTTGGATGTTTTTTCCAAAGGGTAAAATTTCTTTAGAAAAATGTTCATAAATTCACCCCAAGTTCCAATCGTATTTGAAGGCAAGCTATACAACCATTTCTCAGCATAATCGGTAAGTGCAAATGGAATTAACCTAAGTTTGATTCCATCGTCACTTAATTGTTGAAATTTCATTGTTGCACAAACTTGTTCAAATTTGGTCAGGAAAATATAAGGATCATCACATTCTAGATTTCCGAACTTTGGAAGAGTATTTATATGATTCGAATGAATTTCAAAGTGGTTACCCGTTGGGGCGGGCAATATGATGCAAGAAGGAATAGAAACCCGATCGGGGAAGTATCTATCCATAAGAGATCGAGGGGGATTTTCTTCGGCCATGGTTAAAGAAATGTTTGTTCGAACAAAACGATTATCTGAAGGATCACGAGTCCAATGACGCATGCACTAGCGAGAAGAATAAGGGAGGACGAGAAAAAACAAATTTGAGCGATTTTTTTTTTTACAAAACGAGAATTGTTTTGAATTTTTTTTTAGAGGAAAAGAATTAGACACAAAAGAATTTTTTTTAAATGAACCTAATGCAATTTACAATTTCTAGAATTATATAATGATGGTTTGATTTATTTCAACAAAAGACTTCTCAGCCAGTTAACGGACATGAGTTATCGGTGCACCAGGAATCACCCTAGCAATGCAGCCGAAGGTTTAAGTACCTTCAGAGGAACAACCGATATAATATTTACGAATCATCGTAATATTTATAAATATTTATTACTCTACCGTAGTCTAGACACCGAGAAATAATCCGTTAGAACAAAACGAAATTGTCAAAATATAATGAAGTCCTTAGAAAATAAAAACAAAACTAAGATGAATGCAATTTTTTTTCAGTCACAGAATGAACAGTCTCAGAACAGTCAATTGCAGAGCTAAATAAAAAAAACATTTTTTTTTCTTTTTTACAAGCAAGCCAATGCCCTGCACAAGATTTTTACAAGCAATGTCTATACATATTTTTTTATTTGCAACAACGGTCCCTATAGAGATAGAAAATACTCACCTTGATCGGCAGTCCGTCCAGTGCAGTTGAGTCGCGCTAGCGCGTTCACACCCCACTTGGTGTGCAACCGCTCCAATCAAATCTGTTTGCAAATCACATGGCTGAACTCTTCACTTCTCGTTGGCCTTTGAATTGATTTCTTTGCTTGACTTCGATTCCTTGATTTGTTTGCTTGAGCCTTGAATTCTTTCTGCTTTGGCCTTTGTTTGAGTTCTCTCTTTCTATTTTTTGACCCCTTTTTTTTTTGAGAGGAAAACTAAAATGGCACTAAAACAAAAAAAAAGAAAACTAAGGCTAATAAAAAAATTAAACAAAGAGATGAAATCTCTTTCTTCCTTTTTTTTAAGAAACACAAGAAAATATATAACAAACAAAGAAAACAATTTTTTTTTTAAGAAAAAAGGATTTGGGAAAAGAAAGCTAGAACCAACTTACAAAATTCAAAGAAGAGAAAAGGATTTTTTTTTTGGGGAAAAGGAATGTATTTATACAAGGAATATTGGAAAGTAGAGAAGTTTGGAAAGAAATTAAAGAAAAGAAAGGAAAGGAATTGTAATAAAAGCAATTTTTTTTCTTTTTTAGAGAATTGCTGAAAAATAGAAAGAGATAGTAGAGAAATTAGGAAAGAAATAATGGAAAAGAGGGGAAAGAAATTGGAAAAAGTTGGAACGAAATTAATGAAATAAAGGGGAAGAAATAAATGAAGAAAGAATGGTAATGAATAGAAATGAAAGTAGAAAAGGAAAGAGATCAAACTAAATTTGCAAGATTTTTTTTTTCTTTTAATTAGAATTGTTGTAAAAGTAGAGGTATGGAAAGGTGGAAAGAAATTTGAAAGAAAAAGAAAAGAATTAAAAGAAAGGAATTGTTAGAAAAGTTGAAATTTTTTATATGGAAATGTTGAAAGGAGGAAGCAAAATGCAAATAAAAGTGGAAAGAAATAAATAAAAAATGCAATTATTTTTTTATTGTTGTCAAAATAGAAGAGAGAGAAGAGATTGTGTAGAAGAAAAATCGGAAAGAAGTAAATGAAAGATTAGGATAGAAATAGATGGAAAGAAATTGAATGGACAATAATTAGAAAAATTGGCAAAATTTTATTTTTTAGAAACTGGGAAAGAAATCAATTTGTGAAACAATTGCAAGGAGGAAGAGAAATAGAAGAGAAGGAAAGAAAATCACAAAAAGATTTGTTTTTTTTTTTTATAAAAATTGTAAAAAGGAAAAAATTTTTTATGGAGAGATGTCAAGAAAGAAGGAAAGCAACAAAGAAAGGAAACAAAACAAAAGGCAAGAATTTTTTTTCTCTTATTTGGTAGATATACGGTATCACAAATCAAATACCAAATCAACCAACAAGATTTTTTTTTAATCTATGCTAGAAAATAAAAGGGAACAAAATAAAATAAAAATATTTTTTTGTGTTTTTTTTATATTAAGAAAAAGAAAATTATAACCCGAAGGATTTAAAAACAAAAATTATTTTGGTCCCCGGCAACGGCGCAAAATTTGTTTGCGAACAAATTTTACAATTGTAAACAACTGTAAAATCCGTTCGGCTTTCCTAAACAACAAGGAATGTTGTAGAGGGTGTCGAACTCTGGGACCAAAAATATTTTAATTAATAAATCCAATCAAGTTATTCCAGAATTTTGATTGATTGAAAATACAGAAAATAAACAGCAATTAAATAAAAAAGAGAGATTTATCTAATAAGAGAAAGCAATTAGGGGATAATGACATAGATTAGATTCACACTCATCAATAGCCAACAAATAAATATAGATCTAATTCATGTTTCTGTCACAAACACGAATCAACGATAAATAGATTCTTAGAAACAAATAAGTAAATAACGACAAGCATAGCCTATGCAGGAGCTGAGCTCTTAAACAACCATAGACTATCAGGACAGATTCACAAATTAAGTTCTAAAAACCTAAAACTAGATCTAAATCTTATAATTGTTAGATCGAACACGAATAAACCCTGTGAAGGAGCATAGCTCTTAAACGACACAAAATATGATGGTTTAGATCTAACCCTTGAACAGATCTAGATCTACATATATAAAGTCCACATCTATTAGCTATGTGATTCATGTTGAATCATATCTACTAGCGTCATCACCCCCTAATCAAAGGGGATTAGCTAGACATAGCTAAAGAAGAAGAAAAACAGAAATTAAATAACATGAACACAAATAAACTAAAACTAAATAGAACAGAGGAAGAAGAGTTTTATTCCAAGAGAAAGATTACAGAATAAAACTAAGCGTGTTTTACAATGAATGAGATATAGTGTATTTATAGCTGATATGACAAAGGCTACTTGGCAAATTCCATAATGTGGGACTAAAGAATTAGCCCAACTAACACATAAGCTAGTGTGAACGGGGTTGTAGAGTAAGAGGCCTTGTAAGTGAGCCAGTGTGAACATGTGCAATGCATGAATGAGAAGCCTTGTAAAGGAGCTAATGTGAACGCTACATGAGTGAAATGGTCTGCAATTGAGCCAATGTGAACACAATATGAGTCTTTAGTGAGCCAAATCTACCCAACTAAACTCTATTTGCAACCGTTCTTCAAGCTTTAAACTCTTCAAGCTTAAGTAATTTTAACTTCACTCTTTTTCAGCAAATTCTTCATGCTATATTCATCAAATGCTCTAAACCATGATTCTTGTCAACAATCTGAAAACACAGCTATAAATACACAATATCAATTATTTAAAAGATAAAATAAGATAAATATGCGGATAAAATATACACATTTACGTGTATATCGATAGGCTATTTAGAAATAATGTAGCGGTATTAATCAGCTACAGGGTGAAACAGCAATATAGCGGAGTAATAACGGGGAATTAACTGCACAATTTCGTGTACATCACGCTGTTAGAAAGAAAAGATAGTTGTATTTTGGTTTGTGAATGAAAGTTAGTAAATTTTTTATCTCACATATTGCTCTAAGTGCTCAAATTTTCGTCTATACTCTCCAATTTCAGTACTTGCGTAAATGTATTCATCGTTGCACTTATTGTAATACAACTCTCTAGATAGATTGTCTCCAACTCAGAATTAAACGGAGTGTAGGCCTTGTAAGTCGGATATCGGTCACACTTCTTATGATCTCTAGGCCATTGGTTGTTACGACCACTTGGCTTGTCGTTGTTAGGCTTGAATTGTGCTATCCCTTTACCATTGTTAGAATACGCTTCGACTTGTTTTGCCTTGGCGCTGTCTGGAACAGTGCTTTGGTGTAGGCTGTGAGGATGGACAATCCGAGCTGCCCTGTTTCTGCATGCTTCTTCTTAACATAGAAACCGATTAGCCTTTTCATAGAAAGCTTCCAAAGCCTTCGTCTGCTTCAAATCGATCCAAGCTTCGAATTCGGTGTTGGGCAGAATGCCCTTGGCAAGTTAAACCAAGACGGTGCAAGGCTCTAGATCTTCGACTTCTACCAAGGCGTTGTTGAAGCATTTGAGATAACTCTTAAGAGTTTCTCACATGCCCTGGTAAAGATTGGAGAGAGTCAGGGTGTTTTTTGGTCTTGTGATGTGCATCTTGAATTGTTTCCCTAACTTGGTAACAAGCTAGTCAAAAATAGAGATGGATCTCGGCGGGAGTCGAGAGAACCAAGTACAACGACGCCTTCAAGAAAGACTGGGAAGTATTTGCATTTCACGGCGTCAGTGGTGTAACTTGAGTCCATATGCCACTCATAGCGGTACAAGAAGTTACAAGGATAATTTTTTCTTCGAGTAAGATGTTAATCTAGGCTTATTGAAATGTCGAGGCCATTCAACGTCGTGCACGACCTAAGTGAATGGGTTACGACTCGTATTGATTTCCCAAACGTTGGTTGCGTGCCCCTGCGTTTCTCTCATGATCCTATGGACCATGTCGGTGAGAACCGTAGGCTAGACCTCCATTGGATTCCGGCAGTCATGGTCCAACTCAGGAGTTTGTGGTCGTGGACGTCTTCTAAGATAAACATCAACATCATCTTCAAGTTGGTCTTCAACCTCGATTGCTTGGTTATGTTAAGGTTGGTTGGATAGAAATTGAGCTTGGTTTGTTGCTGGACGCATAGGCTCCAAGCTCTGAGTAACGATAGGATCTGTAGTGCAGGGGGTTGGGTACAAGTTCTTTGATCGTTGTTAGGACCCAACTGGGAATGGTCACATTGACGCATTCCCTCGCTAACAGTAATAATGGTTTCGTTACCGTTACCGTTGTCATTTCCATTGACATTAATCCTCCTCCTTTGGCTATGGTTTTTATGGTAAGTGTCGAAAGAATAGCTTTCTAAAACATTCTGTTGAGGATGAGGTTTCTATCGACATCGAGGTAAGCATCATCGTGTTGAGCATTTCCTTTGAGTCGTTGCATTAAGTGTTGTTAGTTTTCATTTGATCAGTAAGCTGTTTCATCCTTTCCTCCAACTCTTACTATGTTCGAGGAATTGGGCTTGAGTAACCGTGGACTCTTGATTAAAGGAGGTAGCAATTTCCATAACAGTCGAAATTTATGAAGGGTTAGGTTGCGGGGAAGTTTCCGTGTTAGCAGCAGCGGAAAATCCAATCATGATTTTTTTCCTTTCCTAGCTATTGTAAGCATACTTAGTAGATAGATCTAAAGGACATACGTATCACTCCTAGTTCGAAATGGAAGATGATAGGAAATAGGTAAAGTACCGAGTCTACAAGCTCTCGGTGAAAGAACCAAAACATTGATGCGCAAAATTGGCATACCACCCAAGGATTTCTGAATTAATGAAAATAACGTTTCGCGCAAAGGAAAGTAATATTTAGGGAGTAAAGACCACAATGTTTATAGTGGTACAGTTCAAATTGAAATTGGTAGAGTTTATACCTTAGAGGCAATCCATTTGGTGTGATTAATAACACTGTCGATGTCATTATTTTTTTTCTAATAAAAGATTCTATTATGTTATATTTACTACATAATATAAATATCAACTTAATAGAAGTCCTTAGAATAATAATACTGAATTATATAGTTCAAATAAGTGATTTGAACTTGAGATTATATAATATAATAATAAGTATTAAATTTCTTAAATGTCTTTAGTCAAGTTTTATTGTTTATAAATGACAACAATAAAACATTGAGACTAGTACGTTAATTGACTGATGATCATATTTCATTGATCATGTAGCGTCCTAGAATTTTAGCGGTTTAATAATTAATTAATTAAATTAATTTAATATAATGATTTGGTTATTTAAATATAATTAAATATCGGTTTCGAATCTGGAGAAGATCTTTGAGATTTAGTTGTAATTTAATTTTTAGAATTTTATTGTAATTTTTATTTTGGAAAATAAGCTACTTTTTATTTGGAGTATTTTACACTATATATCAGCATTTTGGGGTTTCACAGAATGAGTTAACTAGTCTATATTACTATATTTTTGGGACCCTGGCACATTGCTCGTCGAGATGGTATTTCCATTTTTGTCGATAATAGTCCATAATCGAACGAGATTTTATGAAATGGGGTACTTTGAACAATATATAGATTTATTACATAAATTGTGTTCTTTCTCTGCTAAGTACTTACCACCCTATGAAGCCTAGAAAGAAAAGAAATGTCACTATACTTAAATCACGCAGGGCTAAGGATTTAACTTAGCATATAAATTTAAGGGAAAGTCATCACTTCTTACATACCTACCCATACCTTAGCCAAGAAGTAATATTCGATATATATGCAATCACGTACCGTCTTTCCGCTTTAATATTTTTTCAAACCTATTTGTACGTGGAACTTCAAGGTAATACTTTCATTAATCAATTATACATGCGTGTGACACCCTACCTCAATTCCAGCTTTAGAGCTAAGCACAAACAAAACAGGACCAATTGTTCTGTCCCTAAACAGGGTGTATCCATGTGTGCCCTACAATCAGATATCCTGATTTTCGTTTTTTTGCATTTAAACCCTTGAATTATTGGAGGACTTAAATGCAAAAAAATGAAAATCAGGGGATCCGATTGGAGGGTAGACGTGGAAGCACAGAAAAAAAATGTATCAAACCTATTCTATCACCTTGCATTACTATGTACTCACGTTTCCCCCTTTTCGATGGAAACAGTAAGCGTATGCTTACCCATACCCTTTCATTTAATGAAAAACCTGTCCAAGTCTTGATAGGAAAGCTTCCATACATTTAGATATTATGAACAACCCTTCTTCATTTCGGTAGCAGAAACGTAAGCAAACCCAAAGTTTTCAAATGGAGAAATAAAATGAAAATCGCGAGCTTCTAAAACCCACGGAAATCCTACAAAATTCCAAACTAAAAATGCAGCAGCGTTCAAGTATTTGGGTTAATGGTTGAGCACAGTCATAGTTTGAGGAACAAGGCGATGTCTGTTCCTGGAGCATCGAACCGTGCCTGAGGACATGATGGCTATGGCATACGCGAGTTGAATCTTATGATGAAGGACGGGTGGAGTTTTCAGTAAGCAGCATGATGATGTATTTTACTTGAAAGAAAATGGAGTGATAAGGGAGGGAAGGGGGTTTAAAGGC
The DNA here is from genome assembly GCA_030737875.1 of Allium sativum. Classification (NCBI taxonomy): domain Eukaryota; kingdom Viridiplantae; phylum Streptophyta; class Magnoliopsida; order Asparagales; family Amaryllidaceae; genus Allium; species Allium sativum. The sequence goes on from CM060912.1 coordinate 15,352,558, forward strand.
ACGGCAAATGTTGGGTTATACAGGGGGACGCAAATTGTTCTTGGAAGAAAGGTAGCGTGGAAAGAACCAAGAAGGAACAAGCATGGTACGTGATGCATGGGATACAGGGGTGTTTTCAACGCATGCATGAGGCCTTAAAATAAATATACACGATATAGGAGTAGTTTGTTTAAATGTTTATGGGAATACAGGGTGGTGCGAGAGGAGGAAAGCAACATGCCAGGAGGGAAAGCAGTGCTTGTGTGGTGAAGTGGTTTCCATTCTTGCTGTGAGGTGAAGGGGAAGTAAGTAAGGGGAATAGCAGACCGTGACTTTTGTGGAAGGGGAAACTCGAAAAATTTATAAGTAGTGGATTCAAAAATAAGCTGGAGCATGCATAGGGGATTGCCGCGGGTATGGTAGAAAAGCTTAAGTGAGGTTGTTTATATAGATTGTGTGGACTGGAAACAAGAAGTGTGGAGTAAATAGTTGGTGGAATGTTTAGCCTTTACAGTAAACGTGAGGAAGTTCTGGCATGCAGTGTACAGTGCTTCTAATGGGACGATGGGCGAAGTGAAGCAAAATTTTGCGTTGAAGTTTTTGTAAATAGGAGGGGCGAATGTATGGCTTTTACAGATCCACTTGGAGGAGCTCGAAACCGTTAGTTATTTAGAGATTAATTCCGTTGTGATATACATGTGTTATACTTGGATATGGTATGTATATACAAATTCAGATTTGTATTTCAAAGTTATATTATATATTATATTTTGTTCATTCCGCTGTGAGATTCGTGTTTACTTTGATTCTATCCTGTTTTGTTATCTTCTTCTTCTATTCTAAATTTCTTTCTTTCTATTTCTCACTCTCTAACTTCTTTCTATTAATAACCCAGTATTTTCGATACTTAAATAGTTGGCATGGTGTTTATGTTGATTTTTGAGGTCGAAAATCTCGTGGCCGTTACAGATTATTAGTATACGTAATATTAATATCAATACATAAATACGTATTGGAGAATAGTGTATTGGGCTGACCCAACATGGAATGTAATTAATAGTATCATAAGTTATTCTCATAGCGACAATGATGTAATGGTCCTCAGCCCTGAAATTATCATAATTTTATTCGAGGATATTTGTGTTTTGATATCATCAAAAGTTACTTTTAACCGAGTAGACGATAAAGGTGATTATCAGATACATCTCGAATCGATTGAAAATTATGAATGATCTACATGGAATTTATCCCTATAATATAAGTAATGATATCCATGGGCCTCTTGATTGAGTGTGACTATGAAATGTATGAGCGTGCTCAAATATTGATTTTTTTTTATATAGTCTACTCTTTGATCAAGATAAAAGGATTAAATAATTAAGAGGATGATACGTTCCATGCCTCGAGTTTAATCTTGGATATATTGGTTAAAATGGTTAAATTACATTGAGGCAATAGTCATTGAAAAAGGTTATATCGAATCGTTGATATTAGTATAACTTGGGTAACAGTGACGTATTAATAGATGCCAACCACTTTTATGATTTTAAATACGATTTAAAATCGTTGCCAACGTTATAATAACCTATAAGGTCACACTTTTAGAACATAATAAAGGGGAAGACCATTCTTTGGATAAATAAAATATCAATTTGTTTATATTTTATTTTGACGTTGGAATGGGTACACAAGTTCGTTCCTTGTTTAATGGTTCACGTTTAATATTAAAAGGGGACTTTTCTTTCTTTTAAAGTACACGTGAAAAACCTACAGAATATTTTTTCTGGAAAAACTTAATCGAGCAACCATCATGGCGGCTAGTACCACACTCCTTTTTCTTCTTCGATTCGAATGAAGAAGAATACGTTGTCGTGGATATTAATAGAGGCCCAACACTTTGTTGAGCTTTTCGCTTTGATGCTTTAATGGTCCTTTCCATTTCGAGGTTCGTCTGGATATTCATGGATTCATTGTGACAGGTATAAACCCTAACCAATAATTTAATTTTGATTTACTGTTCTTGCATAGATCCTCATTTGTTAAATTGTTAAAATTGGATGCCGATTAGATTGAACCAAAATCCAACGGTGGTATCAGATTGTTAAATAATTGATTCCTTGAATAACTGAAAGCATTACTAATTCAGATGTGAGTTTAATACTGGACTGGTTAATTGGCGTTACTGTAAGGTTTAATATTAAAATATAATTGTTTCATTTAAATACGAATTAGTATTAGATATTAATTATGTTTGCTGAATCTTAGACGATTAATTAAACCATGAATATATGGATATGGTCTCAAGCAGTGTATTGATTTATTTATATGAGTAAACAGTGCCAAACTTATTATCAAAATGTTTGATTGATAAGTATTCATGACCTGACTTTATAATGCATTTTCTTCTCTTGATTAAAATTGGTAGTACTGATTGATAAATCAGAGAGATGTTTTTCAAATTGTTTTGATTTAATGAAATCATTTATATGGAAATTTGTTAAGACAATTTTTTTGATTTGATCTTTATACCTGGATATAAAATCAAACTTTGCTTGATTTATGAATATTAAAATCCTGACCATGTCATACCCTCTCTTTTTTCAGAAGCCAAAATTTACCGATTACTAATCAACAATATAGTTTCAATTATATCCGATTTAATGAAATCAATCTGTATGAAAATTGTTAAGACATTGTTCTCTAATTTCAATCTTTATAATTGAGTATAAAAATCAAAGCACTTGAATTTATTTTTTTGATTGTAGAGTAGTTTGTTTAATAATATAACAGGAGTTAGAGATCCATAGAAATTTTACATGGTTTTACATTTACATTACATTGACAATGACCAGAATTAGTTTAAGTCATAACAAATGTGCTGTGATTTGTTCATTAAATAAAATATGTATATGATATAATTTTATGAGTAAATTACATATATGCACTGACATTTATATATATATATATTTAATATGTTATCTAGAGATGCACATGGTGATTATTAAACTAATCTTATATTTATGATGATAAATATATCCACGTACTGCAAATGTTTTAATTTTTTCCAGTAAATATGATTTTCTATTTTGTTTTTACTATTTATATAGATAACGGTATTATATACAAAGCTGACTTTAAAAATTATTTTAGATACTGCTACAAAGGTCCCGGTACCAGTATATATGCAATACTGCTATAAATATATAATATGTGTCTAAATTGCCTATGAGTTAACATGGATCAGTGTGAAGTATTCATATCGATGGATAACACATCACTTTATAATATGTGTGCACACATTATGAATGAGCAATTTATACACTGCATATTACTGTATAAATATTTATTTGTAATCACTGCTTGCAAATAAACATACATACATATATATGATTATATTGGATCTGTTTTCAGATGAGCTCATATATATATATATATATATATATATATATATATATATACATACACTCTTTTGATTGGTTTCTAAAACGAGTAAGATGTTACTTGTTTTACATTTGTACGTAGTAATAGATACACACATTAATGCATGATAGGAATGTCGTACTTACAATACTGATTTGAACACCAAATGATAGGATCATAATAATAGCTGGCATACATATATACACACACACACGTATATATGGTTGTGTGTGTGTGTATATATATATATATATGTGTGTGTGTGGGGGGGGGGGTTGCCTGACCCTATAAATAAACATATACAGTTCATGTTTTATGTACTGGTATGCTACATACATGAATATATATACTTTTCTGACATAGATATAAACTGTTATAAAATTAGTTAGTCTTCCAGACATACATGATTGTATCTTATATCAATAACAGTTTATATGGAGTATGTACTCCAATACAAGGCGTACCTTTTAATTCCTGTCAACATCAATATCCTGTATATATATATATACACACACACACGGATAGCATACAATAGTTAATATCAAAAATTAGTGTTTTGTTTAGATAGTCTATATAAAGAAGCTGCAATGGTTTTTAATATCACTCTAGGTGCATACATATCTACAGTGACAGCCTAACCAAACGGCTGCCTAAGCCACAACTGCTTGTGGTTGCCTTCCAACACACAAAAAAAAAGAATGCTAACCTGCATATTAGCGCACTATGGCAGCCCTCTTTGTCCTCAAGCAGTATTATATCTTTTTTCAGGCAAACCAACCTTGTATTGGTAAAAGTAAAATATAGCAGCTCTCTTTGTCCTCAAGACAACATAATATGGCAGTCCTCTTTGTCCTGAAGACGATATTATATCTGTTTACATTAAAATTTTGAAACATCAGCATTTCTGTATATGACTAGCTAAAGAGTAAAATGAAAAACATGAACCAACCTTGTATTGGTTTGATTAAACAAGAAGCAAGTATGAACAAAATATTTGTTGTATAACAGTATAGATTAGTACAACATAAGCTAATATAATATTAAACAAAACAAAATTATCACGTCTAGTATCAATTGGACGACAATAATTGATTCAAGAAACCAACTTTTCATAAAAATACAACTTTTCATACAAAACACTACAACTTTTCATACAAAATACCACAACTTTTCAAAACGTTCAATGAAAGATATTTCTCCTCGCATTTTATGAAGCAAAGTCTTCAATTAAAGTGTCATAATCAAGTTTAAAAACGAACTTTCAATTGAGATAGTAGCCAATCCATTCAATTTTTCTTGTGACATAGTTGTTCGAAGATAACTTTTAATTAATTTTCATTTAGAAAAACTTCTCTCCGCAGAAGCAACTGTGACCAGTATAGTTAGCAAAATTCGATAAGCAACCCATGCACATTGAAAACCTTCATCATCCACATAAGATCATATGAAGTCAAGAATGTCAACCGATTGGGTAATATCTTTAGGTAACATGGTTTGCAAAGCCTTCAAATCTTGAAATAAGTCTTCTCCGTATAGATCACATTGCTCGTTGTATTTCAAATAATTTTCTAAACAAATGCACCGTTCCCTCAACTCCTCATTTTCAATTTCCATGAACTTTGCATTCAACAAAAATCTGAAAATACTATCATACACTTGAAATTGTTCAAAACGGTCTTTAAATGACATAAGAGCTTGATCTATGATGTGAGTGAAGTATGTGACTCTAAAATTTTCTTCCGATGATTGACTTCCCCCAAAATTGGCATCAACCTCTTCATCAAAAAAATTCTTCCTACGAACGACTCCTTTCTTCTCAAATATTGGCTCGATATCAACGTCTATAGCAAGTTCCCTTGCTTCTTTCATCATTTCTTCAAAACCATCATCTCTAAACTTTTGAAAAAAATACAATGAGTTCTTTTAATTTTGTATTGGCATCCTCTAAATTCATATCCTCACTTTGAAATGTTTTGCTCACTTGATTTACATTGTTCAATAACTTATACCAAATGCATAGACTAATCAAGAACTCAAAATTCTCTAGAACATTCACACATAAGCCTTTAGCTTCTGCCATCACAATATTCTCTTTAGAGCTATTTCCAATTTCAATCAAAGCATCTCTTAACATTGATGTTTGAAATCGAATAGCTCTCACACTTCAATGTGACTTTCCCATGAGTGGTCGATAATGATTTCAGTGTCAACCCTTTTACATACTTTTTAAGAACATCCCATCAATGAGTGGATCCCGAAAATAATGTATAAATTTTTTGCACGGAAGCAAAAAAAATTCTTGCCTTAACACAAGATTTAGCCATATCACATAGTGCGAGATTCAAACTATGACATCCACATGGTACATAAAATGCTCGTGGATTTATGTCAAGAAGTCTTTTTTGCATGCCTTGATGCTTACTTTTCATATTAGATCCATTGTCATAACCTTGTCCCCTTATATCATCGATGTTAAGTTTGAGTTCATTCAAAACGTTTTCAAGTTGTTTGAAGAGTACAAGTCCGGACGTATCATTAACTATAATAAATCCAAGAAAAAACTCTTCCACCTTTACTTCATCAATATCCACACATCTTATGATAATAGAAATTTGCTCTTCCCGACTTAAATCCGGTGTACAATCAAGCGTATTGGGCTGACCCAACATGAGAAGACTACATGGAATATAATTAACAATATCATAAGTCATTCTCATAGTGACAGTGATGTAACGGTCCTCAGACCTGAAATCATCATAATTTTATTCGAGGATATTTGTGTTTTGATATCATCAAAAGTTACTTTTAACCGAGTAGACGATAAAGGTGATTTTCAGATACACCCCGAATCAATTGAAAATTATGAATGATCTAGATGGAATTTAACCCTACAATATAAGTAGTGATATCCATGAGCCTCTTAATTGAGTGAGACTATGAAATGCATTGGCGTGCTTAAATACTGATTTGTTTTATATAGTATACCCATCGATCAAGATAAAAGGACTAAATAATTAAGAGGATGATACGTTCCATGCCTTGATTTTAATCTTGGACACATTGGTTTAAAGGATTAAATTACATTGAGACACTGGTTACAGAAAAAGATTGTATCGAATCGTTGATATTATTATAACTTGGATAACAGTGACATATTACTAGATGCCAATCATTGTTTATGATTTAAAATCATTACCAACGTTGTAAAAACCTATTGTAACACCCCACCTCCGCTAGGGTCACTCACAAAGGGAATGCACTAGGTTTGGTAAAGCATTATCGAGGTAAACATGCACAGAAATATTACAAGACAAAACATATATAAAACAGCGGAAGTAAAACAGATTTCATTACCTTATAAAATAAGGTCTAAAGCCTTTTACATCAGAATACATCAAAACCTGTCTTGCAATAGTAAAGAAGCATAAAACCTTTTCATAAATTATTCCCCAAAATAAAGCGGTGAAGCAGCCATAGCCAAGAGAAGACCAAGCTATACATGATGACCTTCAAGCATAAGAGGTCCGAACTAAACAACATCATTTCCTCCCTGAAAACCTAGGGGGTGGGGGGACGGAAGACAAAGAGGCGAAACAAAACGGGGTCAGTCATAAACACTGGTAAGTCCTATCTACTTCAAGTATAAAAACAGGTAAACGTAACATGACATGCATAAACTGAAAGTAAACATAAGGATGACGACAATATAGATAAGCTAAACCAAGATAACTGGATGAACTACTGTAGCAAGATAAACTAAGGTATCATGATAAACTACGGTGTCAAGATAAATCAAGGTATCACATCGTCAGATTTCTATCAAGTATACTATCCCAAGGTATCTATCATGTCTAACATCCCACGGTATTTATCATGTATATTTGCTCTGCACCTCTCGTACTAGTATCCCAACCCGCTTCATGTGTTAACTATGAATGTCCCTTGCCCAATGTCATGTAATGGTCCATGTCAACCTAATATATAGCGTATATAGGTTTTTCCAACTCGTATGTTTCTTTCCATGTATAAGTTCAGTCTTTTGCCGAAGGCCGTACGGGCTTTCTCATGTAAATCTATACCACCTCAACGTAGTACCATTTTATCCTTGAAGTGGTTTTGGACTGCTACCCTTGATCTGGTTATATTTTCTTACCATGAACTATCGCGTGTTCACTTAGGATTTATGCCACCTAGGACCACTAGGGATTATGCTACCTAATGAACGTTTCCGTGTCTCGGTTTGGGTTCAAGCCACCTAGGGCCACTAGGGATTATGCCACCCGTCAACCACGCCCTTTATCCCACGTATGTATCGTGAATCGTTTTCCATGTCTAGACGCACAAGTATCTCAATGTGCCACCCGAGTTCCGTGCCAGGGCAAATCAAGAAATACGGAACTCGGTCGGGAGCTTTAAGTCATCTGCCGATGCAGATATCAAGGTCTGTTTTTGTATCCGTGGTTATGGTCCCACGTGACCCCTCCCTCAACTACTGAAAAGCAATCTAAGAAAAATCATGTATGAGAACTACATCCCGGCCCCACTATGCCCCACTTACCTATTGGCCAACCTCACCCATAACTCGATAGCAAGTATATGGTCTGTTGGGAGTTCTCTGCCTTTCCGTACGTACACGATTGACTAAAGATGGTAGGTAGTCGATGACGCACTATCCAGGGCAAAAATCAAGTATCGTCGACTCCACGCTAATCCATCCCAGTCTTTAGGTTGCTCGCACAGGAACCAAGGCGTACCCTTGGCTCTTCAACCGCAGACCTTAACCTCTGTGAGGCCAGGTTTCATGGACCATCTGCCACCTCACAGAGGGATACCAAGAGTACCCTCACGTCCCCCGAAGCTACCGCTTCGTCACCCAGTTCGCTGGAGCTTTTTATCCAAGTCAGATAAGTTGCTCCTCCTCGTATACCAAGCGAAGACCTACCGTATCAGGTTACTCATCTATTTATGAACTAGTCCCATGTCCTTGGCTAAGAATTATTACTTAGTTATTCTTAACTAAGGTTTGCCACTTAGCTTCTTTTACCGTTATCCTTGATTAACTACGATTTTCTACTTAGTTCCTCTAACTAGGGTTTTGTCTATTGGGTTAAGTGTTGTTATTCAAGCCCATGACTTAACCCGCCTACCAACCATGTCATAATCGGCTAAGTGTTCAAGTTCAAGGCTTAGCCCTACAACTCGTATGTCAAATTGGCTAAGTATATCAAACGGTTTACGACTTAACCTTATCCACTTATCATTTTAGATTGGTTAAGTATAAATTAATTTAACCTCATCAATTTATCGAGTTAAATCGGTTAAGTATATTTAAGTGGTTCGTGACTTAACCTTATCGAGTTACTATGTTAGATTGGTTAAGTATAGATTAATTTAACCCCATCCAATTACCGTGATAGATTGGTTAAGTATAGGCCAACTTAACCCCATCAAGTTATCGAGTCGGATTGGTAAAGCATAGGTTAGCTTAACCCCATCCACTAATCGTATTACAATGGTTAAGTATATTTAAAAGGTCTTGTGACTTAACCCTATCAGGTCCGCATATTAGAGTGGTTAAGTATAGGTTACTTAACCTCATCAAATCATCATGTATAATTGGTTAAGTATAAGTTACCTAACCCCATTAAATTATCATGCTAAGTTGGTTAAGTATTGGTTACTTAACCCCATTGAATTACCAAGTTTAGATTGGTTAAGTGTAGGTTACTTAACCCCATCTAATTACCGTGTTTAGATTAGTTAAGTATTAGTTACTTAACCTCATCTAATAACCAAGTCGGATTAGTTAAGTACGGATTAGCTTAACCCATCCCCTAACTGTATTTTTCGGTTAAGTATCATTAAGAAATCAAGTCCGGTTTAACTTAACCCACCCATTCGTGTCATATCGGTTAAGTGTCATTAGTCAAAATTACTTAACCTTTCCATGTGGAATTAATTAGATTAATGCACCCCAACCTCTCACATTAGACTTTGTTGTGGTTACTAGTTAAGCCGGGCGGGTCCGGGTAGCTTTACACCACAACCTAGTCTAACCTCGGGTTTTAAGTGCTATATGACCAACTACTCACATTGGGTCCTATTGTTTGTAGCCACTAGTTAAGCCGGGCGGGTCCGGGTAGATTTATGCTACAAACTCAACCCAACCTCAAGTTGGCCACTTTCATGTTTGGTCTAGTGTCATATTACTCTTACAACCCATACTTGTCTAGTTTCAAGTCCCATGTTTACCCCACATGTCATGTCCACATTTAGGTGTATCATGAGTGCCATATTTTCATGAAATCCCATGTCAAATTATCATGTCATAATCACGCACGTCTAACCTACCCCAAATCGTGTTTCCAACCCGAGTAAAAGAGAGTCAACATAGTGAGGACACTATGCTACATATTGGCCTCAAAACATGCACGATGTCAAAAAGGGATTGGCCACAAACATGCATGGTATCATAAGGGGTTTGGCCTCAAAATATGCATGGCATCATAAGGGTTTTTTGGCCTCAAACATGCATAATGTCACAACGGGATTAGCCACAAACATGCATGATATCATAAGGGGGTTTGGGTTCATTTACATGCATAAGCCTCAAGTCATATTCATGTGCATATTTCACAAGTCAAAGTGGTTTCAAGTATTCATGCCAACATTCCGCAAGTAAAGGTTCAATCTTTCATGATGGACTATGTTAAACATAACATAAGTGGCATGATTTAGTCACTAAGCATAGCCAAAAGTCATAGGTTCAAGCAAAAGAGGCATGACAAGGTTCATATAGGCTAGCATACTTGGTTTAATCTCGTTTTATCCCATGCCATCATTAAAACTACCGTTTAGATCTAGAAGTAGCTAGAACTTACATAGCGTGGCAAGAGGGCTAGGAGCATGAATCGTCTTGACGAAGAAAGGTGGCTCCTTTGTTGAAGAATCGTCATGAAATTTGCGTAGCAACGTTGATCTACCCTCGATTTGACATAGGAAGCTTGCACCTTTTGATATGAACCCGATTTGAATGCATAGTCTCTAGGAATTGGAGATGGAGGCCATGATCACTTGGCATTTGGGCAGCACTTCGTGGCATGAGTGATTTGTGAGGGTTTAGGGTAGGCTTAGGGGTCTTTTCATAGAGATTAGGACTAGTATAGGTCGTAGGATAATCCCTAGGATAGATCTGAGCCATCAAAAATCGTTACAAGCCAACAAAACCGAGCCAAGACAGCAATAGGTGCACCCAGGCCCAAGTTGTCAGACCACCCAGGTCGACACCCGTGTCGACTGGGCAGTCGACCTGCCCCCTGGGCGTGTCGACTCCCCAGTCGACACCCCAGTCGACCTGGGGCTTGGGCGGGAATTTTCCCGCCCAGTTCGTTTGGCTCCAGATTTGAATTTCGAACTGTTTTTGAATTTGAATTTTTCTGAAAACTTTGACGGGCCATAACTGGGTCATACAGACTTCGATTTTCAAAAACTTGGACTCTATTTCGCGTATTTTTCCAAGGCGAACGCAATGGCGCAACCCGTTTCTCCTGATTCAGATTTTATAATTAAATTCTGCCTTGATTCTTGTCTTAGCATGTTGTAAAAATCCGGGTTGTCACATTCTCCCCAACTTAAAGGATTTCGTCCCCGAAATCTCCAAGTTAGGAAGAACGTATCCTACCATCCATCATCCATCTACTCAAAACATCATCCACAGGCAACCATGGTCCTTAAAAGACTCCTAATGCTTTATGAACACATGCAGAAAGTGTGTGTAATGCTAATGATCAGGCCTGAATGATCTTTCTAATGCAAAATATGTTTAGTGCTAGGAATCCAACATGTATGCAAATAGTCCTAGTCATATAAGTACTATATGTGTGCACAAACATTCATCCACATGCAACATCCACATGACAACACATTCAATTTCATCCATAAACAAGCATAAATACTCGTGCATATGCAACATGAAACGTGACCGCGTCAATCTAGTATCTAATGTGTATTCGCGCATCCACGAGCAACCACTTGCAACCATTTGCAACCATATCAATCATAACATGTTTCAAATACATGTTTACATCCATAGAGTTCTATCTAAGGTTCCCAAGATAAGATCGAGGAGATAAACAAGACAAACTCCTTACGGGGTTTGTAACAGAAACAGGACCGAGGGGATACCCACCAAGCGATAGCATGCAAGTAAGCTCTACAGGTGAACCAAGGATCAAAGATATACCCTTAAAAAGAGACATGATGCGCGTGTCTAAGCCGCATTTCCATGAGCTTAATTCCATTGTGCCTTGACCGCCTTTGACTTCATGATTTCGTAGCTCTTTGATTCCTATAACCCATGCTCAAGCGGAATGAACCATCCGTCTTATTGGCGAACGTTACTCGATAGGATCAGAGATTTCCGATAAATGCATCAAGAGATTCTAGGTAACTAACCATGACAGAACCCAAAAGGTTACACGAGACTTCGAGGGTATTACCAAGGCAAGTTTAGAGTTTAACTATCCTCCTTTCAAAACCGAGAATGGCATCCATTACTGGATCACCACTTCATCCCTAGAATCCATCCATAGCTCAACAATAGAAGCATTGCTTCTAATCTCAACACTTGGCATTTACACTCTCAATTCCAAACAAGTCATGAATAAATGGACCGATCCTCCAACAGGATTTGAGACAAAAATGGGATCCTCTACCACGCTAGTACTAAGGTGCAGAGACTTAACTATCGAGGCAGACTTAAATGATGCGATGATCAAAACAAAGTCTAGACGGGACGATAGAAAAGGAAGGCTAAACCTTCAACAGAAATGATACCATCCCTCTTAGGTACGCTAGGAGTGAGAGCATACAATTGCCCTCTCGCTGATCTTGTCCTTGTCTTCCTTCGTGGACTAATCCATACCAACAAGTTGCTTATCCTTACGTCCGTGTCCTTTATTCTTGCTCTTATTACCCTTCCTTGTAACATGGTAACAGGCCTCTTGAGAACCACCTCAATCTCATGGAAAACACTTCGTAGCTAGACAAGGATTAGTCGCAGTTAAAACTACTGTGACTACAGATGGAGGAAAGAAAGAAAAAAAAAGATTCTATCAAGGAAACAAAGGATACTGCTAATGGCTTTTGGGGAATAGCCTTTAAAAACTTTTCTTGAAAAATGCTTCTATGTAAACGGTTTCTCAAATAGTTTTCAGAAGGTTTTAAAAACTTTTGCCCAGTCTGGTAACCTTCTGCTGTGATACCAAATGTAACACCCTACCTCCGCTAGGGTCACTCACAAAGGGAATGCACTAGGTTTGGTGAAGCATTATCGAGGTAAACATGCACAGAAATATTACAAGACAGAACATATATAAAACAGCGGAAGTAAATCAGATTTCATTACCTTATAGAATAAGGTCTAAAGCCTTTTACATCTGAATACATCAAAACCTGTCTTGTAATAGTAAAGAAGCATAAAACCTTTTCATAAATTATTCCCCAAAATAAAGCGGTGAAGCAGCCATAGCCAAGAGAAGACCAAGCTATACATGATGACCTTCAAGCATAAGAGGTCCGAACTAAACAACATCATTTCCTCCCTGAAAACCTAGGGGGTGGGGGGACGGAAGACAAAGAGGCGAAACAAAACGGGGTCAGTCATAAACACTGGTAAGTCCTATCTACTTCAAGTATAAAAACAGGTAAACGTAACATGACATGCATAAACTGAAAGTAAACATAAGGATGACGACAAGATAGATAAGCTAAACCAAGATAACTGGATGAACTACTGTAGCAAGATAAACTAAGGTAACATGATAAACTACGGTGTCAAGATAAATCAAGGTATCACATCGTCAGGTTTCTATCAAGTATACTATCCCAAGGTTTCTATCATGTCTAACATCCCACGGTATTTATCATGTATATTTGCTCTGCACCTCTCGTACTAGTATCCCAACCCGCGTCATGTGTTAACTATGAATGTCCCTTGCCCAATGTCATGTAATGGTCCATGTCAACCTAATATATAGCGTATGTAGGTTTTTCCAACTCGTATGTTCCTTTCCATGTATAAGTTCAGTCCTTTGCCGTATGCCGTACGGGCTTTCTCATGTAAATCTATACCACCTCAACGTAGTACCATTTTATCCTTGAAGTAGTTTTGGACTGCTACCCTTGATCTGGTTATATTTTCTTACCATGAACTATCGCGTGTTCACTTAGGATTTATGCCACCTAGGACCACTAGGGATTATGCTACCTAATGAACGTTTCCATGTCTCGGTTTGGGTTCAAGCCACCTAGAGCCACTAGGGATTATGACACCCGTCAACCACGCCATTTATCCCACGTATGTATCGTGAATCTTTTTCCATGTCTAGACGTACAAGTATCTCAATGTGCCACCCGAGTTCCGTGCCAGGGCAAATCAAGAAATACGGAACTCGGTCGGGAGCTTTAAGTCATCTGCCGATGCAGATATCAAGGTCTGTTTTTGTATCCGTGACTATGGTCCCACGTGACCCCTCCCTCAACTACTGAAAGGCAATCCAAGTAAAATCATGTATGAGAACTACATCCCGGCCCCACTATGCCCCACTTACCTATTGGCCAACCTCACCCATAACTCGATAGCAAGTATATGGTCTGTTGGGAGTTCTCTGCCTTTCCGTACATACATGGTTGACTAAAGATGGTAGGTAGTCGACACGCGCTATCCAGCGCAAAAATCAAGTATCGTCGACTCCACGCTAATCCATCCCCGTCTTTAGGTTGCTCGCACAGCAACCAAGGCATAACCTTGGCTCTTCTACCGCAGACCTTAACCTCTGTGAGGCCAGGTTTCATGGACCATCTGCCACCTCACAGAGGGATACCAAGAGTACCCTCACATCCCCCGAAGCTACTACTTCGTCACCCAGTTCGCTGGAGCTTTTTATCCAAGTCAGATAAGTTGCTCCTCCTCGTATACCAAGCGATGACCTACCGTATCAGGTTACTCATCTATTTATGAACTAGTCCCATGTCCTTGGCTAAGAATTATTACATAGTTTTTCTTAACTAAGGTTTGCCACTTAGCTTCTTTTTCCGTTATCCTTGATTAACTACGATTTTCTACTTAGTTCCTCTAACTAGGATTTTGTCTATTGGGTTAAGTGTTGTTATTCAAGCCCATGACTTAACCCGCCAACCAACCATGTCATAATCGGCTAAGTGTTCAAGTTCAAGGCTTAGCCCTACAGCTCGTATGTCAAATTGGCTAAGCATATCAAACGGTTTACGACTTAACCTTATCCACTTATCATTTTAGATTGGTTAAGTATAGATTAATTTAACCTCATCAATTTATCGAGTTAAATCGGTTAAGTATATTTAAGTGGTTCATGACTTAACCTTATCGAGTTACTATGTTAGATTGGTTAAGTATAGATTAATTTAACCCCATCCAATTACCATGATAGATTGGTTTAGTATAGGCTGACTTAACCCCATCAAGTTATCGAGTCGGATTGGTTAAGCATAGGTTAGCTTAACCCCATCCACTAATCGTATTACAATGGTTAAGTATATTTAAAAGGTCTTGTGACTTAACCCTATCAGGTCCGCATATTAGATTGGTTAAGTATAGGTTACTTAACCTCATCAAATCATCATGTATAATTGGTTAAGTATAAGTTACCTAACCCCATTAAATTATCATGTTAAGTTGGTTAAGTATTGGTTACTTAACCCCATTGAATTACCAAGTTTAGATTGGTTAAGTGTAGGTTACTTATCCCCATCTAATTACCGTGTTTAGATTAGTTAAGTATTAGTTACTTAACCTCATCTAATTACCAAGTCGGATTAGTTAAGTATGGATTAGCTTAACCCCATCCCCTAACTGTATTTTTCGGTTAAGTATCATTAAGAAATCAAGTCCGGTTTAACTTAACCTACCCATTCGTGTCATATCGGTTAAGTGTCATTAGTCAAAATTACTTAACCTTTCCATGTGGTATTAATTAGATTAATGCACCCCAACCTCTCACATTAGACTTTGTTGTGGTTACTAGTTAAGCCGGGCGGGTCCGGGTAGCTTTACACCACAACCTAGTCTAACCTCGGGTTTTAAGTGCTATATGACCAACTACTCACATTGGGTCCTATTGTTTGTAGCCACTAGTTAAGCCGGGCGGGTCCGGGTAGATTTATGCTACAAACTCAACCCAACCTCGAGTTGGCCACTTTCATGTTTGGTCTAGTGTCATATTACACTTACAACCCATGCGTGTCTAGTTTCAAGTCCCATGTTTACCCCACATGTCATGTCCACATTTAGGTGTATCATGAGTGCCATATTTTCATGAAATCCCATGTCAAATTATCATGTCATAATCACGCCCGTCTAACCTACCCCAAATCATGTTTCCAACCCAAGTAAAAGCGAGTCAACATAGTAAGGACACTATGCTACATATTGGCCTCAAAACATGCACGATGTCAAAAAGGGATTGGCCACAAACATGCATGGTATCATAAGGGGTTTGGCCTCAAAATATGCATGGCATCATAAGGGGTTTTTGGCCTCAAACATGCATAATGTCCCAACGGGATTAGCCACAAGAATGCATGATATCATAAGGGGGTTTGGGTTCATTTACATGCATAAGCCCCAAGTCATATTCATGCGCATATTTCACAAGTCAAAGTGGTTTCAAGTATTCGTGCCAACATTTCGCAAGTAAATGTTCAATCTTTCATGATGGACTAAGTTAAACATAACATAAGTGGCATGATTTAGTCACTAAGCATAGCCAAAAGTCATAGGTTCAAGCAAAAGAGGCATGACAAGGTTCATATAGGCTAGCATACTTGGTTTAATCTCGTTTTATCCCATGCCATCATTAAAACTACCGTTTAGATCTAGAAGTAGCTAGAACTTACATAGCGTGGCAAGAGGGCTAGGAGCATGAATCGTCTTGACGAAGAAAGGTGGCTCCTTTGTTGAAGAATCGTCATGAAATTTGCATAGCAACGTTGATCTACCCTCGATTTGACATAGGAAGCTTGCACCTTTTGATATGAACCCGATTTGAATGCATAGTCTCTAGGAATTGGAGATGGAGGCCATGATCACTTGGCATTTGGGCAGCACTTCGTGGCATGAGTGATTTGTGAGGGTTTAGGGTAGGCTTAGGGGTCTTTTCATAGAGATTAGGACTAGTATAGGTCGTAGAATAATCCCTAGGATAGATCTGAGCCATCAAAAATCGTTACAAGCCAACAAAACCGAGCCAAGACAGCAATAGGTGCACCCAGGCCCAAGTTGTCAGACCACCCAGGTCGACACCCGTGTCGACTGGGCAGTCGACCTGCCCCCTGGGCGTGTCGACTCCCCAGTCGACACCCCAGTCGACCTGGGGCTTGGGCGGGAATTTTCCCGCCCAGTTCGTTTGGCTCCAGATTTGAATTTCGAACTGTTTTTGAATTTGAATTTTTCTGAAAACTTTGACGGGCCATAACTGGGTCATACGGACTTCGATTTTCAAAAACTCGGACTCTATTTCGCGTATTTTTCCAAGGCGAACGCAATGGCGCAACCCATTTCTCCTGATTCAAATTTTATAATTAAATTCTGCCTTGATTCTTGTCTTAGCATGTTGTAAAAATCCGGGTTGTCACATTCTCCCCAACTTAAAGGATTTCGTCCCCGAAATCTCCAAGTTAGGAAGAACGTATCCTACCATCCATCATCCATCTACTCAAAACATCATCCACGGGCAACCATGGTCCTTAAAAGACTCCTAATGCTTTATGAACACATGCAGAAAGTGTGTGTAATGCTAATGATCAGGCCTGAATGATCTTTCTAATGCAAAATATGTTTAGTGCTAGGAATCCAACATGTATGCAAATAGTCCTAGTCATATAAGTACTATATGTGTGCACAAACATTCATCCACATGCAACATCCACATGACAACACATTCAATTTCATCCATAAACAAGCATAAATACTCGTGCATATGCAACATGAAACGTGACCGCGTCAATCTAGTATCTAATGTGTATTCGCGCATCCACGAGCAACCACTTGCAACCATTTGCAACCATATCAATCATAACATGTTTCAAATACATGTTTACATCCATAGAGTTCTATCTAAGGTTCCCAAGATAAGATCGAGGAGATAAACAAGACAAACTCCTTACGGGGTTTGTAACAGAAACAGGACCGAGGGGATACCCACCAAGCGATAGCATGCAAGTAAGCTCTACAGGTGAACCAAGGATCAAAGATATACCCTTAAAAAGAGACATGATGCGCGTGTCTAAGCCGCATTTCCATGAGCTTAATTCCATTGTGCCTTGACCGCCTTTGACTTCATGATTTCGTAGCTCTTTGATTCCTATAACCCATGCTCAAGCGGAATGAACCATCCGTCTTATTGGCGAACGTTACTCGATAGGATCAGAGATTTCCGATAAATGCATCAAGAGATTCTAGGTAACTAACCATGACAGAACCCAAAAGGTTACACGAGACTTCGAGGGTATTACCAAGGCAAGTTTAGAGTTTAACTATCCTCCTTTCAAAACCGAGAATGGCATCCATTACTGGATCACCACTTCATCCCTAGAATCCATCCATAGCTCAACAATAGAAGCATTGCTTCTAATCTCAACACTTGGCATTTATACTCTCAATTCCAAACAAGTCATGAATAAATGGACCGATCCTCCAACAGTATTTGAGACAAAAATGGGATCCTCTACCACGCTAGTACTAAGGTGGCTCCTTTGTTGAAGAATCGTCATGAAATTTGCGTAGCAACGTTGATCTACCCTCGATTTGACATAGGAAGCTTGCACCTTTTGATTTGAACCCGATTTGAATGCATAATCTCTAGGAATTGGAGATGGATGCCGTGGTCACTTGGCATTTGGGTAGCACTTCGTGGCATGAGTGATTTGTGAGGGTTTAGGGTAGGCTTAGGGGTCTTTTTATAGAGATTAGGACTAGTTTAGGCCGTAGGATAAACCCTAGGATAGATCTGAGCCATCAAAAATCGTCACAAGCCAACAAAACCGAGCCAAGACAGCAACAGGTGCACCCAGGCCCAAGTAGTCGGACCACCCAGGTCGACACCCATGTCGACTGGGCAGTCGACCTGCCCCCTGGGCGTGTCGACTCCTCAGTCGACACCCCAGTCGACCTGGGGCTTGGGAGGGAATTTTCCCGCCCAGTTCGTTTGGATCCAAATTTGAATTTCGAACTGTTTTTGAATTTGAATTTTTCTGAAAACTTTGACGGGCCATAACTGGGTCATACGGACTCCGATTTTCAAAAACTCGGACTCTATTTCGCGTATTTTTCCGAGGCGAACGCAATGGAGCTACCCGTTTCTCCTGATTCAGTTTTTATAATTAAATTCTGCCTTGATTCTTGTCTTAGCATGTTGTAAAAATCCGGGTTGTCACACCTATAGGGTCACACACTTAGAATGTAATAACGGGGAAGACCATTCTTTGGAATAAATAAAATATCAATCTGTTGATATTTTATTTTGACATTGGAATTGGTACACAAGTTGGTTCCTTGTTTAGTGGTTCACGTTTAATTTTAAAAGGGTATATTTCTTTCTTTTAAAATACACGTGAAAAATCTATAGAACATTTTTTTCCAAAAAAACCTAATCGAGCAACCATCATGGCGGATAGTACCACTCTCCTTTTTCTTCTTCGATTAGATCGAAGAAGAATATGCTCTCGTGGATACCAATCGCGACCTAGCGCTTTGTTGAGCTTTTCGATTCGATGCTTCAATGGTCCTTTCCATTTCGAGGTTCGTCTGGATATTCATGGATTCAATCTTTAAAATTGGATGCCGATTAGATTGAACTAAAATCCAACAGAACCTACGCCTACTTTGAAGACTTTGCTAATTTTATTAACTCTTGAGAAAGTTCAATGGTGGACATCATCATTACAAGTGATTACAAAGGAAGTGGTAGTAATTATGTTCTATTAAATCCAAGCATGGAGTTATGGTCCTTGCTTTGGAGATTCCTTCTTTGTTCGAGAGTTTAAAACCTAGAGAAGTATGCAATTTCTTCTTCCTAAATCTTCAAGGTGCTATAATGGTGTCTAAGGTCAAGAATTCCTTCACAAAGTGTCAAATCAGCCAAATGCTAGCCTCTTTCACGTAGGAATTCAAGAGGTTTCCACAGGTAGTGGAACTGGTGGGAGTAGGTGGAGTGCGGGACCCACTATCTATTTTTTATCTCGGGAGTCGTGCCGATCCCGGGATTGGAACAACTTCTGAATACATAGGCAAATTGGTACTTCGCTCCCTCAAACTCCAAATCTTTTCACAACCTCATTTCTTATCCGCCTTTCCCCTACTTAACTTTGTATCTTCCTTGGCGTGACCAATTTCGTACTCTCATGGATTGATTTCATATCAGGCTGATTTCTTATCCTTGGTGTCGAGATTTAGGTGCGAAATAAGCATGTGGAGTCGTAATTCAAATTCGGGGAGTTATATGGGATAGGAAACGTTGAAGAGAAGGCAGATACAAAATGTAGTAGGGTGTGGGATACAAAATGCAAATATTGGATTTGGACCCGAAGTGTGGTAGGCTGAGGGATACAAATTTCAAGGAGTTTGTGCATGTTTGAGGAGATGCTGAGGACTGGACACCATGTTCTTGGGACACGAAATTTCATAGATTTGGGCCTGAAACACCCCACCCTCAATTAAGGACACTCACAAAGGGAATGCCTTAACTTTGGTGGAGGTTTGTAAGTAAAAGTCACAGAAAAAACACAAGACAAATATAAATAAACACACATATATAAGCAGCGGAAAACCAACAGACATTTTATTTCATAAATATGTGTTCATGCAAAACATTTCCATAACTGTCACATAATAACTTCCAAAACATTACATCATCATTTCAGTATTGGTTATTAAATAAAGAAGCATAAATACATAATTAAAACTGCATAAATCTCCATAGAATGTGTCCAATAGCCATAGCCAAGGAAAGAGAGTCCAAACCATACATCTACTATCTTGAAGCTTGCAAAGAGTCTGACTAAGCTGGGTTGTTTCTTCCCTGTGGACCTGGGGGGGGGGGGGGAACGGAAGAAAAGGAGACAAAACAAAATATGGTCAGACATAAAGCCTGGTAAGTCTAGTGACTGTTCAGTATGAGAATAAGAAAAAGGACATGATAGGCATAAACTGGAAATAGGAAAGTATAAACTAAGATAAAGTAGTTTAAAACGGATATATTATCGCACCCCACACTAAATCTGTGCACCTACTTGCATTGTCTCAACTGGCACCCCATGATCAGGGTGAAGTGATCCCCTTTCTAAGGATCGGGTCCTACTCGCATAATCACCTGTGTCTTACGGACCCCAAAGATTGTAGATACCTATGTTGGTCCCACCATGGGGTGTATCAAGTCCCACGGTGGCGGCCTGACACAATTCTTATAATGCATAGGTTATACTACTGGTGCCCCAGTGCCCTATTTGTCTGCTCCGAAGTGTGTGCACTCCCGCACTCCGTTAGAACCCACACTGTTGCACCCACCGCCGTCGCTTTTGACTGCTTACGATCAGCCCAATAATCGTGCCCCACCCTGCCTAGTTTCAGGGTACCATGATACCTAATTGGGTTACTGCTGAAATGGGTTCCGTTACTAGGGTTTTCTAGTCAAATATGTTAAGTGGTTAAGTGTCTGTATTTACCTAACCCCACCCATCAGTTTAATTTAACATGTTGAATAGTTAAGTGTTTTAGTTAACTTAACCCTACCATCCTGACTTGTCTGTCATTACCTTTTTAAAGCACCGACCACTCACATTAGACATGTATTGTTACATTTACTGGATGTGCCGGTCGGTTCCGGGCAGGTTTACACCGTAACTCAGTCTAACCTCGGGTCCTTATTGGGCTCAATGCTTAACCACCCACATTGGATATGTATTGTTGTGACTACTGGACAGCCGGGCGGGTCCGGGCAGGTTTACATCACAACTCAATCCAACCTCGTGTTAAGCATACTCATATTTTATAAATTTGCATATTTGTCTTTTTTACTTGTTATATGTAAATTTGCTAACAATTAAATGTTATGGCCCACTTTCCAAGTTTAACATTTTGGTATAAGAATTTATACCATTCAAGTGCCACCAATTTTGGCATGTGACAAACATGCCAACTTCATATGTTTTCACCAATTTATGTCAAGTTTCCTATAATTACCAATTTATCCCAACGTTACCCCGTCTAAATATTAGGCTAACAATCTTAGCCTAATTTTCGTTCGCATGGTTTTTAACATATAATATTAGGCTAAAAACATTGCCTAATTTAGCGTACAAAAAATTGGCATTCATTAACATAAACATGACATAGGTGTAAACTTGGCATTATCGACATAGTTAAAATGAACATCATAGTTGTGAACTTGCAAAATAGTCAACATGAATATCATAGCCGTGAACTTGCAACATCAACTTACATACATGTGAACTAGTCATTGAAATAGGGATCTAACCAAATAGGTGTCACATGAATTAACATATAATTTAGACAACATAAGCCTAAACATGTTTAGATCTAGGCATAACATCGAGCATCACTAGCATATGACAAGAATATAACATGTCCATAAAGTATGTATAATTTCATCGCATGTGCGAACTAAATCCAAATCATGTTTACTACTATAACATGAAACTTGTATTAAAATGGATCTTGGCATGAATCCAATTATGAACTTGCAATTTTTGTATAGACATATAAGCATGTATATGAACTTAGGCATAGAGGTTTTAGCATAAAGTATATACATGAGATCTTAACTTGAACATATCACATACAACTTATATAATCACATAAACATATAGGTGTAGATTATAACGTGAACTATACAACTTGCATGTGATGTTGTTTTCATTTGAATGGATCCAACACCAAGTAAATTCAACCGCAAACATTCCAACCGTTCACAATACAATCATTTCAATACATAGATATGAATTAACATCATCGATATACAATAGCACAATTCCACTTCCAATTTACATCGAATTAAGTCTTAATTTTTATTCACATCGGAAAAATCACTATACTTACAACAAATGACGGTCTTGTTTTCTGATTTCTGAATTCTTAATTTGAATTGCTTTCCTTTGGGTAGACAAACGTTGATTGATTCTTATTTTACTTTAGTTTTGGCTCGTCTCTAAGCTTTTCTACAAGTGGAGGATCCTCTCAGTTTTCTCCCGACGGCATGGCGGCTTCGTCCCTAATTTTTTCGTGAATTTAGGTTAGAGACTTAAGTTGTTTATATAGAATTTCAGATTGACTTGAGCCGTCAGATGATCATAGATGAATCTAAACCATTCACTTCGAGAGGAGTTAACCAGAATGTGACAAATGAGCCCTAGTGACACAGCTAAGCTCAGTAATTCGACCAGAAACCGACCAGGCTAGCCAGGGACAAACCAGGTCGACTGGGCAGGTTGACACCCAGGTCGACCCTATGGTCGACCTGGTCATCCAGTTCGACCCTATTGTCGACCTGGTCACCCAGGTCGACCCCCAGGTCAACCTGGTGCCTTGGCGGGAATTTTCCCGTCTAGCCCAGTTTGGGTCTGTTTTTCGAATTTTGAACTTCATTTGAACTGTTTGAATTTTAAATTTGAAATTTGAAACTTCCAGAGGTCATAACTCCTTCATACGGAGTCCGATTCCCGTGAACACGGACTCTATCTCAAGTCGAATTCCGAGACGAACTCAATGACGTAACCCGTTTCCCGTAATTATTTCATTTAGAATTAATTATACTTTAATTTGTTATTTTACAGTTAACAGAAAATTCGGGGTGTTACATTCTCCCCTCCTTAAAGAAATTCGTCCCCGAAATCTTCAAGTCTAGGAGGAGGTAAATCCTAGCAACCAATCGTCCATCTACTCAACCATCAAACACAGGCATCCATTGTCCTTAAAAGACTTCTAATGCTTCATGATTATATGCATAGTGTGTGTATATGTCCTTATCTAATGCAAAAATTAGGCGGTCTACTGATTCAGTTGACCTCCTTAATGCGAATCATGCAAGTGTCATGAATCCATTATGTATGCGAATTTTTCCCTACCATACATGAGTGCGCAATCATTCATACAAATGCGGCATCCACATGACAACATATCAAGTTTCAACTACATACAAAAATGAATACATATATGCATATGCAATATGAAGTGACTGAGCCGATCTAAAACTTAGGTTGTGTGTGTATATGCATCCACGAGCAACCACTAGCAACCACTTGCAGCCATCAACCATAACATGTTTCAAATACATGTTTACATCCAAAAGGGGTTTCTACCTAAGGATAAAGGATACTATCAAGGAGATATACCTAAAAAGATAGATACAAGCACAACTTAAGGAAAAAAGAGATCAAAGATGTACCCTAAAAAAGAAAAGGGTAGGCCGCACATATTCTGTCTTTAGTTTCCCAAGTTGCATCTTCCTCGGTGTCGCTCCACTGAAACTTAACGAGCTTGACTTCGCGGTTGCGTAGCTTTTTTATTTCAGTTCCTACGATTCGAGTTGGAACTCTCCTCACAGTTGCTTCGCGTTCCACTTCGGCTTCTTCTAAAATGCTTGGCTCCACCACTTCCGCAGATTCATGTAGACATTTTCAGAGATGAGAAACGTGAAAAACGTTGTGAATTCCAGCCAACCTTTCGGGCAGCTCCACTCTATAAGCCATTTTCCCAATCTTCTCGATGATAGGGAACGGTCCTACAAATTTTGGTGCTTGCTTTCCTGCGGACCCAAAGCGAATGACGTTCCTTAAAGGGGATACCTTAAGGAAAACCCTGTCCCCAACCTCAAACTCAAGGTCGGTCCTTCTTTTGTCTACGTTGGATTTCTGTCTATCTTGGGCGGTCTTCATTATCCTTCGTATCAAGTCCACTTTTTCTGAAGTCTCTCTAATCATGACTGGCCCAAGTATAAGCTTTTCAGTAGGCTCCCACCAACAAGTTGGTGATCGGCACGGTCTTCCATACAAAGTTTTGAAGGGTGCTATGCCGATGGTGGCTTGGTAGCTGTTGTTGTAGGCGAATTCCACTAAAGGAAGATGATCCTCCCATGTCCCTCTGAAGTCAAGAATGCATAGTCTCAAAATATCTTCCAATACTCTATTCACCCTTTCTGTCTGACCATCAGTTTGGGGGTGATAGACTGTGCTCTAGCATAACTGTGTGCCTACAGCTTCTTGCAGACTCCGCCAAAATTCGCTCGTAAAGATGGGATCTCTGTCACTCACTATGCTGGAGGGTATTCCATGGAGTCGAACTATTTCCTTGAGATAAAGAGAAGCTAGAGACGAGGCAGTCCTTCTACTCTTGATAGGTATAAAGTGGGCGCTTTTAGTAAGCCTGTCCACTATTACCCAAATGCTAGTATTGCCTCTTCTTGACCTAGGCAACCCATTAATGAAGTCCATTGAAATGCTATCCCACTTCCATTGCGGGACTTCTAGAGGATGAAGCAGTCCTCCATGCTTCTTTTGTTCCGCCTTGACCTGTTGGCATGTCACGCACTTAGAAACGAAATCTGCCATGTCCTTCTTCATGATGCTCCAATAGAAAACTCTCTTTACGTCCTTGTACATCTTGTCCCCATCTGGGTGTATTGTCATCTTGGAATGATGTGCTTCCTCGAAAACCATCTTTACTAAATCCCTTGCTTGTGGGATGCATAGTCTTCCATCTCGCCTTAGCCAACCCTTATCATCGATGGAGTACCTATCGAGATGACTGGAAGTTTCATCACTAATTAGTTTATCAATCACATCCACAAGCTGAGGGTCTTCACGTTGTGCGGCCCTTATTGAGTCTAAAAGAGTCGGCCGTACTTCTAGTGATGCTAATAAACCCGATACAAAATCAGAGGAGGGCCTAAATTCAAAACGGGCTATATACTCCAAGCTTTGCCTTTCTACAAAGAGAGGACTTAGGGTCAGCTTCTTTCTGCTCAACGCGTCTGCTACTACGTTTCCTTTGCCAGGAGAATAGGAAATCTCAAAATCATACGAGGCAAGGAACTCCATCCACCTTTGCTGCCTTAAATTAAGATCCTTCTGCGAGAAAAGACACTTCAACGATTTATGGTCAGTATATAATTTGAACTTCTCACCTAGGAGATAATGGCGCCAAGACTTAAGCGCAAAGACGATGGCGGCTAACTCAAGATCATGGGTTGGGTAGTTCTTTTCATGAACTTTCAATTGTCTTCCACCATAAGCTACTACCCTCCCTTCTTGCATCAGAACAGCGCCTAGTCCGGTACCACAAGCATCCGTGTATACTGTGAACATCTTGCTTCCATCCGGCAAAGGTAGAACTGGGGCTGTTGTGAGAGCCCTTTTTAATCATTGGAAAGTAAACTCGCAATCCAAATCCCAAGCAAACGCCAGATTCTTCTTTGTTAGCCTTGTGAGTGGAGCTAAGATTTTCGCGAAATCCCTAATGAACTTCCGGTAGAAACCGGCTAGCCCAAGAAAGCTTCGGACTTCAGTTGCATTTCTTGGTGTCTTCCAATCTTGCACTGCCACCACCTTCGCGGGGTCTACAGCTAACCCCTCTTTGGACACTATACATCCAAGAAATCTTACTCTTCTCTCCAAAAGTGTCACTTGGAGAATTTGGCTTTTAGCTGATGAACTCGAAGAGTTTCCATGATCTCCTTCAGATGCTGAGCATGTTCTGTAACAACCCGTGTTTTTATAACGTGTAATAACCATAAATCAAGGCAGAATTAATTTTTAATATAAGAATCAAGGGAAACGGGTTGCGCCATTGCGTTCGTCTCGAAATTATGCTTGGAAACGAGTCCGAGTTTTCGAAAAATCAGAGTCAGTATGACCAAGTTATGACCTTTCAAAGTTTTCAGAAATTTTCAAGTTCAAAACAGACTCAGTTCGAATTCAAAAATTCGAATTTCAAACCTCCAAATGGACTGAGCGGGAAATTTCCCGCCCAGGACCAGGTCGACCTGGGGGTCGACTATGTAGTCGACCTACCCAGGGCCAGGTCGACCTGGGGGTCGACCTGGTGCCCGAGCACAGTTCTGAAGCTGGATTCACTCTGATGTACTTGACCTCGTTTCTGTCCACATTCGTTGACCTGACCCTATAAATATAGCCCCTAACACCAGTCTCTGTACACAAAATTCTTTCTGACCTTATGCTGCTATGATTCTGGTTGAAAAGTTTGAGAGAGGGACTGCTTCTTCTACGTTGAGACTACGTTAAGGGAATTGCTGATTTGGGGACTTCTATTAGGAATTGACTAAGCATATAAAGATTCAACCAATTACTCTTTTTTTTAATTCTCGAACCATGATCTGTAAGCCCCAGTTATTTACAGATTTAAACTGTAAATGTAATATGAATATGATGTAAATTGAAATTGGACCTAGGTATGATGACTGTTTACATTCATTCTCGTTCATCTTGGATCTTGACTCTTGGATATTACTATGACATTTATTTGGGGCCTATTCATGTTGTAAACCAAAAAGAGAAACCCCTCTTATTATCATGTTGAATCTGTTATTAGTCACATGTTTATGACTATACTATCACCTTATGACAGTCGTTACCATGACTATACTATCACCTTATGACAGTCGTTACCATGACTACACTATCACCTTATGACAACTGTTATTTTGACTAGTATCTTATTTTGCTAGAATTGGAATCTTTATGTTTGAGTCCAATATTCCATATGCCAGTAATATTTTAATATTTTATTTCAAGTCATACTATGCTATGCTAGTAATCACTTTTTCCACCTTATACCCATTCCTTTTTATGTTATTCCCTATAAGATTTATTTGTATCGATTCGAAATTACGTGCGATGGGAATACGATTTGGGTAGACTAGGTAAAACATAAATTAGCTTTAAACTTGGACATGAACGTTGTTAGGACTTGAACCTGAATATGGACATGAACTTGACACGATTTGACATGAAACATGACTTTAAAACTTGACATGAATCTAGACATGAAAACTTGAACGTAGGCATGACAATTAGATAACTTGAAAATGGCCAACTCTAGGTTGGGTTGAGTTTGCAGTATAAATCTGCTCGGAACTGCCCGACAAATCCAGTGGCTGCAAACAATAGGATCCAATGTGGGTAGTTGGTCATATCACACGTAAAAACCCGAGGTTAGACTATGTTGTGGTATAAATCTGCCCGGAACCGCCTGACAAATCCAGTAACCACAACAGTCAGTCTAATGTGAGAGGTTGGCGTGCACTAATGAATTAATGCCACATGGTAGGGTTAAGTCATGAACCACTTGAATATACTTAACCAACTAAACACGATGAATTGGTAGGGTAAAGTCTGAACACACTTAACCAACTTGATACATGATTTGGATAGGGTTAAGTCACGAATTTGAATGACAACACTTAACCCATTAGAAACCCTAGTTACGCGGTCCTTTTCAGCAGTAACCCACTTAGATGTATCACGATACCCTGGGACTAGGCAGGGTGGGGCACGATTACTACGTTGATTGTAAGCGACCAGAACGACGGCTGAGTAGGTGCGCCATTGTAGGTTCAGGCGGGTTATGGTCGTGCACGTTGCCCGGATTTGAAAAAGCAGGCATTAGGCACCCGTAGATTTACACTGTGCGTGCTTGATTCGTGTCGGTGGTTGGCACCATAGGACTTGATACACCATATGGTGGACCTAGCACATGTAACTACATTTCAGGATAGTGCCGTATGACACAGACACGTGACGAGCTAGGACTTGTAAGGAGCCGATCGATTAGTAGATCATACCGTAGGACCCTGTAATGGGTCACTTCATGATATTGGGCCAAGGGATCATTTCATGATTAATACTTGACATGGGTTAGAATAGTAGTGCAGTTGGTGCAGCGAATCTTTAACATGCGATGCTGGACTTGACTTATCTTGTTATCTTAATTATCCTACTAGTTCTGTTATCATCCTTATGTTTAATTCCAGTTTTCACACATCATGTTACTTTTACTAGTTTTCATATTGAAAGTTACTAGGGCTTACCAGTCTTTATGACTGACCCTTTTTCTTTCACCCCTTTTTCTTTCGTTTTCCCCCCAGGTTCTCAGGGAAGAAACACTAGCTCTTAGCTTGGATTTAGCTTGCTTTCTGACAGCTCATGTACGGTTTGGTCTTAGGCTATGCTATGGCTGCTTCTGCTATTTATGGGGAATAATTTACTTTTGTTTTAAGTTTATGCTTCTTTATTATGGACTGGATGTAATGGAATAATTTGTATCTTGGATATATGTGCTTTTGACTCTTTTCTGGAAAATAATAAAAAGTTGGTTTTTAATTTCTACCGCTGCTTTATTTATGTTCTGCCTTGTGATATCTCTGTGCATGTTTACCTAGATAATACTCCACCAAAACTAGTGCATTCCCTTTGTGAGTGACCCTAGCAGAGGTGGGGTGTTACTTTTGGTATCAGAGCAGAAGGTTACCAGACTGGGCAAAAGTTTTAAAAACCTTCTGAAACTATTTTCAAAACCATTTATAAAGGAGCATCTTTCAAGAAAAGTTTTATGTTTAAAAAGATTATTCCCCAAGAAGCCATTAGCACTTTCCTTTGTTTCCTCGTTTGAATCTTTTCCTTTCGTTTTTCAGCATGGTCGATCTTAACCTTCCTGAGGGAATACCCGTGCCTCGATGGTTCCGAAGTTACTTAGAAGCCAGGGCCAACGACGCGGGCAAGGCAAACATCCCTCCTCCTCCTCCCCCAGTGGCCGCGGTTCCTCCTCCTCCTGGTACCACCTTTGCCAAAATATGCAAAGACTTTAAAGCAATGGGCGACAAGAACTTCGTTGGAACCGAAACCTTCATTGAGGCACAAAACTGGCTAAAGGAGACTGAAGACTTGTTCATTATCTTTGATATGGAGGACCATAGGAAAGTTCAGGTGGCAGCATGGTTGTTGAAAGAGGAAGCTGCATTTTGGTGGGAAGTCATCAATGCCACCAGGCCAGTTAAGACTTGGGCAGACTTTAGAGAGAGGTTTGGGCTCAAATTCTTATCGTCCGCATAGGAGAACCTTCAGATGGAGAGGTTCCTAGCACTCAAGCAACAGGATATGTCTGTGAGGGAGTACGTGAATAAGTTTAATCAGCTTGCTCGGTTCGGTTTGGATTTGGTCAACACAGCCCAGAAAAAGGTTGTACACTTTGCTCGATGATTGAACGAGCCACTACACAGCTTGGCCCTAACTCATATACCCATGGGGGCGACCTTTGAAAGCTTGGTGGATATGGATCTACTCCATGAAGAAGACAAGAATAGCAAGAAGGAGGTTAAGCCTACTGAAACTCAGAATAAGAAAGCTGACTTCAAGAAGGGGAACAACAAGAATAATAAGAATAACAAGAGCAACAACAAATCACGTGAGACGAGGAAGTGCAACTTCTGTGGTATTACTGGACATCTAGCTAAAGACTGTAGAAAGAAGAAGAGAAAGTTGGGTGAATGCTTTCATTGTGGAGATACTGGACACAACAACAAGGATTGCCCTAAGAAGAAAGGGTAGGGGCAAGGGCAGACCCAACGAACAGGACCTTCTGGAGGGCAGTTGCTTGCTCTCAACACCACTCTAGCTCCGGACCGAGGTAGTAATTTTTCCGTAGAAAGCCTTGTTTACATTTTTGACTTTCCTGTTCGAACCTTATTTGACTCTGGCGCATCGCATACTTTTATTTCTTCTGATATTGTTGAAAATATGCACCTAAGTACTAGTCTGGTTGAGGATCCTGTTATAGTTTCAAATCCAATTGGGGGCTCCGCCCATTTATCTATGATGTGTGTGGATTTGAGGATCTCTATCTTGAGCATAGAATTCACGTGTAATGCTTATGTTCTCGGATTCATGGGATACGGTTTGATCCTAGGTATGGATTGGCCGTCCGATTATGGAGCTATTCTTGATTGTGAACGAAGGGTAGTGAGGCTCATGACTCGCCTTGGTAATACCCTTGAAATTTCTTGTAACCCTAAGGGTCCGGTCATGTTATGTTATCTTGAATCTCTTGACTTGTCCGACGATTATTTGCAATCTGTAAGAGTGGTCTGAGAATATCCAGATGTCTTTGATGAAGTGAGGGGATTACCTCCTAAACGCAAGATAGAGTTCCGAATATATCTTGTTGATAATGCCAAGCCAGTTTCATTACCCGTTAGGCACATGGCCCCACGAGAAAGAAGAGAGCTCAGTAAACAAATTAACGAGTCGCTTGAGAAAAATTTCATAAGACGAAGCATTTCTGAATGGGGTGCTACGGTGGTATTCGCTACTAAGACGGATGGATTGCTTCGTCTGTGCGTAGATTATCATGAGTTAAACAAGCTGATAAAGAAGAATAGGCACCCGCTACCAAGAATCGACGATTTGTTTGACCAGATTGTGGGAGCGTCGGTTTTCTCTCAACTTGATCTAGCCACAAGATTCCATCAGCTCAGAGTGGCTGAGGATAGCATTGACAAAACTGTGTTTAGGACTTCAGAGGGGTTCTTCGAATGGCTCATTATGCCGTTTGGGCTAACAGATGCACCCGCGTACTTTGTAGATTTGATGAGTAGGGTGTTTCGGGAGTTCCTTAACAAGTTTGTGGTAGTTTTCGTGATGATATTTTGATCTTCTCAAAAGATGAAGAAGAGCATGCTAGGCATTTCAAGGAATTCATGGAAACGCTTAGAGCACACCAGTTAAAGGCTAAGTTCTCCAAATGCCATTTTTGGAGGAAGGAAGTTCGGTTCCTTGGACATGTAGTTTCTAAGCAAGGCATAGCCGTGGACACCGCAAAGGTAGTTGCGGTACAGGACCGGAAAATTCCTAAGAATGCAATAGAGGTGAGGAGCTTTCTCGGTTTGGCGGGCTACTACAGGAAGTTTATTAAGGAATTGCTAAGATTTCATCCCCTCTTACCAAGTTAACAAAGAAGAACCTACCTTTTGCATGGGACATAGAATGTGACGCTGCTTTTCAGAGACTTAAGAGAGCCCTCACCACAACTCCAGTTTTGGCATTACCCGATGGAGGTAAGATGTTTACCGTGTACACATATGCGTGCGGCACGGGGTTAGGCATTGTCCTAATGCAAGAAGGAAGAGTAATATGCTACGGGGGCAGACAACTTAAAGTCCATGAGAAAAACTATCCCACGCATGACTTGGAGTTGGCCGCGATTGTTTTTGCACTTAAAGCTTGGCGCCATTATCTTCTAGGGGAGAGGTTCGAGTTGTATACCGACCACAAATCGCTTAAGTACCTCTTCTCACAGAAAGACTTGAATCTGAGACAACAGCGGTGGATGAGTTCTTGGCATCATATGACTTCGATATAGCTTATACTCCTGGCAAGGGTAATGTGGTGGCGGTCGCGCTAAGTAGAAAAAGGTTGACTTTGAGCCCCTTGTTTGTTGAAATGAAAAGCCTTGAGTTTATAGCAACCTTTGATTTTACACCTGCTGTTGAGTCATTGACTGCTACGTTAGCATCTCTTGAGCTAAGACCTACACTTCTAGATCAAGTAGGGACTTCACAGAAGGAAGACCCACTGAAAGTCGAAATCATGGACAAGCTGATTTGGGGTGAGACATCAAGTCACCTCAGTAGGTAGCCATAGATGACAAGGGATGGCTAAGGCGCGATGGAAGTCTATGTGTCCCACAAGTGGGAGACCTGGTAAGGAAAGTTCTCGAAGAAGCGCACCACTCGAAGATGACTATACATCCCGGAGGGGATAAGATGTACAGGGATATGAAACACATTTTCTTTTGGGCTGGAATGAAAAAGGACGTGGCAGAGTTTGTTTCGAAGTGCATGGTGTGCCAACAAGTAAAGGTTGAGTCGAAGAAGCCCGGTGGACTATTACATCCTTTGGAGGTTCCGCAATGGAAATGGGAGAGTATCTCGATGGATTTCGTGGATGGACTGCCTAGGTCAAGAAAGGGAAATACTAGCATATGGGTCATAGTTGATAGACTCACGAAAAGTGCTCACTTCATTCTGGTGAAGAGCAAGAGGACCGCATCAGGGCTAGCGTCTATTTACCTTCGGGAGATAGTACGGCTGCATGGAGTTCCTTCTAGTATAGTTAGTGATCGTGACCCGATTTTCACTAGCCAGTTTTGGAATAGTCTGCAAGAAGCAATGGGAACACGACTGAACTTGATTACGGCCTATCACCCACAGACAGATG
The DNA here is from genome assembly GCA_030737875.1 of Allium sativum. Lineage (NCBI taxonomy): Eukaryota > Viridiplantae > Streptophyta > Magnoliopsida > Asparagales > Amaryllidaceae > Allium > Allium sativum. The sequence goes on from CM060912.1 coordinate 15,385,294, forward strand.
GACAAACCGAAAGGGTAAATATGGTACTAGAAGATCTCCTGAGGATATGTATTCTTGACTTCGGTGGTACTTGGGAAGACCATCTTCCTCTCGTGGAGTTTTCATATAACAATAGTTACCAAGCTAGCATCGGAATGGCACCGTTCGAAGCCCTCTGTGGAAGACCATGCAAGTCACCAACTTGTTGATGGGAGACGACAGACAAGGTTATACTTGGCCCTGATATGATAAGAGACACTTCTGAGAAGATTGAGTTGATACGAAGACGGATGAAAACGGCCCAAGATAGACAGAAATCTTATGCGGACCAGAGAAGGAGAGACCTAGGGTTCGAAGTCGGAGATATGGTCTTTATAAAGGTTTCTCCGTTACGAAATGTAGTTCATTTTGGGGCAGTTGGAAAGCTAGCACCAAGGTTTGTAGGACCATTCCCTATCATTGAGAGGATTGGATGAATGGCCTATAAGGTATACTTACCCGAGAAGTTATCTGGAGTACACAATGTCTTTCATGTCTCGCATCTCCGGAAGTGCTTGCATGAGTCAGCTGAAGTGGTTGAGCCAAGCATCCTTGAAGACGTAGAAGTGGAAAAAGAAGCGACATTGAGGCGAGTTCTGATTCGTATCTTAGGAACGGAGATTAAAAAGCTAAGGAATCGAGAAGTCAAGCTAGTGAAAGTGTAGTGGAGTGAAACCTAAGAAGACACAACTTGGGAAACCGAAGAGAAGATACACGCGCTTTACCCATTTCTTTTTGAGGGTACATTCTCGATCTCTTTTTCCTATGAACTTGAAAACCTTTTCGTATCATGCTTCTAATATCTATGTTTGTCTTGTTATCTTCTCGATCTTATCTTGAGAACCTTAGGTAGAACCATATGGATGTAAACATGTGATTGAAACATGTTATGGTTGATGTTTGCAAATGGTTGCAAGTGGTTGCTAGTGGATGCATGACACACATTAGGCACTAGATCGGCTTAGTCACATTTTCATGTTGCATATGCATGAGTGCTTATACTTGTACATGGATGGAACTTGTTATGCTATCACTTGGATGTTGCATATGGATGAATGTCTGTGCACTCATGTAGAGATTATGAACTATGCTAGGAATTTGCATACATGTTGGATTCATTACACTAACATATTTTGCATTAAGGAGGTTTACTGAATCAGTAACCGCCTGATCTTTTGCATTAGATAAGTACATATACACACACTTACTGCATATGTTCATACAACACTAGAAATCTCTTAAGGACAATGGTTGCCTGTGGATGATGCTTTGAGTAGATGGATGATGGATGGTAGGACACATCCTCCCTAACTTAGAGATTTCGGGGACGAAATCCTTTAAGGGGAGGGGGGGAGGGAGAATGTAACAACCCGTGTTTTTATAACGTGTAATAACCATAAATCAAGGCAGAATTAACTTTTAAAATAAGAATCAAGGGAAACAGGTTGCGCCATTGCGTTCGTCTCGAAATTCTGCTTGGAAACGAGTCTGAGTTTTCGAAAATCGGAGTCCGTATGACCAAGTTATGACCTTTCAAAGTTTTCAATAATTTTCAAGTTCAAAACAGACTCAGTTCGAATTCAAAAATTAGAATTTCAAACCTCCAAATGGACTAGGCGGGAAATTTCCCGCCCAGGACCAGGTCGACCTGGGGGTCGACTATGTAGTCGACCTACCCAGGGCCAGGTCGACCATAGTGTCGACCTGGGGGTCGACCTGGTGCTCGAACCCATTTCTGAAGCTGGATTCACTCTGATGTATTTGGCCTCGTTTCTGCCCACATTCGTTGACCTGACCCTATAAATATAGCCCTTAACACCAGTCTCTCTACACAAAATTCTTTCTGACCTTATGCTGCTTTGATTCTGGTTGAAAAGTTTGAGAGAGGGACTGCTTCTTCTACGTTGAGACTGCGTTAAGGGAATTGCAGATTTGTGGAATTCTATTAGGACTTGACTAAGCATATAAAGATTCAACCATCGACTCTATTTTTCTAATTCTCTTACCACAACCTGTAAGCCCCAGTTATTTTCAGATTTAAACTGTAAATGTAATATGAATATGATGTAAATTGAAATTGGACCTATGTATGATGACTGTTTACATTCATTGTCGTTCATCTTTGATCTTGACTCTTGGATATTACTATGACATTTATTTGGGGCCTATTCATGTTGTAAACCAAAAAGAGAAACCCCTCTTATTATCATGTTGAATCTGTTATTAGTCACATCTTTATGACTATACTATCACCTTATGACAATCGTTACCATGACTATACTATCACCTTATGACAACTGTTATTTTGACTAGTATCTTATTTTACTATAATTGGAATCTTTATGTTTGAGGCCAATATTCCATATGCCAATAATATTTTAATCTTTTATTTCAAGTCATACTATGCTATGCTAGTAATCACTTTTGCCACCTTATACCCGTTCCTTTTTATGTTATTCCCTATTAGATTTATTTGTATCGTTTCGAACATACGTGCGATGGGAATACGATTTGGGTAGATTAGGTAAAACATAAATTAGCTTTAAACTTGGACATGAATGTTGTTATGACTTGAACCTGAATATGGACATGAACTTGACATGATTTGACATGAAACATGACTTGAAAACTTGACATGAATCTAGACATGAAAACTTGAACGTGGGCATGTCAATTAGATAACTTAAAAATGGCCAACTCGAGGTTGGGTTGAGTTTGCAGTATAAATCTACCCGGAACCGCCCGGCAAATCCAGTGGCTGCAAACAATAGGATCCAATGTGGGTAGTTGGTCATATCGCACGTAAAAACCCGAGGTTAGACTATGTTGAGGTATAAATCTGCCCGGAACCGCCCGACAAATCCAGTAACCACAGCAGTCAGTCTAATGTGAGAGGTTGGCATGCACTAATGAATTAATGCCACATGATAGGGTTAAGTCATGAACCACTTGAATATACTTAACCAACTTGAAACGATGAATTGGTAGGGTTAAGTCTGAACACACTTAACCAACTTGATACATGATTTGGATAGGGTTAAGTCACGAATTTGAATGACAACACTTAACCCATTAAAAACCCTAGTTACGCGGTCCTTTTCAGCAGTAACCCACTTAGATGTATCATGATACCCTGGGACTAGGCAGGGTGGGGCACGATTACTGGGTTGATTGTAAGCGACCAGAACGACGGCTGAGTAGGTACGCCATTGTAGGTTCAGGCGGGCTATGGTCATGCACGTAGCCCGGAGTTGAAAAAGCAGGCATTGGGCACCCGTAGATTTACACTATGCGTGCTTGATTCGTGTCGGTGGTTGGCACCATAGGACTTGATACACCCTATGGTGGACCTAGCACAGGTAACTACATTTCTGGATAGGGCCGTATGACACAGACACATGACGAGCTAGGACTTGTAGGGAGCCGATCGATTAGTAGATCGTACCGTAGGACCCCGTAATGGGTCACTTCATGATACTGGGCCAAGGGATCATTTCATGATTAATACTTGACATGGGTTAGAATACTAGTACAGTTGGTGCAGCGAACCTTTAACATGCGATGCTAGACTTGACTTATCTTGTTATCTTAATTATCCTACTAGTTCTTTTATCATCCTTATGTTTAATTCCAGTTTTCACATATCATGTTACTTTTACTAGTTTTCATACTGAAAGTCACTAGGGCTTACCAGTCTTTATGACTGACCTTTTTTCTTTCGCCCCCTTTTCTTTCGTTCCCCCCAGGTTCTCAGGGAGGAAACACTAGCTTTTAGCTTGGATTTAGCTTGCTTTCTGACAGCTCATGTACGGTTTGGTCTTGGGCTATGCTATGGCTGCTTCTGCTATTTATGGGGAATAATTTACTTTTGTTTTGAGTTTATGCTTCTTTATTATGAACTGGATGTAATGGAATAATTTGTATCTTGGATATATGAGCTTTTAGCTCTTTTTTGGAAAATAATAAAAAGTTGGTTTTTAATTTCTACCGCTGCTTTATTTATGTTCTGCTTTGTGATATCTCTGTGCATGTTTACCTAGATAATACTCCACCAAAACTGGTGCATTCCCTTTGTGAGTGACCCTAGCAGAGGTGGGGTGTTACATGTTCTTCCTCATTCTTTGAGAAGATCAAAATATCATTTACGAAGACCACCACGAACTTATTGAGGAATTCTTTGAACACCCTGCTCATTAGGTCCACGAAATAAGCGGGTGCATTTGTCAAACCGAAAGGCATGACAAACCACTCGTAGAAACCGTCTGGGGTCCTGAACGCCATTTTCTCAATACTATCTTCAGCTACCCTTAGCTGATGGAACCCAGTAGCCATATCAAGTTGGGATAAGACCGACGCACTTACAAGCTGATCAAACAAATCGTCTATTCTGGGAAGCGGGTGTCTATTCTTTTTAGTCAGCTTGTTTAGCTCCCTATAGTCTGCACAAAGACGTATTGAACCATCTACTTTGGTGGCGAACACCACTGGTGCACCTCATTCTGAGATACTCCTCCTTTTAAACCCCTTCTCGAGAAGCTCCTTAACTTGCTTACTGGGCTCCTTTCTCTCCTTTGGAGGAATGTGTCTAACAGGCAGAGCTACAGGCTTTGCATTATCAACAAGATATATGCGGAAGTCTATTTCCCGCTTCGGAGGTAAGCCTTTCACCTCTTCAAAGACATCAGGATATTCCCAGACCACTCTAACCGACGGCAAATTCTCAACAGAAGCGTCAAGCGACTCTAGATAACTAAGCATAACAACATCCAAGGGATTACAAGAAATTTCTAGAGTGTTACCGAGCCGAGTCAAGAGTCTAACCACTCTTTTCTCACAATCAATAATGGCACAATTACTGGATAACCAGTCCATGCCTAAGATCAGTCCATATCCTGAGAAGCCCAAAACAAAGGCACTACATCTAAATTCAATACTTAGAATAGAGATTTTCAAATCCAAGCAAACAATTGACAAATAAGCCAAGCTCCCAATTGGATTTGAAACAACCAAGGGATCTTCTATCATACTAGTGTCTAGGTGCAGAAATTCTACTAAAGCAGATGAAATAAAGGAGTGTGATGCACCCGAATCAAAGAGAGTGCGAACTGGATGATCATAGAGATAAACTAAGCTTTCTACAGAAATATTTCTACCTCGTTCCTGTAGAGGTGACACCAGCGCGTGAACCTGTCCCCCTGAGGTGGATCCAGTCCTCTGTCCCTGCCCCCGCTTCTTTGGGCAGTCCTTAGCCAAGTGTCCAGTCTCTCCATAATGGAAACAACCACCATTCATCTTTGCCTTCTTCTTCCTGCAGTCTTTCGCTATATATCCAACAATGCCACAGAAATTGCACCTTCTCTTTTCACAGGATTTTTTGTTCTTCCCGCCTTTCTTGAAATCTGTCTTCTTAGCCTGTAAACCCTCTTTCTTTTCTTGAGGCACTTCCACCTTTGCCTCTTTCTTGCCTTTATCTTCCTCGTGTAGCAGCGCCATATCTACCAAGCTTTCATAGGTCGCTCCCATGGGTATATGGGTCACAGCAAGGCTGTGTAGAGGCTCATTCAGACCTTTGACGAAGCGAAGGGCCTTCTTATGGTGGGTGTTTACTAAATCCAGCCCAAATCTGGCTAGTTGGTTAAACTGGTTGACGTACTCCTTGATTGTCATATTTCCTTGTTTAAGAGTTAGGAACTTCTCCATCTGCAGGCTTCTTTCAGCTTGGGAGAGGAATTTCATCTCAAACCTCATCGTGAAATCTTCCTAAGTTTCCACTGGCCTCTCATCATGGGTAACTTCCCACCAATACGAAGCTTCGTCTTTAAGCAACCACACTGCTAGTTGTATCTTTTGCCTGTCATCAACTTCAAAGATGGCGAACAAATCTTTGGTCTCCTTCAGTTAGTTTCTTGCTGCCACAAATGATTCAGTTCCATAAAAGTCCTTTCCTCCCATAGCCTTGAAGTCTCTACACGTCTTAGCAAAAGTATTTCAACGAGGAGGAGGAGGAACCGCTGCCACTGTGGGAGGAGGAATGTCGACTGGGCCCGCACCATTGGCCCTAGCCTCTAGGTACCTACCTTAGGAACCAACCAGGGATCAGTACTCCTTCTGGAAGGTTAAGATCTCTAGACATGCTGGAACAAAAAGGAAAGTATTCAAGACAAAGGATAGAGAGATAGTGCATATGGCTTTTGGGGAATCATGCCTTTTAAAAACAATGCTTTTCTTGAAAACAATGCTTTTTTAAACTTCTTTTTGAAAACAGTTTCAAAAACTTTTATCTAGTCTGGTAAATTTGTGCTCTGATACCAAGTGAAACACCCGACCCTCCATTAAGTTCACTCACAAAGGGAATGCCTTAACTTTGGTGAAGGTTTGTAAGTAAAAGTCACAGATAAAACACAAGACAAATATAAATAAACACATATATAAGCAGCGGAAAACCATTAGACTTTTTATTTCATAAACACGTGTTCATACAGAACATTTCCATAACTGTCACATAATAACTTCCAAAACATTACATCATCATTTCTGTCTTGGTTACTAAATAAAGAAGCATAAATACATAATTAAAGCTGCATAAATACCCATAGAATGTGTCCAACAGCCATAGCCAAGGAAAGAGAGTCCAAACCATACATCTACTATCTTGAAGCTTGCAAAGAGTCTGACTAAGCTGGGTTGTTTCCTCCCTGTGGACCGGGGGAGGGGGGTGACGGAAGAAAAGAAGACGAAAGAAAATAGGGTCAGACATAAAGCCTGATAAGTCTAGTGATTCTTCAGTATGAGAATAAGAAAAAGGACATGATAGGTATAAACTGGAAATAGGAAAGTATAAACTAAGATAAAGTAGTTTAAAACGAATATACTATCGCACTACACACTAAATCTCTGCACCTACTTGCATTGTCTCAACTAGCATCCCATGATCAGGGTGAAGTGATCCCCTTTCTAAAGATCGGCTCCTACTCGCATAATCATCTGTGTCTTACGGCCCCTAAAGATGATAGATACCTATGGTGGTCCCACCATGGGGTGTATCAAGTCACATGGTGGCGGCCCGACACAATCCTTAGAATGCATAGGTTATACTACTGGTGCCCCCAGTGCCCTATTTGTCTGCTCCGAAGTGTGTGCACGCCCGCACTCCGTTAGAACCCAAACTGTTGCACCCACCACTGTCGGTTTTGACCGCTTACAATCAGCCCAGTAATCGTGCTCCACCCTGCCTAATTTCAGGGTATCATGATACCTAATTGGGTTACTGCTGAAATGTGTCCCCGTTACTAGGGTCTTCTAGTCAAACATGTTAAGTGGTTAAGTGTCTGTATTTACCTAACCCTACCCATCAGTTTAATTTAACATGTTGAATTGGTTAAGTGTTTTAGTTAACTTAACCCTACCATCCTGACTTGTCTGTCCTTAACTTTTTAAAGCACCGACCACTCACATTAGACATGTATTGTTACGGTTACTGGATGTGCCAGTCGGTTCGGGGCAGGTTTACACCGTAACTCAGTCTTACCTCAGGTCCTTATTGGGCTCAATGCTTAACCACCCACATTGGATAGGTCTTGTTGTGACTACTGGATAGTCGGGCGGGTCCAGGCAGGTTTACATCACAACTCAATCCAACCTCGTGTTAAGCGTACTCATATTTTCTAAATTTACATATTTGTCTTTATTACTTGTTATATGTAAATTTGCTAACAATTAAATGTTATGGCCCACTTTCCAAGTTTAACATTTTTGGTATAAGAATTTATACCATTCAAGTGCCACCAATTTTGGCATGTGACAAACATGCTAACTTCATATGTTTTCACCAATTTATGTCAAGTTTCCTATAATTACCAATTTATCCCAACATTACCCCGTCTAAATATTAGGCTAACAATCTTAGCCTAATTTTCGTTCGCATGGTTTTTAACATATAATATTAGGCTAAAAACTTATCCTAATTTAGCGTACATAAAATTGGCATTCATTAACATAAACATGACATAGGTGTAAACTTGACATTATCGACATAGTTAAAATGAACATCATAGGTGTGAACTTGCAAAATAGTCAACATGAATATCATAGGTGTGAACTTGCAACATCAACTTACATACATGTGAACTATGCATTGAAATAGGGATCTAACCAAATAGGTGTCACATGAACTAACATATGATTTAGACAACATACGCCTAAACTTGTTTAGATCTAGGCATAACATCGAGCATCACTAGCATATGACAAGAATATAACATGTCCATAAAGTATGTATAATTTCATCGCATGTGTGAACTAGATCCAAATCATGTTTACTACTATAACATGAAACTTGTATTAAAATGGATCTTGGCATGGATCCAATTATGAACTTGCAACTTTTGTATAGACATATAAGCATGTATATGAACTTAGGCATAGTGGTTTTAGCATAAAGTATATACATGAGATCTTAACTTGGACATATCACATACAACTTATATAACCACATAAACATATAGGTGTAGAATATAACATGAACTATACAACTTGCATGTGATGTTGTTTTCATTTGAATGGATCCAACACCAAGTAAATTCAACCACAAACATTCCAACCATTCACAATACAATCATTTCAATACATAGATATGAATTAACATCATCGATATACAATAGCACAATTCCACTTCCAATTTACATCGAATCAAGTCTTAATTTTTATTCACATCGGAAAAATCACTATACTTACAACAAAAGACGGTCTTGTTTTCTGAATTCTGAATTCTGAATTTGAATTTCTTTCATTTGGGTAGACAAACGTTGATTGATTCTTATTTTACTTTAGTTTTGGCTCGTCTCTAAGATTTTCTACTAGTGGAGGCTCCTCTCAGTTTTCTCCGACGGCATGGCGGCTCCGTCTCTAATTTTTATGTGAATTTAGGTTGGAGACTTAAGTTGTTTATATAGAATTTCAGATTGATTTGAGCCGTCAGTTGAGCATAGATGAATCTAGACCATTCACTTCGAGAGGAGCCAACCAGAATGTGACAAATCAGCCCTAGTGACACAGCCAAGCTCAGAAATTCGACCAGAAACCGACCAGGCCAGCCAGGGCCAAACCAGGTCGACTGGGTAGGTCGACCTGGTGCCTGGGCGGGAATTTTCCCGCCCAGCCTAGTTTGTGTCTATTTTTCGAATTTTGAACTTCATTTGAACTGTTTGAATTTTAAATTTGAATTCTGAAAATTCCGGAGGTCATAACTCCTTCATACGGAGTCCGATTCCCGCAAACTCGGACTACATCTCAAGCAGAATTCTGAGACAAACGCAATTACGTAACCCGTTTCCCTTAATTCTTTCATTTAAAATTAATTATACTTTAATTTGTTATTTTATAGTTAACAGAAAATTCGGGGTGTTACAGGGCTATATTGAGAAGTTTAACGAGTCGTGATGACCTCTCTTATTCGACTCCATCTAGGCTTAAATCATGAGTATCTTAGCGACACTTTGGACTGTTGAACCATGCGATGGGCCGAGTCGTGTGGGCCTAAATTGCTTTTCGTAGCCAGGCCAAAAGGGTGATTTACAATTTATATCATGTGCTGTATTTTTATTACTTATTGTTGTCTGTTGTGTACTTACTAGTATTACTTTTACTATTAACATTATTTATTGTTATTGGATAGCAAATTTTATAGCACTCTTATTTCTTTTTGAAGCACACTTGTGTTTGTTCATATTATTGTAATTGTATATAAGTCATTGTTTCCTCAAATGGATATAATTTCATAAGCCATACATTATTAAATGTATGTAAAGAAAGTGACTGCAAATCTTAATTGTTCTTATTAATGTTGTTAGTAATGACGCATTGCTTAAAACCTAAAAACTTTGAATACAATGGAAACCATATAATATTAATAAACCACTGACTTAATACATTGATAAGAACCACTAAACCTAGTAAACGCACAACACAAAAAAAAATACATGTTTTGTTGAATCTGCAGTGCTTCTAAAGCATTATTTAGACACCTTATCTCCTGTTCCAACTCATTTGCATGTGCGATGCTCTATGCACATAAATAAGGCCGTCAATTTCTAACACAACCCGAAACACGACTCTTAACCTGCACGAAAAAAACCCAACTCGGCCCATTTATAAATGGGCCAATTTCGGGTTAACCTGCTCTGACTCGTTTAACAAACGGGTTAACCCGACCCGACCGGTGAACCTATTTCTGACCCGTCATGACCCGTTGAATATAAAACATATTTTAATGGGTCCGTTTTGGCACACATCACTGTAAAGTTTCAAAATTAGGCTCACATCCGGTCCAACTTTTCATGTAAATTAGGTCCCTATTTTTCAAAAATAGGTAAAAAAAATTAAAAAAATACAAAAAAAATCACGAAAATTCATTATTAAATAAAAAGCTCACACGCCAAAAAATTCATGCTTTAAAACAATCAAAACTACATCGAAACCCAATATAACACAAAAACAGCGAAACAACAGGTTTTTGCATCAAAAGATGCACCTATTCGTAAATAGTTACATACATTCATGCTTATATTTCAGTATTGCGCCAAACTGCTGTATAAATGCATACATGTATGCAGCTAAACAACATTATACACTTCCTTTTATGAATATATTCAAATTTGACCTGTTTTTTCAAGCATTCGTCGTTTTCAGACATTGTTGCACACATTTTTGCTTTTGTACAGAATACATGCATGCATTCATGCACATATTCAAAAGCCGTCGTCCCTTTTAAATTTGTTTCACACATACATGCATATATACAAAATAGTTGCATTCATGTATGCAACTTGTCGTAACACATGAATCTCAGTTCAAGTTTGTTTGCGTATATGTATGTGACTATTGGTAATAGTTGCATACAATTGGTCCAGATTTTCAACATAAAAACACCATATGATTATATGCATGTAAAATCATGTATGTATGAAACTATTAACAATAGTTGCACAGATGTATGCAATTTTTTTTTTTGAATGCTTCTGGGAATATTTCCCTTTTTTTGATTTTTTTTGGTGAGCAGCGCATTTTTTGGTCACAACATGTAAAAGGCGGAAGTGGGCATGGCAACAGGCGGAAGTTCCCAAAAAAAAAGAGCGGCATCATAATTCTAGGGACCGGGTTTGCATGTAAACATTGGGTGGGACGTGGCTTTAATTTCAAACTTAAATAGGGATGTGACACTAATATTCAGTATTTTAATTACTCTACAATCTACAAAACATAGGCCCAGCCCAGTCCACTACGCATTTGCCGCTTTACCCTAATTTACCAATTACCAAGCCGCCACTCATTTAGTCATTCTAATTTTTGCGGTTCTACCTCTTCACTCCTTCAGGCTTCAATTTCCTCTTTCCTTTTTACACCGAGCCCTTGATTCCATCATATCCTTCTGAAATCACGCATCAGATCGAAGAACAACGACGACACCAGGAAAAAGCATCGGCAACATCATCGTCTCGAGACTCTCGATACTCGACAGATTTGACAAGGTTTGTGAAATCTATGTTCTTTTCCAAAATTGTGATTGCTATTCACTTTGGATGATATAAGTATTTGAAACCCGCAAAGTTTTTTATGCAAATATTTTTTTTAATGGGTTTAACGAATCAAACCCGCAACTCGCACGATTATAAATGTGTCAACCCGAAACCGACCGTTTAATAAACAGGTTGAGCTGACCCAACCCAAACACGACTTGACCCAACCCGACCCGAACCCAACCCAACCCGACCCATTGACAACCCTTCACATAAATGACCGTCCATCAATTCTAAATAGTCGCAACTGTTTGGCCAAAATGGCCATAACTAGATTCTACGACCAATATTTTCTCCATCAGCTCTTGTAACGTCCCCGAATTTTAGCTGTTTAATAATTAATTTATTTAATTAATTATATAATGTTTTGATAATTTAAATTCAAATATTTTTTATATATAATTATTATAAATAACGGGATAATATATTTAATTTCCGAAATAGTCGGATATAGTTAAATTGGCAATATTGTGTGAATTAGATAATTGAATAGATTTAATTCAGTCTAGAATTGAATTATTATAACGAATATATTAATTTAACGACATTTGAATGTATTAATTATAATATAATTATAAATCGAGCTCGTAACGTCATGGTAGTTCATAATATTGATATTTGAACTTTGAATGAATATATAGTGCAATAACCCAGAAAAATCAGAACCAATTTAATTTCTTTATTTCAAGTAATTTTGGCAGAAATTTGATCGGAATTTAAAAGTTCCAGTTTTAAATAAGAACAAAGCCCTTAAAGATAGCCATTTTGCAAACGACTTCCGTTTTTGACAAAATCACTTTGGTTGGATCCAGAATGTCAATTCATCGGTAGGTTTAAAATTCCATAATTTTTGGAATTAATATGTGAGCGTGGCAAAAGAAAACATGTTTTGCAAATACAGTGCGAATTGGATCGACCAGAAAAGGTCATTTTTCAAACGGTCCCTAAATTAGACGAAATTAGTTTTGTTGGGATCATATCGTCCAAACATAGCTAGATTTATTTTTCGGGAATTTTCAAAATCAATATGTGGCCCTGGTAAATTAAAATGTACGTTCAAATCCAAAATTTAATGATTTATATTTTAATTCAAAGAAAAACTGACTGAAATAGTCGAATGGACTTACGAAACATATTCCATTGTGTTTGGAATAGGGATATTTAGCTAAGAATGACAATCATTGGGTTTGATAAGTTGTTCGTATAGAGTAGTGGGTATTTTCAAAATTAAAAGAATTAAATAATTAAATATAAATATCGTGGCCAATAGGATTTTCCCCCAAACCCTCGTGATTTTCCTGAAGCCGCCATCTCACTCGAGCGAACGACGATAAACAACTCGATCCCTTCTCTGCTAATATCTTTTGATCCACTCAACTAAATCGAGCGATTCTTCAGGGAATTTTGAAATGCTTCCTTTGTTCTTCAAATCCATACGGATTTCAGTACCTATCGTCGTGTATTGTGCTCGAATCACCTCCACAAACCGTCACTGTTCGTACCCTGATTTCTCCGTCCATCCCCAACCGAGTTCGACAAGAGGACCACCCCCAAGAGCGGAATTCCAAGCCCCTTCACGTGGCACAGGTCGATCGTCTCCAAGCTTCGCGGATTGGAAAAAAATTGGCGACCTAGTTTTGAACAGAAAATGTAAATAACGGCCGAAAGAACAAGGTATATAATTTAATTGTTTACGACATTTAAAAGCGTTGTGAAAATGAATTTAATTATAAAAATCATATCTTTTTCGTATGTTGTCAAAATTCAGTGAAATAAGAGATATTGGGACCGTGACATCGTGCATTACATTCTAGAAGAGACTAGAACACATTTGGAGCTATCTACAATATTAGAAGGATTGGAACTCAATATAAGATTTCTAAATTCAAATTGGAATGGATACGCGTTGTATAAATTATATAAATGGTGCATAAATTATATAATCGTTGTATATCTCACATACAAGCATTGTATAAATTATATAAGCGATGTATAAATTATACATACGTTGTATAAATCATATATATGTTGAATGAAATTGAAATGGAAATAAATATACTTATATATATATATGTATGTATATCCCCCCTCGTCCATAGACCATGGACGATATAAATTGTTTGGAGTGTGATTGTGAATGATTGATTGTGGTTGCAACAAAATTGGTTATGTTTGTGCTGAATTCATTGTGTTGTGAAAATGAATGATATTATGGAAATTATGGAAATGAAATTATTGTAATGCTGCAAGGCCTAGGATAACAGAGGAGCCATGCTGGACACGGGGTCGGTGCTAAATACCCTGCCGCTGTAACGCCGAATTTTCCTGAAATATTCATGTGTTGAAAAATATTCTTGTGTTTAATAAATTGTTTAAACAATAAAAATCACATTTTTATTGTATGTATGAAGTATATGAAATATTCATGTTTGACCAATAAAAATCACATTTTTATTGTATGTATGAAGTATATAAAATATTCATGTGTTGAATAAATTGTTGAAACAATAAAATTAACATTTTTATTGTATATATGAAGTGTTAAAAATATTCATGTGTTGAATAAGTTCTTGGAACAATAAAAATAATATTTTTATTGTATGTATGAACCATTAAAAATATTCGTGTGTTGAATAAATTCTTGGAACGATAAAAATATTATTTTTATCATATGTATGAACTAAATAAAATAGTCATGTGTTGAAATATATTTTTGTTCGCCAAAAATATCATTTTTATCATATGTATGAAGTGTTATTTTAACCGTGTGTGGAAATATATTTTTGTTCGCCAAAAATATCATTTTTATCATATGTATGAAGTGTTAAAAATAACCATGCATGGAAATATTTTTTTTCGCCAAAAATATCATTTTTATCATATATATGAAGTGTTAAAAATAATCGTGTGTTGAAATAAATGTTCGTTCATTGAAAATATTATTTTTAAAATGTATAGGAAGTGTTAAAAATAATAACCATGCATGAAAATAAAAATTGGATCACTAAAAATATTATTATTAGCATAGATATGCACATATATACATATGCTGAACAGGAAAATGGATTAGCTGTTGAGTAAAGAATTTATTTGCGAATGCCCGACAAATGGTTAAGCCTCAATGTGTTGGTTGCACAATTTTATTAGTATATAAACTCCTGTGAATGGCATTGGATGCGGTGTGCTGGTTGTTTAGTGTGAGATTATAAACAACACCATAAAATAGTAACAATTAATTTTGAACTACACTACATGACAAACTTCGTGAAGATAACATACTCTATTATATGCCATATAAGCATTTGGAGCTTATGTGACGAGGTTGGGATTGCCATATGGGCAAGATGCTCGTATGGAGATGAATGAATAATAGGTTGAACTGAGGTGGACTAAATAAAATATAACGGTAAATTGTTGGATTTAATAAAAACCCCACACGAGTCTGGAGTTGACAATAATCACGTCTCTCTAGTTATTAGATACGTTACATGGATTACTTATTTTTCAACACTGGACAAGGTAATGAGAATTTATTCTCTGGAGTTATGATTTTTACACACTCCCTTGGGCATAGAATAGGTCACTAAAAATTGTGTATGCTTATTCTAGATTTATTTGGTGCCTAGGCCCAATAAATTTGCAAACCCCTCTCCGAAAAAAGAAGGATATGGTGAAATTTTCCGAAATTTAAAGGCGTTAGCCAAATTTTAGACGTAAAAATGGTTTGGAAATCATCGAATGAATTATATATTATATATATATAAATTAAAATAAAATGAATCATACAACTGTAGTTCGCGTTTTGGAATTGTAAGTTTAAACGATTATACCGAGAGATCCGACCGTCGGATTTTCCCAAAACTGAAACCGTTGGATTCGCTTTGGAAAGATCTTTCAACGATATAAAATTTGCTAAGATCCAATGGTTAGATTTTGAGAAATGTGTATTTCAAATTAAAAAAAACAGTGCTAGGGCCGCGTAATGACATGAAGCGTCATTTAATTAAAATAGGCTATTTTAATATAAATAAAAATAGAGATAAATCGTTATAAAATATTATAGACGATGTGAAATGAAAATAAACTGATTTTACTTGGCTTACTCGATATTCTGATGGTTAGATGTATTTGACATGAAAATATTATATTGAATTGAAACGAGAATGTCAAATAATCTAACTAAGGAAAGAGTTGGTTTGAATTCTATATATACGTGAATTATTTGAAAAGGCCAAGTTAATTCTAATTTCAAATAATTGATCGACGATTAAAAGTCAAAGATATGAAGACGGTGCAAAACTAGTGATCTTCACATCGAATGGATTACTACTGATGCCTTGGATATGGTTAGCTCCCATAAAGGGATTACAATGGTAGTGATCCAGACATACTTGTTGATTGTCCAGATATTTGAGGGCCTCTCTTCCGTATTGGACATACAGAATGAGGAATAAGGTGCCTCCGGTTTTGTTCAGACCCATAATGAACTTGTAAATGGATGTGTGTCTGACATTGTATTTTATTCTGTATTGATTGATCTCTATTAAATATATTTCTGTTTGGTGGCAGAGAATTTATTCTCTTGCTTAACACCCTTCTCTGAGATGTACGAGCTTAGAGGTTATATATCGATAGACATCAGTCGCATGGCGTGAATTGCCTGTGTGGCATGCTGAGATGCAAATGATCAAGGCTCCTGTTGAAAAGCAGAGTCTTGTGGTTGATGATCAAAGCACGAACTTAAATGGAATAGCTTTGCGTATAGCATTAATTCGTGAGCCTCACACCCCGGTATGAACCAGAAATGAGAGAGGATTGCAGGGAGAACATGCGTTCCTTTCTAGCTAGAAGTGGTGTCAAGGTATGGAGCCCAGACATTTTTACTTATGTGGATGTTGGAAAGCATGGTACCTCGGATATATCGGTCACTACGGGGCTGACGGATGATAGGGTCGACATACTGACCAGATTTACTCCCCATAGGGCGCGAAAACGTATTGTTCAGGGATTATTAATCCACTTAGTATGGACCAACCCTGAAGCTCCAAGGCTCACTCGAGATCTGGGCCTGAGGCACAGGCTAGAGTGTCTCGAATTCGGTAAGGATGATCCCTTGCTTTGGTTCATGATGGAAATCCAACTTCCAATACGACATTGTGTGGTTTTGATTGTAAACCTATATATTGCGACATGATATATGGTACCCATGTCGTCTATAATTGATACGTTATGATTGCAATTGTTTTTGAAACATATATGCACTAGTAATAATATCAAATGATTTTGATTTATATGTATCAAGCATATTTTGGCCATTATAAGGTAAAACTCTATCCTCCGGCTTGAGTTGCATCATGTGATGGGACCTGAGCCTTATAATGGTTTCATTTTCTGTAAAAAGCATTGCGTTGTTTAAACGATTTACTTTATTTATGCACTGGCAATCCAATGGAGTAACCCCTTCCGCGTTAGCGGCGCGGTCTTATGATTAGCCTTATTATTAAATAAATTAAGTAGATTTCACATACCAGTCCCGTGACTGACTCGTAGTTTGTTTCACTTTGCAAACTCGGGTGCCCCTATTTTCTATACGGGCAACCTTGTATTCAGGTTTTAGCAAGCTCATTCTGGATAGCTGTAATGTCCCTGGATTTTTAACAATCATTTGCTAAATTTTAAATGAATGATCACATAACTAACTAATTTAAATTAGTAGAACATGATTTAATACTTGAGAAAAAATTAGTTTATCTTTTAAAAACCAGATACATATGTATTTATATATGTATGAAGTCATTAAGAAACTATCTTTCATGTCTTGTTTGTTAAATAAGAATCCAAGTATATATGCATCTTAGTTCACATCCTAATTAATTCTAATCTTATCTAAAGTAAATAAAAGAAGGAAATTTTATTTTTACTTCATAAGGATTGGTGACATGAAAGATTAGCACTTAAGTGATTAAAACAAGATTTGATGTAGGATGAGATCTTACCTCCATTCATGATAGGATGGCCATTTTGGCCTAGGAGCATTAAAGATAGTAAAAGACTTAGTAGTTAAGAATACATATATTTGTTTGCAAAGGACTTACTGCCGATTGATTGAAAAGGGAGCATAAGGTACTTATGCATTAACTGTGTAAAAAGAATGTGCTTTATTTCTACCATATGCATTAACTATTTTGGTTACTTCAAACAAGAATGGACACTTTTTGTTCATGAAGCATTAATGTAAAGGAAAACTTGGCAGCTAAGATATCATTTAAATATATATATGTTTGCAAAAGTCTTAATGCGCACATGATAGAAGTAGCATCTAGCTTGAGAGTATAATTCAATTGTTCCCATCACCATGTAAGAAGAATTTGTCTTTTTTCCTTAAAGTACCATTTGCATCAACCATTTTGGCTAGTTAAAACAAGAGTTGACAATATAGTTCTGTAGTATAAACATGCGCAGGCTATACAAACTATACAACAACTATAAAAACATAGGAGGTTTTGCATTAAAAAAAACAGGACTAGACATTTCATTACTGAACATTCCTGTCGCATGTAACAAGAGTTCCTTTCCCGTAAAAGAAATTAATACATTATTTGTTTATATTATATATTAACTATAAAAAGAGCACTCACATGTATTTTTGCACAACATTTTAAATCTCAAAACTAAAGTGAACAGATCAAAGAACTTTGTGCTGAAAGCCAAGACAAGAAAAAGTGAGTAAACTTCCCTTTTCTCTAATATACATGATAAAATATACACATGAATACTTGTTTATATGTTGCGCTAGTTATTTTACTCCAATACAAAAACTGGAACCAAATTGTAAACCATCTTCTTTTGATTTACTGTTAATTATATGTTGTGAGTGATTAAACACTCACTAACTATTTATGAAAAACCGTGCAAGTTCATCTACTTTTATATGTGTTGTACTTATTATAACCGGACTGCTAAACCTTACGGTTAACTCATATTGTTGATCATACCTGGAATATCTCTGAAGTACAAACTTTGTACTATCAAAACATTTGCTCTGTTTTGTTTAAAATTCCTAAACTAGTTACTAAAGAGGGGAGACTTTAGTGAGATGAGTGGAGAGTACCCACATAGGCTATTTTTACCTTAAACAGGTGACAAATATGTACATGTTCCTTCTATAAAACATTCATGTTTGTCATACTTTATATCAGTAAACAAAGAACACAAAATTGTAATATATATATATATATATATACGTGTGTGTGTGTGTACCTCATTAAATATACACAGTAAAGGATATGTTGGAAACATGATTCTCTTTACTGTGAATTGAAACAAGAAATGCTTGTAAAATTTCAGATGTTAAATGGATATATATAGCACACCTACTCGAGTAAACTGACATATACATATGTCTTGGAAGTTGGGGATAGTAAAGTTAAAAGATTGAAAATATTTCAAATATAAAAAACTGAGTTTTTCCTCGACCTCGAAAGTTTCACTAGGACGACACATGTTGATCGAGTGTCGAGGGACCTCGGAGCAGAGTACAACAAAAATATCGGAAACACGTGTTGAGGATACGGGGTTAGGAAAGGGGCAACTGAAGGTCATATTTATTCAAAGTTTTAATGAAGTTATCCTTTCTAGTCCGTTCATAGAAACAAACTTATATATATGGTTCTGCGATCTTGAAGGGTAAAAGTGGCCGAGCAACCGAAAACGATTCCATGGTTCGTACGGGTGTGGAATCAATAGAAATGTTCAGGTACGGGGTTACTTGTGTGTGTATGTGCACATAAAAACTGTGCACAGTAAAGCTTTGTTTTCAGGGTTCGGAAAAGGAAGGAATAAAGCTAATGTAAATAGCAACAATTCACGCAACAGAAATCGAAGCAATAATGGCGCGGCTGACTTATTTTGAGCCATGCATGTTTTGAGAACATGGTGAACTAGAGCAGCACGCAAGGGAATAATTGTTAATAGCAGGTCCTTTTTTTCCAAAAGAATTGGGCCACGCATGTTTAGTAGAAAAGCAAATATTATAATAATAGGGAGGTGATTCAAAGAAGAAATAGGAAGTGGGAACAATTTGATGTTGCCTTATTTCCGTTGAACAAACACCACTATAATAAGTTTGCCTGGAAACATTTCGGTAAAGTTTAAAAACAACTGCATGGAAGTGAGGACGTGAAAGTGGAACTAGGAAAGGAAGAATGGTATGAATCTATAACAGGCCTCGGCACTTTTATAAAGCAAGCGGGTTTCTTTTTTCATGGATTTTATTTATGTAGGCCACGTAGCAAGGAAATCACGGGGATCAAGGGTGCAACATCAATGTCTGGAAATGGGAAGTGGTACTTTGGCAGAGGTGAAAATCATGAGCGCGGCTTGGAATTTTGGAGGCGGAGTATGGAGTTTTGAACCTTGGTACTTGGTAAAATGGGACTACCAAGTGGAGACGTGGTACTTTAGCTAGCGCATGGCATTTTGGGCGGATTTGTACGCGAAACGCGGAGATTTTGAAAAGTGGTACTTGCGAAACTGGCACTTTGGCAAAGACGCAAACAAATGAGATTCTGAACGAAGTTTTGAATTAAACCAAGTTCGAAATAAAAATAGAAAATAAATAAAAATAAAGGAGAAATTAATAAATAAAAAGAGAATGTTTATTTAAATGTCGTAGGAAAGTGGAAGGAAGACAACAGCAGAAGAGCGAAGCGCAGAAGCTCGACTGTAGAAGTTCTACAGGTTTGAAAATAGAAATAATAAGGAAATAATTAATTTAAATTATTTATGATTAATTAGAAGTGAGAAAATAAATTATAGGAATAACGGATGTATTAAATTATCATATAAACACAGATGACAAACGAAGCAAAAATACCGTGTGCGAAGCATATGCTTTATTTGCTCATTTCTAAATGATGGTTAAAACTGAATAAAATTGTTTGACTGAATCTCATAATCAAAGGATGTGTAAACCGAAACATAATCATGTTCAACTAATAATTATTTGTCAACTCCAAAAGACATTACGTACATCGTTTCGAAGAGGCTGGAACAAATGTTCCACTTCGACTTGAATTATACGCTGCGTATCAGAAATATTGAAGATGGAGATATGCAAGGGCTATTTTAAATAGTACCTTCGGTCTGTCCACTCCCAGGACAACCTGCATGGTCATGTGTCTGACAACGTATATCTATTAGATTCTACACATCAAATTTACGTAAGTATATTACGTTGGTGACAGAGAAATTCGTTTCTCTTAGCTTTATTGCCCGCAATATATTTGGGAAATCGAACGAGTGTTCTGACAGATAGGATGTTGTGACATTCAAAGTAACTAAAGATATAATCTGTCAAAAAGATAAGTTTAGCCTCAAGCTTTACAACCAGGAAATGACAAAAATCGGGCAGGCAGTGAAACACCCCACCTCCGTTAGGGTCACTCTAAAAGGGAATGCCCTAATTTTGGTGGAGGTTTATAAGTATAAGTCACAGATACACAAGACAGATGTAAGAACACATACTCTTTGAACAGCGGAAAACAACAGCAACTTTTATTTCATCTAAATGCGTGCTACACAAACCATGCCATAATTGTCTTACAATACTTCCCAAAAACATTACATTTTCATAACTGTCTTGATTTCATTATTTAAAGAAGCATAAAAACATAAGTAAACTGCATAAGTCCCATAATTGCTGTCCAAAGCCATAGTCCAAAATGAAAGAGATCCAAGCAATACATTCTTTCTCTCCAAGCTGGATGTAAAAACTGGTCATGCTGCGGTATTCCCTCCCTGTGGACCTGGGGGGAGGGGGGAATGAAAGAAAAGAAGACGAAAGAAAAGTAGAGTCAGACATAAAGCCTGAGTAAGTCTAGGACTATTCAGTCTATGAATAAAGAATTGGGCATGATAAGTATAAACTGGAAATGGGAAAGCACCATAAACTAAGTTACGTTGTCTAGAGTCGAATATGCTATCGTACCCCATATTAATCTCTGCACCCCTATAAACTAGTTCCCAACAGGCACCCCATAATCAGGGTGAAGTGATCCATTTCTGATGATCGGCTCCTACTCGCATAGTTACATGTGTCTTACGGCCCCCGTTGTTGTAGTTACCCATGCTGGTCCCACCATGGGGTGTATCAAGTCCCACGGTGGCGGCCCGACACAATTCTAGAATGCACAGGTATACTACTGGTGCCCAGTGCCTTATTTTTCTGCGCCGGAGTGTGTGCACGCCCGCATCCCGTTAGAACCTACACTGTTGCAACACCGCCGTCGATTTGACCTCTTACAGTCAGCCCAGTAATCGTGCCCCACCCTGCCTAGTTCAGGGTATCCTGATACACCTTGTAGGGTTACTGTTGAAAAGGGTCCCCCGCTACTAGGTTTTCTATTTCCAGCCAACATGCTAAGTTGGTTAAGTGTTTTGTAAACCTAACCCCCAATCAGTCTGTATAGTTTAGCATGTTCCATTTTGATTAAGTATTAATTCAATTTACTTAATCCTATCAATCCTGACTCAGCCTTAATTGTCTTATTAAAGCCTCGACCTCTCACATTAGACAGGTATTGTTGTGGCTGCCTGTTGCCGGTTGGGTCCGGGCAGTCTTACGCCACAACTCAGTCTAACCTCGGGTCTTTATTGGGCTCCGTGTTTAACCATCCACATTGGATAGGTATTGTTGTGACTACTGGACAACCGGGCGGTTCCGGGCAGGTTTACATCACAACTCAATCCAACCTCGGGTTAAACACATCGTATTTTCTAAATTTACATATTTTGTCTCTTTTCTTTTTATATGTAAATATTTGCGGCCCATTATTCAAATTCATCTTTACTGGGTAAAATTAATTTATACCACTTAATTGTTTTTCAAGATCGTTAGCATGCGTCAAACATGCCAACACATATGTTTATATTTTAACCCAAACGTCATTACCCCCGTTCTATACGTTCGCTACAATATAACATATGTTGGGTTTAACATTTAAACCCAACTTAGCCACATGAAAAAGGGGAGGCTTAGAACATGGTGTTTATATATACTAAGTAACATAAAAAGGGGAGTGCGAACGCATGAACTTGCAACATAACGATCTAATTAACATAAATTAGGCACTTGTGAACTTGCATTGTAATAGCATATAATCATGGCATAAACATACCTAAACATGAATCATGGTTTTTAATCTATTCATAGAATCATGGCATAAACATACCTAAACATGAATCATGGTTTTTAATCTATTCATAGAATCATGGCGTAAACATACCTAAACATGAATCATGGTTTTTAATCTATTCATGTAAACTTGCAAGTGGAATGTAAATCTGACTTAATTATGTGTCACATATATTATCATATGATTTTTAAAAAAACATAGGCCTAAAACATGTTTTCAATTAGGCATAACACCAAACATAGTTTAGTCATGTTCATAGAATTAATACAAGTTCACAAAGATGCTTGCTTTTGTCACTAATACAAAAGTATGGTTTTTACACTTGAACCATGATGCCAATTCTAACATAAATTCATATAAAACATAATACTTAATTGAATCCAACTACACACTAAAAGTGATCATAAAAATGTACATCACGTTGGCATAATAGCGAATCATATACTTGCATGAATCTCAAATAAACTACCACGAACATATAGTTGTTAACTTTCAACATGAATCACATACTTGCAAATATCCAATAGGCCTAACATCGTTATACCACAATATCCCAAATCGATTCGTAATTAGAATCATAGCAACGTACAATTATGAATTATTATCACCACAAATTAAGTACAATTCTATTTCTCATTTTACACAAATCAAAACACAATTATTTATTCACATCGGAATAGCACTCTACTTACAACGTATGACGAATCTTCAATTCAGGTTTCTGAATTCTGAATTTGGAGATGCTATCCTCTGTTGTAGGCGTTGTTTTGTTTTAGTTGTCGTTGCTTTAAGCTTTTGAATTGTCTCCAAATCGTTTCTCAACTTTGACGGCTACTCCTTGTCCATCCTCAGCAGCATGACGGTCTCATTCTCATTTTTATTTGTATGAATTAGGTGGAGTCTTAGGTCCTTTTTATAGAGTTTGTGAATTGATTAGGACCGTCGATGGAGCTTGGATTAATATTAGCCATTCGTTTGAAGGAGAGACCAATTAGGAACTGACACCTAAACCTAGTGACAAGGCAAGGCTCAGAAATTCGGCCAAGCACAGACCAGGCCAGCCAGGGGGGCTGGGTTCGACCTGGCTCAGGGGCTAGGTCGACTCCCCAGTCGACCCCTGTGTTGACTTGGCAGTCGACCTGGGTGCCCCAGGTCGACTACCCAGTCGACTTGGGTGCCTTAGGCGAGAAAATTCCGCCCTGGCCAATCTGGCCCCATTTTTTTTTTGAAATTTGAATTTGTTTTCTGAGCTGTTTTTGTCTGTTTGAATTTTAAACTGAATTCTGAAACTTCCAGAGGCCATATCTCCCTCATACGGAGCCCGTTTTACGCAAACTCGGACGCTATCTCAAGAAGAATTCCGAGACGAACGCAATGGCGTATCCCGTTTCCCTTAATTCATTGATTTGAAATTAGTTATACTTTAATTTGTGAATTTCACTGTTATAGAAAATACGGGGTGTTACATTCTCCCCCACTTAAAAGGATTTCGTCCCTGAAATCTTCAAGTTCAGAAAGAATGTACATCCTAACATCCATCTACTCATCCATCAAACATGAGCATCTATTGTCCTTAAAAGACTTCTAATGCTTCATGATCATATGCGAAGTGTGTGTACATGTACTTATCTAATGCAAATCAGTCGGTCTACTGATTCAGTTGACCTCCTTAATACAAATTATGTAAGTGTCATGAATCCATTATGTATGCAAATTTTCCTATTCATGATTCTACATTAGTGCACAATCATTCATATAAATGCAACATTCATATGACAAAACATTAAACTTCAACCATATACGAATATAAATACATATATGCATATGCAATATGAAGTGACTGAGCCGATCTAAAACCTTAATTGTGTGTGTATATGAAACCACGAGCAACCACTAGCAATCACTTGCAACCACTTGCAACCATCATCCATAACATGTTTCAATTACATGTTTTCATCCAAAGAGTTTCTACCTAAAAGATAAGGTCGAGGAGATATACCTAAAAAAGGTAGATAAAAGTGCAACTTAAGGAAAAAGAAAGATCAAAGATGTACCCTCGAAAAGAAAAGGGTAGGCTGCCCGTATTCTAG
This sequence comes from Allium sativum, assembly GCA_030737875.1. Classification (NCBI taxonomy): domain Eukaryota; kingdom Viridiplantae; phylum Streptophyta; class Magnoliopsida; order Asparagales; family Amaryllidaceae; genus Allium; species Allium sativum. The sequence goes on from CM060912.1 coordinate 15,410,170, forward strand.
CTTCAGTTTCCCAAGTTGCGTCTCCCTCGGCGTCGCTCCACTGAACTTTGACGAGCTTGACTTCGCGGTTGCGTAGCTTTTTCACTTCTGTTCCTAATATGCGGGTTGGAACTTTCCTCACGGTTGCTTCGCGTTGCACTTCAGCTTCTTCTAGGATATTTGGCTCTACCACTTCAGCAGATTCATGTAGACATTTTCGGAGGTGCGAAACGTGAAAGACGTTGTGAACTCCGGCTAGTTTTTCGGGTAGGTCTAATCTATAGGCCATTCTCCCAATTTTCTCGATGATAGGAAACAACCCTACGAAACTTGGTGCTAGATTTCCTGTGGATCCAAAACGAACAACGTTCCTTAGAGGAGATACCTTAAGAAAAAATCTGTCCCCAACCTCAAATTCAAGGCCGGTCCTCCTCTTGTCGTCGTAGGATTTCTGTCTGTATTGGGCTGTCTTCATCCTTCTTCGTATCAAGTCTACTTTCTCTGAAGTCTCTCGGATCATATCTGGCCCAAGTATGAGCTTATCAGTAGACTCCCACCAACAAGTGGGCGATCGGCACGGTCTTCCATATAAAGCTTCGAAGGGCGCCATTCCGATAGTTGCTTGGTAGCTGTTGTTGTAGGCAAATTCCACCAAAGGAAGATGGTCTTCCCACGTCCCTCCGAAGTCAAGGACGCACAGTCTTAAAAGGTCCTCCAAAACTCTGTTCACTCTTTCTGTCTGGCCGTCGGTTTGGGGATGATAGGCTGTACTCAAGCATAACTGTGTGCCTACCGCTTTTTGCAGACTCCGCCAAAACTCACTTGTGAAGATAGGGTCTCAGTCACTAACAACGCTGGAGGGTATTCCATGGGGTCGAACAATTTCCTTGAGGTAAAGAGATGCTAGGGATGAGGCAGTTCTTTTACTCTTGACAGATAAAAAGTGGGCGCTTTTAGTAAGCCTATCCACTATTACCCAAATGCTAGTGTTGCCTCTTCTAGACCTAGGCAGCCCATCAATGAAGTCCATTGAGATGCTATCCCACTTCCACTGCGGGACCTCTAGAGGATGGAGCAGACCGCTAGGCTTTTTCTGTTCCGCCTTAACCTGTTGGCACACCATACACTTAGAAACGAAATCTGCCACGTCCTTCTTCATGCCGTTCCAAAAGAAAGTTCTCTTTATGTCCTTGTACATTTTATCTCCGCCTGGATGTATCGTCATCTTGGAGTGATGTGCTTCCTCGAGAACCTTCTTTACTAAATCCCTTGTCTGTGGGACGCATAGTCTTCCGTCTGCCTTAGCCAACCCTTATCGTCGATGGAGTATCTGCTGAGGTGACTTGAAGTCTCACCCCTAATTAGCCTATCAATCATCTCCACAAGCTGAGGGTCTTCACGTTGTGCTGTCCCTATTGAGTCCACTAAAGTCGGGCGTACTTCGAGAGATGCTAGCAAGCCCGGTACAAAATCGGAGGAGGGCCTAAAGTCAAAGCTGGTTATAAACTCTAGGCTTTGTCTTTCAACAAACATCAGGCTTAGGGTCAGTTTCTTTCGGCTCAACTCGTCTGCCACTACGTTGCTTTTGCCCGGAGTGTAGGAGATCTCGAAATCGTACGAGGCAAGAAACTCCATCCATCTCTGTTGCCTCAAGTTAAGGTCCTTATGTGAGAAAAGATATTTCAACGATTTATGGTCAGTGTAAAGTTCGAACTTCTCACCTAGGAGATAGTGTCGCCAAGACTTGAGTGCAAAGACAATGGCAGCTTACTCAAGATCGTGGGTCGGGTAGTTCTTTTCATGAACTTTCAATTGTCTCTCGCCATAAGCTACTACCCTTCCTTCTTGCATTAAGACAGCGCCTAGCCCTGTCCCACATGCATCTATATAAACTGTGAACATCTTGATTCCATCTGGCAACGTCAGAACTGGGCCTGTCGTAAGAGCCCTTTTTAGTCGTTGGAAAGCAAACTCGCAATCCAAGTCCCAATTGAACACTAGATTCTTCTTTGTCATCCTTGTGAGCGGAGCTGATATTTTTGCAAAGTCTCTAATGAATTTTCGATAGAAGCCTGCTAGCCCGAGAAAGCTTCAGACTTTTGTTGCGTTCTTTGGTGTCTTCCAGTCCTGCACCGCTACTACCTTAGCAGGGTCCACAGCTAACCCTTCTTTGGATACTATGTACCTAAAAAACCTTACTTCCTCTCTCCAAAAGTGGCATTTGGAGAATTTGGCTTTTAGTTGATGGACTCGCAGAGTTTCCATGATTACCCTTAGGTGCTGAGCATGTTCCTCTTCACTCTTTGAGAAGATCAAGATATCGTATACGAAGACCACCATGAACTTGTTGAGGAATTCTCTGAACACCCTACTCATCAGGTCCACGAAGTAAGCGGGTGCGTTTGTCAAGCCAAAAGGCATGACAAGCCATTCAAAGAAGCCGTCTGGGGTTCTGAATGCCGTTTTATCGATGCTATCTTTAGCCACTCTTAGCTGATGAAAACCGATCGCCAAATCGAGTTGGGAGAAAACAGACGCTCCGACAAGCTGGTCAAACAGATCGTCAATTCTGGGGAGAGGGTGCCTATTTTTTTTCGTTAGCTTGTTGAGCTCCCTATAGTCAATACACAGACGGAGTGAACCATCCGCCTTTGTAGTGAACACCACTGGAGCGCCCCATTCTGAAATGCACCTCCTAATGAACTCCTTCTCTAGAAGCTCTTTAATCTGTTTACTGAGCTCTTTCCTTTCCCATGGAGCCATGTGTCTAACGGGAAACGCAACGGGCTTTGCATTATCTACAAGATATATGCGGAAGTCTATCTCCCGCTTCGGAGGCAAGCCCTTCACCTCTTCGAAGACATCCGGATATTCCCGGACCACTCTAACCGATTGCAAACTTTCAACAGAGGCATCTAGCGATTCAAGATAACTAAGCATTACCGCATATGAGGGATTACAAGTAATTTCCAGAGTGTTACCGAGTTGGGTCAGAAGCCTAACCACCCTTTTCTCACAATCCAGGATGGCACCATTACTGGATAGCCAATCCATGCCCAAAATCAAACCATATCCCGAGAAGCCCAAAACAAAGGCACTACATCTAAATTCTACGCTTAGAATAGAAATTTTCAATCCCACACAGATCATAGACAAATGAGCCGGTCCCCTGATTGGATTTGAAACAATTAAGGGGTCCTCTACCATACTAGTTTCTAGGTGCAGAGATTCTACTAAAGCATATGAGATAAAGGAGTGTGATGCACCAGAATCAAATAAAGTGCGAACTGGGTGATCATAAAGATAAACTACACTTTCTACAGAAGTATTTATACCTCGCTGTTGCAGAGGTGGCACTTCTAGCACATGAACCCGTGGCCCTGAGGTGGATCCAGCCCTCTGCCCCTGCCCTCGTTTCTTTGGGCAATCCTTAGCCATGTGGCCTGTCTCACCGCAAGAAAAGCACCCACCATTCATCTTGGCCTTCTTTTTCCGGCAATCTTTCACTAAGTGCCCCACTTTGCCACAGAAATTACACTTCCTCTTCTCTTCTTTGTCTTTCCCGCCCTTCTTAAAGTCTGTCTTCTTAGGTTGTAAACCCTCTTTCTTCCCTTGAGAGCTTTCCGCCTTTGTCTCCTTCTTGCCCTTATCCTCTTCGTTCAGCAATGCCATCTGCATCAACCTTTCATACGTAGCTCCTATGGGTATATGGGTCATGGCCAAACTGTGTAATGGCTCATTCAATCCTTTGACCAAGCGGAGAGCCTTCTTGTGTGGAGTGTTGACTAGGTCCAATCCGAACCTAGCCAGCTGATCGAACTGATTAACATACTCTTTGACTGTCATATTCCCTTGCTTAAGAAATAAGAATTTTTCCAACTGAAGACTCCTTTCAGCTTATGAAAGAAATTTAGCCTCAAACCTTGCCCTAAAGTCCTCCCATGTTTCCACTGGTCTTTCTGCATTGGTGACTTCCCACCAGTAGGAAGCCTCGCCTTTAAGTAGCCATACTGCTAGTTGCACCTTCTGCCTATCTTCTACCTCAAAGATGACGAATAAGTCCTCGGTTTCCTTCAGCCAATTCCTGGCTGCCACGAAGGACTCGGTTCCATGAAAGTCCTTTCCTCCCATAGCTTTAAAATCTTTACATATCTTAGCAAAAGTATTACCCCGCGGAGGAGGTGGAGGAAGAGGTGCTGCTGCAGTTGGATGATTTCCCGCAGTTGGGGGAGGAGGAACGGTAGGACCTGGCTGAGTGGCCCTCGCTTCTAAGAATCATCTGAACCAACCAGGTATTGGTATACCCTCTGGCAAGTTAAGTTCTTCGGTCTTGCTGAAACAAAAAGGGTAGATTCAAAACGAAGGATAAAAGATAATACCTATGGCTTTGGGGGACTATGCCTTTTTAAAATAAAATAATATTTTATCTTTAAAAATGCTTCTTTAAATTTTCTTTTCTTTTTGGAAATGAATTTTCAAAACTTTTTATCTTATCTGGTAAACCTATGCTCTGATACCAAGTGAAACACCCCACCTCCGTAAGGGTCACTCTCAAAGGGAATGCCCTAATTTTGGTGGAGGTTTATAAGTATAAGTCACAGATACACAAGACAGATGTAAGAACACATACTCTTTGAACAGCGGAAAACAACAGCAACTTTTATTTCATCTAAATACGTGTTACACAAACCATGCCATAATTGTCTTACAATACTTCCCAAAAACATTACATTTTCATAACTGTCTTGATTTCATTGTTTAAAGAAGCATAAAAACATAAGTAAACTGCATAAGTCCCATAATTGCTGTCCAAAGCCATAGTCCAAAACGAAAGAGATCTAAGCAATACATTCTTTCTCTTCAAGCTGGATGTAAAAACTGGTCAAGCTGCAGTATTCCCTCCCTGTGGACCTGGGGGAGGGGGACGAAAGAAAAGTAGAGTCAGACATAAAGCCTGAGTAAGTCTAGGACTATTCAGTCTATGAATACAGAATTGGGCATGATAAGTATAAACTGGAAATGGGAAAGCACCATAAACTAAGTTTAGTTGTCTAGAGTCGAATATACTATCGTACCCCATATTAATCTCTGCACCCCTATAAACTAGTTCCCAACAGGCACCCCATAATAAGGGTGAAGTGATCCATTTCTGATGATCAGCTCCTACTCGCATAGTTACATGTGTCTTACGGCCCCCGTTGTTGTAGTTACCTATGCTGGTCCCACCATGGGGTGTATCAAGTCCCATGGTGGCGGCCCGACACAATTCTAGAATGCACAGGTATACTACTGGTGCCCAGTGCCTTATTTTTCTGCGCCGGAGTGTGTGCACGCCTGCACCCCGTTAGAACCTACACTGCTGCACCACCGCCGTCGATTTGACCTCTTACAGTCAGCCCAGTAATCGTGCCCCACCCTGCCTAGTTCAGGGTATCCTGATACACCTTGTAAGGTTACTGCTGAAAAGGGTCCCCCGCTACTAGGTTTTCTATTTCTAGCCAACATGCTAAGTTGGTTAAGTGTTTTGTAAACCTAACCCCAAATCAGTCTGTATAGTTTAGCATGTTCCATTTTGATTAAGTTTTAATTCAATTTACTTAATCCTTCAATCCTGACCCAGCCTTAATTGTCTTATTAAAGCCTCGACCTCTCACTTTAGACAGGTATTGTTGTCGCTGCCTGTTGCCGGTTGGGTCCGGGCAGTCTTACGCCACAACTCAGTCTAACCTCGGGTCTTTATTGGGCTCCGTGTTTAACCACCCACATTGGATAGGTATTGTTGTGACTACTGGACAACCGGGCGGTTCCGGGCAGGTTTACATCACAACTCAATCCAACCTCGGGTTAAACACATCGTATTTTCTAAATTTACATATTTTGTCTCTTTTCTTTTTATATGTAAATATTTGCGGCCCATTATTCAAATTCATCTTTATTGGGTAAAATTAATTTATACCACTTAATTGTTTTTCAAGATCGTTGGCATGCGTCAAACATGCCAACACATATGTTTATATTTTAACCCAAACGTCATTACCCCCGTTCTATACGTTCGCTACAATATAACATATGTTGGGTTTAACATTTAAACCCAACTTAGCCACATGAAAAAGGGGAGGCTTAGAACATGTTGTTTATATATACTAAGTAACATAAAAAGGGGAGTGCGAACGCATGAAATTGCAACATAACGATCTAATTAACATAAATTAGGCACTTGTGAACTTGCATTGTAATAGCATATAATCATGGCATAAACATACCTAAACATGAATCATGGTTTTTAATCTATTCATAGAATCATGGCTTAAACATACCTAAACATGAATCATGGTTTTTAATCTATTCATAGAATCATGGCGTAAACATACCTAAACATGAATCATGGTTTTTAATCTATTCATGTAAACTTGCAAGTGGAATGTAAATCTGACTTAATTATGTGTCACATATATTATCATATGATTTTTAAAAAAACATAGGCCTAAAACATGTTTTCAATTAGGCATAACACCAAACATAGTTTAGTCATGTTCATAGAATTAATACAAGTTCACAAAGATGCTTGCTTTTGTCACTAATACAAAACTATGGTTTTTACACTTGAACCATGATGCCAATTCCAACATAAATTCATATAAAACATAATACTTAATTGAATCCAACTACACACTAAAAGTGATCATAAAAATGTACATCATGTTGGCTTAATAGTGAATCATATACTTGCATGAATCTCAAATAAACTACCACAAACATATAGTTGTTAACTTTCAACATGAATCACATACTTGCAAATATCCAATAGGCCTAACATCGTTATACCACAATATCCCAAATCGATTCGTAATTAGAATCATAGCAACGTACAATTATGAATTATTATCACCACAAATTAAGTACAATTCTATTTCTCATTTTACACAAATCAAAACACAATTATTTATTCACATCGGAATAACACTCTACTTACAACGTATGACGAATCTTCAATTAAGGTTTCTGAATTCTGAATTTGGAGATGTTATCCTCTGTTGTAGGCGTTGTTTTGATTTAGTTGTCATTGCTTTAAGCTTTTGAATTATCTCCTAATCGTTTCTTAACTTTGACGGCTACTCCTTGTCCCTCCTCAGCAGCATGACGGTCTCATTCTCATTTCTATTTGTATGAATTAGGTGGAGTCTTAGGTCCTTTTTATAGAGTTTGTGAATTGATTAGGACCGTCGATGGAGCTTTGATTAATATTAGCCGTTCGTTTGAAGGAGAGACCAATTAGGAGCTGACACCTAGCCCTAGTGACCAGGCAAGGCTCAGAAATTCGGCCAAGCACAGACCAGGCCAGCCAGGGGGGCTGGGTTCGACCTGGCTCAGGGGCTAGGTCGACTCCCCAGTCGACCCCCGTGTCGACCTCGGTAGCCCAGGTCGACTACCCCGTCGACCTGGGTGCCTTGGGCGGGAAAATTCCCGCCCTGGCCAATCTGGCCCGATTTTTTTTTGAAATTTGAATTTGTTTTCTGAGCTGTTTTTGTCTGTTTGAATTTTAAACTGAATTCTGAAACTTCCAGAGGCCATATCTCCCTCATACGGAGTCCGTTTTACGCAAACTCAGACTCTATCTCAAGCAGAATTCCGAGACGAACGCAATGGCGTATCCCGTTTCCCTTTATTCTTTGATTTGAAATTAGTTATACTTTAATTTGTGATTTTCACTGTTATAGAATACACAGGGTGTTACAGGTAGCATGGCTATGTGGGTAGCTCCCATTAGGGTGTTATCACCTATCTAGAGATTAATTTTATTCCTTATTCTGTCAATGCTGTCCCATTCGGGAAATGGTTGCCGTACACAACCATTGGTGATATATATTCGATACACTCAAGAGAAATAAGTGGTCGGTCATGTGTGGCTGGGTTACAAGAAGTTCTTATTGAACCTAGTGTATTCCGCTCTAGAGATACACTATCGGAAGGCGGTTCCATACCTTGTCATAGTTGGAAATCCATTCTCCATAAGCGTTAAGTGGGTTTGTTTGTATATTATATAAGTAGAATGTAAGATGCAAACATTCTACTGGATTCTAAATTATTTGTGGAAACCCTAGACATTATCATAATACTTGATTTAAATATACAAACTGTTTTGATTCTCATAAGGTAAAAACTCGTTCCGTATTCAGGGCGTGGTCCTATGAGTATGATTTTATTTCTTAAACTTGTTTTAAAATCGTTTACTCACACCAGTCCCCGACTGACCCAGAGTTTTTTTCTGTGTTGTCTTTAAACTCTTGGGTACTCATAACACTTGTTATGAGTAGACAAGTAATCTAGGTCTTGACTTAACTTTTTGAGTAGCTGGATGGGAAGGATCTGAATGTTGGTTTATCTATGTATAATTATCTACAAGTTGTTTTATCCATGATGTTATGTACAATTATCTACAAGTTAGTTTATCACAAATGTTTAAGTATGTAATTTATGATGACATGTATCCGTATGTATGAAGTACTCTAATGTACTTGACTTTTGATATGTATTATATTGGGTTGTTATGTTTATGATCAAGTTTTGCTGTGAGATTCTGGTGTTTTCTTTAGTTTTATCTTCTATCCATCTTTTTTTCTTATATAATGATACAACTTCCGAGGTGTTCGAAAGTTGGGTCGTTACAGTTAGTATCGGAGCTTAGGTTACTGAATACCTAGGCTTTGGGTGAGTATTGAGAGAGCGTATTTGAAATAGGATATTATTATATATATTATATATACCTACTTAGAAGGGATCGACTTGAGTTAAATAACTGAGTATTTTAACATTTGATCAAGTTTGATTATCGACCTGATATATTCAGGTGATTAATTATGAATACCCATGGACAAAGGAGTCGAGCTAGTGGAACCACCACTACAATGGTCTAACACTACTCAGAATCCGGTAGAAACCATAGAAGAAGTTGCGCCAATTGAATGGAGATCGAATTTTGCAACTACGTGTATGGAATATAGTACTCTAGGAGGGAAGGTTTTCGAAGGAACCGAATCTTTCATTGAATTTCAAGCGTGGCTGAGATCTTGTGAGCAAATTTTTAAAGGACTGAATCTGAATGATGAGCAGAAACATCTTTTGGCTTCATGGCAACTTCAAGGAGCTGCAACAATCTGGTGGGACGCACAGACTACGAACGTTTCTAAAGACGAGTTTACTTGGGGAAAATTCAAAGAGGAATTTGAAGCACAATTTATTCCCGCAGCAGGCAAGACTAGGATGTATCGGGATTTCATAGATTTCAAGCAAGGAAACCTACCATTAGCAAAAAACGAGAATAAGTTTAACGAACTTTCCTATTTTGGATCGGAGTTGATCAACATTTCGCTCAAGATAAACGAGATGTTCACAGCGGGTTTGAAGGATAATTTGCAGGTAAAGATGATTGGACATCTGAAGGATCCATTCATTGACTTAGTGGATACGGCCATTCGACATGAAGCACTAGATGCAAAGAAACCAGTGGCAAAGTAGCAGACTGAAGAAACAGTAGAGGAAATCCCAACAAAAGGAAATTAAATTCAAATTGGAAAACAAGGAAAATGGAAAAGAGGGAGTGGAGAAGTCCCAGGATGGTTATAAGAACTTGGTGTGCCACAAATGTAAAGTGAAGGGACACATCGCAAGGTTTTGTAAGAATTCGAAGGTCAAGAAGCTAGAGCCACCTCAGCAGCAACCACAGTGACCAGGTAATGCTGTTGTCTGACAAATTTTATGCTATAAGTGTCATTAACTTGGATACCTGTTCAATGAATGTCCGCTTATGAAGAGGGCACAACAAACCAAGATCTATGCTATTAAGAACGAACCATCAACCCAGAAGATATGGAAACAGAAGAAGTTCTGGAAGGTACTCTATCTTTTTAAACAAAAGGAGTTAAATTTATTTGGGTGGGCCCAAGAATTTGTTGAATAAATTGAATTTAATTAAAATGATATTTAATTATCTTAATATAGGAAACAAAGTTAAAATTTTAAATAGAATCATAGTTTGATATTACTAGTAATTAAGTACAAAATTAAGTTATTAACGTGTATGATCCCATGATAAGTGAACTGGTTGATTTTTGAAATAGAGTCAGATTTCTAAGTTCTAAAATGGAGATAACTAATTTAATAATTAATTAGCTAAGGGAGACTGTGGATGGAACTTAATGGAGTTAAGTATATTGACCTGAGGAGTTGAATATGGATTCAAATTTAAAAAGAGAATTTGGGGCAGATAAATATATTTGAACGGGTTGATTCAAATTAAGGAAGTATATAAGACTTGGAAATTTTAGCAAATGAAATCAAGGATATTTTAGAGTAATATGAGTAATGAGGAATTAAGTTTAGGGGTTAAGAAATTGGAACCTAACTGGAAAATTAGTTAAGTTGAATGATTTTCTAGGTATCGATCTGATGTTGACTTCGGTCTTCAGGGTTGATACTTAGAGGGTTATTCGTTTACTGATTTACGGTTAGGGACTGATAAATGTTGAGAAATAGTAATGCAGTAATGGAAATGTTTTCCAATCAAGTGACAGATATTTTAGATATGTAATAACTGTGATAAAATTAATAATGTGTGTTGATTATTTATGTATATAAGTTATAACTTGAATCTACGCGTTAATATCAAATTTCGAGGACGAAATTTTTATAAAGGGGTAGATTGTAATGTCCCGGGATTTTTAATAGTCATTGGCTAAACCGTAAATGAATGATCACATAACTAACTAATTTAAATTAGTAGAACATTATTTAATACTTGAGAAAAAAAATTAGTTTATCTTTTAAAAACTCCATACATATATTTATAAATGGATGAAGTTGTTAAGAAAGTATCTTTCATGTCTTGTTTGTTAAATAAGAATCCAAGTATATACGCATCTTGGTTCACATCCTAATTAATTCTAATCTTATCTAAAGTAAATAAAAGAAGGAAATTTTATTTTTACTTCATAAGGATTGGTGACATGAAAGATTAGCACTTAAGTGATTAAAACAATATTTGATGTAGGATGAGATCTTACTTTCATTCATGATAGGATAGCCATTTTTGTTCAGGAGCATTAAAGATAGTAAAAGACTTAGTTGTTAACAATACATATATATATATATATATATATATATTTGTTTGTAAAGGACTTACTGCCAATTGATAGAAAAGAGAGCATTAGGTACTTATGCATTAACTGTGTAAGAAGAATGTGCCTTTATTTCTACCATATGCATTAACTATTTTGGTTACTTCAAACAAGAATGGACATTTTTTGTTCATGAAGCATTAATGTAAAGGAAAGCTTGGCAGCTTAGACATCATGTAATATATATATATATATATATATATATATATATATATATATGTTTGCAAAAGTCTTACTGCGCACATGATAGAAGTAGCATCTAGCTCGATATTATAATTAAATTATTCCCATCCCCATGTAAGAAGAATTTGTATACTTTTCCTTAAAGTACCATTTGCATTTACCATTTTGGTTAGTTAAAACAAGGGGTATTTGCAATTGGCACGCTTAACTTTATGGTGGGATCCGACGCGTCCGACGCATTGGACACTAATTACTTTTGCTCTTTCCGGATGAGACGATCCGTGAACATCGAAAAAGTAACCATTGGCGTACGACGCGTTGGACGCCAATGGTTAATTTTCCAACGTATCCTTCCAGGCACTATAAAACTCCCTCCACCCCCGATTCTCCTCCATCTAACCCGAAAGCACCCCTCTTTACCTCCAAAAGCTTCGAGCAATTTCAAGTTGCAAAAAAGGTATTTTTTAATACCGTTGTGTTTATTTTTCAATTGTCTATAACATATGTTTTTTTTTTGAATTTTTCTGATTTTTTTTGGGAATGCAGATGTCTACCTCTTCCACCTCTGCTGCTTCGCAGCCATTTGCGAATTGGACGAACGACCTGGAGTCCGCGTTTATAGATATTTGCATTGAGTTTATAGCCGAGCGCGATACGGGCGTCAGCAACTTCTACTCAACAGTCGCGGCAGCAATGAACGACCGTTTTAATCTGGAGTTCACAGAAACCCAGATTAAAAATAAATGGGATAACATGAAGCGCTCTTTTTGCGATTGGGATAGACTGCTACGAACACCTGGAGGTGTATGGAATGAAGCATTCAATTATCTGGACGGCTTTGATGATTTTTGGAGTACCGGCGGTGGCAGTCCATACAGACGATTCAGGAAGAACTCGCCGTTGAAGTTCTGAGAGTAGGATATTATGTTCGAGAGTTTGTTTGCGCAAAGATACTTGTGCGTACCCGATTCCTGATGTTGCGCCTCCTACTGCACCAGCACCTCCACCAGCGCCTGTGCCAGCTGCTTCTTTCTCCCCTACCGAAGCGAGATATTATACTGGTTGGATGACTTCGGGCGATTCCCCCTCTAGTCAGCCCTCTAGGCGCAGACAGATAGAGCGTCCCGGCTCGTTTATGACCGCCATGTGAGATGGCTTGCTGCTCGTTGCTTGGAGATTGTTTAGGGATCGACGCGTGTCGAGCTTTGGGAGATTCTGACGATTTTCCTCAATGATGCGCGAAATGTGGAGATTGTTCAGGAGCTTGCCGATGAGGGAATACGTGGTTTTATTTTAGAGGAGTTGAGCGCTTTACCTCATCGTCGTGTTTTTTAGGTTTTCATGTATTTGTTTTAATTCCAGTCTTGTTGTGTTCTTTATGTTTGTATTTCTGATCGTGTAATTAAAAATGTAGTCGTTTTGTTTTATGCAATTAGTATTTAATAAATTCAAAACAATTAATTAAACAATTAAATAACACATTAAAATACCCCGTTCGTAGCTAAAAACACATTCCCCGCTCGCTACAGTACCACGCTCACATTCCCTGCTCAAATACCCCATTCCCGTTCATTAAGAATGCACCCCAAGAGTTGATAGTATAGTTCTACAGTATAAACATGCGCAGGCTATACAAACTAGACAACAACTATAAAAACATAGGAGGTTTTGCATCAAAAACAAAAACAGGACCGGACATTTCATCACTGAACATTCCTGTCGCATGTAACAAGAGTTCCTTTCCCATAAAAGTAATTAATACATTATTAGTTTATATTATATATTAACTATAAAAAGAGCACTCACATGTATTTTTGCACAACATTTTATATCTCTAAACTAAAGTGAACAGATCAGAGAACTTTGTGCTGAAAGCCAAGCCAAGCAAGAGTGGGTATATACTTGTTTATATGTTGCGCTAGTTATTATACTCCCATACAAAAACTGGAACGAAACTGTAAACCACCTTTTGATTTACTGTTAATTATATGTTGTGAGTAATTGAACACTCACTAACATTTATGTAAAACCATGCAAGTTCATCTACTTTTATATGTGCTGTACTTATTATAACTGAACAGCTAAACCTTACGGTAACTCATATTGTTCATCATACCTGGAATATCTCTGAAGTACAAACTGTGTACTGTCAGAACATTTGCCCGTTATTTTTTTTAAAATTCCTAAACTAGTTACTAAAGAGGGGAGACTTTAGTGAGATGAGTGGAGAGTACCCACACAGGCTGTTTTTACCTTAAACAGGGGACAAATATGTACATGTTCCTTTTATAAATCATTCATGCTTGTCCTACTTTATATCAGTAAACAAAGAACACAAAAATGTAATATATATATATATATGTGTGTGTGTGTGTGTGTGTGTGTGTGCCTCTTTAAATATAGACAGTAAAGGATATGTTGGAAACAAGATTCTCTTTACTATGAATTGAAACAAGAAATGCTTGTAAAATTTCAGATGTTAAATGGATATATATAATACACCAACTCGAGTAAACTGGACATATACAAAAGTCTTAGAAGTTAGGGACAGTAAAGTTAAAAGATTGAAAATATTTCAAATATAAAGAACTGAGTTTTTCCTTGGCCTCACAAGTTGGGGTATCAGTTTTCACTAGGACGACACATGTTGATCAAGTGTCGAGGGATCTCGGAGCAGAGTACGACCAAAATATCAGAAACATGTGGTGAGGATACAGGGTTAGTAAAGGGGTGACAGAAGGTCATTATTTAATCAAAGTTTTAATGAAGTTATCCTTTCCATTCAATTCATAGAAATAAACTTATATATATGGTTCTACGATCTTGATGAGTAGAAGTGGACGAGCAACCGGAAACAATTCCAGTCTGGTTCGCACAGTTGTAGAATCAGTAGAAATGTTTGGGTATGGGGTTACTTGTGTGTGTATGTGCACATAAGAACTGTGCACCGTAAAGCTTTGTTTTCTGGATTCGTAAAAGGAAGGAATAAAGCTAATGCAAACAGCAGCAGTTCACGCAACAGAAATGGAAGCAATAACGGGGCGGATGGCTTGTTTTGAGCCATGCATGTTTTGAGAACATGGTGAACTAGAGCAACACGTAAGGGAATAAATGTTAATAGCAGGTCCTTTTTTCCCCAAAGAATTGGGCCACACACGTTTAGTAAAAATCAAATATTAAAACAACAGGGAGGGGATTCACAACTGAAATAGGAGGCGGGAACGATTTGATGTTGTCTTATTTCTGGTGAACAAACACCACTATAATAAGTTTGCCTAGAAACATTTCGGTAAAGTTTTAAAACAACAGCATGGAAGTGGGGATGTGAAAGTGGAACTAGGAAAGGACGAATGGTATGAATTTATAGCAGGTCTCGGCACTTTTATAAAGCAAGCGGGTTTCTTTTTTCATGGATTTTATTTATGTAGGCCACGTGGCAAGGAAATCACGGGGATCAAGGGTGCGACATCAGTGTTTGGAAATGGGAAGTGGTACTTTGGCAGAGGTGAAAATCATGAGCGCGACTTGGAATTTTGAGGCGGAGCATGGTGTTTTGAACCTTGATACTTGGTAAAATGGTACTACCAAGTGGAGACATGGTACTTTAGCTAGCGCATGGCATTTTGAGTGGATTTGCAGGCGAAACGCAGAGATTTTGAAAAGTTGTACTTGCGAAACTGGCACTTTGGCAAAGACTGCAAACAAAAGAGATTTTGAACAAAGTTTTAAATTAAACCAAGTTCGAAATAAAAATAGAAAATAAATAAAAATAAAGGAGAAATTTACAAATAAATAAAAAGAGAATGTTTATTTAAATGTCATAGGAATGTTGGATCTAAATCCAATAAGAAGTTTCAAGGGAATAGAGAATGCTATAAATGCCATCAGACCGGTCATCTTGCAAAGGGTTTCCAGCTATCAAAGAAGTCTATAATAGCACATGTAAATGAAGTGGCAGAAGCTCCAGCACCCTCAACTAGTAAGGAAAGACCATATGTTTTGGAAGGCACCCTTACTATTAAAAATATTCCTGTTACAGTATTATTTGATACAGATGCATTACGAAGTTTCATTTCAAGTAACACCGTTGAAAAGTTAAAATTAGAAGAGAGAAATATTAAAGAATCGATTAGTGTTCATAATCCAATAGAAGGTTAACTTATTCTCGGTTTATATTGTAGAGTGACGATCTCTTATTCTTGTTACCATTTTCCTATTAATTTGATCGTCATGAATTTTTCTGAGTTCGATGTTATTCTTGGGCTGGAATGGTTAACGAAATATGAGGCCGAAGTTAAATGTGCCGAAAGGATCGTTAAGGTTAAAACGAAGCTTGGAGATATTATTATACCATGCTTAGGCTCAAATTCAGGTAGAAAAGAATTTTGGTCTGCTCTTGATGTTTCTCTTTCTTCTGTAGAAAATATTCCTGTCATTCAAAATTATGCGGATGTGTTTGAGTAAGTGGATAGCTTACCGCCACAAAGAGAAATTGATTTCAAGATTGATTTAAATCCAAATGTAATCCCAGTAGTGCACGCAATTCGAAGAATGACCTTGAAATAGAAAGAAAAATTGGGTGATCAAACTCGAATATTGCTATGGAAAGGTTTGATCAGGCCTAATTTTTCGAATCGGGGAGCAGCTATGGTGTTTCTTTCAAAGTCAGACGGTACTCTCCAATTGTGTGTTGATTACCATGATCTCAATAAGTAGATATTGAAGAATAAATATCCATTACCCCGCATCGTTGATTAATTGGATCGATTGAATGGAGCGAAAGTATTTTCGAGAATGGACCTAGCTATAGGTTTCCATCAGTTGTGAATTGCTGAAGAATGTGTTCCTTTGACATCTTTCATAGGTCCGGACTTATTTTATGAGTGGTTAGTAATGTCGTTCGGCTTATGTAACGCTCCAGCTTATTTCATCGATTTAATGAACAAAGTATTTAGAGAAGTCTTGAATAAATTCGCACTGGTTTTCATTGATGATATTCTGATCTTCTCTAAGTCAGCTAGCGAGCACGCTAAACATTTGGAACAAGTTTTGGAAATTCTCACAAAGAACATATTAAAAGCCAAATTCTCTAAGTGTATATTCTGGCAAGAAAAAGTGAAGTTCCTTGGTCACGTCGTATCAAAGGAAGGAATTCCAGTGGACCCAAGCAAAATTATAGCTATTCAAGATTGGAAACAGCCTAGCAGGCTCATAGAAGTTAGAAGTTTTCTTGGATTGATTAGTTATTATCGGAAATTCGTTAAAGATTTTTCGAAGCTATTTAGTCTAATGACACAACTTACTAAGAAGCACACAAGATTTAATTGGACTCTGTAATGTGAGGCAACTTTCCAAGAGCAGAAATTAAGATTGACTACTGCTCCAGTGTTAACAATTATTGATGGCAATTAAGATTTGATTGTCTATAAAGATCTTCTCTTGAAGGGGTTGGTGCGGTATTAATGCAAAGAGGGCAAGTAGTTGCTTATGCTAGCCATTGGTTGAAGCCGCATGAGAAGAGATATGCTACTCATGATCTTGAGTTGTTAGCTGTTATGTTTGGTTTGAAAATATGGAGGCACTATCTTTTGGGTGAAAAGTTTGAATTATACACCGATCATAAGTCATTGCAGTATTTATTCAACCAAAAGGACTTGAATTTGAGGCAACAACGTTGGTTAGAATTTCTTGCAGCGTACGATCTAGATATTTTGTATACTCCAGGGAAGGCCAACGTTGCAGCTAATGCACTTAGCAGAAAGAATGCCATCATCACCAATCTCATTATTACGCCTTTATTGATTGAGAAAATCTCTGATCTTCAAAAAGACGATTTAATTCGTAGGATCAACAAGAAAGTTCAGAAAGGAAAAACCTTGAGTTTCCAGATTGATAGCAAGGGGGTTCTGAGGTTTAAAGGCCGAGTTTGTTTTCCGAATATTCCTGAACTTAGAAGACAAATACTAGATGAATGTCACAAGTCCAAGCTTAGTATCCATCCAGGAGTGAGTAAAATGTATAAAGATATCAAGCGCACTTTCTGGTGGAGAACTATGAATATAGACATTTCAATATATGTTTGCTAGTGTTCTACTTGTCAGCAAGTCAAAAGCGATCAACAGAAGCTCGCCGGATTGTTACAACCATTGAAGATTCTAGATTGGAAGTGGGATCAAATCTCTGTGGATTTCATAGATGGTTTGCCCCGAACCAAGAAATGAAATGATAGTATATGGGTGATCGTAGAATGTTTCACGAAGACCACCCATTTTATTCCTGTCAGATTAACTAGAACAGCTCAAAGTCTAGCGCATATTTATTTTATAGAAATCGTTAGACTGCATGGAATTCCCAGCAGCATAGTTAGTGATAGAGACCCGATTTTTTCTAGAAAATTCTGGAAAGCATTTCAAAAAGAGTTGGGAACAAAGTTAAATCTGAGCACCGCATATCATCCTCAAACAGATGGCCAAACTAATAGGGTGAATCATATATTAGAAGACTTGTTGTGGGCATATATTTTTGATTTTGGTGGATCGTGGGAAGATCACTTGCATTTGGCCGAGTTTTTATATAATAACAGTTATCAAGCAAGCTTAAAAATGTCACCATTCGAAGCATTGTATGGTAGACCATCTAGATCTCCCGCATGTTGGGTAGAATCAGGCAATCGACTAGTATTGGGTCCCGACATGATTCGAGAAGCTTCGGATAAAGTCGATTTCATTAAGAAGCGACTGCAAATAGCTCAGAGCCAATAGAAAAGTTATGCAAATTCAAGAAAAAGAGATTTAGCATTTTTTTGTTGGTGATTATGTATATTTGAGAGTTTCTCTAATGAGAGGAGTAGTCCGATTCGGGAAAACAGGGAAGTTGGCGCATAGATTTATTGGTCCATTTTCTATACTCGAAAGAATTGGAACTCTTGCTTACAAGGTTCAATTGCCTGACTGGTTGCCAGGAGTACATGATGTATTTCACGTGTCTCAAGTTCGAAAGCATGTGCATGATCCAGATCTGATTGTAGAAAAAGCAGCATAACAGGATTTGGATATTACTCCAAAATTAGCTGTGAGAAGAGAGCCACTGAAAATTATTGGCAAAGAAACCAAGGTTCTGAGAGACAAGAAGGTTCACTTAGTCAAAGTGCAGTGGAGCAGTGATCCTAGAGACTGTACATGGGAAACAGAATATAGCATTAAGCTGGCTTATCCTAAGTGCAGAGTGGACATCTCTGATTAGCTCATGTGCAAGGTACATTTACAATATATTGCATTTCCGTTTTGTTTCCTACTTTACTATTGTTTCCTTTTCGGGGACGAAAGTTTTAAGTGGGGGAGATTGTAACAACCCGGAAAATCAGAACCAATTTTATTTCAAGTAATATTGGCAGAAATTTGGTCAGAATTTAAAAATTCCATTTTTAAATAAGAACAAAGCCCTTAAAGATAGACATTTTGCAAACGACCTCCATTTTCAACAAAGCCATTTTAGTTGGATTAGGAATGTCAATTCATGGGTAGGTTTAAAATTCCATAATTTTTGGAATTAATATGTGAGCGTGGCGAAAGAAAACGTGTTTTGCAAATACAGTGCAAAATTGATCGACCAGAAAAAGGTCATTTTTCAAACGATCTCTTAATTCGACGAAAACAGTTTTGTTGGGACCGTATCGTCCAAACATAGCTAGATTTATTTTTCGGGAATTTTTGGAAGTATGTAGCCCTGGTAAACTAAAATGTATGTTCGAATCCAAAATTGAATGATTTATATTTTAATTTGAAGAAAAACTGACTGAAACAGTCGAATGAGCTTATGAAACATACTCCATTGTGTTCGGAATGAGGGTATTTAGCTAGGGACGACACTCATTGGGTTTGATTTGGAGTTCATATGGAGTAGTGGGTCTTTTCGGAATTAAAAGAATTAAATAATTAAATATACATATCGTGGCCAATAGGATTACCCCCTAACCCTCGTGATTTTCCTGAAGCCGTTGTCTCTCTCTCGCAAACGACGATAAACAGTTCAATCCCTTCTCCCCGAATATCTTTTGATCCACTCAACTAAATAAAGCGATTCTTCAGGGAATTTTGAAGTACTCCGTTTGTTCTTTAAATCCATACGGATTTCAGTATCCATCGTCGTGTATAGTGCTCGAATCACCATCGCAAACCGCCGCCGTTCGCACCCTGATTTCTCCGTCCATCCCTAACAGAGTTCGACCGAAGGACCACGCCCAAGCGTGGGATTCCAATCCCCTTCAGGTAGCATAGGCCAATCATCTCCAAGCTTCGCGGATTAAAAATTAGCGACCTAGTTTTGAACATAAAACGTAAATAACGGCCTGAAGAATGAGGTATATAATTTAATTGTTTACAACATTTTAAAGCATTGCAAAGTTGAATTTAATTATAAAAATCATATCTTTTTCATATGTTGTCGAAATCCAGTGAAACAAGAGACATTGGGACCGTGACATCGTGCATACATTCTAGAAGATAGTAGAACATATTTGGAGCTCTCTACAATTTTAGAAGGAGTGGAACCCAATGTGACATTTATAAATTCAAATTGGAATGGATACGCGTTGTGTAAATTATATAAGCGATGTTTAAATTATGCATACATTGTATAAATCATATATGTGTTTAATGAAACTAAAATGGATATATATATATATATATATATGTATATATATGTATGTATACTCCCCTCGTCCACGGACTATGGACGATATAAATTGTTTGGATTGTGACTGTGAATGATTGATTGTGGCTGCAAAAAAATTGGTTGTGTTTGTGGTGAATTCATTGTGTTGTGAAAATGAATAATATTTTGGAAATGAAATTATTGTAATGCTGCAAGGCCTAGGATAGCAGAGGAGCCATGCTGGACGCGGTGTCAGTGCTAAATACCATGCCATTGTAATGCCGAGATTTTCTGAAATATTCATGTGTTGAAAAATATTCATTGTATAATAAATTGTTTAAACAATAAAAATCACATTTTTATTGTATGTATGAAGTATATAAAATATTCATGTTTGAAATAAATTGTTTAAACAATAAAAATCACACTTTTATTATATGTATGAAGTATATAAAATATTCATGTGTTGAATAAATTGTTGAAACAATAAAATTAACATTTTTATTGTATATATGAAGTGTTTAAAATATTCATGCGTTGAATAAATTCTTGGAACAATAAAAATAACATTTTTATTGTATGTATGAACCATTAAAAATATTCATGTATTGAATAAATTCTTGAAACAATAAAAATATTATTTTTATCTTGTATATGAACTAAATAAAATAATCATGTGTTGAAATACATTTTCATTCGCCAAAAATATCGTTTTTATCATATGTATGAAGTGTTAAAAACAACTATGTGTGGAATTTTTATTTTTATTTTGCCAAAAATATCATTTTTATCATATGCATGAAGTGTTAAAAATAACCATGTGTTGAAATAAATGTTTATTCTTTGAAAATATTATTTTTTACATGCATAGGAAGTTTTAAAAATAACCATGCATGAAAATAAATATTGGATCGCTAAAAATATTTTTTTTAGCGTAGATATGCACATATATACATATGCTGAACAGGAAAATGGATTAGCTGTTAAGTAAAGAATTTATTTGCGTGCCTGACAAATAAGTGAGCCTTAATGAGTTAGCTGCGCAATTTTATTAGTATATAAACTCCTGTGAATGCCATTGGATGCGGTGTGCTGGTTGTTCTGTGTGAGATTATAAACAACACCATAAAAAAGCAACAATTAATTTTAAACTACACTGCATGGCATGCTTCGTGAAGATAGCATACTCTATCATATACGATATAAGCATTTGGAGCTTATGTGACGAGGTTGGGATTACCATATGAGCAAAAAGCTCGTATGGTGATGAATAAATTATAGGTTGAACTGAGGACTGATATGGACTAAATAAAATATAATGATAAATTGCCAGATTTAATGAGGACTGATATGGAGTTGGCAACAATCACGTCTCTCTAGCTATTAGATACGACACATGGATTATTTATTTTCCAACACTGGACAAGGTGACTAGAATTTATTCTCTGGAGTTAAGATTTTTACACAATCCCTTAGGCATAGAATAGGTTACTAAAAATTGTTTATGCTTATTCTGGATTTATTAGGTGCCCAATACGACCCAATAAATTTCCAAAACCCCTCTCTGAGCAAAGGAGGCTATTGCGAAATTTTCCGAAATTTAAAGGCATTAGCCAAATTTTAGAAGTGAAAATAGTTTGGAAATTGTCGAATGAATTATATATATATATATATATATATAAACTAAAATAAAATGATTGTACAACTGCAGTTCTCGTTTTGGAATCGTAACTTTAAACGATTATACCGAGAGATTTGACTGTCGGACTTTCCCGAAACTGGAACCTTGGATTCGCTTTGGAAAGATCTTTCCAACGATATAAAATTTGCTAAATCCAACGGTTAGATTTTGAGAAATGTGTAATTGAAATGTTAATAAAAACAGTTCCAGGGCCGTGTAATGACCTGAAGCGTCGTTTAACTAAAATGGGCTATTTTTAAATAAATAAAAATAGTGATAAATCATTATAAAACATTATAAATGATATTGAATAAAAATAAACTGATTTTACTTGGTTTATTGGATATTCTGATGGTTAGATGTATTTGACATGAAAATATTACATTGAATTGAAACAAGAATGTCAAATAATTTAACCAAAGAAAGAATTGGTTTGAATTCTATATATACGTGAATTATTTAAAAAGGACGAGTTAATTCTCATTTCAAATAATTGTTCGACGATTAAAAGTCGAAGATATGAAGATGGTGCAAGACCGGTGGTCTTCACATCGAATGGATTACTACTGATGCCTTGGATATGGTTAGCTCCCATGAAGGGGTTATAGTGGTAGTGGTCCGAACATACTTGTTGATTGTCCGGATATGCAAGGGCCTCTCTTCCGTATTGGAGATATGGAATGAGGAATAAGGTGCCTCCGGTTTCGTTCAGATACAGAACAAACTTGTAAATGGATGTGTGTTTGACATTGAATTTTATTCTGTGTTGATTGATCTCTATAAATATATATCTGTTTAGTGGCAGAGAATTTATTCTCTTGCTTAACACCCTTCTCTGAGACGTATGAGCTCAAAGGGTATATATCGATAGACACCAGTCATATAGCGTGTTTTGCTTGTGTGGCATGCTGAGATGAAAAGGATCAAGGCTCCTGTTGAAAAGCAGAATTTTGTGGTTGATGATCAAAGCATGAACTTAAATGGCATAGCTTTGTGTATAGCGTTAATTCGCGAGCCTCACACCTCGGTATGAACTAGAAACGGGAGAGGACTGCAGGGAGAACATGCGTTTCTTTCTAGCTAGAAGTGGTGTCATGGTATGGAGCCCAGACATTTTTACTTATGTGGATGATGGAAAGCAATTTACCTCGGATATATCAGTCAACATGGGGTTGATGGATGATATGGTCGATGTACTGACCAGATTTGCACCCCATAGGGCGGGGAAACGTATTGTTCAGGTATTATTAATCCACTACTGTTGACCGACCTTGAAGATCAAAGGCTCACTCGAGCTCTGTGCCTAAGGCACATGATAGAGTGTCTCAAATTCGGTAAGGACGATCCCTTGCCTTGGTTCATGATGGAAATCCAACTTCCAATACGACATTGTGCGGTTTTAATTGTAAACTTATATATGGCGACATGATATATGGTATCCATGCCGTCTATGATTGATACATTATGACCGAAATTGATTTTTAAACATGTATGCACTAGTAATAATATCGAATGATTTTGATCTATATGTATCAAGCATATTTTGGCCATTATAAGGTAGAACTCTTTCCTCTAGCTTGCGTTGCATTGTGCGATGGGACCTGAGTCTTATAATGGTTTCATTTTCTATAAAAAGCATTGTGTTGTTTAAATGGTTTACTTTATTTATGCACTGGCAATCCAATGGACTAAACCCGTTCCGCGTTAGCGGTGTGGTCTTGTGATTAGCTTTATTATTAAATAAGTTAAGTAAATTTCCCATACCAGTCCCATGACTGACTCGTAGTTTGTTTCACTTTGCAAACTCGGATGCCCCTATTTTCTACACGGGCAGCCTCGTATTCAAGTTTTAGCAAGCTCATTTTGGATAGCTATAAAGCTGAGGATGGATTCTATCATTTCTATTAATGTTGTCCTGACTTCATTATGTATATTATGTTTGATTCTGCTGCAGACATTTTATACTATGCTGAAACTGTATTCTGTACTATGTATGATCCTATTATGCTGTGTAACACTGGTGATTATATTATTTCCAATGTAATTTGATGTATATTATCTGGTGTAATTCAATATTTCTGTTCTGCTGTTATTGTTTATGTGTTATATTCCACTGATTATCCTTGCTTCCATGGCACGGGGGTTTAGGGTCATCACATATAGGATTCGTTTTAAGTCCGAATTCTTCAAAGAAAGAAATGTTTGAATGTGTTTAACTATATTTTTCTAATGGGAGTGAAAAATCGAGATTTCATCTTATCGATTGTAAGTTATGTTCAAATCAAATTTTCAGAAAGTCGCTATGGAATCGTTTATAAGCCATAACGATTTATTAAATATAATAAATCATTGGTTTCGAATTTGGAAAAGATATTTAAGGCGTATTATTAATTTGATTTATAGAATTTTTTCATAATTTTTATTTCGAAAAATACGCAACTTTTTGTTTAATATATTTTGCACCCCAAATCATCATTTTGGGATTTCATAATATAAGGTAACTTGTCTATTTTATTATATTTGTGGAATCGTGGCATATTACTGGTCACGATAGTATATTTAATTTTGTCAATAACAGTCCGTAAGTGAATGGAGTTTAAATATGGGTATACTATTTCTTAGCTGAGAAGTAAAGTTGATTTTTATATATACACGTTATCAGTTCATGGCTTTTCATTTGATAGACTACTGTGTCCTTGCATCTGAAAACTTAGTGACTAAGTTTAGCAATGCGTACAACTAAATTTATACTACCGACCATACCTGCTCCGTTACTTAAGCCTTAAGTATTTGTTCAAACTATTTATAACTCCATCGTCTTCGTTTTTTTCACTTTCAGCAAATACAGACCACCTCCACTTTTCTTCCCTCAATATCCGACGCAAGCTACGTGCCCAAAATCTCACGCCTTTTCAAACAAATAAAATACAGCTTCATGTTCTCTTGTTTCAATAATATATCTAAAGATGGGACGTTTGACGCAAGAAGGATCCATGCATGTTGGAGTGCTGTTTGGAGATGTACAAGTGAAGAAGGCGAGAGGCACATGTGTATGTGCATGGAAAGGTGAACGTCAGTGCAGTCCGATAAGTGGAGGAGGCACTAGTGTGTGCGCAGATGGGTTGTGTGAGTTCATGAGTGGGAGTAGCATGTGCATACAAGTAGGGTAGAAAGGATTAGAAATGGCCATGGGTGTCTCGTTTACTGGAGTGCGTTTAAATATGGGGAAGGAGAGTTACTATTCACGTGAGTAGAAATGGCTTGGGTTGAAGAACGTTACTTGATGCCAGAGAAGAAAATGGGGGAATAAAAAAAAAATGAAACACATGCGGTGGTGGCATTTGCGTGGGAGGGAGGATATCGGCCTGAAGGATGGAGGGTTTGCATTGGAAAAATGGACAAATAGGGAGCTGAGTTTCGGTGATTTGGAGCATGCATTTTAAATGGGAGATGAAGGGAACTATTCCTAGCGGTATGTTTATGTCATGGTGGGCTGGGTTTAAAGTGTAAGCTCAATATAAGAAAATGAAAAAAGAAAAAAAAGGGTAGAACCATGAGTAGTTTGAGTATGGAGAATAGCCTTGTTGTTTTTTTGGAACGTGAAAGCTGCTCAAGACGACTGAATATGGTGTGGGCTGAACAAAAATGGTAAAGACCAATATCAAATTTTATTAAGTTTAAATTAAATATTTCATAGTGTGTTAAATTAAAATTTTAATAACTTATGCATACGTTGTCCAAATTTAACAAAACAGGATCCGTTAGGATCATATGGTCGCAGGCTACGTACTGGAACTGGTCTGGAGCCATTTGGAGATAGTTACGATTTTAGGTAGAGTTAAACGTCTAATTCGAATCAACTGACGTTAATCGGTATTCAATGATTAATGACCAATGTAAGTAAACTCACAAACTTTGTCCAGTTCTAAATATTATAAACATTATTTAACATTGGTAAATAATTATTGAATGCTGTATAATGGTTGTTTGGATGATTTACAAATAAATGGGTTGATAGTTATACATATGAAGTTGTTGGCTAATAACTGATTCTTTATCATAATATTGATATGAAATTAGTGTTGTTATTATTGATTTAACATCTGTGAATGCACGGAAACAGGTTGGAGGGATTCAACTAGATTCCTCAATAATTACATTTTTGTTTTTCATATATTTCATTATACGATGTGACGAATAATCTGTGGTTGATTATTGTATGTTTGGGATGTTTGAACAACATTGACCTGAAATAAATGGTATTTAAATACCATAAAATATATTCAAATATATTAGAAAAGAAAAAATGGGGTTTTTAAACGAAAAATCTTTTTTTAAATAGAAATTTAATTTTGAATGGACTAGAATATAATAACTTGTATTAATTATATTAAAAACAAGAAGTTGGGTTTATAAGCGGTATTTATAAATTTAATCGGAAAATTGTTATTAAATAATTTGGAAATGTAAATTTAAGAAATTGGTTAAAAGAGGAACGATGAAATTTGGTCCGATACTCGGAATGCGAGTAGAACTGGATTGAATCCATAAAAATTTATAATTTTAATTCGACTACGTCGATTGTTATAAAATTAATTTAGTTTTAGAAATTATATAAATTATATGATTCAGAATTTAACAAGATGGTTGTTATTTCGTTTGAAACCAATAATATAAAAGCGAATATAAAGTTGAGATTAAGTTACAAACTTAATATATAATTCATAAGAAGTTACGTGTAAACAGAATTTATGAAGTGGAATACAAATATGAATTTATAAAATAACTTGACAAACAAGATTTGAAACTGTAATGGTATTTACTATTTAAATCAAGATTTAATTTAATATAATGAGTCCGGTTTTTTGTAAAGAATAATATTCACATTTTAAAGTGAATAACGATTTAAAAGCAAATGTTTTGTAGATTTGTCATAGAGTTAAGAAAATTAGAAACTGACTGAAAATTAGTTAAGTTGAATAGCTTTCTGAGTATCGATTTGATGTTGGTTTCGGCCTTCAGGGTTGATACTTAGGAAGTTGTTCTCTTACTAGTTTACAGTTAAGGATTGATGGATGTGAAAGAATAGTGATGTAAATAAGATATGAAAATGTTTTCCAATGTTAATAACATATATTTTCAAAATATGGGAAATAAGGAGTGTGAATATGTGGAAACTATTTCCATGAAATCGTGAGAGGCTAAGCGAGTTGGGAAAATATTTGGGTAAATATATTTAAGGGAAATCGGGAAATAAAATGATTATTAATAAATCTATTTAAAGAGGCTCAATATTGATGATGATTGATCGATAAAATCGCTATATGGAAAGAAGATGGTTGTTTGTATGGATGTTTTTCTTTGATAGTTAAATAACTGGCTATCAAAGTGTTTGACCATTTTTCCGTTGTCAATACGGAGAGATCGCGATCAAATTTACAATCTGGAAACAACTCCGTATGGGCACTAGCGTTGCGAATCAGTTTTGATGAAGACAATTGAAGACCGAGTCTATGCAAGGGTTGTTCTGGAAAATCCTAGGTAGAAATTGCTTAAGACAGATTTATAGAATAGTGCCTTCGGTTCGTCCAATCCCAGGACAACTTGCATGAACGAATGTCTGACAGTGTGTATCTAATGAATCGCATAAGTTGATCTCTTCAAACGTATGTACATTGATGGCGGAGGAATTCGTTTTTCTTAGCTTTAAACTTATGGTGTTTTTTGAGAAACCAATTTGTGATTTGGCGGGTATGACAATGTGGCATTCAAAGTAAATGAAGGTGTGATCTGTCGAAAGGTACGTTATGACTTCAATTCTCATCAACCGAGAAATGACAAAAATCGGACATGCAACATGACTAAGTGGGTCACACCCAATTAGGGTATATTATCACCATCTAGAGAATATTCATATTTGTTACTTCTTTCATTTCTATATCTCCCGAGAACGGTTATGTTGGTATACCAACCATAAGGTGACAATATGTTCGGAACTTTCAAGCAAAATGAATGGTCGTTATGTGTGGTTGAGTTACACGATATTCTTGTTGAACTCCAGTGTATCCCCTCTAGAGTGCACTGATCGGAAGGTGATTTCATATCTTGTCATAGTTGGAAATCCATTTCTCAATAAGAGCCCACAGTTTTGATTGTATATTATATATGTAGAACGTGAGATGAAAGCGTTCTGCTAGATTAATATTTACTTGTATTAGACACTATATTAATACCAAAATAATATTGTTTTAACAAATTTTTGGATTACCGTAAGATAAAAACCATCCGTGTTTATGTGTGGATCGGTCTTATGATTTTCATTCCTTTTAAATAATTTTTAAAAGTTAAACCAAATGGTTGGAGTTTACTCACATCAGTCTCATGGCTGACCCATAGTTTATTTTATTTTGTTTTACCCTAAACTCTTGGATGCCCAAATTTATACGGACAGTTAACTAGTCGGGATTTTACAGATATACTTGTAAGAGCTTGGAGCAGGAGGCTTCAACATTAGTTATATATAGAGTTTATTTCCACTGTTACTTGTATGTGATGTACTCTGATGATATATGTAAGTACAAATCACATTTTTGTATTTCAAAAATTGTTATATATTATATTTTATTCGTTCTGCTGTGAGATTCGTGTTTACTCTGATTATATATAGTTGTGTTCTTTTTATTCTTCTATTGTACTTTCTTTCTATTTCTCACCCTCTAAATTCTTTTTATTAATGATCTAGTATTTCCGATGCTCGAATAATCAACATGATGTTTTATGCTGATTTTCAGGGTCAAAAATCCCTGGGTCATTACAGTTCTGACTGTAGCCTCCACCGCATACCCGCAATGAATACAAATATGATACCGATCAACCTCTTAATTATATGGAGGCCGAACAACAAATGCTCGGTATACCTCTAGTTCGTATAAAGGTTGATTAACTGAAAATTGGTTCGTTACTTATTGAATTGGAGGTTAAGCCATTAAACAATGATCAATTTCATGCAGAGGTTCTAAAGATTCCTGAAGCCAAAGTTAGTCAAGATATGAGATTCCACAATGTACTTCCTTGTAGTGTTTCTCTTAATACTCAATAAGACAATCTTCACTGGTTCGTGGACTATTAGAAGGTCCGATAGCTGCCCACAAGTCAGAATCAACAGATGAAGGCCAAGCAAGCATTGCTATTAGTTTGTAGAAGTGTGAGGAAGAAGGAGTTTAGTTGATTTTAAAAATGTGAGGTAGATATATATTCCAGCACATATATACATGTGACATTGTGTACTAAATAGGGGATGGCCCGAGTTGTCTAACTCCTCATAAGCTATATGAAAAGTTGAGGTTGTCAGTTGGTACAGTGACTGTCTACCGCGTTGGATATGATAACATGCTGATCGAGTCAATGATGTTGACAACATGATGCTATTCACACTATATCCAGATTGTATTGAGTAAAGAAAACATACAAAGATGGAGCTGACAACACATTGCAACATACACTATGGCTATGTTGTATTGAGTAAATAAAACAGACAAAGTTGAAGTTGACATGATGTATTATTTGCCATGGGTGTTTTAATTGTTAAAGAAAATTAAATGAAATATTTATATTTAATTAATTTGAGCTATACGCGTTGCGGCAATTCATAGTTTTCAGGTTTGAATTTCAAACTGATATATTGAATTCTATACACGTCGGAATTCATTGAAACAAGAATGTCCTGGGTCTATTAAACTAATGATTTCAAATAAAAGAGAAAATAGAGATTTCATGTTTTATATTTTTAGATATGTCCAAGTTGAATTATACAAAAAATTACAGTACGGTAGATCCTAAAATTTGATGAAATGTTTATATTTAATTAATTCAGGCTTGTGGCATGGCAGTAGTTCATGCTTTTCAGGTTTGGATTTCAAATTAAAATATTGAATCTAATACACGTTTGAATTCTCCGAAACAAGAATCTCCCGGGATTATTAAACTAAGGTTTTAAAATAAAAGAGAAAAAATATCAAGATTTCATCTTTTAGCTTTTTAGATATGTCCAAATTAAATTATTTATAAAATGGTGTTATGGTAGTTCTTAAAATTAAATGAAATATTTATATTTGATTACTTCGAGCTCGTTGTGTGGTGACAGTTCATGCTTTTTAGGTTTGAATTTCAGACTGAAATATCGGATTCAATACATGTCGGAATTCTTCGAAACGAGAGTCTCCCGGATCTATTAAACTAAGGTTTTCTAATGAATGAGAAAATTCAAAATTTCATCTTTTAGATTTTTAGATATGTCGAAATTAAATTATTTAGAAAATTTCGGTATGGTATTTCTTAAAATTAAGTGAAATATTTATATTTAATTAATTCATGCTTATCGCGTAGCGGTATTTTTTACTTTTCAGGTTTGAACTTCAAACTGATATATTGAATCCAACACACGTCAGAATTCTTTGAAACAAGAATCTCCCGGGTCTATTAAACTATGGTTTTCTAATAAAAGAGAAAAATCAAGATTTCATCTTTTAGATTTTTATATATATCCAAATTAAATTATTCAAAAAATAGTGGTATGGTCGTTCCTAAAATTGAATGAATTTTTTTTATTTAATTAATTCGAGCTCATCGCATAGCAATAGCTCGTACTTTAAGGCTTGAATTTCAAACTGATATATTGAATCCAATACATGTCATAGTTTGAAACAACAATCTCATGGGTCTATTAAACTAAGGTTTTCTAATAATAGAGAAAAATCAAGATTTTATCCTTTATATTTTTAGATATTTCCAAATTAAATTATTTGAAAACCGCTGTATGGTAGTTCCAAAAATTAAATGAAATATTTACATTTAATTAATTTGAGCTCGCCGCCTAGAGGAAGTTAGTACTTCTCAGGTTTGAATTTCAAACTGATACATTGAATCCAATACACATCGGAACACGAAGTACAAACAAGAAATACAAAGTGTGATCGATGTAATACATGATACTTGTGATGCATTGATTTAGTTCGTTCTTATACTACATAGCATGCTATTTTGAGTTCTAAATGACTAATTTCTTTCCAATCGTCTCACTATCGTTTCCAATGTTCGAACTTTACTTTGCATCTCTCGGGCATATTGAACTCCTCTCAGGAAAATCTCAAGATCAGCCCATTCTGCATATTCACATGCAAAAGAACATCATTCTGGTTCCAACATTTACCTTGGTACTTTGGACAATCGTAATAACGACATCTGACATTTCTTCTATTCGTAGCCACAAGCTTCAGATACATATAACTACAATGACATTTAGGCCATAATGGATGGTCGAATTCATATTCATTACTCATTCGTTTTGCTATTCTTTGGTTTGATGAGTCTACACACACGGTTCTCTAAATTAGAATCACCAATAACGTCATCATTATAATGAAATGTTTCAAATTGTGTTTCGGGAACAAATTATGATTCGGCTTCCCATTATTAAACATTTTGCATTAGTAAATCATCAACGGTCTCCTAATTATCCATCCATTCAAATGTAATCAAGGAAAAAAGTAAAAAATTGATTAAATTCAGATGTTTGTGGATAAGTTATATAAAGGAAAATATGTCGTTGAGACATTAAAGTGTGCTTGACCCATCTAAGTATCACTGGAAAATTAAATGAAACGCTGATCGAGTCATTGACGTTGACAACATGATGCTATGTAAAATGTAGTCACATAGTATTGATTAAAGAAAACTTCAATGACCACCCTACACCATCGATGCAGAATAGTTCCTAAGAGAAAGAAATAAGGGAAAAAAAGGAAATAGAATAGAAGGGAAGAGAAAAGGAGAATGAAACAAAACATAGACTATAACTAAAGAACATTTCTCACATTGTTTCAGACCATGTATAATAATCAGAAGTATAATAAATGAGACAGTAATAACTATACAGACTACATAACCAGAATACATGCTTATACAGTAATACACGACAATAAAATTTATACATGAATAATAGACTCACTGATAAACTTTCTCAAAAATGAATAACATTGTCAAGGCTCCACAATGCAATACGACGGAATAAATAATTATAATACAGGTATAATATGGAAAGGTGTTGCTTCCTGCTAATCCACCTTCATAGCTCCAAGAAGTGTTAATACTTGTCGCCTCTATGCTCATAAGTATCATCGATGATCCCCCAAGGTAATAAGAGAAAACATAAAATCTTGGGTGTAACAACCCGAATTCCAACAAACCAATTTTTTTTTTTCAAAATTCTAATCTATCCAAGCTCGTGTTGGTATGCTCTGGTATCCTATAGAAAAGACAGAAACATAAAATATGCTAGAGCTCAGAAAACATCTCACAGCGGAATAGAAAAAATATAATATAATCAAAGTATAGCCTTACCGTATTAATAATATTGCCTAACCAGTATCCAAAGCTATCATGTCTCTGCCAAAAATTTAACATGCGAGTATGTTATGAGGAGGGGGTCAGAACACAAGTTCTGATGACTTGATTTAAACTATACACTTTGGATAATCCTACATATACCATTCAATCATATTTTCTTATTTATTAGGTTACTCGGTTTAACAACACTCAAGGCTTACACACACGTCGTACCCATTTACTTCCCAGTGGATTAACCTAATATAATATATATGTAGCTACCCCTCAATATTAAAGTACACCCCATGGTAACCCACTCGCACGGTCTCCCCTGTAATGCCACATAAATGAACGTAATCCCTCATCCTATGCCCAAGTGACGTACGGATCTCTACATAAAAATGTTACATTCAGCATATATATATATGTCATTACTACGTTATGTAAGCGTATGGATTGACACTGCTGATCTAATCAGATTTCATACGTAATGCCCTCAAGTCTACGATACACTACCCAGAGCAGACATGCATGTATCTAGACTATCCGTATGTACCGTCAAATTTATTCAATGCCTTAACCGCACATAATGTGCACCGAGTTTCGAGGTAGGGCTATACAAGAAACACGGAACTCACTCGGAAGCTTTTCCAAATTTGTACAAGCCCGTCTTTAAGAGATTAAAAAATACAGATATTCCTAGGATCTGTCTTTCATGGTGGCTATGGCCCCACCTCGGCCCCCCCTCAACTAGTAAAGACTACAAGAACTAAATGACTTGCCCCTAACAAACAATCTAAACATCCAGTTGGTGTCTTCCCTCAACCACCGTACCTCGATAGTGAAAGGTGAAGGGTCTATTGGTTTTAGCTCTAGTCTTTCCATATCCCACTAACTGCCGATGACGGATACCTGATGATCTACTTTCTCTTTTGGTCCTAACCTCTGCCTCCCTGTTGAGGCGATAGCCGAATCACCCTAGTGTCACTATGTCACAGCATTCTGACTACAAATATACTTTGCAGTTAAGGCCCACCCACCTAGTAGTTATGCGCAGACCCAACCTCTGCGAGCACAGCCTAAACATCTGCCACCGCACAAAGGACTACCAGGAGCACCTTACGTATCTCAGGAATCCGCGTGCTTCCCCTTCCAGTCCTTCAGAGCCGACAGAACAATCAGATGAATGTGCGCTCCCCTCGTGCCTCATGACACTACATGATCTATCCCATTGTATTATTCAACCTCAAACGTATAGACTGGTCCAAGTGCCTCATTTTAATGTGAATTAGACCCTATGTCTAAACATTCTTCTACGCGCTTGCTTTACTTCACCAGATTTCCATTTAACTTGGTTATCCTCGTTCACATTAACTTCTTATTCATGTTACCAAGTTTCTCTTGCTTATTAATTCCTGTCATATAACTTAACCCTTTTAAGTTTATTAATAAGCCACAACATGTTATTCTCTAGATTGTTTCCAAGGTCTGTAATCAACAATCCCTTTATATTCTTGTTTGATTTCATCGTTACAGTAACATGTTCTACTTAATATGTAATTAAATATATCTCAATTCATATGTTTTCTTCTTAACATGTCATTCATTATTTATGATTAAATATAACTTATTTCATTTCATAAGTTTTCCTCATTCTTTCTCATTTAATCATAATTCCATTTTACACCGCCACTACAACTTGTCATTGTTTACTTATTAACTTAGTTCTCTTAACATAGTTCCACTAATAAGTTTCTGTTCCCATAAATATGACTTATGTTGTCTTCATCTGTAGATTTTAGGTTATTATTCTTGTAAATAACTTAATTTACAATTAAATACTACGTATCCCTTTACATAAGTTATTATATTCCCTTTATCATTTATTATAACTAAAGTTATAACCTTCACTTGTCCCTAGGACATGTCTACCCGTTATACAACATTCTCATTTATTTATAATAGGCTATTATGATTCCCCATGTATTCCAATCCTTATACTGTTGTATCTTTCCTATAATTCGATTTGTTTCCATTAATTATAATTAATGCTATTTATCATACCTCCTATTTACATATATTTATATATATGTGTGTATCTATTTATGCACTAGACCTCTCACATTAAGCCTACATTTGTGGATGCTGAATTTGCCGGGCATATCCGGGCAGACTTCTTCCACAAGTTGACTTAACTTCATGTCTTAGCACCATTACATTTTTTGTTTGTGCACTTAGACCTCTCACATTAGATTTTCCACTTGTGGATGCTGGATATGCCAGGCGGTTCCAGGCAGGCTTTTACCACAAATGTAATCTAACCTCGTGTCTAAGCACGTTACAGTTTCTTATATACTGTAAATTTAGACATACTATTCTTTTCAAGTCCTTATTGTAACCTATTTCACATGTCATCATATTAAGCCCATTTTATGTTGCATATCCTATTTAACATAAAATAATTCTATCCTGACATGTAGTCATTTAATTGGGTAATTGTTCAAATCCAGCAAGTTAACATGTCATTTTCTCAAGTTTTCATCTAATGATTCAAATACATAGTGTGCCACAAGTGAATCATGTAATCATAATAATAGTTGTGACTACCTACATTCTAACAAATTTGTTTTCCATCATGTAAATATTTCAACATTTTAACCGATTCAACATATGAATTTTCCAAAACATTCATATTAATATCTCAACTTGTTATAACAGTAATTCTCAATTATTCTGGAAAATTTACATATAATAATGGGGAATGTTAAACGATAATATATCATTATCTAAAATGATATAACTTAAATTCACTCACCTCATATGCTTTCCCAATCCTGGATCTGGTCCAGATCTATCGTTTCATGGTTTTTCCCTAATTGGATTCAGAACCTAATAACCATGGATCCATATTTTTCTTACTAAAAGAAAAAGAAGGGAATGCAAAGTAGACCAGATCTAGGAATTACCTCACTTTGATAAGAGATCTGAACACCAGTTTACAAGCATATGTTCCTTTCCTCCAGATCTGTATTTAGAATTTTTCCTATACTAATAATCTTAATTATCTGGATAGATTTAGGGCGGAAGAGGAATGACAGAGCTTCTTCTTAGTCCTAGAAATATGAGATTTAGGGCTGGCTCTACAGACTTATTTATAGGTGTATCAGAGAAACTAGGTCCTTTAGATTTGATTTGCAAGTCATCAGAACCGACCACATCAAAAATAGCTTTCAGATCTGCGGTGAGATCGACCCCCCTTTCGGTCGGTCGACCTCCTTATTGGTGGTCGACCCCAAATAGGCAAACTTCCTGCTTACTTTTCCCGCTGCGTACATTTGGGTTTTCTAGATAATTTATTCATTTATATATACATATAAATTCCTTATATGTATATAAACTTCTAATGCTCATGTCTTCTTCATACGATGTTCGTTTTACGCAAACCAGGTGTTTATCCTAACCAGAATTCCTGGACAGACGCAATGGCATAGTCCGTTTTACTCAATTCTTATTATTTAATTACGTTGATCATATTTTATTATCTTAAAAATTTGGGGTGTTACATTCTCCCACCCTTAGGAAATTTAGTCCCTGAAATTTGATAAGGGTAAAATCAAATAACGACTCGCATAATATCCATCCATCATGTGCGCATCAAATTTTTCGCAACTATTGTGTACTTATGCAAAGTGGAATACAACATAGTAATGCATGTATGCCTAAGTAGTACCTCCTATGTGTATGCAAATTTTTCAAAAATCCTTTTAAAATATGATGCTCACATCCTAAATATACTCGTAGTTCTACTTGAATGTAGTACTTTGAAAATAAAAGTGCAACACCCCGAAATTTTAAAATATGACAAAAGAGATAATTAAAGAATAATTAAATTTTAAAAGAAGAATTAAGCAAAACGGGTTATGCCATTGTGTTCGTCTCGGAATTTTTCTTGAGATAGAGTCCGAGTTTGCGTAAAACGGATACCATATGAAGGAGTTATGGACGATGGATGTTTGGCAGAAAAATCAGAAAACATGCCAGGATAATTGGCGCACCTGGGTAGTGCGCCCAGGCCGAGTTAGCTCTACAGAATTCTGGAGAGTTCCATGATGACGTGTCTTTTTGGGATTGGCTGGATGACGTATTTTTCTGGTCGGGATGGTTCTAATGGTCACTAATCTAATCTAAAGGTCCTAATTCACCTAATACATCTATAAATAAACACCTAAACCTAACCCTAATCTCATTGTTATCATCCATGGCGCCTCCATGCTGCTCTAATTTAAACTAGCCTTTCTTCTCCACCAAATCAAATCAGAATAGGAGTATTCCAATTAGAAGATCAGATCAACAAGTCAAAGTAGAGATTATTCAAGATCAGAATTGCTACAACAACACCTAATTCTCTTTTCTAAGAATCCTATCCCTGTGAGTCTATGTTACTTTCACATATAATTAAATTAAAAATTAATTGTGATAGGATTGTAAATTGGATCTGATGTATATGCTTGTAAATAAGATGAATCATATCAAGTTTTGTAACTTGTTATCCTTTAGATTCATACCCAATTGCTATTATCATATGCCTATCTGATCTACTTTGCCGTTGTTCATTTCACATGCCCATTTATATGTTTATGCCAATTTGGATGTTTTGATTCTCTCCCCTTCTTCTTTTCCTTTTTCCTTTTTCCTTTTTGATACTAGGCTAACTTCGAGCCTATGTATATTGCGTTGAGATTTACGTACGAATAACGTTGGAACGATTGGGAAATATGTAATAAAATGAGATTTGGCATAAATTGTTATGGCTATGGAAATTGGTTTAGGCATAAATTGGCATAACTTGTACACATGTGATTATAGGCATAATTTGGATTAAAATTATGAACATAATTTAGATTGGAAATTTTGGGTAATTGGAATAGATTATAATCCAAGATTTGGAATTGGGTTTTGAATCAAGAAAGTGAAAATGAACGCGTAAGACACGAGGTTAGATTTGGATTACGTTATAAGTCTGTCCGGAACATCCCGGCATATCCAACAACCGCAAAACGGTACCTAATGTGAGAGGTCAAAGGCAGAAATTAGAAGTGTAATAATGCAAAGACACGAGATTAGATTCGGATTGCGGTATAAGCCTGCCCGGAACCGCCCGACAAATCCAACAACCACAAAACGTAATCTAATGTGGGGGGTCTTGCAAGATTACGGTAATAATGAATCAATGAACGCTTAACCAAGATCAGACATGTGATTAAACATGGGGATAATAAAGGGTTAAGTGGGTAACATGGGTAGCATGTGAAACATAATAAAAGCACTTAACCAAGATGAGACATGTGATTAGACATGGGGATAAAGAGGGGTTAAGTGGGAATTCCTAATGGGGACCAAGCTTAGGAGGGAAGCCTGTGTCAAGTGGGTGGACCCTTTTCAACTAGTAACCCATTTTAGTTTCTATATAAGCTCGAACTAGGTCGAGGACAGGGACACACTTATTGGGGTTGATTGTAAGAGGTCAATAAAGAGTTAGCGATGGCAGTGCAAGTCCAACGGCGTCATGTGCGTGCATAGGTCCAGGCTGGTGGGTAAGACGTTGTTGCATCGTGTAGGTATAAGCTATGCATTTCAGTAGTATCGGGGTTGCCACCTTAGGGAGTGATACACCATATTGTGGGACCAACACAGGTACGAGGTTAGGGAGCCGATCGAATGGGGAGGGTAGTGGGTACAACTAGTGGTGTTAGGAGCAAGTGGCACCTACGAGAGTAGCGAGGAGTACACAAAGCTACCATTATTATGATTAGTAGGAAGGGATCATCTTTTAGTATGTAACTAGTAGTTGGTACGGTGCAGAGCATATCTTATAGTGGTCAGAAGCACAGTCGATATTCTATCTTGCTTACCTTGTTTACCTTGTCATAACTGCTTATGCTACATCATCTCTTATATCCAGTTTATTTTCTTATCCTGTTACTTTATTGATTATATTGTTAAAGTCACTAGACTCACCAGACTTATGTCTGACCCTTTTGTTTCGCCTCTTTTCTTTCTTTGCACCCCCAGGTCCTCAGGGTGGGATTAGTGAAGCTTGACTTGGATCTCTTTCTTCTTGAAGTGCTTTAAAGTGTTGAAAGTAATGCTCAGCTTTATCTCTTTTTCATTATGGCTATTTGGAGTGGGATTATGGTTTTGGTTTTATGTACTCTGATAATAATTTTGTTCAAGATGGATATTTGTGTACTTGGCTTTAGTATGTGGTTTTGATGTTGTAACCAAACATGTTTTGCTTTTCCGCAACAATGAATAAATTTTGAATTTTTAAGTACCATTTATATGTCTGTCTTGTGATGTTCCATTCTATACTCTTATAATGCTCCATGAAAGTTTATGCATTCCCTTAATGAGTGATATTAATGGACGTGGGGTGTTACACGTGGTATCAGAGCTGAAGGTTACCAGAACAGATAAAAGATTTTGAGAACTTTTTTCAAAAACATGTTTTAAAGAAGGTATGTTCAAGAGAAAGGTTTATTATGAAAAACATAACCCCCAAAATCCATATATCTCACTTTCGATTCTCTGTTTTGTATATCTTCCTTTTTCCTTTCAGCATGTTTGGGGAATCTGATATACCCGAGGGCATACAGATACCAGGCTGGTTCAGAAGGTATTTTTTGGCTAGGGCTACTGCCGCAGGCCCAACAAACGTCCTCCTCCCCCAGCTGCAGCCACTCCTCCTCCTCCCCATTTATATGCTTTTTATAAGATATGCAATGACTTCCATGCAATGGGTGGCAAAATGTTTTATGGGACTGAGACTTTTTTGAGACTCGGAATTGGCTCAAGGAAGTGGAGGATTTGTTTGGTATCTTTGAGATGGACGAGGGAAGGAAGGTTCAACTAGCTGCTTGGTTAATGAAGGATGAAGCTTCCTTTTGGTAGGAGGTAACTAATGGAGGACGTACAGTGGAGACGTGGATGGATTTTAGATAAAGGTTCGAGTTGAAATCTCTTTAACAAGTGGAGGAGAGTTTATACGTGAAGAGGTTCTTGGCTTTGAAACAAGGGAGTTTGTCGGTAAAGGAGTACATTAACAAGTTTAACCAGTTAGCAAATTTTGATATGGAATTAGTTAATACACCACATAAGAAGGCCTTGAGATTTGCCAAGGGTCTGAATGAACCATTACATGGGTTGGCTATGTCCCACATTCCTATGGGGGCTACTTTCGAAAATTTTGTTGATATGGCATTGATACATGAAGAGGAGAAAGGTGCTAATATAGATAAGGCATAGGATAAGAAAGGGAATCCAAAGAAGGCACAACAACCACAAAAGAAGGGCGATAAGGATAACAAGGGCTTAGAGAAAAGAAAATGTCACAATTGTGGAATACCTGGCCATTTGAAGAAGGAATATAGGAAGAAGAAGAGGACTGGTTGCTTCCAATGTGGTGAGGCATGACATATGATTAAAGACTGCCCAAGGAGGCAAGGACAAGGGCAAGGACAGAGGACATGATCTACTTCTAGAGTGCAGGTTCATGCTCTCATGGCAGCTACGCAAGAGAGAGGTAGAAATATTTATGTTGAAAGTTTGATTTTCCTTTCCGATCATCCTGTACGTACTTTGTTTGATTCTGGCGCTTCACATTCGTTTATATCTGCTTCTGTTGTTGAGTCTCTGCACCAAGATACTAGTATAGTAGTGGATCCCATTGTTGTCTCAAATCCTATTTGGGGTACGGCTCATGTGTCTATGTTATGTCGGGATTTGAGAATATCTATGTATGGCGTTGAGTTCGAATGCAACGCTTATGTTCTTGGTTTCAGGGGCCATGGGTTGATTCTAGGAATGGATTGGCTAGCCAGGTGTGGTGCCATTCTCGACTATGAAAATAGGGTTGTTAGATTGTTGACTAGTTTGGGGAATACTCTCGATATCTCATGCGACCCTAAGGGTTCTGTTATGCTTAGCTACCCAGAATCTCTTGACACATCTATTGATGATTTGAAATCTGTTCGAATATTCCATGAGTATGCAGATGTCTTTGAGGAGGTTAGGGGCTTACCTCCAAAACGCGAGATAGATTTCCATATATATTTGGTAGAAAATTCAAAGCCAATTGTGTTGCCTGTGCCCCACATGGCTCCAATAGAAAGGAGGGAGCTTAGTAAACAAGTGAAAGAGTCGCTTGAGAAAAGGGTTCATAAGAAGAAGTATCTCGGAGTGGGGTGCTCTAGTTGTTTTTGCCATGAAGGCTGATGGTTCACTTAGATTGTGCGTGGACTATAGGGAGCTGAATATGCTCATGAGGAAGAACAGACACTCGTTACCGAGGATAGATGTCCTGTTCGATCAATTGGTTAGTGCTTGGGTTTTCTCGTAGTTGGATTTAGCGACAGGATTTCATCATATAAGGGTGGCTGAGGACAACATAGATAAGACTATATTTAGAACTCCAGATGGTTTCTTTGAATGGCTCGTCATGCCTTTTGGTTTAACGAATGCACCCGCATATTTCGTATACTTGATGAGTAGGGTGTTTAGGGAGTTTCTAAACAAATTCATGGTAGTTTTTTTGGATGATATCCCGATCTTTTGTAGAAGTGAGGAAGAGCATGCCTTACATCTTAAGGAAGTCTTAGAGACCCTTCGAGCACATCAACTCAAACCTAAATTCTCCAAATGTCATTTTTGGAGGAAGGAAGAGAGGTTCTTAGGGCACGTGGTCTCTAAGGAAGGGATGGCAGTGGATCCCGCGAAGGTGGAAGCAATCCAAGATCGGAAGAT
Source organism: Allium sativum (assembly GCA_030737875.1). Taxonomy (NCBI): domain Eukaryota; kingdom Viridiplantae; phylum Streptophyta; class Magnoliopsida; order Asparagales; family Amaryllidaceae; genus Allium; species Allium sativum. The sequence goes on from CM060912.1 coordinate 15,451,024, forward strand.
TCCTAGGAATGCAACGGAAGTAAGAAGTTTTCTTGGTTTGGCCAGTTATTATAGAAAGTTCATCAAGGACTTTGCCAAGATATCAGCCCCACTTACTCGGTTAATGAAAAAGAATTTGACCTTTTCTTGGGACGTTGACTGTGACGATGCTTTTCAACGATTGAAGAGGGCATTAACGACAACCCCAGTTTTAGTTTTGCCGGATGGGAGTAAACCGTTCACTGTGTATACCGATGTTTGCGGGACAGGGCTTGGCGCAGTTTTGATGCAAGAGGGAAGGGTGATATGTTATAGTGGAAGGCAGTTGAAGGTCCATGAGAAGAATTACCCTACCCACGACTTAGAATTAGCTGCCATAGTTTTTGCACTTAAGTCTTGGCGCCATTACTTGCTTGGTGAGAGGTTTGAGTTGTATATAGACCGTAAGTCACTAAAATACCTGTTCTCTCAAAAAGTTCTAAACTTAAGGCAACAGAGGTGGGTGGAGTTCATAGCATCATACAATTTTGAGAACCCTGACAAGGGTAACGTTGTAGCTGATGCCTTGAGTAGAAAGAAGTTGACTTTGAGTCCATTGTTTGTCGAGCGGCAGAGTTTAGAGTATATCTCTACCTTTGACTTTAGACCCTCTATAGATTATGTACCCGGTTTGTTGGCATCATTAGAAGTGTGACCTACGCTTTTAGGTCAGATAGGTGCGGCACAACGAGATGACCCACAGCTGATAGAGATAGTAGACAAGCTCATAATAGGGGAGTCTTCGAGCCATCTTAGTAGGTATACTACAGATGAAAAAGGTTGGTTGAGTAGGGATGGGAGACTTTGCGTATCACGAGACAAGAGTTTAAAAAAGACAATGCTTGAAGAAGCACATCGTTCTAAGATGTCCATACATTCCTGTGGTGACAAGATGTATAGGGACATGAAGCGAGTTTTCTTTTGGACCGGAATGAAGAAGGATGTGGCTGCGTTAATTTCTAGATGCTTAATGTGCCAGCAAGCCAAGGTTGAGCAAAAGAAGTCTGGTGGTTTGCTTCACCCTTCAGAGGTTCCATAGTGGAAATGGGAAAGTGTTTACATGGATTTCGTCGATGGGTTGCCGAGGTCAAGGAAGAGTAATACGGGGATTTGGGTAGTTGTAGATAGACTTACCAAGAGTGCCCATTTCATTCCCATTAAGAGTAAAAGAACAACGTCATGGTTAGCATCCATTTATCTCCGAGAGATAGTTCGTCTACACGGCATACCTTCTAGTATTGTGAGCGATTGAGATCCCATTTTCACTACTGAGTTTTGGAAGAGCTTGCAAGAGGCAGTAGGAATGCAATTGTGTTTGAGCACCACTTATCAACCTCAGACGGACGACCAAACAGAAAGAGTGAATCAGATTCTAGAAGATCTTTTGATATTATACATCTTGGACTTTGGAGGAACATGGGAGGAACACCTTCCACTAGTAGAGTTCACCTACAACAACAGCTATCAGACTAGTATTGGCATGACACCTTTTGAAGCTCTATATGGACGACTTTGCCAATCACCAACTTGTTGGTGGGAATCTATGGATAAGATTTTGCTTGGGACCAAGATGATTAGAGAAAATTCGAAGAAGATAGCCTTGATTCGAAGATGCATGAAGACGGCACAAGACCGACAAAATTCATATGCTGATACGAGACGAACCGATCTTGAATTCAATATTGGAAACACGGTTTTTATTAAAGCATCACCATTGAGGAACGTAGTTCGTTTTGGATCCGTAGGGAAATTGGCACCAAGATTCGTAGGGCCATTCCCTATTACAGAAAGAATTGGACAGATGGCCAACAGAGTGAAACTGCCTGAGAAGCTTAATGGTGTTCATGACGTATTTCACGTGTCGCATTTGTGGAAGTGTTTACATGATACCGCGGAAGTAGTAGAGCTGAGCATGCTTAAAGAAGTGGAAGTAGAGCAAGATGCCATGGTTAGACGAGTTCCTACATGCATCCTTGGATCGGAGGTCAAGAAATTACGCAATCGAGAGGTCAAGTTCGTTAAAGTCCAATGGGGAGATGATCAAGGAGACGCGACTGGGGAAACAAAAGACAAGATATGTGTGTCGTACCCTTTCCTTTTTGAGGGTATGTTCTTAACTTCTCCTTTTTCTACCGCTTTGTTTATACTTGTTCTATCGTTTAGTGTATCGTCTCGATTATATCTTTGATCTTCAGGTAGAAAAATACTATGGTTGTAGATATGTGTTTGGGACATGTTATGTTTGGTGGATGCAAGTGGATGTAAGTGTTTGCCAGTGGTTGCTCGTGGATGCATTTACACACACATTAGGCATTAGATCGGCTTAATTACTTTCATAGTGCATATGAGTGAGTGTGCATATTTTAAATTAATAGATGTATATTGAATTTGTTATCATATGGATGTTGCATTTGGATGAATGGTTGTGCACTCATATAGGAATGGTATGTATCATTAGGATTTTTTTGCATACATAATGGACGCATGACACTATCATGTCTTGCATTAAGGAGGTCAACTGAATCAGTAGACCGCCTGAATTTGCATTAGTATAAGGACATATACACACATTTTGCATATGTTCATGAAAGCATTAGAAATCTTTTAAGGACAATGGACGCCCTTGATTGATGGATGAGTAGATGGATGATGGATGGCACGACATAGATTCCTTTCAGCTTCAAGATTTCGGGGGCGAAATCCTTTAAGTAAGGGGAATGTAACACCCCGTAATTTTAAAACATGACAAAAGAGATAATTAAAGAGTGATTAATTTTTAAAGGAAGAATTAAGTGAAACGGGTTAAGCAATTGTGTTCGTCTCGGAATTCTGCTTGAGATAGAGTCCGAGTTTGCGTAAAACAGATACCGTATGAAGGAGTTATGGACGATGGAAGTTTGGCAGAAAAATCAGAAAACAGGCCAGGATAACTGGCGCACTTGTGAAGTGCACAAGAACAAAATTACACTGGCGCACCTAGGAAGTGCACCCAGGCCGCCAACTCTGCAGAATTCTGGAGAGTTCCATGATAACGTGTCTTTCTGGGATTGGCTGGATGATGTGTTTTTCTAGTCTGGATGGTTCTGATGGTCTCCAATCTAATCTAAAGGTCCTAATTCACCTAATACATCTGTAAATAAACACCTAGACTTAATCTCATTGTTATCATCTATGGCGCCTTCATTCTGCTTTAATCTAAACTAGCCTTTTTTCTCCCCCAAATCAAATCAGAATAGGAGTATTCCAATTAGAATATCAGATCTACAAATCAAAGTAGAGATTATTTAAGATCAGAATTGCTATAACAACACCTAATTCTCTTTTCTAAGAATCCTATTGCGGTGAGTCTATGTTAATTTCACATATAATTAAATTAAAAAGTAATTGTGATAGGATTGTAAATTGGATCTGATGTATATGCCTGTAAATAAGATGAATCATATTAAGTTTTGTAATTTGTTATCCTTTAGATTCATACCCAATTGCTATTATCATATGCCTATCTGATCTACTTTGTCGTTGTTCATTTCACATGCCCATTTCTATGTTTATGCCAGTTCGGATGTTCTGATTCTCTCCCCTTCTTATTTTCCTTTTTGATATTAGGCTAACTTCGAGCTAAGTATATTACATTGAGTTTTACGTACGAACAACGTTGGAATGATTGGGAAAAGTTTGGGAAATATGTAATAAAATGAGATTTGGCATAAATTGTTGATAGCTATTGAAATTGGTTTGGACATAAACTGACATAACTTGTATACATGTGATTATAGGCATAATTTGGATCAAAATTATAAACATAATTTAGATTAGAAATTGTTGGTAATTGGAATAGATTATAATCCAAGATTTGAAATTGGGGTTTGAATCAAGAAAGTGAAAATGAATGCCTAAAAGACGAGGTTAGATTTAGATTGCAGTATAAGCCTGCCCGAAACTACCCGGCATATCCAGCAACCGCAAAACGGTATCTAATGTGAGAGGTCAAAGGCAGAAATTAGATGCGTAATAATGCAAAGACACGAGGTTAGATTCGGATTGCGGTATAAACCTGTCCGGAACCGCCCGGCAAATCCAGCAACCGCAAAACGGTAATCTAATGTGGTGGGTCTTGCAAGATTACAGTTATAATGAATTAATGAACACTTAACCAAGATATGACATGTGAATAGACATGGGGATAATAAAGGGTCAAGTGGGTAACATGGGTAGCATGTGAAACGTAATAAAAGCACTTAACCAAGATGAGACATGTGTTTAGACATGGGGATAAAGTTGGGTTAAGTGGGAATTCCTAGTGGAGACCAAGCATAGGAGGGAAGCTTCTGTCAAGTGGGTGGACCCTTTTCAACCAGTAACCTATTTTAGTATCTATATGAGCTCGAACTAGGTCGAGGACAGGGACATGCTTACTGCGTTTGATTGTAAGAGGTCAATAAAGAGTTAGAGATGGCAGTGCAAGTCTAACGGAGTCATGTGCATGCATGGGTCTGGGCTGGTGGTAAGACGTTGTTGCATCGTGTAGGTATAAGCTATGCATTTCAGTAATATCGGGATTGCCACCTTAGGGGGTGATACACCCTATTGTGGGACCAACAAGGTATCTACGAGGTTAGGGAGCCGATCGAATGGGGAGGGTAGTGGGTACAACTAGTGGTGGTAGGAGCAAGTGGGCACCTACGAGAGTAGCTAGGAGTACATGAAGCTACCATTATTATGATTAGTAGGAAGGGATCATCTTTTAGTATGTAACTAGTATGATGTTACGGTGCATAGCATATCTTATAGTGGCTAGGAGCGTAGTCGATATTCTATCTTGCTTACCTTGTTTACCTTGTCATATCTACTTATGTTACAATTATCTCTTATATCCAGTTTATGTTCTTATCCTATTACTTTACTGATTATATTGTTAAAGTCACTAGACTCGCCAGACTTATGTCTGACCCATTTGTTTTTTCTCTTTTCTTTCTTTTCCCCCAGGTCCTCAGGGTGGGATTAATGAAGCTTGACTTGGATCTCTTTTTTCTTGAAGTGCTTGGAAGTGTTGAAAGTAATGCTCATCTTTATCACTTTTTCATTATGGCTGTTTGGAGTGGGAATATGGTTTTTCTTTTTTGTAGTCTGATAATAATTTTGTTCAAGATGGATATTTGTGTACTCGGCTTTAGTATGTGGTTTTGATGTTGTAATCAAGCATGCTTTGCTTTTCCGCTGCAATGAATAAATTTTGAATTTTTAAGTACCATTTTATATATCTGTCTTGTGATGTTCTGTTCTACACTCTTATAACGCTTCGTGAAAGTTAATGCATTCCCTTAGTGAGTGACAATAACGGACATGGGGTGTTACACAAAGTACTTTCTCATCCAAATTTTCCCACACTCTTACTGAGTAAGAGCATAGTTCATCCAATTGTTATATCCATAATCCTACCAACCAAATTTTTTTTTGAGTTTCTGAAAAAAAATCTAATTTTCTAAATTTGATTTCTTATGTTACAAAAGGTGGAAAACGGAAAATTTCTCATCTTTCGTTTTTCTTTTGTGTACCCTTTTCCAACCGTACTTGGATTCTATGTAACTATTATAAAGATTCCCCTATTTTTTAATCCAAGCATAGCCCACATAAGAAAATTTTCTTGTTACAGATTTTTCTATTTCATCTTATCTTTTCTCACAATTTGTTGAGTTTTTCGCTTTATTGAATTCATCATTTCAAGAAAATTTGGTATAACCAAAGTTTTCTTACGAGATAGTAGAGTTTTAAACAACATACTGCTAAACCAAAGCAAATATAAAGCATAGGTTTTCTACATCAAAGTAAAACACAAGCCTTACTATCATAAAGTAGATCTAAAACACAGATTCTACTACAACAAGGTAAAACTAAGATTGTCAAGATCTGGTACATGCACCCTAGAAGAGCACCACTATAATGGAGGCCTGGGTCCCTCCCAAAGAGGTCCTGTATGAAAGAATTCAAACCTTCTAGAGTACCCTCCATCCTACCTAGACGCTCCTCATGTCGTCTGGTCCCGTCTTTAACCTCTAGCTGCATGTCCCTCATATCAGCTTGCATCTTATCAAACCGTTGTTGTGCGGCGTAGATCTCCTGTAAGCTCTTCCACTGTGTCTAGGCAGCCTCTATCTATGTCTGAATCATCTCTTGCTGTCCCTGTAAGATATCCAAATGCTCCCTAGTCAGCTGGGCCTGTCTATCTGGAACGGTCCTCACATCAGTCCTCAAGTCTCTGTGTTCTCTAGATGACATGTGTCCCATCCAGAGGTCTGGAAGGATCCAACACTTTCCCACTGCTGCTCCATGTATGTATACTGATAGTCCTCCTAGGGATAAAAATATTGATGCTGTTGTGGCCCTATTGCTAGTGAATGATAGGGCTTCCCCTTTGGCATGGGATGATACCCAGCCACAGGCCCAGAAGGCTGTACTCCTAGGTCCTGTAGATCCCCCTTGTTCAGCTGATCATCACCTGCCCCAACATCCCCTAGGGTCTCTTCCTCACTATCTCCCCCACCCACTCCTTCCCCTTGGTCATGTTCCATTGGCTGCGGATCTACTACCATCAACTCATGAAACTCAATCTGCATCCTCGTCAACATGCCTATGTCTGTAGCATGTTCGGGATGTGATATGTGACTTTTCCTTGCCAAGGGAACCTGTGACTGTACCAGAGATGTACATTGGGAATTTTATTCTGTTTCACCTCCCTAGAGGCACTATAACACCTTTAAATCAAACAAACCAATTTTTTTTCAAAATTCTAATCTATCGAAACTCGTGTTGGTTTTCTATAGTATCCTACAGAAAAGACAGAGACATAAAATAGGTCAGAGCTCAGAAAATATCTCACAACGGAATGGATAAAATATAAAATACAAAAAGTATAGCTTTACCGTATTAATAATACTACCTAACAAGTATCCAAAGTTATCATGTCTCTACCACAAATCTAACCTGCGAGTATGTTATGAGGAGGGGGTCAGAACACAAGTTATAGTGACTGGATTTAAATAATACACTTTGGGAAATCCTACATATACTGTTCAATCACGTTTTCTTGTTTATTTGGTTACTTGGGTTAACGACACTCAAGGCTTACACACACGTCGTACCCATTTACTTCCCACTGGATTAACCTAATACAGTATATATGTGGCTACCCCTCAATATTGTAGTCCACCCCATGATACCCACTCACACGGTCTCCGCTGTAATGCCACAGAAATGAACACTGTCCCCCATCCTACGCCAGAGTGACGTACGCATATCAACATAACAATGTTACGTTTTGCATATATCTATCATTACTACGCTACATAAGCGTACGGATTGCCACCGTCGATCGAATCAGATTTCATACCAGAGTAATGCCCTTAAGTCTACGATACACCACCTAGAGCTAACATGCATGTATCTAGACTGTCCCACATACATGTCGTCAATTCCTTGGCAGGGCTACAAGAAACATGGAACTCGATCGGGAATTTTTCCATATCTATACAGGCCCACCTTTAAGAGCCTCAAATTACAAATATTCCAAGGGTATGTTTTCATGATGGATATGGCCCCACCTCGGCCCCTCCCTCAACTAGTAATGACTACAAGCGCTAAGCGACTTGCCCCTAACAAACAATCTAAACATCAAGTTGGTGCTTCCCCCTCAACCATCGTTTCTTAATAGTGAAAGGTGAATGGTCTATTGGGTTTAGCTCTAGTCTTTTGGCATCCCACTGGCTGCCGACGACGGATACCCGATGATCTACTATCCTTATTGGTCCTGACCTCCACCTCCCCATTGAGGCGATCGCCGAATCACCCTAGGTCACCTCGTCACAGCATTCTGATTGTAAATCTACTTTTGCAGTCGAGGCCCACACACCTAATAGTTATGAGCAGATCCAACCTCTACGAGTACAACGTAAACATCTTCCACTGCATAGAGGACTGCCAGGAGCACCTTACGTATCTCAGGAAGCCTCATGCGTCCCCTTACAGTCCTTCGGAGCCGATAGAATTATCAGATGAACGTGCGCTCCCCTCGTGCCTCATGACACCGCGATGATCTAACACGTTGGGTTATTCACCCTCAAACTACGGATTAGTCCAAGCGCCTCATTTTAATGTATTATTAGACCCTATGTCTAAACATTCTTTTATGCGCTTGCTTTACCTCACCAAGTATCCATTTAACTTGGTTATCCCCTTTCACATTGACTTCTTATTCAAGTTACCAAGTTTCTCTTGCTTATTAATTTCAGTCATATAACTTAACCCTTTTAAGTTTATTAATAAGCCTACAACATGTTATTCTCTAGATTGTGATCGAAGGTCTGTAATCCACAACCCCGTTATATTCTTGTTTGATTTCATCATTCCAATTACATGTTCTACTTAATATGTAGTTAAGTATATCTCAATTCACATGTTTTTTTAACATGTCAGTCATTATTTATGATTAAATATAACTTATTTCATTTCATAAGTTATCCTCATTCTTTCTCATTTTATCATAATTCCATTTTACACCGTCACTACAACTTATCGTTGTTTACTCATTAACTTAGTTCTCTTGACTAAGGTCTACTAATAAGTTTCTCTTCCCATTAATATAACTTATGTTGTCCTCATTCGTAGATTTTAGATTCTTGTTCTTGTAAATAACTTAATTTACACTTACGTACAACTTATCCCCTTACATAAGTTATATATACCCCTTATCGTTTATTATGACCTAAGTTATAATTTCCACTTGTCCCTAGAACAAACCTAAACATGTTATTCTTATCAGCAGATTTCATACTTCCAAGTTTACAGATTAATTAATTTATAATTAAGTACAAATTCTTACATTTCATAAACTTTCCCCTTTTCTCTAGTTATTTCAAACAAATGGTTTCAGTTTTCCCCGTTTGCTGATTACTTAATTTAAAAATACGTGCCGCTTATCTCATTTCACTAGTTATCTCATGTCCATACTAGTTTATCATAACCTAAGTTATAATCTTCACTTGTCCCTATGACAAGTCTACCTATTATACAACATTGTTATTAATGTAATTTATTTATAATAGGTTATTATCATTCCCCGTTCATTCCATTCCTTTGTACTGTTGTAACTTTCTTTCAATTCCTTTGTACTATTGTAACTTATGGATGCTGGATTTGTCGGGCGGTTCCGGGCGGACTTTTTCCACAAGTTGACTTAACCTCGTGTCTTAGCACCATTACATGTTTTATTTATGCACTTAGACCCCTCACATTAGATTTATCACTTGTGGATGCTAGATGTGCCGAGCGGTTCTGGCCATATTTCTACCACAAGTGTAATCTAACCTCGTGTCCATGTGTGGTCACAGTTTCCTATTTATTGTAAAATTTAGGCATATTATCCTTTTCACTTATTATTGTAATCTAATTGACATGTCATCAGATTATGCCTATATTATGTCACATGTCCTTTTTACTATGTATTTAATTCTATCCTGACATGTAATCATTTAATCGGTAATTGTTCAAATCTAACAAGTTAACTTGCCATTTTCTCAATTCTGCATCTAATAATTCAAATAAATAATATGCCACAAGTGAATATGTAATTATAATAAAAGTAGTTGCTACTCATATTCTAACAAGTTTGTTTTTCAACATGTAAACATTCAACACTTTAACTGATTCAACATATGAATTTTCCAACATATTCATGTTAATATCTCAACTTGTTATAATAGCATCTTAATACTTTTAATTATTCTAGAAAATTCATATTTCATGATAACGAGGAATGTTAAACGATAATATATCAATATTTAAAATGATATAACTTAAATCCACTCACCTTATATGCTTTCTAAATCTTGGATCTGGTCCAGATCTAGCATTCCATGGTTTTTCCCTTAATTGGATTCAGAACCTAACAACCATGGATCTTCAATTTTTACTAAAAGAAAAAGGAAAGAAAGAAAAGAGAATTGAAATAGACCATATCAAAAAAATTAACTCACTTTGATAAGAGATCTGAACACCTTCTAATTGATTTTCATCCTTTTCCTCCAGATCTAAATTTAGAATTTTCCTAAACTAATAATCCAAATTTTCTGAAGATATTTGGAGAGGAACGATAGAGCTTCTGCATTGTCTTAGAAATATGAGACTTAGGGTTGGCTCTACAGGCTTATTTATAGGTGTTCGACAACGTTTGGTCAAGAAACGAGTCCATGTTCACAAAAAATAATTCTGCCCAGATCTGAATAGGGGTCGACCCCCAGAATCGGGAGGTTCAGCACCTGGGTCTTCCGATCTATGTTTTGATTTTTTTTAATATTTTTATTTGTTTGTATATATATAATTCTCTTGCCCGTATACAAACTTCTAGGCTTAATAACTTCTTCATACGATGTCCGTTTTACACAAACCAGATGCCTATCTTGACAAGAATTCGTAGACGGACGCAATGGCACAGTCCGTTTTACTTAATTCTCATAAATTAATTAAGTTAATTATATTTTATTATCTTTAAAATGTGGGGTGTTAGATTCTTGTACCCTTAGGAAATTTCATCCCCGAAATTTGATAAGGGTAAAATCAAATAAACACTTGCATAATATACATCCATCATGTGTGCATCCAATTTTTCCAACCATTGTGCACTTGTGCAAAGTGAAATACAACATAGTAATGCATGTATACTTAAGCGGTACCTCCTATGTGTATGCAAATTTTTCAAAAATCCATTTAAAATATGATGCTCACATCCTCAATATACCGGTAGTTCTACATGAATGCAATATTTTGAAAATCAAAATGCTTTTTCTTCCAAATTTTTCCACACTCTTACTGAATAAGAGCATCATTCATCCGTTTGTTGCATCCATAATCCAACCAACCAACTTTATTTTTTGAATTACAAAAAAAATCTAATTTTCTAAATTCGATTTCTTATGTTACAAAAAAGTGGAAAACGGAAAACTTCACATCTTCCGTTTTTCTTTTATGCACTATTTTCCAAACGTACTTGGATTTTATGTAACTATTTATAAATATTCCTTATTTTCCTATCCAATCACAGCCCACATAAGAAAATTTTCTTTTGTTACTGATTTACTTTTTATCTTATCTTGGAAATTTTTATCTTTATCCATCTTTTCTCATAAATGATATTTTAGATACTTAGATGTGTTTTCTGTGATTGACGTACTCATTACAAAATTTCTTTTTTTAATCACAACGAGCTTAGAACCAATTTGTGTTATGGATCCAAATTAACGATATCAGCATAACTAATTGAGTTATAAAAGTTTACAAAAATGAACCCATTCGAATCTTCAGTCATTATCCTTTCGATTGTTTACCTACTGCACTATCTAATCATATCTGCACAACAGGATGATGTGTAGCAATGGATTCAAACATCGCAACTAAAAATATCACTATACGCCATTCAACTTCAATAGTAAAAAAATAAAAAGTAGAAGAATTTATCTTTTCCAGAATGTTTGAGTAGCGTGGTCTCCACGGTTTCTAAAACCGTGTGTGCCAAGGAATTGGAATTCCGTGTGTGCGAAGGAATTGAAATTCCGTGCGTGTCAAGCTATCATCTGCCGTGCACCCCAATCCTCTTCATCTTTAAATACTGATATTTCTCGTTCCCTTTCTTCTTTCTTCCAGTAATTAAAACAAAGAGCATCATCACTTCTAAATCAATTTAAAATCTTTCACTCAATTAAAAATTACGATCTTATATTCGTTATAATCGTTTAAGCGAGATTTTCATGTTGGGTTTTCCTTCCTCTGATCAGGTGCAAGAATAATCACACCAATTTTTGGAAGATGTCGGCTCGAGGTGGGCTTTGGTCGAAACTGGTAGCGCTGGAGAGAAGATGGAGTTTGGCGCGAAGTTTAAGACGTATAAGAGAACGGATTGACGAAGTATGGATGGTTTTGGTGTGAAAAACTTTTGTAACATGTAGGTAGGAGTCGAATTCAGATTTATTTTATAGGTAGCGCACGTGCATTTGAGGCATGAAGAGCGAAGCTTGCGAGAACAGAAGGAGATTGGTGTGGTCAGTGGAGGTGTTCGTGGAGAAATGGGGTGTTGGTAGAGGAAGGAGGTTGCATTCATGGTGGAATGGCAGTTCGAAATGTTCTTGGAGCTTACAAACAAGAGAAGGAGAAGACAATGGTGGTTTCAGATGATCTGAATGGTGGTGCTGACATTGATAGGTGGTCAGAGGAGGAGTTGGAGGATGTCAAAGCAAGGAAAATAAATATGTAAATAGGTAGTTTGTGCGAAGAAATAGGGGGTTAGTGGGTAAATTGTCATTGCAGTACAACCATCCTTCTAAGTTGCATTGGGAACGCTAGCATTGCAGGTTGTATTATCATTATTGGCAGTAGTGGGGATTCAAGTATATGGCTATAAGATGGGTTTGTAATGTGTTGTGTGCTTAAGGAGGGAATGAGGTTTGTGTAGTCAAGGATGAGAGTGGATGCTTTCTGGTGAACCTCGGCCATGGGTGAATGGAATGAGGAGGAGCATAATGAGTTTTGGTTTGTCAATGGCAGCAAATGGATTCTCAAAGAAAGCCGCTACTATTGCTGTACTGGTCGAAGTCGCAGTCATTGGAGATGGTCCGAGTATAACGCCGAGGTAATGGCAAAGAGGATGACAAGAAGAGGAGTTCGTCCAAATTCTTCGTTTTGTTAGTGGAGAGGGAACTTTGTGGTCTCACGGCTATGTCATGCAAAAGGGGAGCAACATGCTTTCTTTTTCCATTAGGGAAGAGGAGAATAATTATGGAACGGTAATTAAGGATAAGTAAGGTCAATTATATTAATGATTTTATAAGTTAGTTGATTAAATTTGAGTTAAATCTTACAATGATGATATATTATCCATACATGAACAGAATTGAATGCAACCAGATCTGTTGAAACCATAACGACAAAATCTACCTGGTGGAACTTATTTCGCTGAGTATAGAACTAGCGGAATTTCATGATAAAATCAAACATCTGCAGCATTTTAAATGCAAATAAATGCAGAATCGCCAACTGCGGAACAATTACTTGTTTATATTTTTATATAAACGAGTTTTAAATTTATTTATAGTAATTTTATACAGTGTGATGGTTGTTTGGACGAATGGCAGATAAAATTGGTTGAAATAGTTATATCATTGATCGTTTAATAATTCTGTTCACCATGATATTTTATATTGATGTGAAAATAATATTATTGATGTTGATTAACATCTGTGGATGCAAGGAAACAGGTTGAAGGAATCCAACTGGATTCCTCAACATTTATATTATTATGTTTGCTTGATTGTGACCTATGTTGTGATATATTAACTGTGATTGATCTTGTTGTGTTTAAATATGACTGGCCCTAGAATTTTGGTATTTAAATACCATAAAATATTTTCGAATATAGAAAATGAAAATTTTGATTTATAAAGGAAATATATTTTTCCAAAAATTGAAGTGTAATTTCGAATGGAGTTAAAAAGGTAAAAACTTGTTTATTTAAACAAGAAGTTAATTTAAACGGGTTTATAAATTAAAGGAATTAATTATCGTTGAATAAATTGAAATATAAATTCAAATTTGGATTTATACGAAAAAGTGGAAATCAGTTTTGAGACCAATATCTGAAATGAGATTTGAACTTAGCAAATTATAAAGGAAATTATAAGCAAGATTACAAATGTTTGAAATTAATAATGAGATTTTCTATATACAATTATAAATAGAAGTAATAAATGGAATATGGTTTTGATTATGTAAAAAGAAGTTTTATTCACGATTAAAGTGAATAATCCTTTAGAGCAGATATTTTGCAAATGAAAGCATCTACTAAAGAAATCTAGGTTGGAAATGTGAATTCAAATAGACATTTGAATGATAAGGGAAATGGAAATTCGTTTTCGAAAGGAAACGTTGGATTATATACCAAAGTTCAGAATATAAAACAAATTGAAATAAATCCAAGGGATTTATAATTATACTTTTATTAGGTCGAATTTTATTATAATGGTATAGTTCAGGAAGGATATCTGAAATATATTTAGTATATAACTGTAACTTAAAATGAAATATATTAAGAAGTGAATATTTCAATTCTTATAGCTGTGGAAATACCATTCCATGTTTTGAAATAATTTAAGATTTATTTAAACTAGGATTATTAAATAAGTCTAGATTCCTATTAAGTAAAGGTATTGATATTTGAAAATGAATAACGACTGAAAGAAAATATTATGTGAATGGAAATAATCATAAGGGAAATCGAGTTAACCTTAAATAATAAGACTTATCCCAAAGTTCGGAATATAAATCGAATATAGATTATTTGAGAGAAAGTTATTTATTGGAATTAGATTATATCAAATTTGGGAAGCAGTTATTTTTACTTTCCGTTTGAGTCAAATTTAATTATTTAATTATTTATCTATTTACTTACTAAATGAAATTAATAAGTACAAGTTATATTCTTATAAACTAAATATTTGGAAAAAACGATTATAACGCTGCTGTTATAATTAATGTCTTAAAAATCTAAACAGTGATTATAATGCTACAGTTATAATAAATGTTTTGTAAATCTAAACAGCGATTATAATGCTACCGTTATAATAAATGTTTTGTAAATCTAAACAGTGATTTTAATGCTACCGTTAAAATAAAGCTTTGATATAATCAAATATTTGGAAACAACAATTATAACGCTACCGTTATAATCAATGTTTCTCCGTAAAAGAAATGGATTCGTAGATTGAATCTAAGAGTAGTGTAAGCGATGTTTTATTTGAAGTTGTGAGCTTTGACTATTTCAAGGTTGAGAATGTTGTTCAGTTAAGGCCTTAGTGGTAATTAAACCCCAATTTGATTGACTTCATGATTGATAGAGAAATGGTTTAGGTTCGATAGTGAAGATTGGTTAGCAATATAGTTAGTTAATAAATGATTAATGGTTTGTGTTATAAAAACGATGTTTTATAACATCGCGTTAATTTAAAGGATATTGAAATGTTTTCCCAAATAAAATGAGTACGTATAAAAGATGAAATGAATTGGTCAACAAGGAATTAAGAAAGGGAATATGGAAATATTTTCCGATATTAATAAGGTATATTTTCTAAATATAAAAAATGAGGATTCATGAATATTTAGAAATGTTCTCCAACTGGAATAAGAGATATTTTCTCGAATAAAGAAATTAGGATATTAGGAAAGTGTTTCTAAGAATTGAGAGAGAAAATAGAGCTTTGATAGAATATGAAAGACGGGAAATGGGAACTGGAAATGATAATATAATGAGGAATTAATTTAAAAAGGGCCAGTGTTGTTTGATGGTTGATCATTAGAATTTCCATTTGGAAATAGGATCGTGGTTGTGTGGATGTTTTCTTTGATAGTTAAATCACCGCCTATCAAGATTTTAGTTATTTTATACCTCCGTTGTTAGTAGGGAGAGACTGGGATCAGATTTATTATCTAAAAACTACTCCGTATGGGCATAAGTGTTACGAATCAACTTATGTTAAAGATAATTGAAGGCTGAGCAAAGTGCAAGGGCTGTTCTGTTAATCCTAGATAGAAATTTCCCAAGATGGATTAATATAATGTTGCCTTCGATTTGTCTAGTCCCAAGACAACATGTATGGATGGATCTGACAAGGTGGCATCCAAAGTGAATAGTGGTAAGATGTTCAAAAAGGATAATCGTGACCTCAAGCTACATCAACCGTGAAATGACAGAAATCGGGCAGGCAACATGGCCATATGGGTCATTCCCATTAGGGGTATTATCACCTGATCTAGAGAAAATTTATTTGCCTCTTATTCTATTCGCTGCTATATGCTTTTGGTAATGGTTGTTGATTACAACCGTTGGTGATAATATGCTCGGTACACACAAGTTAAATGAGTGGTCAGTCATGTGCGGGTCGGGTAGCAAGATTTTCTTGTTGAACCCAATGTATTCCCCTCTAGAGATACACTACCGGAAGGTGGCTCCATACCTTGTCATGTTGGAAATCCAATCTCCAATAAGCGCCCTGCGGTTTTTGATTTTATATTGTACATGGAGCGTGAGATGCAAGCGTTCCGCTAGATTCTATTTATTTTTTGTAGACACTATTATAATATCACCGGATTTAATATCAAAAAATATTTTTGGTTATCTTAAGGTAAAATCCATCCGTGTTTATGTGTGGATCGGTCTTACGATTGTCATTTCTTTCAAAAGGATTTTGAAAGTTAAACAAATGATTGGAGTTTACTCACACCAGTCCCATGACTGACCCAGAGTTATTTTGTTTGTTTTTCCTAAAGCTTGGGTGCCCAAATTTGTATGGGCAGTCAAGTAGTCGGGGTTTTATAAATTCACTTGGAGGAGTTTGAAGCAGGAGGCTTCACCAGTTAGCTATAGACTATCATATTTTTCCACTGTGTATTATGTTCGTATCTGGAAATAGGTGTTTATAACTGTTCCAGAAATAGCTGTTGGGCTCTAATGATGGTATGTATATAAAGTTACTGAATTGTATTTCAAAGTTTATGTTATCTAATATATTTTATTCATTCCGCTGTGAGTTTTGTGGTCTTCTTTTTCTTCTATTCTAATATTTCTTTCTTTATATTTCTCATCCCCTAACTTCTTTCTAATAATGATTCGTATTTATGTGCAATTTGGGTTAGGTGTATGGTGTCATTAGTTGACTCAAAGAGTATGGAAATTCGGGCCATTACATTTGGTATCAGAGCTTAAGGTTGAGTAGTAACCTTGGCTCTGTGGCGTAACTCAGTAGAGATGGGGTTAGTAATACCCTACATTGAGTTTGGGTGTATATATATGAGCGTGTATTTGTAGATTTGATATGATGTTGTTTTATATTGTGCTGACTAGTTGTTGAGTGGTTTATGAATTATGGTCGATACAGAATGTACAACTGTATCGATATGTGTTTCTAAACTCTCGAACAAAACAATTCGATACATTATTGTTTTAAAATGGGTAAATGAAATAATTTTGCCCAAAAAAATTATTTTGAAATAAAATGAATAATTTTAGAATTATTGTATATGAATGTGTTGATTGTTATTACAATCAAATGGAATTATGAAATATCGAAATGGTTATATAATTTGTATATGGATAATGTACACAAATGAGATAAACCGAGATTAAGTTCGAACTAGTATTCGAATTCAAATACCAGGAGTTTAGAAAATATTTTCTGAAATATTATAAACTAATATAACATTACTTTAAGTATTTTTGAATAAGAATGGTTTAAATGGATTTGTAAAGGGATTAAGCACTGAAATCACTTCAGTGGCTAGAAAATAATTCTGATAATGGATCGCGACATTATCAGTATTCATTTCCAAGTTTATGAGTGACGGATTGCTACCATAATAATTTGGAA
The DNA here is from genome assembly GCA_030737875.1 of Allium sativum. Classification (NCBI taxonomy): domain Eukaryota; kingdom Viridiplantae; phylum Streptophyta; class Magnoliopsida; order Asparagales; family Amaryllidaceae; genus Allium; species Allium sativum. The sequence continues at coordinate 15,468,501 of CM060912.1, forward strand.
ATGATTTTTTTTTTGAAAAGGACAATATGTTTTAGAAATTCAATGTTTTGAATTGAGTTGATTATAAATATATGTGTATAAATATATATGATTTCAAACTAATATGAAATAATATAAAATCTGGGAATTTGAATTCTGGAAATAAAATTTAACTTGTATAAGTTGAATATATTGAAATGGTAAAAATGTATCAAATAAATTGAAATTTAACTTAAGTTAAATAAAATAAGCTTTGATAGAGACAATCCAGAAAGACATTAAATAAAGCGAAATGTTGAGAATAGAATTTTTAAGTGAATTCAACTTATGTATAAACAAGTTGAATGTATATTGGATATTGTTGTTTGGAATTAAATTGTGAATCAAAGTTAAAACTCAAACCAAGTAAGTGGATTGATTCCTAAAGTAAAAATCAAATTGAACTTGTTAAATGGAAATGAACTAATCGGAAAGTTTATTAGTATATAAAAATCAAAAGTTGGATCGATTTAGAACCAATTGGAAATCAATATATGTATGTTGAGCAGGTATTGAGTGGAAGCTAATGCAAGAGATAAAATTTATGCCCGACAAAAGTTACATGTTTATAATATTACTTATGTTTGATGGTTTTATGAGCCTATGGGGAAAGGCCCTTGGCTTTTTTTTGGATTGGAGAAGGTCTAGAAAGAGAGTTGTGATTGTACCGATTGAGCCGCACTGGGTAGATGTTGGCAAAAATTTTTGAAAATTTAAAGAGTTAGAAAATTTTCAAGAATTTTTCTGATAATTTAAAATCATGTTGTTAATTGTAATTGAAATAAGAAAACCAGAATTGGTTAATAAAATTTCAAGTGAAATAATGAAATTGATAAATGGATTTAAAACCAATTAGAATTGGTGTGGATATGCAGAAGAGCATATGGATTGAAGACAAGAAAGTGATGATAGATTATCCAAAAAGGGTGGATAGATCATTTGGAAAGAATTATGAAAGGTCGAGTGTTGGTAGAGTAATGACCTTAATTCTACGATACACCACTCAGAGCCAACATGCATATATCTAGACTGTCTCACGTACATATCGTCAATTGTATTTGATGCCTTAGCCACACATTAAGTGCACCAAATTCTGTAACAGGGATATAAAAGAAACACAGAACTCGATCGGGAGCTTCTCCATATCTGTATAGGCCTGCAGTTAAGAGCCTAACACAGATATTCCTAGGGTCTGTTTTCATGGTGGCTATGGCCCCACCTCGGCCCCTCCCTCAACTAATAAAGACTACAAGAGCTAAGCGACTTGCCCCTAACAAACAATCAAACATCCAGTTGGAATCTCCCCTCAACCACCGTACCTCGACAGTGAAAGGTGAATGGTCTATTGGGTTTAGTTATAGTCTTTTCGCATCCCACTGGCTACCGATGACGGGTACCCGACGATCTACTACCTTATTGGTCCTGACCTCTGCCTTCCCATTGAGGCAATCGCCGAATCACCCTAGTGTTACCTCGTTATAGCATTCTGACTGTAAATCTACTTTTGCAGTCAAGGCCCACCCACCTAGTAGTTATGCGCAGACCCAACCTCTGCGAGCACATCCTAAACATCTGCCACTGCACAGAGGACTACCAGGAGCACCTTACGTATCTCAGGAAGCCTCGTGCTTCCCCTTCCAGTCCTTCGGAGCCGATAGAATAACAAGATGAACCTGCGCTCCCCTTGTGCCTCATGACACCACGATGATCTACCCAGTTGGGTTATTCACCCTCAAACGTACGGAGTTGTCCGTGCGCCTCATTTTAATGTTTTATTAGACCCTATGTCTAAACATTCTTTTATGTGCTTGCTTTACCTCACCAGGTTTCCATTTAACTTGGTTATCCCTATTCACATTGACTTCTTATTCAAGTTACCAAGTTTCTCTTGCTTATTAATTTCAGTCATACAACTTAGCCCTTTTAAGTTTATTAAAAAGCCCGCAACATGTTATTCTGTAGATTGTGATCCAAGGTCTATAACCCACAATCCCCTTATATTCTTATTTGATTTCATCATTGCAAATACAAGTTCTACTTAATATGTAATTAAGTATATCTCAGTTCATATGTTTTCTTTTTAACATGTCAGTCATTATTTATGATTAAATATAACTTATTTCATTTCATAAGTTTTCCTCATTCTTTCTCATTTTATCATAATTCCATTTTACATCGTCACTACAACTTATTGTTGTTTACTTATTAACTTAGTTCTCTTACCTAAGGTCCACTAATAAGTTTCTTTTCACATAAATATAACTTATGTCGTCCTCATCCGTAGATTTCAGATTATTGTTCTTGTAAATAACTTAATTTAAAATTAAGTACAACTTATCCCCTTACATAAGTTATTCTATTCCCTTTATCGTTTATTATAACCTAAATTATAATTTCCACTTGTCCCTGGGACAAGCCTAAACATGATATTCTTATCAGCATATTTCATACTTCCTGGTTTACATATTACTTAATTTATAATTTAGTACAACTTCTTGCATTTCATAAACTTTCCCCCTTTTCTCTACTTATTACAAACAATTAGTTTCATTTTTCCCCATTTACTGATTACTTAATTTAAAATTAAGTGCCACTTATCTTGTTTCACCAGTTATCTCATGTTCTTACTAGTTTATTATAACCTAAGTTATTATCCTCACTTGTCCTTAGGACAAGTCTACCTATTATACAAAATTCTTATTAATGTAACTTATTTATAATAGGTTATTATCATTCCCCATTCATTCCATTCCTTTTTACTGTTGTAACTTTCTTTCAATTCCATTTATTTCCATTAATTATAATCAATGCTATTTATCGGTCATGTTATTTACATATATATATATATGTATATATGTATATATTTTTGCACTAAATCTCTCACATTAAGCCTACAATTGTGGATGCTGGATTTGTCGGGCGGTTCCGGGCAGACTTCTTCCACAAGTTGACTTAACCTTATGTCTTAGCACCATTACATGTTTTATTTATGCACTTAGACCCCTTACATTAGATTTACTACTTGTAGATGTTGGATGTGCCGAGCGGTTCCAAGTAGACTTCTACCACAAGTGTAATCTAACCACATGTCTAAGTGTGGTTACAGTTTCCTATTTACTGTATATTTTAGGCATATTATCCTTTTCACATGTTACCGTAATCTAGTTTACATGTTATCAAATTATGCCTATATTATGTCGCATGTCCTTTTTAACACGTATTTAATTTTATCCTGACATGTAATCATTTAATCGGGTAATTATTCAAATCTAACAAGTTAACATGTCATTTTCTCAATTCTACATCTAATAATTCAAATACATAATATGCCACAAGTGAATCATGTAATTATAACAATAGTAGTTACTACTCATATTCTAACAAGCTTATTGTTCAACATGTAAACATTCAACACTTTAACTGGTTAAACGTATGAATTTTCCAACATATTCATGTTAATATCTCAACTTGTTATAACAGCATCTTAACACTTTTAATTATTCTGGAAAATTCACATTTCATGATAACGGGGAATGCTAAACGATAATATATCATTATCTAAAATGATATAACTTAAATCCACTCACCTCATTTGCTTTTCAAATCATGGATCTGGTTTAGATCTAGCATTCCACGGGGTTTCCCTTAATTGGATTCAGAACCTAACAATCATCGATCTACAATTTTTACTAAAAGAAAATTACCTCACTTCGTTAAGAGATCCGAACACCTTCTAATTGTTTTTCATCCTCTTCCTCCAGACCTAGATTCAGAATTTTCTTAAACTAATAATCTGAATTTTTTGAAGAGATTTGAGCAGGAAGAGGAAAGATAGAGCTTCTGCGTTGTCTCAGAAATATGAGACTTAGGTTAGGCTTTACAGGCTTATTTATAGGTGTCAAGCAAAGTATTTGGTCAAGAAACGAGTCCACATTCACAAAAATTAATTCTGCCTTGATTTGAATAGGGGTCGACCCCCTCTTATGGTGTCGATCCCAAGATGGGGCGGTTCGGCTCCTGGGTCTTCCGATTGTTGTTTTGAATTTTTTTATTTGTTTGTATATATATAATTCTCTTGTGTGTATACAAACTTCTAGGCTTAACAACTTCTTCATACGATGTCCGTTTTATGCAAACCATTGTCTCTCTTGACCAGAATTCCAAGGCGGACGCAATTGTGTAGTCCGTTTTACTTAATTCTCATTATTTAATTAAGTTAATTATATTTTATTATCTTAAAAATGCGGGGTGTTACACTAACCACTTAAGACCCAAATTAGACAGGAAGAGAATCATCCACTTAAGACCTTCTCAAGTTGTAGCAAAATCTGCCTATTTTCACACATAACAGACTTATATATATAGTTATAGTTATATATACACACACTAGACCTCTCACATTAAACTGTATACCTGTAGATGTTGGATATGCCGAGCGGTTCCGGGCAGGCTTCTACTACAAGTTGGTTTAACCTCGTGTAATAGTGTACTAAGTTTTGAATGAATCATGGCACCCAGACCCCTCACATTAGTTGGGCCAACTTGTGGTTGCTGGATTTACCGATCGGCTCTGGGAAGGTTTATACCACAAATGGCAACTAACCCTATGTCTATGTGTCACTAGTAATATATGTAAAGCTATTCTATGCACACATATGCAACCAATTATATATATATGGGGACATTTCAAATTCGAATCCTATCCTAACGTAAATATAACGTTAATTACGTTGATTACATTTATATAAGTATAATAATTATGACGCCTAAATAGCGCTATTGTTCATATAAACGAGAGAATGTTCTAATGAGATAGTAATTGTCAATTTGTCCAAAATTAAGGTATACATGTAAGTTTTCTATATTTTTGACCGCTATAATTTGGGCATGATGGCATAATAACGCAAAAACAGTAGAAGCGAATGGAAAATATGCATACATACAAATCTCAACTTGCATCCTAGGCTTGTTGGAGTGATCTTAATAATGGATCAAGAATAGAGTATAACATGCACATATAATATATACATGTATGTTTATAAGTACCACTTTATCTAATTCACCCCTTTTTGGTGTTATGCACATAAAAACGTTTACATTTGATATATTTCAAGTATGAATACGTTCGGATTCAGGATATATTTCAAACCTAATCAAATCATGGAATAACCAAATTTAAACCCTTTTAGGTTACAACCAAATGTTTACATAAGGGTGGATTACACAATGTGGAAACAATAACAACAACACCATTTCATCCTCAATCCAATATTAAGATCATAAATCCACAAACCCAAATAACATGACAATTCTTACGCAAATATAAAATAAAGGATTTGGGGGGGGGGGGTTGTATTGATGCTACCAATTTCCATATCCTCTTAGGCACAACTATCAACGTGTTAATCTATTAAAAAAAATAGAATATGCCTAAGAACATAATATTCCACCCACAGATCTAAGGAAGAACAAATAGGATTTTTGTTATGGATTCAAATATGTATTTAATTTTCGTGACAAGCATGCTCCGATCCACCGAATATATGTATATATACACACAATATATATAATATATATATATATATATATATATGTAAGAAACATCTTTTAGAATCTTATATATATAACTACATTCCAGAATTCATACTAAAACCTATATAAATTTAGATTAGAGATAAGATAAGAATGAAGGTTAGAGGAATATAAGAGAAATTCCTAGTCTTTACTAGGATTTTGTAATGGAAAAAGGACAATATGTTGGTAGAGATAAGAGGGTGGCTTGGATCCAATATATAATTACTCGTGTGAGCGTAGGCCGTTATATTATTTAGATGTAATCCTAGCCATATATTTATATATATCCCTTTAGAAAACCCTAACCAAACATAGATTCATTGGGCTCCTCAGCCGCCAGGCTTTCGATCGGCGGTCGACACCTCTTCAAGGGAACGGTTGCCCTCGTGGCAGCTGAAAGGCCTAATGAATTTATGTGGCATTGAGGTGTCTAATTAAATAATACGTTTCTTTATTTTCTAATCTCTTTCCTTACTTAAAATATTCTCTGTCCCCATAATCTTATCGCTAGTTTGAATTTCAAATTCTCCCCTATTTATTTTAATATATTTTGGACATATATATTACTTATCTAATTATATATATATATATGTTCTGCGTTTGCTGTCCAAATTCATTAGCTTGTACCTTCTTCATACATTGATCGTTTTCAGCATATTATATATGAAAACAATTCATAATTTCACCACGAATCCAAATAAAAGATTTTCGTTGACAAATTCCTAAAGTTGCAAAAATCTCATTTTCCAAGCTTATTATTAAATTGTTTAATTTTTATCTAGTATTTATAACTTTTACCGGGTGTTACATTCTCCTCCCCTTGAAATAGATTTCGTCCCGAAATCTGTTTGAAGGGGCGAAAAACACAACTCGCTCGAAACATCCATGTTATTTTTAAATTCATCAATATGCATCCATGACTTGCATGGATTATGAACTGCAGACCCACCAAAGTGAGCTCTATCCTGGCATGCCGGTGCAACAAGTGATGCAATATGTATGCAAACAACCTAATTATGCATATATTTCTATATGAGTGCGCGGTGCAATAGTGTTGCATTCATTTCCTAACATCCAATCTAGAAATCACAATGCTTCCATAAATGTTATTCTATGGAAAAATTACCCGAGAAAAGCTCTGGGTAAGTCTGTCTTATCTTGTCTTCGGTTCCCATTTGCTTTTGGTAGGATCATTTCACCATTGTACTCGGACGAGGCGAACGGTCTTATTGCGGAGTCCATTGATTCCGTGCTCTACAATCCTTGTAGTAGAACGGGGCACCCTGTTCTCTAACTCGAGTTTTTCTATGCCCCCAATTTCACAAGTTCGAGTCTGATAGCATAATCATGAAGGTATTTCCTTAGATGAGATAGATGAAAACATTATGGATTCCCAGTAGAAGTTCTGGGAGATCCACTCGATAAGACAAAGATCCCATCTTCTCGGTGACACGAAAAGGCCCAATCAATCTGGGAGCCAACTTCGCTGTCTTCCCAAATCGAACAGTCTACTTGAGAGGGGATACCTTGTAATGAACTGGGATTTTCGACCCTGAAAATCAACACAAAATACCATGATGACTAATCAAGCATCGGAAATACCAGATCATTAATAGAAAGAAGTTGGAGGTTGAGAAACAGAAAGAAAGTTAGAATAGAATAAAAAGAAGAACACAATAACACAATTAGAGTAGACATGAATCTCAAACCGGAACGAATAAAATATATTATATAACAACTTTTGAAATACAAGACTATAACTGTATGTACATACCATTATCAGTTTAACACATAACATCATAGCAAAAATAAACTCTATATATAAGTGATGTTGAAGCCTCATGCTCCAAGCTCTTCCAAGTATATCTGTAAAATCCCGACTACTTGACTGCCCGTACAAATTTGGGCACCCAAGAGTTTAGGGTAAAACAAAATAAACTTTGGGTCAGTCATGGGACTGGTGTGAGTAAACTCCAATCACTTGATTTAAAATTTTCAAAATCATTTCCAAAAGAAAAGATAATCGTAAAACTGATCCATGCATAAATAAGGATGGTTTTTACCTTACGATAACCCAAAAAATTCTTAAAATCAATATTATTCTAATATTATAATGGTGTCTAAATACAAGTAAATAACAATCTAGCGGAATGTTTACATCTCACGCTCCACATATATAATATACAGTCAAAACCGTGAGCTCTTACTAGGGAATGGATTTCCAATTATGACAAGATATGGATTCACCTTCCGATCGGTGTACTCTAGAGGAGACACACTGGACTTCAACAAGAACATCTTGCAACTCAGCCACACATGATCGACCATTCATTTCGCTTGGATGTTCCTAATATATTATCACCTTACGGTTGGTATACCAACATAACCGTTCCTGGGAGATACAGAAATGAAAAGTAACAAATATGAATATTCTCTAGATGGTAAAAATAAACCCTAATTGGGTGCGACCCACTTAGCCATGTTGCCTGCCCGATTTTTGTCATTTCTCGGTTGATGACGCTTGAGATCATAACAAATACTTTGACAGATCACACCTTCATTTACTTCGAATGCCACATCATCATACCCGTCAAATCACAAATTGATTTCCCTAAAAATACCACTGGTATAAAGCTAAGAGAAACGAATTCCTCTGCCACCAACGTAATTACGTATGAAGAGATCAACTTACGCGAATTATTAAATATACTTTGTTAGACATTCGTCCATACACGTTGTCCTGGGACTGGACAAACCGAAGGCACTGTTCTATAAATCCATCTTATGTAATTTCTACCTAGGATCGCTAGAAAATCCCTTACATAACTCCATCTTCATTTATCGTCATCATATTTGATTCGCAACGCTAATGCCCCTACGAAGTGGTTTTTCATATAACAATCTGATCCCGGTCTCTCTGTATTGACAATGGAAAACGGTCAAAACTTTGACAGTTGGTTATTTAACTATCAAAGGAAAACATAGATACAAACAACGGTCATGTTTCCAAATGGGAATCTTACCAATCAATCATCAATCAACAATGAGCCCATTGAAATATATCTATCAATTATCATTTCATTTCCTAATTTCTCTTAATTATCTTTACCCAAATATTTTCCAACTCACTAAGCCTCTCACGATTCCTTAGAAAACGTTTCCATATATTCGCAACTCTCTATTTCCCGTATTTCAAAAATATACATTATTAACATAGGAAAACATTTTCATATCTTATTCACGCATCACTTTTTTCCACATCCATCAGTCCCTAACCGTAAACTAGTAAGAGAATAACCCTCTAAGTACCAACCCCGAAGGCCAGAACCAACATCAGATCAATACTAAGAAAGCCATTCAACTTAACTAGTCTCTAGTCAGTTTCTGTTTTTCTTAACTCCATTCTTATCTTCTTATTTACACAAAACGTTTCTTTTGTAACTATTTTAAATCTTGCCAATCGTTTGCTCTAAAATCATTATTCACTTTATAACGTGAATATTATTATTCTATAGATATCTGGACTCGGTTCATTAAATCAAATCTTGATTTAAATAAATATTACCATTACAGTTTAAAATCCCATCTATCTAGTTCTTTTATAAATTTACATTCATATTTTTACTTTATAAACTCCATTTATAAATCAGCTTCTAGTTAATTTTGTATCAAGTTTATACCTTAAATCCGGATTCCACATTCGAGTATAAGTTATTGGTTTTAAGCCAATATTTTAACTATTCTATCAAATTTTGTATTATAACATATAATTTTAAAAATAGATTATTTTTAAAACATTCGACATATCTGAATTCTAATTATAAATTCTTATGGATTTAATTTGATCCTATTTATATTTTGAACATCCAAATAATTCTATCATTTTCTTTTGAAGATTCTCATTTCTTTTTTCTAATATTCATGCTTGAATTTGTATTTCCCAATTACTTTATAATAATTATTTCGTCTAATTTCTAAATATTGTTTACCAACTCAACTTCTTGTTTTAATATAATTAAACCAACTTATTATATCCTAGTCCATTCGAAATTCAATTTCTATTTAAAAATAGATTTTTTACCTTTTTGAAACCCCGGTTTCTTTTTCCAATATATTTGAATATATTTTATGGTATTTTAATACCAATTATTTTAAGTCAATGTTGTTCAAACATTCCAACCACATAATAATCGATCACAGACTATTCGTCACATCATATAATGCAATATATTAAAAATAACAATATAATTGTTGAGGGATCTAGTTGGATTCCTCCGACCTGTTTTCGTGCATCCACAGATGTTAATCAACATGAATAATACCGGTTTCAGATTAATCTGAAATATAATAATAAATATAATCAATCTTAAATTAACGATATATATATATATGTATAACTATACATATTAATTTAACCAATTTTTTAGCAAATCATCCAAAAAACCATCACACACAACATTCAATCATTTTTATCAATGTTAAATAATGTTTATAAAATTATAAAATTGGACAGAGTTAGTGAGTTTACTCACCTTGTTCGTTAATCGTGAAATAACGATTAACGTTGGTTGATTCGAACCAGGCGTTCTATTTTTTCTAAAATTCAGACGAGCTCCAAATTGCTCCAAACTAGATTTATATTGTAGCCAGCGTCCACCCTATCCTAACGTGACAAACAACTCGAAATTTTGATACCATATGGACAAGATATAATAGTAACAAATTATGTACACTATTTAATATTAAATAAACAAAATTTTCTATTTATTTAATTTTTGGACATTGCCTTATATAACCTGGCCCATCTTCCCACGTGCACCCCCCAATTCATAGCTTCATTCTCCCTTAATCCTTTCCCTTGAATTTCCATTTCCCAGTTCAACGTTCTACTCCCATTCAAGAAAATCACCGCAAGCCACTTTTACCTTTCTTTTTTTGTTGTTGTTGAATTAGGCCTTACATATTATTTTTTGGCCCACCTTATCACCGCACACATTTCTTCAATTATCTGACTTGCTTCCACGTAAGGACTACAGCCCTTCTTCTCCTATATAATAGAACGCAAGATCCAAGCCATTTTCTAACTTCACCCCAACCACACTTCCATTTTTCTTCATGGAATCCAACAATGAAAACTCTTACCAAGAGCTCGCAGCTGCTCCTCTCCGTCCCGACTTCCAGGCAACACATAACTATGTAAAAAGGATCAAAACTTTTATACATCAAATCTTTCAGACTCTTTCACTGTTAAACCTCCCTCCTCACGCATAAAATTTACATGTCAATTTCCCTAAACTCGAACGTACCTTCTACCTTGCGTTCAACAAAGCTCCTGCAACCATTACAGTAACTTCACACTCCCCCTTTTGCATTAGAACGTGCCCTCTCACGTATGCAGTATATTCCCAACGTCAGAATATGGTGCACGAAAATTCATTTCGAGCGTCAGTATTTTCGAGAAGTATTTGTTTTGATTTCATAAATTTCGAAAGCCATGAAACGAAAAGGAGAAATCTCACGTTGGAGTTTCTGAAGCCCAAGCAAAACCATCTACCCTCTCGTGCATTTATATAGATAAACTCCTTGCGCGCCAAGTAATAGATTGTAGCGTAGGTAGAGGTACGGTTGTAGCTGCCATGAGTTTTCCACATCAAAGGAGAACATGTGATTTTGAAGGTATAGGCTATTGGTAATAGGTCTGCGAGGATAATGTATGAGACTTTGGGCTAAAGAAAAGCAAATATATATATATATATATATATTATTATTTAGTTTAGTGTAACTATTGTCTTTGATTTTATGTTTGCCACTCTAAGGTCCTCTTTGTATCGAGCACTACATGTATAAGGTTCACCACGAATTTATAAGAGAATGAACATTTATGGTTAGTTGTTAGTGCTAACAAATGTGGTAAGTCAGGCCAACAAATCTTATTTTAGTTTTAATAGGTATTGAGAATGTGGGAATTTTGCGTTTAAGTATATTGAGGTAATTAACTTTCACATTTATTATAAACAAGTGCTTCTTTAACTCCATTACATAAGAACGGTTAACTTATAGACCGTTACGGATAAAAATACCATCGTGTCACGTGATGTGCCATGATCCCAAAAATATAATATCATAGACAAGTTAACTAAATCTGCGAAATTTCAAAAGTGTTGATATAGGGTGTAAAACACTTCAAATAAAAAGTTGCTTATTTCCCAAAATAAAAATTACAGAAAAATTCTATAAATTAAATTAAGTATACATCTAAAAAATCTTGTCCAAATTCGAAACCAATATTAAATTATATTAAATAAACTGTTACGGCTTATAAACGATTCCATAGCGACTATTTGAAAATTTGATTTGGACATAACTAATAATCTATAAGGCAAAATCTCGATTTTCACTTCCATTAGAAAAATATAATCAATTAGACTTGAACGTTTCTTATTTCTAAGAAATCCGACTTATAACTAATCCTATATATTCTTTTAAAGTTCAAAACCCAATATTACGAAATATCATGACGTTATGGGCTCATTTATAATTATATTACAATTATTACATTCAATCGTCGTTTAATTAATATGTTCATTATTATAATACGAATCTAAACTTGATTGAATATCTTATATTATCAAATTTACACAATATTACCAATTTAGCTATTTCTGACTATTTCGGAAATAAATATACTATTATCCCATTATTTATGTTAACTAATATTCAAATATTTAATTTAAACATTTTAAATTATCAAACCATTATAATATCACTTAAATTAATTAATTATTATATTGCTAAAAATCCGGGACATTACATACTTCTGCGAATACTAAGTCTCCAACATTAAACTCTAGTTCCTACCTTCGCTTGTCAACATACAATTTCTGACATGTCGTGGGTCGCCTTCATCCTCTGCCTAATCAAGGATATCTTCTCCATGGAATCACGGACGAAGTTTGGTCCTTGTAGAACCATGTCGATAGTTTCCCACCAATAAGTTGGCAATTTGCATGGCCTCCCATAAAGCGCTTTAAAAGGGGTCATACCAATCGTCGTTTGAAAACTATTGTTATAGGTGAACTCTACGAGTGGTAGGTGTTGCTCCCAAACTCCTCCAAAGTCGATGAATCAAGCTCTGAGCAAGTTTTGCAAGATCCGATTTACTCTTTCTGTCTTGCCGTCAGCCTGTGGATGATATGTTGTTCCTAGATCGAGGGTCAAAATGCTGCTCGTAGGCTTCCCCAAAATTCGCTTGTAAACAAGGGGTCTCTATCACTCACAATACTTGATGGGAAACCATATAATCTGACTATCTCTTTGACATATAGTTGGGCTAACGAGACTGCAGTCCTTGTCTTCTTAACTGGTATAAAATGGGCGTTTTGGTTAAACGATCTGCCACCACCCAAATGGCCTCATTACCCTTTTGGCTTCTGGGATGTCCATGTACATAGTCCATGGAAATATATTCCCACTTCTACATGGGGATCTATAAAGGTAGTAATAACCCTCAGGGATACCCTTGCTCCACTTTTACTTTTTGGCACATCAAGCATTTGGCCACGAACTCGGCTGCATCTCTCTTCATTCTTTCCAAATGGAGATTCCTCTTCGTCTCTTTGTATATTCTATCCCCACCATGGTGTATGGTCATTTTTGTCCTATGGAACTCCTATAGAATTTCTTTCCCCAACCCTTCATCCTTAGGTACATAAAGTCATCCATCCCAAAGTAAACTTCCATCATTACCAATCAAATATTTAGTTGAATAAGGAACAGTCTCCTTTTTTCCCACTTTCTCCTTTAAGCTTCTTAATTCTTCGTCATGGTCTTATGTACCTTGAATCCTCTCTTTTAGAGTAGGTCTAAATATCATGGCTCTAAGAAAACCATTAGAAGTGGTTAGAGAGGGTGGCAAATTAAAATTAGAGAGAAACTCTTTTTGTTTCCATTTTGTCATCGCATTCAAGATTGCATGTTTTCTACTTAACGCGTCTGCCACAACATTCCCTTTTCCTAGGGTATACCGAATCATGAAATCAAATGAGGCAATATATTCCATCCACCTTTATTGTCTCAAGCTTAGATAACGTTTAGAAAATAAATACTTAAGGGATTTATGGTAGGTAAAAAGTTCACATTTCTCCCCTAAAAGATAATGCCTCCACACTTTAAGGGCGAACACTATTACGGCTAACTCAAGGTCATGAACTGGGCATCTCTTCTCTGGACCCTTGAGTTGTCTACTAGTGTAAGCAAATAATCTCCTTCTTGCATAGGGACCGCTCCTAAACCGGTCCTGCACGCATCAGTGTAAACTGTAAAAAAATAAACTATCGGGTATGATTAGAACTGACGTGCTAGTAAATTCTTCCTATAATATTAAAAGCTATGTCACAATTATTTCCAAGAAAACACCAAATTCTTCTTTGTTAATTGGGTTAAAGGAGTAGCAATCTTTGAAAGTCCTTAATGAATTTTGTAACACCCTGTGAATTCTATAACGTTAAGCTTCACAAATTAAAGTATAATTAATTCTAAATGAACGAATTAAGGGAAATGGGTTATGCCATTCCGTTCGTCTCGGAATTCTTCTTGAGATAGAGTCCGAGTTTGCGCTAATCGGACTCCGTATGAAGGAGTTATAGCCTTCGGAAGTTTCAGAATAAAATTTAAATTCAAACAGCTAGGTTTAAAAATTTAAAATTCGAATTTCAGGTTCAAACTGGGCTAGGCAGGAAAATTCCCGCCCAGAGACCAGGTCGACCATAGGGTCGACCATGGTGTCGACCTGGCCTCCCCAGGTCGACCACAGTGTCGACCTGGCCACCCCAGGTCGACCATAGTGTCGACCTGGGTGTCGACCTGGCTGGCTAGGTCTGGCTTAGCTCGAATTTCTATGGCTCTGTGTGTCACTAGGGCTGACGTGTCACCTCTTGATTGGCTCTTTGAACTTCGTATGGCCTAGATTCCTCCTGTCTTCATCTGACGGCTCGAAACAATTTAAAAGTCTATAAATACACCCTAAGTCTCAACTGAAAATTCACACAAAAAAATAAGAAAGGAGTCATCATGCTGCAAGGGAGGGATTGAACATAGCCGTCAAGAGAGAAAAGCCTACAGACGAATCAAATTAAGAAGAAGATTAAAGTTTAATCAAATTAATCAACGCAACGTTAGTCTACCCAAAGGAGCACATCTCAATTTCAGAATTCAGAATCTAGAATTCAAGATTCTGCATTCGTTGTAAGTATAGTGACCTTTCAGAATATGAATAAAAACTGTGATGTGATTCGATGTAAATGAGAATAGAATTGTGTTATTGTATAAATTCTATGTATTGTAATGGTTCTATCATGACTTGTGTATTGATATTTGTGGCATAAATTGATTGATGCAAGCCTATTGAACAATTGCATATGAAAACAATGGCTCTTGCAAGTTTGTGGCAAAAACTAGTAATTTATCCTTTTATGTTTATGTCGATGGCATGGATTATATACAATCCCTTAGTCTAAGTTACAATTTATGTAAACATGTTATAAACCTTTTATGCCTACATGACCCAAAACCTATGATATCACTCTTATGTTTATTTGCAAGTATAATTGGATCTATGTTAAGTATCGTTTGGGTTTCATAAACTATGCAAGTTCATGTTGAAATTGGCTATGTGATTAGATGTTATAATTGGACATTTTGGTGAATATACAACATGCTAGTTTTGTGGTTGATATTATGCCAAGTTAAACATGTTTAAACACAAATTTGTATTAGCCTAAACTATGCCATTTCATATGTCACCTACTTAGCTTTACTTTGATTTGAATGCAAGTTCACATGACCCATATTATATGTTAGTTGAATCGCTAAATTGCAAGTTCATGTGCCACACACCTTTATGTATTACATGTTTTTGATTTCCCCTTTTTCTCACATTTATAAAGTTGGGCTGAAGTGTGACAAGCCCAACACATGTTATAATGTTGCGAACAAACGGGGGTAATAACGTTGGGTGTAAAATATTGAAAATATATGTTGGCATGTTTGGCACATGCCAATGACAATGACATTTAAAGCGGTATGAATTGTTATACCCAAGAATAAAAGACATGACATTTACATATATAATTGAGACGTAATAAAATATGTAAATTTAGAAAACACGATATGCTTAACCCGAGGTTGGATTGAGTTGTGATGTAAACCTGCCCGGACCCACCCGGCTGTCCAGTAGTCACAACAATACCTTTCCAATGCGGGTGGTTAAGCATTAAGCCCAATAAGGACCCGAGGTTAGACTGAGCTACGGTGTAAACCTGTCTGGAACCGACCGGCATATCCAGTAACCGTAGCAATACCTGTCAAATGTGAGTGGTTAGGTGCTCCTAAGAGGCTAAGGACAGATGGTAGGGTTAAGTCAACTATAACACTTAACCAAATTCAACATGTTAACAAGAATTGATGGGTGGGGTAAGGTAAATACAGACACTTAACCACTTAACATGTTTGACTAGAAAAT
Organism: Allium sativum; assembly: GCA_030737875.1. NCBI lineage: Eukaryota > Viridiplantae > Streptophyta > Magnoliopsida > Asparagales > Amaryllidaceae > Allium > Allium sativum. The sequence continues at coordinate 15,484,612 of CM060912.1, forward strand.
CCTGGTAACGAGGGATCCGTTTCAGCAGTAACCCAAGTTAGGTATCAATGGTACCCTGGAACTAGGCAGGGTAGGGCACGATTACTGGGCTGATTGTAAGCGGTCAAAACGACGGCGGTGGGTGCACAGTGTAGGTCTAACGGGGTGCGGGCGTGCACGCACCCCGAAGCAGACAACCAGGGCACTAGGGACACCAGTAGTATAACCTATGCCTTCTAGAATTTGTGTCGGGGCCGCCACCATGGGTCTTGATACACCCCATGGTGGCACCAGCATAGGTATCTACAATTCTTGGGGCCGTATGACACAAGTTAACGCGAGTAGGAGCCGATATTTAGAAAATGGGGATCACTTCACCCTCAACATGGGGTGCTAGTTGGAACAAGCTCAAGTAGGTGCAGAGATAAAGTATGGGTGCAATAGTACATTTGACACTTCCCTAGCTTGTGACACTTTCCTATTTTCAGTATATATCTATCATGCCCTTTTCTTATTCATATACTGAAGAGTTACTAGATTTACTCAGGCTTTATGTCTGACTCTATTTTCTTTTCGTCTTCTTTTCTTTCGTTTCCTCCCATGGTCCACAGGGAGGAAACAACTCAGCTCAGTCAGACTCTTTACAAGCTCCAAGACCGTAGATGTATGATTTGGATCTCTTTTGCTCGGACTGTGGCTTTGGATATCACTATGGGGATTTTTGTCACTTTATTTATGTTTTATGCTTCTTTAAAAATCAGGGCAGTAATGAGGTTGTAATATTGGAAGTATTGTTGAGACAATTATGGAATGTTATGTTTTGAACACGTATTGATGAAATAAAAGTCTGTTTGGTTTCCGCTGTTTAAAATATGTGTATTTATATCTGTAATGAGTTTATCTGTGGCTTTTACTTATAAACCTCCACCAAAATTAAGGCATTCCCTTTGTGAGTGACCTTAACAGAGGTGGGGTGTTTCACTTGGTATTAGAGCATAGGTTTACCAAATAAGACAAAAGTTTTTGAAATTGTTTTCAAAAAAGAAAGTATAAAGAAGCATTTTTCAAGAAAAAAATGTGTTATTTTTATAAAAAGACAAAAACCCACCAAAGCCATGTGCCCTATCTATCTATCTCTATCCTTCGTTTTGAATTTTTCCTTTCTGTTTCAGCATGTCTGGAGACCTTAACCTCCCGGAAGGAGTGCCTATTCCCGGCTGGTTTAGGAGGTACTTAGAAGCAAGGGCCAATGGCGCGGGCTCAGCAGACATCCTGCCTCCAGTGGCCACGGTTCCTCCTCCTCCTCCTCGTGGAAATGCCTTCGCAAAAACATGTAGAGACTTTAAGGCTATGGGTGGAAAAGACTTTTATGGAACAGAGTCCTTTGCAGGAGCAAGAAACTGGCTAAAGGTGACTGAGGATCTATTTATCATCTTTGGAGTTTATGACAGGCAAAAGATACAACTAGCGGTATGGTTTCTTAAGGATGAAGCTTCCTACTGGTGGGAAATTACCAATGCTCAGAGGGTGGTGGAAACATGGGAGGACTTTAAGACAAGGTTTGAGATGAAATTTCTCTCCCAAGCTGATAGAAGCCCGCAAATGGAGAAGTTTCTAACTCTGAAATAGGGAAGCATGACAATAAGGGAATATGTTAATCAGTTTAATCAGCTGGCCAGATTTGGGCTAGACTTAGTAAAAACCCAACACAAGAAGGCACTTCGCTTCGTCAAGGGTTTGAATGAACCTCTACACAGCCTTGCCATGAGCCATGTATCAACGGGAGCGACTTATGAAAGCTTGGTGGACATGGCGTTGCTACACAAGGAAGACCATGGTAAGAAAGAAACTAAGGTGGAAGAGAAGAAAGAGGGTCTACAAGCAAAGAAAATAGACTTCAAGAAAGGAGGGAAGAACAATAAGCCCCATGAGAAGAGAAGGTGCAATTTCTGTGGCATTGTGGGACATATATCAAAAGACTGCCGAAAAAGGAAGGCGAAGATGGGTGGTTGCTTCCATTGTGGAGAGACTGGGCACCAAACTAAGGACTGCCCAAAGAAGAAAGGGTAGGGACAGAAAGCCGGATCCACTTCAGGGGATCAGGTTCATGCGCTAGTGGCACCTCAGTAGGAAAGAGGTAGTAATATTTCTGTAGAAAGTGTAGTCTATCTTTATGATCATTCAATTCGTACACTTTTTGACTCTGGCGCATCACATTCTTTTATTTCATCTACCTTAGTAGAATCTCTGCATCTAGACACTAGTATGGTAGAAGATCCCTTAGTAGTTTCAAATCCAACTGGGGGCTCCGCTTACTTGTCAATGGTTTGTTTGGGTTTGAAAATCTCTATTCTCAGCGTTGAGTTTAGTTGTAATGCCTTTGTCTTGGGCTTCTCGGGATATGGTATGATCTTAGGCATGGACTGGTTATCCAGTAATAGTGCCATTCTTAATTGTGAGAAAAGAGTAGTTAGACTCTTAACTCGGCTTGGTAACACTCTAGAAATTTCTTGTAATCCCTTGAATGTTGTTAGGCTTAGTTATCCAGAGTCACTGGATGCTTCTGATGAGAATTTGCAATCAATAAGAGTAATCCGGGAATATACAGATGTCTTTGAGGAGGTGAAAGGCTTACCTCTGTGGCGGGAAATAGACTTCCGCATATATCTTGTGGATAACGCAAAGCCTGTAGCTTTACCTGTCAGACACATGGCTCTAAGGGAGAGAAAGGAGCTCAGTAAGCAGATTAAATAACTTCTCGAAAAGGGGTTCATTAGACGGAGCATTTCGGAATGGGGTGCTCCAGTGGTGTTCGCAACCAAAGCGGACGGTTCGCTTCGCCTTTGCGTCGACTACAGGGAGTTAAACAAATTGGCCAAGAAAAATAGGCACCCTCTTCCCCGAATCGATGATTTGTTTGATCATCTTGTTGGTGCGACGGTCTTCTCCCAACTTGGTCTGGCAACTGGGTTCCATCAGCTAAGAGTAGCTGAAGATAGTATTGATAAAACGGCGTTCAGAACCCCAGACGGTTTCTTCGAGTGGCTTGTCGTGCCTTTCGGCTTGACAAACGCACCCGCTTATTTCGTAGACCTAATGAGCAGGGTGTTCAGAGAATTCCTCAACAAATTTGTGGTTGTCTTCGTAGATGATATCTTAATCTTCTCAAAGAATGAGGAAGAGCATGCTCAGCATCTGAAAGAAATCTTGGAAACTCTTCGAGCTCATCAAGTAAAAGCCAAATTCTCTAGGTGTCACTTCTGGAGAAAAGAAGTAAAAATTTTGGGGCATATAGTGTCCAAAGAGGGGTTGGCCATGGACCTTGCGAAAGTGGTGGCAGTGCAAGATTGGAAGACGCCAAGAAATGCAGCCGAAGTTCGAAGCTTTCTTGGGCTAGCCGGTTTTTACCGAAATTTTGTTAGGGATTTCGCGAAAATCTCAGCCCCACTCACAAGGCTAACAAAGAAGAATCTGGCATTCACTTGGGATTTGGATTGCCAGTTTGCTTTCCAACGATTAAAAAGGGCTCTCACAACAGCCCCAGTTCTGACTTTGCCAGATGGAAGCAAAATGTTCACAGTATACACGGATGCATGTGGAACGGGACTAGGTGATGTTCTAATGCAAGAAGGAAGGGTAGTAGCGTATGGTGGAAGACAATTGAAAGTTCATGAAAATAACTACACAACCAACGATCTTGAGTTAGCCGCCATCATCTTTGCGCTTAAGTCTTGGCGCCATTATCTCCTAGGTGAGAAGTTCGAATTATACACTGACCATAAATCGTTGAAATATCTCTTCTCGTAGAAGGATCTTAACTTGAGGCAGCAAAGATGGATGGAGTATCTTGCCTCGTATGACTTTGAAATTTCCTATACTTCCGACAAAGGCAACGTAGTAGCAGACGCGTTGAGCCGAAATAAACTGACCTTAAGCCCACTCTTCGTAGAGAGGCAAATCTTGGAGTATATAGCCAGTTTTAACTTTAGGCCCTCCTCAGATTTTGTATCGTGTTTGTTAGCCTCTCTCGAAGTACGCCCTACTCTCTTAGACTCAATAGGGGCTGCACAACGTAAAGACCCTCAGCTTGTGGATGTGACTGATAAACTTATTAGGGGTGAGACGTCTAGTTACCTCAGTAGATACACCATCGATGATAAGGGTTGGCTGAGGCGAGATGGAAGATTATGCGTACCACAAGCAAGTTAGTTGACAAAGAAGGTTCTAGAGGAAGCACATCATTCTAAGATGACTATACACCCTGGCGGTGATAAGATGTACAAGGATATAAAAAGGAATTTCTTTTGGAGCGGCATGAAGCAAGACGTGGAAGATTTCGTCTCTAAGTGCATGACCTGCCAACGGGTTAAGGAGGAACAAAAGAAACCTGGAGGACTGCTTCACCCTTTAGAGGTCCCACAGTGGAAGTGGGATAGCATTTCAATGGACTTCATCGATGGACTGCCTAGGTTGAGAAGAGGCAATACTAGCATTTGGGTAATAGTGGATAGGCTTACTAAGAGCACCCACTTCATACCTATCAAGAGTAGGACTGCCTCATCTCTAGCATCTCTTTATCTCAAGAAAATAGTTCGACTCCATGGGATACCCTCCAGCATTGTTAGTGACCGAGAGCCTATCTTCACAAGCGTGTTTTGGCGGAGTCTGCAAGAAGCTGTAGGCACACAGTTATGTTTGAGCACGGCCTATCACCACCAAACCGATGGCCAGACGGAAAGGGTGAATAGAGTTTTAGAGGATTTTTTGAGACTTTGCGTCCTTGACTTTGTAGGGACTAGGGAGGATCACATACCTTTAGTGGAATTTGCCTACAACAACAGCTACCAAGCTACCATCGGTATGGCGCCCTTCGAAGCCTTGTACGAAGACAGTGCAAATCACCAACTTGTTGGTGGGAGTCTACAGATAAGCTTATACTTGGGCCAGACATTATTCAAGAGACTTCAGAGAAAGTGGACTTGATACGTAAGAGAATGAAGACTGCCCAAGACAGACAAAAATCCTACGCCGACAAAAGAAGGACCGACCTTGAGTTTGAGGTTGGGGACAGGGTTTTCCTTAAGGTATCACCTTTAAGGAACATCATCCGCAGGAAAGCTAGCACCAAGATTTGTAGGACCGTTTCCTATCATCGAGAAGGTTGGGAAGATGGCCTATAGATTAGAACTAGCCAAGGGACTGGCCAGAGTTCACAACGTCTTTAATGTTTCTCACCTTCGGAAGTGTTTGCATGAGTCTGCGGAAGTGGTGGAACCTAGCATTCAAGAAGAAGCCGAAGTGGAACGTGAAGGAACTGTGAGGAGAGTTCCAACCCGCATCTTAGGAACTGAAGTAAAAAAGCTACGCAACCGCGAAGTCAAACTCATTAAAGTTCAGTGGAGCGATGTCAAGGAAGAAGTGACTTGGGAAACTGAGGACAGAATACGCGCTGCCTACCCTCTTCTTTTTTAGGGTACATCTTTGATCTCTCTTTTTCCTTAAGTTATGCTTTATCTATCTTTTTAGGTATATCTCCTCGGTCCTTTTCCTAACTTCTTAGGTAGAAAAACAAATGGACGCAAACATGTATTTGAAAACATGTTATGGATGATGGCTGCAAATGGTTGCTAGTGGTTGCTAGTGGTTGCTCGTGGATGCATATACACACACACACCCCCTAGGTTATAGATCGGCTCAGTCACTTCATATTGCATATGCATATATATGTATTCTCATTTGTATATGATTGAAACTTGATATGCTGTCATATGGTTGTCGCATTTGTATGAATAAGTTGTGCACTCATGTAGAATTATGAGTAGGAAAAATTTTCATACATAATGGATTCATGACACTTACATGATTCACATTAAGGAGGTCAACTAAATCAGTAGACCGCCTGATTTTTGCATTGATAAGGACATATACATACACTATGCATATGATCACGAAGCATTAGAAGTCTTTTAAGGACAGTGGATGCCTGTGTTTGTTGGTTGAGTAGATGGACTGTTGGATGGTAGGATATACATTCTTCCTAACTTGAAGATTTCGGGGATGAAATCCTTTTAAGGGGGGAGAATGTAACACCCCGTGAATTCTATAACGTTAAGCTTCACAAATTAAATTGTAATTAATTCTAAATGAAAGAATTAAGGGAAATGGGTTATGCCATTGTGTTCGTCTCAGAATTCTGCTTGAGATAGAGTCCGAGTTTGCGCGAATCGGACTCCGTATAAAGGAGTTATGGCCTTCGGAAGTTTCAGAATAAAATTTAAATTCAAACAGCTCAGTTTAAAAATTTAAAATTCGAATTTCAGGTTCAAACTGGGTTGGGCGGGAAAATTCCCGCCCAGAGACCAGGTCGACCATAGGGTCGACCATGGTGTCGACCTGGCCACCCCAGGTCGACCATAGTGTCGACCTGGGTGTCGACCTGCCAGTCGACCTACTTGGTCGACCTGGCTGACTAGGTCTGGCTCTGGCTCGAATTTCTGTGGCTCTGTGTGTCACTAGGGCTGACGTGTCACCTCTGGATTGGCTCTCTGAACTTTGTATGGCCTAAATTTCTCCTGTCTTCATATGACGGCTCAAAACAATTTAAAAATCTATAAATACACCCTAAGTCTCAACTGAAAATTCACACAAAAAAAATAAGAAAGGAGTCGTTATGATGCCAGGGAGGGATTGAACATAGCCGTCAAGAGAGAAAAGCCTAGAGACGAATCAAATTAAGAAGAAGATTAAAGTTTAATCAAATTAATCAACGCAACGTTAGTCTACCCAAAGGAGCGCATCTCAATTTCAGAATTCAGAATCCAGAATTCAAGATTCTGCATTCGTTGTAAGTATAGTGACCTTTCAGAATATGAATAAAAACTATGATGTGATTCGATGTAAATGAGAATAGAATTGTGTTATTGTATAAATTTTGTGTATTGTAATGGTTCTGTCATGACTTGTGTATTGATGTTTGTGGCATAAATTGATTGATTCAAGCCTATTGAACAATTGTATATGAAAACAATGGCACTTGCAAGTTTGTGGCAAAAACTAGAAATTTATCCCTTTATGTTTATGTCGATGGCATGGATTATATACAATCCCTTAGTCTAAGTTACAATTTATGTAAACATGTTATAGACCTTTTATGCCTACATGACCCAAAACCTATTATATCATTCTTATGTTTATTTGCAAGTATAATTGGATCTATTTTAAGTATCATTTGGGTTTCATAAACTATGCAAGTTCATGTTGAAATTGGCTATGTGATTAGATGTTATAATTGGACATTTTGGTGAATATACAACATGCTAGTTTTGTGGTTGACATTATGCAAAGTTAAACATGTTTAAACACAAGTTTTTATTAGCCTAAACTATGCCATTTCATATGTCACCTACTTAGTTATACTTTGATTTGAATGCAAGTTCACATGACCCATATTATATGTTAGGTGAATCGCTAAATTGCAAGTTCATGCGCCACACACCTTTATGTATTACATGTTTTCGATTTCCCCTTTTTCTCACATTTATAAAGTTGGGATGAAATGTAACAAGCCCAACACATGTTATAATGTTGCGAACAAACGGGGGTAATAACGTTGGGTGTAAAACATTGAAAATATATGTTGGCATGTTTGACACATGCCAATGACTATGACATTTAAAGCGGTATGAAGTGTTATACCCAAGAATAAAAGACATGACATTTACATATATAATTGAGAAGTAATAAAATATGTAAATTTAGAAAACACGATATGCTTAACCCGAAGTTGGATTGATTTGTGATGTAAACCTGCCCGGACCCGCCCGGCTGTCCAGTAGTCACAACAATACCTATCTAATGTGGGTGGTTAAGCATTAAGCCCAATAAGAACCCGAGGTTAGACTGAGCTACGGTGTAAACCTGCCCGGAACCGACCGGCATATCCAGTAACCGTAGCAATACCTGTTTAATGTGAGTGGTCAGGTTCTCCTAAGAGGCTAAGGACAGATGGTAGGGTTAAGTCAACTATAACACTTTACCAAATTCAACATGTTAACAAGAATTGATAGGCGGGGTTAGGTAAATACAAATACTTAACCACTTAACTTGTTTGACTAGAAAATCCTGGTAACGAGGGACCCGTTTCAGCAGTAGCCCAAGTTAGGTATCAACGGTACCCTGAAACTAGGCCGGGTGGGGCACGATTACTGGGCTGATTGTAAGCGGTCAAAACGATGGCGGTGGGTGCACAGTGTAGGTCTAACGGGGTGCGGGCGTGCACACACTCCGGAGCAGACAACCAGGGCACTGGGGACACCAGTAGTATAACCTATGCCTTCTAGAATTTGTGTCGGGGCCGCCACCATGGGTCTTGATATACCCCATGGTGGGACCAACATAGGTATCTACAATTCTTGGGGGCTGTATGATACATGTTAATGCGAGTAGGAGCCGATCTTTAGAAAATGGGGATCACTTCACCCTCAACATGGGGTGCCAGTTGGAATAAACTCAATTAGGTGCATAGATAAAGTATGGGTGCGATAGTACATTCGACACTTCCCTAGCTTGTGACACTTTCCTATTTTCAGTATATATCTATCATGTCCTTTTCTTATTCATATACTGAAGAGTTACTAGATTTACTCAGGCTTTATGTCTAACTCTATTTTCTTTTCGTCTTCTTTTCTTTCGTCCCCCCCCCCCAGGTCCATAGGGAGGAAACAGCTCAGCGCAGTCAGACTCTTTACAAGCTCCAAGACCGTAGATGTATGATTTGGATCTCTTTTGCTCGGACTATGGCTTTGGATATCACTATGGGGATTTTTGTCACTTTATTTATGTTTTATGCTTCTTTAAAAATCAAGACAGTAATGAGGTTGTAATGTTGGAAGTATTTTTGAGATAATTATGGAATGTTATGTTTTGAACACGTATTGATGAAATAAAAGTCTGTTTGGTTTCCGCTGTTTAAAATATGTGTATTTATATCTCTCTTGAGTTTATCTGTGGCTTTTACTTATAAACCTCCACCAAAATTAAGGCATTCCCTTTGTGAGTGACCTTAACAGAGGTGGGGTGTTTCAAATTTCCAATAATATCCGGCCAATCCAAGGAAGCTTATTACTTCCATAGCATTTTGAGGTAACCTCCATTCTTTGCTAGCCTCGATATTTGCGGGGTCTACAACGAAGCCTTCACTTGACACAGTATATCCTGAAAATCTTACTTCTTCCCTCCGGAAATGGCACTTCGAGAATTTTTCTTTCAATTGGTTCTTCCTAAATATCGCTAGAATTTGTCCTAAGTGATTTTCATTCTCTTTATGGTCATTTGAAAAACAAGGATATCATCTACGAAGACTACCACGGTCTTATTTATAATTCCCCTAAACACTCTACTCATGAGGTCAACAAAGAAGGCGAGTGCATTCGTTAGTCCGAAGGGTATAACTTCCCATTGGAACAATCCATCCGGGGACCTAAACGCGGTTTTGTTCTTACCGTCCTTTGTAATTCTTAATTGGTGAATTCCACTAGCAAGGTATAATGGGAAAATACTCGGGCTCCTCCCAAGTTATCAAAAAGGTCATTGATTCTTGGTAAGGGGTACCTATTTTTCTTGCTTAACTTATTAAGTTCCCAATAATCCGCACGAAGTCTTAAAGATCCGTCTGCTTTGGTGGCAAACACAACCGGTGCACCCCATTCTAAGGTACTCCATCGAATGAAACATTTTCGTAATAATTTTGAAATCTTCTTATCCAAATCCATTCTCTCCTTAGGGACCATGTGCCTCAAGGGTAGTGCTACGGGTCTAGCACCCTTCTCTAGGTCAATACGAAAAGAGATTTCTCTATGGGGTGGAAGTCCCGTGACTTCCTCAAAAACATCCAAGAACTCATAAACTATCGAGACCGAAGATGGTCCTTCTGAATTAGGAGATAAGGAATATAATAAGGCTTTATCCTTATTCCTAACATTACAAGGAATATTCAGGCTATGTCCTCCTCCGCTCCTAAGACGAACGATTCTATTGTCTCAATCTAGGATGACAACATAAAATGATAACCATTCCATACCCAGGGTAAGTTCATACCCTATAAAATCCAATGCATACGCTTCGCAAAGGAACTCGACATTGTCAACCTCCAATACTAAGTCTTTGCAAAACAACTGAAGATACTTAGATCCTATGATAGGGTTGGCCACCTCTATCGGACTACAGAGATAGACATGGGAAGGTTCAACATGTTAACCAACCTCAAAGAGATAAAAGAATGAGTCACTTGGAATCGAACAAGGTGTACACAAAATTTCCTAAAACAGAAGTTATACCTTCAAGTGCGATTTGTCCTTGGTCTTTAAGGAGTCGGCTTAGAATTGGTGTTGCCTTTATTGCATAATTCAGGCTACTTTTGATAACTTTGGACCTTGGGAAGTCCTTAGACATGTGTCCTTCTTCATGGCAGTTGTAACACTTTCCTTTGAATTCCTTCTTCGCCAATGAGGTCCAACAATCCTTGGCCTCATGGCCCTTGCGGTTGCATCTCGTACAAGTCTTTGCTTCCTTTTTGAATTTCCCCCCTTTCTTCTTGTTCTTCCACCATTCCTTTTTTCATATTCTTATTGAAACCCCCTTCTCCTTTCTCACCTTCTTTATACTCCGTGGAACCTTCAACCGTGCAAAGGTTAGCTATCTCTACTAGGGTTTCAAAGTTGCCCCAAATGTTACTTGGGATAATAAAGTTACCTTTAGAGGGGAGTTTAACCCTTTAATGAACCCCAAGGCTTTGTTCATGGGGGTGTCTACCAAACCTCTCCCAAACTTACATAATTTGGTAAATTTGGCTACATACTCTTGCAAGCTCAAGTTTCCTTGCTTGAGGTGAATGAATTTCTCCAACTGGATAGTCATTTCTTCCCTTGGCAAAAAATTTGCTTTGAAACAGGTTTTGAATTCGGGTCATGTAAATATGCGGCCATCGTTCTCTACAGATACTAAATTCAACCATTTTAGGACCTCATCTTTTAAGTGCCAAGCCGCGATTTTTTTTCCACTTCATTAGGCCAGCTAGTAGCCTCGAAAATTCTTTCACAGTCCGTTATCCAAGATTGGACATTAGTAAAACTTTCCTTTCTAGCGAACGATTTCCTCCAAGATTCGTGAAGCTCTTACAGAAGCGAGAAAAGTCAAAGGCTACCTCAGCGGTTGGAGCTGCAGGAGCTGCGGGTGCCGCCGGGGCGAAGTTAGCAACAAGGACCTATTCCATAATATGGAGATACTTCTGGAACCATTCTGGAAAGTATCGGGGCCTTGCCTGGTTTCTTCCTTAGTAGGATTATCAGCGATTCTACTATCTAGAAAGAAAAGGAAGAATCCTTTAGTGGATACTCCTGAGATAGTATATAAGCTGAAAAGGGAAGAAAACGATAAGGTTACCTAGTATAAATGCATATGCATATTGAGGTATATATATATATAGTTTGAAAAATCTTTTTAAAATACAAATACATCTCTCATACGTATAATTCCCTTATAATCGGGTAATCTTTGCTCCGATACCAAATGTAACAACCTGCCCGGAATGGACCTAAATTTTGACCCAGAAAAGGCCCATCGAAACTTAGAATCATTCTAAATGGTTCGTTGGTTCCTGTAAGGAATTACATTTCCATAGATAACATATATATACACTTCGAATGGAAATCTCACACAGCGAAAAGAGGAAATATAATGTTGAAATAAGATGTACCACTTTATTAAAAATCGCAGAACTCCAATACAGAGCTAAGATTACATCTGTTACATCAGTGTATCAATAAACTCATTTCAAATGTTTTTATAAAAAGTACAGCAATGACTATCAATAGTAGCATAATCACTTCGTCTACGTCTTCGTCTCCAGCTCCCATCATGACTTCGTCCATGAATTCTACCCTATTACTGACCTGTTGGATATGTTAAGGAGAGGCGTCATAACATAAAGTTCTGTGTGACTGATATATGGCGTTTACTTGAAGTCCATACCCTATATTTTTAGCAGGTTACATATTTCAAGGTATGTCTACGCAGTACACAACATTCACACTAACACTAAGTGCCTAGCCAATGAGGTGGATTTCCAAGTCAATCGCTCATCGGAGTTTTTAGGGTAAAGACCCAATAAGGTGGGCATTCTCGATCACTTATGGACCTATTAAAGGTAAATTCTTATAATCACTTATAACCCTAAGGCGGACCCTAGCCCCTTTAAGACCCTGACCTAGTACTTCAACGTTCTTAAGTCCACTCTTAATTGTAATATGAGAAGTAGTATTGCGAACATTACTACTTAACTGATATTACGGTAGAATACCTATGTCGCTTAAGACTTTCCTTAGACAGCTGGTGAGCATGCAATGGCCATATATCTTTTATATACCAATTCTGTCCCTAGTTGAGCCCTTACAAGCTTCTAGAGGAAGTGGACATCCCTCGTGAACTACCCTACTTCATTACCGCTTATGCCAAACCACTTTTAGAGAAGGAGGACCCAAAGACTTACTTTGAATCTAATAAGTGTGGATCCCATGACTTTGGTTCCTCTCCAAGGAATAAATTATAGGGGGAATCCTACTCTTAACAACTTAAGACCCAAATTAGACAGGAAGAGAGTCAGCCACTTAAGACCTTCTCAAGGTGTAGTAAACCTGCCTATTTTCACACAAAACAGACTTATATATATAGTTATATACACACACACACTAGACCTCTCACATTAAATCGTATACTTGTAGATGCTGGACATGTTGGGCGGTTCCGGGCAGGCTTCTAATACAAATTTGTTTAACCTCGTATCATAGTGTAATAAGTTTTGAATGGCCCATGACACCTAGACCCCTCACGTTAGTTGGGCCTACTTGTGGTTGCTGGATTTCTTGGTCGTTTCCGGGCAGACTTATACCACAAATGGCAGTAAAACTCATGTCTGTGTGTCACTATTAATATATGTAAATCCATTCAATTATATATACATATGTGTGTGTGTATATATGGCAACATTTCAAATTCGAATCCTATCTAATTACATTTATTACGTTAACACAACATTAATTACGTTGATTACATTTGTATAAGTATAATAATTATATCGCCTAAATAACGCTAATGTTTGTATGAATGAGAGAACGTTCTAACGAGATAGCAATTGTTGGTTTGTCCAAAATTAAGGTATACAAGTTAATTTTCTATATTTTTGACCGCTAAAATTTGGTCATGATGTCATAGTAACTCAATAACAGTAGCACTAAATGGAAAAGTGTGCAGTTAAAGCACTTAGCGGTTCTATAGCGATAGAGGTGCAAAAAGGTGCAGCGGGGATAAAGCGGAGAAATAGCAGGAATATAGTGGAGGCATAAAAATGTTCATTAGATGTAAAACCAAATATTTGAAAATTAATTAATTATCTTTCTTACATTATACATGTATAAGAAACCAATATCGATTAATCTTATATAACAAAATCAAGGATGTCATGATTATGCATGCTAAATTCGATGAGTGTAATTGATTATTACCATACGTTAGGCACATATGCCTCAAATTTAGCCCTTTAAGCTAAATTTATTAAATTTCCTAAAAAGAAAACCAGTCAAATCAAGATTTTTATATTAATACTGCTAAATGGGATGCTAAAACGCGTTGATTTAGCGGATGCAACAGAAAAAAGTGGGGCTAGAAGCGGATCTACTATTCATCAGCGCTAAATTGAACTAGCGCAGCGGTTGAAGAGCGCTATGAGCTATAGCGGGGATATTGCGGGGCTTTAACTACATAGATGGAAAATATACATACATACAAATCTCAACTTGCATCCTAGGTTTGTTGGAATAATCTTAATAATGGATCAAGAATAGAGTATAACATACATATATAATATGTACATGTATGTTTATAAATTCCACTTTATCTCATTCATCCCTTTTTGGTGTTATGCACATAAAAACGTTTACATTTGATATATGTCAAGTATGAATATGTTTGGATTCAAAATAGAATCCTAACCTAATCAAATCATGGAATAACCAAATTTAAACCCTTTTAGGTTACAATAATATGTTTACATAAATGTGGATTACACAAAGTAGAAACAATAACAATAACACCCTTTCATCCTCAATCCAATATTAAGATCAAAAATCCACAAAGCCATATAACATGACAATTCTTACGCAAATATAAAATAGAGAATTTGTGGGTTTTTATATTGATGTTATCAATTTCCAAATCCTCTTAGGCATAGCTATCAGCATGTTAATCTATTAAAACAATAGAATATACCTAAAAACAGAATATTCCACTCACAGATCTAAGGAAGAACAAATAGGATACTTGTTATGGATTCAGATCTGTGTTTAATCTTCATGACAAGTGTGCTCTAATACTCCTAATATATATGTAAGAAGCATCTTTAAGAATCTTATATATATAACTAAATTTCAGAATTCATACTAAAGCCTACATGAATTTAGATTAGAGAGAAGATAAGAATAAAGGTTAAAGGAATAGAAGAGAAATTCCTAATATTTTCTGATAGTAACAGCAGAAGGAAAATATGGAGGTAGAGATAAGAGAGTGGCTAGGGTTTTGTTGTGTGATATGAGGGCCTATATGCAGTTGCTCGTGCGAGCGTAGGCCGTCAGATTATCCAGATGTAATCTAGGCCATATATTTATATATATCCCTTTAGAAAACCCTAACCAAACAGAGATTCATTAGGCTCCTCAGCCGCTCGACGGACGACTTGAGAGGTCGACCGGCGGTTGACACCCCTTCAAGGGGGCGGTCGACCTCTTGGCCACTGAAACGTCCAATGAATTTATGAGGCACTGAGGTGTCTAATTAAATAATACGTTTCTTTAGTTTCTAATCTCTTTCCTTACTTAAAATATTTTCTATCCCCATATTCTTATCCCCAGTTTGAATTTCAGATTCTCCCTCATTTATTTAAATATATTTTGGACATATCTATTACTCATCTAATCATATATATATATATATATATATATATATATATATATATATATATATGTTCTGCGTTTATTGTCCAAATTCATTTGCTTATATCTTCTTCATACATTGACCCTTTTCAACATATTATATATGAAAATGATTCAGAATTTTTCCATGAATCCAAATAAAATATTTTCGTAGATAAATTCCTAAAGCTGCAAAAATCTCATTTTCCATCCTTATTACCAAATTATTTATTTTTATTTATTTTTATTTAATATTTATGTCTTTTACGGGGTGTTACAAATCCATATCACAATCTTGCCAATCCGCGAGTCATATACTATCAACCCATCCCGTCGATCTGCCTCAAGCACATCCAATTCTCAAAACCAAAGAATCTCAATCCCCAACTCACTCGAGGATCTCACTGCCTCAATTCGCGGACTGCACCATCCAACTTTACTCACTGACAAAACATTGATCCTGTCTCGTATTAGTATATCTGATCGAAGAGCTTCATTTTGAATTGACCATCGAATAGGCCATCAAATCTAGCTCCTTGAAAACTCGTCGTTACCGACGTCAAAGTTGGTAAGAACGACCGACAATCATAGCACTCAATATCGACTACTCTCTAGCAATCGCTAATGACAACCCGGACCATGTATTTAACGAAAACTGGTTAAATACTTATCATCATCCATTTCAAAGTTAGTCAAAATTACAAACATAAATAGTATTTGATAACTTCACTCAAATGTAATCGCTAACGACCATCCAGACAATATATTTAACTGAAATTAGTTGTATTCGTCCAGTGAAAGTGTCCGACATTCATCTCGAAATCGTGCTTGTAGTCATCTACTGCCTCCATGTCGAGACTCATGCCCCGAAGCTTCCTTATGGATCAATCCTAATCTTAGACCGCCTATAAATGGTATATACAACCAAACTACGCAAACAAGCAATTGTGTAACCAATAGTCCTATAAATTGCTAACATAGCATACAAACATCCATAGCATCAACAATGGGATAAATAAAATCTTGCCAAATTAGATAAACAAGGATATATGTCATAATGTCATAAATTTAGTAATATTGACAAAAAGTATATAAATGAGATAAAATGTGATATTTGATCTGAAAACATTTTTAAAACAATTTTAAATCCATTTATAAAATTATTAGCTAGTTTTTGTTATTTTAGAATTCCTATTTAAAACTCAATTCAGTTCAACAACACGGTTTTTATATTACACGAACAACTATAGTAAAGTGAGAGATAATATTAGTCAATTCAACTAGATCATACCAAACATGATCCATAACATGAAGCCCATCAATACGAGCCCAATGCAAGAAACCGAGTCCAAATCTGACGTCGTATGAGAAAGATGTGATAAATACAAGTTAACGATTTAAAATCGACAATATTTAACATAATTAAATCATTACCTTAATTACTTACCCTAAGCCTTCTTCTCCTTCACTATAAAATATTATAGCATGCATGTAACGCCCCACATTTTTAGCCGTTCAATTTGAACATTTCAAATTGATTTTAAATGTTGATTTGGATAACCGAATAACTCGAATTCAATTATTTTGAATGTATAAATTAAATTAAATTAAATATGAGCTAGTAGCATCTCGGTAGTTTGCTATTTTATGATTTGAACTTCAAATAGATGTACAGGGTCCAATATAAGTCGAAATTCTCGAAAACAAGAATCTTCCGGATATATTTGTTATAGTTTTATAATGGAAGAGAAAAATCGAGACTTTGTCTTATAGATACTGAGATATGTCCAAATCAAATTTTCAGAAAAATCACGGTATAATCGTTTGTGAAATATAATGATTTATTAAATTAAATCGAAGGATTTTTAATAAACTGAATATTGTTTTGACTTGAAATTTAAAATATTGAGTTTAAAATCCAAATTAGTTTATTTTGAAATTATGTAAAACACTATTTGAAAATATATGATAATAATAATTTGTTATCTATAGGTTTGGTTGTTCTGAAATCGATTACATTTTATTGATTTAATATGGAACTTAAGAATAACCAATTTTCAAACAACCTCGGATTTCAACGAAACTAATTTAATTAAATCCATAATGGTTAGTTATTGTAAAATTTTCAATTTCAAGTCAATTAGAGTTATTATGTGATCATGTGCGATATAAATGCGTATCGATTTGCGTTGTGAATTTAAAATTGGAGTTTTTCAAACAATCTCGGATTTCGACGAAACTAGTCTCATTCCCATCGTGTTCAACAAAACTAGTCCCATTCCCAACGTAAAACTTCAGACGTAAGTTTCATGTAAATATTTTAATAATATTATTTCACTATAAACTACCTCTAAATTGTTTTAACCCTAGTCAATAAAACATTCCTGGTCAACTAAATATATGCTGCCACCACTTTCTCTATGTTTGAAAAATAAGTTAAATCTCTCTATTATGAAGAAATTAGACAAAACTTCCAACTGGAAAGTTAGAGAGGGAATTCTGGGCTTTAAGTCGGTAGTTTTGGCATACGATGCGGTGGACGATGAAGGTTGGTAGTGGTATCAAACGTAGGCAGGAAATTTTCGTTTTTTAGCGTTTTCTACCTACGGAGTTGATTTCAAAGGTTGGCTTCTGAAGGGCAAAGGCGGAGAAACTGGCGGTGGTGCGACCGGCTATAACGGTATGTGGAAATCGATAAAGCAAGTTGATCGGAAATCAATTTCGTCCTAATTCCGACGTTTTGGCTCAATCTGGGGAGTCGGCTTCTCGGGCGATGGGAGGCGAGTGAACGGCGGTCCCGACAGGTTGGTTGACCTGAATTCTGGTGGGCCGTGGTGGCATGATATGGACTTGGAGGGGTCGTGCTTTTTCCATTTTAACGCAACCTAGAAGATGATCAAAGTCACGATTGAATTCATGATTTAGGGAGGGGAGGGGATTTAAGCGTGATTAATTAATTCACTAACAAGGTAATGAAGAGTAAGCATGTGGTTATCTTAAGTTAATTAATTAATTAATATATATAAATAATTTTAATGGGTATACATTTGTAACGAACGTATCTTTTATGTACGTGAATAGAATTCGACGAAACGAAGTCCATCGGGATCATATGGACTAGTACTACGAGTATGAGCTAGATTGGAATCATCAGGAGAAAATACGAATTTTATCTAATTTTAAACTCTAGTTTAAATTTAGATAAAACGACACCGAAGTCGTCAACAGAAATTGAAATGTGAGTTAACCCTCACACCTTTTTGAATTATATAATGTGATTAAATTTATATATTTATAACTCATCATTGATAGGAAAAATCGAATGTTTTGTTGAATATAATAGTATGATTTTTGTTTGATTATAACAAACATATATATTATTTAATAAATCTATTTGTAAACAGTACTATTCTATATTTCACATCACATACACAAATAAATATTTATATTGAATAAAATACGACTACACAAAATTGAATATATAAATAGTATTTTTATTCAAATAAATATTTCAGCATTTGAAATAGTACATACCCTTACTCCATTATTTATGGTTCACATGAATATGTTTGGATATTTCTGACATGACATACTTGAATATATATATATATATATATATATATATATATATATATATATTACACATGAAATAGTACTATTAAAAGAATTTAAACAAAATAGATATATTGAATTGAACATCACACAAATATATTTTATTTTCTAATCAATTTGTTTATTACATATAATAGTACAATTTTTATTCATGTCTACAATCAATTTCATATACACAAGATTCTCACTACACTACACTCAGTATCACTCAGTTATATATACACAGTTACATACATTCACTGACACTGATACATAGTCTTCTTGCGCTCCAGTCCAGTTCCAGTCACCTCCATACTTATCACAATAACACACACAGTAAACTGGAACAAAAATTGATTTAAATGCAAGCAACTATAAATTTATTTTAAAATTTTATTTACCTCAGAAATTTTGGTGTGTTTTCTCATCATTTTTCTAGACTTGGTCTTATATATATATATAAGTCTAGACTACTTGTAATATTCACAGTGATACACTGCAAGTACAACAAGGCAGACTGTATCTCTAATGCTCACAGATCATCCCAAACACGACTACACTGGTTTGTTGTTCAGAACCAGCATTGTAACTAGCTGATTCTGAATAGCCAGAACTCAAATATTGTGGTCCGCTGATAGAAAATTCATGTATGTCATTCGAATAACCCACAAATATAAAAGTTGCACATACGTGATACATGTATACACATTACAGTTGTGTGTATACACACATACATATATATTAATGTGCAGGTGAATACGGTTTGACATAAATGCAAACCAATCAAATATACATGTGAAGCTTCAGCATGAATGTGCAAACCATAAAAACATGGCAGTCCAACACATGCAAGTAAATGGACATGGAAAATATTCAGGTGCAATCAGGAAAAGCAAATAGTAAACAAGTAGCACTATGCAAAAAAGCAAGGAAATGGTTCAAATGCACAAAGCCACAGTGAACAAAGTTGCATGACACTCGACTACAAACAAATAATATATGGACAATATGTTCACTTCATCCAGCAAGCCTTTACAAAGTATGGGAACACTCGATTGCTACCTATCGGCTAACATTTTTCCTTGGCTAAAACATAGGAAAATTCCAAACTAGACTACAACCCTAGCCAGTTTAAGAATGACTGTCATCACATTTATTAGATAATCAAGCAACCACCAATTAAGAGTAGGATTTGCCCGCATTCTAATACAGATGAGTTCATCATAATTGGATACATTTGTGGAGAGTGCGATGGTTGAAAAACAGCTACATGAATGATCAAACTAGTGGAGCAAGAATAACAGTGGACAGTAGGACGGATTAACCAATGTACATATATGGGGTGAACAAAACAACACATGCAAGTAAACAGTGATAAAATATAATATACACAAGAGACCACTGGCTCATTTCGCAAGCTAAATCAAGTATAATATCTGTTCAACTCATCAATGATATCAAGCACAAGTGTTTATAGACAACTCCAAATTACCAAAGCAAAGTATCCATTCAATAAATCATGGAAGAGTGGTGAAAACGAGGAAGAACTTGTCCATAGTGTACACAACAACTAAGACCACAAATGTAGTAATTCAACTCTAAAGAAAAAATGACACAATGAATACTGGACAACAATACACAGTGTACAAAGAAGTAAAGATGCTCAAGTGCAGTATTTATTCAAATAGTTCAGTTGTAGTATCAGTTCAATTTGCCTAGCAATTGTTCTTATCAAGATAATATTTGTTCTTATCAAAATAAGTGTTTAAGGCAATATCAAATTTACCAAAGCATTCATCAAGTATAGTGTATGTTCAAATAAGTCATGGCAAATGAAAATATCGCAACAGTTAAAATGGGAGCAAATTATTCAAAGCAGGAAGCAGAAAAGTCAATGTATTCCATTCGAAATTTACTGGGAAAGTTTAATTTAGAAATCATCAACCTGAAAGGAAATTTGAAGATCTGGAAATCAAGCCACTAATTCAAAGTCAAGAAAGACTCGATCAGATTCCAAAAATTTGCAAGAACTATACTTGAAATATTCATGTTAAAAGAATCTCTAAAATACAAAACCAATTCAAAGTCATGGATTTCAAAAGCCCAATATTTACGCAAATATCAATGACCAAATCTAATAAGAAATCAAAGATACAAACGGTGTTAGAAACTCTATAAATTAACCACATCATCATAGGAAATAGGCATTCAAGTTCGAGTATAAATGAAATCATAATTCGAGTTGAAAAATCATACCGAAGAACGAAAATTACTTGGATCGACTCGAAGTACCTCAACTCGATCAAAGCAGTGGTGATAGCAACTAGAAACCTAAGCAAATCTAAAGAGGAGCGAAAGCAATTTACTTCACGAATAGAAGGAGATTGGAAACCCTAATTGAATCGCATCCGCCATTTTTCTATCTTCAGAAGTAAAGTAGAACGGTTGATAAAAGAAGCGGGCCAACTAAAGAGAACGAGCCAATAACAAACAAAGGACCGACCAATTATTTTAAAGAGGCTTAAAAGCATTTGTTTTTATTTTTAAAACTAGGTTTTTTTGTTTTTATATTTTAGTGCTTAAATTTTGTAATCATGTTTGAAATTTTCTAGTTTGTCAAAACTAGGGAGACCAGTTACGGGTTTGTAATTCGGGGAAATCTGATCTTGGGGATAGAGATCAGTGCAAGGTTTTGAGTGTAGGATTAGAACAGCTGGGAGTGGGTGTCGCAAGTTTACAGGGGATTTTAAGCGTAAAGATTGTTTTAATTCCTAATAAAAACCTTAGAAAATGCAGCAGTAGGTAGGGTTTTGTAACGACCCGGTTTTTAAACAACTTTGATTATCGCCATAAACTCAATGATGACTAACCAAACATCGAAAAATACTGAAAAGTTAATAGAAAGAAGTTAGAGGGTAGAATAGATAAGATAGAACTAATAGAATAGAAGAAGAACTTCATCATCAGAGTAAACACGAATCTCACAGCGGAACGAATAAAATATAACATAACTTTTGAAATACAAACAATATGTATACAATAACACTTATCAAAGTACAACACTTACAACACAGCGGAAATAAACAATAGCTATATAATCCTGAAGCCTCCTGCTCCAAGCTCTCCAAGTGCATCTGTAAAATCCCGACTACTTGACTGCCCGTACAAATTTAGGCACCCAAGAGTTTAGGGAAAACAAAACAAAATAAATTCCGGGTCAGTCATGGGACTGGTATGAGTAAAACAGTTTAAAACAGTTTGAACAGGTAAACGATATCTCATAGGACCACACCGTATAACGGAATGGGTTTTTCTCTTATGAGAATCCAAAATATCTTTATATCAAAAACCTTTTGATATTGTAATAATGTCTATCAACCACAATATAATAATCATCTAGCAGAAACGCTTTCATCTCACGTTCCATATATATATAGTATACAATCAAAACCGCAAGCATGTATTGGGTAATGGATTTCCAACTTTGACAAGGTATGGAACCACCATTCGCTAGTGTACCTCTAGAAAGGAATACACTGGGTTCAACAAGAACATCTTGCAACTCGGCCACACATGACCGACCACTCATTTCGCTTGAGTGTATCGAATGTATATCACCAAGGGTTGGGATCAACAACCGTTTCCCGAATGGGACAGCATCGACAATAGATTTTTAGAAGTAAATGAAACTCTAGATCAGGTGATTATACACCCTAATAGGTGCGACCTACATAGCCATGCTACCTGCCCGATTTTTGTCATTTCTCGGTTGTGAGGCTAGAGGCTACGCTTATCTCTGACAGATCACACGTTTATTCACTTTGAATGTCACATCGTCATACCCGCCAAATCACAAATTGATTTCCTCAAAAATACCACGGGTATATAGCTAAGAGAAACGAATTCCTCCTCCACCAAACGTATATACGTTTGAAGAGATCAACTTACGTGATCTATTAAATATACTCTATCATACATTCTTCCATACAGGTCGTCTTGGGACTGGACAAGCCGAAGGCACTATTCGGTACATCCATCTTAGGCAATTGTTATCTAGCATTTATACAACAACCCTTGCACTTTACTCCGTCTTCAATATATTCAGCATACTTGATTCACAACGCTTATGCCAATACGGAGTGGTTCTTCGGATAATAATCCAACCGGTCTCTCCATATTAACAATGTTAAAATGGTCAAAACTTTGATAGTCGATGATTTAACTATCAAATGAAAACATGTCTGTGTACACACAACGATCTTATTTCCAAATGGATTTATCGATCCAATCATTAAGCATATATATATATCCTCATTTTCTATGTTTAGAAAATATGCGTTATTAACACTGGAAAACATTTCCATGGATTAATTACATATCACTATTCTTCCACATCTGTCGGACTCTAACTATAGACTAACAAGACAGCAACTTCCTAAGTATAAACCCCGAAGGCCAAAACCAACATCAGATCGATACTTGGGAAACCATTCAACTTATTAATCTCTAGTCAGTTTCTAATTTTTGTTTAACTCTATTTCGATTAACTCTAATTGAGTAACTCTATTTCGATTAACTCTAATTGAATAACTCTATTTGCTTAACTCTTATTCAAATAACTAATATTCGATTTACTCTAGATGCTTAACTCTTATTCGAATAACTAATATTCAATTTAACTCCATTCGCTTAACTCTAGATCGCAGCGATCACAATGGTTACGCATGATTCCCTCAGGAAACTTCCGACCGTCGTAGGCTATCTACAGCCCTGCGAATTACGCTAGCAGTCGTGCAAAATGGAAATTTATCCTGAATAACTATGTTTGACTAACTCTATTCGATTAACCATATTTGATTAACTCGACTTTGAATAACTAAATTCGATTAAGTCTTTTATATCTTGTCAACTTCCCTTTTTATAAATCCTGTTTATTTTCCCAATAAATATTCCTTTTATAATTCTATTTACTTTCTAAATAAATATCCCTTTATTCTATTTATTTCCTAAATAAATATTCCTTTATTTTATTTATTTTCAATATACTTTGAAAATTCCCTTTTACACCTTCACATATTTCTTACGGTATTTAAAATACCAAACAACGGTGATCGATATCATCCAAACACACATAATCATCAATAGATTATATATCACATAATATATTACAATATATGAAAAACAGTAAAATAAATGTTGAGGAATCCAGTTGGATTCCTCCAACCTGTTTCCCTTCATCACAGATGTTAAACAATATAATTAACATCGATTTCATTTCAACATGAAATATTTTGCTAACAGAATCAATATTTGATTAACGATATATATATATATTTAAGTATGATTTCAATCAATACACAAACAATTCAACCAAACAGTTAACACACAGCAATCAACAGATGATTAACAGTTCTAAAAATACGTTATAAACATATAACTGTTCAGAGTTGGTGAGTTTTACTCACATTGGTAGTTCATCGTTGAAGAACGATAAACTATTATTTGATTTGAATCAAACAATTTATTTCGCCATAAATTCAAACGAGCTCCAATGGACTTCCAGTCAGTTTCATTGTGGAGTGCTCGTTCAAACGATCCTAACGGATCCAACAGTTCGAAATTCTGATTAAGTATGACAAAGATATTTAATTTACAAGATATATAATTTTATATAAACTAACTAAAGTTAAATGTCAAACGGGCCTCACCCCTTATTAAAACCCGACCCATCTTCTAACTTGAAAGCCCAGACCGACAACCTCTTCTTCCTCAACGCCTGATGCTCAAACCTAATGGTAGAACGTGGCCATTTCCTTTTCTTTCAACCCCAATCCTCCTTCAATCACTCAACCGAATCAAAATCCGACTGCACCACACAACTCCTCATCAAAATCTCTACACATTGATATCATAACCTTGCAACTCGAACTGTTCTTTCCTGTTCCGTCGTTCGCCTCATCTTCGTCGGCTATAGGGTTCGAGCGACAAAAATGTTGGCCAAAATCCACCAAATTTGAACACAAGGTGCGGTTTAACCCTCTCAATCCAAAAACAAACTCGAATTCATGAACCAATACTTAAATCACTAACAATTTCGAAACCTAGTGAGTATGAAACTCACGTTGTACCAAACGCCTTTGACAAAAAATCAGTGTCGAGCTTGATAAAACTGATATCAGATCGAAGAGCTTTGGACAATGATTACAATTATATTAGTATCGAGATTTATGGGTTTGAATTGGATTTTCTTTTGATTTTAGAAGATCAAGGTTTTGGGTTTTGTTTTGCTGGAAAAATGAATACGACGGCTATAAAAGGGATTATATAGCTTCAAACCAAATTTTGTGTGGTTGAAAAAATGTGTGTGTGGCCTTGTTTAGGATCATAGAAAAAATTTAGGATATTTTATATAAATAGTTTATTGATTTTATATTTGTTTTCAGTACTCTAAAAATCCCTACGAACACACACGATATCTAAAAATCATGAAAATTGACGTACAGCTAGAGTACGACATTACGGTCCCAACAAAACTGGTTTCGTCGAATTTCGACTTCGTTTGCTCACACAGCGTATTTTTAACCTTCAAAATATGACGATTTTTCACTCTAAAAATCCGTACGGCCACACAGTGACTCTAAAAATCATGGAACTTGGAATCTAACAATAATTTAATATTGCAGATCCAACAAAAATGGTTTCGTCGAAAACCGAGGTCGTTTGCAAAACTGGCTATTTTTAAAGCTCTGGATGACCCATTTAAATATATAAATATATTTAAATATAATTAAATTAAATATAAATAAATTTATATTATCGTATATACTTACAGTGGAATACCATACAGCTCAAGAAAAATCCTGTATGGATTTCTTACTCGATATTTCATCATCAGAGTTATATCGATATTCGATTTATATTTAAATCCTTTTATAAATCGTTATAAATTATAAAGGAATTCCACAACGACTTTTCTAAAATTTGATTTGGACATAAATCAAAATCTACACGATGATATCCCGATTTTTCTCTTCAACTAGAAAAATATACTTCACCGGCCCCTAACGTTTCTTGTTTCACAGAAATCCGACTTAAAACGGCTTCTGTATTTCAGTTGAAGTTCAAATTGCCAAATAGCGAACTACCGCGCCATTTGGAGCTCGATTTTAATTATACGTTCAAACTATCGTTTATATAATATATTCGTTATTATAATTCAACTCTAAACTAAATTATATATTTTGAATTTCCCAATTCATACCATATCGCCATTTCAGCCAACCCTGATTATTTCAAAATTAAATATATTATTTAATTATTATTTTAATTAAATATTCACTCTTATTTAATCCAACGACCATTAAATTCTCTTAATCTCCTTTTAAATAGTTAAATAATTAATTATTATATCACTGAAAATGCGGGTCATTACAGGTTTTGCCAAAGCTGGGTATATCTTTGTTATTTACTTTTCTGCATTTACTCTGATTATTATCTATGTTGCTATTATTTATTACTCATCAAAAACTACAATAAACCTTATTAACCACCATCTAGGGTTAATTTAGATCCTACATGCTTTGAATGATTATTTTCTTGTTGTTGATTGTTGATAAACATTATTTATATTTCCGTCGTCTTACGTTCAATAGATTAAAATTCTTGTCTCATTTGCATTTATTAAATCTTATGATGTGCTGTGCCGTAGGGAATAACAGGTTGGAGGGATCCAATTGGATTCCACAAATATTTTGTATGTTATTGATTTCATATTATTCATATATGAACTATTTATACAAAGTGACGTTTGTTTGGAGGTTGATGGTTGAATTAAATTCAACATTTGATGTATTATTAACCAGTAAACATATTGATTAAGTGATTGGCAATAGATGACATAAAAATCCATCATTTTATGATGTTGATTTGTCGTCAGGTGAATTAACGTTATAAAATTTACTTTTATAATCGAAGCAAGATTTTCAATTATATTTTTATATGTTATATAAAAATAGAAGTTTTATAAATAAATCGATATTTATAAATTGGTTTTTATAAAGCTACTATGAAATGATTTATTTAGCAATTTCTTATGTTTAAATAAATTATATAAGCGAATAAGTCAAAAATTAACCGAAGGGTTAATAATTTGGAATAATTGTTTATATGAAATAATTAAGTGATATTATTAAATTTATTTAAGAGGAGGGTTTAGTGAAAATTGGTTAACCGACATTTTCAGGTTAACTAAGTCAACTATTTTCAACTATAATTAGTTATTAGATTAATTTGATTTAAATTAATTTAATAAAAATGGTTTTGACAAATAGCTGTGTGAACTTGACAAATGATTATGAAAGTTAATTAATCTTTTGATAACTGTGTTTAAAAGGTAATTATCGAGTTTTTTTATATTAATAAAGATTATTCTTATTTTAATAACTTTTATAAGAAAGTAACTATTATATTTATTAATTAACAATGAAGTAAACAATGTTTATCTTGGTAAATAATGAAATTAATTGATAATAATCAAAGTGACTTTTTTAAATGAAATTCATTGTAATCAAGCGGGTAATGGGATTTGGTTAAATTTGGTAAAAGTTTTTTAAAGGGATTTTAAAAAATTTGAGATATAAACAAAGTTTGTAAAAGAGATTTAACACTAAGCAATGATTTTAAACAAATGTTTACTTAATAATATAGGTACGTAAAAATGATGTTAATCGAAAGGAGGTTTCAAATATGAAAAGATAAATGCTAAATGGATTTGGGTATAAGGATTTGCTAAATGGATTTTGGTAATAAAATCCAAATTAAATAAGATACTTAATGATTGTTGGATAAAGAAACTGGCAAATGGATTTTGTTATGTATATGAAGTGTATTGGAGAAGTTAAAGCTAAAAATTTTGTGTTAAGTAAGAGTTTACTAATCAACAAATTAAGCAAAAGTGGATATAGCTGAAAAGAGATTTTCAAAAGTAAGTAGTGGTTTATAAAATTATGTTTTAAATGAAATAGAAAATGAAATTTTGTGACGTTATAAATAATATTAGTTTTGGTGTTACAAACTTTTATCTGTCTTAAGATAAGAATGTTGTAATCAAGGTTTGAGAGGTAAATAAAATACCCCAACTTGAATGACTTTAGGATTATCTGAGGATGATAAAGTAAAGATGTTGGAAATAATTTATTTTTTCCATAAAAGAAATAATATTGCAATGTTATTTGCAAGGTATATAAATATAATAAAACTATTAGGTTGTATATTAAACAATGTATTATTTGAAATTATTTGGCCCAGATTTGAAGTGTGATTATACTTATACCATTCTGTTAAGTATATAGCATGATTTTCTAGATTATGAAAATAGTATGGTTTTCGAAATATACTTATTTCAATAAAAAAGTAAATGACTACAGTTTTTGAAGTAAATGAAACAAGAGGTTATACGAGTTTTAAAAAGGAAATGAATGATCGAAATTTAATTATTGCTTCCAAAAGCATATTGTAAACTTCATTTAGCAAAGTTTTGAAGTTAAACAAAATCGTTTAGGTTTTTAAATGTGCCATGTGACGTTATTTTGGCTATTTAAGATTGGTAATGAAACTTATACAGATTGGTTAAGCATATATAGTGATATTTTCAAAATAAAGGAAATAAAAAGAGGTTTTGTGTATATATAGTGATATTTCCTAAATAAAGGAAATAAAAAGGGGATCTATGAAAATATGGCGATATTTTTTAAGTAAAGAAAATAAAGAATGGAGTTTTTTGCATACGCCTATTTTGAAGAAGTAAATGTAAGTTTATGTTTCGAAAGTAATGAAAACAAAAGTGGTTTGTTGAGATAATTATACAGAATTGATTTTAAATCAATGAAAGGGTTTAATGAATGGTTTTAACTAAAAGGGCCTGAGCTGCTGATGTACTTGGTTGTACTATTTTGATTTGATAGTTAAAACCCTAACTATCGATAATTTTTTTTTTTGGACATTTGACGTGCTAGTTCGAAGAGACCGGGATGGGAACTGGACCTGAAACCACTTCGAACCGACTTTATGTTTGAAACTAACTTGCAAGGATGCTTATGAGATTATTTGAAGACATAGATCTTTGGGAGCGAGACGGTTGCTCGCTGATGTCTCTAGTTAACAACCATGATTAAACTTGTAGCAGTAAACCTCTTTGTTCTAAGGTATCTTTGGTTTTATTAAGTCCTAGACTGAACTTGTATGGACAAATGTCTGACAGATTATTTCCTAGAATCACATACATTAGTTTTTACAAATATAGTAAGTATGATAGCAGAGAAGATAATTTCTTTCAGATTAACATCCAGTGTATATTTATGCAAATCTATTAGTGATGGATTTGACAATGTGGCATTCGAAGTTTGATGTGATGTTTCTGAAAAGGTAATCGTGACCTCAAGCTTCACCAACAGGGAAATGAATGAAATTGGTCAGGCAACATGGTTATGTGGGTCATACCCGTTAAGGTATATCATCACCTGATCTAGAGTAATCGGTTGTCCATTTTTGTATGATTTGAAACGATACGCTACAACCATGGTGATGATATATTCGGTACACACAAGTTGAATAAGTGGCTGGTTCTGTGTAGCCGGGTTGCAAGATGTTCTTGTTGAACCCCAGTGTTTTATCTCTAGAGAACATTGTTCGAAAGGTGGTTCCATACCTAGTCATGTTTGAAATCCAAACTCCAATACAAGCCATACGTTTTTAGTTTTAAACCAACTATGTCAAAAAGTGAGATGTCAGCATTTTGGTTGTATTCCTACTTTATTTTTGGATTGATATACATTATTATAATATCATTGTATTTTATAATATAAAAGTGATTCGGTTATCGTAAGGTAAAAACAAGTGCCATGTTTATGTTTGGTCATGTCTTACGAGGGTTCCATTCTAAAAAAGGAGTTTTCTAAAGTTCAATAACTTGTTTGTGATGGGAGTTTTATCACTGAAAGTATTCAAGACCGATCCGGGTTGATTTTTCTTTGCCACAGAATGTGCTGGGGTTAGACCGAGTATATTTCCAGGTTGCATTGGTTACTTGAGCTTCAGGAGAGGAGCTGGAGTCGAGATGTATTCTTGTATTTTCTGGAATTAATTTATTTCACTGTGTGAGTTGTATTGATTAGATTTTATAGTCTAATCTAGTTGTGTACTCTGATTGTATAATCATATACATATGTATGTATGTATGTATGTATGTATGTATGTATATATATATATATAGTTTTCTTTTTGTGTAAAGTATATTGATATATTATATTTTACTTGTTCCACTGTTAAATTCTATACTACTCATCACAATGTCACTGTCCTTTAGCTTGAACTTCACCCATGGCCATAGCAAATCTGAACCCTAATCAAGGGCAGCCAAATGCCGGTTTAGGAAATCACTGGGGAATAGCAAAAAAAGGAGATGGTGTGAAGGGAAATGTTTTCACCAAAAAATGGCTCAAACACCAATGGTACGAAAATCGTACTTCACCAATATGGTAAGAAAATAAATGGAGCAGCAATCAACAAGAGATAAAGCAAAAAAGTGAAAAAAGTGAAATGGAGACAAAGTTTTTGGAGTGCTTCATCCCTATGCTAGGCCTACGTCCACTATAAAGGTAGTTCGCATTATCATGACAACGATTACAAGGCATACAAACTCTCTTTGTACATTCATCTTCTCACTCTCACAACTTATTCTCTTTACCACATACAAACCTCACTTAGGTACATGAAACTTAATGGGGAAATGATGAGATCCGCGGAGGAGAAGGATAAGTCAATGGTGGAGAAGGAGAATGCCTTTGTTTGGGAGGAGAATGGAGGAGAATCTTCAATCTTTTTTCCACTTAGATGACCCTAATGGATGTCATGGCCAAATGGATGAATGATCTTCAGATGGAGATGATGGTTGAGATGTCGAGGAAAGAATTCAGCAGCACTTCGTGGTCGTCAGCCATCCCCCTCCCTTATGGTGGAAGCCATGCCCTATTTATAGGTCAGCTCCCCTGAAGAAATAGGCTGAAATTCATATATACAGGCTATGGGTCGTTCGACTCATTAATTATGAAAATGTCATTGCCTAGCTGCCGCCAACTGTCGAAAGTTGTATTTTAGCTGTCCCGCATGAGTGGCTTTATGGGAGCGAGCGATTGCATAAATCTGAGCGCATTGAATGGGAGGGCAGGTAATAAATGCATAAGTGGTTTTTCAAAGCATCTTTGTTGGTATAAGAACGATCGACCGGGTCATCATGTTAAGCCTTTTATGACCGACAAATAATATCTGGTGGAGCATTTGTATCTGATTGTGAATGAACAGGTGACCGACCGAGGCTTGTAGAGCAGACATACATGCGATCAATCTGAAGTTGACATCTAGTAGCATATGATTGAAGCATTAATGACTGGTTGGGGACTGAGCAAGCGATTGGGAGCGGACATGGGAAGCATGTGCGACCTCTGGCATCTTTGTGTTCCCTGCTATGTACAATCGATCGGGGTAGTATTAACAAACGACTGCAGAGTGGAACATGTGACCAAAACAAATTCTTCTCCTTGTCTTATAGGACCGACCTTTTCGATATAGGAATGAGCGAATTCTCTTACATCATGCTCGACCCTTAACTTATGTGCGAACAAACTCGTTATAATGCTCATCCGACTCGAGTGTTTCTCTTGTGCCTCTAACTCATACTTAATCATCTAATGTGTATACGAATTTTTGAGGGATAACATTTGCCCCTCGAAGTTTTTAATTTTGTAAAAAAATTCAAACTTCGAAATAATTAAATGCGACACCGTTCGAAGGATTAAGTCGAACTTTCCTCGTGGCGGTTGTGCTTTCACATGGCTTACATATATGTATTTTCGAATGGGCTCACGGTCGCTCGTGTGCTGACATAATTGGCTTAATTTAAGGTCGTTCGTTTATATAGTATGGTCAAGCGAGCGAGCGGACACGCCGCTTTGGCCCGTTGGGCCTTTTGGCCTTCCTTTTACTTTATATACTGCCTTCTTACTTTCCCGTTTTCTATTTCTTTTCTTTTTCTCCAGAGAAGCTTTCAATGGTGGTATTGTTCTAGATAATCTTACTCCCTATTCCGATTACCTTCGAAACTTTCAATTATATTAGTCCCTTCAAAGTTTTGACTTACAACCATGCGTGGTACCCTTACAGAAGCTCTGCAACTTCAAGGTTGATTGGGGCAGCCTACTCGCTTAGATTTGAGAATGTTCGCTTGTTTGTAAGTAAATTTTTCTCCTTAATCTTACTTTGGTTTAATTTAAGTATGAATTTGATAACCCTGGGTACAGTTCGAAGGACCTAAATATTATACAAGATTGTCCCTTGTGGATTTTCCTGAGGATTCTTGTGATTTTAACTACGTCGTTGCAGGGTTATACGTGTAAACATTTTGCCTGTCGAATACATATGACCTTTTGAATTTCTAATTTTTCTGTAAACGCCTATAAGTTGCTTGTCAAAATGCTCTTTAATATCCCTTTGTTGTATACTTGTATGATCATGTTGCTACTGGTATGATTTTGTTGATTGCCATTCGAATTGGCAATAGTTTTTGCCTTTGTACTATGAAATTGAGGAATTTGTATAGAACCTTCGTCATCTGCATTTGTTTTGACCCTATATTTGGTCTGGAAATTTTCCTTCTTTTTTGTTGTGCATACTCGTGTTCGAGCTCTATGGTCGCTCAACTTTAATTTGGCAAGGGTCGTTCTTGCCCAACTTCTCTATGAGGTTGGTCAAGAACGAACCATTGTGACTAAGTATATGTGACTGCCTTGACTCGAGTTTGAGTAGATGACACGATATGGTTATGTGTGACCAGGTCAGGGTCGGTATGAGTTTAGAGTGGAATCTGGTTATTCACATGCGAGCGGGTTAAAACCCATTCTGAATGATCGGCCAGATGTTGTGCGAATAGTCAGATATCTGGGTTGTTTGTGCCTTAAACTTGGCTGGATTGCTTCTATCTGTCATGTAAGGGTTGGTCGTGCATGGCCTCATCTTGGTTTGCACTTGTTTAACTTCTGCCCCTTTGGTGGTATTAATTCTTTAGTGACATAATATTTATTTATGTAGAAATGCTAACTCGTCATCAATCACACCAGAGTTCCAAGAACCAAACTATGTCAGGCCAAGCTAGAAGTTCTGACCAAACTGCTGAAACTACACCACCAGATCCTCCCTTGGGGTAAATTCTACTCGAAACTTTCCAAAGCCCCATGCACTTTCTAGTATACCTTGTGAGAGGCATGTGACAGAGCTTTATTTTAGCTCGTTTCAACAGTTGTGCAACTGGTTTGGAATTTTGGAAAAGGAAAAAGCCAAGTTGCCTGGGAAGAATGATTTTGCGGGTGTTCCTCCAACTGGATATATTGCTGTTAATCGCGGTATGTTGATGAGCGGGATGATTCCTCCTTTTAAACCTTATTTAGAAATGATTCTCCAGAACTTGGCTATTGCACTATGTCAATTACACCCAAACGGTTATACCGTTTTAATAAATCTTTATATCCATTTCATGAGAGAAAAACAACGCTCTCCTTCATTTGAAGATATATGCCTCATATATTCTTTTAAGAGAAGGAATCAATGCCCTTCAATTATTTTTGTTTAAAATAGGTGTTCCAAAATAATTACTGGCCTAGTGGAGCGTGTTCGATGATTTCCTAATCAGTATTTCTTCGTTCGATGCCCTAATAGTTTCTGTGGCTTATGGATGGAAGGCGGTGAGTATATTTACTTCTCAGGCCTCTCTTTACTCCCTTTTTTTTTATCTATTTCTTAAGTCTTTAGTTATATTATAGTGCTTCCTGATCAGAGTATCGCTCTTAATCAAGATCTCTGTAATTCTCTACTGGCTATTGAGGAAGGTAAGAGGAATAGGAAATTTTTGATTATCGAAGAATTCCTACATTATTATAACTTTCTTTCTGCTTCGAGTACTTTCGCTGTGGACTCCTCTGATAAGAAAGGTGCTGCTAGCAAGTCTCCTGCCAAAAGGGCCCTAAAAGAGAAGCATTCCAGCTCCACATAGAGAAGTAAAGCAACTCTTAAATCCAAATCGGTTCCTGCTAAAGAGGTAGTATCCAAACATCCTAAGGGTAAAGATCTCGTGATTTTGTCGGACCAGACTGGGAAGGAGGGTCCTTCCTCGGGGGGAACTGACCAGGATGACGCAAGTGTGACCTATTTAAAAACTGCCTCGGATCTAGTGAAATAGAATGAGCAGTTTGATGAAGCTGGAGTGACTTCTAAGGAAGCTTTGGATGTTAGCGGAATTGATGAAAGTTCTCCCGTTCGGGGTAATCAAGAAGAGGGTGGTTCAGAAACTTTTAAGGATCTCGGTGTTCTTGATTTAGTTAAAGACCTTATTCAAGGTGATACTGGCGTTCAAATATTTAAACCCCAAATCTTAAATACAAGAATTCTCAAAGCTCGCGTTTCTAGGCCAGGAAAATATCTCATAAGGCTAGGGATTTCTTAAGTTCCTCCATGTATACCTAGCACATTTCCTTTTTCATCTTGTTTTAGTATTTTCTAATACAGGTACTAAAGTTTTATCCTCTCTCTTTTCCAGATTTAGGAGTGAAATCATCATTATCGGACAGCTTTTCCCAACAGACTGGTCTTGTTAGTCCACAAAATCTTCCACAGTCCCGTCTTTCTCACTACTCGAAGTGCCCCCAGTTACCTTCAGATCTCCTATCTGAACATGCTCCTGAACCTTCATTGGCTAGTCAACGGAAGAAGAGGAAGCATGATCATTTACAGGTATCTGAAAAAGGGGTTACAAACAAGGAACAACGCCCGAAGAATGCTAAGAAGAAAAGAGATAATGATGAGCGAGGAGGGAACGAGCCCTGGGAATCTCATAAATCGGCCGACCTCGTGAACCCTAATTCTCTTGTCTCTCCAAAACAATCCCTTGCAGCTTCTCAATCTATTGTCCCCGCTTCTAGCCATATCCAAGCAATCCTTGATAGGCCTCCTGACGAAATTGTCCCTAGTAATTCAAAGCTGAAGGATCGATTTGGATGTTGGGATTTGAGAGGAATGGACTTTGATTTAGATTAGTACCCATACGATGACCAGAATGCCGTTGGAAAGTTGACTGCTATAAAAAACTATATGACCGCCCAACTTGACATTACTAAGAGTCAACTTGAAGTACAATTTGACGAGGCTAAGGATACTACCGGAAGCCGATTAGAGTCATGGAACAAATTTGACTTTGAATTTCACAGGTTGAACACTCGTCAACTTAAGCGTATTGAGCTTCTTGAAAATGACAAAGCCAGATTGATTCATGTGATCAAATCTCAAGAATATGAAATTGCATCTTTGAAGGCAGAGATAGTAGGATAAACAGCTTAGAAGATGAAAATGAGAAGCTAAAAAGGGAGATTGAGGCTGCCAAAAAGCAAGTTCGCGAGGCTCAATCAGGCCAGGAATCTGCTGATTCTCGACTGGCTCTGGAACAACAGACTGTAGCTTCTTACCAATGGGAGAAGATAATTTTTGAAGAGAAGATTATTCTTCAAAGTAAAGCCCTCAAAACTCTGGAAGAGGATAAAGCAAAGCTAGCCGGCGATCTTAAGCGAGCCAGGGTTAAAACTAATGAAACTCCGTTCCAATTTTACGTTTTTGGTGTTATAAATCGTGAAAGCCTGAGTTTTTTGAACAAGGATTTTGCTGGAATATTGTCTCTTTTCTGGGAACAAGTGATTAAATATTCCAAAGGTGAAGAAGACAGTGTTCTCCAAGAGACCCTCCTAGAAGTGGAAGATCATGATGCTTTAGCTGAGGGTAGAAAAATACTAGAAGATGAACAAACTCAATCCCTTGGGAAGAGGTTTTGGATTCTGTCTCTGTTCACATTCCCTGTCTCGCTAATGCTGAGGTCTCAAGCTCTCAGACTTCTCCTGCGGACCTTCCCGCTATTCATGTCAATAAAATTGCTACTGAAGCTCATTCTACTAATGATCATAATGTTTAGGAAGATACCACCAAGCAATGCATCTGAGATGGTAAAGACAAATGATGATTCTTAGACTGGTTGTATATGTGAGTGCCAATCCTCGCTTCCTATTTTATGCTTGCGTTGCCAAATTTGCGACCTTGTGACTTTGTGATGAATTTGTGTTTTGCTTTGTTGTACTACAACCTTTTATTCAGCTTTGCTACCTTTTCACTGGTACGCCGCATATTACACCTTTATCACAATTCATTTGTGTCGCCAAACACTTTGTTATTCGTACAACTGTGACTGACTTATGGTGTGTAAAGTTAGTATCATTGGTTCGCTTTAATGCTACGGTTATACCCCCATATCAAAGTTCGTTGTAACCTTAGAATCTCATTCTTGTTGCTCCCCTTCAAGGGGTTTTATTCTCATCACGCATTTACTTGTATTTTCAATAACTTGGAAATTCAGGCCCCTCGAAGTTTGGACTTGAATGCATGCCCCCCGAAGAGGGTTATACACCTTATATTGCATTTAATCGTGTTTCTAACCGACCTGGTGACCCAAGCCCTTCAGAGACTCGATTCAAACAAATGTTTCCATTCTTGATGTATTTAACCACATTTCACACTGACCTGGTGACCCAAGCCCTTTGGAGACTTTATTAAACACATATTCACATATATATATATACATATTGTTGTATTTAGTAGAATGTATACAACACCATATCTCACTAACTCGGTGACCCAAGTCCTTCGGATACTGGTTTTGAGTATATGCCCCCAGGGGAGGACTTGGGTTTTAAGTTTTGATCCAATTTTGGTCCTGTTTGATCTAGTTATTTCGGAATCAAAAAAACCTAAATTGGATACACCCTTTTGGCTAGGATTTCTGTTTGCGCTGGTCCTTCCAGCATGTTAGCTAGTCCTTCCAGCACTAGGACTGGTGCTTTCAACCTAGGTTTTGTCGGTCCTTCTGACTTTATGCTTCATCCCGGGAGGTGGACACTAGTTCCTCTTATCGAGCTTTATTTCGATTTAAAGAATTTGTGTCCTGCGCCTAACAAGGTGCCTCATTTTGGGATTGGCAATTTTTATCCGTGGGACAAATTTGATACCACCTTTGCATTTTCCTCAAAGTTTGACACCAATCCCTTTAATGGATGCTTTCTAAGGATTTGGCTTCTTCGTAGTGAAAAGTGCGGCTTTCAGACTTGGTGTTCGTTTACAACGTTTTTCACTGTTTTCCCCAAAATAGCCTTTTCTTTTTAGGTAATGTGCTTATTCGTCTTGCTTAATTCGCATAATGTTTCTGGCACTCGAGTTGCTTTTCCTGAAATATGCTTGGGAGGCTTTTTGTTATGGTTGAGTTGTAAATGAGCGATCACCTCTTTTTTTGCCTATATTTAGAAGATCAATTTTAGTGCGAGCTAACAAAAGTATGATCTATGCAAGCAAATAACTTTTGGCTCGTAAAGCTCTTGTTTGGTACAGTATGGGTAAATCATCACAGATTGTTTAAAAAAACATAGCAAGAAGTAAAGTAAAGGCAATGGGGATCGCTTATTCTTAGCTCCAGATATTGAATTGTCATCATTGGTTGTCAGTCGATGACCGGTCGCTGGTCTATGGGAGTTTGGGCTTTCTCATGTGGTCCGACTGACTGGTAGCATTACTCTACCCTTGGATAGCTGGAGCGTTTTGAGGATTCTTGACATACAACTATAGTTGGTTTTTTTTGGATGAGCTCCTCAATTAGGCTTCTCAGGTACCGACATTTATTGGTGTTGTGCCCTGGCTGATTATGAAACCGACATAATTTTTCGGAGTTGACTTGCTTCTCCGTAACCCTTTGTGGTTTTAGCTTCTTATGCGCTTTGTTACACTTCTCATCACTTCCCCTCTTCTGCCCAGAGTCATTCTTCTGCTCGGTTTGGAACTAGTTGTCTTTCCCTTCTTTGGTAGTACTACTTTCTATGACCTTCTGAATATTCGGTGCATCATCTTCCATGCTCATGTACTCTTTGGCTTTCTTATAGAACTTCTTTAGAGTTTTGGGTTTCTTCATCTTGAGCCATTTCCCAAATTGCGATTTCTTATCAATAGTACCTTTTAGTGCTACTAACAAATACCAAGGTTCTAGTTCTATGACTTTAGTTGTCGCAGCATGGAATCGTGTAAGAAAAGCTTTGATGGTTTCTCCAGACATTTGTTCCGTCTCGCTGAGTGATAATACATCCCTCGCTTTAGTAGTCTGTAGACGGAACTGGTCCTGGAATCTTCTTACCAAGTCAGCAAATTGATCAACGCATTTAGGTGGGAGTCTAGTGAACCATAGTAAAGCCACACCTTTTAGGCATATGGGGGAGTACAAGCATTTTATCTCATCAGTCGCACTAGCTCCATTCATATGCTAATCATATTTGAATAGGAAGATGTTCATATCTTCAGTCCCACCATAAGGTGCTATTGTGAGGGGTATGAATTTCTTAGGAAACTTCGCTCGACGGATCCTTTCTGTGAACGGGTTTTTACTGGGTGAAAACTCCCATTCTTTCTCATCATCTTCTCGGACTGCTTTTTCTTTCATTATTCATTGGATCATATCTGTAATGCTCTTCTCGTCGCCCGCTAATTCCACGCGATTGGCATTGATGCTTTCGCTGGTGCGATCACGGTTCAAGCTCCGACGCCTTGCACCTCTTTTGGGAGTTGCCCCTTTGGTGGGACTTTTGGCGCTCTAAGTTGCATGTTTCACCTCGTGCTATGGGACTTTGACCTTAGAGTCCTCAACACCGGCCTTCCCCTTGTCTTCCACTGGGAAGTGGGATCGACTAGGGTCTGAGGCAAAAGACTCCTCTTTTTCATCAACAATGTTTAAAGCATTCGATGGCAGAGGATTGGTTTGAGCATTAATCAGGGCATCAAGCCTTTCCATCATCATTTTTGTCGCAGCATCCATTTTTTGTTCAAACCGGTCATAGCCACATTCAATTCATCCCGTGTTACGACGTCCTAAAGGACTCTTCAACTTCTCGATTCAAAGTTTGTGGTGTAGCTTCATCAGCATGACCATCCTCAACAATTGTGGTAGATCTAATGGACTAATTTTTCTTTGAACCTGCCATAGCTTCGAGGAAGGAGGAGGTTTAGGATTTCAGCGGTAGGCTGTTGGAAATGGGGGAAGGAAATGCGAACACGGCCCATGGTGGGCACCTAATGTTTTCACCAAAAAATGGCTCAAACACCAATGGTATGAAAATGGTACTTCACCAATATGGTTAGAAAATAAATCGAGCCCCAATCAACAAGAGTTAAAGCAAAAATGCAAAACAAGTGAAATAGAGACAAGGTTTTTGGTGTGGTTCAGCCCTAAGCTAGGACTACGTCCACTATAAAGGTAGTTCGCATTATCATGGCAACAATTACAAGGCATACAAACTCTCTTTGCACATTCTTCTTCTCACTCTCACAACTTATTCTCTTTCCCAAATACAAACCTCACTTTGGTACACGAAACTTAATAAGGAAATGATGAGATCCACGGAGGAGAAGGACAAGTCAGTGGTGGAGAAGGAGAATTCCCTTGTTTGGGAGGAGAATGGAGGAAAGTCTTCAATCTCTTTTCCACCTAGATGACCCTAATGGATGCCATGGCCAAATGGATAAATGATCTTCAGATGGAGATGATGATGATGGTTGAGATGTCGAGGAAAGAATTCAGTAGCACTTCGTGGTCGCCAGTCGTCCCCCTCCCTTATGGTGGAAACCATGGCCTATTTATAGGTGAGCTCCCCTGAAGATGTGAGCTGAAGTTCATATATGCAGGCTACGGGTCGTTTGTCTCATTAATTTCGAAAATGCTACTTCCTGACTATAGCCAACTGTCGAAAGTTGTATTTAGCTGTCCTGCGCGAGCGGCTTTGTGGGAGCGAACGATTGCATAGATCTAAGCACATTGAATGGGCGGGCAAGTGATGAATGCACATGTGGCTTGTCAAATCTTCTTGGTTGGTATAAGAACGATCGACCGAGTCATTATGTTAAGCCTTTTATAACCGACAGATAAATATCTGGTTGGAGCATCTGTATCTGATTATGAATGAACGGGTGACCGACCGAGGCTTGTAGAGTAGACATATGTGCGATCAATATGAAGTTGACATCTGGTAGCATATGAATGAAGCATTAGTGACTGATTGGGGACTGAGCAAGCGATTGGGGTTGCAACTTATGAGTGGACATGGGATGCATGTGCGATCTCTGGCATCTTTGTGTTCCCTGCTATGTACGATCGATCGGGGTAGTATGAATGAACAACTGTAGAGTGAAACATGTGACCGGAACCAATTCTTCTCCTTGTCTTGTAGGACCGACCTTTTCGATATAGGAATTAGCGACTTCTCTTACATTGTGCTCGACCGTTAACTTATGTGCGAACAAACTCGTTATGATGCTCATCTGACTCAAGTGTTTGTCTTGTGCCTCTAACTCCTACTTAATCATCTAATGTGTGTACGAATTTTTGAGGGATAACAGGAAACTCATTACGAATTCAATGAAGCTTATCGCGAATTTTTTCATTGAGTCGATTGGTATGAATCAATTTCTGAAATATCGGCCATTGTTTGAGATATGGTAATGGAATAGTAATATGAAATTGGGCAAGAAAGGGATAATAGGCCAGCATGATACTGTACCATAGGTTCGTATTATTTTATTCTTTAATTCACTTAGTCCCATTTTAATTTCAAACCAAACTAATGCTCATGTTTTATTTCTATACGATTAAACGACAAGTTCGTTCGCTACGAAACTTGGCAGCGTGCATCATACGACGATACAGTTCGAATGGTATAAGTTTCATCGAACTCCGATATTGTTGCATGGAAAGGGAATTTTACTTGTATTTCTTGATCAATATAACTGCCAACTGGTTCAAACTCGAAATATAACGATCCTTATACTTCTTTTTCATGTAACAAACCATACAAACTCAACGGAACTAGTCTGGAGTTCGAATTCGATCGCTTATGAAAAATCGTATTTTGGAACCATCACTCGATTAATTAATGATCAATATTTAAATATCCAATCGTTAAAATACGGGTCGTTACAAACACGAACAAAGTTGATGTTGATAACACGCTGCCATGTACATTGAGTTGATGTTGATAACATGTTGTTGTGTACATTATAGTCATGTTGTATTGAATAAAAAAATGATCAAGGTTGATGATGATAGTAAATTTTAATACAAGAACTTCAATTATCGCTGACAACTTCAATTATTAGTATAATTTAATATACGAACTGAAATATTGACACTAGCATATTAAAATTTATCATCGACATCTAAAATTATCGTTAACATTAAATACAGATCGGAAAATTGATACTCACGTACCACTGTATAACTGTGACATTGACAAATTAAATTATCACTATCATATGTCCATGACATCTTAAATTATCACTGACATCTTAAATTAAAATGTCACTAACATCTTAAATTATCAGTAAAATACATGGATTGAAATACTCACACTCAACAACGAATGCATGAATGTATTACTATAACACTGACATATTAAATTATTACTGTCATATTAAAGTGAGAATGGCTTGTTCGATGAAGCGCTATTTACATGTCAGTGTACAAGACCGAACACACGAACATTTGCATACTAGCTCCTATTATTATACGGTGCATCACGTCCTCAACACCAACTCAATCAAAAAAGTATTCATTCCATTCGAATTACTGTTATTCAATGAGTGCTTTGAAAAGTTTATGGTGCATCACATCTTTTTCATCGTTATCATCCTCGATGTCAGATGAATTTCTTGAACAACGTATCAAGCAACAAAAGATGTTTGAAGATGAAATGAGAGCTATGATGGACTGTGATATCTCTGAAAGGTTATCTTCAACCAATGGAGGAGTAGGTAGAAAGGATTTGCGATACAGACATGACAATGCTGGTGGTTGCAATCAACTAGTCAAGGATTACTTTGCGACAAACCCAGTATATGGAGAAGTAGATTTCCATAAAAAATTTATATTTCAAAGACTGTAATTTATCGAGTTATTGAAAAAGTATCTGAAGAAAACATAATTTTCACCCATAGAAGAACTGGAATCAATGAAGTAGGAATCTCACCCTATAGAAGGTTACGACTGCAATTCGTATGATATCATACAGAAGTTCTGGTGATTCCCTAGATGAAAAAAAAAATAAGAATTGGAGACTCAACGTCGATCTTATGTATGAAATTTTTTTGCAAAACTGTTTGTGAGTTTGGTGAAGAGTATCTTAGATCCCCAATGGCCTGTGACATTGACATATTATTAGCAGTGGGATCTCAACATGGATTTCTAGGTATGATGGGTTGCTTAGATTGTATGCATTGGACGTGGAAAAACTATCCAATGGCATTACAAGGCTATTATAGAGGGCATTGCAGAAAGGCAACATTGGTGTTGGAAGTCATTGCTTCATTTGATATGTACATATGGCATGCATTTTTTGGCATTCCTGGATCTCTAAACAATATTAACAATTTACGAAAGTCGTATTTATTTAATGACTTGTACAACAATTTATCACCTCTATGCAACTACAAAATAGGAGACATAGATTATTCTGTTATATATTATATAGTAGATGGAATTTATCCAAAATGGGGTACGCTTGTGCAAGAATACAAAAGACCAAAAATATGAAAAAAGACAAATTCATAAAATAGTAAGAGAGTTGAGGAAAGATGTTGAACGAGCTTTTGGAGTACTCCAAGTTGGGTTTCATATATTAGGACCACGATAAAGCAGTTTTTTCTGATATTATGTACTACTATATTATTTTACATAATATGATTATTGAAGAAGAAAGAGGTGGATATTTACTTCAGCTTCGAAACTATCTATATATTGTGGTGGAGTTTAGGAAAATTTGCGCATAAGTACACAAATACATCACCAGAATACTTCAATGTATTCAAAACATTCAAGATCCACAATACCATCTAGAACTACGGGAAGAACTAGTGGAACGCTATTGGGAGCATATGGGAAACCAATAGTTAATTGATAAATGTGCGCATTGACTCTAGTTTCATTTTCTATGTTTTGTTTCCAATAGGCATGGAATTTATCTGTTATGTAAGCTTTAATGAATCAGTTTTCAATTGATATAACATAATATTAGGACTACAACTCAAATTTCCATCAATATTTATGACTACAGCTCCTATCGCAATAGAATCAAACAATTAAAACAATAATAATGTCAATAACTCATAACTAAAATGAAAGTTCATCAGACTCAAAAATGACACATAGTAAACCCCATGGAATGTATCGCACTCCTCAATTTGCTTTTCCATATACAACCTTTCTAATGAATTTAGTTCATTTAGGCTGCAACTGAAAAGAGATCTTCTCGTTGTTATCGTGCTAACTCCCTGTTTCCTACCTCCATTCATTAATTCTCATTTGTTGAACCTCTTTATGTTGTTGTTGTTTTTCTATGCTCTCTCTAGTCTCCCTATTCTCTTCACTTCCTTTGTTTCTGTTAGTGATAAAAATCGTCAACACCCAAATGTAGAGTTATGGTTATGGACCTTGACGTAATCTAGTTCTTTCAATCTCAACTTAATTCTCCCTTTCTTAGATATTAGTGTCCTAAGTTTGAAGATTAGTTACCCTTCTGTAACAACCCAGAAAATCAGAACCAATTTAAAAAATTTATTTTGTGTAATTTTAACAGAAATTGTGTCAGGATTTAAAAAAATTCCATACTTAAATAATAATAAATCCCTTAGAAATAGCCATTTTGCAAACGATCTCCGTTTTCGACGAAACCACTTCTCTTGGATCTGGAATGTCAATTTATTACTAGGTTTTAATTTCCATAATTTTTGGAATTAATATGTGAGCATGGCAAAAGAAATCGGGTTTTGCAAATATAGTGCAAATTGGATCGACCAGAAAATGGCCATTTTCAAATGGTCTCCAAATTTGACGAAATCAGTTTTGTTGGGACCATATCGTTCAAGGATAGCT
The DNA here is from genome assembly GCA_030737875.1 of Allium sativum. Classification (NCBI taxonomy): domain Eukaryota; kingdom Viridiplantae; phylum Streptophyta; class Magnoliopsida; order Asparagales; family Amaryllidaceae; genus Allium; species Allium sativum. The sequence goes on from CM060912.1 coordinate 15,528,292, forward strand.
AGATTTATTTTTCGGGAATTTTTGGAATCAGTATGTGTTCCCGGCAAATTAAAATGCATGTTCAAATTTAATATTGAATGTTTTTATTTTAATTCAAAGAATAACTGAATGAAATAGTCGAATAGGCTTACGAAACATATTCCATTATGTCTAGAATAGGGGTATTTAGCTAGGGGCGACATTCGTTGGATTTGATTTGGAGTTGGGATGGAGAAAGGGAATTTCCGAATTTAAGAAATTAAAAATAATTTAAGTATAAACATTAGCCAATTGGATTTCTCTCTAAATTCTGGAAAACCCATAGCCCCTTCATATCATATGCGGCTATTTTTCATCCCTTCTCTTCCCAATAACTCCCAAATCACGCAACGAAATCCGGTGCTTCTTCAGAGAATTTTGTAGAGATTTCCCCTATCTCCACATCCGTACCAAATTTGTATTTTCTCGTGGTGTGTAGCACGAGATCTGACCCTCGAAACTCGCGCCCTTCACAGCGCCGCCATGACCAACTGCCGCCGTTGAGTTCGTCAAGACCCCCATCGATCAGTGCGGTGATCCAAGATGTTCAACGTGGTGAAGGTCGATCCTCCTCACGTGCTACGGATTTGGAGAAAATCAACAACTTGGTTTTGAATAGAAAACTGCGGTAACGAGTTTAATAATTTCAACTGTTTACAACACTTAAAACCGTGGTAATTCATTTTATTGAATAAAAATCGTATCTTTTCCATACGATAACGAAATTCGGTGAAACATGAGAGATTGGACTCCTGGCATCATACACGATATTCTAGAAGAGACTGGAATTTATTTGGAGCTAGCTACAAATTTAGTCAGTGTCTAAACCAATATGAGATTTCTGAATTCAAAAATAAATGAATAAAATTATATTAGGTTGCTGACGGAGTTTAGTAGCTCCTGACACCGTGGTCCACAGACCATAGGCGACTTGCTTGTATTGTGGTGTGAAATTGATTGCGATTGTGAGTGATTGATTGTGGTTGCAACAAAATTGATTTTGTTTTTGGTAAATTCACAGTGTTATGAAAATGAATTTCATTGTGGAAATTATAAAAATGAAACCCTGGTATCGCTGCGATGCCTAGGTTAGCAGAGGAGTCATGTTGGACATGGTGCCAGTTTTGATTACCCTGCCATTTCAATGCCGAAATTTTCTGAAATATTCATATGTTGAAAAATATTCATATATGAAATGAAAATTGTTTGAACAACAAAAATCACATTTTTATTGTATGTACAAAATATGCAAAATATTCATATATGAAATCAAAATTGTTTGAACAACAAAAATTATATTTTTATTGTATATATAAATATGTAAATGATCATGTTTGAAATAAAATACGTTAAACGATAAAAATTACAATTTTATTGTGTATGTAGGTAAAAATAAAAATGATCATGTTTGAAATAAAATATGTTAAACAATAAAAATTACATTTTTATTATGTATGTAAGAAAGATTAAAAATGATCATGTTTGAAACAAAATAAGTTAAACAATAAAAATTACATTTTTATTGTGTATGTAGGGATGATTAAAAATTATCATGGTTGAAATAAAATATGTTAAACAATAAAAATTACATTTTTATTGTATGTGAAGGAATGCTTAAAATTGGGCATGTTTGAAATAAAATATGTTAAACAATAAAAATTACATTTTTATTGTATGTAGGAAAGATTAAAAATGATCATGTTTGAAATAAAAATATGTTAAACAATAAAAATTACATTTTTACTGTATATAGGGTTCGTAAAAATGTTCATGTTTGAATTAGAATAGTTAGACAATAAAAATCACATTTTTATTGTAGGTATGATTCACTAAAAATATTCATGTTTGAATAAAAATGTTTTAACAATAAAATTTACATTTTTATTGTATGTGTGAATCGTTTAGAATATTCATTGTTTGAATAAAATATGTTAACAATGAAAATTTTACATTTTTATTGTATATAAGATATGAAGGAAAATATGCATTGTTTTAAATAAAAAGATTTAACAATAAAAATTTACATTTTTTTAAATGTAGGAATGATGAGAAATATTCATTGTTTGGAATTAAATGATTGGGCAATAAAAATTACATTTTTATTGTATGTTTAATTCATTAAAAAGAATTATGTTTTAAATAAAAAGATTAGGCAATAAAAATTACATTTTTATTGTATTTTTGATTCATTAAAAACGTTGTCATTAAAATGTTAGCGATGTTAGAAAAAATGAACATTGGTTAAATGATTTTGTTAGATTAAAAATATTGTCATTAAAATGTTAGCGATGTTAGAAAAACGATCATTTGTTAGATGTATTTTAATCCATTAAATCATTAACATTAGTATGTTAGCGATGTTGTAAAAATAATCATATCTTTTGTTCATTGGCATGTTAGCGAAGTTAGAAAAATGATCATTTGTTAAATGAATGTTTGTATGTGTTAAAAATACCATTTTTAAACATGAATAGGAAGTGCATAAAATCTCCATGCATTAAAATAAAATTTTGTTCATTAAAAATATAATTTTTTACATGGAAAATGAAGTGTACAAAATCATTTAAATAATAAATAATTTGGGACATCGCATGAATTATATTTATATATATAAATATAAATTAAAATAAAATGAATCGCGCGCGGCAGTTCGCGATTTGGATTCGTAACTTTAAACGATTATATCGAGAGATCCGACCGTCGGAATTTCCCAAAACCGGAACCGTTGGGTTCGCGTTGGAAAGATTTTTCCAATGATAAAAAATTTGATAAGATCCAATGGTTATATTTTGAGAAATGTGTAATTCAAATTTTAATAAAAATAGCGCCAGGGCTGCGTAATGACCTGAATCGTTGTTTAATTAAAAGGGTCTATTTTTATATAAATAAAAATAGTGATAAATCATTATAAAATATTATAAACGATTTGGAATGAAAAGAAATGATTTGAATTATATATATTCGAGAATTATTTGAAAAGGCCGAGTTAAATCTTATTTCAAATAATTATACGACGACTAGAAGTCGAAGATATTGAAGATGGTGGTTGAAGACCGACAATCTTCACATCAATAGACGACTACTGATGCCTTTGATTGGAGTTGCTGCCTTAAAAGGGTTACAGTGGTAGTTGTACGGACGTACTTTTTAATTGTTTGGATATGAGAGTGCCTCTCTTCCGTATTGGACATTTGGAACGAGGAATAAGGTTTCTCCGGTTTCGTTCAGACCCAGAACGGACTTGTAAGTGGATGTATGTCTAATATTGGATTTTATTGTGTGTTGATTGATTTCTATTAAATATATATATGTTTGGTGGCAGAGAATTTATTCTCATGCTTAATACCCTTCTCCGAGATGTATGAGCCCAGAGGTTATATATGGATAGACATCAGTTGCATGGCGCGAGTTGTCAGTGTGGCATGCCAAGATGCAAATGATCAAGGCTTTTGTTGAAAAGAAGAGCCTTATGGTTGATGATCAAAGCACAACTTTAATTAGCATAGCTTCGTGTATAGCGTTAATTCGCGAGCCTCACACCCTGATATGAACCAGAAACGGGAGTAGGACCCCAGGGAGAACATGCGTATCTTTCTAGCTAGAAGTGGTGTCATGGTATGGAGCCCAGATATTTTTACTTGTGTGGATGATGGAAAGAGAGGTAACTTGGATTTGAGTCCCTAGTGGCTCTTGATTTACGCCCCATAAGGCGGGGAAACGTATTGATCATGAATTACTAATCCACTAATGTAAGTGTAGACCAGCCCTGGCGTTCCTAGGTGCAGTTGAGACTGATCCTGAGACATGGGCTAGATTGTCTCGAATTCGGTAAGGACGATCCCTTGCCTTGGTTCATGATGGAAATCCAACTTCCAGCACGACATCATGCGATTTTGATTGTAAACTTATATATGGCGACATGATATATGGTACCCATGTCGTCTATGATTGATACATTATGATTGAAATTGTTTTTGAAACATATATGCACTAATAGCAATATCAAGTGATTTCATTTTATACGTATCAAGCATATTTTGGCCATTATAAGGTAAAACTTTATCCTCCGGTTTGCGTTGCATTGTGTGATGGGACTTGAGTCTTATAACGGTTTCATTTTTTTAAAAAGCATTGCGTTATTTAATGATTTACTTTATTTCATGCATTGGGAATCCAAAGGAGTAAACCCGTTCCGCGTTAGCGGCATGGTACTGTGATTAGCCTTATTATTAAATAGGTTAATAAGATTTCTCATACCAGTTCCATGACTGACTCGTAGTTTGTTTCACTTTGCAAATTTGGTTGCCCCTATTTTCCACACGAGAAGCCTTGTATTCAGGTTTTAGCAGACTCATTCTAGATAGCTATGGAGCTGAAGATGGATTCTATCATTTCTATTATGTTGTTCAGACTTCATTAAGTATATTATGTTTGATTCCGCTGCAAACATTTTGTATTAAGCTGAAACTGTATTCTGTACTAAGTATGATCCTATTATGCTGTGTAACTCTGATGATTATATTATTTCCAATGTAATTTGATGTCATCATCTGATGTAATGCTATATTTCTGTTCTGTTGTTAATTGTTTATGTGCTATATTCCAATGATTATCCTTGGTTCTGTAGCATAGGGGTTTGGGGTCATCACAGTTGGTATCAGAGCTTTGGTTAACCTTAGCTCCGGAATATAACATATTAACGAACTCGTCAGAAACAGAATCAGTAGTATTCTAAGACGAGTGGCCATCATAGATAGGATCAGTAATGTCCTAGAATGAGTATAGCAGAATAAAATACACCCCCATAGAGCATTTATACTTAACTATATGTCTCTATGCTTTACAATATCTTTTCTGTTGGCCTGACTCTTTGTCTGATTTTTGCAGACATAGTTGAAATGAGTGGCAGAAATAGAGAAGTAATTCCATGGTTCAACAATCTAATGATCCAATTATACTCTCACAACCAGAATCAGAGCCAGAAGTTCTGGTAAAGAAGTACTGTAATCTGGGTGGAGTACCATTCTTGGGCAAAGAGTCGGTTTTTAAAACACAGGCATGGATGCGTTCTTCTGAGAGAATTTCTCAAGGCTTAAAGCTATGAGATGATCAAAAAAGATTACTGACATCTTGGGCACTCAAAGACGAAGCTTTAATCTGGTAGGAAACTGTTACTAAGGAAAATCCAGAAGGTAATATTACCTTGGATGGATTTAAAGAAATTTTCAAAGAAAGGTTTACTCCTCCAGAAGCAACTGAGCGGCTATATGATGAGTTTTACCATCTGAAACAAGAAGATATGACCATCTAGGAGTATTAGAATAAATTTAATGAACTTTCTCGTTTTTCCCCGAAGCTAGTTGAAGATCCTTTAAGGAAGAATCTGAGATTTATTAACGGACTTCTTAGAAGGTATGAAAGTAGAGTAATTGCTCATGTGAATCTTCCTTTTTCTAAGATGGTTCAAATGGCTTATCACTATGTGGATCCTGATTAGCAAGGTGTTTTTGGAAGACGAAGAGGAAGGCAGTTCTAGCAACAAAGGAAAGTTTGAAACTAATAGCCTTGAGGCATGCACAAAGCACGAGGTCAGTAAGAAGCCTAAAGCTAATAAGAAAGGGGTTAAATTTAAGGAAGAACTGTTAAAGATTGCCATATGCAATAACTGCAATAAGCAAGGGCATTTGCTAAGGAATTGCAAATCTTCGAAGAAACAAAGGAAGGATGGATCTAAATCCAATAAGAAGTCTCAAGAGTCCAGGAAATGCAATCTTTGCCATAAGTTAGGTGATATAAAGCGAGATTGTGAACTTCTGAAAGAGACCAAAGAAGCTCAAGTCAATAACACAACAGATGCCGCAATGCCCTCAGCTTGTAGGGAAAAGCTAGATTTTTTGGAAGGCACGCTCACTGTCAACAATATTCCTTTTGCAGTATTGTTTGACACAGACGTGTCACAAAGTTTTATTTCAAGTAATATAGTCAAGAAGCTAAATCTAAAACTAAGAGACCATAAAGAATCGATTAGCGTTCACAATCTGATAGGGGGCTCTCTTGTTTTAGGTTTATATTGTAGACTGCCTATCTCCTTTTCCCGGTAATGGTTTTCTTTTAATTTGATTGTTATGGATTTTTCTGAATTTGATATCATTCTTAGGCTAGATTGGTCAACTAAGTATGAAGTCGAAGTTAGATGTGCCGAGAGAATTGTTAAAGCTAGAACAAAGTTTGTGCACATTATTACTATACCATGCGTAGGCTCAGATTCAGATAGAAAAGAATTTTGGGCTACTCTTTAGGTCTCCCCCACTGCTATTGAAAATATTCCTATCATTAAGAATTATGCGGATGTGTTTGAAGAAGTGGATAGCTTACCTCCACGAAAAGAAATTGACTTCAGGATTGATTTAGTTCCGAATGGAAGGCCAGTTGTCCATGCTATTCGAAGAATGACATTGAAAGAGAAATAAGAATGACATTGAAAGAGAAAGAAGAATTGAGTAATCAAACTCAACAGCTTTTATGGAAAGGTCTGATCAGGCCTAGCTTTTCGAATTGGGGTGCAGCAGTAGTGTATGTTCCAAAGTCAGACAGTACTCTTAGATTGTGTGTCGGTTACCGAGATTTAAACAAGCAGACGCTAAAGAATAAATATACATTACCACGTATTGATGACTTATTCGATCGCTTAAATGGAGCGCAAGTGTTTTTAAGTATGGACCTAGCTACAGGTTTCCATTATTTGCGTATTGCTAAAGAGTGTGTCCCTTTGATAACTTTCAGAGGTACGGACATATTTTATGAGTGGTTAGTGATGTCGTTCGCCTTATGTAACGCCCCTACTTACTTTGTCAATTTAATGAACAGAGTATTCCGCGATGTCTTTAATAAATTTGTGTTGGTTTTCATTGACGACATTTTAATCTTCTCTAAGTCAACTGTCGAGCATGCGAAGCATTTGGAAGAAGTTTTGGAAATTCTGAAAAGAATGTATTAAAAGCCAAATTTTCTAAATGCATATTCTGGCAAGAAGAAGTAAAGTTCCTCGGTCATGTAGTATCGAAGAAAGGAATTTCAGTGGATCCAGGCAAAACCGCAACCATTCAAGATTAGAAGCAGCCTAGCAAGCCTACAGAAGTCAGAAGTTTTCTAGATTTATCTGGCTATTATCGAAAATTCGTTATGGATTTTTTGAAGCTATCTAATCCATTAACGAAACTTACTAAGAAGCATATAAGGTTTAATTTGACGCCTGAATGTGAGGCAGCTTTCCAAGAGCTGAAATTAAGGTTGACTACTGCTCCGGTGTTTACTATTATTGATGGAAATCAAGATTTGACAATCTATACAGATGCTTCTCTTAAAGGTGTTGGTGTGGTATTAATGCAAAGAGGCAAAGTAGTTGCTTATGCTAGCCGTCAATTGAAGCTGCATGAGAAGTGATGTCCTACTCATTATCTTGAGTTCTTAGCCGTCGTATTTGCTTTGAAAATATGGAGGCACTATCTTTTGGGTGAGAATTTCGAATTATATATAAATCATAAATCATTGAAGTATCAGTTCACCCAGAAGGACTTGAGTTTGAGGCACCAACATTGGTTAGAATTTCTTGTAGCATACGATCTTGATATTTTGTATACTCCAGGGAAAGCCAATGTTGTAGTAGATGCGCTTAGCAGAAAGAATGCCATTATCACTAATCTCATTATTACACCTTCATTGATTGACAAAATCTCTATTTTTTAGAAGGATGATGAATTTATTTAGAGAATTAGTAAAAGAGTTTGGGAAGGCGAACCCTCGAGTTTCCAGATTGATAACAAGGGAGTTCTGAGGTTATTAGGCTGAATTTGTATTCCAAATATTTTCGAGCTCAAAAGAGAAGTAATGATGAATGTCACAAGTCCAAGCTTAGTATTCGTCCAGGGGTGAGTAAGATGTATTATGATCTCAAGCGTACGTTCTGGTGGAAATCTATGACAAGAAACATTTCGATATGTGTTAGAAGATGTTCTACTTGCCAACAAGTCAAAAGTGATCAGTAGACACTCGCAGGACTGTTGCAACCATTAGAGGTTCCAAATTGGAAGTGGGATCAAATTTCCATGGATTTTATTGATGGTCTGCCTAGAACCAGGAAAGGTAATGACAGTTTATGGGTGATCGTAGATCATTTCATGAAGACCGCCCATTTTATTCCTGTGAAGTGTACTAGAACAGCTCAAAGTCTAGCGCATATTTGTTTTAAAGAAATTGTCAGACTACATGAAGTTCCTAGTAGTATTGTTAGTGATCGTGATCCGATGTTCGCTAGCAAATTCGGGGAAGATTCCAAGTAGAGCTGGGGACAAAGTTAAATCTGAGCACTGCATATCATCCTCAAACAAATGGTCAAACTAAGAGGGTGAATCGTATACTAGAAGACTTGTTGTAGGCATGTATTCTTGATTTTGGAAGATCGTGGGAAGATAACTTGCATTTGGTTGAGTTTTCATATAATAACAGTTATCAAGCAAGCTTACAAGTGTCCCCATTCAAAGCATTGTATGGTAGACCATGTAGATCTCCCGCATGTTGGGTGGAATTAGGCAATCAACTAGTATTGGGTCCCAACATGACTCAAGAAGCTTCAGATGAGGTTCATTAAGAAGCGACTGCAAACTACTCAGAGCCGACAGAAGAGATATGCAGATTCAAGAAGAAGAGATACATCATTTGTTGTTGGTGCTTATGTATATTTTAGAGTTTATTCGATGAGAGGAGTAGTCCAATTCGGGAAAACAGGGAAGTTGGCGCCTAGATTTATTGGCCCATTTCCTATACTTGAGCAGATTGGAACTCTTGCTTACAGGGTTCAGTTACCTGACTGGTTGCCAGGACTACATGATGTATTTCACGTGTCTCTCCTTCGAAAGCATGTTTATGATCCAGAATTGATTGTTGAAGAAGCAACGCAACAAGATTTGGAAATTTCTCAAAGCTTAGTAGTGAGAAGAGAGCCAGTGAAAATTATTGGCAAAGAAACCAAAGTTCTGAGAAACATGAAGATTCATTTAGTCAAAGTGCAGTGGAGCGGAGATCCTAGAGACTGTACATGGGGGACCAAAGATAGCATTAAGCAGGCTTATCCTAAGTGCAGAGTGAACATCTCTGATTAGCTCTGGTGCAAGGTACATTTACAATGTTTTGCATTTCCGTTTTGTTTCCTACTTTACTATTGTTTCCTTTCCGGAGATGAAAAGTTTTAAGTGAGGGAGATTGTAACAACCCGGAAAATTAGAACCAATTTAAAATTTTTATTTTGTGTAATTTTAACAGAAATTGGGTCAGAATTTAAAATTTCCATTTTTAAATAATAATAAATCCCTTAAAAATAGCCATTTTGCAAACGATCTCTGTTTTTGACGAAACCACTTTTGTTGGATTGGGAATGTCAATTTATTACTAGGTTTTAATTTCCATAATTTTTAGAATTAATATGTGAGCGCGGAAAAAGAAAACGTGTTTTGCAAATATAGTGCAAATTGGATCGACCAGAAAATGGCTATTTTTCAAACGGTCACCAAATTCGATGAAATCAGTTTTGTTAGGACTGTATCGTCCAAACATAGCTATATTTATTTTTCTGGAATTTTTGGAATCAGTATGTGGTCCCGACAAATTAAAATGCATGTTTAAATTTAATATTGAATGTTTTATATTTTAATCTACAGAATAAACGACTGGAACAGTCGAATGGGCTTACGAAACATAGTCCGTTGTGAATGGGGGCATTTAGTTAGGGGCGACAGTCGTTGGATTTGATTTGGAGTTGGGATGGAGAAACGGGAATTTTGGAATTTAAGAAATTAAAAATAATTTAAATATAAATATCAGCCAATAGGATTTCTCCCTAAATTCTGGAAAACCCGTAACCCCTTCATATTGATGGCGGCTATTCTTCATCCCTTCTCTTCCCAGTAACTCCCAAATCACGCAACGAAATCCAGTGCTTCTTTAGAGAATTTTGTAGAGACTTCTCCTATCTCCACATCCGTACCAAATTAGCAATTTTTCATGGTGTGTAGCTATAGATCTGACCCTCGAAAGTCGCGCCCTTCACCACGCCGCCATGAACAATTGCCGCTGTCGAGTTCGCCAAGACCCCCATTGATCAGCGCGCCGTTCCAAGCCGTTCAACGTGGTGAAAGCCGATCCTCTTCACGTGCTATGGATTTGGAGAAAATCAACGACCTAGTTTTGAACAGAAAACTGAGGTAACAGGTTTAATAATTTCAACTGCTTACAACACTTAAAACCGTGGCTAATCCATTTTATCGAATAAAATCGTATCTTTTTCATACGATAACGAAATTCGATGAAACATGAGACATTGGACTCGTGGCATGTACACGATATTCTAGAAGAGACTGGAACTTATTTGGAGCTTGCGACGAATTTAGTCAGCATCAAAACCAGTGTGAGATTTGTAAATTCAAAAATAAATGAATAAAATTATATTAGGTTGCAGACGGATTCTAGCAGCTCCTGACACCGTCGTCCACAGACTATGGACGACTTGCTTGTATTGTGGTGTGAAATTGATTGCGATTGTGAGTGATTGATTGAGATTGCAACAAAATTGGTTGTGTTTGTAGTAAATTCATAGTGTTGTGAAAATGAATTGTATTGTGGAAATTATAAAAATGAAACCCTTGTATCGCCGCGAGGTCTAGGATAGCAGAGGAGCTGTGCTGGACACGGTGCCGGTTTTAATTACCCTGCCGTTATAATGTCGAAATTTTCTGAAATATTCGTATGTTGAAAAATATTTATAAATGAAATGAAAATTGTTTGAACAATAAAAATCACATTTTTATTGTATGTACAAAATATGAAAAATATTCATATATGAAATGAAAATTGTTTGAACAATAAAAATCACATTTTTATTGTATGTACAAAATATGAAAAATATTCATATATGAAATGAAAATTGTTTGAACAATAAAATTTATATTTTTATTGTATATATAAATATGTAAATGATCATATTTGAAATTAAATATGTTAAACAATAAAAAATACATTTTTATTGTGTATGTAGGAAAGATTAAAAATGATCATGTTTGAAATAAAATATGTTAAACAATAAAAATTACATTTTTATTGTGTATGTTGGAAAGATTAAAAATGACCATGTTTGAAATAAAATATGTTAAACCATAAAACTTATATTTTTATTGTGCATGTAGGAAAGATTAAAAATGATCATATTTGAAATAAAAATATGTTAAATAATAAAAATTACATTTTTATTGTCTGTTGGGTTCATAAAAATGTTCAAGTTAGAATTTAAATGTTTAGACAATTAAAATCATATTTCTATTGTAGGTATGATTCACTAAAAATATTCATGTTTGAATAAAAATGTTTTAACGATAAAATTTACATTTTTATTGTATGTATGAATCGATAAGAATATTCAATGTTTGAATAAAATATGTTAACAATGAAAAATTTACATCTTTATTGTATATAAGAAATGATGGAAAATATGCATTGTTTAAAATAGAAAGGTTTAACAATAAAAATTTATATTTTTATTGAATGTAGGAATGATAGAAATATTCATTGTTTGGAATTAAATGATTAGACAATAAAAATTACATTTTTATTGTACGTTTAATTCATTAAAAAGAATCATGTTTTAAATAAAAAGATTAGACAATAAAAATTACATCTTTATTGTATTATTGATTCATTAAAAATATTGTCATTAAAACGTTAGCGATGTTAGAAAAAATGAAGATTGGTTAAATATGATTTTGTTAGATAAAAAACATTGTCATTAAAATGTTAGCGACTTTAGAAAAATGACCATTTGTTAAAAGGGTATTAATCCATTAAATTATTAACATTAAAATGTTAGCGATGTTGTAAAGATAATCATATGTTTTTTTCATTTACATGTTAACGAAGTTAGAAAATTGACCATTTGTTAAATGAATGTTTCATGATCATATGTGTTAAAAATAGCAATTTAAACATGAATAGGAAGTGCATAAAATTTCCATGCGTTGAAATATGATTTTGTTCATTATAAATATAATTTTTTACATGGAAAACAAAGTGTAGAAAATTATTTAAAAATAAATAATTTTAGATCGTCGTACGAATTATATATATATATAAATTAAAATAGAACGAATCGCGCGTGGTAGTTCGCGACTTGGAATCGTAACTTTAAACGATTATACCGAGAGATCCGACCGTCGGATTTTCCTAAAACTGGAACCGTTTGGTTCGCTTTGGAAAGATCTTTCCAACGATATAAAATTTGCTAAGATCTAATGGTTATATTTTGAGAAATGTGTAATTCAAATTTTAATAAAAACAACGCCAGGGCCGCGTAACGACTTGAATCGTCGTTTAATTAAAAGGGTCTATTTTTATATAAATAAAAATAGCGATAAATCGTTATAAAATATTATAAACGATTTGGAATGAAAATAAATTATTTGAATTATATATATTCAAGAATTATTTGAAAAGGCCGAGTTAAATCTCATTTCAAATAATTATACGATGACTAAAAGTCGAAGATATCGAAGACGGTGGTTGAAGACCGGCGATCTTCACATTGAACGGACAACTACGTATGCCTTTGATTGGAGTTGCTGCCTTGAAAGGGTTACAGTGATAGTTGTCTGTACGTACTTGTTGATTGTCCGGACATGCGAGAGCCTCTCTTCCATATTGGACATATGGAACGAGGATAAGGTGTCTCCAGTTTTGTTCAGTCCCAGAACGGACTTGTAAATGGATGTATGTCTAAAATTAGATTTTATTCTATGTTGATTGGTTTCTATTAAATATATATATGTTTGGTGGCGGAGAATTTATTCTCTTGCTTAAAACCCTTCTCTGAGACGTACGAGCTCAGAGGTTATATATTGATAGACATCAGTCGCATAGCGTGAACTGTCAGTGTGGCATGCCAAGATGCAAATGATCGAGGCTTTTGTTGAAAAGCAGAGCCTTGTGGTTGATGATCAAAGCACAGCTTTAATTAGCATAGCTTTGTGTATAGTGTTAATTCGCGAGCCTCACACCCCGGTGTGAACCAGAAACGGGAGAAGGACCCCAGGGAGAACATGCGTTTCTTTCTAGCTAGAAGTGGTGTCATGGTATGGAGCCCATATGTTTTTACTTATGTGGATGATGGAAAGAGAGGTACCTCGGATTTGAGTCCCTAGTGGCTCTTGATTTACGGCCCATAGGGCGGGGAAACGTATTGTTTAGGAATTACTAATCCACTAACATAAGTGTGGACCGGCCCTGGTGTTTCTAGGTGCAGTTGCGACTGATCTTGAGACATGGGCTAGATTGTCTCGAATTCGGTAAAGACGATCCCTTGCCTTGGTGCATGATGGAAATCCAACTTCCAATACGACATCATGCAGTTTTGATTGTAAACCTATATATGGCGACATGATATATGGTACCCATGCCATCTATGATTGATGCATTATGATTGAAATTGTTTTTAAAACATATATGCACTAATAATATTATCAAATGATTTTGTTTTATATGTATCAAGCATATTTTGTCCATTATAAGGTAAAACTCTATGCTCCAGTTTGTGTTGCATTGTGTGATGGGACATGAGTCTTATAATGGTTTCATTTTACTAAAAAGCATTGCGTTGTTAATGATTAACTTTATTTCATGCACTGGCAATCCAATGGAGTAAATCCGTTCAGTGTTAGCGGCGTGGTCCTGTAATTAGCCTTATTATTAAATAGGATAAGTAAGATTTCTCATACCAGTCCCATGACCGACCCGTAGTTTGTTTCACTTTGCAAACTCGGATGCCCCTATTTTCCACACGGGTAACCTTATATTCAGGTTTTAGCAGACTCATTCTGGATAGCTATGGAGCTGAAGATGGATTCTATCATTTCTATAATGCTGTTCAGACTTCATTAAGTATATTATGTTTGATTCCGCTGTAGACATTTTATATTAAGCTGAAACTGTATTTTGTACTAAGTTTGATCCTATTATGCTGTGTAACTCTGATGATTATATTATTTCCAGTGTAATTTGATGTCATCTTTTGTTGTAATGCTATATTTCTTTTCTGCTGTTAATTGTTTATGTGTTATATTTCTTAGGTATTAGTGTCCTAAGTTTGAAGATTAGTTACCCTTATTTCAACATGTGAGTATCACGCTTATAATACTTAGGAAATATAGTTATCTTAGGATAAGGACTTCATAAGTTCATTGCTAGTTGGAGCTAGAATGTTCATTGAGGTCGGCTTGATAGTCGCTTCCAATTTAAGGTCTTGAATTTGAATTAGTAGTTAAAAGACAAATGCAATTGATTATAGATGATAAGTGCTTCCTCTATTGATCAATTGATGAAATACATGGAAGACTACAGGAGAAATCCCTAATTTGATCTCCAAATTAGGGTCTAGTACCTTATAATTGAGTATAAGATTTTAGAATGAGGGAAAAGTCCACCAAAATGTGACCCTTAGGGTCTTATTTATAGAGGATTCGGACCTCCTTCTGTAGCAGTAGTGTGAGAAACCCTCCTTTCTCATCAACCACTTAATATCAGGCCTTGTCAGCGCTTTCTGGCTTCAGTACCGGCTTTAATCCCTTTCCACTTGCACCTATAGGTGTCGCCTCTATGCTTTTACCTTCGTAGCTTTTGTGTCACCTTTATGAAATGGTATCGACGCCAAGCTTGTTGGTGTCAATAGCGTTCTTTTGCTCCCAACATATTCATTACCGGCCCTGTGCTTCGCCTTCATGAATTTGGTTATGGTCTTGTACTTCCAGCTTATGTATTTAGTGCCGATTTAATTGCTTCTTATTTGTTGTGTTTGGTATCACCTCCAACGACACCGTCTCTTAGTATTTGGTTCTGTCTTTGTGCTCAGTGTACTAACTTTCATTATCGTCTTTGTGTTATAACCCTATTTCTCTTGGTATCGGCTTTATGCATTTGCCTTCATTCTTCGATGTCGACACCAAGCTAATTTCTCACCGCATGTTGCTGTCTACAACGTGCTTTTATTACCTTCTTTTCTTGGTATCGGCACCAAGCTGTTTGTTTCCCTGTGTTGGTGCCGATAGCATATTTATAAAGTCATTGTTCCGGTGCCGTCTCTACTCATATACTTTTTTTCGGTGTTGGCTTCACTGTTTCTTTACCTATACTTGGTATCGGCTTTCTTGTTTTTCATTCCTGCTTTTGATTTTGATTTCATGTCACTAGGGCCCAAAATTTGGCGTCGGTTTAGCTGCCGCCAAATCATTTTCTTCTTGGTTTATTTTTCGTTACCTCAAACCACTTGTTTTCAGTATCATCATTTGTTTTTGAAGTTTCTACTTCTTTCCATTCAATCAACGCAAAATTTTGTGATAACAGTTTCCATGTAGAGCTTATGTGTTTCTTCGGTAGCTGCCATACGCCAGTCAAATTGTTCGTAGTATGGGCTATTCTTTGATTTATATTTTCCCGCTGGTCTACCACCTGAACTAGTCGTAAATGGGTTGTCTTCCTATGTATTTGAACTACTGGGATTAACTTCTTCGGTCGACTTTCTAGGTATAACACACATTGCTGAATATTCTGTCATACTTTGCTCCATTTTTCTTTCCTTGAAAGTATGTCGTTGTGTTTGGACATATAGATTTGCTTGGTTAAGCTGGATAACATGAATTCATGTAAGTCGAAAAAAGATAAAAGAACATAATTACACAAAAAAACATATTAAAATGGAGTACCAAATTCTTGTCGTTTCACCAATTTGTTGTCTACTATCCAGTCTGGCCATTATCTCTTTCCAAAGTTGGTAGTTTGCATTGATTCACTTCCAAAACTGCTTCATAGAGTCAATGGATCTTGGAGGATTCTGTGGACTACGACAATTCAATAATTTCCAAATTGAAATCCAAAATGAACTTTCAACTTTGACTTTTGCCTTTTCTATTTTCTTTGGAATGCTTAATCCAACAAAAGGATAATTCAGTTTGCTCATCGGGGGGGGGGGGGGAGGGACCATTTTACCATTTCCCAACATTTTGTAGACGGGATATTAGTACACAAATCCGGAGTTTCATTGACATCAAATTGGATTTCATCATTTTTGGAACTATTATCTCCATATAAAAGGTTCAAATTTCTTGAAATATTGGCAGAAGTAATAGTACAACTAGATCGATGTTACTTGCAAGGAGACAAGTAGTGTTGATCACTATAGTTTTGTTGAAATGAGATATTCTATGCATAGCCGGAAATTTGGGTATTTTGATAATGATTTGAATTTTGTTTTGAATGATAGAAATTTTGGTTTTGTTGTTAGAGATAACAACTGAATACATTTTGGATAGTACTAGAATTGAAATTTTGAGTATGATGATAAGAGGTTTGTGTAGGAAATTGATGTTGATCGGGTTGATATTTATATGGATTTTGATTGCATTGAGATGACACCTTAGATTTCCCTCTGTTATTCTTTGACATTGCAACTTGGTGAAAAGCAAAAAATTAGTTAGCCATTAGAGAAATAGTGAAGAAAATTATGTTGTTTGGAATTGTAAGATTTGATTTATATGTAGAGGAAGGGAGATGCAAGTGGGAAGGAGAAACGGTCGCACAGGCCCTTAACCGACTTATTTAAAGCTGGTTATAGGGAAACTGTATTTTCCTCGGTTGCCTTAACTAGCTTTAAATAAGCCATCTAAGGTCGCATTTCCATCCAACCTGCGAAGTTGCTTTGGCAACCTCCGGATTTGCCAAAGCAACCAAAATCCGAGCAAATGGGCCCCTATTAGGGGTCAGTTGATTCCTAGCCGACACACGGTTAGGAATGCTCTAACGGTTAGAAGAAATGACATATAGTGCATGATGATGATCAAAGTTAAAATACTGTTTTAGATCCAACCAATATGTGTACTCAAGTAACAGTTCTATTTCAAAAAGCGCATGTTAGCAAATGCTAATGCATAGCATGAAGTATACTTGTTTTTTCTTCATTGCAAAGATAACAAGTTGAGCTCAAAAGGAAACAAAGAATTGTGATAAGGATGATAATATAATACACGGGATCATATTGGAAAATAGGAGCCTCGGATATAATGCGTAACATAACGTATATTTGTTAATGCTTAACAGAAGCCTTAGATATAATGGAGAACATGAGCCTCATTTGTCTATTTACAAAAAGTACATGCTAGCAAATGCTAATGCATAACATGACATATACTTGTTTTGTCTTCATTGCAAAGATAACATGTTCAGTTCATAAGACAACATAGAAATGAGATAAGGATGATAATATAATACATGAGATCATAATGGAAAAAAAGAGCTTCAGATCGTAAAAAGTTTAATATAGAACAAATTAAGTTCATTTTTGATTAACTAAAAAAACATAAATTCAATAATTGATCAAATCTAGCTTAAAATCTCTAAATTTGGATCTCAAGTAGAGTCAGTAGTTAGAACACTAAATAGAAACACAAGGGAAATCATTTTTTAATGTAATTATATAACTAAAAAGGGTGAGAAAATTAGAATAGTTGTAAAGATTTGAGAGAAAGAAGATGGAACATAATTCATTTC
Organism: Allium sativum; assembly: GCA_030737875.1. Classification (NCBI taxonomy): domain Eukaryota; kingdom Viridiplantae; phylum Streptophyta; class Magnoliopsida; order Asparagales; family Amaryllidaceae; genus Allium; species Allium sativum. Next base: position 15,545,941 of record CM060912.1, read on the forward strand.
CCGACTACATGATAAAACGATTCATTTATGTAGGAAAAAACAACCGTAGTTTTACCTTTAAGACCAAAAGTTTCATCAATAATTAATAAAGAATTTGTTTATGTCATAATAAGCATTATTTAAGGTGCCTTTTGATTTACTCATAATATCCACTAGGATGGGTATGCAATATTTTTTACATTAAATTTGATGTCACTATCACTTACATAATTGATCGTGAGAGGAACAACCATTCCCAGAACGGGACTAAATCCTGAGCCCAAAAAGGACCATTGGAAATTATAGCCATTTTAAGCAAGCCATTAGTTTCTATAAGAAATGTAAACAACAAAGCTATACTAAAACGTAATCAGATCTCACAGCAGAATGGGTAAAAAATAATAATCAAAGATAGATGTACAATATCATTAAACCCCATAAGTCTTGAATACATCGAACCAAATCTCAATTGTCATAATAAATGATCAAGGTACATCATAATGGTCATGGAGATACGTTTAGATACTAGTGATAATGATGAAAAACTTAATAAAGATCACATTACCAAGATCCTTCTTCCATGTCTTCATCAATCATGCGCTACCATCCTAACTGAACTGTATTGTTAAGAGGAAGGAGTCAAAAAAACATTTCCAGTGATTTTTTTAAGTTTTAAATGTAAGCTATTTCTTATACTTAACAATATAAAACCTCTCAAGTTTATGTCTAAACGAATATATATTCACATATAAGAATTTCTACATTTAACGGAAAGAGGCGAACCCTTCTTATTAGTCACCCATGGCCATCTTAAATATGGATCGATTCCCACGATTAATTAATACCGTCTGGCTGAACCTAGTTGCTTCTGACCTTATTTCCTACTAGAAAACGCCTTATATATTCTCTTAATCGTTATGCGAGAGATAGTAATCTACCACTCAGTACCAGGGTTTAGGTAAACACTCAACGCCATTTATAACCCTTTTGGAGGACCCTATGTTACTATTTGGCTATCATTACTGGTGAACTCCTAGCTACTTAATACTTCCCTTAGAAAAGAGGTTTCCCTTACATGTTCGGTGAAACTCTTATTAGCTCATCCCAAGATGTTCTCTTACATAGCCACTAAATGAGAAGCAGACAACTGCCGAAGAACTACCTTATTCATTCGTGACTATGTAATACCTCATAATCATTAGAGAAAGGAAGACCCACAGATCTCTTAATATATAGTAATGGAGGGTCTTATGATTTTACCCCAAAAGCTAGGGATTAACCCTTAGGAAAGGACCAAGTCCTAACCATTATTACCCTCATAAGGTGGATTATCCACACTATACCTTCTCGAGGAAGGCCTATCTAATGCTAAATGGCCCATGATATCAGACATTTCACATTAACCCTACTTTTTGTAGCTTCTGGATTTGCCAGGCCCTGAACAGACTTCTACTTCAAGTAGCTATTAACCTCGCGTCCACATGTCATTTAATATTTCTAAAAGCCATTAATACATGCACAACACACAAATTTCCTAACAAGGACATTTAATATTATTTCATAATTTAACACAATAAATACGCATTAAAGATACATCAATTACGCTATTTAATCAATATAGTTATAAAGGCGTAATTAGTTGGGGACGTAAAGAAAGTGCATTAAGCGTTGAAATGCAAGTCTTTTCTGTTGGATCTGAATAGGGTTTATCACAGTTTTTAACTGAATTAAAAATCTAACGGGATATATAATAATAAACAGATCACAAAATATAGTAGAAACAGAAATGCAGAAAATAACTCACACACAGATATACCCAGCTTCGGCAAAACCCTGCCTACTGCTGCATTCCTAAGGTTTCTACTAGGTGATAGAACAGATCCCGCATGCAAGACCATGTGCACTCGCAAACCTTGCTCCTATTCTAACTGTATGCTCAAAACCCTAAACTGGTCTATTTCCACTAGACCATATTTTCCCTAGTTTTACAAACACTAGCAAACTGTCTAGTTAAACTCCTTAACTAGATCACCAATCTAAAATTTTACAGACTCTAGAAAACTGTTTTGATGGCTTTTCAAATACAAAACAAAAATACAAACAAAAATGCAAAGCAAAACCCTAGCTTTAAAAAGGAATATAAAAAACCCCCTTTTAACACTTCTAAGTGGCATGGCCGACCATCTTCATGTGTGTTGCACCCATTTGTTTTTGTCCCTTTCACTTTCCCTTTTGCTCTAGGAAACAAAAAATGGCGGCCGATGCTTAAACTAGGGTTTTTCAGAAATACCCAAATCGCGATGCTAAAGAGATTTTATGCGATGGCTTCTCTGATTTCTTCTTTGCTCTTAATGCTCGTGATAACAATTTGGTTGTCCTGTTGCGATCGAGAACCTTGGTGAGTAAATTCTGAATCGATTTGCTCTCTGTTCTTTGAAATTATGGTTTTTGGTTTTTCGATCTCTCCTGTTGCCTGTGATGATAAGGTGTTGCTATATAGGATTATGAAATCCTAAAAGTAATTCTCTGATTTCCCTTAATCGCTTCACTGATTTGCGGTTTCCTCATTTTGTTTGTCGCGTGATTTTTCTCTGGTGGTCCCTCTGGTTGCCTCGATTTGAATTACATGATTTAAGTTGGATTTGTTCCCATTTATATCCTTGCGTAGATTTTGCTACCTTGAATACACATGAATTGCTTTAAAAAATTGTTTCTTGCCTTTACAATTATTTGTGCAATTACTGGAAACAAGTTAATGTTGCCCCTTGGATTCAATAAGATTTTTTATGGTTTTGAATTGATAGAGAATTTGGAAATAAAGTTGTTGTCCAAAAAAAAATCTTGACCCCCTCTGTTTGATTGAATATCAGGAAACAAATATTTTCTGCTTTGACAAAATTACTTCTCGCTCTTCAACCATTTCTGGAAATAAGTATTCCAAAGAAAACGATAACCATTGCCATATATGCTCTTAAAACTAAAAACATATTTACTCCTTGCCACATTTGAATAATACTGCTCCCTATGGTTTCAGGAAAAATGTTTTTGAGAATTTCTTGCCACAAAACTATTGGTAGCCTTGTTCGAAAACTGATTGTTTACATGTCATTTATATGGACACATGTAAAACTGGAAACAATTTTAAGGAAAGAAACTCTTGCCCCAAATACATTTTGCAATTTCTTAAGTTATGCAACTGTGAATCCTTATGAACATAAATGTCCTGACTATTATTATTTGTCTTAGGCATGCTACCCTTCCATTTGTGCTTGACATTTACTTTCACTTTGCATAGATATTGATTTCACTTGGCATGCCTGTGCATGTAAAACTGAGTGCGCACATACTCCATTTTTGCTTACTGCCTTGAGCATTTGCTGTCACTCATTTCAGTTGCACATTCCTTTGTGTTGATCCATACCTTTGCACGTACATTGCTGCACCAATTTTCATCACCCATGCTTGCACTATTGTGTCATTCACACAGTACATAATCATGGATATTTGCTTCATACCGTTTCCATCATATGTGATCTTGTATATGTTGCATGTCACATAAGCTTGTGCATCCCTTATTGTCTGCACTATTTGCTTATACTGCTGCCGCTTTCCTTGCATGCTCCACTGCCATGCTGCTGCCTTGTCCCACTTGTAATATGCTTGTGCTATATTGCATGATTCATCACTGTTCATGCTAGTTTACACACTTGTGTTTGCAGACATGTTTTGCCTAATCTATTTTCATTTTTGAACTCACACAATCTACCTTGAATTGTATATTGTAGTGCTGCTATAACACTCGAATTGTGAACCTGCCTTGAATATGATTTCGACCATTTGTACATGCTTTGGCCATTTTTCTACTCCCATATATTTGGTGTTTGTAAACACTGATTGCTGAGCTGATTTGCTGTTTTGAAAAAAACTTGACCCACTTGAATTCTGCCGATTTGAATGTGATTTGATTCATTTTCTTTGAGCATGAATTTGCTATTATTGAGCTGCCCTTGTATTGACATGCTTATGACTCTCTTGTGCTTGTCTTTACCATGTTCACCTGTCCATATGTGTAAATATACACAGCAGTGTGTGTATACATATGTTGTGCACGTGAAATATATATTATTTTATATCAGCAGACTGCTGCACTGTGTTGAGGCTAGTCAGAATCAACTAGTTTGATGCTGGTTCTGATTAGCAAACCAATGTGGCAAGTTGAGGCTGATTAGTGGGTACTAGATGAATACAAATAAAACTGAGACAGAAAAATGATGAGAAAACACACCAGAAAAAAACTGAGGCAAGAAATTTTTTTAAAATAAAATTATATCTGTTTAGAATAACAAATTATATCTGTTCCAGATGCTGTGTGTGTGTTTCTGTGTATGACAGGTACGAAGATGGTGACTGGACTGACTGAGCTGTGAAGACTAAAGACTGAAGACAACAAGAAAGTGTTGAGTATGTAAATGAGTGAATGTGACAGTGAAACTGAAAATGAGTGTCTAAGTGTTTTTTTAGTGAGGAGCTACTGAAAATGAGAATTTTACTTTTATTTGTAATAAACAAGTTTGATTGAAATAAAAAATTATTTTATTGTTGTCAAACAAGCTTGTCTATTTTATTCTGTTTATAAGTAAATGTTCTATGATGTGATTAAATAGTGGAGTTATAAAAAGTTATATTGTTTGAATGTTTGAAATATAATATTATATTTAAATAAAATACTGTATGAGTATATGAATGTCTATACAGTCGTATTCTATTTAAATATAAATATTATATTCCTGTCTGTAATGTATATATAGAACAGTACAGTAACAAACATATTTAAAATAATATTTATTTGGTTGTTATCATCAAACAAAAATCATATAATTGTGTATACAACTACGTTATATACAACATTTTCTCCAAATAAAAAGGTATACTAGTCATAGTTCCTAAATTTCCACTATAGAACATAAATCTTCGTTTCAAACTTGAAGCATCAATAGGGAAATAAACATAACACACAATAAAAGATAGACTTGCAGCCTTAGGTCTCTTAAGATTATTTCAATAAACAAAAAGGGAAAAAATGAATAAACAATATTTTATGTATATTATTTCTAGTACTATTTTACTTCCAATTTGTGTGATTTGTATAGACGCAAGACCTTAATTCATACTAGCCATTATAGAAAAACAGGTAAACTTAAAAAAATTCCCACTCATGGTACAGACAAAGGATGAAACTGTGAATAAACCTAAATCTAGATTACAGCCACCAACAAATGTTCTTCATTTTTTTCTCCTATAATATATATGTATAAGAATCACTATAAAATCATATACATGTATAAAAATCTAAATCCAATAATTCTAATTAGAAATAGATTAGAACAGAGGAAGATGAAGAACTAGCCTAACTTAGAATAAACCAAAATAAGATGGAGAAGAGAAAGAATAAAGGCAGAGTATAGAGAAAATGTGAGATTTCGAGGGGAGAGGCTCTATTTATAGGTGCTAAAATGTGTGAGAACTGTCAAATATAAATTATTAAATATACCATTCAAGTCACCTAAAAATGGAAATAACCTAACCTAAACCTAGTCGTTGCCCACTATCCAGCCTCTGGGGCGATCGGCACCCCCCTATAATGGTGGTTGACCTGCCTACGGACCCCCCTTAAAGGGATGCAGACAACCATCTTAGTGTCGAGGTGTATTGAATTTATTTTACATGCATTTACGTTTTATTATTAATGTTTTGACAAGGCCAATCAGTTATTATAGTTATATGTTATTATTTTTATTATAATAAATAATAAATACAATAGGTATAGGAGATAGACTAATTATCTCCCTACTAAAAATGATTTTTTAGATTGGACCGTCTACTTAAAAAATCTAACTTATAATACATGAGCTATCCCATTTGGTTACATTACAATGGTGGCCCTACGTGGAGAGAAAAAATTACATTAGACTACCACATACAGACCCAATTATAGACAATTTGACAAAAGCAACCACTTGACAAACACAACACTATGACATACACTGTGGCAAACACAAGGTAAACCACAAAACATAACATGTACAAACAATAACTTACTTTACATTAGTAACTATGACATAATAACCTTAACTACTGAGAAACAGTGCAAAACCATTCCTTGAGCAGCTTTGCATCCAATGACTATCTCCACCAGTAAACCACATCACAAGAAATAAGCAAACCATAACCTAGTACAATAGCAATCTGAACCACTCCTGTAAAAGTAGCATTTGCTTCAAAAATGTGAACTTGTGAAACCTCAAGAAGAGAAAGCAACAGCACTAAGCTCACTACACCAAAAAAAATGCTTTTAACAACATTCCAAAAAAGCTGTTGTATGATTTTACAGCATTTTGATGAACGTTGTATAACGACATGTTGTCGTAGGATCCTTTTTTCAAAAGTGGTAGAATAAATGTTGTTACATTTCACATTTTACAGCGTTTTGAACTAGCTGGTAATATGCCATACACAGCTTATTTTATTTGTTGTTTTAAAAAATAGACAGCTTTTGAAACATGTTGTCAGAAAATGTGCAATCTTTCACACTTATACTTTCAACAGCTAATTTAAACGTTGTTACTAATATTTATCAGCGTTTTTACACGTAGTGAAAAAGTTCCCTCTCGTTTTATCAGCAATCATGAAACGTTGTTAGTAATATTTACACAGCATATCATTTATGCTGTAGAAATATGCACATCATATATTAAATGTTGTTATTAATTTTTGAACAACGCTTGTCACGTGCTGTAAAAAGTTAACAAGGTTTTATCGGCATTTATATAATGCCATCACTAAAATTTGCACAACAATTTGTTTACGTTGTCGTCTGCATGTGCTAAATTTATAGCATCCATAACATGATGTTACACTTGCGCACATATCATTACCGTAAACTATACTATTATCGTAGTACAACTGCTTCACCAAAAATCAAATGAAAAATAATTATATAAAAACACGACTAGTAGTCGCTTTCATTAGTGAAAATGAACACAATCCATAAACAATGTTTACAAAGTTTGTAAACAAAGACGGTACTTAAACTACAGTACACAAAGCCACTACCGAAATAAAAGTCTTTCCTACTACAAAATAAACTTACTACACGCATACCAAAATAAACTTCAAGAAAACATCTCGTGCATTCCTTGCATCAACATTATTCTTCACTTACGTACAAGGATGAAATTTAACGGTTAGTGATCAAATAAAAATTTAGAATTAACATATTTAACTTATAATACCTACTACAAAATAATATGAACTCAAAATCTATTTTTACTATATCCACAATCAACAAATTATAGCAAAATAGTATGAGCCAAGAATTAAATATTTATAGCCATGGCTTGCTGGAACAGCAAGCCTGAGCTTGCTAGAACAGCAAGCCTGAGCTTGCTGCTTCTAAAAGGTAAGCCACGACTTGCTGTTTCGGAGCAGCATGCTTGCGCTTGTAGTTTCAGAGCAGCAAGTCGTGGGTACATCCACTCTTGGACAGCAAGCCGAAGCAGTCGCTTGTAACCAATAGAGTATGACAACAATATGGTATCACTAACCAGCACAAAGTCCCCAAGTTGCCTCTGCAGTCACTAGTCATTGAAAAGGCTAGAAACTTCAATGGTAATACAATTCATGACTGCATTTATATAGACAAGAACAAGACTCACATGTCAACAACTGGGCATCACCACATGCATTTACATAGCAAAAAACATCCCTTCAAACAGAAAATAGCAACCATAACAAAAAAAAAAGCACTAAACCCACCTAAACCTCAGGCACACAAAGATTACAACAAAAGTCAACACCACCACAGCATTGAAAAACACTCTCATAACCAGATCAACCAACCAAACACCGATGTAACAACGCACTTACCAACAAACTCAGCAGATCCAATCAGCATGTCAAGCTAGTTGATCCAATTTAGACATGTAGGACATAATGAGTAGACATACTAAACTTTTACTCCAGCGAGTCATTTGTTTATCTGAAACTATAACCTATAGACTAGTTATACGATAATGATCCATACCTCCTTTTGCATTTGACTAGTACATTAAACATTTTTTCAGTAGTTAAACATAGAAAATCTTATAGTATTTGACTTCCTAAAGTTTGGCAGACTTTGGAATATATCAAGTATGAACTTGACAACACAAAGTATTATTTAGCAATTTTTGTGCATGCAATAAAATATCCCTTCAAACAGAAAATAGCAACCATAACAAAAAAGGCATTAAACCCACCTAAACCTAAGGTATCAATAACAAGTTTTCATACAAAAAGGAAATTGTATATCCATGCAATTTTTATGTTAGACTTTTCTACTCTATTTAAATAAAACAATTTTCTCTTTCCATGGGACTCACTTTCAGATGCAAAAAAGTGTCAAAACAACGGAGACGACGTGAAATTAAAAGTTGTTTCCAAATTACAGATGTGTATGCCTTTCTTTTATTTAACAAAACTCACAATTTTCGTTCTTTTTTTCCATTGGAATCAACACTCTTTTCTGGTGATCTCTAATGTTCATGCACTGATTTGCCCAGGAAATCAAGCACACAGTATGGAGAGTGTTTACTTGTTGTTGTAACATTATAACCCAAGTGCATGTTATGAACCAACCTGAGTATCTGTGTGTCTTAAGTCAAATGTAGTAGGTATGACCAAGAACCAACCTTAATGACCAAATTTTGTTAATTTATTGATAAAGTTAAAATTTTCTGCTTGATTAAGAACTGACTCCTGTGAAGAATTTAATTTTATATGATTCCAGATTTTATGCGTCCAAAATCCAAATAGTAAGTGATGAAGGTTATATTGCTTCAAATACTTATTGAGCACACAAACAGACCAAGTATATGAAATACACAAACATATGTAAAAATTGGAATATTAAATGTTAGTGACGGGTTCATATACACACAAGAGGTTGTGAAACTTACGTAAAAGTTGAATTCAGTCTAACATTCGCAACAGGCCATGTGTAAGGACCCGTAACTTCCCCGTGAAGGAAAGCACGAATACTTTGAGAACAGGACAAAATAGAACGCAGACGGAAGAACATTTCATTGTTATTACAACAATTCCATCAGATACAAGAATATACAGAGTATAAATGAATAAATTACATTCGATAAATATCAGAGATTACAATAAATTACATAGCAGCGGAAAATAATACAAAATACAACTGAAAGTGATACACGGATACAGAGCTTTCCGAGCATCGTTCCAACTGTAAATCAGGACCCTGTGAATATAAATCTGCAAAACAAAAACTACTAGCTGCCCGTGTGGAAAATAGGGGCACCCAGAGTTTAGGTTAAAACAATAAACTCCAGGTCAGTCATGTGACTGGTGTGAGAACTAAAACAGTTATTTAAAACTTTACTTTCAAGATAGTAATTCAAGGGACCACGCCGTATAACACGGAACGGGTTTCCTCCCAAGAATACTAGTGCATATAACAAAACAACGCAATGCTTTTTGGAAAAATGAAGCTATTATAAGACCCAGGTCCCATCACACAATGCAACGCAAGCCGGAGGATAGGGTTTTCCCTTATAATAGCCAAATAATGCTTGATACGTTTAAAACAAATCATTTGATACTATTATAAGTGTATAGTGTCAAAACAATTTCAATCATAAATATCAATCATAGACGGCATGGGTACCATATATCATGTCGCCATACTAGTTCTACAATTAAAACCGCAATACACGTATTGGAAATTGGATTTCTGTCATGAGTCGAGGCAAGGGGCAAGCTCCTCTCCGCGTTCGAGACACTCTAGCAAATGTCCCAGGACCCCCACTTTGATCCTTGGATCTTCAGGGCCGGTCCTCTCTTACTTTTGAGGATTGGCAATTCCTGAACACACGTTTCCCGGTCCTTACAGACCTATATCCGAGGCGCCTCGTATCCAACAACCACACAGGTGAAAAGTATATAAATGTCAGGGCTGGTAGGTCACTGACACCACCCTAGCTAGAAAGAAACGTCGTGCTCTCCCTGCAGTCACTATCCCGTTTTTGACTCATACCGAGGTGTGAGGCTCGCGAATTCATGTTATACACAAAGCTACACCACACAGGCCGTGCTTTGATCATCAACCACAAGACTTTGCTTTTCAACAGAAGCCTTGATCAATTGCCACTTACGCGTGCCACATTGGCAATTCACTCCATGCGACTGATGTCCATCGATATACAACCTCTGAGCTCGTACGTCTCAGAGAAGGGCGTTATGCAAGAGAATAAATTCTCCGCCGCCAAACAGATGTATATTTAATAGAGATCAATCAACACAGAATAAAATCCAATGTCAGACACACCATCCATTTACAAGTTCGTTCTGGGTCTGAACGAAACCGGAGGCACTTTCCTCGCATATCCATCGATCTCCAAGTACGTCTGGACGATCACCAACTGTTTCCCTCATCTTGGGTGTACAGCCCAATCAAGATCATCAGTAATCACCCAAACGATGTGAAGACTTCCGGTCTTCAACCACCGTCTTCATCTTCGACATCTCGTCGAATCGGTTATTCAGAATGGGTATAAACCCGGCCTTTCTGAATAACCCACGTATATAATAAAAGAATGTTACACAAACACAACAAACGCCTCATTCCAATTCAGAATATTCTTTTATTCACAAAATCACATTCTTAGGGAAATGTTCCCATTAATTTTATCCAAGATAAATTCTTCTAAATTTATCCTATAATCTTCCTTTGGATATCATTTCAAACTAGTCGGGATTAACGAACCACACCGAAGTAATTATTTATTTTATTTCCCAATCCCAACCTATATATCCCATAGAGAAAACTGGTAATACTCCACATCTAACACCACTGTGTTATCGGTAAAATTAATTACCATTTCACGTTCAAATCTAATTAAAGATTTGCCTATCGCTGTGGAGTAAAACTGGTGGTACTCCATTCTCGATCACCTTTCAGATTTGATAATTTAAATTATCAATTCACATTTTAATCTAATTAAAGATTCATTAAAACTCCACTTAGTTTTAATCTTTTCAAAAAAAAATCAACATCTTGCCTTTAACTGGGTTAAAGAACCAATGTCATCAAAAACACGATTCATGACAAACCAAATCACATTTGATATTAAATACAAGGCTCTGAATAGAAAATATATCGGCTTATATTCAATATCAAATTCTGAAACCAACATATATCGTATTGGAAATAACGATATAAAATATATCTTTCAAATCTCCATAACAATATTTGTATAGTCACGAAATCCAACATCGAAATATCCCGAAGATAATTTCGATTCAGCTCCAGTCCAATTCACATATTGGGAATATTGATTATTTTTAAAATCACTTTCAAATTCAATTTATTTATTTCATAAATAAATTGATTTTAATTCTAGTTCAAAACTAGTTCATTTCGACAAAAATCTATTTTTATCTTTTCAAATGTGGAGTTTTTCATCCCAGTTCTTTCCAATTCACATATTATGATTTACACAAATTATCAATATTTTTAATAATTTTGTCAAGGCCCGTACAGTCGATTTCCATCAACGGCTATCGAACTGCACTTACCGCGACCTTTTTCAAATTTGATTTGGACATAATTCCAAATCCAACCGTTAGATTTCAAATTTCTAATATTCAATGGAAAGCTCTTTTCGATACGAACCCAACGGTTCCGGTTTTAGGAGAATCCGACGGTCGGATCTCCCGCAACGTCAATTCGAAGTTAATGGTTGAAATTCACGAACTGCCGCGGCGCAGCGCGTTTTATTCAGGCCATTATATATATATAATATATGTATTATATATATTCCGTCGATTTCGTTTTTAAAACGTATTTTTTAAGTCGTTTTAAATTCGTTTTCAAAACCATTTCAACACTATATTCAAATTCAAATTGATTTGATTTCAATTCAATTTGAGTTCATTTCAATTCAATTCAAATTCAAATTCGTTTCAATTCCATTCAATTCGAATTTACCTTCTATTTGATTCAATTCGAATTCATTTCAAATGGATTTCAATTCAATTTCATTTCGTTTTAAATTTCAATTTCAATCTAATTCAATTTGAATTCATTTCTATTTTATTCGAATTCAAATTCGCTTCCTATTCAATTCGAATTTTAATCTAATTCAATTTGAATTTCATTTCAAAATATTTAGTTTTGAAATCACTTTTCAATATTCATTATACAACGAATAAAATCGATATAAATATCGTTCGCGTCAAAATAACGCATCTCTAATCAACACGGCTTTATATTTTTCAAAACTTCTTTATTCTATCTAACCAATGAATATTTATCCCATTCAACACATGAATCTATATTTCTTTCAACACACGACTAATCTCAACACATGAGTATTGTCAACACATCACTATTTTTGTTATGTAAAATATTTTATAAAACTATGGTATCTATCGTTTGATTTTAAATTAGACTTCTACTGGGAAGTAGTTCTAATTTTTAAATATGATAAAGATGTAAATTTCATTGTATAAAATATTTCACTCGACACATGAACATCGTCAACACATGACTATTTTTATATTCAACACATGAATTTTCTTTTATAATATTCCTTAGTCCCAATTGGAATGAGGCCCAATCAATCACCATATAACGTTAATTATATGGATTTCCATACAACACATGTATATAATAGCAATAATAAACAATCAACCATCAACCAAAGTGCACTACACTGTATAAGCATCAAATATAGATATCTAACGCTTATAACAGCCTGTCAATCAATCGATCGACATATTTGATCAATCAGGATGAGTGAACTTCAAATTTCATCCCAACACCCGTGTGGGGTTTCAAACAATCCAACACAGATTTTATTTTGTGCAGTTGGGCGATGTGTAAAATTTATCGTCCCAATCAATGTCCTTCAAATAGGTGTACATAAACAAACCGTCCGGTTTGTAAATGAATATTTTATTTAATTCACTTCCACGTTAAAAATTATATTTTTAACGATAAAATATTCTATTTCAATACATGAATTTCTATTCAGTTCATTTACACAATAAAAATGATATTTTTATTTTTCTAACATATTTTGGGAAATTTCGGCGGCATAACGGCACGATACTAGAAACGGGACGAGGCCTAGCCTTATCCCCGGTCTAGTGAAGGCCCACGCCATTCACACATCAATCAAATCCATTCCATTTCATCAAACAATTCAATTAAAACCAATTAGACTAACCAACTACTCAACCAAACAATTTAACAAACAAGCCATCCATGGTCTGTGGATGACGGGTGTCGGGTGCTACTAAACACCGTCTGCATCCTAGTATATATATATATATAACTAGAAAAAGAAGTTTAGAGTGAGAAGTTCTCACCGACAGCTATCCAACTTCACGACTCTTCATTTATAGAAATCTTCTTCGTTATCGCATCTTTGTCATCTTCGTTGCCCGTAGTCACTACATATATAAAAATCACACATTTTTATATTTTGATGTCTTTAAAATAAAAATCACATTTTTGTTTATTCACTTTCAATTTAAAAAGCGTATTTCTATAATCACTTCATATATTAAAAATCGAATTTTTACTGTTCAATATATAAAGATCGAATTCTTTACTATGCTATTCAATATATAAAAATCCCATTTCAAAAATATAGATTTCGCATTTTTACATCTAAAATTATCGCCTTTACTCATTTAAAAATATCGTCTTTCTAAAAATAAAGTTTTCGCCTTTATAAAAATAAAGATTTCGCCTTTATAAAAATAAAGATTTTATTTTTATCTTTCTACAATATAAAAGATTATATTTTTACTACTTTAAAAATATGAAAATCCAATTTTTAATTCAAAAATCACGTCTTTACTAATTTAAAAATCACGTCTTTACTAATTTAAAAATCACGTCTTTACTAATTTAAAAATCACGTCTTTACTAATTTAAAAATCACGTCTTTACTAATTTAAAAATCTGATCTTTTGCCAGATGCATACATATAAATCTCAGATTTTAATTATATACGTATATAATAAAACTGAAAATAAATAAATATAAATAAAATAAAAAAAAAGAAAACTCACTGGGATGGTGGCGGTTTCTGAGGTGGTTCGTCGATCGAAGGGGGAAGGGGGGGTGTTTGTTGTTCGCTGGCGGAAGCAGGGGGCGGGTCTTCGAATGGAGGAGGGCGCAGCAGGGTAGGGGGCTCGAGGTCGTCTCGCTGCTGGGGGGAGGGGGGGGGTCTTCGCGCCAGGCGCCAGTCGAAGGGGGAAAGGAGGAGAAGAAGTGGAAGGGGCGGCGGTGGGGAAGTCGATGGGGAGGGCGGCGTCGGCGAGCGGTTCCGTCGATCTCGAGAGATTTTTTTCTTTTTCTGTTGAAAACGGGAATGAAAGGATAAGGGGAGGGAGGGCTTAAATGAAATTATATATAATATTATTTAATTTATTTATTTTAATTCCATAAAGCAACTTTCTATTTCGAACTCGAAATCAAGCCCACCGCCTGTCGCTCATAGCGTTTTACCCCCATTCCGAACACAATGGAATATGTATCGCAAGCTGGTTCGATCGTTACGATCAGTTTCCGTTAAATTTACATTTAAATCACTATATTGAATTTTAAACGTACATTTCAAATTACCGGGGTCACATACTAACTCTAAAAATTCTCGAAAAATATTTTCTAGCTTCGTATTGACAATACGGTCCTAACAAAACAAGTTTCGTCGAATTCTGAGACCGTTAGAAAAATGGCCATTTTCCAGTCGATTAAAATCAACTAAAACTGGTCAAACGCGTTTTCCTTTGCCACGCTCACATATTGATTCGAAAAATTATGAAATTTGGGATCTAACAATAATTCGACATCACGGACCCAACAAAACTGGTTTCGTCGAGATCCGAGGTCATTTGCAAAATGTCTATTTTAAGGGCCTGAGTTCCATAGCGACTATTCAGAATTTTCAACTGGACTTATCTTTTGATTCCCGCTATGAAATTTCGATTTTTCGGATTCGTTGGAAAGATATTCTCAACTAGATTCTAATATTTTTGGTTTCGCTAAAATCCGGATTGTTTTGCACCCGGTACATTCAATTGAAGTTTGAAATCGAATTATCGAACTACCGCGCCATTTTCAATTCTATTTATAATTATATATAATTATTTATATTCTAACGACGACGTATATAGATATATACGTTCGAATTATATTCAAAATAAATTTCTCGTCGATATTATTTAAAATAATCTATTTTAAATGTTCAAAATTCGCTAAAATTGCCAAAATAAAAATTTTAAACTGGCCCAGATTTTCGGGTTGTTACAATCTCCTCCACTTAAAACTTTTCGTCCCCGAAAAGGAACAAAGTCGAAAGTGGTTTGATTATTCAATTCTACATTCGATCTGGCTTCCATTCTCCAACTTTTCAGTTTCTGAGAATTTTCAAATTCTTCAAAAATTTGGCTAACACCCTAAATTTTCGAAAAATTTCGCCATAACCTCCTTTGTACGGGGAGCACGGGAAAATCCCGAAATTGCCATATAGGCCTTCTGATCTCAAAAAGAAAAAGAAAAAGCCAAGCGGCTAGCCAATAGGCTCATAAAATCATCATCACCCAAACAAAACAGTAAATTATGTAGTAAACATGTAGCTATTTGTCGGGCAAACAAATTTTATTCTCTGCTCTAGCCTCCTTGCTATGACCTGTTCAATGTAAGTACATGTATATGCAAGTAAATGCGACCAATTATCAATATAGTTCAATATTTGATACAATTAGGCTATATGGTTCAAAATTATCAAACAAATAAACAAACAACACAAACATCAATCAATTAGTGAATTAAAGTTTCAAATTCATAATTTGGTACATATACAAAAATCATGTTTTTGGTGCCAATTCACAACAAATAAATTTATCTATATTAGTTTTGGTTCTCACACCAGTCTAAATGGAAATATATAGATATCACACCTTCGAAACACGAATATGAATACTGATGATGATGCACCATCATCAGAACCATCCCCGGATGTCTAGAATGTGATTCTATATCTACCCAGTATATTAAAACTTCGAATATACGTTCATGACGCGTATACGCGAAATCTATATATACTTGATTGTCCATATTCAAAATAAATAAATAATCAAATACGTATAAAATGGTTTAAATTTCAAAACAAAATTGCTTTCATTTGAAAAATATACTCTTCACACTCGTTCTAGGATACTACTGATCCTATCTCTAACGAGTCATTCTAATTGGATATTACTAATCCAATATCTGATGAATTCTTTCGTATGGTTCTAATGTGTCTTGTTCTCGAGCTCTGTAAACCAAAGCTCTGATACCAACTGTAAGGACCCGTAACTTCCCCGTGAAGGAAAGCACGAATGCTTTGAGAACAGGACAAAATAGAACGCAGACGGAAGAACATTTCATTGTTATTACAACAATTCCATTAGATACAAGAATATACAGAGTATAAATGAATAAATTACATTCGATAAATATCAGAGATTACAATAAATTACATAGCAGCGGAAAATAATACAAAATACAACTGAAAGTGATACACGGATACAGAGCTTTCCGAGCATCGTTCCAACTGTAAATCAGGACCCTGTGAATATAAATCTGCAAAACCAAAACTACTAGCTGCCCGTGTGGAAAATAGGGGCACCCAAAGTTTAGGTTAAAACAATAAACTCCAGGTCAGTCATGTGACTGGTGTGAGAACTAAAACAGTTACTTAAAACTTTACTTTCAAGATAGTAATTCAAGGGACCACGCCATATAACACGGAACGGGTTTCCTCCTAAGAATACTAGTGCATATAACAAAACAACGCAATGCTTTTTGGAAAAATGAAGCTATTATAAGACCCAGGTCCCATCACACAATGCAACGCAAGCCGGAGGATAGGATTTTCCCTTATAATAGCCAAATAATGCTTGATACGTTTAAAACAAATCATTTGATACTATTATAAGTGTATAGTATCAAAACAATTTCAATCATAAATATCAATCATAGACGGCATGGGTACCATATATCATGTCGCCATACTAGTTCTACAATTAAAACCGCAATACACGTATTGGATATTTGGATTTCCGTCATGAGTCGAGGCAAGGGGCAAGCTCCTCTCCGCGTTCGAGACACTCTAGCAAATGTCCCAGGACCCCCACTTTGATCCTTGGATCTTCAGGGCCGGTCCTCTCTTACTTTTGAGGATTGGCAATTCCTGAACACACGTTTCCCGGTCCTTACAGACCTATATCCGAGGTGCCTCATATCCAACAACCACACAGGTGAAAAGTATATAAATGTCAGGGCTGGTAGGTCACTGACACCATCCTAGCTAGAAAGAAACGTCGTGCTCTCCCTGCAGTCACTATCCCGTTTTTGACTCATACCGAGGTGTGAGGCTCGCGAATTCACGTTATACACAAAGCTACACCACACAGGCCGTGCTTTGATCATCAACCACAAGACTTTGCTTTTCAACAGAAGCCTTGATCAATTGCCACTTACGCGTGCCACATTGGCAATTCACTCCATGCGACTGATGTCCATCGATATACAACCTCTGAGCTCGTACGTCTCAGAGAAGGGCGTTAAGCAAGAGAATAAATTCTCCGCCGCCAAACAGATGTATATTTAATAGAGATCAATCAACACAGAATAAAATCCAATGTCAGACACACCATCCATTTACAAGTTCGTTCTGGGTCTGAACGAAACCGGAGGCACTTTCCTCGCATATCCATCGATCTCCAAGTACGTCTGGACGATCACCAACTGTTTCCCTCATCTTGGGTGTACAGCCCAATCAAGATCATCAGTAATCACCCAAACGATGTGAAGACTTCCGGTCTTCAACCACCGTCTTCATCTTCGACATCTCGTCGAATCGGTTATTCAGAATGGGTATAAACCCGGCCTTTCTGAATAACCCACGTATATAATAAACGAATGTTACACAAACACAACAAACGCCTCATTCCAATTCAGAATATTCTTTTATTCACAAAATCACATTCTTAGGGAAATGTTCCCATTAATTTTATCCAAGATAAATTCTTCTAAATTTATCCTATAATCTTCCTTTGGATATCATTTCAAACTAGTCGGGATTAACGAACCACACCGAAGTAATTATTTATTTTATTTCCCAATCCCAACCTATATATCCCATGGAGAAAACTGGTAATACTCCACATCTAACACCACTGTGTTATCGGTAAAATTAATTACCATTTCACGTTCAAATCTAATTAAAGATTTGCCTATCGCTGTGGAGTAAAACTGGTGGTACTCCATTCTCGATCACCTTTCAGATTTGTTAATTTAAATTATCAATTCACATTTTAATCTAATTAAAGATTCATTAAAACTCCACTTAGTTTTAATCTTTTCAAAAAAAATCAACATCTTGCCTTTAACTGGGTTAAAGAACCAATGTCATCAAAAACACGATTCACGACAAACCAAATCACATTTGATATTAAATACAAGGCTCTGAATAGAAAATATATCGGCTTATATTCAATATCAAATTCTGAAACCAACATATATCGTATTGGAAATAACGATATAAAATATATCTTTCAAATCTCCATAACAATATTTGTATAGTCACGAAATCCAACATCGAAATATCCCGAAGATAATTTCGATTCAGCTCCAGTCCAATTCACATATTGGGAATATTGATTATTTTTAAAATCACTTTCAAATTCAATTTATTTATTTCATAAATAAATTGATTTTAATTCTAGTTCAAAACTAGTTCATTTCGACAAAAATCTATTTTTATCTTTTCAAACGTGGAGTTTTTCATCCCAGTTCTTTCCAATTCACATATTATGATTTTACACAAATTATCAATATTTTTAATAATTTTGTCAAGGCCCGTACAGTCGATTTCCATCAACGGCTATCAAACTGCACTTACCGCGACCTTTTTCAAATTTGATTTGGACATAATTCCAAATCCAACCGTTAGATTTCAAATTTCTAATATTCATTGGAAATCTCTTTTCGATACGAACCCAACGGTTCCGGTTTTAGGAGAATCCGACGGTCGGATCTCCCGCAACGTCAATTCGAAGTTAATGGTCGAAATTCACGAACTGCCGCGGCGCGGCGCATTTTATTCAGGCCATTATATATATATATAATATATTATATATATTCCGTCGATTTCGTTTTAAAACGTATTTTATAAATCGTTTTAAATTCGTTTTCAAAACCATTTCAACACTATATTCAAATTCAAATTGATTTGATTTCAATTCAATTTGAGTTCAATTCAATTCAAATTCAAATTCGTTTCAATTCCATTCAATTCGAATTTACCTTCTATTTGATTCAATTCGAATTCATTTCAAATGGATTTCAATTCAATTTCATTTCGTTTTAAATTTCAATTTCAATTTAATTCAATTTGAATTCATTTCTATTTTATTCGAATTCAAATTCGCTTCCTATTCAATTCGAATTTTAATCTAATTCAATTTGAATTTCATTTCAAAATATTTAGTTTTGAAATCACTTTTCAATATTCATTATACAACGAATAAAATCGATATAAATATCGTTCGCGTCAAAATAACGCATCTCTAATCAACACGGCTTTATATTTTTCAAAACTTCTTTATTATATCTAACCAATGAATATTTATCCCATTCAACACATGAATCTATATTTCTTTCAACACACGACTAATCTCAACACATGAGTATTGTCAACACATCACTATTTTTGTTATGTAAAATATTTTATAAAACTATGGTATCTATCGTTTGATTTTAAATTAGACATCTACTGGGAAGTAGTTCTAATTTTTAAATATGATAAAGATGTAAATTTCATTGTATAAAATATTTCACTCGACACATGAACATCGTCAACACATGACTATTTTTATATTCAACACATGAATTTTCTTTTATAATATTCCTTATTGTCCCAATTGGAATGAGGCCCAATCAATCACCATATAACGTTAATTATATGGATTTCCATACAACACATGTATATAATAGCAATAATAAACAATCTACCTTCAACCAAAGTGCACTACACTGTATAAGCATCAAATATAGATATCTAACGCTTATAACAGCCTGTCAATCAATCGATTGACATATTTGATCAATCAGGATGAGTGAACTTCAAATTTCATCCCAACACCCGTGTGGGGTTTCAAACAATCCAACACAGATTTTATTTTGTGCAGTTGGGCGATGTGTAAAATTTATCGTCCCAATCAATGTCCTTCAAATAGGTGTACATAAACAAACCGTCCGGTTTGTAAATGAATATTTTATTTAATTCACTTCCATGTTAAAAATTATATTTTTAACGATAAAATATTCTATTTCAATACATGAATTTCTATTCAGTTCATTTACACAATAAAATGATATTTTTATTTTTCTAACATATTTTGGGAAATTTCGGCGGCATAACGGCACGATACTAGAAACGGGACGAGGCCTAGCCTTATCCCCGGTCTAGTGAAGGCCCACGCCATTCACGCATCAATCAAATCCATTCCATTTCATCAAACAATTCAATTCAAACCAATTAGACTAACCAACTACTCAACCAAACAATTTAACAAACAAGCCATCCATGGTCTGTGGATGACGGGTGTCGGGTGCTACTAAACACCGTCTGCATCCTAGTATATATATATATATAACTAGAAAAAGAAGTTTAGAGTGAGAAGTTCTCACCGACAGCTATCCAACTTCACGACTCTTCATTTATAGAAATCTTCTTCGTTATCGCATCTTTGTCATCTTCGTTGCCCGTAGTCACTACATATATAAAAATCACACATTTTTATATTTTGATGTCTTTAAAATAAAAATCACATTTTTATTTATTCACTTTCAATTTAAAAAGCGTATTTCAATAATCACTTCATATATTAAAAATCGAATTTTTACTATGCTGTTCAATATATAAAGATCGAATTTTTTACTATGCTATTCAATACATAAAAATCCCATTTCAAAAATATAGATTTCGCATTTTTACATCTAAAAATATCGCCTTTACTCATTTAAAAATATCTTCTTTCTAAAAATAAAGTTTTCGCCTTTATAAAAATAAAGATTTTATTTTTATCTTTCTACAATATAAAAGATTATATTTTTACTACTTTAAAAATATGAAAATCCAATTTTTAATTCAAAAATCACATCTTTACTAATTTAAAAATCACGTCTTTACTAATTTAAAATTCACGTCTTTACTAATTTAAAAATCACGTCTTTACTAATTTAAAAATCACGTCTTTACTAATTTAAAAATCACGTCTTTACTAATTTAAAAATCACGTCTTTACTAATTTAAAAATCACGTCTTTACTAATTTAAAAATCTGATCTTTTGCCAGATGCGTACATATAAATCTCAGATTTTAATTATATACGTATATAATAAAACTGAAAATAAATAAATATAAATAAAATAAAATAAAAGAAAACTCACTGGGATGGTGGCGGTTTCTGAGGTGGTTCGTCGATCGAAGGGGGAAGGGGGGGTTTGTTGTTCGCTGGCGGAAGCAGGGGGCGGGTCTTCGAATGGAGGAGGGCGCAGCAGGGTAGGGGGCTCGAGGTCGTCTCGCTGCTGGGGGGGGGGGGGGGGTCTTCGCGCCAGGCGCCAGTCGAAGGGGGAAAGGAGGAGAAGAAGTGGAAGGGGCGGCGGTGGGGAAGTCGATGGGGAGGGCGGCGTCGGCGAGCGGTTCCGTCGATCTCGAGAGATTTTTTTCTTTTTCTGTTGAAAACGGGAATGAAAGGATAAGGGGAGGGAGGGCTTAAATGAAATTATATATAATATTCTTTAATTTATTTATTTTAATTCCATAAAGCAACTTTCTATTTCGAACTCGAAATCAAGCCCACCGCCTGTCGCTCATAGCGTTTTACCCCCATTCCGAACACAATGGAATATGTATCGCAAGCTGGTTCGATCGTTACGATTAGTTTCCGTTAAATTTACATTTAAATCACTATATTGAATTTTAAACGTACATTTCAAATTACCGGGGTCACATACTAACTCTAAAAATTCTCGAAAAATATTTTCTAGCTTCGTATTGATAATACGGTCCTAACAAAACTAGTTTCGTCGAATTCTGAGACCGTTAGAAAAATGGCCATTTTCCAGTCGATTAAAATCAACTGAAACTGGTCAAACGCGTTTTCCTTTGCCACGCTCACATATTGATTCGAAAAATTATGAAATTTGGGATCTAACAATAATTCGACATCACGGACCCAACAAAACTGGTTTCGTCGAGATCCGAGGTTATTTGCAAAATGTCTATTTTTAAGGGCCTGAATTCCATAGCGACTATTCAGAATTTTCAACTGGACTTATCTTTTGATTCCCGCTATGAAATTTCGATTTTTCGGATTCGTTGGAAAGATATTCTCAACTAGATTCTAATATTTTTGGTTTCGCTAAAATCCGGATTGTTTTGCACCCGGTACATTCAATTGAAGTTTGAAATCGAATTATCGAACTACCGCGCCATTTTCAATTCTATTTATAATTATATATAATTATTTATATTCTAACGACGACGTATATAGATATATACGTTCGAATTATATTCAAAATAAATTTCTCGTCGATATTATTTAAAATAATCTATTTTAAATGTTCAAAATTCGCTAAAATTGCCAAAATAAAAATTTTAAACTGGCCCAGATTTTAGGGTTGTTACAATCTCCTCCACTTAAAACTTTTCGTCCCCGAAAAGGAACAAAGTCGAAAGTGGTTTGATTATTCAATTCTACATTCGATCTGGCTTCCATTCTCCAACTTTTCAGTTTCTGAGAATTTTCAAATTCTTCAAAAATTTGGCTAACACCCTAAATTTTCGAAAAATTTCGCCATAACCTCCTTTGTACGGGGAGCACGGGAAAATCCCGAAATTGCCATATAGGCCCTCTGATCTCAAAAAGAAAAAGAAAAAGCCAAGCGGCTAGCCAATAGGCTCATAAAATCATCATCACCCAAACAAAACAGTAAATTATGTAGTAAACATGTACCTATTTGTCGGGCAAACAAATTTTATTCTCTGCTCTAGCCTCCTTGCTATGACCTGTTCAATGTAAGTACATGTATATGCAAGCAAATGCGACCAATTATCAATATAGTTCAATATTTGATACAATTAGGCTATATGGTTCAAAATTATCAAACAAATAAACAAACAACACAAACATCAATCAATTAGTGAATTAAAGTTTCAAATTCATAATTTGGTACATATACAAAAATCATGTTTTTGATGCCAATTCACAACAAATAAATTTATCTATATTAGTTTTGGTTCTCACACCAGTCTAAATGGAAATATATAAATATCACACCTTCGAAACACGAATATGAATACTGATGATGATGCACCATCATCAGAACCATCCCCGGATGTCTAGAATGTGATTCTATATCTACCCAGTATATTAAAACTTCGAATATACATTCATGACGCGTATACGCGAAATCTATATATACTTGATTGTCCATATTCAAAATAAATAAATAATCAAATACGTATAAAATGGTTTAAATTTCAAAACAAAATTGCTTTCTATTGCTCATGCTCTATCAAAATGACATATATTAATTGACATGCATGATGATACACTGCTGAACACACACACACACACACACACACACACACACACACAAAAAAAAAAAACCTACCCTAAATACAAAACCTACCCTAGGAATTGAAAAAGTCAGGTTTCTTTCCAGTACTTCCCGAGTCCTATACATAGGCCTATAAATATCAACTTCCTCTGCTATTGAAAAGATTAACACATGGTTAACTACCCTAAATAAATAAAACTGCGCAGGCTATGAGAAGCCGACCTATGTGAAGCCAAATCAAATAAATACACATAGCTAGCTAAATGCACGCTCACACAGTCGATTGAAGCTTAACATATACAGTCGATTGAAGAAATACATACAATAGTTTATGCATATTAGTTTAATATTAAGCAATCAAATAAACTGCTCTTCTTAACCATTCATGAAAAAAAACTAAATGTGGAAAAAAGAAATGCTCAGTTAGATCAGTTAAATATCGTACCTTGTTTTCTTTTCCAGACTTCTCTCTTATGCCGATAACAACTCTATCCACTGGCCATGCCACCGTTTTGTCCTTAGCATCTCCTATATTAGTAAAGTACAACTGTCCTTGGCATCTCCTATATTATGTGTACCAAAAGTAAGCAATCTCCACAAATATTTAACATAAACTAAATCATACTCGATGTTTCACAAACACATGAACCAGTTGACATCAATAACAAGTGGGCATATACCACTTCTATTTACATTGTTATATTTTCAACTGGTTGCACCATTCCTATGCATTATCTCATTTTATACACGAAATTGCATACGATGGTAAGTTGTAATCTACTGAAACAATAAAGATGAAATGAAGTCATGTTCTTTCCGGTGCAACAAGAATATACAACGTGAAGCTAGAAACACGATTAAAATGAAAATATATCATGGTTGTGCATCTATGAACTGAAAGAGCATCCATCATCGGTCTGGCGTATAGTTGTATATCATTTTTACCGAGAAATATAATTGTGTATCTATGAACTGAAATACCATGCAGACGGAGCTTTCAAGGATGACACCCTATATGCAATGTTGGAAATAAAACGAACATGTGAAAGATTTTAAACCTTGTATAATAAGGTAAAATTAAAAAAGCAGCAACAACACAATCTTCCCCTTTTCTTCCTCCAGTTAATTACTTATTCGAACACCTTTGACTACGCAACCTTTATAAATGCCAAAAAGGAGAACAATTAGATAATATACTTTGTGAACAAATTAAATTTTTTTCCAACAACATAAATATGAAATTGACAAGAAAATACTCAAAATGCGAGGTATTAAAATAGAAAATTATGGTACGACCAAGTTCAAAGGCTTAAATGCTAACATGTCAAGCCTACATGACTTACATCAAGTTCCAAATAAATAGGTTTTGTAACACCCCATGTCCATTAATGTCACACACAAAGGGAATGCATTAACTTACATGGAGGTTTTAAGTGAATATATAACAGAAAAATTACAACAAGACAGATAATAAGTAGTACTTGGAAATCTAAAACTTCATTTTATTGCAGCGGAAATTAAAACATGTTTGTTACATCATAAAACCATAAATCAGAGTCAAGTACAATATCCATCTTGATAAACAAAATACATAACCCCATTACATAAATAGCCATTAAAGAAGATAACAAGCTGGACTTTACTTCAGCGGTCCAAGCTTTCCTAAAGAGATAAAGCAATCCAATCAAACTCCACTAGAGCTGGGCCCAACCTGAGGACCTGGAGGGGGGAAAAGGATAGAAATGGAGGGGGTCAGACATAAAGTCTGGCGAGTATGATAATTCTAACAATACTATTATCAAAATAACTAGACTAAGGCGTAAGCTGGAAAACAAGGAAATGTCTATGAACTATTGGGTATGGAAGAACAGACAAAGATAACGTTGAAGGCACACCTAATTACTAACGAATAATTACTACACTGCACCACACCAGTCACCCTCAAAGTTGATCCCACTTGCTTCACTTAGAAGTTTTATAAATAGTCTTGCGTACCATAGCTGACTACATAGGTGCCGTCTGCCCCTATCTCCACTAGGTGTACCCCACTACCCTCTTGCGATCGGCTCCCTACTCGTAGATACCCGTGCTGGCCCCACAGTGGGGTGTATCACTCCCCTAAAGTGGCAACCCGATACAACTTGAGAATGCACGGCTTATACCTACACGATGCAACAACATCTTACCTACCAGCCCGGGTCCACACACGCATATGAAACCCGTTGGACTTGCGTTGCCACCGCTACCCCGTTTTGGCCTCTTATAGTCAAGCCCAGCATGCGTGTCCCGTCCTCGACTTGGGTCGAGCACACAAAGATACGTTTGGGGTACTGGTTGAAATGGGCCCCCACAAGCTACCCACCTAAGCTTGTCCACTAGTACGTCCCACTTAACCCTCTTAGTCATGTTCATTTACATGTGTGTTTGGTTAAGTCTTACTAATCGTATTTCACATGCCACGAAGGGCACCCACTAGATTCCTCATGCCACCCAAGGCACCTACTTAACCCCCATGTCCTACCTTACATGTTTATCTAGTTAAGTATTTCTTAATTTATTCAGGCCATAACCTCATAAAGACCTCTCACATTAGACTGGCATTTATGGCAGCTGGATTTGCCGGGCGGGTCCGGGCAGTCTTACACCATAAAAGAGTCTAACCTCGTGTCTTTACAACTGTTATGCTTTAATTTGGGCCTAGGACCTCTCACATTGGGCTGACATTTGTGACCACTGGATTTGCCAGGCGGGTCCGGGCAGGTTTACGTCACAAACGAGTCCAACCTCGTGTCCTAAGCATTGATTAACACTTATAATCTTTTACCCCAGTTTTAATAATTCCCTATCCAAATTATTAATTAAGTCCACTTTTAATGATGTCCATAATTGACTCAATTATGGCCATCCATTCATGGCATGCAAAATCATATCAATTGCACCCCAACTTCTTAATATTAAATCTTTAATGTTACCCCTACCCCACGTTATACGTTGGCTTATTCAACGCAAAATAAACGTTAGACTCGAATAGTCTAATCAATAGCACAAAGACGAATTATCACAACATATAGACAAATAAAAATAGATCTAAACATGATAGGGGTGAAACTTGCATAAGGCTACACATGTTATGGATCTAAAGGTGTCAACTTGTTTGTTTAAAATGCCCTAATTCACATAATATGATCATAATCCAAATTCATGTATGAACTAGCATATATGGTTTAGGCAACATAATGATGGTGTGAACTAGCATCTTATACATAGAATTCACATATGTCATAGCATAATTCTAGATTTCACAATTCTAGATCTAAATAGATGTCATGGCATATGTTCATAATCTTTATTAATCAATCTAACTTGCATACATGGTTTGTCATATAGATCAACATAGCCCAAACATTATGATTTGATTAACATGAACCAATTAGCATAAGAAACTACATCATGATTTTATAACATGTATGATTTACCACAACTTAGCATAGAAAATTACAACCTATGCAATAACATCACAGCATGATTTACAACATATAGGATATCATCATCACATAACATAGGATTTACAACATACATGATAGCATAAGGTTTACAACAACATATATGACAATTCACATCATTCACTTATAATCCATTCATAACTTGATCTAATTAGTTCAATAATAATCTTGTTAAGATCATCATACTCACAATTAGAGAAGAAAGAGAGTCTTGATTTGCTTTAGAATTGAGTAGAATTAGGGTTTTGATTAGCTTTCTTCCTTCTTAGTTGGCGGCGGCTAGACTGAATTCCATGGCGGCGGTATGACGGTAGCTATTCTATTTTTCATGTGAGTTTAGAGTGAGAGACTACCTAGGTATTTATAGAGTTTAGGGTTTATTTAGACCGTCAGATCAACTCAGAATTAACCTGAACCGTTTAATTTGCCAACTCAGCCCTAAAGACACATCAGCAGCTCAAGATTGGGCTCAGTCAAACCTTAGCAGACTGACCAGGTCGACACTATAATCGACCTGGGGGGGGGGGGGGAGGTCGACACGGCAGTCGACCTAGGGGGGGGAAGGTCGACACGGCAGTCGACCTGGGTGGGGGGGGGAGAGAGGTCGACACGGCAGTCGACCTGGGGGGGGTCGACACTAGTGTCGACTCCCCAGTCGAACTGCCTGGGCGGGAATTCTCCCGCCCAGCCCGCTTCTGCACTTTCAGTTTGAATTTTAAATTTTCCTGCGAGCTGTTATGAATTCTCTGAAACATCCGATGGCCATAACTTCTTCATACGAAGTCCAAATCACGCAAACTCGGACTCTATTTCAACCAGAATTCCGAGACGAACACAATGGCGCAACCCGTTTCCCACAATTCTCACGTCTAAGACTAGTTATTATTTAATTTTTGAATATTAATATTAACAGAATTACGGGGTGTTACATTCTCCCCTCCTTAAAGGATTTCGACCCCGAAATCTTCAAGTCAAGAAGAACGTATATCCTAACATCCAATCGTCCATCTACTCAACCATCAAACACATGCATCCATTGTCCTTATAGACTTCTAATGCTGTATGAACATATGCAAAAAGTGTGTGTATATGTTCCTTATCTAATGCAAAATCAGGCGGTCCACTGATTCAGTTGACCTCCTTAATGCAAATCATGATAGTGCCATGCATCCATTATGTATGCAAAAGTTCCTTAATGCTACATATTATCTCTATATGCGTGCACAATCATCATCTGAATGCAGCATCCATATGATAATACAATCGTCATACATCCAGTTTACTAAATACATCCATTTATACGAAATATGCAATATGAAGTGACTGAGCCGATCTAGTGCCTCATAGTGTGTGTATATGCATCCACGAGCAACCACTAGCAAACACTTGCAACCACTTTGCATCCATCATACATAACATGTCTCAAACACATGTTTCAACCATAGGATTATCCTAACTAAAGGTCAAAGATACTGGCGAGAGGACATACTAAAGATAAGATTAGTACAAGCTAAGCGATAAAGGAGAAATTAAAGGACATACCCTCGAAAAGAAAAGGGTACAACGAGCGCATCTTCTCTTTCGTCTCCCAAGTAGCGTTGCTCTCATCATCTCCCCATTGCACTTTGACTAGTCTGACCTCTCGATTCCTCAACTTCTTGATCTCCGACCCAAGAATGCGCGTAGGAGCTCGTCGAATCGTTGCATCATGCTCTATCTCCACCTCTCTAAGCAAATTCGGCTCTACCACTTCCGCGGTATCGTGCAAGCACTTCCTCAAATGTGACACATGGAATACGTCGTGTACACCACTAAGTCTCTCAGGCAACTCCACTCTATACGCCATCTGTCCAATCTTCTCCTTAATAGGAAACGGCCCTACAAACCTTGGTGCTAATTTCCCAACGGACCCATAGCGAACAATGTTCCATAATGGAGACACTTTGACAAAGACCATGTCCCCAACCTCAAACTCAAGATTTGTCCTCCTCTTTTCCGCATAAGATTACTGCCTATCTTGCGCCGTCTTCATCCTCCTTCGAATCAAGTCGATCTTTTCTGAAGTCTCTCTAATCATATCGGGCCCAAGTAAGATCTTATCCGTAGATTCCCACCAACATGTAGGTGAACGACAAGGTCGTCCATAAAGAGCTTCGAAAGGTGCCATGCCAATGCTAGACTGAAAGCTGTTATTATATGCGAACTCTACCAATGGAAGATGCTCTTCCTATGTACCTCCAAAGTCTAGGATACATAGCCTCAAAAGATCCTCTAGAATACGATTCACTCTCTCGGTCTGGCCGTCCGTCTGAGGATGATATGCGGTGCTCAAACATAACTGAGTCCCTACCGCCTCTTGTAAGCTTCTCCAAAATTCGCTAGTGAAAATAGGATCGCGGTCGCTCACTATGCAAGAAGGAACACCGTGCAAACGAACTATCTCTCGAACGTATACAGAAGCTAACCATGGAGCAGTCCTCTTACTCTTCACGGGAATAAAATGGGTGCTTTTAGTAAGTCTATCTACTATAACCCAAATACCCGTATTACCCTTTCTCGATCTCGGTAATCCGTCAATAAAGTCCATCGAGACACTTTCCCACTTCCATAGTGGAACCTCCAATGGGTGAAGCAACCCACCGGGTTTCTTTTGCTCTGCTTTTACTTGTTGGCACACCAAGCATCTAGCGACATACTCGGCCACATCCCTCTTCATACCATCCCAAAAGAAAACTCGCTTCATGTCCTTGTACATCTTGTCCCCGCCAGGATGAATGGTCATCTTCGAATGATGTGCTTCGTCAAGAATAGCTTTCCTCAAACCTTCGTCTCGAGGTACACAAAGTCTACTATCCCTACGCAACCAACCCTTATCATCTAGGGTATACCTACGGAGATGGCTTGATGACTCCCCTCTTTTGAGCTTTTCTACTAACTCAACCAACTGTGGGTCGTCTCGCTGTTCCTCGCCAATCCGTCCCAAAAGTGTAGGTCTGACCTTCAGGGATGCTAACAAACCGGGTACAAAGTCAACGGAAGGTCTAAAGTCAAACATCGAAATGAATTCTAAGTTTCGCCGCTTAACAAACAAAGGACTTAAGGATAATCTTTTTCTACTTAAGGCATCGGCCACTACGTTACCCTTGCCAGGGGTATATGCTATTTCGAAGTCGTAGGATGCTAAGAACTCCATCCACCTTTGCTGCCTTAAGTTCAAGTCCTTTTGAGAGAATAAGTATTTTAAAGATTTGTGATCAGTGAATAATTCGAATTTCTCGCCAAGAAGATAATGATGCCAAGACTTAAGCGCGAGAACAATAGCGGCCAACTCTAGGTCATGTGTAGGGTAATTTTTCTCATGCGCTCTCAACTGCCTTCCACCATAGGCTATTACCCTTCTCTCTTGCATTAAGACTGCGCCTAGTCCGGTCCCACAAGCATCGGTATAAACCGTAAACGGCTTACACCCGTCTGGAAATACTAAGACTTGGGCTGAAGTCAAAGCTCTCTTCAAACGTTGGAACGCATCATCACAATCTAGGTCCCATGTGAAAACTAGGTTCTTCTTCGTCAAACGTGTTATTGGAGCTGATATCTTTGCGAAGTCTTTGATAAACTTCATATAGTAGCCAGCCAACCCCAAGAAACTTCTTACTTCAGTAGCATTTTTAGGGACCTTCCAATCTTGGATGGCCACCACCTTCGCGGGATCCACAGCTATCCCTTCTTTGGAAACCACGTGCCCTAAGAATCGTACTTCCTTCCTCCAGAAGTGGCACTTAGAAAATTTAGCATTAAGATTATGCGCTCGTATGGTCTCCAACACTTCCCTAAGATGTAGGGCCTGCTCTTCTTCATCCTTAGAAAAGATCAAGATGTCATCTACAAAGACGACCATGAATTTGTTAAGGTACTCCCTAAACACCCTACTCATCAGCTCAACAAAGTATGCGGGGGCGTTTGTCAAACCGAAGGGCATCACTAGCCATTCATAGAAATCGTCCGGAGCCCTAAAGGCAGTCTTGTCTATGCTATCCTCAGCCACTCTCAACTGATGGAAACCAGTGGTTAAGTCCAACTGCGAAAACACTGAGGCGCCAACTAACTGATCGAAGAGATCGTCAATCCTCGGCAGTGGGTGTCTGTTCTTCTTAGTAAGCTTATTAAGTTCTCTATAGTCCACACAAAGTCTAAGGGACCCATCCGCCTTCGTGGCAGACACCACTAGAGCACCCCACTCCGATATACTTCATCTTATGAACCCCTTCTCAAGCAACTCCTTCACTTGCTTATCGAGTTCCCTCCTTTCACGAGGAGCCATGTGGCGTACTGGCAAAGATACTGGTTTTGCATTATCCACAAGATATATTCGAAAATCTATCTCCCGCTTCGGAGGCAAGCCCTTCACTTTCTCAAACACATCCGAGTATTCTCATACCACTCTAACAGATCGTAGATTTTCCTCAGACGCGTCAAGCGATTCTAAATAACTTAGCATAACAGAATTTATGTACAAAAGATTTCGAGAGTGTTGCCAAGGCGAGTCACGAGCCTAACTACCCTCCTTTCACAATCAAGAACGACCCCATTTCTGGATAACCAATCCATTCCTAAAATTAGCCCATAGCCCGTGAAGCCCAACACATAAGCATCACATCTAAACTCAATGCTAAGTATAGAAATTTTCAAATCCAGACACATCATGGACAAATAAGTTGAGCCCCCAATTGGATTCGAAACAACTAAGGGATCCTCTACTAAACTGGTGTTTAAGTGTAGTGATTCAACTAATGATGTAGAGATAAACGAATGCGATGCGCCTGAATCGAATAAGGTACGGACAGGATGATCAAACAGAAAAACTAAGCTTTCAACAGAAATGGTTCTACCTCGTTCTTGCAGTGGTGGGACCGCGAGAGCCTAAACTTGTCCCCTTGCTTGCCCCGGTGCCATAAGAGCCTGCACCTGTCCTCCCGAGGTAGACTCTGCCCTCTGCCCCTTCTTTGGGCAGTCCTTCACTAGATGTCCCACTTCACCACAGTGAAAACAGCCAGTCTTCTTTTTCTTTCTGCAATCCTTGCTGAGATGGCCTGGTGTCCCACAGTTAAAGCATTTCTTCTTTCCCTTGCCATTATTGTCTTTACCACGCTTCTTGTTTTGCTATTGTGGTTTCTTCTGATCCCCTTTCTTCTCGGGTGCCTTATTAGCATTAGCGCTTTTCTCCCCGTGCATGAGCGCCATTTCTACTAGCTTCTCAAAGGTGGCCCCCATAGGGATGTGGGTCATAGCCAACCCTTGCAATGGTTCATTCAATCCATTAACGAACCTCAGAGCCTTCTTCTCCGGCGTGTTCACTAAGTCCAAGCCAAACCTTGCTAACTGATTAAATTTATTAACATATTCTTTCACTGATGAGCTTCCTTGCTTTAACGTCAAGAACCTTTCCATTTATAGATTTTCTTCCGCCCATGAGAGAAACTTCGCCTCAAACCTACGTCTGAAATCCGCCCAAGAATCAATAGGACGCTCCCCATTAGTGACCTCCCACCAAAACGAGGCCTCTCCGTTCATTAACCAAGCTGCTAAACGAACTTTCCTCCCTTCTTCTACTTCAAAGATTTCTAACAATTCTTCCACCTCCTTAAGCCAATCTCTAGCTTCCACAAACGTTTCTGGCCCTTGAAAAGGTTTTCCACCCATAGCCTTAAATTCCTTGCACGTCTTTGCAAAAGTATCAGCGCGAGGAGGAGGAGGAGCGGGTGCAACTGGTGGTGGAGGAACATTGGTTGGACCCGCAGCGGCCCTAGCCTCTAATAACCTCCTATACCATCCTAGTATCGTTACACCGTCCGGAAGGTTAAGATCTTCGGCCATGCTGAAACGAAAAAGGAAAGATTCAAAATGGAGAATTCGAAAGATAAAGATATATGGCTATTGGGGATTATGTTTTTCATAAAAACTTTCCTCTTTAAATTACTCATTAAGACATGTTTTTGAAAACACTTCTTCCAAAAATACTTTAGAAAAATAGTTTTTCTAAAAAAATTATCTGTTTTGGTAACCTTAAGCTCTGATACCACGTGTAACACCCCGCGTCCATTAATGTCACTCACAAAGGGAATGCATTAACTTCCATGGAGGTTTCAAGTGAACATAGAACAGAAAAATTACAACAAGACAGATAATAAGTAGTACTTGAAAATTTAAACTTCATTTTATTGCAGCGGAAATTAAAACATGTTTGTTACATCACAAAACCATAAATCAGAGTCAAGTACAATATCCATCTTGATAAACTAAATACATAACCCCATTACATAAATAGCCATTAAAGAAGATAACAAGCTGGACTTTACTTCAGCGGTCCAAGCTTTCCCAAAGAGATAAAGCAATCCAATCAAACTCCACTAGAGCTGGGCCCAACCTGAGGACCTGGAGGGGGAAAAAGGAAAGAAATGGAGGGGGTCAGACATAAAGTCTGGCGAGTTTGATAATTCTAACAATACTATTATCAAAATAACTAGACTAAGGCATAAGCTGGAAAACAAGGAAATGTCTATGAACTATTGGATATGGAAGAGCAGACAAAGATAATGTTGAAGGCACACCTAATTACTAACGAATAATTACTACACTGCACCACACCAGTCACCCTCAAAGTTGATCCCACTTGCTTCACTTAGAAGTTTTATAAATAGCCTTGCGTACCCCTAGCTGACTACATAGGTGTCGTCTGCCCCTATCTCCACTAGATGTACCCCACTACCCTCTTGCGATCGGCTCCCTACTCGTAGATACCCGTGCTGGCCCCACAGTGGGGTGTATCACTCCCCTAAAGCGGCAACCCGATACAACTTGAGAATGCACGGCTTATACCTACACGATGCAACAACATCTTA
Organism: Allium sativum; assembly: GCA_030737875.1. Classification (NCBI taxonomy): domain Eukaryota; kingdom Viridiplantae; phylum Streptophyta; class Magnoliopsida; order Asparagales; family Amaryllidaceae; genus Allium; species Allium sativum. The sequence continues at coordinate 15,580,080 of CM060912.1, forward strand.
CCTACCAGCCCGGGACTACACACGCAAATGAAACCCTTTGGACCTGCGTTGCCACCGCTACCCCGTTTTGGCCTCTTATAGTCAAGCCCAGCATGCGTGTCCCGTCCTCGACTTGGGTCGAGCCCACAAAGATACGTTTGGGATACTGGTTGAAATGGGCCCCCACAAGCTACCCACCAAAGCTTGTCCACTAGTATATCCCACTTAACCCTCTTAGTCATGTTCATTTACATGTGTGTTTGGTTAAGTCTTACTAATCGTATTTCACATGCCACTAAGGGCACCCACTAGATTCCTCATGCTACGTAAGGCACCTACTTAACCCCCATGTCCTACCTTACATGTTTATCTGGTTAAGTATTTCTTAATTTATTCAGGCCATAACCTCATAAAGACCTCTCACATTAGACTGACATTTATGGCAGCTGGATTTGCCGGGCGGGTCCGGGCAGTCTTACACCATAAAAGAGTCTAACCTCGTGTCTTTACAACTGTTATGCTTTAATTTGGGCCTAGGACCTCGCACATTGGGCTGTCATTTGTGACCATTGGATTTGCCGGGCGGGTCCGGGCAGGTTTACGTCACAAACGAGTCCAACCTCGTGTCCTAAGCATTGATTAACACTTATAATCTTTTACCCCAATTTTAATAATTCCTTATCCAAATTATTAACTAAGTCCACTTTTAATGATGTCCATAATTGACTCAATTATGGCCATCCATTCATGGCATGCAAAATCATATCAATTGCACCCCAACTTCTTAATATTAAATCCTTAATGTTACCTCTACCCCACGTTATACGTTCGCTTATTCAATGCAAAATATACGTTAGACTCGAATAGTATAACTCATAGCACAAAGATGAATTATCACAACATATAGACAAATAAAAATAGATCTAAACATGATAGGGGTGAAACTTGCATAAAGCTACACATGTTATGGATCTAAAGGTGTCAACTTGTTTGGTTTAAATGTCACAATTCACATAATATGATCATAATCCAAATTCATGTATGAACTAGCATATATGGTTTAGGCAACATAATGATGGTGTGAACTAGCATCTTGTACATAGAATTCACATATGTCATAGCATAATTCTAGATGTCACAATTCTAGATCTAAATAGATGTCATGGCATATGTTCATAATCTTTACTAATCAATCTAACTTGCATACATGGTTTGTCATATAGATCAACATAGCCCAAACATTATGATTTGATTAACATGAACCAATTAGCATAAGCAACTACATCATGATTTTATAACATGTATGATTTATCACAACTTAGCATAGAAAATTACAACCTATGCAATAACATCATAGCATGATTTACAACATATAGGATATCATCATCACATAACATAGGATTTACAACATACATGATAGCATAAGGTTTACAACAACATATATGACAATTCACATCACTCACTTATAATCCATTCATAACTTGATCTAATTAGTTCAATAATAATCTTGTTAAGATCATCATACTCACAATTAGAGAAGAAAGAGAGTCTTGATTTGCTTTAGAATTGAGTAGAATTAGGGTTTTGATTAGCTTTCTTCCTTCTTAGTTGGCGGCGGCTAGACTGAATTCCATGGCGGTGGTATGACGGTAGCTATTCTATTTTTCATGTGAGTTTAGAGTGAGAGACTACCTAGGTATTCATATAGTTTAGGGTTTATTTAGACCGTCAGATCAACTCAGAACTAACCTGAACCGTTTAATTTGCCAACTCAGCCCTGAAGACACATCAGCAGCTCAAGATTGGGCTCAGTCAAACCCTAGCCGGCTGACCAGGTCGACACCCAGGTCGACACTATAGTCGACCTGGAGGGGGGGGGGGAGGTTGACACGGCAGTCGACCTAGGGGGGGTCGACACGACATTCGACCTGGGGGGGGAGGAGGTCGACACTAGTGTCGACTCCCCAGTCGACCTGCTTGGGCGGGAATTTTCCCGCCCAGCCCGCTTCTGCACTTTCAGTTTGAATTTTAAATTTTCCTGCGAGCTGTTATGAATTCTCTGAACCTTCCGATGGACATAACTTCTTAATACGAAGTCCAAATCACGCAAACTCGGACTCTATTTCAACCAGAATTCCAAGACAAACACAATGGCGCAACCCGTTTCCTACAATTTTCACGTCTGAGATTAGTTATTCTTTAATTTGTGAATATTAATATTAACAGAATTACGGGGTGTTACAGGTTTTACAATTCAACATTACATGAAACATCAAATCTAAATTAAAACTTCTAATTGACTGCCCAAAATAAAACATGACATTAGAATTACTTAATTATGCCTTCGCAATCCTCCTTAACATAACTAGCATCCTCAACCAAGTCCTCGATTCTTCACAATCTCTTACAACATAGTTGTTTTCTTCAATAAAATCATCCATATCTAATTCATGAAAACCTCTTGGCAGCGCTTTCATCACAACATACCAATTTGAAGAATCATTTTCTCTTGAACAAAAAATGTGTTTTGCCTGAGATGTGAGAATATAAGGGTCTCTTGGAAAAGATACCTCACTTTGATGCAAATTAACAAGAGTAAATCCATCTTCAACTTTTTTCCCGTTTCTTATATTCGCCCAATGACACTTGAAGACAGGAATATAAAATTTTTTATAATCCAATAAATATATCTGTCAATATTCCATAGTAAGTGACCACATCAACCACTTGAGAACTATCTTTTACACTTGCTTTACACATGGTGGTCCCATTATGCGTCACTCCAGTATTCTGAGTTTCTCTATCAACAACTTTTATATGGAATCGTTGTCCATTAATAATAAATCCTTAGCAGGACAACACAGTATTTTTAGGGCCATAAGCAATCCATTTTAACATTTCATCATGATTTTTTGAGTCGATAGGAATCTAAAAAAAGAAAAAGCAAGTATTTCAAAATAATACTTATAAATCGTATAGGAAAATGTTGAATTTTTTGTAACAAACTTTTTTTTAATCCAATTAGCAAAATTATTTCCATGATATTTCCAAAGTAATGTCGCATTTCTTTCTAAACGCTTGTTTGAATTTTGCAACTCTTCCAAATGCAACCAAGTATAATAAAAGTAATGTCAAGTTGTAACCGCAAACATAACTACAAAAAATCAATGGAAACATAACATGATATTAACTTACTCCAAAAGCGGTTCCACTACGGCCATATTCATTAACACCACTAAGTGAGCAATTTATTTTTCCTAGGCAGACAATGTAACTTGTTCAGACACTGAAATTGGACGTCCTTCAAGTATTGCAACGTCTTCATACTCTTCATTTCGATTTTTTTTTCTAAATTTGTCGATTTACTCCGAAATTCATTAAAAAATCTCTTGCATTCTTCTGTGAGATAGGATTCCACAATGCATCCTTCTGGTTGCACATAATTCCTTATGTAATCTTTTAGTGTTTTCGTATACCTTTCAATGGGATACAACCAACGAAAATGAATAGGTCTACACAACCGAGCTTCCCTCCCAAGATGAATCGTCAAGTGTATCATAATATCGAAATACAAAGGTGGAAAATATCTTTCAAGTTCACACAATATTTTAACGATCTCGTCGTCGAGTTGCTGCAATTTTTCTCTATCAAGAACACGTTGACATATTTTATTGAAGAATGAACATAGATGAATAATTGCTTTTTTGGATCTTATAGGTAATAAACCTCGTAGTGCAACCGATAATAACTATTGCATCAAAACATGATAATCATGAGACTTCAAACCACTAATTTTACAATCCACAAATGATATGCATCTTTTAAATTTTGAGCAATAACCATCAAGACCTTTAAAATCATAAAGCCTTTTGCAATTTTTTTTCCAATTTTGATAATGTATACGGAGTCGATGGAAGATATGTTTTGGTCCCATGAGGTTGTGCATAAAGGCTATGTCGAATTCCCCAATCCTATGGACAATGTCTACAATTAATCCCATCCTTTGAATTATTGTCATGCAACATTGTACTGAGTATGCTTTCACAAACATTTTTCTCATTGTGCATTACATCTAAATTATGACGTAACAGAAGTTCCTATAATATGACAAAGTTAAGCTTTAGAGTTTTATCACATTTTGCTTCTAATACGCCAATAAAGAAAACGAAATGTAAATGCTAACCCCCCAATATGGAAAGTCAAAAAAGATTGATTTTTTTCCACCTTAATAGATCTTTTTGTGATAAGATTGTTATCTTCTTCATCATCTTTACTGTCGTTGTCAATCTTTCTTTTTTAGCTTTGCCCTTATTTTTCTTTTAGCTTTCGGTGCCTTTTCCAAAATCACTTGAAAAGTCTTTCAAACTTAAAGAGATATCTTTACTGGTCAGAATTCTAGGCTTTTTCCCATACTCCGCGGTGTTGTCAAACCATGCCTTTTTTCTTAATGGATTTGTAGTGGATAAAAATCTTCTATGACCCATATAAATAGTCTTTCGACTATGTTTCAGCCACCATGATAAGTGTTGACACCACATGATGGACACGCTTTTTTAGCCTTTACACGACATCCAACAAGATTACCACAAGATGGAAAATCATTGTCCACAATAAAATAGCTTCAAGTTTAAAAGTGTTTTACTTAGTGCATCATATGTCTTTACTCCATTACTCCACAAGTAATGCAAGTCTTCTACTAATGGTGCCGAATATACACCAATATCATTTCCTAGTTGTTTTGGACCTGGAATTAGAAGTGTTATGTGATGACCGGCCACAAACCCTGCACTAAACAAGTGGAAAAGTGCGCTGAAAGGTGTGCCAGGCAGCTATGGACGATCATCAAGGTATGATAACACAAGTGGAACCTGTCGTAAATCTCACAGCGCAAGGATAAAATATAATAGAACATATACAACAGGTAACATTAGTGAAGCATATTTGTGCAGAAATCTCAAATAATAGAAAACAACTAGGAAATATATCCATACACTAAGATTGCAACATATGTCTATACAAATTTTCCTCGCTACAGCACTCAGAGTAGAATAACCAACAACGGAAACCCAAATACTATGTAGTGAGAAAGATAGTATGTCAGCCTCCTACTCACCTCTGAACTGCTACATCTTTTCACTAAGCCATTACCAGTTACCTAGTCTGCCTATCCAAAATTGGATGAACAACCCAAGGTAATAAGAGGGAAACATAAAACCTTGAGTCAGACAACAGTCTTAGTGAACGATAAAACAACTTACTAACTTCATCAATAAAGTATATGAGAATGAGTAAATAAACTAACAAATTTACCCACAACATCATAGAAGAACACAACTCCCATTTTTCCCACATCGGACAGTGATAGCCTTTACAATCCATTACAACCAAAGGAACAAAAATCCATCCAGGGTAATCAGAACGATCATTCAATCATGGAAAACATAAGCAACCAATCAATAACACTCATATCATCTAGATTATAGATCTCACATAAACCATCTAAATCGAATTCAACGCCCCTTAAGTACAAGCCCCAAAGGTCTAAACCAATATCAGACAAGAGCCCAAGAAATATCTCCTTCGATGTTGAACAATCTACATGAGACGGTACAAACAAAGAAACCAATCACCCATGACAGACTCTGGCTATCACTGCTAATCCTGCTTCGAAACCATCGTTAATCGTATGACTGGTCATATCATACTGCCACCCACAAGGGCTAATGGTAACCCCAGTTCTAGCTTAAAAACCCATACGCCTTTCAACGATACGTACCTAGGCTTTTCAACGATACCCAGGGTACCCGACCTACATACGGTCTTTTAGGTACTCCCCTATTATACCCCGACTTTGGGCCCGCTAGAACCTATAACAACGATAATTCCTTGGCCTTCAGTATCTCTAGTCGTCATCAATAGCGACTATCCAACCATTATCACCCCACTCAGAACACCTTTGAGTTGTCACACCATTCGTTGTTCTACATCGATCAACGAACACCTTCAACACTTCGAACCTTCTAACTTGGATCCACTTCGAAGTCACACCATCATCGAGCAAAATTACATCACTGCGCTGTGGCTAGGATTTGGGTGGTTGCCCCCGAAACATATTTTTTTTAGATCTTTTTGTTCAAATCTGAGTCGTACCTGAAAAATATAATTTTTCAAAAAATGACCCTATGCGACCGACCCCATTAGTGCGACCGACCACTTTTTGCTCGACCCGAAGCTTCACCAATGAGACCCACTTAAGCAGCTCGAGCCATGCTGCTCGACCCAATCATTGCTCGACCGTCCGAGCATATAGAGTGCGATCGACCTATACCTCCAAGAGCATGACCGACCGACCCATTCTTCTAGAACTAGACCGACCCGACCCTGTCCTTTAGAATATGACCGACCCACGTCCTTTCTTACCAACCCGACCAGTAGCGACCGACCCGACCAGACCTTCACACTTCAACTTCCAGACCGACTAGATCATGACGACCCACTTCAGGACCGACCCAGTTCAGACCGATCAACCCCTTCTGTCTTATTCCCCTAGAAATCAACTCCACGATGCATGACCAACCAGGAATGCACGACTGACCCCCTATGAACGACCGAAAACCTGCACCTCACCAATTCAGCTCTAACTTCGACCAAAACTTCACCAATTGACACAATCAACGAAACCAACTCAACCAATCCATTCATCACAATCATGAACATGTTATAAAAACACTAACATCACTAATTTGACCATTCCATCAATAGTTATGTGAATTTCCCCAAAATCACCATAAATGTAAATATGAACAAAACTATAGATCTAACTTGCATAGGAATTACCAAATTAAACTTGCTAAAATAGATCATAGGGTGATTCATGTGGGAATGAACTTATAATGGTATAGATGTATGATAAAACACTTTAATATGATCAGACATTCATATACTTCATTGAATCCATGTGAGAGATGTAAATCACTCACTGATTCTCCCAAACAAGCAAAAATCAATGTAATAAAATTTAGGACAGCAAGCAATTGGATCCGAACTCTTTGATTTGATGATCTCACCCTTTAATTGATGTAGATCTAGCCTCCAATGGTGTAGATCTTGAATTTCCCTCCTTAGATTTTGATTTTTAATGGTGGAAAGTTGTTAGAGGGAGGAGGAGAACAAGGCCACCAAATGAGAGAATAGGGAAGTAAACTATTTCCCATGCCTATCACCCTCTATTTATAGTTTCCCCAGCCCACTAATGGGCCTCCCCCAAATCAGTCCATTAAGCTCCCAAAACCTGAACATCTAACTAAGAAACCTTAAAAAAGCGATTCCTCCCAAATCGCTGAACTAAATCTTTAATGTAACCAGTCTACGGAAAGGAAATCATCATTTCCTTTCAAATAGCATAGGTCTCACCTAATTCGACATAAGTTAAAAGTTATGCCCTGTACAAGACTGATAGAGGCAAAATGGTCACAAACAAAATTGGTAAAAATTATGGACATGTCACACATCCCTATAAGCAACATATTTAAATATGAAAATGATTCAACCCTCAAGGAATAAAATAAAATTATTTTACATTCTTCCGATACGTAAAATGCGGGCTGTTACATGTTAACATGATATTTTCCTTCTTCATGCACAATATAGGCAACAAATTATAAGTCACAAGCATTACTGGCCAACAACTATACTTAAATCTTAACATAGAAAATGGATTAAAGCCATCTGTAGCAAGACCAAGTCTAATATTACGTGGATTGGCTGAAAATGTTTTCCCATTTTCATCAATCATGCTCTATGTTACAGAATCTACAGGATGTCATATCTTTGCATCACTACTTTTATTTTTGAAATTCCAAATTAGTTCTTTTGCCATTTTTTCAGATCTATACATTCTTCTCAATCTTGGAATTACAGGAAAATATCCCAACACCTTAACCGGGATGCCTTGCATAATCTTTCCTGTATCTCGATTGATCTTCCATCGTGAGGAAACACATTACGGACATCCATTTAAATTTTTGTTCTCTTTACGACAAAGACAACTGTAACACCCCGTATTTTAATGAAATTAAAAATGTGCATATATGTTTGAATATATGCATGAACATAGATTCATGCATTAAAAGAAAAAGACTGGTTGCATGCAACATTACTATGTTGCATGCACAAATTATGCATTGATAACAAAAGGAGGTAGTTTGTGTGTGAGAATTAATGCGACATGTAAATTAAAGAAAATGGTTAATTAGAATGCGAGCGTTAAAATAGTATATATATATATATATATGTATATATGTATATATAAATTTAGAGGAAAACAACGCACACACAAATAAATGCAACAAGAAAAGAAAGAGGAAGCACTGTAAATAATACAATTAAAAGTTGAACAATGTAATGCATGCAAAGAAAGAAGAAATAAAAGAAATCAATGCATGCAAAATAATAAAGTCACATGCATAAGAACATTGAAGAGAGAAGTAAAAGGAATAATGTTAAATTAAATATTTGCAAAGGAAAGTTACATAAGGATATTAAAGAGAATGTACATTTGATACATTGATGTTAAAATTGATTGCATGCATAGGAATGGTTAATATTAATATAATTGATTGCAATTAAAGAAAGGCATGCATAAATAAGGTTTAGAAGGAGAAAAGTTAATGAATTAATTGAAATATATGGAATAGATACATGGAGAAGAAGATAAAACGTATTAATAAAAATGAATTAATAAACGCATGCAATAATTTGAATGTAATATGTTAAATAAAGTAACATATCAGTGCATGCAGAATAAAAAGAGGAGGATAAATTAGAGAATTATACATATATATATATACAAGCAAATTAATATATATATATATATGTATAAATAAATATTTTAAAAAAATCAAAACGACAAAGAGGGAAGCCAAAACGACGAACCGACCCTTTTGGGGTGTTGACTCGAGACACGCTGGGTCGACCCGAGACACGCTTGGTCGACTCCGGGGTCGACTCAGGGAATATGGGTCGACCCCTGCGTCGAATTGGCTGAATGTTTCTAGACGCACGCAGTATCCAGATTCAGGGTGCAGCGGCTATAAAAAGAACCCTAAACCTAGTTTTATTCATCTAAAAAATAATCGTGATGGCGAGGCTCTGCTGCAACTTCAATTAAATTGCCTATTCTTTTCCAAAATCAAGTTTAAAAAGATTAAAGCATTTCAACTATAGATCTGAGATTCAACACCAATAATTTCTTTTCTATCTTCAAAAATCCAAACACTATGAGTTAGTTACTTTTAGATTAAATGATTTAAAGTAAACGTGATATGATTGTGATTTGGATTTGTTATAAATCATGAATCTATGAAATCCTTGAATCTGAAATATTATCATGTCATGTTAGATCTAATTCGTTTGAGGATAATTTATCATGTCATGTTAGATCCAATTAGTTTGTGATTAATTTATCATGTCGTGTTAGATCCAATTAGTTTGTGGTTAATTTATCATGTCATGTTATATCTAATTCGTTTGAGGTTAGTTTATCATGTCATGTTAGATTTAATTCGTTTGTGGTTAATTTATCATGTCGTGTTAGATCTACCTTTATAGATCTAATTCGTTTGTGGATAATTTATCATTTCGTGCTAGATCTACCTTCATAGATCTAATTCGTTTGTGGATAATTTATCATGTCACGTTAGATCTACCTTCATAGATCTAATTCGTTTGTGGATAATTTATCATGTCATGCTAGATCTACTTTATAGATCTAATTCGTTTGTGGTTAATTTATCATGTCATGCTAGATCTACCCTTATAGATCTAACTCGTTTGTGGTTAACTTATCATGTCACATTTGTGGATCTTAAACTTTACCTATCATGTGGTGATTACTTAAGACCTATCATTAATTGGAAATATGAATCCTTATTTATTCATGCCTATTATGATATCCTTAGTATGATAGATCTAGTTTTATTATCACGTGTTCACGAGATCTATTTTTATATGTCCACCTTATCACTATGCCAATTACATGTTTATGTCACTTTGTTAAAATAATCGCTATTGTCATCTTTCCCTTTTATTGTTTATGGCTTGGATACTTTCTAGCCTAGGCATGACGCCAAATTTATATGAATGAGTTAGATTGGGGATGAAGGGAAAACGGTAAAATTGGCATAAATTGTAAATGGGAAGTGTGGCATAAATTGAGTAATAAATGAGAACATGAATTTGGGCATATATTAATTATGAACATAATTGGGGAAAAAGAGGCATAACACCTTTAAAAGAAATAGGTATGATTAATTAATAATTGAAATGCCTAGGATTACAGTAATTAGAAACTGTAATAGCACTTCTGACACGAGATTAGATTGCACTTGCGGTGGAAGTCTTCCTGGAACCAACCAACATATCTAGCGACCGCAAGTGGTGAATCTAATGTGAGAGGTCTAAGTGCTCAAATATGATACGGACTAAGACATGAGGTTAGGCCCAACTTTTGGAAGAAGACTGCCCGGACCCGACCAGCATATCCAGCATCCACAGGTTATAGGCCTAATGTGCGTGGTCTAGCCCATTATAACCATAAATGGCATGGTAATGAATTGGAGTAAACAAGAAATGATAGTAACCTATTTTGATTGATTACTTAATGGAAATGTTGTATATAATAGGTAGGCTTGACCTAGGGACAAGTGGAAATTATAACATAAGTTATAATAAAAGGAAAGAAAGCTTATTAGAAAACCTTAGTTAAGAAAGCTAATTTAATAAGTAAACAACATCAAGTTGTAGTAATATGTTAAACAGAAAACAGGTGAACTGATGTGAAGTATACTTAATTACAAATTAAGTAAAACATGTTATCGTAACCATGGAATCAGATAGTGAATAAAACAAAAGGGGTTATAAGATTATTTTTGTTAATTACAATCCAGGGTGAAAGATTGTAAGATTACTTCTGTTAATTACAATCTAAAGAATGACATGTAATGGGGCTTATTAACGAACCGAAATGGATCAAGTTATATTTATATAAAATTATTAAGCAAGTGTAATTTTGGCAAGTGAAAAGAAGTCAATGTGAATGGGGATAACCTGTTAGTTTGTAATATTTAGCCTAATTGAATCCATAAGGATTGTATGAACATGACAATTTGGTTAGGGGTTAAGTAATATTTGAATGAAACAATGGGAGGGTTAAGTAAATATTGGGTTGGTGGGTAATATTTGTATATATAGGCCCACAAACTTAACCTGTTGGGGTTATGTAATTAAAAACAATGTTAGGTAAACATAACCAGTGGAAAACTGGTAGTGGGGATGCAAGACAAAGGGAAGAGCTTGCATCATCTTGTGTGGGACCCATTTTAGTCAGTAACCTGGAGTAGGTATCAAACAAAGTACTCCGAACTAGGTCGGAAAAGGGGCACGCTTATTGAACTGATTGTAGGAAATCCAAACGTGGAGGACGGTGTTGGCGGCACAAACCGACCGTGCCATAAGCGTGCATGAGCCGGGACGAAGGGGATAAGACGACCATGACACCTGTAGATATGGGGCTGTGCATATCAGCGAAGGGTTGCCACTTTAGGATGTGATACATCCTACGGTGGGGCCGGCACAGAGTATTTACATGGATTAGAGAGCTGTTTACAGCAAAAATGGTCTAAACACCCAAGGTACTAAACTGTACTTCACCAATTTGGTAAGGAATAAATGGAACCGTGTTTAATCAGCAATAAAAAGGTGAAAATGCGAGAAAAGTAAAATAGAGACGAGATTTAGAGTGGTTCAGCCGTTAACGAGGCCTATGTCCACTATGAAGGTGATTTCCTGTCTTATAATGAGAATTACAAAGTACATCAGCTTTTCTCTTCATACATCTCTATATTCACTCAATATACCCTCGTTTATATATTTCAACCTGAGGAATTATACAAGAGAGTAGTAGAATTTGAGGAGAAGAAGGATGAATGGATGATTGAGAAGAGGGATGTCTTCCTTTTCTCACATCGTAAGATTATCCTTGACGCCATGGCTGAATCTGTGGTTGAGGATCAAATTCAGTAGTCCTTCGTCCTTTTTTCGCCCCTACTTTATGTTGGTAGCCATGGTGTATTTATAGGTGAACTTCCGTTGGTGAATGATCTGGAATCCGTTCATCCAGGCCGTGGATCGCTCATTCTGTTAATTACAACTATGCCACCGAGTAGCTGTAGCCAGCTGTCCGTAGGTGTATCCAGTTATCATGTGCGGACGGTTCGTTGGAACGAGTATCTTGAATAGCTGAGCGGGTAAGATGTAAGCAAGCATCCTGTGAGCACTTTAGGAGATTTTGTGAAAGCAGAATGCGGGTCTGGAGTTGATTCTCCTTTATTCCTTGCGCGTCCGTCCTTCTTGGTCCAAGGGCGCTCGTCTTCTTGCTGCCTTTGTATGGCGCTGTTTTGGCTTTATGGCTATGTTATGAGGTTTCTCCTGCTTATGTTGAATGGGCGACCAGCTTTACTTCAGTGTTTGAGTGGTTCTCAGGATATGCGACCTTTATCTTTATCGGGTCGTAATTCTCATAATATGTTATGCCGTTATCTTAGGTTGCATCGGTTGACTTGACCTGCCCTGGGTCCGATATTTGGGTCATGCTCTGTGCGGTTGCATCGTGTAGGACGACCCAAGTGATATCCGCCTTGTACCCTTTACCCAGTGGGCGTATGGATTTTTAGGGATTAACACTTGCCCCTCTAAGTTCGTGATTTCTTTTTGTATGGAATCACGGGCTTCGACATATCTGATCGCACATTGGTTGGTGGGTTTGTCCTGACTTGCAGAGGGCCTGGTCGTGCCTAAGATTAAGATTGCTTCATTGTTATTGATTGGTATTGTCACTTACTGTGGGCGAGAGGCCCGATGTATCATTTTGATTATTATGCGAATAGCTGAATTTCGGGATGCCAGCCGGGACTAGATGGGACACTTTTGCGTAGTCAGGCACTAAGCCAGTGTGGCAAGAATTCTCTGGATGAATGCCTTTTAGTCTTCCTTATTTTACCTTTAACTTGCTTCATTTCATTTTTATATATTTCTAAAAATTCTTCGGTCACAGCGGCGCTCCCTCGAGAGTTTAATCAGGTAATTTATGTTTGACATTTTCGCCTTGATTTTCCTTCGAAAGGTTTTGGCTTTCTCATTCCATCACTTTGCCTTTTATTTGTAGTAGCATCTGTCTATCCTAAGCAATCTTCTCCGAGGTGCCATGATTTTCCTGGGTAATATTTTTGTACAGCGCGAATACCGTTTCTGTACTTATCTTTGAAGAACATGAACTATCCGGTGGTTTTTCTTTGGAACATCGATGTTTGGTATTTGTTCATAAATTGCTTGGTGAAATGCCCCAGGCTTCTTTAGTTGAAATATTTTTTCTCTATGCTTGAATCTGACTAGGTTGTTCCCCTTTTCCAATGTTGTTGTTTGTGTTCATACAGATCCGCTTGAAGCAGGTTGCCCTAGGATGGAATTCTTCATGTCTAAGAAGCTTAGGAAGAAGTCGGCGAGGAAGGCTGGTAGCAAAAAGACTCCCCGAGGTAAGGAGATCTCGATTGCGAATGGTACTCATAGTCTTTGTTTGCTTATTGGACTCCCTGACTCGGATATTCAGACCGCTGTTAGTTGTATGGTCTCTTCATCCATCATGTTAGTTCCTGCAGCCGTACCAGAGCCTCTTCTTGTTCCCAACCCTTGCCGTCCTGAACTCGCTGGGGACTTTGTGGCTCAGTGTCTAGCTAGCTCGTGTTCTGGTGTGTACATAGACCCATTTGATAGATGGATTATCGCAGGAAAGATGGATGCCATGAAGGACAACATACTAGCCGAATTCAATCAGTTGGAATCACGTCCGCATTTGGTTAAAGGTTTCACTACAACAGTCAGAGACTATATTGTAAAGCAAATGGGCGGCTGGCACTCCTTGGTCGAAGATCTTCAACAGTCAAATAGAAAGAATCTTGAGCGACTTCATGCTTTGTAAGAAGATAGGCATAAACTTATCGAGGCCCTGGAGTCTAGGGAGAGGATCATTTCTTACCTCATCTAAGTATTGTGGTCTGCCCATGCTTCACCTGTTCAGTTACTTTGGTTTTGATTTTGAATAGTGTTTTAAGTCTGGCTTGTAAATGCAGGAGCCAGCCTCGCCTATTCTCGTACACTTTAATTTGCGACTTCTAAGGTTTGTTTATGCGCGGGTGCGTCGCACGCTGCACCTTTGTTTTCTGATTTACACATTTTTCCGGGCGCTTTGTTAATCGTTCGGTTGCGCTCGATTTTCTATTGTTATTATTATGGTTAGGATTTAGTTATCCTTTTGGGTTTCTCGCTTATCGAAGGCTGTTACGTAATTGTATTATTATAAGCGTGTTTGGTATCTCTTATATTTGTATTCAACCCTACGCCTGACTGATTGGTAATCCGAGCCCTTCGGAGGCTGTTTTTGAACACGTGCCCCAAAGGAGGTCTTGGGTTAAAGATTTTCGATCCATTTTAGACCCTATTTGATTGTTTTAGTTATTAAAATAGGTTCTAGAATGGATACCCCTTTACGACTAGGAATTCTGATACCCCCTTTCCGCTAGGATTTCTACTGTTGTAATCCATCCTTGGCTTTATTTGACTTGGTTAACAACAAAGAACAAGAATGGCCACCTCCTTTCGGTGGGTTTCTGTCTTTGCGCTGGCCTTTCCAGCATGTTTAATCCATTCCCATTTTATGCTTCATCCCGAGGAGCGGACACTAATTTATCTCATTGAGCCTTGACTCAAAGAGATAAATTTTGTGCCCTTCACCTAACCAAGCGCCCCCGGTGATTGGCAATTTTTTAGTTTCGGGACATATTGGTTTTTTCCTACTTTTTGCCTTACCTTAGGACACAGCCATTGGTTTACCTCATTGAGTTATTTTTCTCAAGTTGGAAAACTTGTGTCCAGCACCTAGGAAGGTCACCTAAGAAGGTGCTTCTTCGGTGGGCTTAGCAATTTTAACCGCGGGACTTTTTCCATGGGACTTTTTCCGTAGGACTTTTTTTTGCTTCCTCTTCAGTACTGGCTCCTAGGAGATGAACATCAATCCTTGTTGCCAAATTTAACTCCGGTTTTAAGGAATTCATGTCCTATACCTGAGAGAACACTTCTTTGGAATTAGCAATTTTATCCGAGGGATAGATTTGGTGAAATTCCTGTATTTTCGATGAGGTCTAGTGGTAGTCCTTTGAATGAATGTTTTCCAAGCATTCAGCATACTCCATAATGAGAGGTGCATTCCTTCTCTTGCTGTTTGTCCTAGAACAGCTTGTTCCCTCTGAGGCGATGAGTCTATTTCTCCCGTTTGATCTTGCTTGATGTTTGTGATTCCTAAACTGCTTCGTTTAGTGTGTGCCCTAGGATTTTTCGTTGGAGCCCCACTGTGTATGGCGGATTGCTTTTGCTGTACCTACATTCCAAGAGATTATTCTCCTTTTAGCATGGACCAATAAGTATATTATTCAAGTAGGCACATAATTAATTTCTAATGCACGCAGTTTTTTTTGGAGGTAAACCACTGCTTAATACGGACATGACGAATAATAAAGCAAGTTAAAAAAAATTTTAACAATAAGATAAAATCAAGGGAACAAGGTAAAGTAATGAGAGCTTCGGTTTAATGCTCCATTATTGGGACATTCGTAGTTGGTCCCTGCGATGAGCGTCCTCCTTGGATTGGTTTGAGCCCTTTCAGTTTTAAGGTGTACTACCCTTGTTTGAGAAGAGTCGGGATAATTCTTATAATTTTATACATACTATTGCAACCGATCCTTCCTGATCAACCCCTCGATTACTGACTTCAAGTGCCTGCATTCATCAGTATCATGTCCTGGCTGTTTGTGGAATTGACAGAATTTTCCTGACTTCATGGCAGCACTTTTGACGTGTCTTTGTTTCAAAACCGAATATCTCTCTATGCCTTTAGTTGCCATGAAGATGTTTCCCACGGAATCATTAAGGGGAGTGAATTTGGAGTTCTTGAAAAAGCGTAGCTTCTTTCTTGCTCCATCGTCTTCTTCTTCGTTGCTCCTTTTTTGGTTATTCGAGTTGCTTTGCACCTTTCCATTCTTTTCAGCCTGTGCATTTCTTCCTTCTGTACTTGCATATTTTTCGGCTTTGCTAAGTAACCGTTCGAGTGCACTTGGTTTCTTCTTCTTGATCCATCGTCCTAACTTGGTTTTCTTGCATATGCTCCCTTTAAGAGCCATTAAGATCAGGCCAGGTTCGAGATTCGTGACTTTAGCCAATGCCATATCAAAGCGAGTGAGAAAAACTTTGATGGGCTCTCCTGGTCTTTGTCGTAGTCCGCTTAGCTCCGTAGCATCCCAAGTTTCGAACGCCTGGGATCTGAAATGCTGATTGAATAGCCTAGCCAAGGTCACGAAATCATCCACAGACTGTGATGGCAGCTTTGTGAACCAAAGATAAGCCACTCCTTCTAGATAAGTTGAGAAATATAAGCATTTGATTTCGTCAATAGCGCATGCTCCATTCATATACTAGTCATATTTACACAGAAATACATTAGGGTCGCTTGTCCCGTCATAGGGCCGCAATGATGGAGGCTCGAACCCTTGTTGGTATACAGTTTTCTTAATCCTCTCGGTAAGTGCGGTCTTAGCTGGGAAGGATTCCCATTCTCCCTGGTCATCCTTCCTCTTTAGGATTTCCTCCACAATTGCTCGCACCATTTCCAAGATGTACTTTCGTTTTTGGTTGGATCCAAGGGTTGACCACCTTTTTTACTATCAACCCTCGTCCAAATGTGTCTTCATGGACCGGGGATAAGGAATTTGGGCATCCTTTCGGTAGGAACGTCCTGATGACAGTAGGATTGTCTTCCTGCTCCGCGACTATATCACCAGAGTGATCGTGCACAGGTGCTTTGCCCCTTTCATAGTTTGGATTGGTGCGACGTGCAACTCTCAGGATGGAATCCTGCTGTCTTGAGTTTGAAGCGGGGAGCTCTGTTTCTGACTCGCGATTCTTTCGAGTCAGCGAGGAACAAGTGGTGCTTATAGCGGCTTGAGCGGTAGCGGCTTGAATGGCGAGTATCGATTCGAGCTTCTTCATCATCGCGTTGCTTGCAATAGTTATTTGACTCGTTAATCCTGTCATCGCCTCCTCCAATTTTTCCTAGGTTATAGTTTCTTTAATTTCTGGCAGATCCCCTTCCACGGAGTCGTTATCTAGCGGCGTGACGATGTTGATGCCGATGTTGGGGTTGTTGACTTCTTCGGTGATTCTCCTCAGCATGCTCGTGATTGTAAGCACAGTGTTTCTCAGAAAATCTCGTTAGATCTAAAATGAAAAAAGCAAAACAGGGCCCCACAGTGGGCGCCAAAATGTTTACACCAAAAATGGTATAACTAAACTGCACTTCACCAATTCGGTAAGGAATAAATGGAACTGTGTTTATTCAGCAATAAAAAGGTGAAAAATGCAAGAAAAGTAAAATAGAGATGAGATTTAGAGTGGTTCAGCCGTTAATGAGGCCTACGTCCACTATGAAGGTGATTTCCTGTCTTATAATGAGAATTACAAAGTACATCAGCTTTTCTCTTCATACATCTCTATATTCACTCAATATACCCTCGTTTATATATTTCAATCTGAGGAATTATATAAGAGAGTAGTAAAATTTGAGGAGAAGAAGGATGAACGGATGATTGAGAAGAGGGATGTCTTCCTTTTCTCTCATCGTAAGATTGTCCTTGACGCCATGGCTGAATTTGTGGTTGAGGATCAAATTCAGCAATCCTTCGTCCTTTTTTCGCCCCCTTCTTTATGTTGGTAGCCATGGTGTATTTATAGGTGAACTTACCTTGGTGAATGATTTGGAATCCACTTATCCAGGTTGTGGATCGTTCATTCTGTTAATTACAACTATGCCATCGGCTAGCTGTAGCCAGCTGTCCATAGCTGTATCCAGTTATCATGTGCGGAAGGCTCGTTGGAACGATTATCTTGAATAGTTGAGCGGGTAAGATGTAAGCAAGCATCATGTGAGTGCTTTGGGAGATTTTGTGAGAGCGGAATGCGAGTCTGGAGTTGATTCACCTTTGTTCCTTGCGCGACCGTCCTTGTTGGTCCAAGGGCGCTCGTCTTCTTGCTGCCTTTGTATGGCACTGTTTAGGCTTTACGGCTATGTTATGAGGTCTCTCCTGCTTATGTTGAATGGGCGACCTACTTTACTTCGGTATTTGAGCGGTTCTCAGGATACGCGACCTTTATCTTTATCAGGTCGTACTTCTCATAATATGTTATGTCGTTATTGTAACACCCCGTAATTCTGTAACACTAAGATTCACAAATCATGGCAGAATTAAATTTTAAATTCAAAATCAAGGGAAACGTGGTATGCCATTGCGTTCGTCTCAGAATTCTGCATGAAAACGAGTCCGAGTTTGCGTAAATCGGAGTCCGTATGAGAAAGATATGGCCTCCGGAAGTTTTAGCAAAGTTCAAATTTCAAAACAGACCCAGAAGCGGGCTAGGCGGGAAATTTCCCGCCCAGGAGCCAGGTCGACCAGGGGGTCGACCTGGGTACCCAGGTCGACCAGGGTGTCGACCTAGGGGTCAACCCCCCAGACCAGGTCGACTGGGTAGTCGACATGGGGGTCGACCCCCCCCCCCCCCCCGCTTTTTCTAGACCTGCAGCCTGGTATGTTTTTCTGTATCCGGACGCCATTCTGACCAGATTTGTTGACTTCTACACTATATAAACAGCCTTAGTCTCCTTCACTATTCACAATTCTTTTCTATCCTTATGCTGCCTATGAGAAAATGTATAAATAAATAAAAATAAGAAATAATACGAAAATCCAAGATAAGATTATGCTGCTCAAGACTTTCAAGAGGAGATTCAAAACAAGATAGGATTCAAGTGAAGATTCAAACGACTTCAACGACTGTTTTTCTACGAATCTAATCTAATCTCTGTAAGCCGGTTACTTTTTAGATTTGAACGTTTTCTTTATTCGTGACATGAAATTAAAGGAATAAAAGAATATGCCAAATCTTTCTGTTCGAATTAGTGCTTATATCCTTGGACCTAATTAAGAACTGTTATGATTCGATGACCAATTAGGCCTTGCCTATGACTATGAACATTGCCTATGCCTATGACTATGAACATTTCCTATGACTGTGACTGTCAGAATTATTTCCTTGACTATGAACACAAGCCTATTCCTTTGATTAGGAAACATAAACTATTGCCTATGACATAACAAGGACAACTGTGATTAAACACCTATGATCCATGACTAGGAAAGTGTTGCTTAAGTTTTGTGACTATGAAATTGGGTCTAAACCTGATTATTTATTCTGTCTATTCTTGGTTTTCTTTGGTTTTAGACCTTGGGAATTTACCTATTAAGTTAGGTCTACCCATGTTCTTGAACCTACGTCGTTATTCAACCCTTTTTATGCCATAAGATTTTCAGACCTATAGGCTTTCGATGTTTTAGATCAATTTCAGTCTAATTCGTTAAGTCTGTAATTAGTAAATTATCATTTTGTGCCAATTATTACGTCTGTCTTTTTCATAGCATCTTTGGTTCATTCCCTATTTTCTACGAAGCTAGGTTTATCTATAATCTAGATTGAATCACGATTATACAAACGGTGGGAATACGATTTGGGCAAAATATGAAATTTACTGAAAATGTAGTTTTTAACTTGGAAATTGGCATAAATTGGGAACATGTATTATGGCATGTTCATAGAAATGCAAATTGGATAAATTTGACATGAATTATAGGATGTGTAATTTGAATCTAGTATTGACTTGTAAATCTAGTATTTACATGAATTGTGAACTAGAATAATAGGTCTAGATTGACATGAACTGTAATTAGAATGTTAAATCAGAATTGGATTAGCTAATTTGGCATGACGAGTATATTGGCATAAATTTGAAATTGACCATAATTGGGAGTACTTGTCAGGTTTCGCAAAATCATGGTTAGTGACACTTAATTTGGTATAGTTTACATACCAGAAAGGCATAAATATGATATAGAGGGGAAAATGGGCCATAAGAATAAATGTTGACAATTTACATTAGAAGAGTAATTATGAAATAAGTAAATTAGGAATAATTTACTTATAGAATTTGTCCTAAATGAGAAAATGTAAATTTAGGCAAATTAAAGGTTTATTAGCGACATCTCTTTTAATAACACACCAGAAAGTTCTAGGGTGACAGAGAGGATAGTGTCTAGGCTTGGGTTTGGAAAATACAAGTTTCCTGCTCTCCCTGGCTATCCCTAACTGATCCGACGGACGGGATGGTTGCTTTCAAAACCTGATTTGAAAATTAATCAAAACCCTTTAAACTTAGAAAACACGAATATGCCTAACCCGAGGTTAGACTGAGTTGCGATGTACACCTGCCCGGAACCAACCGACACATCCAGTATTCGCAACAATATCTGTCTAATGTGATTGGTAGCGGCTTTAATTTATTTAGTTAAAGCTAGAACAAGAATGGTAGGGTTAAGTTAACTAAGACACTTAACCAATTCAACATGATAACCAGACCGGTGGGTGGGATTAGGTTCATACACTCACTTAACACAGTTAAGCTAGAATGGGAGGGTTAAGTCCATAAGAACACTTAACCGACTTAACACAGTTAAGCTAGAATGGGAGGGATAAGTCCATAGGGACACTTAACCAACTTAACATGGTAACAAGACAAGATTTGTAGGGGTTAAGTAACTTAGAAAACACGTAGCCAAACTAACATGTTAACTAGACTAGAAGGTGGGGTTAAGTAAAGTTAATACACTTAGCCAAATTAACATGTTAACTAGACTAGAGGTTGGGGTTAAGTAAAATTTAATACACTTAGCCAATTTGATATGTTAGCTGGACTAGACAGTAGGGTTAAGTAAACTTGAACACTTAACCATCAGATTGTGATAATGGAATAGGGTTAAGTCTAAAAAGTGAAGGGATAATACTTAACCATTAATAACATGTTAGTTAAAACAGACGGGCAAGGTTAAGTTAAAAAGAAACTCTTAACCAATATAGGATGAATGGATAGGGTTAAGTAATACTTAACCAATATAACTTGGTTTGTGGTAGGGTTAAGTCAACATGAATTACTGATAACACTTAACCAGTTTAACAGGATAAATGAAAAGGGTTAAGTTAGCTTGAATGGACTAATGACACTTAACCAATCCAAATTGACGAGAAAGAGAACTAAGTAGTAAACCTTAGTTAAAAGGAGCTAAGTAGTAAACCTTAGTTAAGAAAACAACGATTCTGCAAACTAAGTGGTAAACCTTAGCTAGCAAAACTAAGTAGTAATTCTTAGTATAACACGGGAAGGAGCGAATGTCCGTCTGGTTAAAACGAAGGCTCCAACGAATTGGGTTACGAAGCCCGAGGCTTCGAGGGGACGTGAGGGTACTCTTGGTATCCCTCTATGAGGCTGCAGATGATCCTCCTGGGCTCACAGAGGTTAAGGTCTGCGTTAGAAGAACCGAAGGTATCCCTTGGTTGCAAAATATGGCAACCTAAAGACTAGGATTGTAACACCGTGTACGTTGAGTAACTTGTTATAATATAAATCAGGGAAGAATTAAATTTTAATAACTGAATCAGGGGAAACGGGCTATGCCATTGCGTTCGTCTCAGAAAAATACGCGAAATAGAGTCCGAGTTTTCGAAAATCAGAGTCCGTATGACCCAGTTAAGGCCCGAAGAAGTTTTCAGAAAATTCAAATTTTGAAAAACAGATTTCAAATGCAGAAATGGAGCTAGGCGTGAAAATTCCCACCAGCCGCCCCAAGTCGACTGGGGAGTCGACTTGGGAGTCGACACAGCTAGACCCAAGTCGACTGCCCTGTCGACTTGGGAGTCGACACAGGTGGCCGGGCAGTTTTGCCTGGTGCACCATTTGAGTGAGTTGGTCAGGTTTTGGGCTGTGTTTGGTGGCTTGTGACGAGATCTGATGGCTCTAAACTATCCTAGGGTTAATCCTATGGCCTAAAACACTTAACTAATCTATAAATACACCCTACGACTACCCTAATCCATACTAAAAATAGATACAATGCCATCATGCCGTCAAAATGCAACTTAGAAGGAGCCTCCACAAATTAAATAGGAAGATAGCTTCTCAAATCAACTTCTAATCAACTCTAGCAACTTAATCTTCTTCATAGGAGTGCTAATCAACAAGTTGTGAGTTTCTATGCCTTTAGCAAGCAATTGCTAAACTAATTATGATAGGATGTAATGAGGTTATGGTTATGTATGTGGATCAATGCAAGTTATGTTATCATATGGTATGTGTTCATGATGCTAGTTATGCAAGTTTTATGCTATATGTTCATGATGCTAGTTATGCAAGTTTTATGCTATGTGTTCATGATGCTAGTCATGCAAATCACTATGATAAACATTGATCCATTATGACACCATGTTATGCAAGTTTGGTGTTTGATTATATGCAAGTTCATATATGACATGTTATGCAAGTTTAGTGTTTGATTATATGCAAGTTCATATATGACATGTTATGCGAGTTTGGTGTTTGATTATAAGCAAGTTCATATATGACATGTTATGCAAGTTTGGTGTTTGATTATATGCAAGTAACATGTGCAAGTTTACACCTTTGTATGATATGCATACATATGCAAGTTAACCCCTTTGTATGTCATACATACATATGCAAGTTTACCCCTTTGT
Organism: Allium sativum; assembly: GCA_030737875.1. NCBI lineage: Eukaryota > Viridiplantae > Streptophyta > Magnoliopsida > Asparagales > Amaryllidaceae > Allium > Allium sativum. Next base: position 15,602,853 of record CM060912.1, read on the forward strand.
ATGACATAAGTAACTTATGCAAGTTACCCTCTTTATGACATATGTGATTCATGCAAGTTTGGGTTGATTATTTATGCTAGTTGGGTTTGATGCTATGGTCATATATGCAAGTTGACACCTTTAAAACCCATGTTGATGCTAATGTTATGCTAAGTTGAACCCATTGTATTTGTGATGAATCTTCCCTTTTAAGTATGTCATGTTAGCGTATTACGTTGGGAACGATGGGGTTAATATTCATGTTAACAAAATTGTGGTGAAATTGGTATGAAGTTGCATACCATAAGTGGATGGACATAATTGAGTCAATTATGTACATCATTAAATTGGAATTAATTAGGGAAAATTAATTCAAAATATGTGGGTGATTAATTAGGTGTAATTAATCGACTAAGACACGAGGTTGGACCCTTTTGTAGCATAAGACTGCCCGGACCCGACTGGCAAATCCAGCGGCTACAAATGATTGGCCCAATGTTAGAGGTCTTAGGCATAAACTAAATACGTGACAAGTGTAAAGACACGAGGTTAGACTCTGTTATGGCGTAAGGCTGCCCGGACCCGACCGGCAAATCCAGCTACCATAAAAAACAGTCTAATGTGAGAGGTCTTTACAAAAGTTATGGTCTTAATCAATTAAGAAACACTTAACCAGATAAGCATTTAGTGGGTCATGAGGGGTTAAGTGGGTGCCTTGGGTGGCATGTGTAAATCTAGTGGTTGCCTTGGGTGGCAATAGAAAATACGATTAGAATACTTAACCAAAGTGGAAACATGTAATTAAACATGATTAAAGGGTTAAGTGGGATACACTAAAGGGACAAGCTTAGGTGGGTAGCTTGTGGGGGCCCATTTCAACCAGTAACCCATATGTATCTTTGTGGGCTCGACCCATGTCGAGGATGGGACACGCGTAGTGGGCTTGACTATAAGAGGCCAAAACGGGTTAGCGGTGGCAACGCAAGTCCAACGGGTTTCATATGCGTGTGTGGACCCGGGCTGGTAGGTAAGACGTTGTTGCATCGTATAGGTATAATTCGTGCACCGTTGGTTGTATCGGGTTGCCACTTTGGGGAGTGATACACCCCACTGTGGGGCCAGCACGGGTATCTACATTAGGGAGCCGATCGCTTGGGGAGTAGTGGGTACACCTAGTGGAGATAGGGGCAGACGGCACCTGTGTGGTCGGCTAGGGGTACACGAAACTACTAGTTAAATTTTCTAAGTCCTTGGGTGGGATCAACTTTTAAGATAGGAATGACTGGTGTGGTGCAGTGTAGTAATTACCCTTGGGTGGGTAGATGTGTCTTTACCGATATCTTAGTTCATCCCATGTCTAGTTGGCTGCTTAGTGTAGTCATTTATCCCCAGTCATTACCGTACCAAGTTTATATTATACCCTAATTACTTTAATGATTGTATTGTTAAAGTTATAGGACTCGCTCAGACTTATGTCTGACCCCGTTGTTTTTATCTTTTTTTCCCTCAGGTCCTCAGGTTGGGCCTAGCTCTAGTGGGCTTTGATCAGATTTCTTTATCTGTCCTTTGGAGCTTGGACCGTTGATGTAAAGCTCAGCTTATCTTTTCTATTATGGCTATTAGTTATGTAGTGGGATTATGTACTTATGTTTTTATCAGGATGGATATTTAGTACTTGACTCTTGTTTTAGTTGGTTTCGGTATTGTAACCAAACATGTTTATCTTCTGCTGCAATGAAATGATGTTTTAGATTTTCAAGTATTATTTATATCTGTCTTGTTGTAATTTTTCTGTTCTATATTCACTTAAAATACTCCACCGAAGTTAAGGCATTCCCTTAGTGAGTGACCTTAGCGGGTGTGGGGTGTTACACGTGGTATCAGAGCTGAAGGTTACCAGAGCAGATAAAATTTTGAGAAAAACTAATTTTCTAAAAACATTTTTGGAAGAAGTATTTTCAAAAACATGTCTTTTAATAGAAAAGTTTTTAAAAGAAAAGCATAATCCCCAATAGCCATATCTTTATCTTTCGAATTCTCCGTTTTGAATATTTCCTTTTTCGTTTCAGCATGGCTGAAGATCTTAACTTCCCGGAGGGTGTGACGATACCAGTATGGTATAGGAGATTGATGGAGGCTAGGGCCACCGCTGCGGGTCCAGCAAATGTTCCTCCACCACCAGTTGCACCCGATCTTCCTCCTCCTCCTCGCACGGATACTTTTGCAAAGACTTGCAAGGAATTTAAGGCTATGGGAGGGAAACCTTTTCAAGGATCATAAACTTTTGTGGAAGCTAGAGATTGGCTTAAGGAGGTGGAAGAGTTGATAGATATTTTTGAGATGGAAGAAGGAAAGAAAGTCAAGTTAGCTGCTTGGTTAATGAAGGGAGAGGCCTCGTTCTGGTGGGAGTTCACTAATGGAGAGCGCCCTGTTGATTCTTGGGCGGATTTCAGGCAAAGGTTTGTGGCAAAGTTTCTTTCAAGGGCGGAAGAAAATCTGTATATGGAAAGGTTCTTGACTCTAAAGCAAGGAAACCTATCAGTGAAGGAATATGTCAACAAGTTTAATCAGTTGGCAAGGTTTGGCATAGACATGGTGAATACACTGGAGAAGAATGCTTTGAGGTTCGTTAAGGGCTTGAATGAACCGTTGCATGGATTGGCTATGACTCACATCCCTATGGGGGCCACCTTTGAGAAGCTAGTAGACATGGCACTCATGCATGAGGAAGAGAAGGGTCCCAATACTAATAAGGCACCCGAGAAGAAAGGAGATCAGAAGAGACCTCAACAGCAACAGCAAAACAAGGGTGGGAAAGGCAACGGTGGCAAGGGAAAGAAGAAGTGCTTCAATTGTGGGACACCAGGCCACCTAAGCAAAGATTGTCGGAAGAAGAAGAAGACTGGCTGCTTCCACTGTGGCGAAGCAGGGCATCTAGTGAAGGACTGCCCTAAGAAGGGGAAGAGGACGGGATCTACCTCAGGAGGACAGGTGCAAGCTCTTATGGCACCAGGTCAGGCAAGGGGGCAAGTTCAGGCTCTCGCGGTTCCATCGATTCAGGAAAGAGGTAGAACTATTTCCGTTGAAAGTCTGGTTTTTCTGTTTGATCATCCTGTCCGTACTTTATTCGACTCTGGCGCATCGCATTCGTTTATCTCATCATCCTTAGTTGAGTCACTGCACTTAGACACCAGTCTAGTAGATGATCCCTTGGTTGTTTCAAACCCAATTGGGGGCTCCACTTATATGTCCATGATATGTTTGGGTTTGAAGATTTCCATACTTAGCGTTGAGTTTAGATGTGATGCTTTTGTTTTGGGCTTCACAGGCTATGGGTTGATTTTGGGCATGGACTGGTTATCCAGTAATGGTGCCGTTCTTGATTGCGAAAGGAGAGTTGTTAGGCTCATGACCCGCTTGGGTAACACTCTCGAGATCTCTTATAATCCCATGGATTCTGTTATGCTAAGTTATCTTGAATCGCTTGACGCTTCGGTCGAGAGTTTGCGATCTGTTAGAGTGGTCCGGGAATACTCAGATGTGTTTGAGGAGGTGAAGGGCTTACCTCCGAAGCGGGAGATCGACTTCCGAATATATCTGGTAGACAATGCTAAACCAGTATCTTTGCCAGTGCGCCACATGGCTCCTCGTGAGAGGAGGGAACTCCATAAGCAAGTAGGGGAGTTGCTTGAGAAGGGGTTCATAAGACGAAGTATATCGGAGTGGGGTGCTCCAGTGGTTTTTGCCACGAAGGCGGATGGGTCCCTCAGACTTTGTGTAGACTATAGAGAATTCAACAAACTTACAGAGAATAATAGACACCCATTGCCGAGGATTGATGATCTCTTTGATCAGTTGGTTGGCGCCTCAGTGTTTTCGCAGTTGGACTTAGCCACGGGGTTTCATCAGTTGAGAGTGGCTGAGGATAGTATAGAGAAGACTGCCTTTAGGACTCCGGATGGTTTTTATGAGTGGCTTGTGATGCCATTTGGTTTGACGAATTCCCCTGCATACTTTGTTGATCTGATGAGTAGGGTGTTCAGGGAGTACCTTAATAAGTTCGTGGTGGTCTTTGTGGATGACATCTTGGTCTTTTCAAAGAGTGAAAAAGAGCATGCCCTACATATTAGGGAAGTGTTGGAGACTCTTCGAGCGCATAGCCTTAAGGCTAAATTCTCTAAATATCACTTTTGGAGGAAGGAAGTGCGGTTCTTAGGGCACGTGGTCTCTAAGGAAGGGATAGCTGTGGATCTCGCGAAGGTAGTATCCATCCAAGATTGGAAGGTTCCGAAGAATGCTACCGAGGTGAGGAGTTTCTTGGGGTTGGCTGGCTACTATAGGAAGTTTATCAAGGACTTCGCGAAGATATCAGCCGCATTAACTCGCTTGACAAAGAAGAATCTAGTCTTCACATGGGACGTAGATTGTGATGATGCGTTCCAACGGTTAAAGAGAGCTTTAACCACAGCTCCAATCTTAGTGTTGCCAGATGGGAGTAAGCCATTTGTTGTTTATACCGATGCTTGTGGGATAGGACTAGGTGCAGTCTTAATGCAAGAGGGAAGGGTAATAGCCTATGGGGGAAGGCAGTTGAGAGCGCATGAGAAAAATTACCCTACACATGATCTAGAGTTGGCCGCTATTGTTTTTGCACTTAAGACTTGGCGCCATTATCTTCTTGGCGAGAGGTTCGAATTGTTCACTGACCACAAATCATTGAAGTACTTGTTTTCTCAGAAGAATTTGAACTTAAGACCGCAAAGGTGGATGGAGTTCTTAGCATCCTATGATTTCGAGATAGCATATACCCCTGGCAAGGGTAACGTGGTGGCAGATGCCTTAAGCAGAAAAAGGTTGTCCTTGAGTCCATTGTTTGTGGAACGACGAAGCTTAGAATTTATCTCGATGTTTGACTTCAGACCTTCCGTCGACTTATACCCGGTTTGCTAGCATCCTTAGAGGTCAGACCTACTCTTTTGGGACGGATTGGTGAGGCACAGCGGGACGACCCACAGTTGGTTGAGTTGGTAGAGAGGCTCATAAGGGGGGAGTCGTCCAGCCATTTGAGTAGGTACACCCTAGATGATAAGGGCTGGTTGCGTAGAGATGGTAGACTTTGTGTACCGCAAGATGAGGGTTTGAGGAAGGCTATACTTGATGATGCACATCGTTCGAAGATGACCATTCATCCCGGTGGGGACAAGATGTACCAAGACATGAAGCGGGTTTTCTTTTGGGCCGGTATAAAGAAAGATGTGGCCGAGTATGTCGCTAGATGATTGGTGTGCCAACAAGTGAAAGCGGAGAAAAAGAAACCCGGTGGGTTGCTTCACCCATTGGAAGTTCCGCAATGGAAGTGGGATAGCGTCTCGATGGATTTTATTGATGGGTTACCGAGATCGAGGAAGGGTAATACGGGAATTTGGGTTGTGGTAGACAGACTAACTAAGAGCGCCCAGTTCATACCCGTGAAGAGTAAGAGGACTGCTCCACGGCTAGCTTCAGTTTACCTTCAAGAGATAGTTCGGTTACATGGAGTACCTTCGAGCATAGTGAGCGATCGAGATCCTATCTTCACTAGCGAGTTTTGGAAGAGTTTGCAAGAAGCGGTAGGGACTCAGTTGTGTTTGAGCACCGCATATCATCCTCAAACGGACGGCCAGACCGAGAGGGTGAATCGTGTTCTAGAAGACCTTTTGAGGCTATGTATCTTGGATTTTGGAGGTACATGGAAAGAGCATCTTCCACTGGTGGAGTTCGCGTATAATAACAGCTTTCAGTCTAGTATTGGCATGGCTCCTTTCGAAGCTCTTTATGGAAGGCCTTGTCGATCACCTACATGTTGGTGGGAATCTACGGATAAGATCTTGCTTGGGCCCGATATGGTTAGAGAGACTTCGGAAAAGATTGATTTGATTCGAAGAAGGATGAAAGCAGCGCAAGATAGGCAGAAATCTTACGCGGATAAGAGGAGGACGGATCTTGAGTTTGATGTTGGGGACATGGTCTTTGTTAAAGTATCTCCATTACGGAATGTTGTTCGCTTTGGGTCCGTTGGAAAGTTAGCACCAAGATTTGTAGGACCGTTTCCTATTAATGAAAGGATTGGACAGATGGCATATAGAGTGGATTTGCCCGACAGACTTAGTGGTGTACATGACGTATTCCATGTGTCACATTTGAGGAAGTGCCTACATGAGACCGCAGAGGTGGTAGACCCGAGCTTGCTTAGAGAAGTGGAGGTAGAGCGTGATGCGACGATTCGACGAGCTCCTACTCGCATCCTTGGGTCAGAGATTAGGAAGTTGAGAAATAGAGAGGTTCAACTAGTCAAAGTGCAATGGGGAGATGATGAGAGCAACGCCACTTGGGAGACAGAAGCGAAGATGCGTTCACTGTACCCATTCCTTTTTGAGGGTATGTCTTTTAACTTCTCCTTTATCGTTTGTCTAGTACTTATCTTATCTTTAGTATGTCCTCTCGTTAGTACCTTTGACCTTTAGATAGGGTAAACCTATGGTTGAAACATGTGTTTGAAGACATGTTATGATTGATGGATGCGTGTGGATGCAAGTGGTTGCTAGTGGTTGCTCGTGGATGCATATACACACACTTTAAACACTAGATCGGCTCAGTCACTTCATATTGCATATTGCATATAATTGTGTGTAGGTAGCTATATTAATGGATGTATAGTGGTTGTGTTATCATATGGATGATGCATTTTGGAGTATGGTTGTGCACACATATAGAAATAGTATGTGTCGATAAGGATCTTTCGCATACATATTGGATGCATGGCACTATCATGGTTTGCATTAAGGAGGTCAACTGAATCAGTAGACCGCCTGATTTTGCATTAGACAGGGAACATATACACACACTTTTTGCATATGTTCATACAGCATTAGAAACTTTAAGGACAATGGATGCCAGTGTTTGATGGTTTAGTAGATGGTTGTTTGGATGGTAGGATACGTTCTTCTGGACTTAGAGATTTCGGGGACGAAATCCTTTAAGTAGGGGAGAATGTAACACCCCGTATGTTGAATAACTTGTTATAATATAAATCAGGGCAGAATTAAATTTTAATAACTGAATCAGGGGAAACGGGCTATGCCATTGCATTTGTCTCGGAAAAATACGCGAAATAGAGTCCGAGTTTTCGAAAATTGGAGTCCGTATGACCCAGTTAAAGCCCGAAGAAGTTTTCAGAAAATTCAAATTTTGAAAAACAGATTTCAAATGCAGAAATGGAGCTAGGCGGGAAAATTCCCGCCAGCCGCCCCAAGTCGACTGGGGAGTCGACTTGGGAGTCGACACAGCTAAACCCAAGTCGACTGCCCTGTCGACTTGGGAGTCGACACAGGTGGCCGGGCAGTTTTGCCTGGTGCACCATTTGAGTGAGTTGGTCAGGTTTTGGGCTGTGTTTGGTGGCTTGTGACGAGATCTGATGGCTCTAAACTATCCTAGGGTTAATCCTATGGCCTAAAACACTTAACTAATCTATAAATACACCCTAAGACTACCCTAATCCACACTAAAAATAGATACAATGCCATCATGCCGTCAAAATGCAACTTAGAAGGAGCCTCCACAAATTAAAGAGGAAGATAGCTACTCAAATCAACTTCTAATCAACTCTAGCAACTTAATCTTCTTCATAGGAGTGCTAATCAACAAGTTGTGAGTTTCTATTCCTTTAGCAAGCAATTTCTAAACTAATTATGATAGGATATAATGAGGTTATGGTAATGTATGTGGATCAATGCAAGTTATGTTATCATATGGTATGTGTTCATGATGCTAGTTATGCAAGTTTTATGCTATATGTTCATGATGCTAGCTATGCAAGTTTTATGCTATGTGTTCATGATGCTAGTCATGCAAATCACTATGATAAACATTGATCCATTATGACACCATGTTATGCAAGTTTGGTGTTTGATTATATGCAAGTTCATATATGACATGTTATGCAAGTTTAGTGTTTGATTATATGCAAGTTCATATATGACATGTTATGCGAGTTTGGTGTTTGATTATATGCAAGTTCATATATGACATGTTATGCAAGTTTGGTGTTTGATTATATGCAAGTAACATGTGCAAGTTTACACCTTTGTATGATATGCATACATATGCAAGTTAACCCCTTTGTATGTCATACATACATATGCAAGTTTACCCCTTTGTATGACATAAGTAACTTATGCAAGTTACCCTCTTTATGACATATGTGATTCATGCAAGTTTGGGTTGATTATTTATGCTAGTTGGGTTTGATGCTATGGTCATATATGCAAGTTGAAACCTTTAAAACCCATGTTGATGCTAATGTTATGCTAAGTTGAACCCATTGTATTTGTGATGAATCTTCCCTTTTAAGTATGTCATGTTAGCGTATTACGTTGGGAACGATGGGGTTAATATTCATGTTAACAAAATTGTGGTGAAATTGGTATGAAGTTGCATACCATAAGTGGATGGACATAATTGAGTCAATTATGTACATCATTAAATTGGAATTAATTAGGGAAAATTAATTCAAAATATGTGGGTGATTAATTAGGTGTAATTAATCGACTAAGACACGAGGTTGGACCCTTTTGTAGCATAAGACTGCCCGGACCCGACCGGCAAATCCAGCGGCTACAAATGATTGGCCCAATGTGAGAGGTCTTAGGCATAAACTAAATACGTGACAAGTGTAAAGACACGAGGTTAGACTCTGTTATGGCGTAAGGCTGCCCGGACCCGACTGGCAAATCCAGCTGCCATAAAAGACAGACTAATGTGAGAGGTCTTTACAAAAGTTACGGTCTTAATCAATTAAGAAACACTTAACCAGATAAGCATGTAGTGGGGCATGAGGAGTTAAGTGGGTGCCTTGGGTGGCATGTGGAAATCTAGTGGTTGCCTTGGGTGGCAACAGAAAATACGATTAGAATACTTAACCAAAGTGGAAGCATGTAATTAAACATGATTAAAGGGTTAAGTGGGACACACTAAAGGGACAAGCTTAGGTGGGTAGCTTGTGAGGGCCCATTTCAACCAGTAACCCATATGTATCTTTGTGGGCTCGACCCATGTCGAGGACGGGACACACGTACTGGGCTTGACTATAAGAGGCCAAAACGGGTTAGCGGTGGCAACGCAAGTCCAACGGGTTTCATATGCGTGTGTGGACCCGGGCTGGTAGGTAAAAAGTTGTTGCATCGTGTAGGTATAAGCCGTGCACCATTGGTTGTATCGAGTTGCCACTTTGGGGAGTGATACACCCCACTATGGGGCCATCACGGGTATCTACGTTAGGGAGCCGATCGCTTGGGGAGTAGTGGGTACACCTAGTGGAGATAGGGGCAGACGGCACCTGTGTGGTCAGCTAGGGGTACACGAAACTACTAGTTAAATTTTCTAAGTCCTTGGGTGGGATCAACTTTTAAGTTAGGAATGACTGGTGTGGTGCAGTGTAGTAATTACCCTTGGGTGGGTAGATGCGTCTTTACCGATATCTTAGTTCATCCCATGCCTAGTTGGCTGCTTAGTGTAGTCATTTATCCCCAGTCATTACCGTACCAAGTTTATTTCATACCCTAATTACTTTAATGATTGTATTGTTAAAGTTATAGGACTCACTCAGACTTATGTCTGACCCCGTTGTTTTTATCTTTTTCCCCCTCAGGTCCTCAAGTTGGGCCTAGCACTAGCGGGCTTTGATCAGATTTCTTTGTCCATCCTTTGGAGCTTCGACCGTTGATGTAAAGCTCAGCTTATCTTTTCTATTATGGCTATTAGTTATGTAGTGGGATTATGTACTTATGTTTTTATCAGGATGGATATTTAGTACTTGACACTTGTTTTAGTTGGTTTCGGTATTGTAAACAAACATGTTTATCTTCTGCTGCAATGCAATGATGTTTTAGATTTTCAAGTATTATTTATATCTGTCTTGTTGTAATTTTTCTGTTCTATATTCACTTAAAATACTCCACCAAAGTTAAGGCATTCCCTTAGTGAGTGACCTTAGCGGGTGTGGGGTGTTACAAGGATGGACCAGCGTGATTCGGCGAGAAAACGGTAGCCGTGTGATAGTAATTCGTCGTCTACCATCCATCTTGAGTCAGTCGAGATACATGAAGCGAAAAGTCGGAGAACTCCAAAAGACCATATACTTGCTATCTAGTTATGGGTGAGGATGGCCATAGGTTAGTGGGGCATAGGGGGCTTACATATAATTCTCATTTTTCAAGGTGTGCCTTTCATTAGTTGAGGGAGGGGTCGAGTGGGACCATAGCCACTGGAATAAAAACAGATCTTAGCATCTGCATCAGCAGATAACTGAAAGCTCCCGACCGAGTTCTGTGTTTCTTGATTTGCCCTGCCACAGGACTCGGGCCGCACATTACACGACATGTGCATCTAGACAAGCGATAACGATTCGCGATACATGCGTGGGGAAGTATAGGAACATATACCACTCTAGGTAGTGTGTCCTAGACTTGGGGACATCGTTCGACAGGTAGCATAATCCCTAGTTGGACTAGGTGGCATAAACCCTAAATCCGAGAAATGTTCAGCAGATAGCGTAAACTCTAGTTGAATCTAGAAAGCACTTGATAGAAAACCCTAGATCAGATCTAGGTAATAAATAATAAATGTATGCCTGAAGGCAACGGAAACTACAGGGATTGGGATCACGTTATCATTACTAGTTGGGACACTAGTTAGGTGGTGCCGAGGTATAGAAACCAGTATAACAAGGAAATAGCGAAGCAGCGAAAGTATTAGAGCATATCCAGTTAATCTTATCTTAGCATATCTTGTGTTAATCTTGTCTAATCTTGCTGACCCTATCGTCATGGTGTTATCTTGTATTCAGTTAATTCATGTCGTTTTGTTTTTCCCATGTTCACATGCTAGAAGTTACTGAACTTACTCAGGCTTTATGTCTGACTCTGTTTTTCTTTCGTCTTCTTTTCTTCCGTTCCCTCCCCGCCCCCCCCCCCCCCCAGGTAGTAAAGAAGGGAACAGTATAGCTCAGGTTAAGTTGGATTGTCACTCTTTCCCAGCTTGATGATTTGTCGAGGTTTTGCTTGGATTCTCTTTTCAGATGCTATGGCTGGCTCTTGCTACATTGGGGAATATAAATATTGTTTTATGCTTCTTTATTTTGTAAGACAGATGATACTCTGATATTATAAAGAAATCGTTGTACAAACTATTTTATCAATAAAGCAAAGTTTTATTTTCCGCTGTTGTAATTTCTGGCTGTCTTGTAATTTATCGGCATCTTTTACCTATAATGCCCCCATAGAACTTAGTGCATTCCCTTTGTGAGTGACACTAACGGACGTGGGGTGTTACACGTGGTATCAAAGCTGAAGGTTACCAGATCATATAAAGGATTTGAAAAATTGTTTTCAAAACGGTTTATAAAGAAGCATTTTCAAGAGAAAAGATTTGTTTTAAAGGCATATTCCCCAAAGCCATACGCACTATCTTCTCTTTCTCTGTTTGAATTCTTGTCTCCTTCTTTCTTGAGTCTCTGGGGCTCCTGGTTTTATGGTAGGTAACCTCATCGATAGGCGAAGACGTTCCTGGCTTCCATCCATAGCCATAGTAGTTTCACCTGCGTCTAGTTTTCTTTCAAGCTTATAGGGTTTTCTGTACGATGGAAGCAGCTTTCGAGAGATTTGTCAACATGACTACACACGGAATAGGATGAGGAATTCATGGATGTAGATTTAGCTCACGTAGGAGGAAGGAATTATAAAACCTAAGACAAGAGGAAGTACTTTTACTAGGATATAATTAAGGGCAAGAACGAGGAACAAGATTTTCAGAAGGGCAAGTACCTACTTTCGCCACCAAGCGTACCTAGGAGAAAGGTAGTAAAGTTCTGTTGGAAGAGTCTAGTTTTGCTGTTCGTACTCTTTCCTTTGGTTTTAGTGCTTCGCATTTGTTCATACTCACTTCCATAGTTGAGTCTCTGCACTATAGTACTTGTATAGTAGAAAGATCCCACTAGAGTCTCAAATCCAATTGGTGGTCCGACCAGTTTATTTTTGGTTAGTAGGGATTTGAGAATAGCTATCGAGTTTGCTTATATCATCTCATGTAGATCATCTAAATTCGAAGGAGGTATTCCTTGGGTGCTTGTCTAATATTGGTTTAGGCCTTTGGGGCTTGTACTTGAGGAATGTCGAGTTCGACTAGGATGGTTTGCGTGAGAGATGAATAGTTGTGGCAGGCACTCTAAAAAGCACATAGTGACCTTTTGACTCTTATAGTTATGGCATGGTGGATAAGAGGGTGACCTCTAATCATCTTAGTACATATACTTGGTACCGTGATTGACATCTGTTTTGGAAATGGAGATCAGTAACTTCACGATCGTGAAGTTAAATTAGTTAAGATACAGTGAAGTAAAGCTCAAGAAGGCTAGATACTAGCATCATACCCTTTTCCTTAAGGGTGCATCCTTGATTTCTTTTATTTGTAGGAGCTTTACGCATAATTGTTTCTCTCTTTCCAAAGTATATCCTCTAGGTCGTATCTTCAATCCTTAGGTAGAAGCCAATGGATGTAAACATGTATTTGAAACATGTTATGGTTGATGGTTGCGAGTGGTTGCTAATGGTTGCTCATGAATGCATACGTATTAGGCTCTAGATCAGTTCAGACGCTTTCATATTGCATTTACAGATATGTATTTGTTTGTAAGCTGAACTTGATATGTTATCATATAGATGTTGCATATGGATGAATGGCTATGCACACATATAGTATTTACATAACTAGGGATGCTTGCATACATGATTGGACACATGTTACTGACATGATTCGCATTAAGTAGGTCAACTGAATCAGTAGACCGCCTGATTTTGCATTAGATAAAGACATATACACACACTATGCATATGACATGAAAGCATTAGAAATCTTTTAAGGACAATGAATGCCTGTGATTGAATGGTTGAGTAGATGGGTGATTGGATGATAGGACACATTCTTTCTAACTTGAAAATTTCGGGGACGAAATCCTTTTAAGTGGGGAGAATGTAACACCCCGTAATTCTGTAACACTAAGATTCACAAATTAAGGCAGAATTAAATTTTAAAATCAAAATCAAGGGAAACGGGCTATGCCATTGCGTTCGTCTCGGAATTATGCATGAAAACGAGTCTGAGTTTGCGTAAATCGGAGTCCGTATGAGGAAGATATGGCCTCCGGAAGTTTCAGCAAAGTTCAAATTTCAAAACAGACCCAAAAGCGGGCTGGGCGGGAAATTTCCCGCCCAGGACCCAGGTCGACCAGGGGGTCGACCGGGGTACCCAGGTCGACCAGGGTGTCGACCCCCCCCCCCCTCCGCTTTTTCCAGACCTACAGCCTGGTTCGTTTTTCTGTATCCGGACGCTATTCTGACCAGATTCGTTGACTTCTACACTATATAAACAGCCTTAGTCTCCTTCACTATTCAAAATTCTTTTCTATCCTTATGCTTCCTCTGATAAAATGTATAAATAAATAAAAATAAGAAATAATAAGAAAATCCAAGATAAGTTTATGCTGCTCAAGACTTTCAAGAGGAGATTCAAAACAAGCTAGGATTCAAGTGAAGATTCAAACGACTTCAACGACTGTTTTTCTACGAATCTAATCTAATTTCTGTAAGTCGGTTACTTTTTGGATTTGAACGTTTTCTCTATTCGTGACATGAAATTAAAGGAATAAAAAATATGCCAAATCTTTCTGTTCGAATCAGTGCTCATATCCTTGGACCTAATTAAGAACTGTTATGATTCGATGACCAATTAGGCCGTGCCTATGACTATGAACATTGCCTATGACTATGAACATTGCCTATGACTATGAACATTTCCTATGTCTGTGACTGTGACTGTCAGAATTATTTCCTTGACTATGAACACAAGCCTATGCCTTTGATTAGGAAACATAAACTATTGCCTATGACATAACAAGGACAACTGTGATTAAACACCTATGATCCATGACTAGGAAAGTGTTGCTTAAGTTTTGTGACTATGAAATTGGGTCTAAACCTGATTATCTATTCTGTCTATTCTTGGTTTTCTTTGGTTTTAGACCTTGGGAATTTACCTATTAAGTTAGGTCTACCTATGTTCTTGAACCTACGTCGTTATTCAACCCTTTTTATGCCATAAGATTTTCAGACCTATAGGCTTTCGATGTTTTAGATCAATTTCAGTCTAATTCGTTAGGTCTGTAATTAGTAAATTATCATTTTGTGCCAGTTATTATGTCTGTCTTTTTCATAGCATCTTTGGTTCATTCCCTATTTTCTACGAAGCTAGGTTTATCTATAATCTAGATTGAATCACGATAATACGAACGGTGGGAATACGATTTGGGCAAAATATGAAATTTACTGAAAACGTAGTTTTTAACTTGGAAATTGGCATAAATTGGGAACATGTATTATGGCATGTTCATAGAAATGCAAATTGGATAAATTTGACATGGATTATAGGATGTGTAATTTGAATCTAGTACTGACTTGTAAATCTAGTATTTACATGAATTGTGAACTAGAATAATAGGTCTAGTTTGACATGAACTGTAATTAAAATGTTAAATCAGAATTGGATTAGCTAATTTGGCATGATAAGTATATTGGCATAAATTTGAAATTGGCCATAATTGGGAGTACTTGTCAGGTTTCGCAAAATCATTGTTAGTGACACTTAATTTGGTATAGTTTACATACCATAAAGGCATAAATATGATATAGAGGGGAAAATGGGCCATAAGAATAAATGTTGACAATTTACATTAGAAGAGTAATTATGAAATAAGTAAATTAGGAATAATTTACTTATAGAGTTTTTCCTAAATGAGAAAATGTAAATTTAGGCAAATTAAAGGTTTATTAGCGACATCTCTTTTAATAACACACCAGAAAGTTCTAGGGTGACAGAGAGGATAGTGTCTAGGCTTGGGTTTGGAAAATACAAGTTTCCTGCTCTCCCTGGCTATCCCTAACTGATCCGACGGACGGGATGGTTGTTTTCAAAACCTGATTTGAAAATTAATCAAAACCCTTTGAACTTAGAAAACATGAATATGCCTAACCCGAGGTCAGACTGAGTTGCGATGTAAACCTGCCCGGAACCAACCGGCACATCCAGTATTCACAACAATATTTGTCTAATGTGAGTGGTAGCGGCTTTAATTTATTTAGTTAAAGCTAGAACAAGAATGGTAGGGTTAAGTTAGCAAAGGCACTTAACCAATTCAACATGATAACTAGACCGGTGGGTGGGGTTTGGTTCATACAGACACTTAACACAGTTAAGCTAGAATGGGAGGGTTAAGTCCATAAGAACACTTAACCGACTTAACACAGTTAAGCTAGAATGGGAGGGCTAAGTCTGTAGGGACACTTAACCAACTTAACATGGTAACAAGATAAGATTTGTAGGGGTTAAGTAACTTAGAAAACACTTAGCCAAACTAACATGTTAACTAGACTAGAAGGTGGGGTTAAGTAAAGTTAATACACTTAGCCAAATTAACATGTTAACTAGACTAGAGGTTGGGGTTAAGTAAAATTTAATACACTTAGCCAATTTGATATGTTAGCTGGACTAGACCGTAGGGTTAAGTAAACTTGAACACTTAACCATCAGATTGTGATAAAGGAATAGGGTTAAGTCTAAAAAGTGAAGGGATAGTACTTAACCATTAATAACATGTTAGTTAAAACAGAAGGGCAAGGTTAAGTTAAAAAGGAACACTTAACCAATACAGGATGAATAGATAGGGTTAAGTAATACTTAACCAATATAACTTGGTTTGTGGTTGGGTTAAGTCAACATGAATTACTGATAACACTTAACCAGTTTAACAGGATAAATGAAGAGGGTTAAGTTAGCTTGAATGGACTAATGACACTTAACCAATCCAAATTGACGAGAAAGAAAACTAAGTAGTAAACCGTAGCTAAAAGGAGCTAAGTAGTAACCTTAGTTAAGAAAACAACGATTCTGGAAACTAAGTGGTAAACCTCAGTTAGCAAAACTAAGTAGTAATTCTTAGTATAACACGGGAAGGAGCGAACGTCCGTTTGGTTAAAACGAAGGCTCCAACGAATTGGGTTACGAAGCCCGAGGCTTCGAGGGGACGTGAGGGTACTCTTGGTATCCCTCTGTGAGGCTGCAGATGATCCTCCTGGGCTCACAGAGGTTAAGGTCTACGTTAGAAGAACCGAGGGTATGCCTTGGTTGCAAAATATGGCAACCTAAAGACTAGGATGGACCAGCGTTATTCGGCGAGAAAACGGTAGTCGTGTGATAGTAACTCGTCGTCTACCATCCATCTTGAGTCAGTCGAGATACGTGAAGCGGAAAGGCGGAGAACTCCAAAAGACCATATACTTGCTATCTAGTTATGGGTGAGGATGGCCATAGGTTAGTGGGGCATAGGGGGCCTGCGTATAGTTCTCATTTTTCAATGTGTGCCTTTCATTAGTTGAGGGAGGGGTCGAGTGGGACCATAGCCACTGGAATAAAAACAGACCATAGCATCTACATCAGCAGATATCTGAAAGCTCCCGACCGAGTTCTGGGTTTCTTGATTTGCCCTGCCACAGGACTCGGGCCACACATTACAGGACATGTGCATCTAGACAAGCGATAACGATTCGCGATACATGCATGGGGAAGTATAGGAACATATACCACTCTAGGTAGTGTGTCCTAGACTTGGGGACATCGTTCGATAGGTAGCATAATCCCTAGTTGGACAAGGTGGCATAAACCCTGAATCCGAGAAATGTTCAGCAGATAGCGTAAACTCTAGTTGAATCTAGAAAGCACTTGATAGAAAACCCTAGATCAGATCTAGGTAATAAAAAATAAATGTATGCCTGAAGGCAACGGAAACTACAGGGATTGGGATCACGTTATCATTACTAGTTGGGACACTAGTTAGGTGGTGCAGAGGTATAGAAACCAGTATAACAAGGAAATAGTGAAGCGGCGAAAGTATTAGAGCATATCCAGTTAATCTTATCTTAGCATATCTTGTGTTAGTCTTGTCTAATCTTGCTGACCCTATCGTCATGGTGTTATCTTATATTCAGTTAATTCATGTCGTTTTGTTTTTCCCATGTTCACATGCTAGAAGTTACTGAACTTACTCAGGCTTTATGTCTGACTCTGTTTTTGTTTCATCTTCTTTTCTTCCGTTCCCCCCCCCCCCCCAGGTAGTAAAGAAGGGAATAGTATAGCTCAGGTTAAGTTGGATTGTCACTCTTTCCCAGCTTGAAGATTTGTCGAAGTTTTGCTTGGATTCTCTTTTCAGATGCTATGGCTGGCTCTTGCTACATTGGGGAATATAAATATTGTTTTATGCTTCTTTATTTTGTAAGACAGATGATACTCTGATATTATAAAGAAATCATTGTACAAACTATTTTATCAATAAAGCAAAGTTTTATTTTCCGCTGTTGTAATTTCTGTCTATCTTGTAATTTATCTGCATCTTTTACCTATAATGCTCCACAGAACTTAGTGCATTCCCTTTGTGAGTGACACTAACGGACGTGGGTGTTACAGTTATCTTAGTTTGCATCGGTTGACTTGACCTGCCCTGGGTCCGATATTTGGGTCTTGCTCTGTGCGGTTGCATCGTGTACGAACGACCCAGGTGATATCCGCCTTGTACCCTTTACCCAATGTGCGTGCATTTTTAGGGATTAACAGGAGCCGATCGATTAGGGTAGTTAGGGTACATCTAGACTCTGGTAAGTTTAAGAGTCTGTTATTGGGACTGCCTGTGAATTGTATGGGGTTAAAACCTCTCACCATAAGTACGCCTAAGTATACCAACTTATACATATTAAGGGATCATCTCATTTTCTTTATACTAGTATTGGTGCAGAGTAATCATTAGAAGCATATACACCCTATCATGTTTACCATGTCATACCTGCCTTTTATGTAGTTATCTCTCTCTTATCCACTATATATGCTTGTCATGCTATTTTTTCTTATTTACTTACTAAATATGACTGGACTCGCCAGACTTTATGTCTGACCCTTTTTATTTCCTCTTCTTTCTTCCATCCCTCCCCCCTTCCCATACCCCCGGTTCATAGGGATGGAATTCTCAGGCTTAGTCAAGACTTAGTTATCATCTTGTTGGAGCTACTTTCAAAGTATAGCTCAAGTTCTTATCTCTACTATGGCTTAGCTCTTTTATTTGGGGAATTATGCATTTTATATACTTGTGTACTCTGATGGTACAAGACAGAAATTATGTTGTTGTAATGGTTTTTGTGACTTATGGTATTTTGGACCACGATACTATGATTTATGTTTAAAATAAAAATTTGAATTTCCACTGCTATCTTATTTATATCTGTCTTGTAATATTCTGTGTCTGTTTACCTATAACGCTTCACGAAACTTAATGCATTCCCTTAGTGAGTGACATTAACAGACATGGGATGTCACAACAATCATTTTCACAAGCATGAATCTTTTCAAATCCCATATCAGATAGTTTTAGAAACTTTTTTACTTCATATAAAGTCTTGGAGAGTACGTTATTCTTCGACAAAAACGTATGTTGGTCGTTAAGAAGTTTATCAAAACCTGTATCAGATAATCAATGGTCGCATTTAAAATTATACAAAGTAGTAATGGAAAATAACTTTTTATGGTCTGTGCAACCAGGATGCAGTCGGGTTTCAGCGTCTTCTAAATTTTTAAGTAAATCATCATGCCTCTTTTGTGCACCGTCCTTATCTTTGTCATCATCGAAAAAAGTATGATTGAAATAGTCTTCATTTTCATAGTGAATTGCTTTGAGTAATTCATGCATATCACCCATTTTGACGATTTTTCACTAGTCACTTGCTCGCCACGATTATATCACATACCACCTTCATACTTAGGATCCATTCCCTTTATAATCAGTTGCTCAACAACAGTATCTCCGTTGTGACGACTAAGATTACGACAGTCTATACAAGGACACAAAATCTTTTCCACATCTCCTAAATTTTTTTTGTCATCAAGAACAAATTTTCGAACACCTAGGACATACTCTCTACTTGTTTTATAAATAAAATTGAAAACAAGTGTTACTTTATATTATCAGAATTCAGAGTATGTCAAATCGAAAGTTTAATATAAATTAGCAACTAATACCTATGTTTACGCAACTAATCTTTGTCCATCGTCATATACAATGTGTATGAAATCAAGTATTTTAGATACAAATAGCAAAAAGGTTATGAACAAATGGTTAATCACAGCTCATATGCACAACTCCCTAGTTGCAACTCACACATACCCAAATCATTAGTTGTTATTGCTCTTTCCCTCTGGCTACAAGCAATTTTCAACCAGTGATATATGTACACAAGCAGGTAAATATGTACACAAGCAGTTATATATGTCATAGCATTTTTAAACAAGATATATATGAACACAACCAGGTATATACGTACAAAAGCAGGAATATATTCTTGATTTTATTTTAGTTGCCTGACGTATACTATAGATTTCACTAATAAGTGTAAATCGGTCGAACTAAATGTACGAGAACCAAGTAATTAAATCAATCGAATCGAAAGACAAATAATTAAATCAATCGAAAACTAAATCGATCGAAATAAATATACAAAAGACAAATTATAACCAAATCGATCAATGTAACCGAACAAGAGGAACTAGGGCAGGGAAATAAGGAATGATGAAGTGATAAAATTGGGTTTTACCGCAAGATGAAATTGAACGTGGGAAATAAAATCGAAAAAGGGAAATGAAACTAGAGGAAGAGGGAAAGTAGATTTTTTAGGCAGAGATAATTGAAACTGGAGGCGGGATGTTAGCGGTGTGTGTTGATTAGGGTAAATATTTTATCACATGTGTTGCATCAGCGTTTCAACCAATGTTGAAATCAACGAAAGCATTTCATTGAGTAGTGCATTTAGGGGGACCGAAATTTGACACCATTTGCACCTAAAACGCTGTCTTGGATTGCGGTTGAAAGTGGTTTTTCTTGTAGTGTCTCCAACAAATAATGTCCAAAATTACATACAACAAACACCATGACCAATACACTGATATTGCAAAGAAACTGCCAACAGGGTGCGTAGAACCCCAAGAATGAAGAGCATCATCCATAAGGAGTAGCACCAGCAAAACACATACACTGGCCCCCGTATACGCCACCAAACCGAAGAAAAACAGAGCCAAGAAACGTATAGCTCGAGTGCTTAAAAATAGAGGAAGAAGAAAATTTTTACAAACATAACACACAAAATTCACAAATCCCAAAGAAAACTAAACGACTAAAAAATCCAAACCAAACATGATCAGCTTAAATATAGTCTCGTTGGAGGTATAGCCAAAAGGAAGACTGATCGGATAGCTAAGAAATTAGATTTAATCAGCCACGTTGGATCTAAATACTAGAGTGTCATCGGAGCTTGAGATTAATGGCATAGAGGTGAAACACAAAATAGATCTGTAATTAGGGCGAGGGAATGGGTGATGCGGAGACAGCATATGGCCCAGGCTTGGGGAAAGCTAGGTTTAAAGTGGAAAGATGGCGATGAGAAGAGGCGGGGGGAAATGAAATGAAATAGAAATGAGTGGTGGTAAGTGACTAACTCTAGTCTCCAATTACATGAGCATTGTCGCTACTTTTGTGAGCTTCGAAATGTCTTCTGACTATGGCAATACAATTGTTCCCTACTACATGTACATATATACACACAGCTTAGAATTAAAAAAAAGAATATTTCCTTTTGCCAATGGTACTTATTTTGTTTAATGTTTATGCCAGTAATTTCAAATTCTATTCTACATATATATTATTTTTATTATTAAATCTTATTATTATATATGTATCTTTCACATGCGAACTCCATTTTCAAAAAATAAAATGTGAAAATGGGCTAAACTCTCGCCACAAATACAATGACAATATTTTCATGGCTTAATTCCAAAACATTAAGTATTTATATTTTTTCTTATTATTTTATTAATTATTCTTAATTTATATACCTATGTCTAATTAGGTTGTATTTTATGAGGTGTTATATTCTTTTCCCTTAAAAGAGGTAGTCCAGAAATCTTTTTGAAGGAGCAAAAAACACAACTCGCCCTAACAAACATGTTATACAACTATGTTATTTATTAACACATCCATTAAAAAGATATACTCAGTGTGATTATGTATTGAAAATTCACTAAAGTAAGCTCAATCCTAACGTGAAAGCCTAATATGTGATGTTGTATATATGCAAAACATCCTAATATGCATTAATTTTTTATGAGTGCTTAGTGCGTTTCGGTCGCAGTCAATTTCTATCATCCAATCTAGCAACCAAAATGCAACCAAAAATAGAAATTTTTCGGGAAGAAAAGCTCGGGATGAGTTTGCCTCATTTTTCCTCTGTTTCTCATGTGTTTTCCGTAAGGTTATCTCCCTATTGTACTTGGATGAGATTTGAGGTTTTGTTGCGAAGTCTTTTGAATTCGTGCTCCACAATACGTGTGGTGGCACGAGGTACCCTAGGCACTAATTCAAAGCTCCCTATGTCTTTAATCTGATCAAGCTTGAGTCTGACGGCAGAATCATGAAGGCACTTCCTAAGGTGAGAAACATGGAAAATGTTATGGATTCCTGATAGTCTCTTGGGAAGCTTCACACGATAAGCTAGTTTCCTAATTCTATCAACAAGCTTGAATGACGCAATGAATTTGGGAGCTAACTTCCCAGTCTTTATAAACCAAATGTCTTTTCTAAGAGGAGAAACTTTCACAAAGACTAAATCACCAATATAAAACTCAAGTTCCTTTTTCCTCTTATCAACATAAGATTTCTCTCGATCTTGGGAAGCATTCAATCTTTGCCGAATCAAAAGAATTATCCTTATGGAATCACGGATGAGGTATGGTCCGAGTAAGATATTGCCGGTGCTCTCCCACCAACTAGTTAGCAATTTGCATGGTGGATAATACAATGCCTTGCTAGGGGTCATACCCATCATCACCTGGACACTATTACTATATAAGAATTTGATTAATAATAAGTGTTTCTTTATTGCTCTTCCAGAATCGTAGATGCAAGCTCTCAATAAATCTTCAAAAACTCGGTTGTCTCTCTCAGTCTGTTTGTTGGTTTTCATTGTTAAGCGCTACTAGGATTAAGTATCATCCCTAAAGCTGTCTAAAGACTCCTCTAAAACTTATTAGTAAATAGAGGGTCTCGATCAGTCACTATACTCGGAAGGATTCCATGTATTCACACTATTTCCTTGATAAAAAGTTGAGCTAATGAAGCAACAATTATGTTCTTCTTTACTGGAATGAAGCATGCATCGTTTGTAAATCAATCCACTATTAACCAAATAGCTTCATTCCTTTTCTGACTCCTTGGTAGCCCATCCATGAAATCCATCGAAATATGTTCTGATTTCCAAGTAGGAACCCCAAAGGTAGTAATAATCCTTTGGAGATTACGTTGCTCCGCTTTAACTATCTGACAAGTCAAGAATATCGCCACAAATTCAACATCATCATTCTTTATACCTTCCCAAAAGAATATCCACCATATATCCTTAAACATTTTGTCCCCTCCGGATGTATGGTCATCCTCGAACGATGGCAGTCCTTGAGAATTTCTTCTCACAAATTACTAGGTCTAGGGACTTAAAGTCGCTCTTTCCTTCTTTAGCTCCCTTCCGGCTAATTTTCCCAACAATAACATATGTTAAACGAGCGAAATGCTCTCTTCCGGCTAATTTTCCCATCAAAACTCTCAACACTTCATCAAGATCTTGCTTGTGCTTAATCCTATCCAACAAGATAGGCCTGACTTCCAAAACTGCAAGAAATCCTTGAGATGATTTAGTTGTCATTTGAAGATTGAAACTGAAAAGAAATTCTAATTTTCTCAACTCAGCGGTTACACTTAGTTCATCATGTCTCCTGCTCAAAGCATCTGCGACAATATTACCTTTTCATGGAGTGTATTGAGTATCAAAATCAAACAAGGCTATATACTTCAAATAGCTCTATTGCCTTAGATTCAAATTTTGTTGGAAAAATAAATACTTAAGAGATTTGTGATCCATGTAAAGCTCAAACTTATTTACCAAGAGATAACATCTCCATATTTTAAGGAGAAACTATGGCCACAGGTTCAAAATCGTGAACATGGTACCGCCTCTCATGATTCTTTAGTTGTCTACTTGCATAGGTAGTTACTCTACCTTCTTGCATAAGTACCGCTCCCAGTCCTATACCACAAGCACATGTAAAAATAGTAAACATCTTAGTTCTATCAGGGATGGTAAGGACTAGTGCACTAGAAAGAGACTCCTTTGATTTATCAAAAGCACTATTACATATGTTACATAGATGAGTTAGAGGGGTTGCATTTCTTGCAAATTCCTTTACAAATTTTGTATAGTATTCCTCTAACCCTAAAAAAACTCCTAATCTTTGATGCATTACGAGGGATCTTCCATCCTCGAACAGGTTCAACTTTTGTAGGGTCAACAGCCAACCTGTCCCTAAAACTATGTTTCAAGTAACCTAAATTCCTCTCTCCAAAAGTGGTACTTGGTGAACTTGGCCTTGAGCTTATTCTTGGTTATGATCCCAAAAACCTCCCTTTGGTGACTTTCATGCTCTTTATAATCCTTAGAGAATATAAGTATGTCATCTACAAATACCACGACTACATTATTAAGGATGCATCGAAATACTATACTCATCAAATCCACAAAGAAGGCATCCAAAAGGCATCACTTACCATTCGAACAAACCATCGGTGTCCTAAATGTTGTCTTAGGCTTGCTTTCCTCAGAAATTCTTAACTAGTGAAATCATGTTACTAGGTATAACAAGGAAAAGACCATAGCGTCTCCCAAATGATCAAATAGGTCATCTATCCTAGGAAAAGGTTACCTATTCTTCTTGGTTAATTTATTAAGTTCTCTTTAATCCACACATAGCCTTAGCGAACCATAAACCTTAGTAGCAAAAACCGTAGGTGCTCCCCACTCTGAGGTACTTTGTTGGATGAATTCTTTTTGTAGCAAGTCTAAAATCTGCATATCCAATTCCCTTCTTTCCTTAAGAGCCATATGCCTTAATGGCAATGCAACTAGTCTAACATCCATTTTGTGATCTACCCTAAGTGTGATCTCTCTTTAGGGAGGAAGTCCCAATACTTCCTCGAAGAAGTTAAGGAACTAAAAAACAGTGGACACTATAGATGTGTCATCTAAACCAGAAGATAGGGGGTGTAAGACTGCATCCCTTATATTTTTAACTGTATAAGGGATTACCAAATTACGACCTCTACAAATCCTTAAGGAAACAATTTTCCTATAACAACCAAGGATATCCCTATAATACGATAGCCAATCCATCCCTAGAATAAGCCTATACCCCTCAAAATTCAGAGTACACACGTTACATAATAAATCGACATCATCGATATCTAGCACTAGGTCTTTGCAAATCAATAGTATTTTCTTAACTCCTCCGATAGGATTAGAAACCACTACTGAACTACTAGCGATAGAAGTGGTAAGATTTAAGAAATCTGCTACATTCCTTCTACAAAGGAATGGGATGCTCTAGAATCAAATAGGGTGCGAATAGATGTCACCAAATTGGAAATAACACGTTCGAGGGCTTCCTGTTCTTGATCTCTAAGTAACTAAATCTGTAGGGGTGCACCTCCAAATCATAGTTCTATAATTAATCCTCCCTTGAGCTTTGGACAATTCTTAACAAGATTCCCTTTCTCAATGCAATGATATCACTTGCCGCATTAGGTTAACTCTGCAGTCTTTAGCCACATGACCTTTCTTTTGACACCTTCCATATGTTTTAGCTTACTTCTTGAACTTCCCCATACTTTTCCTCTTCATCCAAAAATTCTTCTTTTTACTCTTTCCATATTTTGAGGTATCCTCCTTCTTCTCAACCTTAGTCTCCTTCTCATATTCTTCTGTAGAATACAAGATAGATGTTTCCATAAGAACTTTAAATGTTTATCCAAATGAACTTGAGCCAATAACGTTTGACTTAGAGAGGAATTGAGTCCCTTTATAAACTTCAACGCCTTATTTATGGGCGTACCAACTAGCATCTTCCAAACTTTGGTAACTTTATAAACTTGATGATGTACTCCCTCACATTAGATCTCCTTACTTGAGTTGTATGAACTTCTCTAGTTGTAAACTTACTTCGGCATTGGATAAAAAGTTAATTTTGAATCGAGCTTTGAATTTGTTGCAAGTGAATATTCTTCTCGCGCTCTCTTCTGAGACTATCTTCCACCATTTTAAAACTTTGCCTTTAAAATGCCATGTTGCTATCCTTCTTTTCGACTAGTCCTTCCATCCAGTAGCTTCAAAGATGCGCTCGCATTTTGATAGCCATGTTTGGGCTTCAGGATAACCTTTAGGTCCGAGAAAGGGTTTGCCTCAAAGAGTAAAAAAGTCATTATAAAGACGAGGGAAATTAAGAACCACTTCAGCGGGTGGAGCTACAGGGAAAAGGGGAACTTATTCCATAGTCCTTAAATACTATTGGAACCATTTAGGGAAGTACTGAGATCTTTCAGGATTCTCTTAATCACGTTAATTTTAAGGTATTTCTACTATCTATAAAAAGAACCTTCAGTGAAAATTCCTAAGATAACATTCAAGCCAAAAGAAAAAAGAGCCAATTATGACTATGTATTCCTTAGAGGTATAATATATATTGTTAGGAAAATCCCTTTCAATAATAAGTACATTACTCGTACGTGTATTTCAATGTAATCGGGTAACATGGCTCTAATATCAAATGTAACAATCCGCCTGGATCGGGCCTAAATCCTGAACAAAAAGAGCACATTGAAAATTAGAGCCATTCTAAGCTAGCCATTGGTTTCTATAAGAAATGAAAATGACAGAGTTAGACTAAAATGTAATCAAATTCCATGGAAGAATAGATGAAATATAAAAATAAAAAAAGATGTACAATATCATAAAACCTCATAAATGTCGCATACCTCAAACCAAATCCCAAATGTCATAATGAATGAGTCAAGGTACATGATACCGATTACAAAAATATGATCAAATACTAGTAATAATGACAGTAAACAAGATAAAAATGGTCTACGCGAAGCTCTTTCTTCCTAGACATTATCAAGTGTGCGTTATTATCCAACTTAACTCGTATTGTTAAGAAAAAGGGGTTAGAGCAACAGTCTTAATAAAAATTCTTTGAGTTTTAAAAGGAAACCTATATCCTAAACTTGGTAGTGTAAAACCTATCAGGTTTATGTCTATGCAAATATAAACGCACATGAACAAATTTATATATTTAATGGAGAGAGGTGAACCTTTCTTATCAGTCACTAGTGGCCATCTTAAATATGGGTTGATTCCAATGATTACCTAATGCCTTCTGGCGGACACTAGTTACATACGACCTCATTTCATAGAAAAATTACGCTACATATATGTTGTAATAACCCGGAATTTTGGAACCAATTTAAAATATTTATTTTAGAAATTTTAAGGATTTTTGAATATTTAAAATGATTTATTTTAAATAATAACAACAAAAAAGATAAAAACAAAGAAAAGAACTTAGGAAATTTAAATTATTTAATTTAAAATGGTATTTAAATGAAGATTATCACAGGTTAAATACTATATTTGGAATTTTGTCCATTTTAAATGATATTTAAGTAAACTATTTTCGTTAATTTATAAATATTTATATTTGTAACTGATGTGAATCTTTAACGCTCCTCGGTTGAATTTAATGTAAACATTTTGGAAACAAGAGTTATTACTGTTATTAATTTATTTTGTAATTTGAGTAAAAAAATGAATTTAATACTAGATTTGTGATTCGGTTAAGAAGGGTAGTATATGCTAATATTTGAAACTAAAATGTGAACTTGAACTTTCATTTATTTTGGACATAGTGAATATAATCTAAGTTTAAAATTTTCTACCAAAAATAACGTCATCACAAATTTGTGTTGAAAATGTAAGGATGGAAACAAAAGTCAAATTTGAAATAAACCCTGAAATTTAATTTAATTTTAAACAAGGATTTTATTTGTGTAGTGACATATCATCAAAACTAATTTATCAAATTATAATTATAAATGGTGTAATAAACGTTAAATTAATTTCAAACATATGTTGAAGCTTTAATAGTGATTAATTTTTGTGGACCAATAAGTCTAAATTTATTACCATATTATTCATAGTACAACTAATGTAATAAAGACATTTTATGTAATTTAAACTTTGAATTGAAGAGAGTAATATAGGAAGAGTTTATCGTTGGCAATTTCAAATTGGAATTTAATATATACAGAAATTCATTTCGTTTGAAAGTTAGAATTCAATATTGGTATATTTGATAAAATTGAATGGTGCATTTATTTAATTAACATTTGAAATCCTTTCCTAAACTCTAACCTAAATCAACCCTTCATCCATTCACTTTCTCTGGCTGTAAATAATATTAAAATTCCTAACCTAATCCTCCTCTAAACCCTAATTCATTTCAAAGCCGCCTCCATCTTTCTTGAATGGCTAAAAATGCTCTCCCTTTCCCCCTCCAATATCTTTCAATCTATTCCTCGATTTGCAAATCGTTCAGTGGCAAACGTGAACAACTCAATGAGCTCTAAGCATTCAACGATGGGTATCCATTTTTCTTTGCCTTAATTGCGTGAAATCAAGACATGAAAGGCACCGGTTTGGAGTGATTTTCTAGGCAATATGGTGGTGCGAGATGCACCTGGTGGCTCGTGCAAGGGAAGGGATTCGAAGTCAAGGTTGGGTTCAGTTTGTTCTAGGTTACAACAATGAAGAAGACGGCTGATTTAATTAAATGGTAATTAGTGTTAATTAAGAAAATAACCATGATTATTGTGAAGCTTTATAAAATCAATATCTATTTCATATGACCTCAGAAATACGCAAATTCATTTGCGATGGAATTGTAAAATCAAGATCTACATGATGGAATCAATTTGGTCAAATTCAGGGCTAGTTACAAATTTGGCGAAATTAAACGTTCAATTCAATTTAAAGGAAACAATCGTTATTTAAGTGATTTCAGTAACCGTTGAAGGTGAGAAATTCTATTCTTTTTATTATATAATTAAAATTTATTAATCATGATTGTAGTATTACTCCCACGTTGTAATATTCTACTGATTGTCATACGTGATTTGATCTGTGATTGGTGTGTTCTGTAGATCTATTAAGAATTTACATTTGTGTTAATTAGAGAATTGAGTTAAAAAAAATCAACATTTTTTGTTTATTAGATTTGTTGATTCAAAATTTAACAATTGGGCTAATTAGAAAATAGTTAAACAAAATCATCATTTTGTGTTTATTAGATTTGTTGATTCAAAAAAAATTAACATTTGTGTTAAGTAGAAAATAGTTAAACGAAATTTATCATTTTGTTTATTAGATTTGTTGAAACAAAACTTTTTTTTTAACATTTTTGTTAATTAAAATTGAGTTCAACAAAAATTATCATTTTTGTTTATTAGATCAGTTGAATCAAAATGAACATCTTGACAAATTGGTTAAGTTAAAACAAAAATGCATAGTTTTGTCAATTAAAAAGGTTGAAACAAAAATGCATAGTTTTGTCACAGTTTTGTTAATTAAAAATGTTGAAAGAAAAACGCATAGTTTTGTCAATTAAAAAGGTTGAAACGAAATACACATTTTTTGTCAATTAAAAAGAGTAAAACAAAAATTAACATTTTTGTTAATAAGAAAAGAGTGAAACAAAAATTAACATTTTCGTTAATAAAAAAAAGAGTAGAATTAAAAGAACATATTTTTATTGTCATTTCAGTCACAATAAAAAGAGTAGAATTAAAAGACATATTTTTGTTGTCATTTTAGTTACAATAAAAAGAGTAGAATTAAAAGACATATTTTTATTGTCATTCTAGATACAATAAAAAGAGTAGATTTAAAAGACATATTTTTATTGTTGTTTTAGTTGCAATAAAAGGATTTGTTATTAAAGAATATCTTTTTACCATAATTTTGTTGCAGTAAAAAGATTAGTTAAAACAAAAATATTCATTTTTGTTAAAAAGATCAGTTGAAATAAAAATACTCATTTTTGTTAAAAAGACTAGTTGAAGCAAAAACATTCATTTTTGTTAAAAAGATTAGTTGAAATAAAATATTCATTTTTGTTAAAAGGATTAGTTGAAACAAAAATTACAATTTTGTTAAATAAGATTTGAGTTAAACAAGAAAATTTCATTTTTGTTGAAATATAATTGAAAACAAAAATGAAAATATCATTTAAATAATTTTGTTGAAATAGAATTATCAACAAAATGAAATTATCATTTTTTATTCTTTTTGTTGGACTAGAATTATCAACAAAAATGAATGTATCACTTTTTTAGGCATTTTGTTGAAATAGAATTTTTATGTTAGCATAAGAATCATTTTTATCGCCACAACGTACATTAGAATTTGTATGTTAACATAAGAATCATTTTTATCATCACAAAATACATTAGAATTTGTATGTTAAATAAAGAATCATTTTTATTGTCACAAATAAAGAATCATTTTTATTTCAATATACATTAGAATTGATATGTTAATGAAAGAATTAATTTTACTGTCAAAACATACTTTAAAACTACATACAAATAAAATATTTCTTTTTATTTTTTGAATTTAAAAATAGAGATACAAATAAGATTATACTTATTTGTCGTTAGCAATTGTCACGTAAATAAAGACATTTTATTTGACATTACAAAACATGTAGAAATAGTTATGTAAATTAAAACATTCTTTTATTTGGCGTGTTAAACACGTTAGCGGAATCGTCGAATGGTTTATATTTATATAATTATATATATAAATTAAAATTAAAATTAAAATTAAAATTAAATGAATCGAGCGCGGTAGTTCGCGTTTTGGAATCATAACTTTAAACGATTATACCGAAAGATCCGACCATCAGATTTTCCCAAAACTGGAACCGTTACGACCGCTTTGGGAAGATCTTCCCAACGATATAAATTTTGTTAAAATCCAACGGTTAAATTTCAATATATGTGTAAATCAAATTTTGATAAAAACAACGCCAATGCCGCCTATTGACTCGAAGCGTCGTTAAATTAAGTTAGGCTATCTTTATATAAATAAAAATAGCGATAAATTGTTGTAAAATAATATTAACGATATGAAATGGTTTAAATTATATATATGCGAGAATTATTTGAAAAGACCGAGTTCAATCTCATTTCAAATAATTATACGACGATTTAAATCAAAGATATTGAAGACGGTGATTGAAGACCGGCGATCTTCATATTGAATGGACGGCTACTGATGCCCGGCACTGGGTTGCTCCTAGGAAAAGGTGAAAGTGGTAGTTGTCCGGACATACTTGTTGATCGTTCGGATAAGCGAGCACCTCTCTTCTGTATTGGACATACGGGACGAGGAATAAGGTGTCTCCGGTTTCGTTCAGACCTAGAACGGACTTGTAAATGGATGTGTCTCTAACATTGGATTTCATTCCATGTAAATTAATTTCTATTTAATATATATCTGATTGGTGGCGGAGAATTTATTCTCTTGCTTTACACCCTTCTCTGAGACGCACGAGCTCAGAGGTTATATATTAGTAGTTATCGATCGTATGACGTGGATTGTCAATGTGGCATGCCAAGATGCAGATGATCAAGGCTTTTGTTGAAAAGCAGAGCCATGTGGTTGATGATCAAAGCAAGGCCTGTTTAGGCATAGCTTTGTGTATAGCGCTACTTCGCGAACCTCACACCCCAGTAAGAGTCAAAAACTGGACAAGGGAACACATGGAGTGAACACGTTTCTTTCTAGCTAGAAGTGATATCAGGGTTTTGCAAGCCCTGACATTTTACTTCAGCGGTTAATGGATTATGAGGTACCTCGGTTATATTGTCAATAGTGACCCACTTATAGGTTTAATAGGACTAGGAAGCGTGTGTTCAGGAATTGCCAATCCTAAAGTATTTGTGGATCGGCCCTGCAGGATCCAAGGGTTGCCCGTAGGTGTGATCCTGAGACATTGCTAGAGTGTCTCGAATCGGTAAGGAGATCGTCCCTAGCCTTGACTCATGATGGAAACCCAATTTCCAATATGACATTATGGTTTTGATTGTAAACCTATATATGGCGACATAGTGGGATGGGGTACTACTTCTAGGATTGATACATTTACTTTGAAGTATTTTAAAACTGATTAGACACTAATAATAATAAAATATTATTTTATAAGTATCAAGCATGTTTGATCATTATAAGGTAAAACTCTATTGAAACACCCCACCTCCGTTAGGGTCACTCACAAAGGGAATGCCTTAACTTTGGTGGAGGGTTATAGGTACAAGACACAAAAAACTTTATAAGACAGATAAATATAAGCAGCGAAATTCAAATTATTTATTGCATACGTGGTTCAAGACAAAAGCATTACATCAAATTGTCTCAAAACAACTTCCAAAACATTACAACAAAATTTCTATCTTGATTATTTAATAAAGAAGCATAAATCAGAAATAAAACTGCGTAAATCCCCAAGGATAATGTCCAAAAGCCATAGCCAAGTTTGAGAGAGAGTCCAAATCATACATCTACTTTCTTGAAGCTTGCAAAGAGTCTGACTAAGCTGCAGTACTCCCTCCCTGTGGACCTGGGGGGGGGGGGGAACGGAAGAAAAGAGGACGAAAGAAAATAGGTCAGACAACAAGTCTGGTAAGTTCGGTGATTACTAGTATTTAAACAAGGAAAGGGGGCCATGACAGTAATAACAGAACATAGGACAATACCCTAATATAAGATAAGGGGAACATGTGATTGCACTCATTACTTAACCATTGGTTCAACCAGCCCTACGTGTTCATAACAAACGATCCCCTTAATGATCGGCTCCTACTCGCATGCATTCATATCCTATGTCATTCGGCCCCGCTTGATTGTAGATACCTGTGCCGGTCCCACCATGGGGTGTATCAGTCCCTCTGGTGGCAACCCGACACGATTCAAGATGCACAATGTATACTACTGATGTCCAGTGCCTGATTTTTCCACCCTGGAGTACGTGCACGTCCATACTCCGTCGGAACCTACACTGGCCCACCAACCGCCGACGTTTTGACCACTTATAATCAGCCCAGTAATCATGCCCCACCCTGCCTAGTTTCAGGGTACCATGATACATCTATGTGGGTTACTGCTGAAATGGGTCCCCGCTACAAGGGTTTTCTAATCAACATGTTTATTTGGTTAAGTGTCCAAGTTTACCTAACCCCACCCATTCGTTTAGTTAACACATTGAATCGGTTAAGTGTTTCCCTAATTGACTTAACCCTACCAATCCTGACTTAGCTTTAATTTATTAAAGCACCAACCACTCACATAGACAGGTATTGTTGTGGTCACTGGATGTGCCGGTTGGTTCCGGGAAGATTTACACCACAACTCAGTCTAACTTCGGGTTCCTTTTGGTCTTGATGCACTAACACCCACATTAGACAGGTCTTGTTGTGGTCACTGGATATGCCGGTCGGTTCCGGACAGATTTACACCACAACTCAGTCTAACCTCATGTTAGGCATATTCGTCTTTTTCTAAATTCACATTTTTCTACATATGTCTAATTTCTTTATGTAAATTTAATTTAATTTAATCATGCCATAATTATCCTTTGATTATGCTCACCAGAAATGGTATATCAAATATACCATTTTATGAACAAATCTATGCCATGAATTTTCATATTTTCCCATCGCTACCCTTGTGGAACGTACGCATGAATCACATACAACGTTGGGCTAATAAATTAGCCCAAACCCATAAACAAAAAGGGTAACAAACAAGGGACATGAAATAAACATAAAATAGCATACATTTCAACTTGTCATGTGTAACTTGGCATAGAAGTATCATTAACTTTAATTAATTGGGTAAAGGTGAAATTGTGACTAAGTTGGGTCTAATTGTCATGTAAACTTGACAAAGGTCTAGCATGGAGGTTTAACATATAATCACAGTTTTAACCCACAACTTAGCATATTAACTTATGTATATCAAAACATAAGAAAGCCACTATAATCATTTTTAAATCGCAACTTAGAATGTTAACTTATGTATGTCAAAACACAAGAAAGCTACTATAATCATTTTTAAATCGCAACTTAGCATATTAACTTATGTATGTCAAAACATAAGAAAACTACTATAATCATTTTTAAATCGCAACTTAGCATATAGACATGATTAATATATAATATGTTCATCACCACAAGCATATAGACATGATTAATATACAACATGTTCATCACCACAAGCATATAGATATGATTAATTACAACGATACTTTAAGATTAACGAGAATCAAATCTTATACATAAGCATCATTCTATATTCAAATTACAACATGTCATGATTCATTCGAAAGAACGTTTAAATCTGTGTAATAACCAACTCACAAACTAAAAGGAATTCTTGCGTTCTGAAATCTGAATTCTGAAATTGGTAAGCTCTCCTTTGATGTAGATCGTTGAATTTGATTAATTTTAATTTGATTTCTGATTCAGGTTCTTATCTTGTCTTTGAATTGGTGACAGCTACTCCAAGTTTTCTATTGACAGCATGATAGTTCTAGGATTATTTTTGTGTGATTTTTAGGTTTGAGCATTGGGTTGTTTATATAGAATTTCAATTCGATTTGAGCCGTCGGATGATCCTAGGGTTAACCACAACTATTCAATCAAGATAGGGTGACACCTCAGCCCTAGTGACTCAGTACCGAGTCACAAAATCGTCACCTTTCAGATCTGTCGGGGGAGGGGGGAGGTCGACCCCTAGGTCGACCTGTAGGGGGGAGGTCGACACTAGGGTCAACCCCCTGGTCGACCTGGGTCCTAGGAAGGAATTTTCTCGCCCAGCCCGCTTCTGACTTCTGATTTGAATTTGAATTTGTTTTCGAGCTGTTTGAATTTATTTGAATTTTTTGGAAACTTCCGATAGCCATAACTTCTTTATACGAAGTCCAATTTACGCAAACTCGCACTCTATCTCAACCAGAATTCTGAGAAGAACACAATGGCGTAATCTATTACCCTTAATTCTCACATTTTAAATTAAGTATTGTTTACTTTGTTACTATACTGTTAACAGAAAATACGGGGTGTTACATTCTCCCCCCTTTTTAGGATTTCGTCCCCGAAATCTTCAAGTCGAGAATAACTTATATCCTACCATCCAATCACACATCTACTCAACCATCAAACACAGGCGTCCATTGTCCTTAAAAGATTTCTAATGCTTCATGATCATATGCATTGTGTGTGTACATGTCCTTATCTAATGCAAAATCAGGCGGTCTACAGATTCATTTGACCTTCTTAATGCAAATTATGTCGGTGCCATGAGTCCATTATGAATGCAATTTTTCCTACTCAAAATTTCCTACATGAGTGCACAATCATTCATACAAATGCAACGTCCATATGATAACACATCAAGTTTCAATCCATATACCAATACATATATGCATATGCAATATGGAAGTGACTGAGCCGATCTTATACCTAATGTATGTGTATAGACATCCACTAGCAACCACTAGCATCCACTTGCAACCATCAATCATAACATGTTTCAATTACATGTTTACATCCAAATGGGTTCCTACCAAAGGATAAAGGATAGGATTGAGGAGATATACCTAAAAAGATAGATACGAGCATAAACTTAAGGAAAAAGAGATTAAGGATGTACCCTCAAAAAGAAAAGGGTAGGCTGTGCGTATTCTACCCTCAGTTTCCCAAGTCGTGTCTTCCTCGGTGTCGCTTCATTGAACATTGACGAGCTTAACTTCACGGTTGCGTAGTTTTTTGACTTATGTTCCCAAGATATGCGTTGGAACTCTCCTCACAGTTGCTTCTTGTTCAACTTCAACTTCCTCTAGCATACTTGGTTCTACCACTTCCGCGGACTCATGTAAGCATTTCCGCAGGTGAGAGACATGAAAGACATTATGAACCCCGGCCAACCTTTCGAGGAGCTGTACCCTATAAGCCATCTTCCCAATCTTCTCGATGATAGGGAACGGCCCTACAAATCTTGCAGCTAACTTTCCTGTGGATCAAAAGCGAATGACGTTCCTCAAAGGAGATACTTTAAGGAACACCTTGTCCCCAACTTTGAACTCAAGGTCAGTTCTTCTTTTGTCTGCGTAGGACTTCTGTCTATCTTAGGCAGTCTTTATTCTTCTACGTATCAAGTCTACTTTCTCTGAAGTTTCCCTAATCATGTCTGGTCCAAGTATGAGCTTGTCTGTGGACTCCCACCAGCAGGTTGGTGACCTGCACGGTCTTCCAAAGAAAGCTTCGAAGGGTGCCATGCCTATGGTGGCTTGGTAGCTATTACTGTAAGCGAATTCCACCAAAGGCAGATGATCGTCCCATGTACCTCTGATGTCAATAATGCATAATCTCAAGAGGTCTTCTAATATTCTGTTGACTCTTTCTATCTGGCCATCGGTTTGAGGGTGATTGGCCGTGCTTAAGCATAACTGTGTGCCTACAGCTTCTTGTAAACTCTTCCAAAACTCGCTCGTGAAGATAGGGTCTCGATCACTCACTATGCTGGAGGGTATCCCATGGAGTCGAACTATCTCTTTAAGATATATGGATGCTAGAGATGAGGAAGTCCTTCTACTCTTGATGGGTATAAAGTGGGCGCTTTTTGTGAGCATGTCCACTATTACCCAAATGCTGGTATTGCCCCTTCATGACCTAGGCAACCCATCTATAAAGTCCATCGAGATGCTATCCCATTTCCATGTGGGACCTCTAGAGGATGGAGCAGACCACCAGGCTTCTTCTACTCCGTTTTGACTTGTTGGCATATTAAACACTTAGAAACAAATTTAGCTACGTCTTGCTTCATGCCATTCCAAAAGAAAACTCTCTTGATGTCTTTATACATTTTGTCTCCGCCGGGTGTATGGTCAGCTTGGAATGGTGTGCCTCTTCTAGAATCGCCTTTACCAAATCCCTTACTTGTGGGACACATAGTCTCCCATCTCGTCTCAACCAGCCCTTGGCATCAATGGAGTATCTATTGAGGTGAGTTGAAGTCTCACCCCTAATTAAATTGTCCATCACATCGGCTAGCTGAGGGTCTTCTCTTTGTGCGGCTCCGATTGAGTCTAATAGAGTTGGTCGCACTTCTAACGTTGCTGGCAAGCCGAGTACAAAGTGAGAGGAGGGTCTGAAGTTAAAGCTTGCTATGAACACCAAGATTTGCCTTTCCACAAAGAGAGGGCTTAAGGCCAGCTTCTTTCTACTTAAGGCGTCTACTACTGCATTGCCCTTGCCAGGAGTGTAGGAAATCTCAAAATCGAACGAGGCAAGAAACTCCATCCATCTTTGCTGCCTCAAATTGATATCTTTCTACGAGAAAAGGTATTTCAATGATTAATGGTCAGCATACAATTCAAATTTCTCACCTAGGAGATAATGGCGCCAAGATTTAAGCGCAAAAACGATGGCTGCCAATTCTAGGTCGCGGGTTGGGTAGTTTTTCTCGTGTACTTTCAACGGTCTTCCACCATAAGTGTAACACCCGTAATTCTGTAATGCTAAGATTCACAAATCAAGGCAGAATTAAAAGTTAAAATCAAAATCAAGGAAAATGGGCTGCGCCATTGCTTCGTCTCGGAATTCTGCGTGAAAACGAGCCCGAGTTTGCGTAAATCGGAGTCCGTATGAGGGAGATATGGCCTCCAGAAGATTCAGCGAAGTTCAAAATTCAAAACAGGTCAAGTTCAAAATTCAAATCGGACCCAGGTTGAGATGGGCGGGAATTTTCCCGCCCAAGGCACCCAGGTCGACTCGGTAGTCGACCTGGGTCACCCAGGTCGACTGGGTAGTCGACCTGGGGGTCGACCACCCCCCCCTTTTTCCAGCTTTCTGCACGTGGTTCATTCTGATGTATTTGGTCACGTTTTCTGACCCGGTTCGTCCGCCTAACACTATATAAAAAGCCCTGGTCTTCTTCTCTATTCACAATTCTTTTCTATCCTTATGTTGCCTCTAAGAAATGAATAAATATATAAATAAATAATATATAAACCAAGATGAGGAAATGCTGCTAAAAGATTTTCAAGAAGAGGAGCTAGGATTCAAGAGGAGGTTCAAACGACTTCAATGACTGTTTTTCTACGAATCTTAGCAACGCCATCTTTCTGTTCTAATCTAATCTCTGTAAGTCAGTTATTTCTAGATTTGAACGTTTTTCTCTGTTCGTGACATGAAATTAAAGGAATAAAAGAATATGCCAAATATCTCTCTCTCTCTATTCGAATCAGTGCCTATACTCTTGAACCTAATTAAGAACTGTTATGATTCGAGGACAAATAAGACCATGACTATGACACTATGGACCTTAAAACCATATGCCTCTTTGACTATGAACATAGCCTATGACTATGGACATTGCCTATGACTATGAACATTGCCTATGACTGTGACTGTGACTATGAGGATTACTTTCTTGACTAAGCCTATGCCTTTGATTAGGAAATATAAACTATTGCCTATGACATAACAAGGACATCTGTGATTAAACACATGTGATTCATGACTAGGAAAGTGTTGCTTAAGTTTTGTGACTATGAAATTGGGTCTAAACCCGATCATCTATTCTGTCTATTCTTGGTTATCTTTGGTTTTAGACCTTCGGAATTTACCTATTAAGTTAGGTCTACCCATGTTCTTGAACCTGCATCTCTATTCTGTCTATTCTTGGTTTTCTTTGGTTTTAGACCTTGGGAATTTACCTATTAAGTTAGGTCTACCCATGTTCTTGAACCGACATCGTTATTCAACCCTTTTTATGCCAGTTAGTATGTCCATCCTTTTTCATAGCATCTTTGGTTCATTCCCTATTTTCTACGAGTCTAGATTTATCCATAATCTAGATTAAATCGCAATTGTACGAACGGTGGGAATACGATTTGGGCATAATGTGAAATGTACTAAAACATAGTTATAAACTTGGAATTTGGCATAAATTGGGAACATGAATTATGGCATGTTCATAGAAATACAAATTGGATAAATCTAACATAAATTGTAGGATGTGTAATTTGAATCTAGTATTGACTTGTAAATCTAGCATTTACATGAGTTATGAACTAGAATAATACGTCTAGTTTGACGTGAACTGTAATTAGAATGTTAAATCAGGATTAGATTAGCAAATTTGGCGTAATAAGTATATTGGTATAAATTTGAGATTGGCCATAATTGGGAACAACCGTTAGGTTTAGCAAAATCATGGATAGTGACACTTAATTGGTATAGTTTACATACCAAAAGCCATAAATATGATATAGAGGGGAAAATGGGCCATAGGAATAAATGTTGACAGTTTACATTCAAAGGGTAATTAGGAAATAAGTAAATTAGGAATAATTTACTTATAGAATTTGGGCTAAATGAGGAAATGTAAATTTAGACAAATTAAAGGTTTATTAACGACATCTCTTTTAATGGTACACCCGAAAGTTCTAGGGTGACAGAGAGGATAGTGTCTAGGCTTGGGTTTGGAAAATACAAGTTTCCTGCTCTCCCTGGCTATCGCTAACTGATGCGACGAACGGGATGGTTACTTTCGAAACTTGATTTGAAAATAAATTGAAACCCTTTGAACTTAGAAAACACGAATATGCCTAGCCCGAGGTTAGACTGAGTTGCGATGTAAACCTGCCCGGAACCAACCGGCACATCCAGTAGTCGCAACAATACCTGTCTAATGTGAGTGGTAGCGGCTTTAATTTATTTATTTAATGCTAGAACAAGAATGGTAGGGTTAAGTTAACTAAGGCACTTAACCAGTTCAACATGATAACTAGACTGATGGATGGGGTTAGGTTCAGACTGTCACTTAACCAACTTAACACAGTTAATCTAGAATGGGAGGGTTAAGTCCATAGGAACACTTAACCAACTTAACACAGTTAAGCTAGAATGGGAGGGCTAAGTCCATAGAGACACTTAACCAAACTCAAGGTAGCAAAACGAGACTGGTAGGGGTTAAGTAAAGTTAATACACTTAGCCAAATTAACATGTTAACTAGACTAGAGGTTGGGGTTAAGTAAAGATAACACACCTAGCCAATTTGATATGTTAGTTGGGCTAGACTATAGGGTTAAGTAAACTTGAACACTTAACCATCAGGTTGTGATAAAGGAATAGGGTTAAGTCTAAAACATGAAGGGATAATACTTAACCATTAATAACATGTTAGTTAAAACAGACGGGCAGGGTTAGGTTAAAAAGGAACACTTAACCAATACAGGAGGAATGGGTAGGGTTAAGTATTAAGAAATACTTAACCAATATAACTTGGTTTGTGATGGGGTTAAGTCAACATGAATTACTGATAACACTTAACCTGTTTAACAGGATAAAGGAAGAGGGTTAAGTTAGCTTGAATTTACTAATGACACTTAACCAATCCAAATTGACGGGAAAGGGAACTAAGTAGTAAACCTTAGAAAACAATGATTCTGGATACTAAGTGGTAAATCTTAGTTAGTAAAACTAAGTAGTAATTCTTAGTATAACACAGGAAGGAGCGAATGTCCGTCTGAGTAGAAAGAAGGCTCCAACGAATTGGGTTACGAAGCCCGAGGCTTCGAGGGGACGTGAGGGTACTCTTGGTATCCCTCTGTGAGGCTGCAGATGATCCGCCTGGGCCCACAGAGGTTAAGATCTGCGTGGAAGAACCAGGGGTATGCCTTGGTTGCAATATATGGCAACCTAAAGAGTAGGATGGACTGGCGTGATTCGGCGAGAAAACGGTAGCCTTGTTATAGCAACTCGTCGTCTACCATCCATCTTCAGTCAATCGAGATACGTGAAGCGGAAAGGCGGAGAACTCCAAAAGACCATATACTTGCTATCTAGTTATGGGTGAGGATGGCCATAGGATAGTGGGGCACCGGGGGCCGGCGTATAGTTCTCATTTTCCAAGGTGTGCCTTTCATTAGTTGAGGGAGGGGTCAAGTGGGACCATAGCCACTGAAATAAAAACAGACCTTAGCATCTGCATCGGCAGATATCTGAAAGCTCCCGACCGAGTTCTGTATTCCTTGACTTGCCCTGACATAGGACTCGGACTGCACATTACAGGACATGTGCATCTAGACAAGCGATAACGGTTCGCGATACATGCGTGGGGAAGTATAGGAACATATACCACTCTAGGTATTGTGTCCTAGACTTGGGGGCATCGATTGGACTAGGGGGCATAAATCCTGAATCCGAGAAGCGTTCAGCAGATAGCGTAAACTCTAGTTGAAACTAAAAAGCACTTGATAGAAAACCCTAGATTAGATCCAGGTAACAAATAAATAAATGGATGCCTGAACGCGATGGAAACTACAGGGATTGGGATCACGTTATCGTTACTAGTTGGGACACTAGTTAGGCGGTGCAGAGATATAGAAACCAGTATAACAAGGAAATACCGAAGCAGCGAAAGTATTAGAGCATATCCAGTTTGTCTTATCTTAGCATATCTTGTGATTATCTTGTCTAATCTTGCTGACCCTATGATCATGGTGTTATCTTGTATTCAGTTAATTCATGTCGTTCTGTTGTTCCATGTTCATATGCTAGAAGTTACTGAACTTACACAGGCTTTACATCTGACTCTGTTTTTCTTTCGTCTTCTTTACTTCCGCCCCCCCCCCCCCCCCAGGTAGTAAAGGAGGGAATAGTATAGCTCATGTTAAGTTGGACTGTCACTCTTTCCCATCTTGAAGATTTGTCGAAGTTTGCTTGGATTCTCTTTTCAGATGCTATGGCTGGCTCTTGCTACATTAGGAAATATAAATGTATTTTTATGCTTCTTTATTTTGTAAGACAGATGACACTCTGATATTGTAAAGAAATCTTTGTACAAACTATTTTATCAATAAAGCAAAGTTTTATTTTCCGCTGTTTAATTTCTGTCTGTCTTGTAATTTATCTGCATCTTTTACCCTAAATGCTCCACAGAACTTAGTGCATTCCCTTTGTGAGTGACACTAATGGACGTGGGGTGTTACACGTGGTATCAGAGTTGAAGGTTACCAGATCAGATAAATGATTTGAAAAATTATTTTCAAAATGGTTTTTAAAGAAGCATTTTCAAGAGAAAAGATTTGTTTTAAAAGACATATTCCCCAAAGCCATACGCACTATCTTCTCTTCCTCTGTTTAAATTCTTGTCTCCTTCTTTCTTGAGTCTCTGGGGCTCCTGGCTTTCTGGGAGGTAACCTCATCGAAAGGCGAAGTAGTGCCCGACTTCCATCTATAACCGTAGTAGTTTCACCTGCGGCTAGTTTTCTTTCAAGCTTATATGGTTTTCTGTACGATGGAAGCAGCCTTCGAGAGATTTGTCAACATGACTACACACAGAAGGGGATGAGGAGTTTGGCTAAGGAGCATAACCCTAGGATGAGGAATTCATGGATGTAGACTTAGCACACGAAGGAGGAAGAAATTATAAAACCTAAGACAAGAGGAAGTATCTTTACTAGGGTATGATAGGGCATATACTTAAGGACAAGGGCAAGAACGAGGACGAGATTTTCAGAAGGACAAGTACATGCTTTCGCCACCAAGCATACCTAGGAGAAAGGTAGTCCGGTTGGAAGAGTCTAGTTTTCTGTTCGTACTATTTCCTTAGGTTCTAGCGCTTCTCATTTGTTCATATCCACTTCCATAGTTGAGTCTCTGCACCATAGTACTTGTATAGTAGAAAGATCCCACTAGAGTCTCAAATCCAATCGTTGGTCCGACCAATTTATTTTTGGTTAGTAGGGATTTGAGAATAGCTATCGAGTTTGCTTATATCATCTCACGTAGATCGTCTAAATTCGGAGGAGATATTCCTTGGGTGCTTGTCTGATATTGGTTTAGGCCTTTGGGGCTTGTACTTGAGGAAGGTAAAGATCGACTAGGATGGTTTGCGTGAGAGATGAATAGTTGTGGCAGGCACTCTAAAAAGCACGTAGTAACCTTTCGACCCTTATAGTTATGGAATGGCGGATAAGAGGGAGACCTCAAACCATCTTAGTGCATACACTTGGTATCATGATTGACATCTGTTTAGCTTGGAAATGGAGATCAGAAACTTCACAATCGTGAAGTTAAGATACAGTGGAGTAAAGCTCAAGAAGGCTAGATACTAGTATCATACCCTTTTTCCTTAAGGGTGCATCCTTTATTTCTTTGTTCAGGAGCTTTACGCATATTTGTTTCTCTCTTTCCAAAGTATATCCTCTAGGTCGTATCTTCGATCTTTAGGTAGAAGCCAATGGATGTAAACATGTATTTGAAACATGTTATAGTTGGTGGTTGCAAGTGGTTGCTAATGGTTGCTCGTGAATGCATATGCATACGTATTAGGCTCTAGATCAGTTCAGACGCTTTCATATTGCATTTACAGATATGTATTTGTTTGTAAATTGAACTTGATATGTTATCATATGGGTGTTGCATATGGATGAATGGCCATGCACTCATATAGCATTTACATAACTAGGGATGCTTGCATACATGGTTGGACGCATGGCACTGACATGACTCGCATTAAGGAGGTCGACTGAATCAGTAGACCGCCTGATTTTACAGTAGATAAAGACATATACACACACTATGCATATGAACATGAAAGCATTAGAAATCTTTTAAGGACAATGGATGCCTGCGAGTGAATGTTTGAGTAGATGGGTGATTGGATGGTAGGACACATTCTTCCTAACTTAAAGATTTCAGGGACGAAATCCTTTTTAAGTGAGGGAGAATGTAACACCCCGTAATTTTGTAACGCTAAGATTCACAAATCAAGGAAGAATTAAAAGTTAGTATCAAAATCAAGGGAAACAGGCTGCGCCATAGCATTCGTCTCGGAATTCTACGTGAAAACGAGTCTGAGTTTGTGTAAATTGGAGTCCGTATGAGGGAGATATGGCCTCCGGAAGATTCAGCGAAGTTCAAAATTCAAAACAGGTCAAGTTCAAAATTCAAATCGGACCCAGGTTGGGCTGGGCAGGAATTTTCCCGCCCAAGGCACCCAGGTCGACTGGGTAGTCGACCTGGGGGTCGACTCCCCCCCCCCCTCCCCCCGTTTTTCCAGCTTTCTGCACCTGGTTCATTCTGATGTATTTGGTCACGTTTTCTGACCCGGTTCGTCCGCTTAACACTATATAAATAGCCCTGGTCTTCTTCTCTATTCATAATTCTTTTCTATCCTTATGCTGCCTCTAAGAAATGAATAAATACATAAATAAATAATATATAAACCAAGACGAGGAAATGCTGCTAAGAGATTTTGAAGAAGAGGAGCTAGGATTCAAGAGGAGGTTCAAACGACCTCAACGACTGTTTTTCTACGAATCTTAGCAACGCCATCTTTCTGTTCTAATCTAATCTCTGTAAGTCAGTTATTTCTAGATTTGAACGTTTTTCTCTGTTCGTGACATGAAATTAAAGGAATAAAAGAATATGCCAAATCTCTCTCTCTCTCTCTATTCGAATCAGTGCCTATACTCTTGAACCTAATTAAGAACTGTTATGATTCGAGGACAAATAAGACCATGACTATGAAACTATGGACCTTAAAACCATATGCCTCTTTGACTATGAACATTGCCTATAACTATGGACATTGCCTATGACCATGAACATTGCCTATGACTGTGACTGTGACGATGAGGATTATTTTCTTGACTAAGCCTATGCCTTTGAATAGGAAATATAAACTATTGCCTATGACATAACAAGGACATCTGTGATTAAACACCTGTGATTCATGACTAGGAAAGTGTTGCTTAAGTTTTGTGACTATGAAGTTGGGTCTAAACCCGATCATCTATTCTGTCTATTCTTGGTTATCTTTGGTTTTAGACCTTGGGAATTTACCTATTAATTTAGGTCTACCCATGTTCTTGAACCTACGTCTCTATTCTGTCTATTCTTGGTTTTCTTTGGTTTTAGACCTTGGGAATTTACCTATCAAGTTAGGTATACCCATGTTCTTGAACTGACGTCGTTATTCAACCCTTTTTATGCAAGTTAGTATGTCCATCCTTTTTCATAGCATCTTTGGTTCATTCCCTATTTTCTACGAGTCTAGATTTATCCATAATCTAGATTGAATCGCAATTGTACGAACGGTGGGAATACGATTTGGGCATAATGTGAAATGTACTAAAACATAGTTATAAACTTGGAATTTGGCATAAATTGGGAACATGAATTATGGCATGTTCATAGGAATACAAATTGGATAAATCTAACATAAATTATAGGATGTGTAATTTGAATCTAGTATTGACTTGTAAATCTAGCATTTACATGAGTTATAAACTAGAATAATACGTCTAATTTGACGTGAACTGTAATTAGAATGTTAAATCAGGATTGGATTAGCTAATTTGGCGTAATAAGTATATTGGTATAAATTTGAGATTGGCCATAATTGGGAACAACTTTTAGGTTTAGCAAAATCATGGATAGTGACACTTAATTGGTATAGTTTACATACCAAAAGCCATAAATATGATATAGAGGGGAAAATGGGCCATAGGAATAAATGTTGATAGTTTACATTAAAAGGGTAATTAGGAATAATTTACTTATAGAATTTGGCCTAAATGAGGAAATGTAAATTTAAACAAATTAAAGGTTTATTAACGACATCTCTTTTAATGGTACACCAGAAAGTTCTAGGGTGACAAAGAGGATAGTGTCTAGGCTTGGGTTT
Source organism: Allium sativum (assembly GCA_030737875.1). Lineage (NCBI taxonomy): Eukaryota > Viridiplantae > Streptophyta > Magnoliopsida > Asparagales > Amaryllidaceae > Allium > Allium sativum. The sequence continues at coordinate 15,647,763 of CM060912.1, forward strand.
GGAAAATACAAGTTTCCTGCTCTCCCCGGCTATCGCTAACTGATGCGACGAACGGGATGGTTACTTTCGAAACTTGATTTGAAAATAAATTGAAACCTTTTGAACTTGGAAAACACGAATATGCCTAGCCCGAGGTTAGACTGAGTTGCGATGTAAACCTGCCCGGAACCAACCGGCACATCCAGTAGTCGCAACAATACTTGTCTAATGTGAGTGGTAGCGGCTTAAATTTATTTAGTTAAAGCAAGAACAAGAGTGGTAGGGTTAAGTTAACTAAGGCACTTAACCAGTTCAACATGATAACTAGACTGATGGGTGGGGTTAGGTTCAGACTGACACTTAACCAACTTAACACAGTTAAGCTAGAATGAGAGGGTTAAGTCCATAGGAACACTTAACCAACTTAACACAGTTAAGCTAGAATGGGAGGGCTAAGTCCATAGAGACACTTAACCAAACTCAAGGTAGCAAAATGAGACTGGTAGGGGTTAAGTAAAGTTAATACACTTAGCCAAATTAATATGTTAGCATATCTTGTGATTATCTTGTCTAATCTTGCTGACCCTATGATCATGGTGTTATCTTGTATTCAGTTAATTTATGTCGTTCTGTTGTTCCATGTTCATATGCTAGAAGTTACTGAACTTACTCGGGTTTTACGTCTGACTCTGTTTTTCTTTCGTCTTCTTTTCTTCCACCCCCCCCCCCCAGGTAGTAAAGGAGGGAATAGTATAGCTTAGGTTAAGTTGGACAGTCACTTTTTCCCAGCTTGAAGATTTGTCGAAGTTTGCTTGGATTCTCTTTTCAGATGTTATGGCTGGCTCTTGCTACATTGGGAAATATAAATGTATTTTAATGCTTCTTTATTTTGTAAGACAGATGACACTTTGATATTGTAAAGAAATCTTTGTACAAACTATTTTATAAATAAAGCAAAGTTTTATTTTCCGCTGTTTAATTTCTGTTTGTCTTGTAATTTATCTGCATCTTTTACCCTAAATGCTCCATAGAACTTAGTGCATCCCCTTTGTGAGTGACAATAACGGATGTGGGGTGTTACAATAAGCCACTACTTTTCCTTCTTGCATAAGAACAACGCCTAGTCCCATTCCGTAAGCATCTATGTATACTGTAAACATGTTGCTTCCATCAGGCAATGTCAGAATTGGTGCTGTTGTTAGAGCTTTTTTCAAACGTTGGAAAGCAATATCGCAATCGAAATCCCAATTGAAAGCTAGGTTCTTCTTTGTCAATCTTGTCAGTGGAGCTGAGATTTTGCAAAATCTTTGGTAAATTTTCGATAAAAGCCTGTTATCCCGAGAAAGCTTTGGACTTCGGTTGCGTTTCGAGGAACCTTCCAATCTTGCACAGCAACTACTTTCGCGGGGTCCATAGCTATCCCCTCTTTGGACACCACGTGTCCAAGGAGCCTAACTTCTTCCCTCCAGAAATGGCATTTGAGAATTTCGCCTTCAACTGATGTGCACGGAGAGTATCCATGACTTCTTTTAGATGCTGAGCATGCTCTTACTCATTCTTTGGCAAGATCAAAATATCGTCTACGAAGACTACCACAAACTTATTGAGGAACTCTCAGAACACCCGGCTCATTAAATCAACGAAGTAAGCGGGTGCATTTATCAAGCCGAAAGGCATGACAAGCCACTGGAAGAAAAGATATGGAATTCTGAACGCAGTCTTATCAATGATGTCTTCAGCCACTCTTAGCTGATGAAACCCGGTAGCCAAATCTAATTGGGAGAAAACCGATGCACCTACAAGCTGATCGAACAAATCATCTATTCTCGGGAGTGGGTGCCTATTCCTCTTGGTCCGCTTGTTTAGCTCCCTATAATCAATGCACAAGCGAAGCGAACCGTCCGCTTTAGTTGCGAACTGTAGCACCCCATTCAGAAATACTCCGCCTTATAAACCCCTTCTCAAGCAATTCTTTAACTTGCTTGCTGAGTTCTTTCCTCTCCCTCGGAGCCATGTGTCTAACAGGTAAAGCAACGGGTTTTGCATTGTCCACGAGGTATATGCGGAAGTCTATCTCCCGCTTCGGAGGTAAGCCTTTTACCTCTTCAAACACATCCAAGTATTCACGGACAACCCTTACAGACTGCAAGTTCTCAACAGACGCATCAAGAGATTCTAGATAACTAAGCACAACGGAGTTCATGGGATTACAAGAAATTTCGAGAGTGTTACCAAGGCGAGTCATGAGTCTAACCATTTTCTTTTCGCAATCAAGGATGGAATCATTACTGGATAGCCAGTCCACGCCTAGAATCAACCCATAGCCCGTGAAGCCCAAAACAAAGGCATTACATCTAAACCCAATGCTTAGGATAGATATTTTCAAATCCAAACAAACCATTGACAAATAAACTAAGCCCCCAATTGGATTTGAAACAACCAAGGAATCCTCTACTATGCTGGTGTCTAGGTGCAGAGATTCCACTAAAGCAGTAGATATAAAAGAGTGCGATGCGCCAGAATCAAATAGTGTACGAACAGGATGATCAAAAAGATAGACTAAACATTCGACAGAAATATTTCTACCTTGTTCTTGTGGAGGTGCCGTGAGAGCGTGAACTTGTCCTCCAGGAGAAGGTCCAGCTCCCTGTCCTTGCTTCCTTGGGCAGGCCCTAGCCATGTGTCCTGTCTCACCACAGTGGAAACAGCCACACATCTTCCTTTTCTTCTTCTTGCAGTCTTTAATCAGATGTCCAGGAATGCCACAGGAATTACACTTTCTCTTTTCATGGGATTTGTTGCTTTTCCCACCTTTTTTTAAATCAGCCTTCTTGTTCTGCGATCCCTCCCCCTTCTTATCTTGAGGCACTTCCGCTTTTGCCTCTTTCTTGCCCTTGTCTTCCTCATGTAAGAGTGCCATGTCCACTAACCTCTCGTAAGTAGTCCCCATAGGTATATGAGTCATAGCCGAGCTGTGAAGTGGCTCATTCAATCCCTTGACAAAATGGAGAGCCTTCTTATGAGGAGTATTCACTAAGTCCAGTCCAAATCGGGCTAGCTAATTGAATTGATTGACGTACTCCTTGACCGTTATACTTCCTTGCTTAAGAGATAAGAACTTTTCCAGCTGTAAACTTCGTTCAGCCTGTGAGAGGAATTTCATCTGAAACCTTATTCTAAAATCCATTCATGTGTCAATTGGTCTTTCAGCATTAGTGACTTCCCACCAATAGGAAGCTTCGTCTTTGAGCAACCATACAGCCAACTGTATCTTCTGCCTATCATCCACCTCGAAGATAACGAACAGATCCTCAGTTTCTTTGAGCTAGTTCCTTGCTTCTACGAATGATTCAGTTCCCTTGAAATCCTTTCCACCCATGGCCCTAAAGTCTCTATAAATCTTTGAGAAAGCATTTGTACAAGGAGGAGGAGGAACCGCTGCAGTTGGAGGAGGAGGAATATCTATTGGGCATGTGTCGTTGGCCCTAGCCTCTAAGTACCTCCTGAACCAGCAAGGTATCGGTACACTCTCTGGAAGGCTAAGATTCCCTGACAAGATGAAAAGAAAAAGAAAAGATTCAAAACGAAGGATAGAAAGATAGTGCATATGGCTTTGGGGATTATGCCTTTTTAAATTTAAAACAACACTCTTTCTTGTAAAATGCTTCTTTATATTCCTTTTTTTTGAAAATAATTTTCAAAAACTCTTATTTGATCTGGTAAACCTTTGCTCTGAAACCAAGTGAAACACCCCACCTCCGTTAATCACAAAGGGAATGCCTTAACTTTGGTGGAGGGTTATAGGTACAAGACACAGAAAATTGTACAAGACAGAAAAATATAAGCAGCGAAATTCAAATTATTTATTGCATACGTGGTTCAATACAAAAGCATCACATCAAATTGTCTCAAAACAACTTCCAAAAGTTTGAAACAACCCTTATGAAAGTTTATCCTATTATGCTACTGCGGAATAAAAGTTCTAATTGTTTTCCGCTGCTCAAATTTGTCTATTTTGTAATTTTATCTGTTCTATACTCTTATGACCCCCACTAAAGTTAACGCATTCCCTTTGTGAGTGACCTTAATGGAGGTTGGGTATTACATGTGGTATCAGAGCTGAAGGTTACCATAACGGATAAAAGATTTTGGAAACTATTTTCAAATGCATATTTTGAAGAAAATGTTTTCGAAACCATGATTTAAAGAAGCATTTTCAAGGAAAAGTATTCTTATTTTAAAAAGGTATATTCCCCAAAGCCATATGCACTATCCTTCTTTTCTTTGTTTTGAATCCTTTCCTTTTTCTTTTCAGCATGTCTGGGGAACCCGAGATACATGAGGGTGTTCCGATACCCACTAGGTTCATACAATACCTAGAGGCTAGGGCCACTACCGCGGGCCCAGCCAACATTGCTCCTCCTCCTCCAGCTATTGTCGCTCCTCGCGTAGATGCTTTTGCTAAGATTTGTAAGGGCTTCCGTGCTATGGGCGGAAAGATCTTTAAAGGGACTGAGACGTCTGTTGAAGCATGTAACTGGCTCAAGGAAACAGAAGAGTTGTTTGTTATCTTTGAAGTGGATGATAGGAGGAAGATACAATTGGCCGCTTGGCTAATGAAGGAAGGAGCCTCTTACTGGTGGGAATTTACTAGTGTTGAGCAAACAGTTGAGACTTGGGTGGACTTTAGGCGGAGGTTTGAGATGAAGCCTCTCGCCAGCTGAACAAAGCCTACAGATGGAGAAGTTTCTAGCTCTCAAATAAGGGAGTATGTCAGTCAAGGAACATGTCAACAAATTCAATCTGCTTGCAAGATTTGGGTTGGAGTTGGTAGATACACCTCATAGGAAAGTTTTACGTTTTGCTAGAGGCTTGAATGAACCATTGCATGATCTAGCTATGCCTCATATTCCAATGGGTGCAACTTTAGAGAGATTGGTCGACATGTCGCTATTACATGAAGAATACAAGGGTGGGAAGAAAGAAGTGAAGAAGAATGAACCTCAAAACAAGAAGGTGGACAATAAGAAGGGTGGAAAGAACAACAAGCCACGTGACAAGAGGAAGTGTAACTAATGTGGTATCATTGGCCACATCGCTAAAGACTGTAGAAAGAAGAAGAGGAAGATGAGTGGTTGTTTCCATTGTGGCGAGACAGGATATGTGGTTAAGGATTGCCCAAAGAAGCAAGGGCAAAGGGCATGACCTTCTAGAGGGCAAGTTCATGCTCTCATGGCACCCACTCAAGAGAGAGGTAGAAATATTTCTGTTGAAAGTTTAGTTTTTCTTGCTGATCATCCTGTACGCACTCTTTTTGATTCTGGTGCTTCACATTCTTTTATATCTGCTTCTATAGTAGAGTCTCTGCACCTTAGTACATGTATGGTAGAGGATCCTATTGTTGTCTCAAATTCGATTGGGGGTTCGGCTCATTTATCTATGATTTGCTTGGATTTGGGAATATCTTTACTTAGTGTTGAGTTTCGATGTAATGCATATGTTCTTGGTTTCATGGGCTATGGGTTGATTCTAGGGATGGATTGGTCATCCAGAAATGGTGCCATTCTCGATTGTGAAAGGAGGGTTGAAAGACTTTTGACTCGTCTCGGTAATACCCTCGAATTCTTGTGTAACCCCAAGGGTTCTGTCATGCTTAGTTACCTATAATCTCTTGATGCATCTGTTGATAATTTGCATTCTGTTCTAGTAGTCCGTGAGTATCCTGATGTTTTTGATGAGGTAAAGCGTTTACCTCCAAAACATGAAATAGATTTCCGCATATACTTGGTTGATAATGCCAAAACAGTTGCTTTACCCGTACGACACATGGCTCCTGAGGAAAGGAAGGAGCTTAGTAAAAAAGTTAAAGATTTTCTTGAGAAGGGGTTTATTAGGCCAAGTATTTCTGAATGGGGTGCTCAAGTAGTATTCACTACTAAGGCGGATGGTTCACTTTGCTTATGTGTGGATTATAGAGAGTTAAACAAGCTGACTAAGAAAAATAGGCACCCACTTCCACGAATAGATGATTTGTTTTACCAGCTTGTAGGTGCGTCCGTTTTCTCACAACTAGATTTGGCTACGGGTTTTCATCAACTAAGAGTGGATGAGGATAGTATAGACAAGACTGCTTTTAGGACCCCTGACGGTTTCTTTGAATGGCTCGTCATGCCTTTCGGTTTGACGAATGCACCGCCTATTGTGTTGACTTGATGAGTAAGGTGTTTAGGGAGTTCCTTAATAAGTTTGTGGTAGTCTTCGTGGACGACATATTGATTTTCTCAAAGAATGAGGAAGAACGTACTTTGCATTTGAGGGCAGTCATGGATACCCTTCGAGCACATCAGCTTAAAGTGAAGTTCTCCAAATGTAACTTTTGTAGAGAAGAAGTAAGGTTTCTAGGATGTGTGGTGTCCAAAGACGGTATAGCTGTAGACACCGCAAAAGTAGTTGCGGTGCAAGATTGGAAGATCCCAAAGAATGCAACAGAGGTGCGAAGCTTTTTTGGATTAGCGGGCTATTATAGGAAGTTCATTAAGGACTTTGCGAAGATATCAGCCCCACTTACTAGACTGACGAAGAAGAATCTAGCCTTTGCTTGGGACATTGATTGTGACATTGCTTTCCAACGATTGAAAAGGGCTCTTACAATAGCCCCAGTATTGACATTGCCAGATGGGAGTAAAATGTTTACAGTATACACGGATGCATACGGTATAGGACTAGGCATTGTCTTGATGCAAGAAGGGAAGGGAGTAGCTTATGGTGGAAGACAGTTGAAAGTATATGAGGAAAACTACCCAACCCACAATCTAGAGTTAGCTGCCATCATTTCTGCGCTTAAGTCTTAGCGCCGTTATCTCCTAGGTGAGAAGTTTGAATTGTATACTAACCATAAATCGTTAAAGTACTTTTCTCGTAGAAAGATCTTAACTTAAGGCAACAAAGGTGGATGGTGTTCTTAGCATCCTACGATTTTGAGATCGCATATACCCCTGGCAAGGGTAACATTGTAGCTGACGCCTTGAGTAGGAAGAAGTTGACTTTGAGTCCTATGTTTGTGGAGAGGCAGAGCTTAGAGTACACACCGGCCTTTGACTTTAGACCCTATGTCGATTATGTAGCTGGTTTGTTAGCATCCTTAGAGGTGAGACCTACGCTTTTGGGACGGATTGGAGAGGCCCAGTGAGATAACCCACAGTTGCTTGAGCTAGTAGAAAAGCTTATAGGAGGGGAGTCTTCGAGCCATTTTGGTAGGTATACCCTAGATGACAAGGGTTGGTTACATAGGGATGAGAGACTTTGTGTACCACAAGACGAGAACTTAAGGAAGACAGTTCTTAGGGAAGCCCATCATTCTAAAATGACCATACATCCCGGTGGTGACAAGATGTACAAAGACATGAAGCGAGTTTTCTTTTGGGCCAGAATGAAGAAAGACATGGCTAAGTTCGTTTCTAAATGCTTGGTATGTCAGCAAGTCAAGGCTGAGCAAAAAAAGCTCGGTGGACTGCTTCATCCTCTAGAGGTTCCGCAATGGAAATAGGAGAGTATCTCGATGGACTTTATAGATGGGATGCCTAGGTCTAGAAGAGGCAATACCAGTATTTGGATGATAGTGGACAGACTTGCGAAGAGTGCCTACTTCATTCCTGTCAAGAGAAAGAGGACTGCATCATCGTTAGCACTTACTTATGTTAGGGAGATAGTTCGTTTGCATGGGTTACCTTCTAGCATAGTAAGCGATCGTGATCCTATCTTTACTAGTGACTTTTGGAAAAGTTTGTAAGAAGCCATAGGGACTTAGTTATGCTTGAGCATGGCATATCATTCTCAGACGGACGACCAAACCGAGAGGGTGAATCAGATTCTAGAAGACCTTTTGAGGCTTTGTATCTTGGACTTTGGCGGGACATGGGAGGACCACCTTCCACTGGTAGAGTTTGCGTATAATAATAGCTATCAGTTTAGCAGTGGCATGACACCTTTTGAAGCTTTGTATGGACGGCCATATAGATCACCAAATTGTTGGTGGGAATCCACAGATAAGCTAGTACTTGGGCCAGATATGATTAGAGAGACTTCAGAGAAAGTGGATCTAATTCGAAGACATATGAAGACCGCGCATGATAGGCAAAAGTCGTATGCTGATAGAAGAAGGACCGACCTTGAGTTCAGTGTTGGAGACATGTTCTTTGTTAAAGTATCACCGTTAAGGAATGTTATTCGCCTTAGGTCTGTAGCAAAGCTAGCACCGAGATTCATAGGACTATCTCCTATTACAGAGAGAGTTGGACAGATGGCCTACAGAGTAGAGTTGCCCGAGAAGCTTAGTGGTGTACATAATGTGTTTAACGTATCACATTTGAGGAAGTGCTTACATGACACCGCGGAAGTGGTGGAGCCGAGCATACTTGAGGAAGTTGAAGTGGAGTGAGGTGCCACAATTAGACGAGCCCCTACATGCATCCTTGGATAGGAGGTCAAGAGGTTACGTAACAACGAAGTCAAGCTAGTCAAAGTACAATGGGGAAGTGATGAAGGAGACGCTACTTGGGAGACGGAAGCTAAGATGCGTACGTTGTATCCTTTTCTCTTTGAGGGTATGTTCTTAATTTCCCCTTATTCTACTGCTTTGTTTATACTTATTCTATCGTTTAGGATGTCCTCTTGATTATATCATCGACCTTTAGCTAGGACTATCCTATGATTGTAAACATGTATTTGAGACATGTTATGTTTGGTGGATGCAAGTGGATGCAAGTGGTTGCTAGTGGTTGCTCGTGGATGCATTTACACACACACCTTAGGCACTAGATCAACTCAAGTCACTTTCACATTGCATATGCATATATATATATATATATATATATATATATATATATATATATGTTCGGTCATGGATGATTGATATTGGACGTGTTATCATATGAATGTTGCATATGGATGAATGATTGTACACTCATGTAGAGGTTATGAAGTACATTAGGAATAATTACATACATAATTGGACTCATGGCACTAACATAATTTGCATTAAGGAGGTCAACTGAATCAGTAGACCGCCTGATTTTGCATTAGACAAGGAACATATACACACACACTTTTACATATGTTCATATAGCATTAGAATTTTTTTTTAAGGACAATGGATGCTTGTGAATGATGGTTGAGTAGATGGATGTTGGATGGTAGGATGCATTCTTCTTAACTTAGAGATTTCGGGGACGAAATCCTTTAAGTAGGGGAGAATGTAACACCCATATTTTTCTATGAATATTAATAGACGAATTAAAAGAATACTTAATTTTAAAACTGAGAATTAAGTAAAACAGACTATACCATTGCGTTCATCTCAAAATTCTGGTCAAGATGGACCCAAAGTTTGCATTAAACGGATAATGTATGAGAAAGTTATGGACCTTGGAAGTTTGTATACATATAAGGAAAAAATATGTATAAATATAAATTAGAAAAATAAAAATCAACCTAAAATTCAAGAAAAAAATTCAAAACAGCGGAAGCGGGAAGGCAAAACGCCAAAACGACCTATTTTATGAGTCGACCCGAGACCTGCTACCCGAGACCTACTGGATCGACCCCAGGGTCAACTCAGGGTGTTTGGAATCGACCCCGTCGGCCTAGAATGGTCTGTGATGAAATTTTGTGTTTTACGGCTTATGTGTTGCATTGTGGTTGGCTGAGTGACGTGTCTCTTTGGTTTAGATGGCTCTGATGACTCCTATGCTGCTCTAAAGGCCATGGTTTTCCTAACACACCTATAAATCATATCCAAACCTAAACCCTAATTCTATTATTCACTCTCATGGCACCTCCATGCCGCCAAACTCTCATCTAAATCTAGCCGCCACTAAAACCTAAATCAATTCAAAAAGTTCTTCATCAACCTAGAGGATTAATCAATATCAAGTTAGAGTTCTTCAACAACAACAAGCGATTCAATTATCTTTTCTAATCCAAAACGCTGTAAGTTTAGTTATTTTTAGATTTGAACACTTAAATCTAGTCTTGACATGTAATAAGATGAAATTGAGACTATGCCTGATTCTAAGTTGTTCTTTTGCTTTTATTCTTATTCTCATGATGTTATTATCATCAGTTTATCTTGTTGTACATCAGTTTTCATGTTCATGATGATGTTCTTATCAATTCTTAGCCTTCATGCCTGTGATGATATTTTCATGCCTATTTTCTCTCTGTTCTTATTTTATGCAACTTCTATCTCCCCCTGTTTATTTTCTGTTATTGAACCTGGGTTAACTTCGAACCTAGGCTGAAATCGCGAAATACGAATGTTTGGAATATGAGGAATATTGGGTATTGCCTATTTGGGTGAATTTATAGGCATAACATGTTTGGTGGAATTATTGGGCATAATACATATTTGGTTGAATTATTGGGCATAATTTGTGACATGCTTGGTGGAATTATTGGGCATAATTTGTGATGGATATGCATATCCAAACCAAAACCCTAGTTCTATTATTCACTCTAATGGCGCCTCCATGCCGCCAAACTCTCATCTATAACTAGCAGCACCTAAACCCTAAATCAAATCAAAAAGTTCTTCATCAACCTAGAGGATTAATCAATATCAAGTTAGAGTTCTTCAACAATAACAAGCAATTCAATTATCTTTTCTAATCCAAATGCTGTAAGTTTAGTTATTTTTAGATTTGAACACCCAAATCTAGTCTTGAGATGTAATAAGATGAAATTGACACTATGTCTGATTCTAAGTTGTTCTTTTGCTTCTATTCTTATTCTCATGATGCTATTATCATCAGTTTATCTTGTTGTTCATCAATTTTTCATGTTCATGATGATGTTCTTATCAAGTCTTAGCCTTCATGCTTGTGATGATATTTTCATGCCTATTTTCTCTCTGTTCTTATTTTATGCAACTTCTATCTCCCTCTGTTTATTTTCTTTTATTGAACCTGGGTGAACTTCAAACGTAGGCTGAAATCGCGAAATACGAAAGTTTGGAATATGGGGAGTATTGGGTATTGCCTTTTTGGGAGAATTTATAGGCATAACTTTTTTGGTGGAATTATTGGGCATAATACATGTTTGGTGGAATTATTGGGCATAATTTGTGACATGTTTGGTAGAATTATTGGGCATAATACATGTTTGGTGGAATTATTGGGCATAATTTGTGATGGATATGGGGTATTATTATTATTATTGCAAGTTTGGGTAAATTGGCATGTAAATCAATATTTGGGCATATGTAAATTGGCATGCAAATCGATAATTAGGCATATGTAAATTGGTATGTAAATCAGTAATTGGGCATATGATAATTGGCATGTAAAAATTGGAATTTGGACATAATAGGCAAGTATATAATTTAATTAAATCTAATGGCCGCCTAAGACACGAGGTTAGATTTGAGTTGTGGTGTAAGGCTGCCCGGAACCGCCCGGCACATCCAGCAACCGCAACGACAACAATCTAATGTGAGAGGTCAAAGGCGAAGATTAGATGGGTAATAATGCCTAACACGAGGTTAGAATGAGTTTGTGGTGTAAGACTGAGCGGAACCGCCCGGAACATCTAGCAACCGCAAACAACAAGTCTAATGTGAGAGGTTAGCGCATTGAATGCTTGAACCCGAGGTTGGAATGGGTTTGCGGTGTAAGACTGCCCAGAACCGCCCGGCACGACCCAGCTACCATAAATAAGTCCAATGTGAGAGGTTGATGCATTAATAAATAATTAATGCTAAACAAACATGTTAAGTATGGTAGGGTTAAGTCAACATGCAACACTTAACCAATATGACATGCCAAGTGGGTGGGTTAAGTAACTTGACTGGATTAATGACACTTAACCAATATAACATGATGAATGGGTGGGTTAAGTAAACTTGAATTGATTGATTGATGACACTTAATCAATATGGGGGGTATACGAATAAACTCTAGGAAAACCCTAGTAGCGGGACCCTTTTCAGCAGTAACCCACATTAGGTATCAACGGGACCTTGAGCTAGGCAGGGTGGGGCACGATTAATGGGCTGATTATAAGCGGTCAAAATAACGGCAAGTGGTACGGCAGTGCAGGTTCTGACAGATTACGGGCGTGAACGTAATTCCGGCATAGGAAAATTTAGACACTGAGTACCAAGTAGGTATAAAGCTGTGCACTCTAGAACTGTATCGGGTTGCCACCCTAGGAAATGGTACACACTATGGTGGGACCAGCACAGGTATCTACAAGTAGGGGTCGGATTGATACAAACACATGCGGAACGTTATGAGTAGGAGCCGATCAATTAAGATAGGTACGGTGGGGGCAAGTAAACTTTCAATATGAGGTGGGACCCTCATTCGTGAGATATGTACCTATAAACTATCATGTGGGAAATGGGGATCACTTATCTTGTTTTGTAACAAATGGCATTAGTTAAACACTAGTTAGGTGGTGTAGAGAAATTAGGAATCAGTACGATACCTTATCATGTTCTAGTCTTATCTTATGCGTATCTCGTTATCTTGCGATGCTTATTATCATGGTTATGTTTTGTATCTAGTTTATTCATGTCATGATACCTTTACCTGTTTACATGCTGAAAGTCACTGGACTTACCAGGCTTTATTTCTGACTCTGTTTTCGTTTCGCCTTCTTCCTTTCGTTTCCCCCCTCCCCCCATGTGGTCCACACACTACAATAAAAACCGAGATTAGCGACAGATTTTTAACAGCGGAAAATTCAATCGCTAATTAGCGGCGGATTTCTGTGGGCTTTGTAAGAGAAAATATTTTCGATTTTATAAGTCATCTTATTATAAATTATTACCGTCGAATACTAATTCTGTCGCTAAATCAATGGAAATTGCAGCTCTTTACCGTCATATAATATTTAACGCTAAATTCCGTTGCTAATAGAGTCGGATTACCGTCGACATAATTTTAAAGCTATTTTCCTGCAGTTTTCCAAGAGATTTGAAACGAACTTTTTTATTTTTTATTTTTTATTTATTAAATGTTTTAAGTTTGTGTTATTACTTAGTAATTAATTAGTAAATTTAAATTTTAAATAATTAATGTTAATAATACATTAGTAATTAATAATAAATAATAACTATTAGAAGTAAACAAAATTTAATATATAATGCTAATTAAATTTTTTTTTGAAAATTAATGCTAATTAGAAGTAAATAAATAATAACTATTAGAAGTAAATAAAATTCAATAGTTAATGCTGATTAATTTTCATAATATGTTTTACTTTTATGTTTTTAATAATTATTTGATAAATAGAAATAAATTTTAGATAGTTAATCTTAATAATAATATACTAATGTGGAAAATAAAAAAATTACTATTAACATTTAATTTGTTATACCAATTAAAATTAATAATAAAATGTAATAATTAATAAATAAGAAATATCATTGATCTAGCAATTATTATTATTAATAATTAATTAACAGCTATTACCATACTCCAAAAAGTTAATAAAATTAATCAGTACCACTCACACCTCATCAATCCGCATCCTAATAAAAGAAAAATCACTACCGTCAATCCAAACTGATCAATCCGCGTCATCTGCCATCTTCCCCTAATTCCTGCTAACATTTTCATTAGGGCTTTTTTTTTCATTTCATCCTCACTCCAAATCTTCTTGCTTCAAACAAAGAATGGCGAACTTCGATGGTAGAAATCTATCCTACGTGTTCACCGATTGCTGCGCTACTCTTCCGATTTTGGGTATAGATTTTGATATCGAAATCGTTTTCGGTTTTCAATTTCCGATTTCGATTTTCAATTTCGATTTTGATAACGAAATTGTTTTCGTTTTCGATTGTGTGTGTTTATATAGATATACGATTCCATATTTTTTTATATTGTGTTTTAGGGTTTAGTGATTGACTTTGGTTTTTTGATTATAGATATATTGATTTTAGGCATATCGAAATTAAGCACTGGAAGATGAGTAACCTGATGTTAAACTAAGTTGAAAGCTTGAAATCCTGATATAACTAGATAGTCTATGTCTTTGGTTGATGGTAACAGGGTTTAAGTCATTTTATGATTCATTTTATTCAGTTTATGATTCAAGAACTATAAACATTCTGATATAGTTTATGATTCAGGAACTATAATAGCTTTGTGATTAATCTGCTCATTGTTCTGTTGATTCCTTGCAGACATGGATTTGATGAAGGAGAAGCTCAAGAGCTACTAGTATGGAGCATTGAGACTCAGAAGCATCGAGCATGATATGCAGTGTGATTGGTACTCCATTAGGCCTAATTGTATAACTTGGTTTATAGAAAGAACCAACTATGCTTGAATTTTGGTAATTGTCTCTACCACTTCAAAATTTCCCTCTACCACTTCACCTGTGTATTTCTTATTTCCATCTTCAGCTCACAGCATGCCCGACCCTTGGGTAAAGCCGGTAAAGCTGCCGCTTGGGGCCCAAAAATTCTTAGGGCACCATTTTCGTTTTTCACAAATGCACAAAAACTGATTCGCACAATTCATGAATCATGAATCACACAAACTGAATCACAATCTTAGTATAGCAGCGACTCTCCTCCACTTCCACGTAGCAAGCTTTCGGTCTTGGCAGGCTGTAGCAGCTCTAGGGCACAAACATCACACAAATTCAATTGATAATTCAAGGTACTTAATCTGGATTTTTGTAATTTGTACAATTTACTTATTCAGCGATTTATAAATTGTGAAATTAACATTGAACAGCAGTAAGCAAGGATATCAGGCTTACAAACAGATCCTCGGTATAGCTATGGCAACAGCTATCTAGAGTCTATAGTGTGAACAAAACGCTATTTTTTTTAATGAAATTCAGCTACCTAATTCATTTATAGTCAAAATTGTAATTTAGAAACGTGAAGACAACAAGTAACTATTAAGTAAGAAGATATATAATGGGAAATGAATATATCTAATTTGTTGTTTCTGGTTTAACTCACTCTCCAAATCTATAACACCAAAGCCATATGTGTGCTTTTATATTCTCATGCAGACGCTTATAAGCAAAAGACTCGCAATAACAACATTAGGAGACGCAAGATACAAGAACATGCAATATCAGGTGCACCACCAAATGAAAAAAACAGTTAGTCCTCTAGTAGTAAGCATCTACCTATGTTCTACAAGCAACAAATTTACACTGCAAGTCTGCAATTCAATTTTGATAATTTGATCCTATTTCCACTGTAAGGGCTGAAAAATTACATAACTGTCTATTTTCCTATATCTTAAACATGTTATAGGAAACTTAACAACTTCGACATTGATGTCATGAAATTTACAAAGGTTATGGCTAACATATTTTTTATTGTGATTCCTTGCTGAATTGTTTTGGGTTTGCCTAATCATTTTTTACTTAATATGTCATTAAATTTACAAAGGTTATGGCTAACATATTTTTTATTGTGATTCCTTGCTAAATTGTTTTGGGTTTCCCTAGTCATTTTTTACTTAATATGTCATGAAATTTACAAAGGTTATGGATAACATATTTTTTATTGTGATTACTTGCTGAATTGTTTTGGGCTTGCCTAATCATTTTTTACTTAATATCATTGGAAGTATTATTTATGTAACTTTTTTTAATGTACATCAGAGGTTTCCCAATAGCTTTCAATTGCTTCATTTCCACCCTCTTTATAAAAAAATGATGTTATTTACCAATAGACTATGGTAATATAAATAAAACTGATCAGGGCTTCTTACTGCCATACTGGAAAGAAAAAAGAATCCATCAATAATAGCAATAGTCTTTATATAAGGGCCTTGTTCTTACTTTTCGCTTTAGGTACCAAAAATCTTGGGACCGGCCCTGGCTCATAGAAGGACTACATGATGATATTAATGGAGATGGTGTTCTCGATCATGTCAGGTGTAACAATTTATTTATCTATATAACAATTTTTACCAAAATTTATGCCCAGTATGACATTCTTAATTCATGGTGCAACGATAAACAATTGAACTTTTATAGCTGACTTTTAGAAGTGCTTAAACTTTTTGAATCTACTCGTTCGGTCATTTTAGTATTTTAATATGGTAGATATTATCACAAAGTTTGTGCACAAAGAGAGAGTGAAAGCAATAGTCGGATCGGACAGGGCATTCATAATATTCAACAACAGTTTGTATGTGAAATGTGCCGGAAGTGATGATGTTGCAAGTACATATTTTAATACTCGGGATCATGCTTAGGAGCTCGCAAGTTAGAGGAAGTAAAGATATTTATGTAGAAGAAGTTGGCTACATGTGGCCAAAGGTAGAGGAGATGCACAATGTGTCGAGAAGCTACAGAATAGGAGCTTGTATCGCAGGTTGAACCATAATCTGGAAATGTATTGGAGTGCATCTCAGGCTAGCATAAATTAGCTTCTCTTACAGTTCATGATGCTGGTGAGGTAATGGTAGTTTAACTTGCTTTTGATTATATTTAAGGCAAGTCAAACACTAGAGCTCATGTCCATATATTATACAATACTATAAGTTGTGAAATAGGTGTATATATGCATGATATATGATAAATATATCTTGAGATGGTAAAAGTAAGAAAGTTGCTGAGTTATTTGAAAATTGAAAACGTAGATCAAATGTGAGACCTCACCCATCAGAAAGTTGAGATGGTAATCATTTCATCTTGATTCTGGATCAAAAGCTTCACTAGCTCATTTGGAGCAGCTGCATTTTTAGAAACTGCAGCAGAGACCTCACCCATCAGAAAATCAAATGTGAATAATTCACACCATAGGACTACAGTACTACTTAGAGAACTTCTCATGTCCATTTTGTAGTGATTTTTTTTTTTGCAGGATTTTCCTTTTCTTATACTTTAATATTGAGATGATTGATAAATGAGGCATTGTCCATGAACAAAATGAATATGTCATAAAATTTACGCAGTTGAGCAAGGATAATGATTTGTATCCAAGGAAGCGCCTAATGGAATTGAATGCACTATTTCAACTATTAAGTATATGTAGGGAAAATTTATATAGTAAATTAATGTTATTTCTCTACGTTCACTTTTTTTTTTGAATCATAGCATGGTACATACAAAAGAGAATGAACCATGGTAACATGACACACTTATGCTGTTATGCATATGAAAAACCTTTTATATCAGCATTACCCTATTTGATCCACCCTTGCTATATAATTTCCCCCCCTTTTCAAATTATTTCCACTTCCTTGTCTTTTTCAGCATCAGTACAAGCTCATCAAGGGATAACAAAGATAAATTGAGAACTTCCACAACAGACTTATTTATTTAGAATATGAGATTAAAGAGAAAGAAAAGGAGATTTGCCACAACTATACCTGAAAATTGCTAACTGCCGATCTGTCACTATACAAAAAGACAAGCAAGCATTTATAATCTTTCACCTATTGAAATAAACTTTTCAACATTTGCCTTTAAAAAGCAAAAAACAATTTAGCATTGCCTAGCAAAAGGTCTTCAACACTACATATATATATATATATATATATATATTTGATATTCCGAGAATATAATTTAAATTTGTTTAAACTTTTACATAGCATTTACGTGTGACATGATTGGATTTCACAATTGAATGATGCAGACTTAGTATAAACACTTTTTGATAAGGGAGAGCTACCAGTGCAAGCTCTGAACGCACAGTCAGCATGAACTTGCTATCAATACTGTGCAGGCTGAATTTAAATTTGTTTAAACTTTTACATACATCATGTTATCCATATTTAGTGGTTTAAAATTCCATGCACTTCATACTGTGCAGGCTGAAGCTATCAAGGGTTCTCTTTCTGGGAAAAATACTGTTGTGGCAACACCGACTTCTAGTGGAAAATCATTGTGCTACAATGTACCTATTCTTGAGGCACTTTCCCAAAATAACGTGTCTTGTGCACTATATGTATTCCCTACCAAGGTAGCTACCATATGTTATCTCCCTCAAGACTGAACTTTTTTGTAATTTAAATTTATGGCAATCTTGGCCTTTCTATTTACATTTCTTATGTTTTTGGTAATGTGAGGGAGGAAAAGGTTCCAACTTTTTCTTGCATGCAGGCTTTAGCTCAAGATCAGCTCAAAGCTTTGTTGCATATGACAGATGCTTTCAATGTTGAAATATGTGTTAGGTGTATATAATGGTGATACCTTTCAAGACAAATGTACATGGATTAGGGATAATGCCAGACTGGTGTGGTTCGAGTCTATTTACGCCGTTTGAGCAATGTTGTTAGTTATACCTATTTTGATGTAAATATGACGTTATGCGGTTTTAGTATGGTTATGGATGATATGTGTTTGTATTTGGGATCATGTTAGCACCAACTGCATAGTTTTGTTGTTCATAATTTAGCTTGGTGTATGAACTGGTATGGTTTTTTTGTATGTGATTATGAATGTTCTTTTTAGTTCTAAATTAATATTACTGGCTATTTTATCTTTGTTTTTTAATATATTATTTATTTCAGTGTTCACAGTTGAATGATGTTTGTTATATATATATATATATATATATATATATATATATATTGGCATATCAGAAGGGGAAAAGCAGCAGATTACCAACAAAAAAAGTGAGGTTAAGTTTACTTCAATTTATTTTCCGTCGCTAATCCTTCGGAAATTAGTAAGGGTTTGCCGACGCTTTTTATAAATAATAGTTTATTATAAATAATAATTTATTATAAATATTAATTTATTTTCCGTCGCTAATCCCTTGGTAATTAGTAAGGGTTTACCGACAGATTTTATAAATAATATTTTATACCAAATTAATAATCTGTCAGTAAATCGTCGGTATATAAATAAAAATTAAAATAAAAGTAGATTGATAAATAATATTTATTTTTGTTATAAAATTAGTAAAATGACAGTGAATTGTCGAAAATTTCATGCTAAATTCCGTCGCAAAATCTGACACAAATACCGTCAAGGGTTTTGCCCACCGAGCCTTTATGTCGGAAATCCGTCGCTAAAGCCTATTTAGCGACGGATTAGCAGCGTTTTCTACCACTGCTATTTGCTGTTTTTCTTGTAGTGACAGGGAGGGAATACCACCGCTTAGTTCAGATTCTTTTCAAGCTCAAAGATTGTGATGTATTGCTTTGGACTCTTTGCTTTACTGCTATAGCTGGCTACTGCTTAATTGGGAATTATGTTATGTTATTTTGTATTATGCTTCTTTTGAGAAACAAGAAAGATATTTGATGTAATGGGTTTTGATGTTTTGGTGTTGATGTTTGAAATAACCCGTATGAAAGTTTATCCTATTATGCTACTATGGAATAAAAGTTCTAATTGTTTTCCGCTGCTTAAATTTGTCTGTTTTGTAATTTTATCTATTATATACTCTTATGACCCCTACTAAAGTTAATGCATTCCCTTTTTGAGTGACCTTAATGGAGGTGGGGTGTTACAGAATATGCCTAAATTTACAGTAAACAGAAATTGTAAACGCACTTAGACATAAGGTTAGATTACACTTGTGGTTGAAGCCTGCCCAGAACAGCCCGGCAAATCCAGCATCCACAAGAAGTTAATTTAACTTGACGTGTCTAATGCGTAAATATACATGTAACGGTGCTAAGACACGAGGTTAAGTCTTGCTTGTGGTAGAAGTCTGCCCGGAACCACCCGGCATACCCAGTATGCACAAGTGGTAAACTTAATGTGAGAAGTCCGGTGCACTAACATACAAGAACGGGGAATGATCATAACCTATTGTAATCAATTACAGTAATGAGAATGTTATATAATAGGTTGGCTTGTCCTAGGGACGAGTGGAAATTAAAAAATAAGTTATAATAAAAGGAAGGAAAACTTACTAGTAAACCTTAGTTAAAGGAACTAAGTTATTAAGTAAACAACGACAAGTTGTAGTGACATGTTAAAGAGAAAACAGGTGAATTGAGATGAAGTATACTTAATTACATATTAAGTAAAACATGTTATTGTAACTATGGAATTAGACAATGAATAATATAAAGGGATTGGATTACTTTCATTAATTACAATACGAGGATAAGAGATTGTAGATTATTTTCGTTGATTACAATATGAAGAATAACATGTTATGGGCTTATTAATAAACTTAGATGGATTAAGTTATATGTATATGAAACTAATAAGTAAGAGGAACTTGGTAACTTGAAAAGAGGTCAATGCAAATGGGAATAACCTGTTAACCTATAATGCTTAACCTGTTCAAATCTGTGGGGGTCACATGAACCTGTCAAATTGGGTAGGGGTTAAGTAAACTTTCTTGAATCAGTGGGGATTAAGTAAATCTTGTTAAATATGTTGGGGCTGGTTGTATATATAAACCCGACGAACTTAACCTGTTTTATATGTTGGGGGTTATGCAACCTTGTTAAACTATTAGTCATAACCTGTCAGTATGGGCTAAGTAAATCTTGTTAAATATGTGGGGGCGGGTTATATATATATATATATATATATATATATATATATATATATATATATATATATATATATATATATATATATACACACACACACACACACACACAACTTAACCTGTTTTATACGTTGGGGGTTATGCAACCTTGTTAAACTATTAGGCATAACCTGTCAGTAGGGGTTAAGTAAATCTTGTTAAATATGTTTAGGCGGGTTATATATAGACCCGACAAACTTAGTATTATATATTGGGGTTATGCAACCTTGTTAAACTATTAGGCATAACCTATCAAAATCCTAGTAGTGAGGATGCAAGCCTCGGAGATAGCTTGTATCATCTGTTGTGTGGGACCTGTATTGGTTAATAACACATCTTGGTATCAAACGGAAAACCCCAAACTAGTTGGGGTCCGAGAACGCTTGCTGAGTTAATTGTAAGAGGTTCATTTATGTGGGGATGTTGACGACGCACTCTATCAGATTCATGTGCGCGCATGAATCTGCTTGTGTCGGGATAATAAGACGATGTGACATCAGTACATGGTTGTGCATCTCGATAATATAGGGGTTGCCACTTTAGGAAGTGATACATCCTACTGTGGGGCCAACATAGGGTGTCTACAGGATAGGGAGCCGATCGTTAGGGGTAGTAATGAGGGTACATCTAGTTTTGCTTATTTAGGAGCCCGTTATTATCGTTGGGGGTAACACCTGTCATTTCTGTTGGGCTTCCTGTTATTATTGTATGGGGGTAAAACCCCTCACTAGAAGTACTCCTAAGTCGACCATCTTGTCCTTATTGGGATCATCTTGTTTTTGTTATACTAGTATTGGTGCAGAGAAAAGTATTTAGGAAGTGCAATATATTCTGTTTCGATTATTCAGTTTATCCTGCTCAGTCTGTTATACATGATTTATGATATTTTTATCTCTCTCATCCAGTTTATATACCTACCATGATGCTTTGACTTATTTATATGCTAAAAGTAACTGGACTCGCCAGACTTTATGTCTGACCCGTTTTGTTTCATTTTCTCTCTTTTCCTCTTCCCCTCTCCCTCAGGTTCTTAGGTTGAGAATACTTAAGCTTGATTAGGATCTTCTCTTCTATTTCTGCTTGGAGCTGCGTAGATGTACTGCTTTGATTTCATGTCTTCTCTGATATAGCTATTTTTGGGATTATGCTTTTTTATATATTACTGTACTCTGATGATTATAGTACAAGACAGAAATTGTAATGGGTTTTATGTATTTCAGACTTATGATGTAACTGGGTTTTGGACCACGATGTTTTGTGTTTAATAAAGTTTTAAATTTCACTGTTATTTTATATTTGTCTTGGGATGTTTCTATTACTATTTACCTATAACGCTTCATGAAACTTAATGCATTCTGATAAAGAGTGACATTAACGGATGTGGGGCGTCATGGTAAAATTCTAATAGCTTCTCATATCGCTACGGGGGCAGAGATTACATTGTAAACTATTACCTCTTCTTGCCCATATCCTTGAGAAACTAATCGTGCTTTATTTCTAACGACCTCACTAAGTTCATTCATCTTATTTTTATATACCCATTTAGCTTCTATCATAGCTTTATCCTCTAGTCTAGGAACAAGTTCCCACGCATCATTTCTGGTGAGTTGATTCAATTTCTCTTGCATTGAAAATATCCATGAATCATTAGATGATGCTTCCTTTGGAATTTTGGGTTCAATAGTAGATATAAAGGTTATATTACTCATATTTAATTGATTTTTAGTCCTAACTACAGATTCAATACCCCCTAGTATATTTTCTACAGGGTGATCTCCCAAAAGCCTAAATCTTTTATTAGTTTTATTATCTCATTTTATTCATCGTTATTATCAAATTCATTTTCATTTTGATTTAAATCTTTACAATTTTCATCAAAAGGTACATTTAAAGTTTCTTCAATAGCGTTAGTTTTAAATTGAAAACTCTATAAGCTTTACTTCTATTTGAATATCCAATAAATATTTCTTTATCCGGTTTAGGATCAAATTTATCTAAATTATCTTTAGTGTTTAAAATAAAGCATTTACTCCCAAATATTCTGAAATAAGATACCTTTGGTTTCTTTTTATATAGAAGTTCATATGGAGTTTTATTAGTTAATGGTCTAATTAAATTTTTGTTTAGAATATAACAAGTTGAAAAGACTGCTTCAGCCCAAATTTTTTTGGTAAACTGCTATCTAATAACATAGTTCTTGCACACTCTTGTATTGTCCTATTTTTACGCTCAACTACTTCATTTTTTAAGGAGTTTTTAAAAAAGAAAAATTATGAGTAATTCCCTTTTTATGGAAAAAATTCTCAAAATTTTTATTTTCAAATTTTCCACCATGATCATTATGTATAGTTTTAATTTTCAAAGATAATAGATTTTGAATTCTTTTAGCAAAGGTTCTAAATAATTCAAAAGCATCACTTTTATATTTAAGAAATAATGTTCGAGTAAATCTAGAGAAATCATCAATAATAACAAAAAAAAATCTACTATGGTTTATAGATTATGTTTGAGATGGACCAAATAAATGCACATAAAGTAATTCTAGTGGATTTGAAGTGGCAATCTCATCTTTTGATTTAAAAGAACTTTTTCTTAATTTTCCAAATTAGCAAGTGTCACATAAATTATCTAATTTGAAATTCATTTTAGGTAATCCTCTAATCAAATCAAATTTACAGATTTTAGATAGATGTTTGAAATCCAAATGACCAAATGTCTTATGCCAAATCCAAGGATCACTTGTATTGGCCAAAAGACACAAATTATCATTTGAAATTTTCATACTTAGGATGTAAATATTATTCTTCCTAATTCCTTCAAAAATTATATTTGAATTGTTATCTTCGATAAAGCACTTATTTTTAAATTTAATTTTATTCCCTTTATCGCATAATTGACTTATACTAAGCAAGTTGTGTTTTAAATTCCTAACTAATAAAACATCAGAAATAGTAGGAGTTTCAGAGTTACCAACATTGCTGATGCTAATCGCGTATCCTTTCGAGTTATCACCAAAATTTTCTATTCACACATCTTTATAGACAATATTATTCAGTAAATTTGGATTTCCCATCATATGCCTCGAACAACCACTATCTAGTATCCATTTATCTATTTTAATTTGCACCAATTATCCATCAAGTTTTGAATCGTCAACCGCCATGTAACACTTCTGTTCCTGTACAACACACCGATTCGATAGATAACTTGTCTTTTCACAATAATTCAATGCGGACTTATGAAACAACAATAAAATGCATCCTTTTGCACTAATGTTTTGAAAATCTTCAAAAATTGCCATCAAACATTTCAAAATTCAGATTATGAAACCTTTGAAAACCAATGCTCTGATACCAGTTGTTGGAGATGCGGATTAAGGGTCTTAAGGCAGTTAAACACTATAGGAGGTGAATAGTGTTTTATGGAATTTATTTATTTCTTGAAATCTTTTTGAATCAAGCAAAACAATATGCAGATCACATAAAATAACAGACATGAAATAATCACGGAATGCAGAAAATAAAAGTAAAGGCAGTAAAAGGAATGTACACACCGAAATTTTATACCGGTTTGGGACTCCTCTACATCCAGTCCCACACTACACTGGGCAGATGTGGATTTTTATTCAATTATATCCAATTACAATCCTTGATTTCAGGGCTATAAGGGCACACCCTAAGTGATTCCAAGTATAGTGAGACTTAGTTGATTTCCATACCACAACTTTACACCCCAATCGATTTCCGGAACACAATCGCACCTAGTCACTTTAAACGGGAAAGGAACACACACTTCTCGTATCATTTTTTATAGTATTGATTTGATAAGACTTGATTTTGAGATCTTTGATAAACAAAAGCCTATAACTCTTGAGCATCACTTGAATTTCAGAGAGAGTTTGATGTAGAATTGAAAGAGAAGAAGTTTGATATAGTTTTTATGAAAATCATCAGAGTATAAGTGTAGAAAGTTAAGAAATTTAGAAGAATAATGGTGGAATGATTAAAAGAGGAAGAAAGAGAAGTAAAGTTGTTAAAAATTCAAATTCTAGAAGGTATTTATAGGTTTCCAACAGTCATAACATTTCTGAAAATGTTTGGATTCAAAAGACACTTCCTTTCAAAATTTAAAAAACAAGTTAATGGCCAATATGTCGACATATGAAAATGCCTATGTCGATATTTGCTAGTGTAAATTCAAAATTAGAATTTTAAAACAAAGTAAATACTATTTAGATATATTATGGTGAATCCAGATATTTTGAAAACTTATATGAAAATATAATAAAAATGTTTAAGAAACTAAATATAAAACTGATACAAAAACATAAACATAAAACTATGAATATATTAAAACTTAACATATACAAGGAATTTTGAAACATAAGTTATTATAATAAAACTAGTAATAAATTTGTGAGTAAAAACTTAAGCTAAAAAGTCTATTAAACATAAATTTGAAAAAATAGAATTAAAAATAAATTTCAAGAGTAAAAATATTTCTTAAAATATAGAAGTATATATTTATAAATAAGGAATTAATTTTGAAATCATTTGAAAACAAGATTTAAAATCAAGTAATAATTTTTGAAAATATTTGAAAAAGAATTTGAAATCGGGATGAAGTTTAAAATCAGAATTTAATTTTAAAAACAGAATCTAGTGCTAACCAGAGTTTTAATAGGATTTCTAGACACATATACTCTATAATTCTTGAACTCTTGATTTCTTAATTTCTTGATACTCATGAGTCATGCAACTTAAAATCTTCTATTTTGAACTCTTGATTTTTTGGAACTGTACAGTCTTCAATAATAAATACCTGCATAGATTTCCTATATCTACACATTTAAATTGTTAACGATATTTTTCGTCAACACCATAGATAGGTCTATTAGGGAATGCTGAATGGACTGTTAAGATAAAATTAACATTAGAGGGGGTGAATAATGTTTTTAAGAAATTTAAGAAAATCTAAAACTTTTATGATCTACTATATGAATCACATACCACAGATATAATCATAGACATAGAATCAAACACAAACACAGAAATAAGATGCAGAAAAGGAAAGAACACACCGGATTTTATACTGGTTCAGATTACTCATACGTCCAGTCCCATGCAACGTTGGATTGCGCAGAGTTTAATTACTATATCAATATACAAGTACGGCACCCTTCATTTCACGACCATAAGGTTACCACCGATTCCAAACACCCTTGATCAAGTATATTCCCCTTGATTTCCCTAGCTACAAGGTTAACACCATTTCCTTCCTTGACTTCACGGCTATAAGGAACACATCATTTCGAAGACTATCCCAAAACAATCCCAAATGATTACAACAGCCCTATAACTTTTCAATAGCACTTCGATTCAGAGAGTAATGAGTAGAGAGTGAAAAGAGAAGTTTTATATAAATAGAATTGAAATCGGCGGAGTATAAGTGTAGAAGTCATAAAAATATGAAATAATAATAGAGGAATGAAGGTATGAATATGAAGAAGAAAATGGTTAAAAAAAATCGAAATCGATCCCTATTTATAAGATTTGAAAGGTTGCAACGCTTGTAGAACATTACAAATGGTGAAAAGATACTTCCTTTGAAATTTAAATTTCCGACAGTTATATGTCGAGATGCCTATGTATGTATGTCAATATATCCACCATTTTTTTTAAAATCATTTTTTAAGTATTTAAACCAATATGTATATTCTGGAAATTCCTGAAAAAAAACTAGTTGTTTAAACATTATTTTTCAAGCATAAAAACATAAGAAAATACCTTTTAAACATATGATTAAAAACTTAATATATATATATATGTGATATAAAAACTATATATAATATAATTATAATCATATACATAGGAATTTATATAGAGATATTTATAAACTATATAAACAAAAGGTTGTATGAAGAATCAAATATAAACAATGTAAAACATATTTAGTAAAAATATAAAAATTAGAATACTTATAAATCAGGAAATATATTTTAAATCATAAGTTTGAAATTCTTTAATCAAAACTTAATAATATAAATAAATATTCTAAACTGTAAAATCATACGAAATCATATACATATTTATAAAGTTATAAGATTTAAAACTATAAAACTACATAACTATATATAAACTTATATAAACATATACATACATATATATATATATGACCGAAATCATAAGTAAAATAATTTGAAATTAGAATTTGAATTTTGAAAAATAGAATTTTGAAAAACAGAATTTGAAATTTGAAAAACAGAATTTAAACCTGGAGTGCTATTCAGAGTCTTACATATAAACTAGACTTTATTACTATATTTTTCTTGAACTCTTGATAATCTTGACAACTCATGAGTCTTGAATTTATCTTGAATTCTAAATCTCTTGGTACTCTAAAACTGTAAACTCTTCAGTATTTAAGTCATGTATACAAATCCTGCATATATATGTCTATATATTCTAGATAGAGATGTTAGTATACATATTTTATCATCATTGATAATTGAGACAAGGTTGTTGTCATCAAAACTCCATTCTCCAACAAGGTCTATGGAAGTGGACCTAAGGGAAAAGCAGGTTTACTTAGCTTTCATGAGTTCGAGTTAGTTCACCATTTCCTAGATATCAAAGTTTTGATCCTGAAAGATTAGTTATTCTTCCCTCAATGGGGTGAGCATCACGCTTAAGCGACTCAAGAATCAACAGTTTTCTTGGGATAAGGGTTCCCTAATCACAACCCTCAATAAGGACTAAACGACTTGTAGGAAGGGGTTTCGCACTGACTTTGCTGAAGATTTCAGGCTTGGGTAAGAGCTTGTAAACATGTAGAAAGCAAAAAATATGTTGCGCTGGTAACAGCTAAGAAACTATATGAGAAACTCATAAGGAAATATACAAAATATTGATCCACTCTTTATTGATCTTTGATTTAGAATATACAAGTGATTACAACCAAAATCCCCAATTTGATTTAGGAATTTGGGTTTACTCTAGAGAAAAGAGTAAGAAATGAAAAAATCGTCCCGAGAATGAGGCCCAGGGGTCTTATTTATAGACAAATCGGGGCCCTTATGCTATTGGGCCAGCAATACCCCTATCGGACGCTTTTTCCCTTAGTTTCGGAGGTCCTTGCTCTCACTCGCCTCTTCTTTATATTCTGAAGGCCATGCCATGGCTCTGAGGTGCCGGTTCTCGCTTTTTAGTGGCGCGTTTTGATTTACGGAACTCTTTTCTTGATTTCTTGTTCATCCACTTTGTATGGGTCTCGATTTTGCCGGTGCGGATGGCTTTCGAATGGTTTTGTCTTCTGGATGTAGGCTTCTGGTCTTGATATCAACATTTTGCAGAGCTTCCCCTTGTGATTCAAGTGAAGGGTTTCCAGGGTCCGCCACCCCTGTCGGTATCGATACTAAGCAAATTAGTGTATCCTTACTTCTTCGGGAGGTTCTGGCTTACCTATCGGTAGGCTCTTGAAGTGTATCCTTACTTCTTTGGGAGGTTGCTTCCGATGCTTTGTCAGTTAATTATTAGAGCATCCTTCTGGTGATCATCTACTAGGGGTCTTGGTAAATGGCTCCCGGATGATTCCCTTGTAATTTTGATGCTTTTGCTTCTTGAAGTATCGGGATTAAGAAAGTTAATACCGATAGCCCTTCCTTCTTTCTAGGTCTCGGTATGTAAGGTTTCTTGTTTTCCGCCTTGTGGGCTTCCGATTCTGGGAGTCCTTCTGTTACCTTTCCTTCATGTCGGAACTACCCTACCGGTATCTCTTCTTTGTGTAGGTTTTGAGACCTTTTCTTCATTGATGGTCTCGGCTGCAGGGCTTTCGGATTGCTCCTTTATGCTTTCGGCTTTGCTTTGTGCTTATCCTTTGCTTACGGAAGATTTCTTTGGGCTTGCGGCAGTCCGCTACCCTTTTAACCGCCAGCTTATTTTGGTAGTAACATTTTCCCCTTCCTCTGGTGAAGGGGTAATTTTGACTTTTCAAGTCAAACCTCTCTTGATTTTGACGTTGTACGATTATGATTATGTAGGATCCTGATTTTTCGTCTTTTCATGTTAGATCTGGTCCGTTAACTCGTTCTTACTTGTGTGGTTGAGATTAAAAGCTAGTTCTTTGTCAGAGATTCCTTCTTCTTCCTTTTCTTTTCTGCACAATACATTTCTCAAACAGGATTACTGTTCATCGCAATTCCTTAAGCTCTTTCAAGGTTTCAAACTCGATCCTTTGTAACTATTTCAAACTCAACATAGATGCAAGCCTGAACCATTTTTCAAACTTGCCTGAGGAATTTAAACGGTGTTTGTCATATCTAATGTAGTTCAAGCCTTTGACGATTATTGGGATGACGCCTAATGGTGGATCTAACAAACTGTGTGTATATACATTTTTATTGCCAGGGTGGAAAATGCAAAAATACATGTAGGTGACTATTTTTCCAATAAACAATATACTAGGATGCCGGTATGAGTGAACCCCATATCCCTATTGTTTACTTAATTAACTTCTTGATTTTGCTGATACCAAGGTCTTTTTTTAAAAAAAGTAAAACATTTTGGCTTGGGGGTCCACTTGTATCGGACTCCGGCATGAACTAGACTTTAGGCAACGATTTAGCAAACCGTTTCATTCCAAAGGCCTAATTGTCTTTCAGCATGAGTGGTTTACGCACAAACCTAGTTAATATAGGCTCTCATTGGTACGTGTTAGCAAATACCCATTATATCTACCCATCTATACGTAGCTTTCATGTACTTTTATTAAAAGAAAACGGAACTAGGTTGTATATTGTGGTATGATATCACGTGGCAGGATCATGTCTGAAGCTCGATAATTTGGTAACTCCAAGCTAGGCAGGTCCATTGAATCTTACCCGAAGAAGGCTCCTTTTTTCAATGCTTTGATGACTCATTGCCTCGAGTGCTGATTTATGCCGTGATTCGGCCTTGTCCAAGAAAAGGCCTAATTCTTTTGTAGATGACGGTCCCTCTAAGAGGCATAAAGATGTGAATTTTGGATCTTGTTCCTTTGATGGAGGAACTATTGCTGTGTCTGGTGGTCAACTGTCATTTAGTCCTATTGTCTCTCCTTTTGACAATATCCCCAACATAGATTTTTCCCCAAACCGAGGCAATAGGAAGTGATTTCATTGCAGGCCTCCTAGTGTCTAGTTCTTAAGATGTTTCGGATTTGAGAGGACGCTGTCTAACATTACTTTCTTCTTATCGTTATGGCGGTCTTTTGGATCTTCCTATTTCAACTTCCGACTTCGATGGTATTGTTAAATCTGTTCTTCCTTCTGTTGATGTTGCCAATATGTCAGATTCGACCCCTTCGGACTGCTCTGATTTCTACTTTCACGTCATTAAGCAAGAGCTTTCAGTTTATCCTTGGCTCTTTCTCATTTCTTGCCATTTGTCTTTGCATGAGAGTTGACATTTCTTTGATTCATTTCCAGATATTTAAAGATTGGTATATTTCTTGGACGATGGTTGTAACACCCCGCCTCCGCTAGGGTCACTCGCAAAGGAATGCACTAGCTTTGGAGGGGCATTATTGGTAAACATGCACAGAAATATCACAAGACAGAACATATAAAAATAGCGGAAGTAAAATCAAACTTTCATAACATGAATAAATAAGGTCTAAAGCGTTTTACATCAGAGTACATCAAAACCTGTCTTGCAATAGTAAAGAAGCATAAAGACATTTTCATAAATTATTCCCCAAGTAAAAACAGTAAAGTAGCCATAGCCAAGAGAAGTCCAAGCCATCCATGATGACCTTCAAGCAGAAGAAGTCCGAACTAAACAGCATTGTTTCCTCCCTGAAACCTGGGGGGAAACGGAAGAAAAGAGGCGAAACAAAACGGGTCGGTCAAAAAGACTGAGTAACTCCTATCTACTTCCAGTATAAAAACAGGTAAAGGTAACATGACATGCATAAACTGAAAGTAAACATAAAGATGACTACAAGATAGATAAACTAAATCGGGGTAACAGGCTGAACTACTGTAACAAGCTAAACTAAGGTATCGTGATAAACCACGGTGTCATGATAAATCAAGGTATCACATCGTCAGGTTTCTATCAAGTATACTATCCCAAGGTA
The DNA here is from genome assembly GCA_030737875.1 of Allium sativum. Lineage (NCBI taxonomy): Eukaryota > Viridiplantae > Streptophyta > Magnoliopsida > Asparagales > Amaryllidaceae > Allium > Allium sativum. The sequence continues at coordinate 15,678,340 of CM060912.1, forward strand.
TCTGCCCCGTCTAATATCCCACGGTATCTATTATGTATATTTTTCCTGGTTCTAACATGTATATCTGCTCTGCACCTCTCGTACTAGTATCCCAACCTTGTTATGTGTTAACCATGAATGTCCCTTACTCAAAGTCGTGTAATGGTCCATGTCAACCTAATATATCGCATATATAGGTTACTCAACTCGTATGTTTCTTTCCATGTATATAAGTTCAGTCCTTTGCCGTACCCCGTACGGGCTTCCTCATGTCGTATTATCCTTGAAATCGTTTGGACTGTCACCCTTGTTCTAGCTAGGCTCTTCCATATGAATCATCGTTTGAACTACTAGGACTTACGTCACCTAGTACCACTAGGGATTACGCTTACCTGTTGCACGCTTTCGTATTTCAGGTTGGGTTAAACCACCTAGGCCACTAGGGATTACGCTAACCCTCCACCGCGCCCTTTTTCCCACGCATTCATCGTGAATCGTTTTTCTATAACTGGATGCACATGTATCACATCGTGCCATCCGAGTCCTGTCACAGGGCAAAACAAGAAATACAGTACTCGGTCGGGAGCTTTAGATTTATCTGCCGATGCAGATACTAAGGTCTGCTTTTCTACACGTGGCTATGGTCCCACGAGACCCCTCCCTCAACTAGTGAAAGGCAACACAAGAAAAAATCTTGCATGAGAACTACACTCCGGCCAGCCCACATCCTACGGCCTACCTCACCCATAATTAGATAGCAAATTATGGTCTGTTGGGTGTCCCCTGCCTTTCCGTACGTACACGCTTGACTCAAGATGGTAGATGATCGACGAACTTGCTATCTCGGGCACCTTATGTATCCGCCGACTCACTGCTATCCACCCCAGTCTTTAGGTCGCTCGCATAGCAACCAAGGCATATTCTTGGTTCTTCTACCGCAGACCTCAACCTCTCGTGAGCCTAGTATAATGACCTGACAGCTCACAGAGGGATCCCAAGAATATCCTCACGTTCCCCGAAGCCGCTGCTTCGTTACCCAGTTCGTTGGAGCCTTTATCCAAATCAAATAGCCTGCTCTTACACGCATACTCTAACGTATCGGGTTACTGATCTATCTAAGAAATGGTCCAAATTTCCTTGACTAAGAATTATTACTTAGTTTCCCTTAACTAAGGTTTACCACTTAGCCTTATTTCCATAATCCTTGTTAACTATGGTTATCTACCTAATCCTCCGAATTAGGGTTTATCTAATGGGTTAAGTGTCACTTAAGTTCACAACTTAACCCGTCTACAAACATGTCGAAACTGGCTGAGTATCCAAGTCCAAGACTTAACCCTACAGACCATGTGTCAAGTTGGTTAAGTATATCAAGCAATCCATGGCTTAACCTCATCTAATTATCATTTTAGATTGGTTAAGTATATATTAATTTGACCCCATCAAATTACCGAGTCAAATCGGTCAAGCGTATTCGAAACGATTCGTGACTTAGCCTTACCATGTTTCCACGTTAGATTAGTTAAGTATAGGTTAACTTAACCTCATCAAATTAACGAGTTAGATTGGTTAAGTATAGGTCACTTAACCTCATCAAATCATCGTGTTAAATTAGTTAAGTGTTTAACTTAACCCCATTAAATTACCAAGTTAAGTCGGTTAAGTATGGGTTACTTGACCTCATTGAATTATCAAGTTTAAATTGGTTAAGTTTTTAACTTAACCCTATCGAATTACCGTGTTTAGATTAGTTAAGCCTAATCTTAACCCCATCCATTAACTGTATTATACGGTTAAGTGTCATTAAGAAAATTTACTTAACCTTATCACGTTATCGTGTTGGATTGATTAAGTGTTGGTTAACTTAATCCCGTCCACTAGTCGTATAAAAATGGTCAAGTGTCATTAGGCAAATCAAGTTACTTAACTTACCCAAGCTTATCATGTTTTGTTAAGTATCATTAGCCTAATCAAATTACTTAACCCATTTGTCCATATCATATTTGGTTAAGCCTCATTAATCAAATTAACTTAACCCTATTATGTGGCATTAATTTAACTAATGCACCCTCAACCTCTCACATTAGACCTTGTTGTGGTTACTAGTTAAGCCGGGCGGCTCCAGGTAGATTTACACCACAACCTAGTCTAACCTCGGGTCTTAAGCGCGACATGACCAACTTCTCACATTGGGTCCTATTGTTTGCAACTACTAGTTAGGCCGGTCGGTTCCGGGTAGTTTTACGTTGCAAACTCAACCCAACCTCGAGTTGGCCACACTCATATTATCTAAGTTCATCATGTTTCCAAAACATGTTACAAGTTTTTCAAGCATTTGGGTAGACCTAACTTAATAGGTAAATTCCCAAAGGGTAGACCTAACTTAATAGGTAAATTCCCAAGCTCATGTTTTTTTTTTTTTTTGCATATTTACATGTCAACTTCCATATTATCTTTCAAGTCATATTTTCAAGTATAAACACATGTCATATTCAAGTTAAGATTTTGCGACATGTTCATGTTTATCTAACTACCCAAAATCGTGTTTTCCCAACGCAAGCAAAGCGAGTCAACATAGTAAGGATACTATGTCACATATTGGTCTCAAAACATGCATGATGCCAAAAAGGGCTTGGCTTCCACATGCATAACATCATAAGGGATTGGCCATAAACATGCATAGTGTCATAAGGTAATTTGGCCACAAACATACATATTATCAAAAGGGGTTTGGCCATAAACATGCACAACTTAAAAGGGGGGAATTGGCCACGAGCATGCATAATCTCATAAAGGATTTGGCCACAAACTTGCATGTTAGCATAAGGGGTTTGGGTTCATAAACATGCATAAGCCCCAAAATCTTGTCTTAGCCAATGTTTCACACGTAAAGTGGTTCCTAAAGGTTCATGCTAGCATTTCATGCATAAAGATCCAAACTTGCAAGTTAAACTAGGTTATGCATAGCATGAGAGGCATGATTAAGTCACTCACATGGCCTAAGATCATAAATATGAACACAAGAGGCATGGTGAGGTTCATATAGGCTCGCATAATCATGTTTAGCCTCATTTTATCCCATGTCAACATTAAAAATACCGTTTTGATCCAAAAGTAGCTAGAACTTACCTAGCTAGGCCTAGAGAAAGGAGCATGAATCATCTTGGCTAAGAAAAGTGCCTCCTTTGTAGAAGAATCGTCATGGAACTCGCATAGGAATGTTGATTTGGCCTTGATTTGGTGTAGCAAGCTTGCACCTTTTGATTTGAACTTGATTTGAGTGCATAGGCTCTAGGGATTGGAGATGGAGGCCATGATCAAAATTAATTTTGGCAGCACTTAGTTGCTAGGTTTGATTTTTAGGGATTTAGGTTAGGTTTAGGGTCTTTTTATAGAGATTAGGATAGTTTTAGACCCTTAGATTAACCCTAGGATAGATTAGGACCATCAGATCTCGGAAGCTTCCAGACCCAGCCCATGAACAAGACCAGGTGAGACAAGCAGGTGCGCCAGGCTATTTGCCCCGGCCACCCCCTGTCGACAGGCAAGTCGACAGGGATGTCGACTTGGTCTGGGCCCAAGTCGACAGGCCTGTCGACAGCCCTGTCGACATGGCCTAGGCGGGAAACTACCCGCCTAGCCCCAGACCTGATTTCCAAAACTGTTTCCGAAATTCAAATTTTCCAGAGATCTTCTTTGGGCCTTTAACGGGTCATACGGACTCCGATTTTCGAAAACTCGGACTCTATTTCGCGTATTTTTCCGAGACGAACGCAATGGCATAGCCCGTTTTACTTGATTCAGAATTTAAAATTAAATTCTGCCTTGATTCTCGTTTTAACATGTTATTGAAATACGGGTTGTTACATTCTCTCCACCTTTTAGGATTTCGTCCCCGAAATCTCTAAGTTAGGAAGAACATATCCTACCATCCATCATCCATCTACTCAAAACATCATCCACAAGCAACCATTGTCCTTAGATGATTTCTAATGCTGTATGAATATATGCAAAACGTGTGTGTACATGTTCCTTAGCTAATGCTAATGATCAGGCCTGAAAAATCTTTTGAATGCAAAAATATGTTTAGTGCTATGAATCCATCATGTATGCAAATAGTCCTAATCATATACACTATATGCGTGCACAAACATTCAACCATATGCAACATCCGCATGATAACACATTCAATTTCATCCATAAACAAGTATAAATACTCGTGCATATGCAATATGAAATGTGACCGAGTCGAGCTAATATCTAACGTAAATTCGTGCATCCACGAGCAACCACTTGCAACCATTTGCAACCATATCAACCATAACATATTTCAAATACATGTTTACATCCATAGGGTTCTACCTAAGATTCCCTGAAACAGGGTCGAGAAGATAAACAAAACAAACTCCTTACGGGGTTTGTAACAGAAATAGGACCGAGGGGATATCCCTAAAAGATAGCCTACAAGCAAGCTCAACAGAAAACAGGGGTCGAGGATATATTCCCAAAAGAGATATCATGCACGTATTTAGTCTTCAGTCTCCTGCGTCGCATTACCTTGAGCTTAGCTCCATCGTGCCTTGACCGCCCCTTTTTCCTTCACGATTTCGCAGCTTCTTACTTCCTGTTTCCATAACATGAGTTGGAACTCATTCCCTCGTCGCCTCTCGTTCCACTTGCACTTATTCTTTCCCTAGTATACTTGGCTCAACCCTATCTACGTACTCAAGCCAGCTCTCCAAAATTCACTAGTGAATTCTGGATCTCGTTTTCCGATGCCAATCCAAATTGCCAAGAGTCCTTACTAGGGTGATTCCCATAACCCATACATAATCGAAACGAACCATCCGCCTTAGCGGCGAATTCTATTCAAACGGATTACCAACAACTGCATCCTGGGATTCTAGGTAACTAGCCATGACAGAACCCAAAAGGTTACACGAGACTTCGAGGGTATTACCAAAGCAAGCCAAGAGTCTAACTACCCTCCTTTCAAAACCGAGAGTGGCACCCCTTGCTGGGTAACCACTTCATCCGTAGAATCCATCCACAACTTATAAACATAAGCATTATTTCCAAGCTCAACACTTGATATAGACATTCTTAAATCCAAACAAGCCATGAGTAAATGGACCGATCTTCCAATAGGACTTGAGACCAAAACGGGATCCTCTATTATACTAGTACTAAGGTGCAGAGACTCAACTATCGAAGCGGACTTAAAAAGATGCGGTGATCAAAACAAAGTCCCGACGGGATGATAGAGAAGAAAAACTAAACCTTTAACAAGATCGTTACCCTCCTTCTGAGGTACCCTAGAAATGAGAGCATACTATTGCCCTCCGAATGATCTTGTCCATGTTCCATGATACTTAACTATCCGTCCCGTTTCACCATGCCAAAGGTACTCTCTCGCCATGGGTTTCATTGTTCATCTTTCTCCCTCCCTTTAGGACTCAGCCATACCAACATGTTGCTTATCCCTGAGCTCGTATCCTTTATCCTTGTTCTTACTATCCTTTCATGCATAACTCTGCAACGGTCTCTCAAGAACCACCTCCATCGTACGGGAAACACTTACGCAGCTAGAAAGACTAGTCGCAGTCAAAACCACTGTGACTACAGATGGAGGAAAGAAAGGAAAAGAGATTCAATCAAGGAAACAAGGATAATGCTAATGGCCTTTGGGGAATAGCCTTTTTCTTTTTAAAAGAAAATTTTCTTGAAAAATGCTTCTTTGTAAACGGTTTTTCAAATAATTTTCAGAAGGTCTTTAAAAACTTTTGCCCAGTCTGGTAACCTTCTGCTCTGATACCAAATGTAACACCCCGCCTCCGCTAGGGTCACTCGCAAAGGAATGCACTAGCTTTGGAGGGGCATTATTGGTAAACATGCACAGAAATATCACAAGACAGAACATATAAAAATAGCGGAAGTAAAATCAAACTTTCATAACATGAATAAATAAGGTCTAAAGCGTTTTACATCAGAGTACATCAAAACCTGTCTTGCAATAGTAAAGAAGCATAAAGACATTTTCATAAATTATTCCCCAAGTAAAAACAGTAAAGTAGCCATAGCCAAGAGAAGTCCAAGCCATCCATGATGACCTTCAAGCAGAAGAAGTCCGAACTAAACAGCATTGTTTCCTCCCTGAAACCTGGGGGGGGAAACAGAAGAAAAGAGGCGAAACAAAACGGGTCAGTCAAAAAGACTGAGTAAGTCCTATCTACTTCCAGTATAAAAACAGGTAAAGGTAACATGACATGCATAAACTAAAAGTAAACATAAAGATGACTACAAGATAGATAAACTAAATCGGGGTAACAGGCTGAACTACTGTAACAAGCTAAACTAAGGTATCGTAATAAACCACGGTGTCATGATAAATCAAGGTATCACATCGTCAGGTTTCTATCAAGTATACTATCCCAAGGTATCTGCCCCGTCTAATATCCCACGGTATCTATTATGTATATTTTTCCTGGTTCTAACATGTATATCTGCTCTGCACCTCTCGTACTAGTATCCCAACCTTGTTATGTGTTAACCATGAATGTCCCTTACTCAAAGTCGTGTAATGGTCCATGTCAACCTAATATATCGCATATATAGGTTACTCAACTCGTATGTTTCTTTCCATGTATATAAGTTCAGTCCTTTGCCGTACCCCGTACGGGCTTCCTCATGTCGTATTATCCTTGAAATCGTTTGGACTGTCACCCTTGTTCTAGCTAGGCTCTTCCATATGAATCATCGTTTGAACTACTAGGACTTACGTCACCTAGTACCACTAGGGATTACGCTTACCTATTGCACGCTTTCGTATTTCGGGTTGGGTTAAACCACCTAGGCCACTAGGGATTACGCTAACCCTCAACCGCGCCCTTTTTCCCACGCATTCATCGTGAATCGTTTTTCTATAACTGGATGCACATGTATCACATCGTGCCATCCGAGTCCTGTCACAGGGCAAAACAAGAAATACAGGACTCGGTCGGGAGCTTTAGATTTATCTGCCGATGCAGATACTAAGGTCTGCTTTTCTACACGTGGCTATGGTCCCACGAGACCCCTCCCTCAACTAGTGAAAGGCAACACAAGAAAAAATCTTGCATGAGAACTACACTCCGGCCAGCCCACATCCTACGGCCTACCTCACCCATAATTAGATAGCAAATTATGGTCTGTTGGGTGTCCCCTGCCTTTCCGTACGTACACGCTTGACTCAAGATGGTAGATGATCGACGAACTTGCTATCTCGGGCACCTTATGTATCCGCCGACTCACTGCTATCCACCCCAGTCTTTAGGTCGCTCGCATAGCAACCAAGGCATATTCTTGGTTCTTCTACCGCAGACCTCAACCTCTCGTGAGCCTAGTATAATGACCTGACAGCTCACAGAGGGATCCCAAGAATATCCTCACGTTCCCCGAAGCCGTTGCTTCGTTACCCAGTTCGTTGGAGCCTTTATCCAAATCAAATAGCCTGCTCTTACACGCATACTCTAACGTATCGGGTTACTGATCTATCTAAGAAATGGTCCAAATTTCCTTGACTAAGAATTATTACTTAGTTTCCCTTAACTAAGGTTTACCACTTAGCCTTATTTCCATAATCCTTGTTAACTATGGTTATCTACCTAATCCTCCGAATTAGGGTTTATCTAATGGGTTAAGTGTCACTTAAGTTCACAACTTAACCCGTCTACAAACATGTCGAAACTGGCTGAGTATCCAAGTCCAAGACTTAACCCTACAGACCATGTGTCAAGTTGGTTAAGTATATCAAGCAATCCATGGCTTAACCTCGTCTAATTATCATTTTAGATTGGTTAAGTATATATTAATTTGACCCCATCAAATTACCGAGTCAAATCGGTCAAGCGTATTTGAAACGATTCGTGACTTAGCCTTACCATGTTTCCACGTTAGATTGGTTAAGTATAGGTTAACTTAACCTCATCAAATTAACGAGTTAGATTGGTTAAGTATAGGTCACTTAACCTCATCAAATCATCGTGTTAAATTAGTTAAGTGTTTAACTTAACCCCATTAAATTACCAAGTTAAGTCGGTTAAGTATGGGTTACTTGACCTCATTGAATTATCAAGTTTAAATTGGTTAAGTGTTTAACTTAACCCTATCGAATTACCGTGTTTAGATTAGTTAAGCCTAATCTTAACCCCATCCATTAACTGTATTATACGGTTAAGTGTCATTAAGAAAATTTACTTAACCTTATCACGTTATCGTGTTGGATTGATTAAGTGTTGGTTAACTTAATCCCGTCCACTAGTCGTATAAAAATGGTCAAGTGTCATTAGGCAAATCAAGTTACTTAACTTACCCAAGCTTATCAGTTTTTGTTAAGTATCATTAGCCTAATCAAATTACTTAACCCATTTGTCCATATCATATTTGGTTAAGCCTCATTAATCAAATTAACTTAACCCTATTATGTGGCATTAATTTAATTAATGCACCCTCAACCTCTCACATTAGACCTTGTTGTGGTTACTAGTTAAGCGGGCAGGTCCGGGTAGATTTACACCACAACCTAGTCTAACCTCGGGTCTTAAGCGCGACATGACCAACTTCTCACATTGGGTCCTATTGTTTGCAACTACTAGTTAGGCCGGTCGGTTCCGGGTAGTTTTACGTTGCAAACTCAACCCAACCTCGAGTTGGCCACACTCATATTATCTAAGTTCATCATGTTTCCAAAACATGTTACAAGTTTTTCAAGCATTTGGGTAGACCTAACTTAATAGGTAAATTCCCAAAGGGTAGACCTAACTTAATAGGTAAATTCCCAAGCTCATGTTTTTTTTTTTTTTTTTGCATATTTACATGTCAACTTCCATATTATATTTCAAGTCATATTTTCAAGTATAAACACATGTCATATTCAAGTTAAGATTTTGCGACATGTTCATGTTTATCTAACTACCCAAAATCGTGTTTTCCCAACGCAAGCAAAGCGAGTCAACATAGTAAGGATACTATGTCACATATTGGTCTCAAAACATGCATGATGCCAAAAAGGGCTTGGCTTCCACATGCATAACATCATAAGGGATTGGCCATAAACATGCATAGTGTCATAAGGTAATTTGGCCACAAACATACATATTATCAAAAGGGGTTTGGCCATAAACATGCACAACTTAAAAGGGGGGAATTGGCCACGAGCATGCATAATCTCATAAAGGATTTGGCCACAAACTTGCATGTTAGCATAAGGGGTTTGGGTTCATAAACATGCATAAGCCCCAAAATCTTGTCTTAGCCAATGTTTCACACGTAAAGTGGTTCCTAAAGGTTCATGCTAGCATTTCATGCATAAAGATCCAAACTTGCAAGTTAAACTAGGTTATGCATAGCATGAGAGGCATGATTAAGTCACTCACATGGCCTAAGATCATAAATATGAACACAAGAGGCATGGTGAGGTTCATATAGGCTCGCATAATCATGTTTAGCCTCATTTTATCCCATGTCAACATTAAAAATACCGTTTTGATCCAAAAGTAGCTAGAACTTACCTAGCTAGGCCTAGGGAAAGGAGCATGAATCATCTTGGCTAAGAAAAGTGCCTCCTTTGTAGAAGAATCGTCATGGAACTCGCATAGGAATGTTGATTTGGCCTTGATTTGGTGTAGCAAGCTTGCACCTTTTGATTTGAACTTGATTTGAGTGCATAGGCTCTAGGGATTGGAGATGGAGGCCATGATCAAAATTAATTTTGGCAGCACTTAGTTGCTAGGTTTGATTTTTAGGGATTTAGGTTAGGTTTAGGGTCTTTTTATAGAGATTAGGATAGTTTTAGGCCCTTAGATTAACCCTAGGATAGATTAGGACCATCAGATCTCGGAAGCTTCCAGACCCAGCCCAAGAACAAGACCAGGTGAGACAAGCAGGTGCGCCAGGCTATTTGCCGCGGCCACCCCCTGTCGACAGGCAAGTCGACAGGGCTGTCGACTTGGTCTGGGCCCAAGTCGACAGGCCTGTCGACAGCCCTGTCGACATGGCCTAGGCGGGAAACTACCCGCCTAGCCCCAGACCTGATTTCCAAAACTGTTTCCGAAATTCAAATTTTCCAGAGATCTTCTTTGGGCCTTTAACGGGTCATACGAACTCCGATTTTCGAAAACTCGGACTCTATTTCGCGTATTTTTCCGAGACGAACGCAATGGCATAGCCCGTTTTACTTGATTCAGAATTTAAAATTAAATTCTGCCTTGATTCTCGTTTTAACATGTTATTGAAATACGGGTTGTTACAATGGTTGCCTCATCCACTCTTGAGCTGACTAATCTCAAAGAAGAAAATGCTATGCTGGCGTCCCAGGTCCGTGATTTAACTATAGCGAAGAGAAAAATTGTGGAGACACATGAGCAACTGAGGACATCTCAAGGAAAAGAAAGAGAGCACAATCATGTTTTGGCTGTCAAGGTCTCGGCTTTTGAAATTCTGCGGGCAGATACATTGGTTGAGCATGCAAAGGAGTTGGGGGCAAAGGAAAAAGAACTTGTCATTGCTAACTGGATAATTTATGAATCTTCGGATAGGATTTATTTGTTCTTGAAAACACATGTCCCAGATGTGGTGGCAGAATACTATGAGAAGGCTCTCTTCTTGGCCTATCGCAATAATTTTGAAAAGTTTCTGGACATGGATTTCACTTCTGTTCACCCTTCTATCCGGAGCAGAGTTATGGAAAGAATAGATTTGGCCAAACAGAGTGTTGAGGTTCCTGAGAAAGATGTGGCTAGGCTCGAGGATCTCCTATTTATTGAAGAACTGCTAGAAAACCGAGATTCTGGTGGCGAGGAAGAATTGGTGCTACCAGGGGGTGACACTTCGGGCTTTGGAGATGCGAATGCTGACTCTTTGTGTTCCCCCATTACTTTTCATAAGGATAAAGTGTTGCTAAAGAGACTTTTTTTCCAGAATCTGACGGAAGGGAGAAAGTAGTGCAGCCTATCTCTCCTATTTCTCAGGTACAAATTTTATCCCTCGAGCAACTCTCCTTTTGTAACATCCCATATTTTTAGCAATAAATAATTAATTTATTTAATTATTTGAATATTGATTTGGTGATTTAAATGGTTGTTGTAACACCCCACCTCCGCTAGGGTCACTCTTTCGGGGGGCGTTAGAACTGGGTAATCATGTATAATGATATATCAAGGCAGAACAGGAACATATATATATATATATATATATAAAACAGAGTAAGTGAGAATAAAACAGCGGAATATCTCAAACCATCTCAAAACAAGTCTAGTACATCATAAAGTCATCTGCCAAAATAAATATGTCTAGTACAACATACAGAAATACTGAAATACATGGTGCTATCCCCAAAAATAAAAGTGATAAGCCATAGCGAGCTCAATATCCGGACATACATGAGCTATCCAGCGAACAAGCAAGCGATCCAAGCTAAGCACCACTGTTCCCTCCCTGAGAACCCGGGGGGGGGGGGGAACGGAAGAAAAGAAGCGAAAGAAAATAGGTCAGTCAAAAAGACTGGTAAGCTCTACTACGATCAGTCTATAAACTAATAAAGCTAACATCATGATGGAAACTGAGATGAATATACTGACAATAGATAAAGGTGTCATCACATAAAGGAGATTAAGCTTTGCACCACAGTGTACTAGCAAACTAACATAACAGGTATTGATCCCTCAGCCCAAACCTTGGCCCAATAGCATGAGGTGACCTTAATGCAAGGTCCAGCCCAACGGTCTAGTCGATCGGCTCCCTATAAACCTAACACGTCAAGTTTTGGTGTCCATACGGCCCACATATGGTTGTAGTCAGACTGTGCTGGGTCCACCTTTGGGTGTATCAAGCCCTCGGGTGTCAACCCCAGACACCTAAGTAATAATGCACAGTCTAAACCTACTGGTACCCGTGCCTCGAGTTTGTCCAACACCGAACTACGTGCACGTCCGTAGCCCGCCTGGACCCGCACCGCTATACCACTCAGCCGTCGCTTTGGTCGCTTACATCAGTCCAGTAATCGTGCCCCACCCTAGCCTAGCCTCTAGGGTTGTGTTTGATACCCAACTGGGATTACTGCTGGAACAGACCACGTTGCTAGGGTTTTCTAAGAGGGTTAAGTGTGGTTTAACCCCTCACTAATCATGGATTAAATTAGTTAAGTGTAACCAACAGTTCACCACTTAACCCCATTTAATCCCTCGTATCCCCAAGATTGGTTAAGTATTAGTGGGCCATGACTTAACCCTAATTACGAGGCATTAATTTAATTGTACCTTAACCTCTCACATTAGACTTTGTTGTGGTTACTAGTTAAGCCGGGCAGGTCCGGGTAGCTTTACACCACAACTTGTTCTAACCTCGGGTCCCAGGTACACATGACCAACTTCTCACATTGGGTCCTATTGTTTGTAGCAACTAGTTAAGCCGGTCGGTTCCGGGTAGGTTTACGCTACAAACTCAACCCAACCTCGAGTTGGCCACACATGTTTTCTAAGTGTCATGTCCACTTTATTTCAAACCATAATTACAAGTTTAACAAATACTTGGGTAGACCTAACTTAATAGGTAAATTCCCAAGGGGTAGACCTAACTTAATAGGTAAATTCCCAATCTTATATTTTCATGTATTTTAAGTTTTACCCAAAAACCCTCCCAACGTCATTCTATCGCTTACATATTCGTCATAACGCATAAAGGATAGAAAGGGGGAACTTGGCACAACATACATGATAAATCTTACATATCATAATAAGCATGCATAACATGTTGGACTTGCATAACTTAGCAGAGTGAACTTGCATAAACATGCATAGCTTGTTAAACTTGCGAATCATGACTTAGTGAACTTGCATAAACATGCATAACTTGTTAAACTTACAAATCATGACTTAGTGAACTTGCATAAACATGCATAACTTGTTAAACTTGCAAATCATGGTATAGTGAACTTGCATAAACATGCATAACTTGTTAGACTTGCAAATCATGGCATAGTGAACTTGCATAAGCATGCATAACTTATCAAACATGTGTAACATAACATAGTGAACTCACATAAGCATGCATAACTCATTAAACATGCATAACATAGCATAGTGAACTCGCATAAGCATGCATAACTTATTAAACATGCATAACATAGCATAGTGAACTCGCATAAGCATGCATAACTTATTAAACATGCATAAATCTCAACTTTCATCACATATTAACTTTAGAGTTTCTAAAATGAAGGTAAGAGGGCTTACAAATATTATGAAGACACAAATCTACTAACAAAGATTGAGAAGCCCTTTTATGCAAGCATATAAAAACCCAAAACAAAGCTCCAATTAACAAAAATCCCAAAAACTCTAGCTTAGCAAATAAAGCTTGCAACTTGATGATGTATGCAAGCTAATGATCATTCATACAACTTAGAAAAGCTTGTATGAACATCAAAATCTTCTTAGAATTGATTTTTGAAGAGGGTGGAGGCTAGGGTTCTTAGGTGGAGGCCATTTGAGAATTCAATTTGACATAGTTTGGTTGCTAGATTGAATAATGAGGCTTTAGGGTAGGATTAGGGGCTTATTTATAGAAGAATAGAGTGTTTTTAGCCCTAGGATTAACCCTAGGTTAGTTTAGGTCCGTCAGATTTAGGAATTCTCTAGAATCAAGCCACAAGACCAAGCTCCAAATCAAAATGGTACGCCAGGCAAAACTGCCTGGCCACCCCGTGTCGACAGGGCTGTCGACAGGGCAGTCGACACCCTAAGACCCCTGTCGACATGCCTGTCGACATGGGGGCCCTGGCGGGAATTTTCCCGCCTGACACCAATTAGCCCTAATCCTTGTTTTTAATTTAAAATTTAAATCTGTTTTTAGCATAGAAATTTCTGAAAACTTCAATGGGCCTTAACTGGGTCATACGGACTCCGATTTTCGAAAACTCGGACTCTATTTCGCGTATTTTTCCGAGACGAACGCAATGGCATAGCCCGTTTCCCTTGATTCAGATTTTAGAATTTAATTCTGCCTCGATTTATGTTATAACAGGTTATTGAAAATATGGGTTGTTACATTCTCCCCTCCTTAAAGGATTTCGTCCCCGAAATCTTCAAGTTAGGAAGAACGTATCCTACCATCCAATCATCCATCTACTCAAAGCATCATCCACGAGCAATCATTGTCCTTAAAAGATTCTAAATGCTGTATGAACATATGCAAAAGTGTGTGTATATGTACTTATCTAATGCAAAGATCAATGCAAAATATGTTAGTGAAATGTATCCATATGTATGCAAATCCCTAACATAATGTATAATATCTACATGCGTGCTCAATCCAACATCCATGTGGTGGCATACAAATTTCATTCAAGAATAAGCATAAACACTCATGCACATGCAATATGAGGAGTGTGTGAGCCGATCTAGTGCCTAATGTGTATTATGCATCCACGAGTAACCACTTGCAAACACTTGCAACCACTTGCAACCATCGAACATAACATGTCTCAAACACATGTTTCATCCAAAGGGTTTCTATCTAAGGTTCTTATGACAAGATTAGCACGATAACTAGATAAACATGGATAGTAAAGATATACTAACAAAGGAAAGAGATTGAGAGTGTACCCTCAAAAAGGAATGGATAAAGCCCACGCATCTTCTCCTCGGTTTCCCAAGTTGCGTCTTCTTCGGCTTCACCCCATTGGACCTTTACCAGCCTAACCTCTCGATTCCTTAGCTTCTTGGTCTCCGTCCCCAAGATACGAATCGGAGCTCTCCTCAAAGTTGCTTCTTTCTCTACTTCCGCGTCTTCAAGAATGCTAGGTTCAACCACCTCAGCGGACTCATGTAGGCACTTTCGGAGATGCGAGACATGAAAGACATTATGCACTCCGGACAACTTCTCGGGCAATTGCACTTTATAAGCCATCTTCCCAATTCTCTCTATGATAGGGAAGGGCCCAACAAATCTCGGTGCCAACTTCCCAACAGCTCCAAATCGAACCACATTCCGCAAAGGAGAAACCTTTCCGAAAACCATGTCCCCAACCTCAAACTCCAAATCGGACCTCCGCTTATCAGCATAGGATTTCTGTCGGTCTTGGGCCGCCTTCATCCGTCTTCTAATCAACTCGACCTTCTCGGATGTATCTCTAATCATGTCAGGTCCAAGTATAAGCTTATCTGTAGTCTCCCACCAACATGTAGGCGACTTGCACGGCCTCCCATATAAAGCTTCAAATGGTGCCATCCCTATGCTTGCTTGATAACTGTTATTGTATGCAAACTCAACAAGAGGAAGATGGTCTTCCCAAGCACCACCAAAATCCAGAATGCAAAGCCTTAACAAGTCCTCAAGTACCCTATTCACCCTTTCTGTTTGACCGTCTGTTTGTGGGTGATAGGCCGTACTCAGGTTCAACCTTGTGCCCATAGCCTCCTGCAAACTGTTCCAGAACTGACTAGTAAAGATGGGGTCTCGGTCACTGACTATGCTGGAAGGGACTTCATGTAGTCGTACTATCTCACGAAGATATATCGATGCTAGTCCAGATGCGGTCCTTTTGCTCTTCACTGGGATAAAATGAGCACTCTTCGTAAGTCTATCTACAATAACCCAAATGCTTGTATTCCCCTTCCTTGACCTTGGAAGCCCATCAATAAAGTCCATAGAAATACTCTCCCACTTCCATAGCGGGACCTCTAGAGGATGCAATAGCCCACCGGGCTTCTTCGACTCAGCCTTTACTCTCTGACAAATAACACATCTCGAGACAAACTCGGCCACATCCTTCTTCATTCCAGGCCAGAAGAAGATGCGCTTCATATCCTTATACATCTTATCTCCACCCGGATGTATAGTCAACTTGGAGCGATGTGCTTCATCAAGAACTTTCCTCACCAAATCTTCTACCCTTGGAACACAAAGCCTTCCGTCTCTCCTCAGCCAACCCTTATCATCTATAGAATATCGAGCGAGGTGACTAGATGTCTCCCCTCGAATCAGCTTATCCATGATCTCAATTATCTGAGGGTCTTCCTTCTGCGAAGCCCCAACTTGATCTAGAAGGGTAGGCCTGAGCTCAAGAGATGCTAAAGAACTGGTCATCGACTCCATTGCCAAAGAGAAATCAAAGGTTGCCAAGAACTCTAAATTCTTCATCTCAACAAATAGAGGACTTAGTGTCAACCTTTTTCTACTCAACGCATCCGCTACAACATTCCCCTTGCCAGGGGTATAGGCTATATCAAAATCATAGGATGCCAGGAATTCCATCCATCTCTGCTGCCTCAAGTTCAGATCCTTCTGCGAAAAGAGATACTTCAAAGACTTATGATCAGTATACAGCTCAAATCTCTCTCCCAGAAGATAATGACGCCAAGCCTTGAGTGCATATACAATCGCTGCCAGCTCTAGATCATGAGTGGGATAATTCTTCTCATGCACCTTAAGTTGCCTCCCACCAAAACATATAACTCTGCCCTCTTGCATCAGAACGGCGCCCAATCCCGTGCCACAGGCATCAGTGTACACGGTAAATATCTTACCACCATCGGGTAAAGCTAGAACTGGTGCTGAGGTAAGGGCTCTCTTGAGTCTTTGAAAAGCAAGCTCACAGTCCATATCCCAAGCAAAAACTAAGTTCTTCTTCGTCAACTTAGTAAGAGGAGCGGATATCTTCGCGAGGTCTTTGATGAACTTCCGGTAAAAACCCGCAAGACCCAGAAAGCTTCTCACCTCGGTTGCATTCCTTGGAGTCTTCCAATCCTGAACTGCAACCACCTTAGCGGGATCCACCTCTAAGCCTTGATTGGATACGATATGCCCAAGGAATCTAACTTCCCTTCTCCAAAAGTGGCACTTGGAGAACTTGGCCTTTAACTGGTGTGCTCTGAGCGTATCCATCACCTCTACAAGATGCCTCGCGTGCTCTTCTTCATCCTTGGAGAAGACCAGAATATCATCCACAAAGACCACGACAAACTTGTTCAAGAACTCCCGAAACACCCTACTCATCAGGTCCACGAAGTACGCGGGTGCATTCGTCAAACCGAACGGCATAACAAGCCATTCAAAGAATCCATCTGGAGTTCTGAATGCAGTCTTGTCTATACTATCTTCAGCCACTCTGAGCTGATGAAATCCGGTAGCAAGATCAAGCTGAGAGAAAACAGAAGCACCCACAAGCTGGTCAAAGAGATCATCGATCCTTGGTAACGGGTGTCTATTCTTCTTAGTCAGCTTATTCAATTCTCTATAATCCACACAGAGTCGAAGAGAACCATCTGCCTTAGTAGCAAACACCACAGGCGCTCCCCATTCGGATATACTTCTTCTGATGAAGTTCTTCTCAAGCAATTCTTTCACTTGCTTGCTCAGCTCCCGTCTCTCACGCGGAGCCATATGCCGAACGGGCAAAGAAACAGGCTTAGCATTATCCACCAGATAAATGCGAAAATCAATCTCTCGTTTCGGGGGCAACCCCTTAACTTCTTCAAAAACATCTGGATAATCTCGGACCACCCTTACAGACTGAAGGGTTTCCTTTGACGAGTCGAGAGATTCAAGATAGCACAACATGACGGGATTCTTCGGATTGCATGAAATCTCTAGGGTGTTGCCAAGGCGAGTCACAAGCCTCACAACCCTATGCTCACAATCAAGAATGGCTCCATATCGGGACAGCCAATCCATGCCCAGTATCAATCCGTATCCCCTGAAACCAAGAACATACGCACTACACAAGAACTCTACACTGAGTATAGAGATCCTCAGATCCTCACATATCATAGATAGATGAGCAGAACCCCCAATGGGATTCGAAACACAAACGGGATCATCCACTAAGCTAGTACTAAGGTGCAAGCTATCAACAAGATCAGATGAAATAAATCTATGTGATGCACCAGAATCAAACAAGGTACGAACTGGAAGATCAGAAACATAAACAAGGTTCTCAACAGAAACACTACCTCGATCGAGAACTGGAGCGGTATTGAGAGCATGAACTTGCCCTCCCGAAGGTCCAGCCTGTCCTTTCTTCTTTGGGCATTCTTTGCTGAAGTGTCCAGTCTCACCATAGGAAAAACATCCACCACTAAGCTTCCTTTTCTTCTTCCTACAATCCTTAGCAAAGTGTCCAGGCACACCACAGTAATTGCACTTTCCCTTGCCTTTGTTGTTGTTGTTCCCCTTCTTGTTCTTGCCCTGATTCCCCTGGCTGCTTTGACCACCTTGATTGCCTTTGCCTTGAGAATCAGTCTTCTTTGCTTGAGTATCACTCGACTTGACCTCTTTCTTTCCATCTCCCTGAAGCAGAGCCATATTGACCAAACTCTCAAAAGTATCCCCATGCGGAATATGTGACATCGCCAAACCCTACAGCGGCTCATTCAACCCTCTAGCAAATCGAAGAGCCTTCTTCTCCGGAGTGTTCACCATATCCAAACCAAAACGGGCCAGCTGATTAAACTTGTTCACATACTCCTTAACAGACATATCACCTTGCTTTAATGCAATGAACTTCTCCATCTGTAAATTCGCCTCAGCAGAAGATAGAAACTTGGCCACGAATCTAGCCCTCAAATCGGCCCAAGTCTCAACGGGCCTCGTCCCATTGGTGACATCCCACCAATAGGCCGCTTCATCCTTCAAAAGCCATACTGTCAATAAGATCTTCCTTTCGTCATCAATCCCAAAGATAGCAAACAAGTCCTCAGTGTCTTTCAGCCAATTCCTAGCTTCAACAAAAGATTCCGTGCCTAGGAAATTCTTGCCTCCCATCGCCTTAAAGTCTTTACAAACCTTCGTGAACTCAACCTGAGGATGCTGAGGGGGAGGAGGAGGAAGAGGAGCCTCAGCAACAGGAGGGGGAGGAACATTAGCAACGGGAGGAGGAATATTAACTGCTGGAGGGACCACCGGAGGAGGGACATTAGCAACGGGAGGAGGAATATTAACATTAGGGGGAGGATTCTCAACTACAGGAGGAGGAGTAGGAGTAGGGTTTGCGGGACCGGCTGCCGCCCTAGCTTCTAGAAGCCTCCTATACCAGAGTGGCACATTTACTCCATCCGGGATGGCAAGATCCTCAGCCATACTGAAACGAAGGATAAGATAAGATTAGGTCAAGGGAACGAAGGATAACGCTAATGGCTTTTTGGGGAATAGCCCTTCAAAATACTAGACTTTTCTTTGGAAAATACTTTATACTTGTTTTGAAAATAGTTTTTCAAAAGTCTTTTTTAAAAAAAAAAAACTTTTTGTTCTTTCTCGTAAACCATATGCTCTGATACCAAATTTGTAACACCCCACCTCCGCTAGGGTCACTCTTTCGGGGGCACTAGCTTCTGGGGGGCGTTAGAACTGGGTAATCATGCATAATGATATATCAAGGCAGAACAGGAACATAAATATATATATATAAAACAGAGTAAGTGAGAATAAAACAGCGGAATATCTCAAACCATCTCAAAACAAGTCTAGTACATCATAAAGTCATCTGCCAAAATAAATATGTCTAGTACAACATAAACAGAAATACTGAAATACATGGTGATATCCCCAAAAATAAAAGTGATAAGCCATAGCGAGCTCAATATCCAGACATACATGAGCTATCCAGCGAACAAGCAAGCGATCCAAGCTAAGCACCACTGTTCCCTCCCTGAGAACCTGGGGGGGGGGGGGAAACGGAAGAAAAGAAGCGAAAGAAAACAGGTCAGTCAAAAAGACTGGTAAGCCCTACTACGATCAGTCTATAAACTAATAAAGCTAACATCATGATGGAAACTGAGATGAATATACTGACAATAGATAAAGGTGTCATCACATAAAGGAGATTAAGCTTTGCACCACAGTGTACTAGCAAACTAACATAACAGGTATTGATCCCTCAGCCCAAACCTTGGCCCAATAGCATGAGGTGACCTTAATGCAAGGTCCAGCCCAACGGTCTAGTCGATCGGCTCCCTATAAACCTAACACGTCAAGTGTTGGTGTCCATACGGCCCACATATGGTTGTAGTCAGACTGTGCTGGGTCCACCTTTGGGTGTATCAAGCCCTCAGGTGTCAACCCCAGACACCTAAGCAATAATGCACAGTCTAAACCTACTGGTACCCGTGCCTCGAGTTTGTCCAACACCGAACTACGTGCACGTCCGTAGCCCGCCTGGACCCGCACCGCTGTACCACTCAGCCGTCGCTTTGGTCGCTTACATCAGTCCAGTAATCGTGCCCCGCCCTAGCCTAGCCTCTAGGGTTGTGTTTGATACCCAACTGGGATTACTGCTGGAACAGACCACGTTGCTAGGGTTTTCTAAGAGGGTTAAGTGTGGTTTAACCCCTCACTAATCATGGATTAAATTAGTTAAGTGTAACCAACAGTTCACCACTTAACCCCATTTAATCCCTCGTATCCCCAAGATTGGTTAAGTATTAGTGGGCCATGACTTAACCCTAATTACGAGGCATTAATTTAATTGTACCTTAACCTCTCACATTAGACTTTGTTGTGGTTACTAGTTAAGCCGGGCGGGTCCGGGTAGCTTTACACCACAACTTGGTCTAACCTCGGGTCCCAGGTACACATGACCAACTTCTCACATTGGGTCCTATTGTTTGTAGCAACTAGTTAAGCCGGTCGGTTCCGGGTAGGTTTACGCTACAAACTCAACCCAACCTCGAGTTGGCCACACATGTTTTCTAAGTGTCATGTCCACTTTATTTCAAACCATAATTACAAGTTTAACAAATACTTGGGTAGACCTAACTTAATAGGTAAATTCCCAAGGGGTAGACCTAACTTAATAGGTAAATTCCCAATCTTATATTTTCATGTATTTTAAGTTTTACCCAAAAACCCTCCCAACGTCATTCTATCGCTTACATATTCGTCATAACGCATAAAGGATAGAAAGGGGGAACTTGGCACAACATACATGATAAATCTTACATATCATAATAAGCATGCATAACATGTTGGACTTGCATAACTTAACATAGTGAACTTGCATAAACATGCATAGCTTGTTAAACTTGCGAATCATGACTTAGTGAACTTGCATAAACATGCATAACTTGTTAAACTTACAAATCATGACTTAGTGAACTTGCATAAACATGCATAACTTGTTAAACTTGCAAATCATGGTATAGTGAACTTGCATAAACATGCATAACTTGTTAGACTTGCAAATCATGGCATAGTGAACTTGCATAAGCATGCATAACTTATCAAACATGTGTAACATAGCATAGTGAACTCACATAAGCATGCATAACTCATTAAACATGCATAACATAGCATAGTGAACTCGCGTAAGCATGCATAACTTATTAAACATGCATAACATAGCATAGTGAACTCGCATAAGCATGCATAACTTATTAAACATGCATAAATCTCAACTTTCATCACATATTAACTTTAGAGTTTCTAAAATGAAGGTAAGAGGGCTTACAAATATTATGAAGACACAAATCTACTAACAAAGATTGAGAAGCCCTTTTATGCAAGCATATAAAGACCCAAAACAAAGCTCCAATTAACAAAAATCCCAAAAACTCTAGCTTAGCAAATAAAGCTTGCAACTTGATGATGTATGCAAGCTAATGATCATTCATACAACTTAGAAAAGCTTGTATGAACATCAAAATCTTCTTAGAATTGATTTTTGAAGAGGGTGGAGGCTAGGGTTCTTAGGTGGAGGCCATTTGAGAATTCAATTTGACATAGTTTGGTTGCTAGATTGAATAATGAGGCTTTAGGGTAGGATTAGGGGCTTATTTATAGAAGATTAGAGTGTTTTTAGCCCTAGGATTAACCCTAGGTTAGTTTAGGTCCGTCAGATTTAGGAATTCTCTAGAATCAAGCCACAAGACCAAGCCCCAAATCAAAATGGTGCGCGCCAGGCAAAACTGCCTGGCCACCCCGTGTCGACAGGGCTGTCGACAGGGCAGTCGACACCCTAAGACCCCTGTCGACATGCCTGTCAACATGGGGGCCCTGGCGGGAATTTTCCCGCCTGACACCAATTAGCCGTAATCCTTGTTTTTAATTTGAAATTTAAATATGTTTTTAGCATAGAAATTTCTGAAAACTTCAATGGGCCTTAACTGGGTCATACGGACTCCGATTTTCGAAAACTCGGACTCTATTTCGCGTATTTTTTCGAGACGAACGCAATGGCATAGCCCGTTTCCCTTGATTCAGATTTTAGAATTTAATTCTGCCTCGATTTATGTTATAACAGGTTATTGAAAATATGGGTTGTTACAGTTGTTTAATTAAATAATATTGTATATTTAATTAATATAAATAATGGAATAATATGTTTAATTCCGAAATAATCGGAATTGAGCTGAACTGTCAAGATTGTGTGAATTGAGCAGTGTAATAAATTTTATCGAGTTTACATTCGAGTTATAATAACAAATTTATTTCATAAACGAAGTTTGACATATTAATTATAATATAATTTAAAACGAGCTCATATTGTCGCGGTAGTTCATAATATTACGTTTTCAACTTTAAATGGATAAATAGGATTCGTTATAAGTCAGATTCCTTTGAAACAAGAAACGTTCGAATATATTTGACTATATTTTTCTAATGAAAGAGAAAAATCGCGATTTCTTCTTTTAGATTCTGAGTTACATCCAAATCAAAATTTCAAAAAGTCGCTATGGAATTCGTTTATAATTTATGACGATTTATTTGTATAATAAAAGGATTTTTATCTTATATTGAATATCGATTTAACATGGATTTTGAAATATCGAGTTATAAATCCAAGTATGTCTATTTTGGAGCTATATGATATTCTATTAGGATATATACGATAATATTAATTTATTCAATGATTAACGACCAATGTGAGTAAACTTACTAACTCTATCCAGTTTTAAAATACTATAAATGTCATTTAATATTGATAAAATGTTGTGTGATGGTTGTTTAGATAACTAGCAAATAAATTGGTTGCACAATATATATAAAATTATAAATATATATATATATATAAATCATTGACTGAATATTGGTCCTATTTATTATATCTCATATTGATATAAAATTAGTGTTGTTTATGTTGGTTAACATCTGTGGATGCAGGGAAACAGGTCGGTGGGATCCAACTGGATTCCTTAACATTTATGTTACAATTCTTCATATGTTATGATATATGCTGTGATATATAATCTATTATTGATTATGTGTGTTTATATGATATTGATCCATTTTATTTGGTATTTAAAATACCATAAGCAATATTGGAATATAAAAACAAAATTTTAGAAGTAAGTATTGAATTTAAGTATTTTATAAAATCAATGGATTTTATTGTAACGACCCGAAAATTTACGATCTTGGTTATCTGATATACAACACATATCGAACAACAAGAGTCAAAAATACCATATGGTTAATGAAAGAAATTAGAGGGTGAGAATAGATAAGATAGAAACTTAGAATAGAAGAAGAAGAAGAACACAACATCAGAGTTACACGAATCTCACAACGGAACGAGTAACATATAATATACATAACATAACTTTGAAATATACATCTGTACTTGAATATACATCATTATCAAAGTACTGCACTTACAACACGGCGGAAATAACTATAGCTATATAATCCTGAAGCCTCTTGCTCCAGCTTTTCAAGTATCTGTAAATCCCGACTACTTGACTGCCCGTACAAAATTGAGCACCCAAGAGTTTAGGGAAAACAAAACAAAATAAACTTCGGGTCAGTCATGGGACTGGTATGAGTAAAACACTTTAAAACAGTTTGAACGAGTAAACGACATCTCATAAGACCACAATGTATAAATGTAACACCCCACACCCGCTACGGTCACTCACTAAGGGAATGCCATAACATCGGTGGAGTATTTTAAGTGAATATAGAACAGAAAAATTACAACAAGACAGATATAAGTAATACTTGAGAATTTAAAACATCATTTCATTGCAACGGAAAGTAAAACATGTTTGGTTACACCAAAACCATAAACAAGAGTCAAGTACATAATATCCATCCTGATAAAACAAAAGTACATAATCCCACTACATAACTTAATAGCCATAATAGAAAAGATAAACTGAGCTTTACATCCACGGTCCAAGCTCCAAAAGAGAGATAAAGCAGTCTGATCAAAGCCCACTAGTGCTAGGCCCACTCTGATAACCTGAGGGTTGGGAAAAAAAGATAAAAACAACGGGGTCAGACATAAGTCTGAGCGAGTCCTATAACTTTAACAATCCAATCATTAAAGTAACCAGAGTAAGACATAAGCTTGATATACGGTAACGACTTGGGATAAATGGCTACACTAAGCAGCCAACTAGACTTAGGATGAACTAAGATAACCGTAAAGACGCGCCTATCCACCCAAGGATAATTACTATATTGCACTACCCCAGATCTACCCACCCAAGGGTAATTCCTACACTGCACCACACCAGTTCTACCCACCAAGGGTAATTCCTACTTAAAGGTTGATCCCACTAAGTGTACTTAGTAATTTTACCTAGTAGTTTCTTGTACCCCTAGCGGACTACATAGGTGCCATCTGCCCCTATCTCCGCTAGGTGTACTCACTACTCCCAAGCGATCGGCTCCCTAACGCAGATACCTGTGCTGGCCCCACAGTGGGGTGTATCACTCCCCAAAGTGGCAACCCGATAATCAATGGTGCACGACTTATACCTACACGATGCAACAACGTCTTACCTACCAGCCCGGGTCCACACACGCCTATGAAACCCGTTGGACTCGCGTTGCCACCGCTACCCCGTTTTGGCCTCTTATAGTCAAGCCCAATATGCGTGTCCCGTCCTCGACTTGGGTCGAGCCCACAAAGATACGTTTGGGATATTGGTTGAAATGGGCCCCCACAAGCAACTACTTAAGCTTGTCATTTTATCTAGTACATCCCACTTAACCCCTTTTATAATCATATCCACTTACATGTTAAGGTTTGGTTAAGTCATCTAATCATATTTCAATTGCCACTCAAGGCCCCCACAAGCTACTACTTAAGCTTGTCATTTAATCATATTTCAATTGCCACTTAAGGCCCCCACAAGCTACTACTTAAGCTTGTCATTTAATTATATTTCAATTGCCACTTAAGGCCCCCACAAGCTACTACTTAAGCTTGTCATTTAATTATATTTCAATTGCCACTTAAGGCCCCCACAAGCTACTACTTAAGCTTGTCATTTAATTATATTTCAATTGCCACTTAAGGCCCCCACTAGATTTCCACATGCCACCCAAGGCACTTACTTGATTCCCACATGCCACCCAAGGCACTTACTTAACCCTTTAATCATGTTTAATTACATGTTCCACTTTGGTTAAGTATTCTAATCGTATTTTCTATTGCCACCCAGGGCAACCCACTAGTTTCCTTATGCCACCCAAGGCACCCCCACTAGTTACTACATGCCACCCAAGGCACCCACTTAACCCCTCATGCCTCACTACATGCTAATTTGGTTAAGTGTTTCTTAATTAATTAAGATCGTAACCTTTGTAAAGACCTCTCACATTAGACTGTCTTTTATGGCAGCTGGATATGCCGGTTGGTTCCGGGCAGCCTTACACCATAACAGAGTCTAACCTCGTGTCTTTACACTTGTCACGTATTTAGTTTATGACTAAGACCTCTCACATTGGGCCAATCATTTGTAGCCTCTGGATTTGCCGGTCGGTTCCGGGCAGTCTTATGCTACAAAAAGGGTCCAACTTCGTGTCTTAGTAGATTAATTACACCTAATTAATCACCCCCATAATTTGTATTAATTATCCCTAATTAATTACAAATATTTAAGAATATGGGTAGACCTAACTCAATAGGTAAATTCCCAATTCCATAATATGGGTAGACCTAACTTAATAGGTAAATTCCCAATTATGTCCATCCACTTTATGGTATGTTTAATCATACCCACTTCACGCAATTTTATGTGTTCATTAATTTTTACCCCATCGTCCCCACGTAAATACGTTAACATGACATACTTTAAAAGAGAAGATTCATCATACACACAATGGGTTCAACTTAGCATATCATTAGCATTATCATGGGTTTAAAAGGTGTCAACTTGCATATATGACCATAAACCCAACTTGCATAAATAACCAACCCAAACTTGCATGAATCACATATGTCATAAAGATGGTAACTTGCATAAATGTTCATGTCATAGACCTATCATAAAGGTGTCAACTTGCATACATGTCATAGGTCTAAAAGGGATGAACTTGCACATGTACTTATGTCATACATAGAGGCAAACTTGCATATATTATGCATATCATAAAAAGAGACAAACTTGCATATGAACTTGCATCATAACTTGCATATGAACTTGCATCATAACTTGCATATGAACTTGCATCATAACTTGCATATGAACTTGCATAACATGCCATACTTAGAGGCAAACTTGCATATATTATGCATATCATAAAAAGAGACAAACTTGCATATGAACTTGCATCATAACTTGCATATGAACTTGCATAACATGCCATACTTAGAGGCAAACTTGCATATATTATGCATATCATAAAAAGAGACAAACTTGCATATGAACTTGCATCATAACTTGCATATGAACTTGCATCATAACTTGCATAAAACCAAACACTTAGCATGCATAAAACCAAACTACTTAGCATGCATAAAACCCACCACTTAACATGCATAAACCCAAACACTTAACTTGCATAAACATAGTGTCATCATGAATAAGTGTTAAACATAGTGATTAGCAAACTAGCATCATAACATATGGCCTAAAAACCATTGATCCGCAAGCAAAACCATATGATCTCATCACATCTCATCTACTTAGTTTAACAATTGGTTATTAAAGTGATAGAAACTCACAAACTCCAAGATTAGCTCCTTAGATAGTTGCTAGAGTTGAAGTAGAGGTGGATTAGTAGTTGATTAGCTTGCAATCCTCTTCACAAATTAGTGGAGGCTCCTTCTAAGTTGCATTTTGGCGGCATGATGGCACAAATTCTATTTTTAGTATGGATTAGGGTAGTCTTATGGTGTATTTATAGGATTAGGTTGTGTTTTAGACCCTTAGATTAACCCTAGGTTAGTTTAGGTCCGTCAGATTTCGTCCCAAGCCCTCCAACCCAGCCCAAAACTCAATCAGGTGCACCCAGGCCAGAATCAACCGACAGGGCAAGTCGACAGCCCTGTCAACTGCCAAGTCGACAGGCATGTCGACAGGCAAGTCGACAGCCCTGTCGACAGCCAAGTCGACTTGGCTGGGCGGGAGTTTTCCCGCCTGGCCCCCATTTCTGCATGTTTCGAAATTCAAATTTCCCGAAAACTTCCTTGGGCCTTAACCGGGTCATACAGACTCCGATTTACAAAATTTCGGACTCTATTTTGCGTATTTTTCCGAGATGAACACAATGATGTAACCCGTTTCCCCTGATTCTCACATCTGAGATTATTAATTCTTTAATTAGTGAATATCAGTGTTAACTGAAATTCAGGGTGTTACAATAACGGAATGGGTTTTTCCCTGATGAGAATCCAAAATATCTTTATATCAAAAACCTTTTGATATTATAATAATGTCTATCAACCACGATATAATAATCATCTAGCAGAAACACTTTCATCTTACGTTCTACATATATAGTATACAATCAAAACCGCAAGCACGTATTGGGTAATGGATTTCCAACTATGACAAGGTATGGAACCACCTTTCACTAGTGTACCTCTAGAAAGGAATACACTGGGTTCACCAAGAACATCTTGCAACCCGACCACACATGACTGACCACTCATTTCGCTTGAGTGTATCGAATGTATATCACCAATGGTTGGGATCAGCAACCGTTTCCCGAATGGGACAGCATCAACAATAGATTTTTTTGAAGTAAATGAAACACTAGATCAGGTGATTATACACCCTAATAGGTGCGACCTACATAGCTATGTTGCCTGCCCGATTTCTGTCATTTACAGGTTGTGAGGCTAGAAGCTACGCTTTATCATCACATCAGATTCACTTCGAATGCCACATTGTCAGATCCATCGAAAATCACTAATTGACGTCTACAACAGTACATTACGTGTTAGCTAAAGAAGTTTCCTTCTCCGCTTCCACTCTTGGTACGGTTGAAGAAATCAATGTACGTGACCTTTCTGGAAATACTCTATCAGACATTCATCCATACCAGTCATCCAGGAACAGGATGAACCGAAGGCACTATTCAGTACATCCATCTTAGGCACTGTTATCTAAGACTTATACAATAGCCCTTGCACTTTACTCCATCTTCAATTATCTTTGGCATATATGATTCGCAACGCTTATGCCAATACATAGTGGTTCTTTGGATAATAATCCAACCGGTCTCTCTGTATTAACAACGTTAAAATGGTCAAAACTTCGATAGTCTGTGATTTAACTATCAAAGAAAAATACATGTGCAAACAACGATATTATTTCCAGATGGAAATTCTATCAATCAATCATCAATCATACATATATCTATATATATTCATATTTCCTTATTTTCTATGTTTAGAAAATATACGTTAACACTAGAAAACATTTCCCTTGTTCTATCATTTCACAACTATTAGTCTCTAGCCGTAAACTAGTAAGAGGACAATTCTCTAAGTATAAACCCTGAAGGCCGAAACTAACATCAGATCGATACTCAGAAAACTATTCAACTTAACTAATCTCTAGTCAGTTTCTAATCTTGTTTAACTCTATTTCTTTAACTATGTTCGATTAACTTCTTTTGAATAACTATGTTCAATTGACTCCTTTCGAATAATTATATTCAATTGACTCCTATTTGATGACTCTATTTGATAACTCTAATCGACTAACTCTTTTCTATCTCGTTAATTTCCTTTTATAATCCTGTTTAATTTCCCAATAAATATTCCTTTATTCTATTTATTTATTTTCTACGTAAATATCTTTCTTTATACTTCTATTTACTTCTTAAATAAATATCTTTTACAATTTTTTTTTACTTGCTAAGTAAATAATCGTTTTATAAAATTCTTTGATTTTAAAATTATTCCCTTTCTAAATATCTCCTATTTATAAATATTCCAATTTATAAATATTTCTTATTTATAAATATTCCAGTTTATAAATATTTTATTTTAAATATGACTTTGAAAATTCCCTTATCAACATTTCGGTATGTTATGGTATTCAACATGTCAAATCACGATGATCAATATCGTCCAAACACATATAATTGAAAACAGATTATATATCACATCATATATCACAATATATGAAAACAGTAAAATAAATGTTGAGGAATCCAGTCGGATTCCTCCAAACTATTTCCCTGCATCCACAGATGTTACACAATAAAATCAATAACACTTTCAGTTCCATATGATATATTATGTTAAACAGAATCAATATAGAAATTCAACTAACTGACTAGCAGTTCAAATCAAACAGTCAACACACAGTCAATCAGCCAATATTTAACAGTTCTAAAAATACAACATGAAATTATAAACTGTTCAGAGTTAGTGAGATTTACTCACATTGGATGATCATTGTCAATAATGATAACCATCGCTCGATTTGATTCAGACAGACAATTTATTTTACAATAAATTGTAGCGAGCTCAGATTCACACCCAGTCAGCTGCATGGTGTAGCCATCGTCCATACGATCCCAACGCAACTTACGGTTCGCCAATCTGATATTGTATGACTAAGATATTCGATTTACACGATTGAACTAATTTAAATATAATTTAAACTAAATTTTCCTTTAAAATTACTTGGGATTTAACTCAAGTTCCAGCCCGTCATACCCAAACAAAACCCACCCGAAGCCATTCTCTTGCTCCATATTTTATCACCGAACCCAATTTCCCCCTTATCCATCTTTGACCGCCTCGTTGACCTCTCCTATCCCTTCGTCCGGCCATCGATGGCCGTTGCCGACATCCCCAGAGGACTCGTCGCCTCCTCCTTCATCCGCCGGGACCCACGATCCCAAGCTCGATCTCCTCCCTGCCTGATGCGACTCTCACACAGCTCCTTCACCTCGACATTGGTCTGTCATTGACCTTCAATCGCCATGAACCGACATCGCACTCTCCCAAACTCTGGTGAACGAAGCCCCTCGCCACCACAATCCCAACGCCAACCACCTTTATTCCTCTGCCGTCGTAGGGTGCTGCCAGGGGTCAGCCCTAGTTTTCACTGTAATTTCTTCGAACCCATAAATGGTCATTGCACCCTATAAATTTGGTATAGAATTGAAGCCCATCTCTATACAAATCCAAAGAAAGGTGCTTTGAGAATTTAGGAATTTTATTTGGATTTATTTTGATTTTTCTTCCTCATGAAATGTTTTTTCCTTAAGAGAATGAACGGCGAAATTTATCTGTTGACTTTGAAATGAGAAAAATTAGGTTTAGGAAATTTTAAGGCCTATTTATAGGTAAACAAAATATTTAGATATTTTATAGAAGGAATATTCCCGGTATATTCTCATTTATATATTCATTTTGCTTTCTAAAAATTCTCTGACTACATGCGATCATCAAAAATCCCAAAAATGGACATGCAACTATAGTTCGACATTACGGTCCCAAAGAAACTGGTTTCGTCGAATTCTGACTTCGTATGCTCATACAGCGTATTTTTAACTGTCCAAATACTGACTGTTTTCCACTCTAAAAATCCGTACGACCACATAGTGACTTAAAAATCACGAAACTGGAAATCTAACAGCTATTTGACATTGCAGATCCAACAAAATTAGTTTCGTCGAATTCCGACTTTGTTTGCAAAACTGGTTATTTTTAAAGCTCTGAATGACCCATTTAAATATATAAATATATTTAAATATAATTAAATTTAATATTTAAAAATAAATATTATCGTTTATATTCACAGTGGAATACCATACAACTCTACTGGGATTTATAACTTGATATTCCAAATCTGGGTCAACCCGATATTCGATTTATATTGAAATAACTTTTTTTAAAATATAAATAATTCCTTTATAAATTATAAAGGAATTCCACAGCGACTTTTCTAAAATTTGATTTGGACGTAAATCAAAATCTACACGACGAAATCCTGATTTTTCTCTTCCACTAGAAAGATATACTCCACTAGCTCTAGACGTTTCTTGTTTCACAGAAATCCGGCTTAAAACGAATCCTATACATTCAGTTGAAGTTCAAATCGCCAAATTACGAAATGCAACGCCATTTCAAGCTCGATTTTAATTATAATATAATTATACGTTCAAACTGTCGTTCAAATAATATATTCGTTATTCTAATTCAATTCTAAACTGAATTAAATATTACAGATGATCCAGTTCACACCATATCGCCATTTCAACCAATTCTGATTATTTCAAAATTAAATATATTATTTAATTTATTATTTTAATTAAATAGTCACCATTATTTAAACCAATGACCATTAAATCCTTTTAATCACCTTTTAAATAATTAAATAAATTAATTATTATACCGCTAAAAATGCGGGTCATTACATTTATAAAAGTAAGTATTTGGAAAACTAATAGAATTAAAAAGGGGAATTTGCGAGATATAAAAGAATTATGAGAAGATTGATATAAGTATAACTTTGTTAGGAATCTGTTTCATCAGATAAACTGAGAAAATTATTTTATAAGCGATATTTATAAATTAATTAAAATATTTATTATTGGATAAATTGAATATTTATATAAGTCTGAAATTATATTAAGAAGTAAAAATCAGTTTTGACACCAATATTTTTATGAAATGTAAACTTAAAATTTTAAAGGGATATATAAAAGAGATTATAGGTGATTGGAAATAAAAGAATAGGATTTTGTATGAATAATACTATAAATAGAAGTATAAATAGAATTTGGAAATGGGATATTATTTTTAAATGCGAAATCAAACTGAATTGATTGTATAAAAGAAATGCTATTCACATTCGATGTGGAAAATGGATTATAGTAAATATTTTGCAAATAAAAACATTTATAAAGGAAATTGGGTTTTGAAATAGGAATTTAAATGGGAATTTGAATAAGGTAGAAAATTGCATTAAAATAAAACAGTGGATTCCATTTCAGGAAAAATAGATTAGTTGTGGATTTATAAAATGACTCGATAAACAAAAATTTGAACCTATAATAATATTTATAAATTGAAATCAAGTTTGATTTAATAAAAAAGTTCAAATTTCTTTGAAGGAATAATATGCACGTTTTAAAGTAAATAATGGTTTTTAAAGCAAACGTTTTGCAGACTAAAATGGTTACTAAAGGAGATTGGGAAATGTTTGGAAGTGAAAGATTCAGAAAGTGAATTTACAAATTGAGTTGACTTGAAACGGTAAATAATTTCGTGGTTCGAAACGTTAATCGAATATAGGTTATTTGAAAGAGAGTTATCGAATATGGATTATTCGAAAGAGAGTTTTACTTTGAAATTCAATTATATCGAATTCGAGAAAGTATTATTTACTTTCCAATTTTTAATCAAGATTTATTTATATATAAATAAATTGTTTATTTATTTATTTAAATTAATGAATAAAAGTTATATTTTGAAGTTAGATATTCCAGAAGTAGGATTTATAACGTTATAGTTATAATTAAATTTTTTTTATAAAAGAAGTGGAATTGTATAGTAAACCCGAGAGTTGCGTAAGCAATGATTTAATAAGAAGTTAAGTAACAGAGTTAAGGAATTAGAAACTAACTGGATATTAGTTAAGATGAATGGTTTCCTGAGTATCAATCTGATGTTGGTTTCGGCCTTTGGGGTTGATACTTAGGGAGTTGTTCTCTTACTAGTTCACAGTTAGGGACCTATGAATGTGGAAGATAGTGATGCGTGAATACAAAATGGAAATGTTCACAGATGTTAATATCATATATTTTCTAAATATAGAAAATAAGAATTTGTGGGTATATGGAAATGCTTTTCGAGAATCGTGAGAGGCTAAACGGGTTTGAAGAAATATATGGAAAATGGGAAAGGGGGAAATGAATAAATTAATAATAAATTAATTTAAAGGGATAAATGTTGATTGATGATCGATCGATAGAATTTTCATTTGGAAATAAGATCGTTGTTTATACGGATGTTTTTCTTTTATAGGTAAATAACCAGCTATCAGAGTTGTTGACCATTTTTCCATCGCGAATACGGAGAGACCGGGATCAGATTATTGTCTGAAAACCAGTCTGTATAGGCATAAGTGTTACGAACCAAATATGCTGAAGACAATTGAAGACGGAGTTTATGCAAGGGTTGTTCTTGCAATCCTAGATAGAAATTGCCTAAGACGGATTGATGGAATGGTGCTTTTGATTTGTCCAGTCCCAGGACAACTTGTATGGACGAACGTCTGATAGAGTATCCCTAACAAATCATATATGTTGATCTTTTCAGCATTTTACATTTGGTGGCAGAGGAATTTGTTTCTCTTAGCTTTATACTCGTGATATTTTTGGAAAAATCGATAAATGGTTTGGCGGGTTTGACGATGTAACATTCAAGGCAAATAAAGATGTGATATGTCAAAAAGGTAAATATGGCCTCTAGCCTCACAACCATACAGACGAAAATCGGGCAGGCAGTATGGCTAAGTGGGTCCCTCCCAATTAGGGTGTCCTTCTTAAGTCCATCGTTGTTATCCCTTTCAGGAAACTGTTGCTAATCCCAACCCTTGGTGATATACATTCGATACACTCAAGAGAAATGAGTGGTCGGCCATGTGTGGTCAGGTTGCAAGATGTTTTTGTTGAACCCAGTGTATTCCCCCTCTAGATATACACCATCAGAAGTTGGTTCCATACCTTGTCATAGTTGGCAATCCACTACCTAATAAGCGCATGTGGTTTTTGATTGTATATTATGTATGTGGAGCGTAAGATGCAAGCGTTCCATTAAATTTTTAATTATTTGATTTAGACACTATTATAATATCAGAAGAGCTTCGATATAAAGAATATTTTGGTATATCGTAAGGTAAAAACCACCTGTTTTTATTTGTGGATCGGTCTTAGGATTTTAAAGTTATACCAAGTGGTTGGAGGTTACTCACACCAGTCCCATGACCGACCCAGAGTTTATTTTGTTTTGTTTTATCCTAAACTCTTGGGTGCCCAAATTTATACGGGTAGTTAAGTAGCAGAGGTTTTACTTGAAAGAGCTTGGAGCAGGAGGCTTCAGTATTTTTTAGCTATTTTTTACTTTTGCTATGTCGTAAGTATTGTACTCTGAAAATGGTATGTATATATACAAGTATAGATTTGTATTTCAAAGTTATGTTATATATATATATATATATATATATATATATATATATATATTATTCATTCCGCTGTGAGATTCGTATTTACTCTGATGTTATTGTATTTATGTTCTTCCTCCTCTTCTACTAATCTAATTTTCTTTCTATTTCTCACCCTCTAACTTCTTCCTACTAATGATCTGGTATTTCCTGGTGCTTGGTTAGTCGTTATGGTATTTGTATCGAGAATTAGGATCGAGAAAATGTCAGTTCGTTACAATGGTATCAGAGCTTAAGGTTAAGTGATTACCTTGGCTCTATGGCATAACTCAATAGAGATGGGGTTAGTAATACCCCAGATCGAGTTTGAGTGTATATATATGAGCATGTATTTGTTATTTGATATAAAAGAGGTTTTATATTGTAGAGATTTATTATTGAGTGGTTTATGAATTCTGGTCGATCAGTAGGATCCACTGTATCAATAGGGATTTCTAAACACTTGAATATGATGAATCTCCACAATATGTTTTGAAAAGAGGGTAAATGAAATAATTTTGCCCCAAAGTATATTTTGATATAAAGAAAATATTTATCTTGGGAATTCTATAATATATTAGGTGTGTTGGTTGTTATTATAACCAAATGAGATTATAACTGAGATGGTTATAAATAACCAATCAGAATTCGTAAAATATAAGGTATACAATCAGAAGAATTAAATCGGAAGTTAAAACAGATTTGGGACTAAAATTCTAGAATGGATTTGGATTAAATATACGACGATTTTATAATCTTAGGAGATTTTAAATTGTTTACAAGCATTGTGAATGATATTTTGAAATAAATTTCAAAATGGAAGCGTTTAAAAATGATTTTGAAAGGTGATATTATATTGAACTCACTTCAATTGCTGGGAAATAACCCTGATGATGTTGGCCACATCATGAGTATACATTTTCGAGTTTGTAAGTGATGGATTACTACCAAAGATATTGTTTTTGGAAATGTTTTGAGAAAAAAAGTTGTTTTGATTTCGAAAGGCAATATTTGATTTTTGAAAAGGGTAAGTTGTTTAAAACTCCTAGGAAGAGATTGTTCGAATAAAAAACAAATTAAAAAGAAATTTGCGGAAGCAAATTGAAATTGAATTAAATCCAGAAGTGGAAATTAAATTGAAATAGAGTAATATCGAGTAAAATTGGATGTTGAAATATAATTAGACTTAGGTGAGTAAATGGATTGATTGCTAGAAAAAAAAATCAAATTTTGAATTTTGAGATGAAGATAACTATTTTAGGAAATTAATTAGTTGATGGGATATATGGATTAAACTTAACTTGGTTAAGTATGTTGAATTGATAAGTTAAGAGTTGGAATCAAGAATGGAACTTGAAATGGAAATGGAATTTGGCTTTTTTATCAGCAAATGATTTGGTTTGAGGATAAATTGATTGGAGATTGATTGGGAAGTTATTTGTATATGTTGAATTGGTAGCAGAGACAGAGTTGAATGCCCAACAAAAAGGTACAAGTTTATATTTTAATTGGGTATGAGATTTTTATGTGCCTATTTGGTAAGTCGCTTGGCTGTTAGATTTTCTTTTGGATTGGGGAAGGCCTAGAGAGGCAAATTGTAGTTGTATCGACTGCACAAAGGAGACGCTGGCAAAAAAATTCGAAAATTTAAGGTGTCAGAAAATTTTCAGAATTTTTGAAAATTTTCATTAGTTGAAATGAATTAATATTTTAGTCGAAATAAATTTGTTCAATTGAAACTGAAATTAAAAAGTAAAAACAAATGCTTTTTACCTAGTTAATAGGATTGGTAGCATTTTTCCGACTTAGTAGTTTTAGGGACGAAATTTCCTTTAAGGGGGAAGTAACGTAACGCCCCGTATTTTTAGCAATTAAATAATTTATTTATTTAATTATTTGAATGTTGATTTGGTGATTTAAATGGTTGTTAAATTAAATAATGTTGAATATTTAATTAATATACATAATGGTATAATATATTTAATTTCAAAATAATCGGAATTAAGTTGAATTGATAAGATTGTGTGAATTGGATAGTGTAAGAAATTTTATTGAGTTTATATTCGAGTTATAATAACAAATTTATTTAATAAATGAAGTTTAAATGTATTAATTATAATATAATTTAAAATGAGCTCGTAATGTCGCGGTAGTTCGTAATATTACGTTTTCAACTTAAATGGATATACAGGATTCGTTATAAGTCGGATTCCTTTGAAAAAAGAAACGTTCGCATATATTTGATTATTATTTTCTAATGAAAGAGAAAAATCGAGATTTCGTCTTTTAGATTGTGAGGTACATTCGAATAAAAATTTCAGAAAGTCGCTATGGAATTCGTTTATAATTTATAACGATTTAAAGATTCTTATTTTATATTGATATCGATTTAACTTGGATTTTAAAATATCGAGTTATAAATCCGAGTATGTCTATTTTGGAGCTATACGATATTCTGTTAGGCTATATACGATAATTTTAATTTATTAATATTAAATTAAATTGTTTTTGAATATATTAATATTTTATTGGTTATATGTAAGCTTTAAAAATAGCCATTTCACAAACGACCTCTGTTTTCGACAAAACGAATTTTATTAAATCCATAATGATTAATTATTGCTAGATTTCAAATTTTGCGTCAATTGGAGTTGTTTTCTGACCGTGCGGAATTTAAATGTAAACTGATCAATAATTTGACTTTAAAAATACGATGTGTGAGCAAATAGACTCGGTTTCCGACGAGACAAGTTTTGTTGGGTCCGTAATGTCGAAATATAGTTATATGTCTATTTTCATTGAAATTGAATATCATATGTGACTATATGGGATCTTAGATGATAAATACAAGCATTAGTACTATATAAATTAATAAAATAAGTGAATATAAAATTATATACTCATCTTATAAGTACCCTAACATCTCTAAACCCTCGTTTTTACTTTTTCCCATGGTCAATACTTCAAGCCGCCACCAGCATGAATAAAAACGAGGAAAATCCAACTTCTAAAATCCTAAACAATTCTTGCAAAATTTTATAAATCCCAAAGCATGTACATTGTTGATCCTGGGATGTTCCTCTTCAATCGGGTAGGTCTTATGTTGGGTGCGATAGCCATTCTTGAGCACGACTTTTTAAACGCAGCGGCTTAAGCTGAGAAAACCTGGAAATTTGTGCATCACTCGTTGAATCTAAGTTCGCATTCATGTTCGTGGTATGGAATAGCTTCATTTGTGTTTTTATGGGGATTTTAGGAAGAAATTTATGTTGATCATTTCTTGGAACAGTGTCTGTAACACCCCGTATTTCTATTAACACTAATGTTCACAAATTAATGAACAACTAATCTCAGACGTGAGAATTAAGGGAAACAAGTTGCGCCATTGTGTTCGTCTCGGAATTCCGTTTGAGATAGAGTCCGAGTATGCGTGAATTGGACTTCGAATGAAGAAGTTATGGCCATCGGAATTTTCAGAAATTTCAAATTTCGGAGTCAGACAGGCTAGGAGGGAAAATTCCCGCCAGGGCCAGGTCGACCTGGGGGTCGACCTGGCCCCCCCTCCTCCCGGGGCAGATTTGTTTTATGACCTGTTGATGACTAGATGCTGACTCATTAGGGTTTCTGATATGCTCTGATTGGCTGGGATTAATTCTGGGTTGATCGGACGGCTTAAACTAATCCTAAACTCTATAAAAACACCTATAGACTCAAACCCTAAAATCAAAACAAAAATTAGATTCATGGCCTCCATGCAGTCACCTAGTAACTCAGCATAGACGCCACCAATTAGAGAGGAAGAAAGCTAGTCTAAATCAATTTCTTTCAACTTTAACAACGAATCTTCTTCAAAGGAAACCTATTACAACTTTAGAACTCAGAATTCAGAACTCAAGACCTTCTTTGAGTTGTGAGTTCGATAATTTTAATAAAATAATTAGCAAATTAATTGGATTGAGTTATGATGTGGACTATTTGGATATGATATGAATTATTGACCGCATGTTATTATTCATGTAGTAAAATTGTGATGTTTATGTTGTAAATTCTATGATGCTATCTTGTAAAGTTGAGATCATCTATGTTGTAATTTTATGGTTGGCTTATGTATAATCGAATCACCATGTTGTTCATATGCTAGTTTGGGTATGTTGATTCATATGATAAATCATAAGTATGTATGCAAGCTTATATTTTTATTAAGACATGAATCATATGAAAGTTGGGGAAAATTATATGTTTAACCTTATATGCTTCATGACATCTATTTTGGATCTAAAGTTAGGCTATGACATGTGTGGGTTATATGCCAAATTCTGCATGCTAGTTTACATGTTTAGATGTAAGTTTATACCATTGTTATGTTGCATAAATCACATATGCAAGTTTATATGAATACATGTGTTTGAATATGAATCATTCTATGCAAATTTACACCTTTAGATGTAGATATATGACACACATGATTTATGCAAGTTTGTGACCATTATCCCAACAAGTTCACACCTTTAGATTTGGGTCTATGACATATGTAGTTTTATGCAAGTTGTAACATTGGCCTATGCAAGTTTTAGATGTAGAACATCATTCACACATGCAAGTTCACCCCTTATGTTTAGATCTATTTTTAATTATATGTATGTTGTGATGTTTTCTCTTTATTCCATGAGTTAGACTATGACGGCCCGCCCCGCACCAGCCTGCATTTCCTCCGAAAGTGCGCTGTACACATGTCCCGACTAGCACGGAACGGTCGCCAAAGAAGGGAATGAACTAATCAAGGAACCTGTAGAATGTCTCACAGCGCATAGAATAAAATATAATAATAACATACTTGACATAAAACAGGTGAGACAGTGTATAAGCTGATAACTAATAATCAATGTCAACATCAGAGCAGCGGAAATCCAAATACAGCTTATTACAACTTTCCAAATTTACTGTCTCTAATCAAAAGAAAACTAAAGTAGAAGATACACCACCAATGCCCAAGCAGTGATCTTCAACAATACAGGGAGAATACTATATATATATTACGTGGAAGCCTCCTGCTCGTCTCCGGATCATCTACCCGTGCATCACCAGCTAACCTGTCTCTAGTCTGCTCGTGTGAGCACCCAGAGTAATAAGAAGAGACATAAAACTCCGGGTCAGACATAAAGCCTGGTATGAGCGATAAGCATCTAAACAGAGTAATAACAGGTATACTAAACCATACCTGAACCTGGACCTGCAACCAAAGAGTTAGTACCACATACCGTACAATGCTCTAAGGTGCCATAATAAATAGTGTAAGAATACGGGGGTGGGGTGTGCATGTCAAAATGAGAGCAAGCAAATCATCCATAGCAACCATCCTCACATCTCTCACTCAGTGCGTAAAGCGTACGACATCTACCACTTTGGAACACTAGACAAACTGAGGTAACGACGAATCCCGACTTGTAGAAACCCTGCTATGACCAAGCCAAACACTTGGAATCATGACCAAACATTTCAATGACCCACTTCATTGGTCGTAGCCCTTGGTTCTACCAATGCCAAAATGGCCCTGAATCCGCCTTCGTACCTCCTACCATAGTGGTCCGAAGCTATAGACGTTGATAACTCCTTTGCACGCGTCCCGCAGCAAAGCCCAACCATGAAGCGAACTCGTTGATTCCCATCTGAATCTTGAGCTCTAACTTCTCATTTGGACTTCCTTTGCATCTCGGGTTATGGATCATCACCAGACCGGTTCGGATCCCTTTCATCACCATTGGGATCGTGGTCTTCATCGTCTCGGTTCGTGACTGCTACTTCGGGTCGGATCGGAGGACACCATCGGTTCGGGTCGGATCCCTGCCTCTCCCTTGTGACAATTCGGATCGGAGTCCTTCTTGGTACACTGAATCGGTTCGTGGCTTCCAGTCCCATCTGGATCGGATCGGGTTCTCCACCACGCCACGGCTCGGGTCACGCCTCCTGGTCATAGCTCCAAGTCCTTCACCCTCCTTCGAGTCTCTGGTTCGTTGTCCTCAAGGTGATCAGTTCGGATCGTGTCGTCATCCCTCCAGGCGGGTCGGGTCGAAGTCTTCAATCACCAAGCCTTGAATCGCGACTTCTCGGATCGGGTCGGAGCCTCCTTCACGCCAGGTCGGTTCGTGGCGTCTTGGGCTCACCATCTCGGAGCGGATCGGATCCTTCAGCTCGTAGCGCAGCTCGCTCCGCAATAACGATCGGTTCGGTTCGTGGTGAAGGGAAATGGGCGGTTCGGGTCGGATAGGGGCGATCCGATCCGATTTCCTGCACTAATTCCTGCAACTTTCCAGCAACTTGTTTACGCCATTCGACGACGTTTTTGACAAATCTAACTATTCTAATCAATCATAAAACATACCATAGAGTCATAGCAACATAGCAAACTAACCACAAACACCAAAACAATGAATTCATATGTCAAAATGGATCAAATATGCCCAAAACCCCTTATTTTCCCTTAGGCATGTTTAAGTAAAGCTAATCATAGGGTTAACAAAACTTAATCAAATCGAACCAAATTTCTAACAGAGGCATAAAATATTATTTACGAATTTCTAAACATTTTTCCAGAATTTATTAGTGTATAAATTCACTAATCCTCACTAATTACCCTTAATTAACCGTAATTAGTGTCAAAATGATGCTATCACTCACCTTTGCCACAACTAGAACCCCAAAACTGAAATATTCTCTGATTTGGCGCTGTTCCCAATCTTATACAGCAGCTCCCACCTTGCTTTGGTGCTTTTTCTTCTTAATTTGATGTTT
Organism: Allium sativum; assembly: GCA_030737875.1. Taxonomy (NCBI): domain Eukaryota; kingdom Viridiplantae; phylum Streptophyta; class Magnoliopsida; order Asparagales; family Amaryllidaceae; genus Allium; species Allium sativum. The sequence goes on from CM060912.1 coordinate 15,719,484, forward strand.
GCTAAGCCTAATCTTCAATTAAAAAGTGGTTTTTGGGTGTTTTAGAGAGATTTAGAGAGTGGAGGCCATGGCTAGGTTAAGAGGAATGAAAGTGGCGGCTTGAAAATGTCTAAAGAAATGTTTTCTAACCCTAATCAGCACCTATATCTCCCTAAACCCGAAATTCCCCTTGGGCCTGGCTGCTAATCACCCGTTTAAGCCCAATTAAGCTGTTTTTCACCATCTGAAACTTGTTTCAGCCATATCTCCCAAACGGTGAGTCCGTTTGGCTAATGTGACCACTCTACGGAAAGAGAAACCATCATCCGGAGCCAATGGAAGTGGTTTCAGGTCAAAATTCCTTTCCAGTCAAAAGTTATGGCCAAAACAGTGATAACTAGGGGTAAAATGGTCATTTAAAAATCGGGAAAAATCATGAACATGGGAAATGACCCCAATAGTCGTCCCCCAAAGTTACATGACCATACGACTTCGTATGTGATAGAAATAAATATTCTACGATTCTATGATGCGTAGAATGCGGGTCGTTACATAGACTATTCGAGTCTAACGTATATTTTACGTTAAACGAACGAACGTACAACGTGGGGTTAAGGGGATAATATTAAAAGAATTAATTGGCATAAATACCTTAAAAAGGCATAAAATAAAATTGTGATGAAAATTGGTATGATTTTACATACCATAAATAGATGGAAATAATTAAGTCAATTATGGCCATAGTTAAATTTAGAATTAATTGATAATTTGAATAGGGAAAGTAATTCAAACTGGGGGATGATTAATTAGGAGTAATTAATCGTCTAAGACACGAGGTTAGGCTCTTATGTGGTGTAAGACTGCCCGGACCCGCCCGACAAATTCAGCTGCCACAAAAGCCAGTCTAATGTGGGAGGTCTTAGGCATAAATTAAATACGTAACAATAGTAAAGACACGAGGTTATGCTCTTTTATGGTGTAAGACTGCCCGGACCCGCCCGACAAATCCAGCTGCCACAAATGCCAGTCTAATGTGAGAGGTCTTTATGAGGTTACGGTCTTAATGAATTAAGAAACACTTAACCAGATAAACATGTAGTGGGACATGAGGGGGTCAAAGTGGGTGCCTTGGGTGGCATGTGGAATCTAGTGGGTGCCTTGGGTGGCATTTGAAATACGATTAGAAATACTTAACCAAAATTGCAACATGTAAGTGAACATGAATAAGAAGTGGGTTAAGTGGGATGTACTAGAGGGGACCAAGCTTAGGTGGATAGCTTGTGTTAAGTAATGGGGGTCCATTTCAACCAGTAACCCATACGTATCTTTGTGGGCTCGACCCAAGTCGAGGACGGGACACGCATACTGGGCTTCGCTGTAAGAGGCCAAACCGGGTTAGCAGTGGCAACGCAAGTCCAACGGGTTCATATGTGTGTGGACCCGGGCTGGTAGGTAAGACGTTGTTGCATCATGTAGGTATAAGCTGTGCATTATTTGTGGTATCGGGTTGCCACTTTAGGGAGTGACACATCCCACTGTGGGGCCAGCACGGGTATCTACGAGAAAGGGAGCCGATCGCTTGGGGGTAGTGGGTACACCTAGTGGAGGTAGGGGCAGGCGGCACCTATGAAGGCAGCAAGGGGTGCACGAAACTACCATTATCATTATTTAATTCGGTAGGCGGGATCAACCTTAGGGTGACTAGTGGTGGTGCAGTATAGCAATTATCTTATAGTGTTGGTGTAGTTTAGTAATTATCTTATAGTGGTTTAGGTGCGCTTTAACGATATCGTTGTTCATCTTGTTTCCTTGTTTACTCTGCCATACTCAATGGTTCATGGTCATTTCCTGATTTTCCAACTTATGCCTTAGCCCAGTTACTTTGGTGATTATATTGTTAAAGTTATCGCCCTCGCCAGACTTTATGTCTGACCCCCTTTGTTTCCTCCTCCTTTCTTCCTCCCTCCCACACCCCGCCCCCCAGGTGCTCAGTTTGAAACTAGCACTAGTGGAGCTTGATTTTGGACAGTTGTGCTTCTTGCTTTTAGAAGATTGCTTGGATCGTTGAAGTAAAGTTCAGCGTCTCTTTTATTTATGGCTATTTTGTATTGGGGATTATGCCTTTCAATTTATGTAGTCAAGATGGATATTATGTACTTGGCTCTAGTTTTGATGATGTAATCAAACATATGTATTTTCCGTTGCAATGAAATAAAGTTTTTAATTTTTCAAGTACTGTTTATATCTGTCTCGTTGTTAATTTTTTGTTCTATACACACTTAAAATGCTCCATGGAAGTTAATGCATTCCCTTTGTGAGTGACATTAATGGACGTGGGGTGTTACACGTGGTATTAGAGCTGAAGGTTACCAGAACAGATAAGAGTTTTGAAAAACTGTTTTTCAAAAACAATTTTTATAAAGAAGTACCTTCAAAAGTAAGTTTTAAGGAAAGTATTTTCAAGAGAAAAGCTTATTTTAGAAAGCATAACCCCAATGGCCATATATCTTCCCTTTAGTTCTTTTGTATTGAATCTTTCCTTTCTTTTCGTTTCAGCATGTCTGAAGCATCTGAGATACTAGAGGGTGTTCATGTACTCAGTTGGTTTCGACAATATCTTAAGGCTAGGGCCGCCACCGCAGGTCCAGCAAATGCTCCTCCTCCTCCTCCTCCTCGCGTTGATACTTTTTCCAAGATATGTAAGGACTTTAGGGCAATGGGTGGAAAACCTTTTCACGGGACGGAGACATTTGTTGAAGCTCGTAATTGGCTAAAGGAGGTGGAAGAATTATTTGGAATCTTTGAAGTGGATGATGGAAGAAAGGCCCGGTTAGCTACCTGGCTAATGAAGGATGAGGCCTCGTTTTGGTGGGAGGTCACTAATGGAGGATGCCCAATTGATACATGACCAGATTTTAGGCAGAGGTTTGAGGCGAAGTTTCTCTCACGGGCTGAAGAGAATCTATACATGGAAAGGTTTCTAGCATTGAAGCAAGGGAATCTATCGGTGAAAGAGTACGTCAAAAAATTCAATCAATTGGAAAGATTTGGCTTGGACTTGGTGAATACTCCTGAAAAAAAGGCCCTGAGATTTGTTAAGGTTTTGAACGAGCAGCTTCATGGGTTAGCTATGACCCACATCCCCATGGGGGCTACTTTTGAGAGACTAGTTGACATGGCGCTTATGCACGAAGAGGAGAAGGGCGCCAATGCTAATAAGGCACCTGAGAAGAAAGGGGATCAAAAGAAGCCGCAACAGCAACAACAGAACAAGAAAGGTGGAAAAGGCAACAATGGAAAGGGAAAGAAGAGATGCTTTAACTGTGGGACACCAGACCATCTAAGCAAAGACTGTAGGAAGAAAAAGAAGACCGGTTGTTTCCACTGTGGCGAGGCGGGACATCTTATTAGGGATTGCCCAAGGAAAGGGCAAAGGGAAGGGTCTACCTCGGGAGGACAGGTGCAGGCTCTCATGGCACCAAGGTAGGCAAGGGGACAAGTTCAAGATCTCGTGGTCCCACCGCTGCAAGAACGAGGTAGAGCAATTTCTATTGAAAGTTTAGTTTTTCTGTTTGATCATCCTATCCGTACTTTATTCGATTCTGGCCCATCACATTCGTTTATCTCTACATCATTAGTTGAAACACTACACCTAGATACTAGTCTTGTTACTGATCCCTTAGTAGTCTAAATCCTATTGGTGGTTCGGCTCATCTTTCTATGACTTGTTGGGATTTGAGAGTGTTTATCTTAGGCGTTGAGTTTGAATGCAATGCCGTTGTTCTTAGCTTCATGGGCTACGAGTTAATTCCAGGTATGGATTGGCTAACTAGATATGGGGCCATCCTAGATTGTGAAAGAAGGGTAGTTAGATTGTTGACTCGTTTTGGAAAGACCCTTTATATTTCTTGTGACCCTAGAGGTCCATTAATGCTTAGTTACCTAGAATCCCTTGACGCATCCGATGATGACTTACATTATGTTCCCATAGTCCGTGAATATGTTGATATTTTCGATGAGATGAGGGGTTTACCCCCAAAACGTGAGATAGACTTTCGAATATATCTAGTAGATAATGCAAAGCCAGTTGCATTAACAGTGCGCCACATGGCTCCAAGAGAGAGAAGAGAACTCAGTAAGCAAGTGAAGGAATTGCTTGAGAAGGGGTTCATCAGACGTAGTATATCAGAGTGGGGTGCTCCAGTAGTACTTGCCACGAAGGCAGATGGGTCCCTTATACTTTGTGTGGACCATAGAGAACATAATAAGCTTACTAAGAAGAATAGACACCCACTGCCGAGGATAGACGATCTCTTCGATCAGTTAGTTGGCGCCTCAGTGTTTTCGCAGTTGGACTTAGCCATGGGTTTCCATCAGTTGAGAGTGGCTGAGGATAGCATAGACAAGACTGCCTTTAGGACTCCAGACGGTTTCTTCGAGTGGCTTGTGATGCCCTTCGGTTTGACAAATGGCCCCGCATACTTTGTTGATTTGATGAGTGGGGTGTTTAGGGAGTACCTTAATAAATTTGTCGTAGTCTTTGTGGACGACATCTTGATCTTTTCTAAGAACGAGGAAGAGCATGCCCTACATCTTAGGGAAGTGTTGGAGACTCTTCGAGCGCATAGCCTTAAAGCTAAATTTTCTAAATGTCACTTTTGGAGGAAGGAAGTGCGATTCTTAGGGCATGTGGTTTCCAAAGAAGGGATAACCGTGGATCCCGCAAAGGTAGTGGCTATCCAAGATTGGAAGGTCCCTAAAAATGTTAACGAGGTGAGGAGTTTCTTAAGGTTGGCTGGCTACTATAGGAAGTTTATCAAAGACTTCACAAAAATATCAGCCCCATTAACACGCTTGACGAAGAAGAACTTAGTTTTCACATGGGACGTAGATTGTGATGATGTGTTCCAACATTTAAAGAAATCTTTGACCACAGCCCCAGTCTTATTGTTGCCGGATGGGAGTAAGCCATTTACCGTTTATACCGGTGCTTATGGGATAGGACTAGGCGCAGTCTTAATGCAAGAGGGAAGGGTAATAGCCTATGGTGGAAGGCAGTTGAGAGTGCATGAGAAAAATTACCGTACACATGACCTAGAGTTGGCCGTTATTGTTTTCGCGCTTAAGTCTTGGCGCCATTATCTTCTTGGCGAGAAATTTGAATTATTCACTGACCACAAATCACTAAAATACTTATTCTCTCAGAAGGACTTGAACTTAAGGCAGCAAAGGTGGATGGAATTCTTAGCATCCTACGACTTCGAGATAGCATATAACCCTGGCAAGGGTAACGCGGTGGCGGATGCCTTAAGTAGGAAGAGGTTATCCTTGAATCCATTGTTTGTTGAGCGGTGAAGCTTAGAGTTCATCTCTACGTTTGACTTTAAACCTTCCATTGACTTTGTACCCGATTTGCTAGCATCCTTGGAGGTTAGACCTACGCTTTTGGGACGGATTGGCGAGGCACAACGAGATGACCCACAGTTGGTTGAGTTAGTAGAGAAGCTCAAAATGGGGGAGTCATCGAGCCATCTCAGTAGGTATACTCTAGATGATAAGGGTTGGTTACGTAGGGACTGTAGACTTTGTATACCAAAAGACGAGGACCTAAGGAAGACCATTCTTGATGATGCACATCGTTCGAAGATGACCATCCATCCCGGCGGGGACAAGATGTACATGGACATGAGACGAGTTTACTTTTGGGCTGGCATGAAGAAGGACGTGGCTGAGTTTATCGCTAGATGCTTGGTGTGCCAACAAGTAAAAGCAGAGCAAAAGAAGCCCGGTGGATTGCTTCACCCATTGGAGGTCCCACAATGGAAGTGGGAAAGTGTTTCGATGGACGTTGTTGACGGATTACCGAGATCTAGGAAGGGTAATATGGAGATTTGGGTCGTGGTAGACAGACTTACCAAGAGCGCCCATTTCATTCCCGTGAAGAGTAAGAGGACTGCTCCAAGGTTAGCCTCCGTATACATTCGAGAGATAGTTCGTTTGCACGGTGTTCCTTGTAGCATAGTGAGCGACCGCGATCCTATCTTTACTACCGAATTTTGGAAGAGCTTGCAAGAGGCCGTAAGGACTCAGTTATGTTTGAGCACCACATATCATCCTCAGACGGACGGCCAGACCGAGAGGGTGAATCGTATTCTAGAGGACCTATTGAGGTTGTGTGTCTTAGACTTCGGAGGTACATGGGAGGAACATCTTTTGTTGGTGGAGTTCACATATAATTACAGCTTTCAGTCTAGCATTGGCATGGCACCGTTCGAGGCTCTTTATGGATGGCCGTGTCGTTCGCTTACATGTTGGTGGGAGTCTACAGATAAGATCTTACTTGGGCCCGATATGATTAGAGAGACTTCGGAGAAGATCGATCTGATTCGAAGGAGGATGAAGACGGCACAAGATAGGCAGAAATCTTATGCGGACAAGAGGAGGACAGATCTTGAGTTTGATATCGGGGACATGGTCTTTGTCAAGGTGTCTCCATTACGGAACGTCGTTCGCTTTGGGTCCGTTGGGAAGTTAGCACCAAGGTTCGTAGGGCCGTTTCCTATAAAGGAGATGATTGGGAAGATGGCGTATAGAGTGGAGTTTCCCGAGAGACGTAGTGGCATACACGATGTATTCCATGTATCTCATTTGAGGAAGTGCCTGCATGAGATCGCGGAAGTGGTGGAGCCGAGCTTGCTTCGAGAGGTGGAGATCGAGCGTGATGCGACGATTCAACGAGCTCCTACGTGCATTCTTGGGTCAGAGATTAAGAATTTGAGGAATCGAGAGGTCAAGCTAGTCAAAGTGCAATGGGGAGATGATTAGAGCAACGCTACTTGGTAGACGGAAGAGAAGATGCGTTCATTATACCCTTTTCATTTTGAGGGTATGCCTTTTAATTTCTCCTTTATCGCTTACCTTGTACTTATCTTATCTTTAGTATGTCCTCTCGCTAGTATCTTTGACCTTTAGATAGGGTAGTCCAATGGTTGAAATATGTGTTTGAGACATGTTATGTATGATGGATGCATGTGGATGCAAGTGTTTGCTAGTGGTTGCTCATGGATGCATATACACACACTTTAGGCACTAGATCGGCTCAGTCACTTGATATTGCACATTGCATATAAATGTGTGTGCATATTTAAGTTAATGGATGTATAATGGTTGTGCTATCATATGGATGCTGCATTTTGGTGAATGGTTTTGCATGCATGTAGAGGTAATATGTATCGATAGGATTCTTTCGCATACATAATGGACGCATGGCACTATCATGGTTTGCATTAAGGAGGTCAACTGAATCAGTAGACCGCCTGATTTTACATTAGATAAGGATCATATACACACACTTCTTGCATATGTTCATACAGCATTAGGAATTTTATAAGGACAATGGATGCTTGTGTTTGATGGTTGAGTAGATGGTTGTTTAGATGGTAGGATATGCATTCTCCTTAACTTGGAGATTTCGAGGGCGAAATCCTTTAAGGGGGGAGAATGTAACACCCCATATTTCTGTTAACACTAATGTTCACAAACTAAAGAATAACTAATCTCAGATGTGAGAATTAAGGGAAATAGGTTGCGCCATTGTGTTCATCTCGGAATTCTGGTTGAGATAGAGTCCGAGTTTGCGTGAATTGGACTTCGTTTGAAGAAGTTATGGCCATCGGAAGTTTCAGAAAATTCAAAACAGATTTCAAAAAATTCAAATTTCGGAGTCAGACAGGCTAGGCGGGAAAATTCCCGCCAGGGACAGGTCAACCATAGGGTCGACATACCCTGACCAGGACGACCATAGGGTCGACCTGGGGGTCGACCTGCCCCCCCCCCCCCCTAAGGAAGATTTGTTTTATGACCTGTTGATGACTAGATGTTAACTCATTAGGATTTCTGATATGCTCTGATTGGCTGGGATTAATTCTGGGTTGATCGGACGGCTTAAACTAATCCTAAACTCTATAAAAACACCTATAGACTCAAACCCTAAAATAATAAAAAAATAGATTCATGGCCTCCATGCCGTCATCTTGCAACTCAGCGTAGCCTCCACCAATTAGAGAGGAAGAAAGATAGTCTAAATAAATTTCTTTCAACTTTAACAATGAATCTTCTTCAAAGGAAAGCTATTACAACTTCAAAACTCAAGACCTTCTTTGAGTTGTGAGTTCGATAATTTTAATAAAATAATTAGCAAATTAATTAGATTGAGTTATGATGTGGACTATTTGGATATGATATGAATTATTAACCGCATGTTATTATTCATGTAGTAAAATTGTGATGTTTATGTTGTAAATTCTATGATGCTATCTTGTAAAGTTGAGATCATCTACGTTGTAATTTTATGGTTTCCTTATGTATATTTGAATCACCATGTTGTTCATATGCTAGTTTGGGTATGTTGATTCATATAATAAATCATAAGTATGTATGCAAGTTTAGATTTTTATTAAGACATGAATCATATGCAAGTTGGGGAAAATTATATGTATTACCTTATATGCTTCATGACATCTATTTTAGATCTAAAGTTAGGCTACGACATGTGTGGGTTATATGCCAAATTCTACATGCTAGTTTACATGTTTAGATGTAAGTTTATACCATTGTTATGTTGCATAAATCACATATGCAAGTTTATATGAATACATGTGTTTGAATATGAATCATGCTATGCAAATTTACACCTTTAGATGTAGATCTATGACACTTATGCAAGTTTGTGACCATTATCCCAACAAGTTCACACCTTTAGATTTGGGTCTATGACATATGTAGTTTTATGCAAGTTGTAACTTTGGCCTATGCAAGTTTTAGATGTAGAACATCATTCACACATGCAAGTTCACCCTTTATGTTTAGATCTAATTTTAATTATATGTATGTCGTAATGTTTTCTCTTTATTCCATGAGTTAGACTATTCGAGTCTAACTCATATTTTACGTTAAACGAACGAACGTACAACCAGGGGTAAAGGTGATAATATTAAAAGATTTAATTGGCATAAATGCCTTAAAAAAGCATAAAATAAAATTGTGATGAAAATTGGTATGATTATACATATCATAAATAGATGGACATAATTGAGTCAATTATGGCCATAGTTAAATTTAGAATTAATTGATAATTTGAATAGGGAAAGTAATTCAAATTGGGGAATGATTAATTAATCGTCTAAGACGCGAGATTATGCTCTTTTGTGGTGTAAGACTGCCCGGACCCGCCCGGCAAATCCCGCTGCCACAAAAGCCAGTCTAATATGGGAGGTCTTAGGCATAAATTAAATACGTAACAATTGTAAGGACACGAGGTTATGCTCTTTTGTGGTGTAAGACTACTCGGACCCGCCCGGCAAATCCAGCTGCCACAAATGCCAGTCTAATGTGAGAGGTCTTTATGAGGTTACGTTCTTAATGAATTAAGAAACACTTAACCATATAAACATGTAGTGGGACATGAGGGGGTTAAGTGGGTGCCTTGGGTGGCATGTGGAATCTAGTGGGTTCCTTGGGTGGCATTTGAAATACGATTAGAAATACTTAACCAAAATTGAAACATGTAAGTGAACATGAATAAGAAGTGGGTTAAGTGGGATGTACTAGAGGGGGACCAAGCTTAGGTGGATAGCTTGTGTTAAGTAATGGGGGCCCGTTTCAACCAGTAACCCATACGTATCTTTGTGGGCTCGACCCAAGCCGAGGACGGGGCACGCATAATGGGCTTGACTGTAAGAGGCCAAACCAGGTTAGCGGTGGCAACACAAGTCCAACGGGTTCATATGCGTGTGTGGACCCGGGCTGGTAGGTAAGACGTTGTTGCATCGTGTAGGTATAAGTCGTGCATTATTTGTGGTATCGGGTTGCCACTTTGGGGAGTGATACACCCCACTGTGGGGCCAGCACGGGTATCTACGAGATAGGGAGCCGATCGCTTGGGGGTAGTGGGTACACCTAGTGGAGATAGGGGCAGGCGGCACCTATGAATGTAGCTAGGGGTGCACGAAACTACCATTATCATTATTTAAGTCTATAGGCGGGATCAACCTTAGGGTGACTAGTGGTGGTGCAGTATAGCAATTATCTTATAGTGTTGGTGTAGTTTAGTAATTATCTTATAGTGGTTTAGGTGCGCTTTAACGATATCGTTATTCATCTGGTTTCCTTGTTTACTCTGCCATACTCAATGGTTCATGGTCATTTCCTGATTTTCCAGCTTTTGCCTTAGCCTAGTTACTTTGGTGATTATATTGTTAAAGTTATCGCACTCGCCAGACTTTATGTCTAACCCCCTTTGTTTCCTCCTCTTTTCTTCCTCCCCCCCCCCCCCTCCGAGTGCTCAGGTTGGAACTAGCACCAGTGGAGCTTGATTTTGGACAGCTGTGCTTCTTGCTTTTAGAAGATTGCTTAGATCGCTGAAGTAAAGTTCAGCATCACTTTTATTTATGGATATTTTGTATTGGGGATTATGTCTTTCAATTTATGTACTTTGATTTAGTCAAGATGGATATTATGTACTTGGCTCTGGTTTTGATGATGTAATCAAACATATGTATTTTCCGCTGCAATGAAATAAAGTTTTTAATTTTTCAAGTACTGTTTATATCTGTCTTGTTGTTAAGTTTCTGTTCTATACACACTTAAAATGCTCCATGGAAGTTAATGCATTCCCTTTGTGAGTGACATTAACGGACGTGGGGTGTTATAGTGTCGGTAAGCTGTCGAACACGTTTCCCCATATGAGTTTGTGTAGCACAAAAGTGAGACGGGGCGGAAGAGCTCGAGGAGAGAAGTAGTTTGGTGGTGGTTGTGGGTGTTTTCGTGGAGAAATGAAGGCATGAGTTGTTGTTGATGTCAGCGCAATGGTAAAGAAGTTTGGAGTCGCGGCTTATATCTAGGTAAAAGAAAGAGTCAACGGATGGTATTAAGAATGTTATTAAGATTAATTAATATTTAAATAAGGATTAATTGTTAAGAATAATCCGAAGTTTAATGTGTCTTCCCATAATAATCCCAACTTTGGATTATTTCTGAATGTTATTAAGATTAATTAATATTTCTCCATAAGAATGTTATTAAGATTAATTAATATTTAAATAAGGATTAATTATTAAGAATAATCCGAAGTTTAATCTGAAGTTTGGGGGTGTATTCCGATATTAATCCCATTTACTGGGTGTCTTCCCATATTAATCCGAAGTTTGGGGGTGTCTTCACATATTGATCTCGAAATAACACGTCAATGGGTCATAAGAATCAATATGGGAAGACACCCCTAAACTTCAGATTATTCAGAAATAATCCAAACTTGGGATTATTATGGGAAGACACGTTAAACTTCAGATTATTCTTGACAATTAATCCTTTAAATAATTGTTAATGGTCATTAAATATGTATTAAACTTGTAAAATATATAACTCTTCCATATGTAATCAGAATTGGACAAAATGAGATCAGTTGGGATCGCATGGATGAATGCTCCACAATGGAACTGATTAGGAGCGATTTGGAGCTCATTAGAATTTATGGAGAAATAAAACATCTAAACGTATCTATCAACCGTTAATCATTATTCAACGATTAATGACCAATGTGAGTAAACTCACTAACTCTGTCCGGTTTTATAATATTATAGATGTTAATAAATATTAATAAAAATGATAAAATGTTATGAGTTGTTTGGATGAATAGCAAATAAATTGGTGGAATAATATATAAACAGTTATATATATATATATATATATCGTTGATATCATTGACTAAATATTGATTGTGTTTATTATATCTCATATTGACATGAAATTAGTGTTGTTTATGTTGATTAACATCTATGGATGCAGGGAAACAGGTTGGAGGGATCCAACTGGATTCCTCAACATTTATGCTATCGTTCTTCATATATTATGATATATGATGTGATATATAATATGTTATTGATTATGTGTGTTCGGATAATATTGATCCGTTTATTTTGTATTTAAAATACCATAAGCAATATTGGAATATAAAAAGGAAATTTTAGAAGTGAGTACTGAATTTAATTTTTTATAAAATCAATGTATTTTATAAAAAGAAATATTTGAAAAACTAATAGAATTAAAAAGAGGAATTTGCAAAATATAAAAGAATTATGAGAAGATTGATATAAAGTGATTTTTGTTAGAAATCTGTATTATCAGATAAACTAAGAAAATTATTTTATAAGCAATATTTATAAATTAATTAAAATATTTATTATTGGATAAATTGAGTATATATATATAAGTTTGAAATTATATTAAGAAGAAAAAAATCGGTTTTAACACCAATATTTTATGGAATGTCAACTTAACATTTATAAAGGGAATTATAAAGGAGATTATAAGTGATTGGAAACTAAAAAAATAGGATTTTGCATGAATAGTTCTATAAATAGAAGTATAAATAGATTTTGGAAATGGGATATTAATCTTAAATGTGAAATCAAACAGAACTGATTATATAAAAGAAATGTTATTCACATTCAATGTGGAAAATGGATTAAAGTAAATATTTTGCAAATAAAAACATTTATAAATGAAATTGGGTTTTGAAATAGGAATTTAAATGGGAATTTGAATGAGATAGGAAATTGCCTTAAAATAAAATAGTGGATTCTATTTTAGGAAAAATAGATTAGTTGTGGATTTATAAAATCACTCGATAAACAGAAATTTGAATCAGTAATAATATTTATAAATTGAAATCAAGTTCGACTTGATAAAACAAGTTCAGATTTCTGTAAAGGAATAATATGCACGTTTTAAAGTAAATAATGGTTTTTAAGCCAAACGTTTTGCAGACTAAAATGGTTACTAAAGGAGAACGGTAAATGTTTGGAAGTGTAAGATTCAGAAAACGAATTTAGAAATTGAGTTGACTTGAAACGGTAAATAATTTCGAGGTTCGGAATGTTAATCGAATATAGGTTATTCAAAAGAGAGTTACCGAATAGGGATTATTCGAAAGAGAGTTATATGTTGAAATTCGATTATATCGAATTTAGCAAGGTATTATTTACATTCCAATTTTTAATCAAGATTTATTTATTTATAAATAAATTGTTTATTTATTTATTTAAGTTAATAAATAAAAGTTATATTTTGAAGTTAGATATTTTGGAAGTAGGGTTTATAATGTTATAGTTATAATTAATGTTTATCATAAAAGAAGTGGATTCGTAAACTGAATCCGAGAGTTGCATAAGCAATGATTTGATAAGAAGTTAAGAAACAGAGTTAAGGAAACTAGAAACTGTCTGAAGATTAGTTAAGATGAATGGTTTCCTGAGTATCAATCTGATATTGGTTTCGCCCTTCAGGGTTGATACTTAGGGAGTTTTCTCTTACTAGTTTACAGTTAGGGACTGATGAATGTGGAAGGATAGTGATGTATGAATACGAAATGGAAATGTTCTCAGATGCTAATATCATACATTTTCTAAATATAGAAAATGAGAAGTTGTGGGTATATAGAAATATTTTTCGACAATCGTGAGAGGCTAAACGGGTTTGAAGAAATATATGGAAAACGAGAAATGGGAAATGGATAAACTTAAAATAAATTAATTTAAAGGGATAAATGTTGATTGATGATTGATCAATAGAATTTCCATTTGGAAATAAGATTGTTGTTTGTATGGATGTTTTTCTTTGATAGCTAAATAACCGGCTATCAGAGTTATTGACCATTTTCCTTTGTCAATACGGAGAGACCGAGATCAAATTATTATCTGAAAACCACTCTGTATAGGCATAAGCGTTACGAACCAAATATGTTGAAGACAGTTGAAGACGGAGTTTATTCAAGGGTTGTTCTTTCAATCCTGGGTAGAAATTGCCTAAGATGGATTGATGGCATGCTGCCTTCGATTTGTCCAGTCCCAGGACAACTTGTATGGACGAGTGTCTGACAGAGTATCCCTAACAAATCATATATGTTGATCAAGTCAACATATTACGTTTGGTGGCAGAGGAATTCGTTTCTCTTAGCTTTATACCCGTGATATTTTTAGGAAAATCGATAAATGGTTTGGCAGGTTTGACGATGTGACATTCAAAGTGAATGAAGATGTGATATGTCAAAAAGATAAATATGGCCTCTAGCCTCATAACCGGAAATGGAGAAAATCGGGCAGGCAATATGGCTAAGTGGGTTGCTCCCAATTAGGGTGTATATCACCCATCTAGAGAAACTTTATTTCCTTCTTAAATCTGTCGATGTTATCCTTTTTAGGAAACAGTTGCTGATCCCAATCGTTGGTGATATACATTCAATACACTCAAACGAAATGAGTGGTCGGTCATGTGTGGCTGGGTTGCACGATGTTCTTGTTGAACCTAGTGTATTATCATCTAGAGGTACACTATCTGAAGGTGGTTTCATACCTTGTCATAGTTGGAAATTAATTACCCAACAAGTGCATGCAGTTTTTGATTATATATTATGCACGTGGAACGTGAGATGCAAGCATTCCACTAAATTGTTAATTATTTGATTTAGACACTATTATAATATCAGAAGAGCTTTGATATAAAGAATATTTTGGTTTATCATAAGGTAGAAACCATCCGTATTTATGTATGGATCGGTCTTACGATTATATTTTCTTTAAAAAAAGGATTTTAAAATTTAAATCAAGTGGTTAGAGTTTACTCATACCAGTCCCATGACTTGCCCAGAGTTTATACTGTTTTGTTTTAGCTTAAACTCTTGGGTGCCCAAATTCGTACGGGCAGTCAAGTAGTTGAGATTTTACTGATATTCTTGGAAGAGCTTGGAGCATGGGGCTTTAGCATTTTTTAGCTACAGTTTATTTCCATTGTGTAGTAAGTATTGTACTCTAGAAATGGTATGTATATATACATGTGTAGATTTGTATTTTAAATTTATGTTATATATATTTTATACGTTTCGCTGTGAGATTCATATTTACGTTGATGTTATTATATTTATGATCTTCCTCTTCTTCTAATCTAATTTTCTTTCTATTTCTCACCCTCTAACTTCTTTCTGTTAATGATCTGGTATTTCCTGGTGCTTGGTTGGTCGATATGGTATTTGTGTCAATAATCAGGATCGAGAAAATGTCAGTTCGTTACACCCTTCCTGCATAGGTTAGTATGCCTTGTTTTGAAGTTTATTGATATTTGCTAAACATCACAGTATGACATGGTACTTTCAGAAATAATCTCTTGTTATCCATCAATACTTTGGTAAAAAACTTGTTCTTACTAATGATGCTGCTTTAAAGGACGACTTGCATTCTTTCTCTAGGTTGAGAAGGGAGTTTCTTACAAAATTTCCCTTAAAGTCCAATAGGGAGCACTTTTTAAAAGAACTTAAGCTTATCTACATGAAGTACCCTCAGCTCTCCTTTAATTTCTTGGGAGATGAGAGGGAGATGATATTAAAGGGACTTAAAGCTCACCATGCACAGTTGATATGCAATATTGTAACAACCCTGAAATTTGGGGTCAATTTAAAATTTTCATTTAGGGGTGTTTAAAAATTTAAAATAAATTATTTCAAATAAAAATGAATGGGAATTTATTTGAGCAAAGTTAATGCAAAGTTAAGCCAAAAATAAATTGCATAGAGAATTAGAAATAGGAAGGTAGTTTGAAAAGTCAAACTTGAAGTTTGACCCATTGCACAGGATGCAGGATAAACCGGATTTTGGTGAAATGAAAAATATCTAAATCTGTTAATGAGTACCTTTCTAACGAATCCGGAAAATCGAAGTTTCATAGCGGAAATCAAAAGTTATGGCCAAATGAATTTTCAGAAAGGTCGCTATAGAAATATATCGCCCTTGAAAATTGACATTTTGCATACGACCTCAGAATTCAGCGAAACCACTTTTTTTGGGTTTGGAATGTAAAACTATTGCTAGGTTTCAAATTTCATGATTTTTGAAGCTAGCATGTAAGCGTGGCAAAAGAATTTGTGTTTTGTCAGTTTCGATCAAAATTAATTGACTGAAAAATAGCCATTTTTCAAACAGCCTCAGAATGAGGTGAAATAAATTTTGTTAGGACCGTATGGACATAAGAAAGCCAAAAATAATTTTTCTGGATTTTTCTGAGCCAGTATGTGGCCCTGGTGGAATTAACAAGTACGTTCGAATTTAAATTAAATGATTTATTTTAAAAATAAAAGAAACATGACTGTAACTTCAGAATTAGACCTTAGCAGTAGCGTCATCGCGTTCAGAAGACGTCAAAACATTAAGTTTGACAGTCGTTGAGCTTCGTTTGGAGGTCGTACGAGAATACACTAATTTCTATAATTAATTAAATAAATAAAATAATAAAACCCTAAATACTAGTATAAATACGGTATGCTACAGGGCCATCGTCTTCTTCATTTTGTTACAGCCGCAAGAACCATATTAGCTCGAATCTTTGAGCTCAAATTTTTCCCTCATCTCTCAGTGAAAATCTTCGTACCAATACCCGTTTCGAAGCTCTTCGCGAGCTCTTCGATTTGGTACCTGAACCATCACCTCCAGTCGCCTGTCGTGCCCGCCCCGAGGCCGAGAACAACCCGCCGTCGCGCCCCTCTGGGCCCCACCAGGTGCCGCCGAGCCCATCCCCCCTCTGGCCGAACAAAGGCCTCTCTTCCCCGGTCCTTCTCCAACAAACGGTGTCCGAAACCATCAACCACAAATCGAGAACACTGGAATTGAAATTTTGAACAAATTGGGTTTCTAAGGTAAAATCTATTTTCAGTTTTGCGACGCTTATTTCTGTCGCTGTGCAAGTTGTTAAAAGCCTGATTTTGATTTTTGCATATGAATTTGTATTCGAATCGTTCCAGATCTGAAATTGTCTTGAATTGGAAAACCGAACCTGAATCTTCTTCTCTGACCAAACACTGTGAGAATTTTATTTTTCATTTAATTTAATTCATTTAATTATTATCTCTATGATTATTAACAGCAGGACCAATACGACATGATATTTAAACATCGATTTAAACCGTTCATAACTTATGATGTGGAATCAGAATTGCCTATAATGCTATGTGATTAGATCTGAAATTTTGAGGTTTAAACCTGAATTAATAATTAATTATAATTAATTATGGTTATTTGTTTGATCATGCTATGTTGATTTTACACATGTCAAGTTAAAATATCACATGGTAATTACCTTGTCGTTAGTTATTGGATTTGAACTGGTTGTCATGTTTAGATGTTGTTGTTATGTGATGTGATGAAAATTTACTTTTTATGGGATGCAAATAAAATAAGAATTTACATCATATGACAAAATTAACATTTTTAATGTTAATATTATAAAAATTATAACGTATGATGTAATTAACATTTTTAATGTTAACATTTAAAGAGAATTTACACTGTAGGATAACATTGTGAATTAGAAGTAGTGTTTACATTGTAATAAAAAAATATACATTTTTCTAAATGTAAATATATATGAATTTCACCGTATGTACAATGTATGGCAAGATTTACATTTTTATTTGTAAATATAAAGTAGGAATTCAATGCATGACAAGATTTACATTTTTATTTTTAAATAAAAAGTAGGAATTTACGGTGTATTTAAATTGTACACTTTTCATATGTAATGTAAAAGTAGGAAAAGTTCTACATTATTTTTAATGTAGACATAACAGAAATTTTCACCATGGTAAGTTTACCTTATTTTTTTTTTATGTAAACACAAAGGGAATTTTCATCATAGGGAAATGTACATTTTATTTAGTGTAATGTTATAGTAATTTTGACTGTAGTAAAATTTACACTTTATTTGATGTAAATAGTATAGTAATCTTCATCAGAAGGAAATGTACATTTTATTTAATATAGATATTATAGTAATTTCACCGTATGACAATTAACATTATTTTTAAGGTTAATAATATTAAAGAGAATTGACCGTAGGAATGTTACATTATTTTATAATGTAAATTAAAAGCAGAATTGCACCGTAGGATGAGAATAATATTGTTTTTAATGTTAATATTAAAAAGAGTGTAACCATAGGATTAATATACATTATTTTTAATGTAGATAAAAAGAAGATTAATCGTAGGATGAGTTACATTATTTTTAATGTAAATTAAAATGTAATTTAACCGTAGGAGTTAACATTTATTTTAAATGTTAATATTAAAAAGAATTTACATCGTATGAAGTTAACATTATTTTTGATTTAAATATATAAGAATGCGACATGTAAATGCAAGCTTACATTCTATTCAATGTAAATAAATAAGAACGTGATATGTAATGAAAGAATACGTTTTTATTTAATATAAATAAAAATAGGATTCTGAGAATGCGTCGTTAAATAAGGAGTTTAATTATTTTAAATAATTAGAACAAGAATTAGCCGTTATAAAATAATATAACGACATGAAATAGTTTTCCAAAACTATAAGTATGCGAGGTTGTTTGGGAAGTCCGAGTTACTCTCATCCCAAATTAAACCAAACGACGCTAGAGAATTGAAGTATGAGACGACGTATGAAGACCGTAAATCTTCCCTCGAATGGACAGCGATCGAGATCCTGAATTGACTTGCTCCCAATTCATGGGTCAAGGTCATTGGCCAGACGTACGTGTTGATTTCACGGCTTTGACTTTCGCTCAGACCCAGAGCATAAATATAAATGGATTGTGTGTCTGACATCGTACCCCGTTGAATATCATGTTGTTGATTTTCTGTTAATATATAAATGTTGGTGGTGGAGGATTTATTCTCTACTTAACACCCATTTATATATTGACGGACGATCGACGGCACGGTATGGGGTGACAGTGTGGCATACTAAGATGCAATGATCAAGGTTTCTTGTTGAAAAGAAGAACCTTGTGGTGACGATCAAAGCACCGCTTGAATAAGCAGAGCTTTGTGTATTACGTAACTTCACGAGCCTCACAAACCGGTAGAGTCTAAAATGGGAGAAGGGAACGCAGGGAGAGCAGCACGTTTCTTTCTAGCTAGAAGTGGTGTTTGGGTTTGACACAGCCTGACATTTTACTTATGTGGATGATGGAATGAGGCGCCTCGGATAGGTCCTATAGCATCGGGAAACGTGTGTTCAGGTATAACTAATCCGCTAAGCTGTATTTGCGGACTGGCCCTGCAGCTATCCAAGGGTTCTCCGCGGGGAATCCTGAGACACTAGCTAGAGTGCTCGAATCGGTAAGGAGCTCCTCTCTAGCCTTGACTCATGATGGAAACCAAAAATCCAAATATGAAACGACGAATTTGATTGTATTACTAGTACGGAGGCATAATATATGGGTACCTATGCTTCCTAGGATTGATACATTTATGATTGAAACATTTTCATATACATTAATGATAATATTAGATTCGTATTTAGCATGTTTAATCATCATAAGGTAAAACCCTATCCTCTGGTGTGCGTTGCATTATGTGATGGGACTTGGGTCTTATGGTGATTCCATTTTTCCAAAGACATTGCGTTGTTTACGATGTATTTAATTATCTGTTATGACACTTTAAATTATGCACGGCAATCCATTAGAGTAAACCCGTTCCGCGTTAGCGGCGTGGTCTTTGGATTTGCCTTATTAATATTAGTTAAGCTAGTTAAGAATTCTCACACAAGTCCCACGACTGACCCATGGTTTGTTTCACCTTTTTGCAAACTTGGGTGCCCTCCTTTCTACACGGGCAGCCAAGTAACAGGTTTTATTTTGCTTGGAGTCTTTTCTTTGGAGCTGCTCATCATTTTCCTTGGACCATCTTTTGACGTAGAGGTTGTGACTTGGAGCTTCGAAGACTTTCTATCATTTGCTTTTATTGCATTTCCTTTTTCATTCCAGACATTAGACTTATTTCCATTTCATGTCATTTATTTTGGAATTGGGATTTATGTCATTTTTCTGCAAACTTGATGTAGTAACTTAGAATTCTGTGACTGTGGATTTTCTATTGTTGATGACATTATATTTCCGCTGCTATGATGTTGTTACTATATGGATTTCCTTTACTATGTTGTTTCTGTGACTTGTTATATTATATTTATGTTGTATTCCAAATGATTACTCCTACTTTCATACCGTGGAAGTTTGGGGTTATCACAGTTGGTATCAGAGCTTTTGTTTACAAAGCGGAATATAACATAATTATAATAATTCATTTACGTAGAATCACTATATTCTATGGCGAACATTTCATGAGATACATAATAGTCAGTCATTCTATCATAATCTTTTATCCATCCTTCTATCTTCATCATTTCTCAAAATCATCATTAAAGTTGTTCTGACTCTTTCTTTAATCGTACAGAAACAACTAGAAAATGAGTTCCGCTGCTGCTAGAGCTGCTAGGGCCAGGAGAAGGCAAAATACCACTGTGACTGAGGAGCCCACTGTCCAACAACAACCACCACCACCGCCTCAGCCCTTTGATTTGGATAAGGTGGCGAAGAAGTTCAAAAACTTAGGAGGAGTGCCATTCAAAGGTACAGAAACTATGACACAGGCTCAAGCTTGGCTGAGAAACTGCGAAAAGATTTTTGAAGGATTGGAGCTGCCGGATCAGAGGAAAAGATTCATGGCTTCATGGATACTACAGGAAGAAGCTCAAAACTGGTGGGACGTAGTCACGATTGGAGGGATTGCTGATGATATGTCTTGGACAAGGTTTAAGGAGCTTTTCAATGACAAATACATTCCGAGGCAGGAGGTAGAAAGACTGCATGACGAGTTCACCAATCTGAAGCAAGGCGACAGGACCATCTCAGAGTATGTTCGAAGGTTTGAAGATCTCTCCCATTATGCCCCTGAACTGATTCAGGATGACTTTCAGAATAACAAAAGGTTCATAAATGGGATTGCGAGGAAATATATTGACAGAGTCACGACCCACATCGATCTTTCTTTCAATAAGCTGGTGGAGTTTGCTTGTCGATATGAGGAGAACGATAGGAAGGTTTCTCAACAGGATAGAGAGAGAAGCTTGGCTAACAACAAAAGGAAGCAGCCAGAGAAGAAGACTGAAGGGAGCACTTCTGGGCCCGCCAAGAAGTGGGATAAGTCAAAGGTGCAATGCTTTAACTGCCAGCAATTTGGACATTATAGCTCGGAATGCAAGAACCCAAAGAAGGCTAGGAGTGATGACACCAAAGACTGCTATAACTGTCACAAGAAGGGTAACATCAAGGCTAACTGCCCACTGTTGAAAGGAGCTCAGATTGCACATGTGTATGACGGGGCAAGTGCACCATCTTCCTCCGCACCTACTGAGGGAGGTAAGCCTGATGTTTTAGATGCTATCATTTCTATTAAAAATATTCCTGTCACTGCTTTGTTTGATACCGGTGCATCAAGAAGTTTTGTCTCTAGCAACACGGTTAAGAATTTAAAATTAAAACAAAGAAGTCTAAAGGAACCAATTAATGTTCATAATCCTGTTGGAGGTTCTATCGCTCTTGATTCATACTGTCGAGTACCTATTTCTTTCTCTTACTTTCAGTTCCCCTTTAACTTGACCATTATGAATTTTTCTGAGTTTGATATCATCCTTGGTCTTGATTGGCTAACAAAATATGACGTTGAAGTGCTATGCTCAGAAAGAATAGTAAAGGTGAAAACAGGGCTTGGAAATACTGTTACTATACCTTGCCATGGCTCGAAATCTGATAGAAAGGAATTTTGGTCTTCCCTCGAGATCACTCCTATTTCTCTAGAGAATATTCCCATGGTCAAAAATTACGCTGATGTATTTGAAGAAGTAGACAGCTTACCGCCGCGAAGGGAAATCGATTTCAGAATTGATCTTGTTCCGAATGCAAGACCTGTAGTCCATGCTGTCCGAAGGATGACCCCTAAAGAAAAAGAAGAGTTGCAAGCCCAAACTAAGCAGCTCTTATGGAAGGGACTAATCCAGCCTAGTTTTTCCGAATGGGGTGCAGTTGTGGTGTTTGTCCCCAAATCTGACGGTACTCTAAGGCTCTGCGTGGATTACCGCGACCTAAATAAACAAACATTGAAGAACAAATACCCCTTGCCTCGCATAGATGATTTGATGGATCAATTAAATGGGGCCAAGGTGTTTTCAAAGATGGACTTAGCCACAGGTTTTCATCAACTCCGCATAGCTGAAGAATGCATTCCTTTGACCGCTTTCAGAGGTCCTGACACATTCTACGAATGGTTGGTGATGCCGTTCGGGCTATGCAATGCTCCAGCCTACTTTGTTGACTTGATGAATAGGGTCTTCCGCGAGGTCCTAAATAAATTTGTCCTAGTCTTCATTGATGATATCCTTATCTATTCTAAAACTAAGGAGGAGCACGAAGGGCATTTAAGAGAAGTGTTGGAGATTCTGCAAAGAAATATTTTAAAAGCAAAATTTTCAAAATGCACATTTTGGCAAGAGGAGGTAAAATTCTTGGGCCATGTGGTGTCAAAAGAAGGAATTGCAGTTGACCCAAGTAAAATTGCTGCCATTCGAGATTGGAAGCAGTCCTGTACACCCACCGAAGTAAGAAGCTTCCTAGGTATGGCTGGATATTACAGAAAATTTGTCAAAAACTTTTCCAAGCTGTCTGGCCCATTAACAAAGCTCACTAAAAAGCACACCAAGTTCAATTGGACATCGGATTGCGAGGAGGCTTTCCAAAAGCTGAAAGTGAGTTTGACCATTGCTCCCGTCCTAACCATCATCGATGGCAACCAAGATTTAAAAGTCTACACCGACGCTTCTCAAGCCGGTGGCCTTGGAGCAGTACTGATGCAAAGGGGCAAGGTCGTTGCATACGCGAGCCGTCAATTAAAGCCACATGAGAAGAATTATCGTGTGCATGACTTAGAGTTGTTGGCTGTTGTTTTTGCTTTGAAAATCTGGAGACATTATCTTTTGGGCAAAAAATTTGAATTGTTTACAGACCATCAATCTTTGAAATATCTCTTCGATCAAAAAGATTTGAATTTAAGGCAGCAACGGTGGCTAGAATTTCTTGCGGCATATGATCTCGACATCTTATATACGCCAGGGAAAGCCAATGTTGTGGCAGACGCACTTAGTAGAAAGGCTGACATGGTCGCGAGCCTCATCATTACTCCTTCTTTGATGGATAAAATTGCCTCTCTCCAGAAAAGCGATGCTTTTATTCGAAAGATGATTGAAAGAATTCAAAGAGGTAAAAGCACGGACTTTTAAATAGATGGCAAGGGAGTTCTTAGATTGCACGGGCGGATTTGTGTTCCAAGTATCCCCGAGCTCATAAGAGAAGTTTTGAATGAAGGTCACAAATCAAAGCTTAGCATCCATCCAGGCGTGAGCAAGATGTATCGAGATCTTGAGCGCACGTTTTGGTGGAAAGCTATGAAGAGGGATATATCTATTTATGTGAGTAGATGTCCTAAGTGCCAGTGAGTAAAGAGCGATCAACAAAAGCCTGCCGGATTGTTGCAACCATTGCTGGTTCCAGAAGGGAAGTGGGACCAAGTCTCCATGGATTTTATAGATGGTTTACCCCATACTAGGAAAGGGAATGACAGCATATGGGTGATCGTGGATCGTTTCACCAAGACCGCTCATTTCATACCTGTCAAGTCCACTAGAATTGCTCAAAGTCTGGCACAAATTTATTGCAAAGAAATCGTCAGGCTACATGGGTAATAAAACTAAAACTCTCCTTTTCATCATTTTCTAAATGAAAATTTTCATATTCTAATTGAAGAAAATCTTTCGTGTTAAACAGAGTTCCTAGCTGTATTGTTAGCGACCATGATCCTATCTTCACTAGCAAGTTTTGGGAAGCATTCCAAAATGAGTTGGGAACGAAGTTAAACCTTAGTACCGCTTACCACCCTCAGACGAAAGGCCAGACTGAGCGAGTGAATCGCATTCTTGAAGATCTATTACGAGCTTGTATACTCGATTTTGGAGGGTCTTGGGAAGATCACTTGCATTTAGTTGAATTCTCGTACAACAATAGTTATCAAGCAAGTTTGAAAATGACTCCATTTGAAGCCTTATATGGTAGGCCATGTAGATCGCCAGCATGTTGGGTTGAAAAGGAAATCGGCTTGTGTTGGGTCCTGACATGATCCGAGAAGCTTCAGACAAAGTTGACTTTATTAAGAAGCGACTATTGGCGGCCCAAAGTAGACAGAAAATTTACGCAGATGTAAGAAGGCAAGAGCTAGCTTTTGATGTAGGTGACTATGTCTATCTGAAAGTCGCTCCAATGCGAGGTGTTATCCGTTTTGGAAAAACAGGGAAACTAGCACCCAGATTCATAGGCCCTTTCCCTATTCTTGAAAAGATTGGCACCCTAGCTTACAGAATTCAGATGCCCGACTGGTTGCCTGGAGTGCACGATGTATTCCATGTATCTCAACTTCGGAGGCATGTCCATGATCCGGATCTGGTTGTGGAGGAAGCTGTACAGCAAGATTTGGAAATTACCCCAAGCCTAGCAGTGAGAAGAGAGCCACTGAAAATTATTGGCAAAGAAACTAGGGTGTTGAGGAATAAAAGAATCAACCTAGTCAAGGTGCAGTGGAGTGGGGACCCTAGAGACTGCACTTGGGGAACGGAAGAGGGCATCAAACAGGCCTATCCCAACTGCAAAGTGGATACCTCCGATTAGGTTTTGTTTTGAGGTACGTTTAATCTTTTCAGTATTCCCTGTGTTGTTTCCTACTCTTCTATTTTTTTCCTTCTTCCTTTTCGAGGACGAAAAGTTCTTAAGGAGGGGAGATTGTAACAACCCTGAAATTTGGGGTCAATTTAAAATTTTCATTTAGGGGTGTTTAAAAATTTAAAATAAATTATTTAAAATAAAAATGAATGGGAATTTGTTTGAGCAAAGTTAATGCAAAGTTAAGCCAAAAATAAATTGCATAGAGAATTAGAAATAGGAAGGTAGTTTGAAAAGTCAAACTTGAACTTTGACCTACTGCACAGGATGCAGGATAAACCGGATTTTGGTGAAACAAAAAATATCTAAATCTGTTAATGAGTACCTTTTTAACGAATCAGGAAAATCGAAGTTTCATAGCGGAAATCAAAAGTTATGGCCAAATGAATTTTCAGAAAGGTCGCTATAGAAATATATCGCCCTTGAAAATTGACATTTTGCATACGACCTCGGAATTCAGCGAAACCACTTTTGTTGGGTCCGGAATGTAAAACTATTGCTAGGTTTCAAATTTCATGATTTTTGAAGCTAGCATGTAAGCGTGGCAAAAGAATTTGTGTTTTGTCAGTTTTGGTCAAAATTAATTGACTGAAAAATAGCCATTTTTCAAACAGCCTCAGAATGAGGTGAAATAGATTTTGTTAGGACCGAATGGACATAAGAAAGCCAAAAATAATTTTTTTGGATTTTTCTGAGCCAGTATGAGGCCCTGGTGGAATTAACAAGTACGTTCGAATTTAAATTAAATGATTTATTTTAAAAATAAAAGAAACATGACTGTAACTTCAAAATTAGACCTTGGCAGTAGCGTCATCGCGTTCAGAAGACGTCAAAACATTAAGTTTGACAGTCGTTGAGCTTCGTTTGGAGGTCGTACGAGAAAACACTGATTTCTATAATTAATTAATTAAATAAATAAAAAAATAAAATCCTAAATACTAGTATAAATACGGTACGCTACAGGGCCATCGTCTTCTTCATTTTGTTACAGTCGCAAGAACCCATATTAGCTCGAATATTTGAGCTCAAATTTCTCCCTCATCTCTCAGTGAAAATCTTCGTACCAATGCCCATTTCGAAGCTCTTCGCGAGCTCTTCGATTTGGTACATGAACCATCACCTCCCGTCGCCTGTCGCGCCCGCCCCGAGGCCGAGAACAGCCTGCCGTCGCGCCCCCTGGGCCCCACCAGGCGCCGCCGAGCCCATCCCCCCTCTGGCCGAACAAAGGCCTCTCTTCCCCGGTCCTTCTCCAACAAACGGTGCCCGAAACCATCGACCACAGATCGAGAAAACTGGAATTGAAATTTTGAACAAATTGGGTTTCTAAGGTAAAATCTATTTTCATTTTTGCGACGCTTATTTCTGTCGCTGTGCAAGTTGTTAAAAGCCTGATTTTGATTTTTGCATATGAATTTGTATTCGAATCATTCCAGATCTGAAATTGTCTTGAATTGGAACACCGAACTTGAATCTTCTTCTCTGACCAAACACTGTGAGAATTTTATTTTTCATTTAATTTAATTCATTTAATTATTATCTCTATGATTATTAACAGCAGGACCAATACGACATGATATTTAAACATCGATCTAAACCGTTCATAACTTATGATGTGGAATCAGAATTGCCTATAATGCTATGTGATTAGATCTGAAATTTTGAGGTTTAAACCTGAATTAATAATTAATTATAATTAATTATGGTTATTTGTTTGATCATGCTATGTTGATTTTACATATGTCAAGTTAAAATATCACCTTGTAATTACCTTGTCATTAGTTATTGGATTTGAACTGGTTGTCATGTTTGGATGTTGCTGTTATGTGATGTGATGAAAATTTACTTTTTATGGGATGCAAATAAAATAAGAATTTACATCGTATGACAAAATTAACATTTTTAATGTTAATATTATAAAAATTATAACGTATGATGTAATTAACATTTTTAATGTTAACATTTAAAGAGAATTTACACCGTAGGATAACATTGTGAATTAGAAGTAGTGTTTACATTGTAATAAAAAAATATACATTTTTCTGAATGTAAATATATATGAATTTCACCGTATGTACAATGTATGGCAAGATTTACATTTTTATTTGTAAATATAAAGTAGGAATTCAATGCATGACAAGATTTACATTTTTATTTTTAAATAAAAAGTAGGAATTTACGGTGTATTTAAATTGTACATTTTTCATATGTAATGTAAAAGTAGGAAAAGTTCTACATTATTTTTAATGTAGACATAATAGAAATTTTCACCATGGTAAGTTTACCTTATTTTTTTTTATGTAAACACAAAGGGAATTTTCATCATAGGGAAATGTACATTTTATTTAGTGTAATGTTATAGTAATTTTGACTGTAGTAAAATTTACATTTTATTTGATGTAAATAGTATAGTAATCTTCATCAAAAGGAAATGTACATTTTATTTAATGTAGATATTATAGTAATTTCACCGTATGACAATTAACATTATTTTTAAGGTTAATAATATTAAAGAGAATTGACCGTAGGAATGTTTCATTATTTTATAATGTAAATTAAAAGCAGAATTGCACCGTAGGATGAGAATAACATTGTTTTTAATGTTAATATTAAAAAGAGTGTAACCATAGGATTAATATACATTATTTTTAATGTAGATAAAAAGAAGATTAATCGTAGGATGAGTTACATTATTTTTAATGTAAATTAAAATGTAATTTAACCGTAGGAGTTAACATTTATTTTAAATGTTAATATTAAAAAGAATTTACATCGTATGAAGTTAACATTATTTTTGATTTAAATATATAAGAATGCGACATGTAAATGCAAGCTTACATTCTATTCAATGTAAATAAATAAGAACGTGATATGTAATGAAAGAATACGTTTTTATTTAATATAAATAAAAATAGGATTCTGAGAATGCGTCGTTAAATAAGGAGTTTAATTATTTTAAATAATTAGAACAAGAATTAGCCGTTATAAAATAATATAACGACATGAAATAGTTTTCCAAAACTATAAGTATGCGAGGTTGTTTGGGAAGTCCGAGTTACTCTCATCCCAAATTAAACCAAACGACGCTAGAGAATTGAAGTATGAGACGACGTATGAAGACCGTAAATCTTCCCTCGAATGGACAGCGATCGAGATCCTGAATTGACTTGCTCCCAATTCATGGGTCAAGGTCATTGGCCAGACGTACGTGTTGATTTCACGGCTTTGACTTTCGCTCAGACCCAGAGCATAAATATAAATGGATTGTGTGTCTGACATCGTACCCCGTTGAATATCATGTTGTTGATTTTCTGTTAATATATAAATGTTGGTGGTGGAGGATTTATTCTCTACTTAACACCCATTTATATATTGACGGACGATCGACGGCACGGTATGGGGTGACAGTGTGGCATACTAAGATGCAATGATCAAGGTTTCTTGTTGAAAAGCAGAACCTTGTGGTGACGATCAAAGCACCGCTTGAATAAGCAGAGCTTTGTGTATTACGTAACTTCACGAGCCTCACAAACCGGTAGAGTCTAAAATGGGAGAAGGGAACGCAGGGAGAGCAGCACGTTTCTTTCTAGCTAGAAGTGGTGTTTGGGTTTGACACAGCCTGACATTTTACTTATGTGGATGATGGAATGAGGCGCCTCGGATAGGTCCTATAGCATCGGGAAACGTGTGTTCAGGTATAACTAATCCGCTAAGCTGTATTTGCGGACTGGCCCTGCAGCTATCCAAGGGTTCTCCGCGGGGAATCCTGAGACACTAGCTAGAGTGCTCGAATCGGTAAGGAGCTCCTCTCTAGCCTTGACTCATGATGGAAACCAAAAATCCAAATATGAAACGACGAATTTGATTGTATTACTAGTACGGAGGCATAATATATGGGTACCTATGCTTCCTAGGATTGATACATTTATGATTGAAACATTTTCATATACATTAATGATAATATTAGATTCGTATTTAGCATGTTTAATCATCATAAGGTAAAACCCTATCCTCTGGTGTGTGTTGCATTGTGTGATGGGACTTGGGTCTTATGGTGATTCCATTTTTCCAAAGACATTGCGTTGTTTACGATGTATTTAATTATCTATTATGACGCTTTAAATTATGCACGGCAATCCATTAAAGTAAACCCGTTCCGCGTTAGCGGCATGGTCTTTGGATTTGCCTTATTAATATTAGTTAAGCTAGTTAAGAATTCTCACACCAGTCCCACGACTGACCCATAGTTTGATTCACCTTTTTGCAAACTTGGGTGCCCTCCTTTCTACACGGGCAGCCAAGTAACAGGTTTTCTTTTGCTTGGAGTCTTTTCTTTGGAGCTGCTCATCATTTTCCTTGGACCAGCTTTTGACGTAGAGGTGGTGACTTGGAGCTTCGAAGACTTTCTATCATTTGCTTTTATCGCATTTCCTTTGTCATTCCAGACATTAGACTTATTTCCATTTCATGTCATTTATTTTGGAATTGGGATTTATGTCATTTTTTCTGCAAACTTGATGTAGTAACTTAGAATTCTGTGACTGTGGATTTTCTATTGTTGATGACATTATATTTCCGCTGCTACGATGTTGTTACTATATGGATTTCCTTTACTATGTTGTTTCTGTGACTTGTTATATTATATTTATGTTATATTCCAAATGATTACTCCTACTTTCATACCGTGGAAGTTTGGGGTTATCACAAATATGAACACAAAATGTAATGGAGGGATTGATTAAAACACTATGATTTCTGTAAATAATGTTCGTTTGCATAAATGTTGGGTGACATCTGTACTAACTTCTTTGGACGAATAGTGTTATGGTGTACTATTATTGTCTATTTTCTGGAAATAAGTCATATGAGTAGTCGCTCATATATTTGTAAAAACAGGAGGAATCGACCGAGGACCTTCCCTCTTTTGCATAGAGCGATACGGGACCAACCGTAAGCTGGGAAGAATTTCCAAAGAGCTACCCTGTTAGTGCTGATGACGGGTCTGCTTTGCTCAGAGAACTGTCTATGGAGCACTTGAATGAACAAATAAGTGTCTTAGAAGATCTACTAAAGCAGAAAGATAAAGTTGTTTGTGCGCTAAAGAAAGAGGTGAAGACAAATCCCTCCGTTGATTTTGATCAAGACAAGGACGAGTTACATCATCAAATTGTTGATTTAGAAATCGAATGCGGCAATGCATTAACAGAATGTAAAGCATAGGAATCCACTTTTAGGTGGATCACTGAAACCTCTATATCTGATTCTTTGCAAGCCTCAATAGAGCCTAAAGCTTCAGAATTTGAAATAAGCCGTCACATAAGGAACCTCCCTCTGGTTTAGACGATTTCCTTGCTACTAGGTGGTATCAGTGAGTTAAGGCCGACATGAAAAATCTTTACGACAAAAAGTGTAGTGAGGAAACGCTTCGATGCATTGACTTTTACATCTCCAAAGTCAAACAACTACGAAAGGAAAAACATGCCTTAGGAAAGGATGCTCTCCGTTTGGAAAGGGAAAATAAAATTCTGTGCGCCATGGGTAAGGCCTACAATCGGGCCTTGAAGCTACAACTTAAACCCTTAGATGATTTGTGTAAAATTATGGAGAAGTGGCAGAAGATTAATGAACTTTTATGTACTGCGATTCGTCATGCTAACACTTCTTCCTTGCCTGAGGACAAGGAGCTTTAGGAAAATGTACTAAGTTTCCTTTAATTGTTTGATTTCCTTTTGAATAGCCAACAACATTACTTTGTAACTTAACTTATAAATGGGATGCATATCAACATGATATATGACTCCCGTTTATGTTCCTTTTAAATAATAGTAAGCTAAATGTAAGGGGTTTAAGGAACTTCCTCAAGCAATACAACAGGTTCCTTACTAGAAAGCCACTTGGGCGACAGGCTCCAGCTATTGAATTGTTGATACATACCCTCTTTAAGGATTAAAGATTTACGACCCGAATTAGGGTATTAAGGATATATTTCCAGAAATTTCCTTTAAATAGCAATAGGACACTGATTCATCTCCTAGATTGAGGTGTAAGACCAGAAATCTGCTTCTGGTAGTAATGGGAGTCTGGTAAAAACCAGATTCAGATTGTCAAGAAAATCAGATATCTCTATTTGATCACAGTTAATCTTTTTTATCACAGTTAAGCTTCCAAACTGATCCAGAATCGGCTATTTAAGACAGGGCCAGAAATCCCTTTCCAACATTGATTGAGACCTAAATCAACCCAAATTCGGATATTTAATGGAAGTCCCGAACTAGCCCAGATTCACGTATTTAATGGATGTCCCGAACTAACCTAGATTTGGGTATTGAATGGAACTCCCAAACTAACCCAAATTCGGGTATTTAATGGATCAAAGACTGGAATTCCACTTCTAGTATTAAATTTTCGTTAGCCCCTTTGGGTTTGATTTATGAAGCAGAGGTTGTACGTGCTTCTTGAGCCACTCTCTGGGCTTTTGTCATCAATGCGGAGGATGTACGTGCTTTGTTGGCCACTCTCCAGGCCTGTGTGCTCGGTGCGCTTGGCTAGCTTATCCACAAGCAGGGCCCAAGGACTTACTCGACCTCCCTTCAGGAGGCGCCTTACCCTGAACATTGTCTAATACTTAAATTGAGCCATCGTAGGCATGGAATTAAGGCTTATGCTTTTGATGCTTTATCCTGACCATCGTAGGCGATGATAGAGGCTTACACTCCACCCCCTCCAAGGGGTGCCCTATCCTGAGCTTTGTAGGCGATGATAGGGGCTTGCATTCCCTTCTGGAGGTAACGTGGAATATAAGCAGAGGTAGGACGTGTTGTTCTACGAGCAGAGGTAGGGCGTGCTTTGTTCATAGCACAGGCAGGGCATACTTTTCTACGAGCAGAGGTAGGGCATGCTAATTAGATGCTCCGTCATGACCGTTTCTGGTGTGGGTCGGAGGCTTATGCTTTAGATGCTTTAACCTAGCCCTTTCTAGTTTGGGCGCAGATAAAGGCTTACACACCACCCCCCGCCCCTCTGGGAGGTGCCTTGCCATGGCCAACTCGGTGGTGAAAAGGATTTTATCCCTTTGTAGATTAACCCATCTTTGGTTATCCCTATTCTTGGGAGGGTTTCTATGCCCTAAATCATGCAGACATTTCTTTTCCTAAGGATCTTTATTGGACTTAGTTTGATCTTTTTACAAATTCCCGTAGTTGGTTTTGATTGAAGAACTTATTGATCATCCCTTCAAGAATACTGTAGTGGTTAGTCTCATGTCCATTCATCATGTGATGGTGACAATTAAGGCCCTCCCAGATTCCTTTCATACTTGGGCTTCTTTTCTGCAGATGGCCAATAATTGAGCTCGTGTCTAGTTAGGAAATAGGTATTTTCCATTGAAGTGGTAATGTAGTATCCTTTAGGTAGCCTTGGTGTAAACTTCCTTTCTTGTTGTGGAGACTTAGCTCTTCTATTACCGAACCTTATTGTTGCATTCATACTCTTGTTTTCTCTTTCCAAGATAGGTTGGGATTGGAGATCTACCCTTTTAGACCATTTGGAAGCGAAGTAGTTAAAATCATCTGTTATTTCTTGCTCGAACGCCATTCCTTTGATTTTCTTGCAGAGGGCCTTCCTTATAGGAGAGAAGATGTTATAATTCTTTAATGTAGAGCCGTTTAGAGGAAAGGTTAGAGATTTTTATATAGGAAGGGCTACTACTCCAATAACTAGAATCATATTGCTCTACTTCCCTTTTCTGCTTGATTATTCACAGAGCTTTCGTTGTTAACCTTTGTTCTTCCGTCACTCTTGGGTCAGTAGTGCCTAACATATCCATTTGAGATACAGAAGACTCTCATTGGGACCTCCTGCCCATAGTCTTTCTTCTTCAAATCTTAGTCCAACCTTGGATGGAACAACACAGTTAGATATGAGGGAAGGATTAATCACAAGGTCGAAGGTTTAGGCCCTCCTTCTAGCGCCAAAATGTTAACGATATTTTTCGCCAACACCGGAGATAGGTCTACGGAAGTGGACCTAAGGGAAAAGTAGGTTTATTTAGCTTTCATGAGTTTGAGATAGTTCACCATTTCCTAGATATCAAGGTTTTGAGCCAGAAATATTAGTTACTCTACACTAAATAGGGTGAGCATCACGCTTAAGCGACTCAATAACCAATAGTTATCTTAGGATAAGGATTCCCTAAGCACAACCCTCGATAAGAACTAAACGGCTTGTAGAAAGGGGTTTCGCACTGACTTTGCGGAAGGGTTTAGGCTTGGATAAGAGCTTGTAAACATGTAGAAAGCAAATAATATGTTGCACTGGCAACAACTAAGAAATTATATGAGAAACTCGTAAGGAAATATACTAAGCATTGATCCACTCTTTATTGATCTCTGATTTAGAATATACAAATGATTACAACCGAAATCCCCAATTTGATTTAGGAATTAGGTTTTACTCCAGTGAAAAGAGTGCTAGAATGAGAAATGAGAAAATCGTCCTAAAAATGAGACCCTTGGGGTCTTATTTATAGACAAATCGGGGCCTCTTATGCTATTGGGCTTGCAATACCCCTTGTTGGCCACTTTTTCCCTTAGTTCCTGAAGTCCTTGCTCTGTGTCGTCTCTTATTTAGATTCTGAAGGCTTTGCCCATGGCTACTTGAGGTGCCGGTTCTCGCTTTCGGAAGGTGGGTTCCGGTTTGCCGAACTCTTTTCTTGATTGCTTGTTCATCCACTTTGTATGGGTCTCGAGTTTGCCAATTATGATGGCTTTCGGAAGGTTTTGGCTTTTGGATGTTGGCTTTCGGTCTTGTACCAACATTTTGCGGAGCTTGCCTTTGTGATTCAGGTGAAGGGTCGCCGGGGTCCGCCACACCTGTCGGTATTGACACTAAGCAGATTAGTGTGGATAACTTGTCTCTCTTCTGGGGGTTCCGGCTTACCTGTCGGTAGGCTCTTGAAGCGTATCCTTACTTCTCCGGGAGGTTGGTTCCGATGCTTTGTCAGTTACTTATTAGAGCGTCCTTCCGGTAATCATCTACTAGGATTCCCGGTAAATGGATCCAGGTTGATTCCCTTGTAATTTTGATGCTTTTGCTTCTTGAAGTACTGGTATTAAGCAAGTTAATACCGATAGCCCTTCCTTCCTTCTAGGTCTCGGTGTGTAAGGTTTCTGGTTTTCCACCTTGTGGGTTTATGGTTCCAGGAGTCCTTCTGTTATCTTTCCTTCAAGTCGGAATTACCCTACCGGTATCCCTTCTTTGTGTAGGTTTTGAGCTCTTTTCATCATTGATGGTGTCAACTGCATGGCTTTCAGATTTCTCCTTTATACTTTCGGCTTTGCCTCATGCTCATCCTTTACTTATGGAAGATTCCTTTGGGCTTGCGGTAGTCCGCCACCCCTTCACCACCAGCATTTTTCGGTGCTTTATTTTGGTAGTAACATAAATATTCTAGAAAATAGTGTTAGTATATATTTTATAACAATAATAATTGAAACAAAGTTGAAACAAGGTTGTTGTCATAAAAACCATCATCATCAATGTCTCAGTCTCTAACAGATACCCTTTGAGGAGATTGTGTTGCAGGCTAGGATGCATTGCGTTGGTTTCTTCTGCCTAAGTCAGCATTATCTTTCAAATATTCCAACTCGACATCACGACCATCATCAAATAAAGGCATTTTACCCATGTTGTTAGCCGCATTCGGATTTAATCTGACTATTGAGATTCCTGGGGAGTGTAGTCCCAATTCCTTCTAGAGCATCTTAGTTTATATCAACAATATGCACTCTATTTATCTAGATTGGATTTCTCCAATGTTTATTCATGGCAGAAGAATGCACATTTTCTTCCAAGTCCAATCCTATCCCGCTAGCATCCAAGTTAGGCCTAGTTGCAAGCAAAGCGCCATATTTCCCATTTAGGATCTGTTAATGCTTTCATATGTTGATTCATACTCTCTATTGCCATACTTAATTGCCTTCTGTTTATGACCTCTCCTTGAACATGGGTCCAACTTGTTTTTGGCGGGAGAAGCAGTATTATCTTCTCGTATAATTTATGAAGTCATTCCAGACTTTCTATACTTTACATTATCTCACTTAACTTTTGGGTCTTTTCATGGCTTTATCGATGGATTTGTCTTCTAGACCTTGAGGATCTATAGTGAATCGTACAGACTCCTTGGTTTAGTTCTCAGTGAAAGAACCAAAAGTTACCACCAAAAATGGTACTAACACAGTTATAATATAAAAGCACTACCCATGGGGGAAACAACACGGATACTATAAAAATAATTTGAAAAAGAAAGAAATTGAAAAAAAAAGCCAAAGGGTTTATTGTGGTTCAACCATTAAGAGGCCTACATCTAATTTGAATATTTTTATTACTAGACTATCCATGCTAATTATAATGCTCTTTGATTACAAGTAGTAAGTAAATCTCCAAATCAAAGAGTATAAGAATCACAGGTGCAATTAACTAATCCAATTTGGTGTGGAAATTTTGCTATCTCTAAAGTTTGTAATGGTTGAGGAAACATTTGGTAGGAGAAAATTAAGATCCTTTTGTCTATAGGATGGTGCATAAGTATTTATAGGCATTTCTGAAATGTGTTGGGTCGAGCCACTTCGCTAAAAGTTCCATCCAAATGCTACTCAAACTTGCTCCAAAGTTGAACTCTGTAGGACAAAGCCTCGTGGATCAGTACCAATCCTTGGCATATGGACCGATATCGATCTGTAGACTCGGGAATTTTGATGGCTTCGACTTCACAACCTGTCTTGTAGTCTTCTTCTAGTTCTCCCTACAAAGTTTCATCAGGTTTGGACTCCATTGTCTTAAGCTTGTGAATGGACTTTCCTTAACCCTTTCAAATAGTTCGGTCCATTGATAATTTTGAGTTCGGTAAGCTCAATTGCTACCAAACTTGGTGTAGTGGCTAATATAGATATTAGGATCACCATGGCACAAGTGTTAACATGCCATTCGTGGCTAATATGGATTGTTGTTGATCAGTAAGGCATGGATCAATGTTGATCCATATACTTAGTTGAATTCCTGTTCAAACTTTATAGATTCCATTCTTTTCCTCTCTTGGACCCATTTGATAAGTTTGAGTTGAATCGGAGATCGTATCAACTTCTTAATCCCGTGAATCTTCTCTTCGGGTTAAAAATCGGGTGAACACTTATCAACATTATATATCAATGATTGTTTACTGCTATTATAAATATATATAACATTATTTATTTCTCTAATTATATTCGAATTCATAAATTTTAATTAATCAATTTAATTTATATCGATTATAAACTAATTAAATAGTTCGGTTGTATAACTCTTAGATTTAAATATGATTAGCAATTAACATCTAATTATTTTGATGTTAACATTCACACGTCATTTAGCAGCTGATGTGACATTATATCCAAATTTAGGCCTCGATAAAATCTCATTTTAATTTTGTAAGCATTGCCCTTTTCGACATTTATGTATACCAATTCTCCTTATTTAAATTGTATCGCTTTGAGCGAATGGAAATTGGTAATGATTAGAATTCCAATATCATAAACATTCAAATTTATAGTCCTAATAAAAAGTCCCTGGATTAATTAAAAAAATATCATTAGTCGAAATGCTCTAGCCAAAGATTTTGAGTTCACTTGAGTTACCATGATAGTAACTATGGTCACTCGTTAGACATCATGCCATGATTTGGTTGTAGTCAAAGCAAAGATTTCATATTGAAGATCCATAGTATTACCAAGCCTAGAGAATTGTGTAAATCAATCGCATTGATATTTTCCATTTGACCATAGTTATATTAACCAATAGAGAACTATCAAGTGAGTCGCTCCATAGCTATCCAATGACTATCGATATGTATCACTTAGGCACCATTAGTAGTCTTAAGTACTGCACTACCCAACATTTGGACACACTACAAGAAAAAATGTCTTTAATAGCATTGGAAAAATGCTCTAAAAGGCTTCGACAACGGAATTAAGAACGCCATATAACGGCATGTGGTTGCAAGTCCTCAACTTTTGACCGCACTTGTAGAAACGCTGTAAAAACACCAGCTTTTATAGCGTTTAGACTGTGTTGTTATTTCTTACAACAGTATCCTTTTCTCACATTTATGAAACGTTTTGTATACCTCAAAAATTCTTTTTATCAACATTTCTTAAACGTCGTGCATATACTACACTGTTTTCTCTGCATTTACCCCCACAATATTCATTACTATTCAATGTTACTCAACAGTAAAACAATATTATACGACAACATCATAGAAATCTAAATATATAAGACATATTCAAATAATAATCATGTAAACAAACTATGATACTTCGACACATTATAATAAATATTCAAATTTGCAAATTATTCATACACCATGTTTGCACATATCTATTACATACTAAAGTTTACCAAACCAAAAGAAAAT
This sequence comes from Allium sativum, assembly GCA_030737875.1. Lineage (NCBI taxonomy): Eukaryota > Viridiplantae > Streptophyta > Magnoliopsida > Asparagales > Amaryllidaceae > Allium > Allium sativum. The sequence continues at coordinate 15,756,594 of CM060912.1, forward strand.
CATTTGCTTACTACAAAAAAACTTCAAACACTTGAAAATGCAAACACATGCTTATTGTCTTCTCAGGATGTCTTCAGTTACCTCAACAATTAAAAAAATTGCATGAAATAAGCATTTCTTGAAAATGCAAACAAATACTTATTGGAAACATCGTTCTGGAGGGAACATTCAGCAGAGGTTGCCAATGTACCGTAAAGGTACCATATAGGTTGCCAAAGTGGCACAAAATATGATAATTCAACACAGGTCGCCAAACATTGATAATTCAAGAAAATATGATAATAACAATAATTAGTAAGTGGCACATTTTGTCAGAAACAAGTTGAAGCCCTTTTTATTAGTCTTAAACACATAACACTGTTGGAGAATGGAGTTTTGATGATAATAACCTTATTTCAATATTAATTGATTATAAAATATAAAGTTACATCTTTATCTAGAATATATATATATACACACATATGCAAAATTTATATACAGGAATTATAGTAATAGAGTGTACTTTATGTAAGACTCTGAATAGCACTTCAGGTTCAAATTCAAATTCAAATTCTATTCTAATTTTCAAATTCCATTTTCAAAATCTATTTAAATTATAATTAAATTTTTTTCTATCTTACTTTTGATTTTAAACTCAAGTTTTTAAGTCTATAAGTTTTATATAAATTTATATAGTTATATACTTTATATTTATATAGTATTAAACTCTATAATTTTATAAATATGTTTATATATTTTATATTTATCATTTCATATGATTTTCTATTTATAATACTTATTTATAACACTACGTTTAGATTCAAGAATTTCCAGAGTTAAATATATGTATATATATATATATATATATATATATCAAAACACTTGAAAATATTCAAATTTTTAAAGAGGTTATGTCGACATACAAAGATATGGTGTCAACATATAACCGTCACTTTTTCAAAATTGAATGGAAGTGCCTTTTCGCTATTTGTAATGTTCCATAAGCATTGCAACCTTTCAAATCTTATAAACAGGGGCTAATTTCGAATTTTTTTCAACATTCTTCTTCTCCATATTCATCCCCTTTCTTTACACCATTAATATTTCATATTTTTATGATTTCTACACTTATACTCTGCCGAATTCAATTCTATTTATGTAAAACTTCTTCTCTTCTCACTCTCTACTCAATAATCTCTAATTCAAAGTGTTGTTGAAGGGTTATAGGGCTGTTGTAATTATTTGGGAAATGGTTGGGAAAAGGTGCGTTCCTTGTAGCCTTGAAATCAAAGAAAGGAGTCAGTCGTAACCTTGTAGCCGGCGAAATCAAGGGAAATATACTTGATCAACGGTGTTTGGAGTCGGTGGTAACCCTGTGGCTGTGAAATCAAGGAGATTGTACTTGGATATTGATATAGTAATAAAACTATGTACAATCCAGCGTTGCGTGGGACTAAACGTAGGAGTAACCCGAACCAGTATAAAATCCGGTGTGTTCTTTACTTTTCTACAATTTTTTTTGTTTTTTTTGTTTGTGTTTGATTCTGTGTTTGATTGTTTCTGTAGTGTGTGATTCAAATAGCAGATCATATAAGTTTTAGATTTTCTTAAATTCTTTGAAAACGCTATTCACCCCCCCCCCCCCCTCTAGTGTTATTTTTGCCTTAACGATCCATTCTACATTGCTTAACTATTGGTATCAGAGCAAGGTCTTTCAAAAAGTTCATAATCTGATTTTTGAATTTTTTTTAGAAATGGCTACCAACACTAGTAGTAATAATAGTTCTTTTGCAAAGGGTCGGTCCATTGTTAGACCACCACCGTTTATTGGTAGTAATTAGTCATATTGGGCATGTAGAATGAAAATTTATTTGCAATCCGTGGGATTAGACACATGGAATATCACACAAACTGAATATGTAGAACCCACAAATAATTTTGCATAATGGACAAATGAACAAAAGGCTTCTGCACAAAGCAATTCTAAAGCCATGAATATGTTGTTTTTTTCACTAGATAGGAATGAGTTTAATAGAGTGTTAGTATATAAAACTGCTTATGAGATTTGGAGAACTTTACAAGTTACTCATGAAGAAACTAGTAAAGTTAAACAAACTAAGATATCAATGTTAGTTAATTAGTTTGAGTTATTCAAAATGAACGAGAATGAGTCTAATTGCAGATTTCAAGTAGCGCATTCATTAACAGCACTTGGAAAAACTTATTCTGAAGAAGACCAAATCAGAAAAACATTGAGTTCATTAACCTCGGTATGGGATCAGAAAACTTTGGTGATTGAAAAAGCCCACAATGTCAGTGAAATTAAGATTAAGGAGATAATCGTAAATCTGATGTCTATTAAAGTTCAATAACAGGAAAGAAAGGAAAATAAGCCAACTGAAAAGAAATCTATCGCATTTAAAGCAACAACAAATGGTTCTGACTCGAGTAGTAAAGAAGATGAAGAAGCAACCCTAACGACAAGACATTTTAGAAAATTTCTGAGATATAGAAGGAAAAATTATTTTCAAAATAATAATCAAGGAAGTTCAGGAAAAAATGATGTTATAACTGCAATAAACCAGGACATATAAAGAGAATGTCCATATCCAGATAAATCAACTCAACAAACGGACAACAGCAATTCATCAAAGAAGAGAAAGAAAGCATAGACAATAACGTTAGATGATTCACCTTCATCATTGAGTAATGAAGAGCCAAAAACCAAAAACTTTAATATGTGCTTCGTGGCAATTCAGAATTCAGAAAATTTCAAAGAAAAGGATCTAAAAATCGAGTAGCCTTGATTAATTTTTCTTTGGTTGAATGGTTGTTTTGTTTGTTTACTTTGTTTGTTTTGAATTTAAAAATTAAACTTTAAAATTCAAAATTGAAATTTGAAATTCAAAATAATAATAATAAAATAATAATTGATAAAATAATTGAATATTTTATGGATGTTTGCTAGGATTAGAATTATTTCAGGAAAGCGTTAAACCTGAAATATAAATTGATAATTTAAATCAAACGTCACAAAAACCATTGTCCTTTGAAAATGAACACATATGTCGACATACATATGTTCATATGTCGACATATCAGCCTGTAATTTGCAATTCAAATTTTGAATTTCAAAGGTTTAAACTTTCAAACTTCCCTCCAACTTTTCACCAACTCCCATGGTCTGAAAAGGTGTCATTGATTTCTAAAAAGTTTTGCCTATTCAATTCATATCCATTCAATTTCTATATATACATCTATTCTCTCCGCCTTTCATTCACAATTCAAACTATAATATTTATATCTATTCTCTTCAAAACAATCACTCCAATGGCTTCCTCAAGTTCATCCCAAAAATTAAAGCTAACCAAAACCATCAAAGGTTATCTTCGTAATGGCAGAGATGCTATCAAAACCTATGTTGACTATCTAGCAAATGCTAAAGTCAATACGGGTGCTTTCGCCGTCTATCGAGACTTTCCTTCCTATTATCTTATCACTCTCTTTAACCACAATGATGTCTTGAGTTTAATTAACTCTCAGGATAATGATGAAGTGTGTTATCCTAAGCTTGTCAAGATGTTTTATGCGAATCTTAATCGCGTATTTTATGAAGGAAACTAAGACCAAATTTGGAGTAGCGTCAAAGGCATTCAAATCGTCCTATATTCCGAAATCTTTGGAAATATCTTAAATTGTAGAAGCACGGGCTCAATTTTTCGACTTTCAAAATTGATGAAACCGATTTAGAAACTTATTACAACATATTTGAAAGCAATGCTCAAATGGTATTCAAGAATCGCTTTTTCCATCGGAAAACAAGAATTCTAAAACTTCTCATCCAACATACCATCACTCCTCGTTCCGGAAACTTTAATAATCCAACTCTCAAGGTGCAAATAGCCCTCTTCGCTATTATTGGTGGCTATAACATCAATTGGGCTGATATGATCTTAAGAAACTTCAAGCCTACATAAACTTCATCAAGAGAGAATACTCTTTACTATGGAGTTTATCTCACCAGCATTTTCAAATATCTCGGAGTTGATCTTCATGGAGAAGAATTTGTGACAAGAAAGGTGTTTGATTCCACAAATGTTTATCCGTCAAAAGACCGAGCCTGGGTTAGAGCTGCAAAACAAGCACCTGCAATGTCTTATGTGCCCGTATCTTCAACCAAACTAGACGCGAGTCGTGATTCGGACGCGGAAGCATAAGTCGATCGTTCATAACGGAACAAAGCCGCTCGAGAATCAAAACAACGCAAGTCGCCCAAAGCAATGGAAGACGCTTGACCTAATATCAAAGTTTGGTCGCACATATCAGAGCAGGAGTCAAGGTCGCACGTGCAATTAATAATCGCTCATGGATTGCAACTCCTGTCGCTCATATGTTCCTGCTAGTTGAACGCCAATACTTTGATCAGAAACCACCTATCGGTCGGTCATCCACTAGTTCTTAGAAAGAGTGCACTTACATCTCAAGTCGCAAGCCTTGGTCAGTCAATTTCAGACTAAAAAGATCATTGCCTGCTCACTCAGGATCAGACATAGACGCATCAGAAAATCATGATCGTCCGTCTACCCAAAATGCTTGCTTCCATAGAATCACTCACACATGACAACTGGAAACAGCTACGAACAGCTGGCTACAGCTAGGCGATGACACATTTGTAATTAATGAGATGAACGACCTGTAGCCTGCATACACAGATTTTGGATCACTTGCTCAAGGGAGCTCATCTATAAATACGCCATGGCTGCCAGTGTAAAAGAGATCGAATCTTTCTAACCACGAAGTGCTGCTAAACTCTATCCTCAGTGATTCCTCAAACACTTGGAAGTAATGATCATCTTCTTCACTCGAAGCTCTATCATCCATTTGGCCATGGCATCAAGTACAACCTTGTAATTAGGGAAAACAAAGACATCTTCCTTCTCAATCATTCACCCATCCTTCTCCTCCTCAAACTCTACCATTCTCTCATAAAATCCAAGGACTGAAATGTATGAATGAGAGTATATTGAGTGGGTATAGAGATGTATGAAAAAAAAGAGTTTATGTATTTTGTAATCCCCGTTATATATATGCAAGCTATCTTCATAGTGGATGTAGGCCTAATATGAGGCTGAACCACTCTAAACCTTGTTTCTATTTTATTTTCCTTGCATTTTCATTTCGATTATTATTAATTACGGCTCCACTTATTTCCCTACCAATTTGTTGAAGTACAATTTTAGTACCTTTGGTGTTTAGGCTAGTTTTCGGTGTAAACATTTTGGCCCCCACCATGGAGCCATATTTGATTTTTCCAAATTGAAGTCCGATGAAGATTTTTTGAGGAAAACTGTGCTTGAAATCATGAGCACGCCAAAGGAAGTGATTGACGAAATAGGCGGCGTCTTCAACATTGCCACACCGCCTACTGTCCATCCCGAAGTAAAGGAACCGTTAAAAGTTGAGGCTTCCATAACCAATAGAGAATTGGAAGAAGCAATGACAGGGCTAACGAGTCAAATAACTATTGCAAGCAACGCAGTGATAAAGAAGATTGAGTCGATGCTCGTTATTCAAGCCACTACCATAAAAGTCGCACCAACTGCCACTAACCTTCCATTCGCTCAAACGAGTCACGCAAGCGAGATGGATTTTTTTGTTAAACAAGAAAATTCTACTTAGAAAACTTATCATAATGATGTGCGTAATCATTCTAGTAACACAACCCCACAATGGGTAAATGGTCCCATCACGGGGGTATCTCCCTCGAAAGAAGACCTAAGCATCTCATTCCCAAATTATGATTATGTGCTCGGGCGAAGATCTAGCAGGGGAAAGGACACTCGTTCCATGAATCAGAATGAAAAGCGAAAATATATCTTAGGAACAGCAGGTGAAGTTTCAAAGAGAAGCAACAAAGGAAGAATCAACCAGCCTAAAAAGAAGCTGTAACAACCCGGAAAATCAGAACCAATTTAAATTTTTTTAATTTGGCTATTTTAATGAATTTGAATATTTAAAATAATTTATTTTAAATAATAATGACTAAAAATATAATTGGATCGAAGTTATAGCAAATATATTTATTTTAAATATAAAACAAGGCCTGAAATGGCGCGATAGTTTGAAAATTCAACTTTGAACTTTGACTGAATGTACAGGATGCAAAATAAACCGAATTTTAGTAAAACCAAAAATATTTAAATCTGTTTAAGAATATTTTTCTTACGAATCTAAAAAATCGAAATTTCATAGCGGGAACCAAAAGTTATGGACAAATGAATTTTTAGAAAGGTCGCTATGGAATAAATATAGCCCGTAAAAATAGACATTCTGCAAACGACCTCCGTTTTAAACGAAACTACTTTTTTTGGATCCGTAATGTCAAATTATTGCTAGGTTTAGAATTTCATAATTTTTGGAATTAATATGTGAGCGTGGAAAAGGAAAACACGTTTGGTAATTTCAGTTTGAATTGGATCGACCAGAAAATGGCCATTTTTCAAACGGCCTCCAAATTTGATGAAATTAGTTTTGTTAGGACCGTATCATCAATACGAAGCTAGATATAATTTTTCTATAATTTTTAGAATCAGTATGTAGCCCCGGAAAATTGAAATGTATGTTCAAATCCAAATTTGAATGTTTAATATTTTAATTTGAAGAATAACTGACTGAAACAGTCGAATGGACCTACGAAACATATTCCATTGTGTCCGGAATGGGGGTATTTAGCTAGCAGCGACAGTCGTTGGGTTTGAATTGGAGTTCATATGTGATAAAGGGTACTTTTGAAATCAATTGAATTAAAAATAATTACATAACCCTGGGCCAATCAGATTCCTTCGTCACTTTCTGTAAAACTCGATACCTTCGAATCGAACGGCGGCTACAGCGATTTTCATCTCTCCTCAATAACTTGAAATCCACACTATAAAATTCAATGCTCCTGTTGAGGCTTTTCTAGAGATTCATGAGATCTTCAAAACCATATAGGAGTTGCCAATTATCATTGAGTACTGGGAAGTTACGACGCGATGAAGTCCGCTGGTTTGAGCTGCCGCTGTGCACCCCAGAAGCCATCGAGTTCAACCACTCCACTAGGTTCTGACGTGCCACTACGAGCTCTTCAGCATGGTGCGGACTGATTCTGGTCTCGTGCACCGAATTGAACGGAATTTGCGAACCCTAGTTTGAGCATCTTCCTGAGGTATATGGTTTATACTATTTAAACTGTTTTCAACTTATAAAAGCGTTGCAAATCATGGTTTTATAATAAAAATCATATCTTTAACATATGTTGTCGAAATTCAGTGAAACTGGAGCCATTAGACCGATGGCGACGTTCTCTATGTTTTAGAAGAGGCCGGAGAATTTTTGGAGCTTCCTACAATTTTTAGAGGAGTGGAACCCAATGTGAGATTTCTAAATTCAAATTTGAATGGAACAGCAATGTAATTTATATGAACGATGTATCAGTTATATAAGCGTTGTACACCTCATGTATAAGCATTGTGTAAATTATATGTGCGTTGTATAAGTTATATATACATTGTAAAAATCATATGTGAGTTGAAATGAAATTGAAATATATTTATATATGTACATATATATATACTTCCCTCGTCCACAGACCATGGACGATATATATTGGTTGTGATTGTTTGGATTTTGGTTGACATGAAATTTGGTTGATAAATGCGAATGGTTGATAATGGTTGTTTGTGGTTGAAATGAAATAGAAATTTTTTGTGGAAAAATTTGATGCGATATGAAAATGATCGAAATATTTAGATTATAAGGATAAGACCCTTATGGAACGCCGCGAGGCCTAAGGTAGTGCGAGGAGTCGTACTCGGGATGGTGCCGGTTTTAAACCCCCTGCCGTTATGCTGCCGAAATTTTCTGAAATATTCATGTGTTTGATTTATATTCATGTGTTGGAATATATTCATGTTTTGGAAAAATATTCATATGACGAATGAATTGTTTGAACGATGAAAATCACATTTTTATCATGTATATGAAGTATATAAAATATTCGTGTTTGAGATAAATTGCTTAGGTAATAAAAATCACACTTTTACTATATATATGAATCGCTAAAAATATTCATGTTTGAAATAAATTTTTTTAACAATAAAAAACACGTTTTTATTATATATATGAAGTGTTAAAAATAGTCATGTGTTGAAACAAATATTTATTGGTAAAAAAAATATTATTTTTATCACGTATATGAATTGAAAATAGTTTAGAAATCGAAGAACGGATTATATTTATATATATATATATATAAATATAATTAAAATAAAACGAATAACGACACTGTAGTTTGTGTTTTGGAATTGTGATTTTAAACGATTATACCGAGAAATCCGACCATTGGATTTCCCCAAGACCCAAACCGTTCGGTTCGCTTTGAAAATATCTTTCCAACGATACCAAATTTGTAAAGATTCAACGGTTAGATTGTGTGAAATGTTTAATTCAAATCTGAAGAAAAATAGCGCCAGAATGAATTATATATATATATAATTAAAATGAAATGAATAATAATGCTGCAATTCGTGTTTTGAAATCGTAACTTTAAACGACTGCACCGGGAGATCCGACCGTCCGATTTTCCCAAAACTGGAACCGTTGGGTCCTCTTTGAAAAGATCTTTCCAATGATATAAAATTTGTAAAGATCCAAGGTTAGATTTTCAGATATGTGTAAATCAAATCTGAAGAAAAACATCGCCATGGCCGCGTTATGGCCTGAAGCGTCGTTTTAAATAAATGGGCTATTTTTAAATAAATAATAATAGCGATAAATCGTTATAAAATCTTATAAACGATATGGAACGGAAATAAATCGAATTTACTTGGTTTATTGGATATTTGATAGTTGAATGTGTTTGACATGAAAATTATATTAATGGCCTGAATTATGGATGTCAAAAATTTAACCATGGACAAAATTGATTTGAATTCTAAATATACGTGAATTATTTGAAAAGGCCAAGTTAAATTTCATTTCAAATAATTGGTTGACGATTAGAAGTCGAAGATATGAAGATGGTGCAAGACCGATGATCTTTACATCGAATGGACGGCTACTGATGCCTTTGATGGGAGTTGTTGCCCTGAAGGAGATATAGTGGTGGTTGTCTGGACGTACTTGTTGATTGTTTGGATGTGTGAGGACCTCTCTCCTGTATTGGACATATGGGACGAGGAATAAGGTGCCTCCGGTTTCGTGTAGACCCAGAAGAGACTTGTAAATGGATGTGTGTCTGACGTTGAAGCTTGACAACGTGGCATGCTGAGATGCAGTGATCAAGGCTTTTATTGAAAAGAAGAGTCTTGTGGTTGATGATTAAAGCACGGCTTTAAATAGCATAGCTTTGTGTATGGCGTTAATTCGCGAGCCTCACACCCAGTATGAACCCAAAACGGGAGAGGACTTCAGGGAGGACATGTGTTTCCTTCTAGCTAGGAGTGGTGTCTGGGTTTTACACGCCCGGACATTTTACTTATGTGGATGATGGACAGCGAGTCGTCTCGGTTATTTCGGTCTCTTCGGAGTCGATGGTTTGGTTGGGATTTGACCAGTTTATGCCCCATAGGGCGAGGAAACGCAGTGTTCAAGCATATTAATCCACTTCGTGTGGATCGGCCCTGACGATACAAGGACCCACCTGAGTCTGGGCCCTGAGACATGGTAGGCTAGATTGTCTCAAAGTGGTAAGGACTATCCCTTGCCTTGGTTCATGATGGAAATCCAATTTCCAAATACGACACATGCGGTTTTGATTGTAAACCTATATATGGCGACATGATATATGATACCAGTCGTCTATGATGGATACTTATGATTGAAATTGTTTTTGAAACATATGAACACTAGTATTAATATCAAATGATTGTTTTATTCGTATCAAGCATATTTTGGCCATTATAAGGTAAAACTCTATCCTCTGGTTTGTTGAATCTATGATTTTTTGTTTGATGATAAAAAATGTATTATATTGGTGTGTTTGAAATTGGAATAAATACACAAAGACAGAAAATTTACACAAGCATCTATTATTCAATAATATATATTTCACAAATCAATACAGTACATTTTTGTCTTTGAACTCTCAAATATACACAACTGATTTTACAATTGTTTTACACTGCACACAGACGACTCTTCTCACACTCAATGGTATATCTCTACACGCTCTTACTGTCCCAGCATCCTACTTTGCTCTTGTTGCATCATCCTGAAACCTGTCGCAGAGAACAAAATACACACAGTAGACTGGAACAAAAAATAGACATTGAACAAATAAAATTTTATTTTTTTATTTGTCTCAGATTCTCTATGTGTTTTTCTCATCATCTTTCTGACTTGATCAGCCTCGCCATAACCATACTAGTTTACTGATTAGAACCAGCATCATCTCAGTTGATTCTGACCAGCCTCAACACAGTACAGTCTATCTCCTGATTTTTTTTGGTAACATATACAAGCCAGGTTAAAATCAAAAGAGAAATAGTAGTGCAAAATTTCAGATCAGAAAAATGGAAAGATGTCTTGTGTGAGAAATTTGAAAAAGTCATGCAGGACAAATTTGAGATGAGTTTAGTGGGAGAGCTGAAATATTTTCTTGGCTTTCAAATCAAATAGAACAGCAAAGGAATCTTTACCTCCCAAACGAAGTATGTGATGGAGTTGCTATAGAAATTTTGAGTTGAAGATGAAAAACCAATGAAAACACCAATGAGCCCAACAACCAAGCTTAACAAAGATGAAAAAGGTGTTGCTGTTGATCAAAAAAAAATATCGTGGTATAATTGGTTCACTACTTATCTCTCGGCTTCTAGACCCGATATTATGTTCTTTGTTTGTTTGTGTGCTCGTTTTCAATCTAGTCCAAAAGAATCTTATTTAAAAGCCACAAAACGAATTCTAAGATATTTGTTACACACACCAAATCTTGGCTTATGGTATCCTTCTTGTGATAACTTTAATTTAGTTGGGTTTACAGATGCTGATTATGCTGGCTCACTCACTAATAGGAAGAGTACTAGTGGAACTTGTTTCATGCTAGGACATTCACTTGTTTCTTGGTCAAGTCGTAAACAAAACTATGTTGCATTATCCACCACTGAAGTTGAATATATTACATTAGGGAGTTGTTGTGCACAGATTTTATGGATGATGCAGACTTTATCTGACTTTGGCATATGTTATAAACAAGTTCCTTTGAAATGTGATAGTAAGAGTGCAATAGATCTATCAAATAATCCAGTACATCACTCATGCACAAAACACATTGATGTGAGACACCACTTTCTTAGAGATCATATTGCTAGTGAAGACGTTTGTATTGAATTCATTCCCACTGAATCTCAACTTTCTGATATTTTCACAAAACCCCTTTCTGAAGACAGATTTTGCAGATTACGATTGGATTTGGGAATTATAGAAATTAATTAATCTCTCTGTATTTTTGGGTAATTTTCTCTTAAGGTGTTCTTTTATCAATTTCATTTTCTGACAAATAATCCAATCTTCAAATCATCAAGAAAAAAACAGTTTTTTTGGACATTTATGATAAAATTGTGACTGTGTTAGATTTCAGAATACGAGATGGTTAAAAGTTTGTTTATAACTCTGATATGATTGAATAGTTTTTATAATATGGGTAATTCAGGAATTTTTTTCACATCCATCTCTATCTCTATCACCCTTCAATCATCCACTATTGTTTTATATATATCAAGGGGATTTTAGTATATATTACTTAAAAAAATTATATATATTCATAATAATAATAATAATAAGTATTTCTCTAACCTCATTTAAAAATACAAGCTCTGGTCATGCATGGTTAGTTTTCTCTTGAAATAAAAAAAATGTACATAGGAATAATAAATCCTCCCCGATATATATATATAATAATCTTTCATTCCATCCTCTGATTTATGAAATGTGTTCCTAATTTACGGATTATTATGATTTTTTGTTTGATTTGTAAGGATGCATGGCTCTAATTCTGTTAAATGACTTGATTTCTAACTGTGGTCCATATCCTTTGCAAATGTCCAGATCTATTCATCTTTTGATGATTACAAAGGGGAGAAGAAGTTAAGATTTTATTTATGGGATACAGACATCTGTAGATTTTATTTTGCCATTAATGCTAAGTGTTTAATTATTTTCTATTTTCTTTCAAATTTATTATTTTCTTTTTTCTTTCAAATTTTTATTATATCTGTTTACAACTGAAGGGGGAGTTGTGTTATAGGGGGAGCACAAATATAGGGGGAGTTCATCTCAAACACATCCTGTTAATTTCAAAATCTTAAGTATGTTTGTCATCATCAAAAGGGAGAGATTGTTGAATCTATCATTTATTGTTTAATGATAACAAATGTATTATATTTGTGTGCTTGAAACTATAATAAAAATATTGTTGTTTAATAGTGCTTTTACACAAACATATAAAATTTACACAAGCATCTACTATTCAATAATATATATTTCACAAATCAATATAGTACATTTTTGTCTTTGAACTCTCAACTATATACAACATATTTTACAATTGTTTTACACTACATACACAACTCTTCTCACACTCAATGGTATATCTCTACACACTCTTACTGTCCCAGCATCCTACTTTTATCCTGTTGCATCATCCTAAAACCTGTTACAGAGAAGAAAATACACACAGTAGACTGGAACTAAAAATAGACACTGAACAAATAAAATTTTATTTTTTATTTGTCTCAGATTCTCTGTATGTTTTTCTCATCATCTTTCTGACTAGATCAGCCTCGCCATAACCATACTGGTTTGCTGATCAGAACCTGCATCATCTCAACTGATTCTGACCAGCCTCAACACAGTACAGTCTGCCTGCTGATTTTTTTTTGTCACATACACAAGGCAGGTTAAAATCAAAAGAGAAATGGTAGTGCAAAATTTCAGATCAGAAAAATGGAATGATGTATGGCAGCACAAACATAGCAAGAACAAGTGCACAAGAACATAGGAACATATACGTGGTCAACATGGACAACAAATCAAGATTCAAGTGGGAGATGAACTCAGCAACTTCAAAACAGTGGCATACATGGGTGTACAATGATTGCATGGTGTAAACAGATTCAAACCAGGAATATAAAGAGTGATACAACAACTACATGAAACCACACAAACAATAATGCAGCTCAAACATGAAAATGATGCATGATGCATACATCAAGGAGACACACAGTGAGTATAGCAATGGTTACATCAAAACAGCAAGTAACAATGGTGCAGCTACATGACATACACAGTAATAGCACGTAATCATGGGTGCATACACAACGCCAGCATAGTGATGAGGGGCTAGTGGGTGGTCAGAAAGTCAAAGAGCAACTCAGGTCAATATAGTTACATGAATGTGTGGATGTATAAGTGATAACAAAATGATCAAGCAGCAAGCAAGGTGATAAATGCATAATAGTGGTGAAACTGAAAATGCCAAGGTGTTGTAAGCACACACATTTCAGGGTCAAAAAAGAGAAGTGCAAGATGTACAAACACATATGGTGGACATACACAAAAGCAAATGGCAGATCATGTCATTCTCAAGTAAAGGTTCAGCAAGCATGAAGATGCAGCATACAACAGGTGAAGCAAATCAGTACAACCATGGGAAGTGCACAACATAGCATGAATAAGGTGGCAGCTCACTTCATACCAGTTCAGGGATACAATGTAAACTCAAGCCAAACTTATGTGCCTAAAATGGAACAGTTTCAGACTTGTGGTGCATGGCAGTATAGCTTACAAATATGTGAGCATTTCAGTCTAGTGTGAATGGTGCAAGCAAGTACACAGTGGTGAAGCCAGGATTGAGTGTACATAATTCTTTAAATGTGTGTGCAACAGATTATACAACAGGACAATGATCACTATGTTGTAGAATGAAGTAGTACGAAGTAAGACATGAATAAATGTATGGCTAGTAACATGGAGGAGGGTAATAAACAGGAAATATTTCAATGCTAAATGAAATCAGTGTGTGTGTGTTATTCATGGAAAGGTTTTAAATGGGTCAATTTCGATTTCTTCCTCAAAATCTCTGGTATATCAAAAATGGAAAATAATTTCTGGATTAAATCATTCTTTAATGTGATGACTAGGCAGAAATAATTTCAGCAAGCACTTTATTTTTCAAAATTGGAAAACAATTTAAATCAGATCGAATGAAGAAAGCCTTAGTGGACAAAATCAATTGATTATGTTTCCATTTACAATTTAATAGTGAAAATCAAGGATAAAAACAGAAAGTTTTTCAAAATCGATTAAAAATTGGTCAATAAAATTTCAGGGAAAAGAAAATTCGATTCGAATATTCCACTATCAAAATCGGGCAAGTCTTTATTGGAAATCAGATAATTAGGGTTACAAAACCCCTATAAATTCACATGATTTCATCATCGACAGAGTCTCCCAACATTTTGACAATAAAACCAAAACCTTAATTTCAAATCAGTTGCTTACTTGTTTGGATCGAGAGAGAAGGTGCCTTACAGAGTCAAGCTAGAAGGCAATCTCAACTGATTCGGATCTGCATAGGAATCCGGAGTAAAGGATCTCAAGAATTCCAGAAACCCTAGTTTTTAACGCTACCGCCATTCTTGAGATTAAGAGAAAAAGAGGAAATCAATGGGAAAAGAGAACAAGAGCGGGACAGCCAATTTTCACATGGATATGCCAATTCTTTAATCAAGGGGGTTTATTTGTTTCTTTTTTGTCTTGTATTTTTATTGTAATTCCTTTCAAAACAATGCTTGTTTTTTTTCTAGTTTTAATTTAAAACTAGGGTATACAAATTACTGGTCTGCAGTCTGAGAAAATATGGTCTTGGGTACATAGGCCAGTCTAGGATTTTGAGCTTAGGGTTAGATAGGAGCAAGCGCTGCGAGTTTACTTAGGATAGTAAGCGGGATCTGTTTGTAAGTCCTAGTAGAAATCTTAGAAAGGCAGCATTAGGCATAGTTTGCCGAAGCTGGGTATCTTTGTGTATGATTTTCCTTTACTGTAGTTTTTTTTTATTTCTCTGTGACTGTTTTAATTATTGAAAAAAACCTATTCACCCCCCCCCCCCTCTAGGGTTATTATTGATCCTACAATTGGTATCAGAGCTAGTGTTTATTTAACCCTAGAATCGTGACTTCTATGAACAATGCTTTTTCTAAGGGACAATCTATTGCTAGGCCACCTATGTTCAACGATAGTGATTACGCGTATTGGAAAGCTAGAATGAAAACCTATCTTGTGTCTGTTGGCAATGATGTCTGAGATATAATTGAAACTGGTTATAAACCACCTACTATAGTTGTTAACGAAATTGAAATTCTTAAGCCAAAAGATAAGTGGGTTGCGAATGATAAGAAACCGTACTCTATTGATTCCAAAGCCATGAAAGCCTGGATCTGTGCCTTAGATAAAACTGAATATATTAGAATTTCTCATTGTTAAACAGCTAAGGAAACCTGGCACACACTGGAGGTCACTCATGAAGGAACCTCGCAAGTGAAAGAAACTTGTCTCGCTCTATTCAGTAATGAGTATGTGAACTTCACTATGCAGAAGGATGAGAGTATCAAGGGCATGTATGGACGTTTCTCTGTGCTAGTGTACAATGCTAGAGCCATTGGAAAAGTTTTTACTGAGGTGATACTGGTGAGAAAGATTCTGTGTGTTCTGCCAATGAATTTCGAGGCAAAAGTCACAGCTATTCAAGAATCAAAGGATCTGAGTAAGCTAAGCATGGAAGAGCTTGTGGAAATCTAATGATGTGTGGAATGGAGCTGAAATCATGAGAAGATCGCAACAACTCTGATCTGAAGAGGAAGTCAATTTCCTTGTCCAATACTGTCAGCAGCGATGGCGAAGACTCCATTGAACAGCTTGCAATGGTTGTCAGACAAATCGCAAAGTGGAGCAAATTCAAACCTCGGAGAAACAAACCAAAATCCAACAAGCTGAAGAACTCTGATAATTCAGATGAGGAACCACTTTGCTATAACTGTCAGAAGCCTGGACATCTGAAACCAAACTGTCCCCTTCTTCAGCACAAAAGAAACAAGAAGAAAAAGAAAGCCTTTTCTATAACTTGGGATGACGAGGAAGGAGAAGAAGACTCAGATAGCAGTGAGGAAGAAAGTAACCTATGCTTCATGGCAAAATCTGATTCAGAAGATGATAAAGAGGAATCGACTGAGGTATACAGTTATGATGATTTGTTTTTAATGTGTAAACATCTTTCAGAAATCATTAATACACTAGAAGCAAAAGTCAAAAAACTTAAAGCAAACAATGTAGAACTATCTAC
The DNA here is from genome assembly GCA_030737875.1 of Allium sativum. Classification (NCBI taxonomy): domain Eukaryota; kingdom Viridiplantae; phylum Streptophyta; class Magnoliopsida; order Asparagales; family Amaryllidaceae; genus Allium; species Allium sativum. The sequence continues at coordinate 15,772,948 of CM060912.1, forward strand.
TCTCAAGTCCACCATTGAAAATCTTGAAAAAGAAACTGATGAGATTAAGAGAGAGAATTTTATTAAAAGATGCACTTCACTTGTGGACGAAAATACAGCACTAAGAACCAAAGTTCAGAATCTTGAAGTCGCCTTAAATAAGTTTTCAATTGGACAAACATCTTTCAAAATATTGCTAGGAAACTAACTGTTTGCTGACAATGGAAAAGGACTAGGTTTTGGTAAAGTACAAAATGATGTGACTATGATTGACAATGCAAAAAGTAGAAGCATCTTTCCTAAGTGTATAAAGTGTGGGGAAATTGGCCATAATTTTGAAAATTGCAAGAATAAGAATAAAATCAGAAAATTCACAAGAGTTTGCGTTCCTACACACTTGGCACACAATTACCATAAATTTTGGAACACAAATAAGAGGACAAAACAAATATAGGTTCCAAAAAAATTCTTGCTTTCATCATTCTTCAGTCACTGATATTTATGGACCTAGGAACGTCTCTTGGTCATATTTTTCTCTTCCTGTGTAGGTATGTTGGCGAGCTAAGGAGCAACAAAAATGGTATTTGGATTTAGGTTGCTCCAGACATATGACAGGAGACAAGAGATTGTTCCTTAGCCTAGAAAGATATAAAGGTGGGAGTGTGACATTAGGTGACAACAGCAAATGTAAGATTATTGGTAAGGGAAAAGTAGGTAACAACATTTTTGACTTAGCTGATGTCTTATATGTTGATAATTTGTATCACAATCTTATTTCCATAAGCCAACTATGTGACAAAGGAATGAATGTTGTTTTTGACAGTGAAATTTGCAAGATAATCGATAAATCCACTGAAAAAGTTGTTTTTACTGGCAAAAGAAAAGGAAATATCTACACGCTCTCTTTTGATGATGTAACTGTTTCTAGATGTGGTTGCCACTGAAGAAGAGGCAGATCTATGGCATAGAAAACTAGCACATGCTAGTATGCATCTTCTTGAGAAACTAGAAACAAATGAGTTTGTCAGAGGTTTACCTCATCAGAAATTTAAAAATAACAAAGTGTGTAAGGCTTGCTTCATGGCTAAACTTAGTTGTTCATCATTTCATCTAAAAAATGGTGTTAGTACTTCACGTGTTCTTAAATTGATTCATATGGATTTGTTTGGACCAACTGATATTGCTAGCTTAAATGGTAAACATTATTGTTATGTATTGGTCGATGATTACTCTAGACTTACATGGGTTTACTTTCTAGCCAAAAAGTCTGAAACATTTGATTATTTTTCAAAGTTTTCAAAATTTGTTCAAAATGAAAAAAGTGTTTCAATTAAAACCTTGAGAAGTGATCATGGAGGTGAATTTGAAAATTTAGATTTTGAAAATTTCCGTGAAGAAAATGGTTTTAAACATGAATTTTCCGCTCCTCGAACACCCCAACAAAATAGGGTGGTCGAAAGGAAAAATCGTACATTGCAAGAGATGGCTAGATCTATGTTATGTGAATATAAATTACCTCAAACCTTCTGGGCTGAGGCAGTTAATACTTCATGCTATGTAATGAATAGAGTCAGGATTAGACCAATACTTAATAAAACATCATATGAACTGTGGTATGACAAAAAGCCTAACATCTCATATTTTAGAGTTTTTGGATGTCCTTGTTATATTCTGAACACAGGAGATCAGCTTGTAAAGTTTGAACCAAAAACAGTCCATGCGATCTTCATGGGTTATTCTTCAAGGAGCAAAGCTTACAGAATCTTCAATAAACAATCAAAAACAATTGTGGAGACCATTAATGTGAAGTTCAATGAATCAGACATAGAGATGGCTTCTGAAAATGATAAAGATGAAAGTGGAGTGCAAGAAGGCGAGAAAGATAGCAATGAAGTTGAGACAAACAACGAAGAAGTCACAGAAGCAACAACTAAAGCTGAAAGGCTAAAATTCAAACCCAATCATCCTCCAGATTTGGTAATTGGAAGCCCAACAGCTGGAGTTCGTACTCGCTCATCTCTCAATAAGGATGTTTGTACTTTTTGTATTCACAATGCTTTTGTATCTGAAATAAATACAAGTTCTTATGATATTGCACTTAATGATGAATCTTGGTTTTTAGCTATGCAAGAGAAACTTAACCAGTTTGTAAGAAACAAAGTATGGAACTTGGTACCTAGGCCAAAAGACTATCCAGTTATTGGAACAAAATGGGTGTTTAAAAATAAGCTTGACGAATCTGGAAATGAAATTAGAAACAAAGCTATGTTGGTTGCTAAGGGATACAATCAAATTGAAGGCATTGACTTTGATGAGACTTTCCCCCAGTTGCTAGGTTAGAAGCAATCAAAATTTTGAAGGTTTCAAACTGAAGCAAATGGATGTGAAGAGTGCCTTTCTGAATAGAGAGCTGAAAGAAGAGGTTTATGTTGAACAACCCCCAGGTTTTGGGAGTCACGATTTTCCAAATCATGTATATAAACTAGAAAAAGTATTGTATGGACTGAAGCAAGCTCCTCGAGCTTGGTATGATTGTCTCTGTTCATATCTCTTGGAAAACGGTTTTAAAAAGGGGTGTGCTGACACAACTCTGTTTCTATCACATGACAGTGATGATTTTTTAATTGTTCAAATCTATGTTGATGATATTATTTATGGTGCTACTAATTATGTCTTGTGTAGGAAATTTGAAAAAGTCATGCAGGACAAATTTGAGACGAGTTTAGTGGGAGAGCTAAAATATTTTCTTGGCTTTCAAATCAAACAGAACAGCGAAGGAATCTTTATCTCCCAAACGAAGTATGTGATGGAATTGCTAAAGAAATTTGGAGTTGAAGATGCAAAACCAATTAAAACACCAATGAGCCCAACAACCAAGCACAACAAAGATGAAAAAGGTGTTGCTGTTGATCAGAAAAAATATCGTGGTATAATCAATTCACTTCTTTATCTCTCTTCTTCTAGACCCGATATTATGTTCTCTATTTGTTTGTGTGCTCGTTTTCAATCTAGTCCAAAAGAATCTCATTTAAAAGCCACAAAACGAATTCTGAGATATCTGTTACACACACCAAATCTTGGCTTATGGTATCCTTCTTGTGATAACTTTAATTTAGTTAGGTTTACTGATGCTGATTATGTTGGCTCACTCACTGATAGGAAGAGTACTAGTGGAACTTGTTTCATGCTAGGATATTCACTTATTTCTTGGTCAAGTCATAAACAAAACTGTGTCGCCTTATCCACCACTGAAGCTGAATATATTGCATTAGGGAGTTGTTGTGCACAGATTTTATGGATGATGGAGACTTTATCTGACTTTGTCATATGTTATAAATGAGTTCCTTTGAAATGTGATAGTAAGAGTGTAATAGATCTATCAAACAATCCAATACATCACTCACACACAAAACACATTGATGTGAGACACCACTTTCTTAGAGATCATATTGCTAGTGAAGATGTTTGTATTGAATTCATTCCAACTGAATCTCAACTTGTTGATATTTTCACAAAACCCCTTTCTGAAGACAGATTTTGCAGATTACGATTGGATTTGGGAATTATAGAAATTAATTAATCTCTCTACATTTTCGGGTAAATTTTCTCTTAAGGTTTTCTGTTATCAATTTCATTTTCTAACAAATAATCCAATCTTCAGATCATCAAGAAAAGAACAGTTTTTTTTTGGTCATTTATGATAAAATTGTGATTGTGTTAGATTTCAGAATATGAGATGGTTGAAAGTTTGTCTATAACTCCGATATGATTGAATATTTTTTTTAATATGAGTAATTCAGGAAAAAAAATTCACATCCATCTCTATCTCTATCACCCTTCTATCATCCATTATTGTTTTATATATATCAAGGGGATTTTAGTATATATTACTTTAAAAAAATATTTATAATAATAATAAGTATTTCTCTAACCTCATTTAAAAATCCAAGTTCTGGTCATGCATGGTTAGTTTGCTCTAGAAATAAAAAAAAATTTACATAGGAATAATAAATCCTCCCTGATATATATATATATAAAATAATCTTTCATTCCATCCTCTGATTTGTGAAATGTGTTCCTATTTAACGGATTATTATGATTGTTTTGTTTTATTTGTTTGGGTATATGGCTCTGATTCTGTCAAATGACTTGATTTCTAACTATGGTCCATATCCTTTGCAAATGTCCAGATCTGATCATCATTTGATGATTACAAAGGGGGAGAAGAAGTTAAGATTTTGTTTTTGGGATACAGACATCTATAGATTTTATTTTTCCATTAATGCTAAGTGTTTAATTATTTTCTGTTTTCTTTCAAATTTTTATTTATATCTGTTTACAACTGAAGGGGAGTTGTGTTATAGGGGGAGCACAAATATAAGGGGAGTTCATTTCAAACACATTCTGTTAATTTCAAAATCTTAAGTATGTTTGTCATCATCAAAAGGAGGAGATTGTTGAATCTATGATTTTTTTGTTTGATTATAACAAATGTATTATATTGGTGTGTTTGAAATCGGAATAAAAAATATTGTTATTTAATAATGCTTTTACACAAAGACATAAAATTTACACAAGCATCTATTATTCAATAATATATATTTTACAAATCAATATAGTACATTTTTGTCTTTGAACTCTCAACTATACACAACTGATTTTACAACTGTTTTACGCTACATACACAACTCTTCTCATACTCAATGGTATATCTCTACACACTCTTACTGTTCCAGCATCCTACTTTGCTCATGTTGCATCATCCTGAAACCTTTCATAGAGAAGGAAATACACATAGTAGACTGGAACTAAAAATAGACACTGAACAAATAAAATTTTATTTTTTTATTTGTCTCAGATTCTCTGTGTGTTTTTCTCATCGTCTTTCTGACTTGATCAACCTCGCCATAACCATACTGGTTTGCTGATCAGAACCAGCATCATCTCAGCTGATTCTAACCAGTCTCGACACAGAACAGTCTATCTGCTGATTTTTTTTTGGTCACATATACAAGGCAAGTTAAAATCAAAAGAGAAATGGTAGTGCAAATTCAGATCAGAAAAATGGAATGATGTATGGCAGCACAAACATAGCAAGAGAAAGTGCACAAGAAAATAGGAACATATACATGGTCAACATGGACAGCAAATCAACATTCAAGTGGGAGATGAACTCATCAACTTCAAAACAGTGGCATACATGGTTGTACAATGATTGCAAGGTGTAAACAGATTCAAACCAGGAATATGAAGAGTGACACAGCAACTACGTGAAACCACACAAATAATAATGCAACTCAAACATGAAAATGATGCATACATCAAGGAGACACACGGTAAGTATAGCAATGGACACATCAAAACAGCAAGTAAAAATGGTGCAGCTACGTGACATACAGAGTAATAGCACATAATCATAGGTGCAAACACAATGCCAACATAGTGATGAGGGGCTAGAGGATGGTCAGAAAGTCAAAGAGCAACTCAGGTCAATATAGTTACATGAATGTGTGGATGTATAAGTGATAACAAAATGATCAAGCAACAAGCAAGGTGACAAATGCATAATAGTGGTGAAACTGATAATGCCAAGGTGCTGTAAGCACACACATTTCAGGGTTAAAACAGAGAAGTGCAAGATGTACAAACACATATGGTGGACATACACAAAAGCAAATGGCAGATCATGTCATTCTCAAGTAAAGGTTCAGCAAGCATGAAGATGCAGCATACAACAGGTGAAGCAAATCAGTACAACCATGGGAAGTGCACAACATAGCATGAATAAGGTGGCAGATCACTTCATACCAGTTCAGGGAAACAATGTAAACTCAAGCCAAACTTATGTGCCTAAAATGGAACAGTTTCAGACTTGTGGTGCATGGTAGTATAGGTTACAAATATGTGTGCATTTCAGTCTAGTGTGAATGGTGCAAGCAAGTACACAGTGGTAAAGCCAGGATTGAGTGTACAAAATTCTTTAAATGTGTGTGCAACAGATTATACAGCAGGACAATGATCACTGTGTTGTAGAATGAAGTAGTATGAAGTAAGACATGAATAAATGTATGGCTAGTAACATGGAGGAGGGTAATAAACATGAAATATTTCAATGCTAAATGAAATCAGTGTGTGTGTGTTATTCATGGAAAGGTTTTAAATGGGTCAATTTCGATTTCTTCCTCAAAATCTCTGGTATATCAAAAATGGAAAATAATTTCTGGATTAAATCGTTCTTTGATGTGATGACTAGGCAGAATTAATTTTAGCAAGCACTTTGTTTTTCAAAATTGGAAAATAGTTTCAATCAGATCAAATGAAGAAAGCCTTAGTGGACAAAATTAGTTGATTATGTTTCCATTTACAATTTAACAGAGAAAATCAAGGATAAAAACAGAAAGTTTTTCAAAACCGATTAAAAATTGGTCAACAAAATTTTAGGGAAAATAAAATTCGGTTCGAATATTCCACTATCAAAATCGGACAAGTCTTTATTGGAAATCAAAGAATTAGGGTTATAAAACCCCTATAAATTCACACGATTTCATCGTCGGCAGAGTATCCCAACATTTTGACAATAAAACCGAAACCCTAATTTCAAATCAGTTGCTTACTTGTTTGGATTGAGAGAGAAGGAGCCTTGCAGAGTCAAGCTAGAAGGCAGTCTCAACTGATTTGGATCTGTAGAGGAATTCGAAGCAAAGTATCTGAAGAATTCCAGAAACCCTAGTTTTCAACGCTGCCGCCATTCTTGAGCTTAAGAGCAAAAGATGAAATCAACGGGAAAAGAGAACAAGAGCGGGACGGCCAATTTTCACATGGCTAAGGAATTCTTTAATCAAGGGGATTTATTTGTTTCTTTTTTGTCTAGTATTTTTATTGCAATTCCTTTCAAAACAATGCTTGTTTTTTTTCTAGTTTTAATTTAAAACTAGGGTATACAGATTACTGGTTTGTAGTCTCGGAAAACTTTGTCTAGGGTACACAGTCCAGTCTAGAATTTTGAGCTTAGGGTAGGAGCAGGCGCTGCGAGTTTACTTAGGATAGTAAGCGGGATCTGTTTGTAACTCCTAGTAGAAATCTTAGAAAGGCAGCAGTAGGCACAGTTTGCCGAAGTTGGGTATCTTTGTGTGTGATTTTCCTTTACTGCAATTTTTTTTATTTCTCTGTGACTGTTTTAATTATTGAAAAAACCCTATTCACGCCCCACCCCCTCTAGGGTTATTGTTGGTCCTTCACAGTTTGCGTTGCATTGTGTGATAGGACGTGAGTCTTATAATAGCTTCATTTTTGTAAAAAGCATTGCGATGTTTAAATGATTTACTTGTTTTAAGCACTGACAATCAATGGAGCAAACCTATTCCACGTTAGCGGCATGGTCTTGTGATTGGCCTTATTATAAAATAAGTTTAGTAGATTTCTCGTACCAGTCCCATGACTGACTCGTAGTTTGTTTCACTTGCAAACTCGGGTGCCCTATTTTCTATACGGGCAACCTTGTATTCAGGTTTTTAGCAGGCTCTCTCTTGATAGCTATAGAGCTAAAGATGGATTTTATCACTTCTTTTATGTTGTTCAGCTCCTGTTATGTATATTATGTTTGATTCTGCTGTAGACATTTTATATAAAGCTGAAACTGTATGTTGTACTAAGTGTGATCATGTATACTGTGTAACTCTGATGATTATGTTTATCTAGTGTATTGTGTTGTACATTATCTGGTGTAATGATATAATTCTATTCTGCTGTTTTATTGTTTATGTGTTATATTCCAAAGATTACCCTTGCCACCGTGGAACGGGGGTTTGGGGTCATCACAGGTGGTATCAGAGCTTTGGTTAATCTTAGTTCCAGAATATAACATATTAACGAACTCGTCAGAAATAGAACCAGTGTTGTTCTAAGGCGAATTACTCATTATAGAAAGGATCAGTAATATCCTTGAATGAGTAAAGTAGAATAAAATACACCCCAGTAGACACATTTACATTCAAGTATATGCCTCTATGCTTTTAATTACCTTTTCTGTTGGCCTGACACTTTGTTTGCTATTTGCAGACATCGTAGAAAATGAGTGGCAGAAGTAGAAGAGGTAGGTCAGAACCAGATATTGAAGCTCTTTTAAAGAAGTATCAAAATCTGGGTAGAGTACCATTCTTGGGCAAAGAATCCATTACTGAAACACAAGCATGGATACGCTCTGTTGAGAAAATTTTTGAAGGTTCAAACCTGAGAGATGATCAGAAAAGATTACTGGCATCTTGGACACTCAAAGACTAAACTTTAATCTGGTGGGAAACGGTTATTAAGGATAATCCAGAAGGTAATATTACCTGGGATAGATTTAAAGGAATTTTCAATGAAAGATTTATTCCTTTAGAAACAACTGATCGGCTATATGATGAATTCTATTATCTGATACAAGGAGATATGACCATTCCAGTATATCATAAGAAATTCAATGAACTTTCTCATTTTGCCCCGCATCTAATTCAAAATCCTAAGAGGAAGAATCTTAAGTTTATTAACGGGCTCCAACGAAAGTATCAAGTAGTGTAACTGCACATGTGAAGCTACCTTTTTCCGAAATGATATATATGGCTTACCAGTATGAAGATCTTGATAAGCAAGGCCTTTTGGAATATGAAAAGGCAACAAAAGGAAATTGGAAACTGATAGCCCAGGGACAAGTACACAGCCTGAGGCCGGTACGAAGTCTGAGTTCAGAAAGAAGCCTAGAGTCAATAGAAAAAAAGTTAAATCAGAGAAAGAACCAATAACGACTGCCACATGCTCTAACTGCAACCAGCAAGGACAATTGTTGATAAGTTGCAGATCTTTGAAGAAACGAATAAAGAGTGGATCTAAACCCAATAAGAAGCAAAAGAAATCTCATGGTACAAGGGTATGTTATAAAGTGTCACCGGACAGGTCATCTTACTAGGAATTGCCTGCTATTAGAGAAATCTGGAGTAGCACAAGTGAATGAAGTGGAAGAAGTCCCGGCACCCTCAGTCAGTCAAGCGAGGCCAGATGTTTTAGAAGGCATGCTTACTGTCAAAGATATTCCGATTAAAGTACTATTTGATACAGGCGCATCATGAAGCTTTATTTCAAGTAATGTGGTTAAGAAATTGGATTTGAAATTGAAAAAGCTCAAAGAACCCATCACTGTTCATAATCCAGTTAGGGTTTCCTCAATCTTAGCTGGATTTGTGGGGTGCCTGCCTCTTTTTCCCGTTATCGGTTCGCTACCATCTTGATCGTCATGAATTTTACCGAATTCGATCTTATTTTAGGATTGGATTGGTTAAATAAATATGAAGCTGAGGTTAAATGCGTCGAGAGAGTTGTTGAGGAAAAAACAAAATTCGGGGAGTATATAACCATTCCATGTGAAGGTCCGAATTCTAATAGAAAAGACTTTTGGTCAGCTCTTGATGTTTCTTCTGCTCAAATTGAAAATATTCCTGTCGTCACAAAGAATATTCCGGTCGACATAGAAAATATCTCTATTGTCAAGAATTATGCGGATGTGTTTGAAGAAGTTGTCAGCTTACCTCTGCGTAGAGAAATTGATTTCAAAATCGCTTTAATTCCAAATACAAGGCCAGTAGTTCACGCTATTCGAAGAATGTCCTTGAAGGAAAAATAAGAGTTAAACAATCAAACTCGACAACTTGTATGGAAGGGTCTGATCAGGCCTAGTTTCTCTTATGGGCGAGTAGCAATGGTGTTTGTCCCAAAGTCAGACGGTACTCTCAGACTATGTGTGCATTATCGTGACTTTAACAAGCAGACGTTAAAGAATAAATATCCATTGCTGTTAATTGATGATTTGTTGGAACGATTGAATGGCACGCAAGTATTTTCACGGATGGACCTAGCTACAGGTTTCCATCAGCTTCGTATTGCCGAAGAGTGTGTTCCTTTGAAAACATTCAAAGGTCCAAATTTATTCTATGAGTGGTTGGTAATGTCGTTCGGCTTATGTAACGCTCCAGCGTATTTTGTCGATCTAATGAACAGAGTATTCAGAGAAGTCTTGAATAAATTTGTACTGGTCTTCATTGATGACATATTGATCTTCTCTAAGTCAGAGAGTGAGCACGCGAAACATTTGGAACAAGTGTTAGAGATTCTGAGAAAGAATGTTTTAAAGGCCAAATTTTCCAAATGTATATTCTGGCAAGAAGAGGTTAAGTTCCCTGGTCACGTCGTGTCAAAGGAAGGAATTTCTATGGATCCCAGTAAAATCACTGCTATTCAAGATTGGAAACAGCCTAGTACGCCCATGGAGGTCCGAAATTTTCTTGGATTGGCTAGTTATTATCGAAGGTTTATTAAAGATTTTTTTGAAGATATCTAGCTCCTTAACTAAGATTACAAAGAAGCACGCAAGATTCAATCAGACTCCAGAATGTGAGACAACTTTCCAAGAGCTGAAGTTAAGATTGACAACTGCTCCAGTGTTAACAATTATCGATGACAATCAAGACTTGAAAGTTTGGACAGATGCTTCTAAAGAAGGTCTTGGTTCAGTATTAATGCAAAGGGGCCAAGTACTCACTTCCGTCAGTTGAAGCCGCATGAGAAGAATTATGCAACTAACGATCTTGAATTGTTAGCTATCGTGTTTGCTATGAAAATCTGGAGACATTATCTATTGGGTGAAAAGTTCGAATTATATACCGATCATCAATCATTGAAGTACTTATTCACCCAGAAAGATCTGAATATGATGCAGCAGCATTGGCTAGAATTTCTCATAGCATATGATCTTGATATTTTGTATACACCGGGGAAAGCTAATGTTATCGTTGATGCGCTCAACAGAAAGGATGTGATCATCGCCGGTCTTATCATTACGGCTTTGTTGATTGATAAAATATCCATTCTTCAGAAAGACGATAATTTTGTTAAAGAGACGATCAAAAGAATTCAAAGGGGCGAAGTCTCTAGTTTCCAAGTGGATAGCACAGGAGTTCTGAGATTAAAAGGAAGAATTTGTGTTCCCGACATCCTTGAGCTCAAAAGAGAAGTTTTGGATGAATGTCACAAGTCCAAGCTGAGTATCCATCCAGGGGTTAGTAAAATGTATAATGACCTCAAGCGAACATTCTGGTGGAAGGCGATGAAAAGAGACATCTCTATATATGTTGGCAGGTGTTCTACTTGTCAACAAGTCAAGAGCAATCAACAGAAACTCGCCGGATTCTTGCAACCGTTGGAAATTCCAAACTGGAAGTGGGAACAAATTTCTTTGGATTTCATAGATGGTTTGCCCAGAACCAGGAGAGGGAACGACAATATATGGGTGATCGTAGATCGTTTCACGAGGATCGCCCATTTTATACCTGTCGAATCAAATAGAACCGCTCAGAGTCTGGTGCTGATTTATTTTAAAGAAATTGTTAAACTGCATGGAGTCCCTATGAGTATCGTTAGTGATCGTGACCCGATTTTTGCTAGTAAATTCTGGGAAGCATTCCAAACTGAACTTGAGCACCGCTTATCATCCTCAAACAGATGGTCAAACTGAGAGGGTGAACTGTATACTTGAAGATTTACTACGGGCTTGTGTTATTGATTTTGGCGGATCATGGGAAGACCACTTGCATTTGGCTGAGTTCTCGTACAACAACAGCTATCAAGCGAGCCTGAAAATGTCACCATTCGAAGCATTGTATGGTAGACCGTGCAGATCTCCCTCATGTTGGGTTGAACCTGGTAATAGACTTGTATTGGGACCCGATATGATTCGCGAAGCTTCGGATAAAGTCGATTTCATTAAGAAACGATTGCAAATAGCTCAAAACCTACAGAAGAGTTATGCAAATTCGAGAAGAAGGGATTTGGATTTTTCTGTTGGTGACTATGTTTATCTACGAGTTTCTCCGATGAGAGGAGTAGTCAGACTTGGCAAAATAGGGAAGTTGGCGCCCAGATTTATTGGTCCATTTCCTATACTTAAACGGAGTGGAACTCTCGCTTATTGGGCCAATTACCTGATTGGTTGCCTGGAGTATATGATGTATTTCACGTATCTCAACTTCGAAAGCATGTACATGATCCAGACTTGGTCGTGGAAGAAGCCGCGCAACAAGATTTGGAAATTACTCCAGAATTAGCTGTGAGAAGAGAGCCGATAAAGATTATTAGTAATGAAACTAAAGAGCTGAGGAACAAGATGGTTCACTTAGTCAAGGTGCAGCGGAGTGGAGATCCGCGAGACTGTACTTGGGAAACATAAGAAAGCTTTAAGCAAGCTTATCCCAACCGCAGAGTGGATATCTCTGATTAACTCTGGTGCATGGTACATTTACCATATTTTGCATTTCCGTATTATTTCCTACTTTTCTATTGTTTTCATTTTTGGATGAGTAGATTTAAGTATAATCTGACATTAGCAAGTATGATTTTTAAGTATATAAACAAACTATATATTTGAAAAAGTTAATCAATAAATTGATTGCTAGTTGTGTTGTGTGATTGTTAGTTTAATAATAACATTGGAATAATAAAACCAACATGAGAAGGAAGGGTAAATTTATTCAAATTAAATTAGATATTGAACTGATTTGAAAAAGATGGAAATACATGCGTTTACATTATATATGTTTGAACAGGTAAATGGATTTGTTGTTGAGTAAAGATTTGTGTGCCCAACAAATAGGAAAACCTTAATGAGTTGGATGCGCAATTTTATTTATTATATCAACTCCTGTGAATGCCATTAGATGCGGAGTGTTGGTTGTTCTGTGTGAAATTATAAACGTCGCCATAGGATAGTAACAATTAATTTTGAACTAGATTACATGGCATACTTCTTGAAGATAACATACCATGTCATATACCACATAAGCATTTGGAGCTTATGTGACAAGGGTGAAGATTTACCATAAAAGCGAGAGGCTTATATGGCGATGACTATATTACAGGTTGAATCGAAGAGTGATATGGACTATATAAAATGTAACGGTAAATTACCATATTAATAAAAAACCCACATGGGTCTGGAGATGACAATAATCATGTACCTCTAGTCACTAAGGCACAAAAACTATTAATAGGGTAACGAGAATTTTTTCTCTGGAGTTATGATCTATACACACTCCCCTGTGGACACCGGAATACATCACTATAAATATGTGCATGCTTTTTAGGATTTATTGGGTGCCTAATACGGCCCAATAAATTTCCAAACCCCTCCCCGTACAAAGGAGGTTATGGCGAAATTTTTCGAAAACTTAGAGTGTTAGCCAACTTTTTGAAGAATATGAACAGTTTTTAGAAACTGAAAAGTTGAAGAACTTAAGCCATAATTAAAATAATAAAGTTGAGTTGGTTAGTTAAACAACTTTCATCTCCGTTTCTTTTCTGGACGAAAAGATTTTAAGTGGGGGAGATTGTAACAACCCCGAAAATCAGAACCAATTTAAAATTTTTAATTTGGCTATTTTAACGAATTTTAAATATTTAAAATAATTTATTTTAAATACTAACGACTAAAAATTTGTTTGTATCGAAGTTGTAGCGAATATAATTATTTTAATTATAAAACAAGGCCTGAAATGGCGCGGTAGTTTGAAAATTTAACTTTGAACTTTGACTAGATGTACAGAATGCAAAATAAAATGGATTTTAGTGAAACCAAAAATATTTAAATCTGTTTAAGAATATCTTTCTAACAAAACTGAAAAATCGAAATTTCATAGAGGGAATCAAAAGTTGTAGCCAAATGAATTTTCAGAAAGGACGCTATGGAATAAATATAGCCCGCAAAAATAGACATTTTGCAAACGACCTCCGTTTCGACGAAACCACTTTTGTTGGATCCGGAATGTCAAATTATTGCTAGGTTTAGAATTCCATAATTTTTTAAATTAATATGTGAGCGAGGCAAAGGAAAACGCATTTGGTAATTCCAGTTTGAATTGGATCGAGCAGAAAATGGTCATTTTTCAAATGGTCTCCAAATTCGACGAAATTAGTTTTGTTAAGACCGTATCGTCAATATGAATCTAGATATAATTTTTCTGTAATTTTTAGAACCCATATGTGGCTCCGGCAAATTTAAATGTACGTTCAAATCAAAATTTGAATGTTTTATATTTTAATTTGAAAAACAACTCACTGAAACAGTCGGATGGGACTACGAACATATTCCATTGTGTCCGAAATGGGGGTATTTAGCTAGGGGCAATAGTCATTGGGTTTGAATTAGAGTTTGTATGTGATAAAGGGTATTTTTGAAATTAACTGAATTAAAAATAATTACATAACCCTGGGCCAATCAGATTCCTTCGTCACTTTCTGTAAAACCCGATACAACTTCGAATCGAACAGCAGCTACAGCGATTTTCATCTCTCCTCAATAACTTGAAATCCACACTATAAAATTCAATGCTCCTGTTGAGGATTTTGTAGAGATTCACAAGATTTTCAAATCCATATAGGCTTTGCCAATTATCGTTGAGTATTTGGGAAGTTACGAAACGACGAAGTCCGCTGGTTTGAGTTGCCGTCGTGCACCCCAAAATCCGTCGAGTTCAACAGCTCCACCCGGTTCCGACGCGCCACTACGAGCTCTTCAGCGTGGTGCGGTCTGATTTTGGTCTCGTGCACCGGATTGAATGGAATTTGCGAACCCTAGTTTGAACGTCTTCCTGAGGTATATGGTTTACACTATTTAAACTGTTTTCAACTTCTAAAAGCTTTGCAAATCCTGGTTTTAGAATAAAAATCATATCTTTAACATATGCTGTCGAAATCCAATGAAACCGGAGATATTGGACTCGCGGCGACGTTCTCTACATTCTAGAGGAGACCGGAGAATTTGTGGAGCTTCATACAATTTTTGAAGGAGTGGAATTCAATGTGATATTTCTAAATTCAAATTTGAATGGAATAGCGATGTTTAAATTATATGATCGATGTATAAATTATATAAGCGTTGTACACCTCATGTATAAGCGTTGTATAAATTATATGTGCGATGTATAAGTTAAATATACGTTGTAAAAATCATATATGAGTTGAAATGAAATTGAAATATATTTATATACGTACATATATATATATATATATATATATATATATATATATTTCCCTTGTCCATAGACCATGGACGATATATATTGGTTGTGATTGTTTGGATTTTGGCTGACGTGAAATTTGGTTGATAAATGTGAATGGTTGATAATGGTTGTTTATGGTTGAAACGAAATAGAAATTATTTGTGGAAAAATTCGATGTGATATGAAAATGATCTAAATATTTAGATCATAAGAATAAGCCCCTTATGGAACGCTACGAGGCCTAAGGTAGTGCGAGGAGCCGTACTTGGGGCGGTGCCGGTTTAAAAAACCCTGCCGTTATGCTGTCAAAATTTTCGGAAATATTCATGTGTTTAATTTGTATTCAAGTGTTGAACTACATTCATGTGTTGGAAAAATATTCATATGATGAATGAATTGTTTGAACGATAAAAATCACATTTTTATCATGTATATGAAGTATATAAAATATTCATGTTTGAGATAAATTGCTTAGATAATAAAAATCACACTTTTATTATATATATGAATCGCTAAAAATATTCATGTTTGAAATAAATTGTTTTAACAATAAAAATCACATTTTTGTTACATATATGAAATGTTAAAAATAGTCATGTGTTGAAATAAATATTTGTTGGCAAAAAAAAAATATTATTTTTGTCACGTAAACGAAATGAAAATAGTTTGGAGATCGAAGAACGAATTATATATATATATATATAATTTTAAAATAAAACAAATAACAACGCTGCAGTTCGTGTTTTGGAATCGTGATTTTAAGCGATTATGCCGAGAAATCCGACCACCGAATTTCCCCGAGACCGAAACCGTTGGGTTCTCTTTGAAAATATCTTTCCAACGATACCAAATTTGTAAAGATCCAATGGTTAGATTGTGTGAAATGTTTAATTCAAATCTGAAGAAAAACAGCGCCAGAATGAATTATATTTATATATATATATAATTAAAATAAAATGAATAACGACAATGCAGTTCGTATTTTGAAATCTTAACTTTAAACGATTGTACCGGGAGATCTGATCGTTGGATTTTCCCAAAACTGGAACCGTTGGGTCCGCTTTGAAAAGATCTTTCCAACGATGCAAAATTTGTAAAGATCCAACGGTTAGATTTCATATATGTGTAAATCAAATCTGAAGAAAAACAGCGCCACGGCCGTGTTATGGCCTGAAGCATCGTTTTAAATAAATGGGCTTTTTTTAAATAAATAAAAATAGCGATAAATCGTTATAAAATATTATAAATGATATGAAATGGAAATAAACCGAATTTACTCGGTTTATTGGATATTTGACGGTTGAATATGTTTGACATGAAAATTATATTAATGAACTGAATTATGGATGTCAAATAATTTAACCATGGACAAAATTGATTTGAATTCTAAATGTACATGAATTATTTGAAAAAGCTGAGTTAAATCTCATTTCAAATGATTGGTCGACGATTAGAAGTCGGAGATATGAAGATGGCGCAAGACCGATGATCTTCACATCAAATGGATGGCTACTGATGCCTTTGATGGGAGTTGCTGCCCTGAAGGGGTTACAGTGGTGGTTATCCGGACGTACTTGCTGATCGTTTGGACGTGCGAGGACCTCTCTCCTATATTGGACATATGGGATTAGGAATAAGGCGCCTTCGGTTTCGTTCAGACCCAGAACGGACTTGTAAATGGATGTGTGTCTGACGTTGTTGCTTGACAACGTGGCATGCTGAGATGCAGTGATCAAGGCTTTTGTTGAAAATCAGAGTCTTGTGGTTAATGATCAAAGCACGTCTTTAAATAGCATAACTTTTTGTATAGCATTAATTCGCGAGCCTCACACCTAGGTATGAACCAGAAACGGCAGAGGACTTCAGGGAGGACATGCGTTTCCTTCTAGCTAGGAGTGGTGTCTGGGTTTTACATGCCCGGACGTTTTACTTATGTGGATAATGGTTAGCAAGGTGCCTCGGTTATTTCGGTCTCTTCGGTGCCAAAGGTTTGGTCGGGATATGACCAATTTACGCCCCATAGGGCGGGGAAACGCAGTGTTCAGGCATTTTAATCCACTCCGTGTGGACCGGCCCTGACGATCCAAGGGCCCACCTGAGTCTGGGCCCTGAGGCATGGTAGGCTAGATTATCTTGAAGCGGTAAGGACGATCCCTTGCCTTGGTTCATGACAGAAATCCAATTTCCAAATACGACACGTGCAGTTTTGATTGTAAACCTATATATGGCGACATGATATATGGTACCCATGTCGTCTATGATGGATACTTATGATTGAAATTGTTTTTGGAACATATAAACACTAGCAATAATATCAAATGATTTGTTTTATTCGTATCAAGCATATTTTGGCCATTATAAGGTAAAACTCTATCATCCGGTTTGGGTTGCATTGTGTGATGGGACCTGAGTCTTATAATGGCTTCATTTTTTTAAAAAGCATTACGATGTTTAAATGATTTACTTGTTTTAAGTACTGGCAATCCAGTGGAGTAAACCCGTTCCGCGTTAGCGGCGTGGTCCTGTGATTGGCCTTATTATAAAATAAGTTAAGTAGATTTCTCATACCAGTCCCCTGACTGACTCGTAGTTTGTTTCACTTGCAAACTCAGGTGCCTTATTTTCTACATGGGCATCCTTGTATTTAGGTTTTTAGCAGTCTCTCTCTGGATAGCTATGGAGCTGAAGATGGATTCTATCACTTCTTTTATGTTGTTCAGCTCTTGTTATGTATATTATGTTTGATTCCGCTGTAGACGTTTTATACAAAGTTAAAACTGTATGTTGTACTAAGTGTGATCCTGTATACTATGTAACTCTGATGATTATGTTTTTCCAATGTATTCTGTTGTACATTATCTGGTGTAATGATATATTTTTGTTCTGCTGTATTTTTGTTTATGTGTTATATTCCAAAGATTACCCTTGCCACCGTGGAACGGGGGTTTAGGGTCATCACAGAAACCGCGCTTTTTCAAGAATTCTGAGTTTACACCCCTCAATGACACCATAGGTAATATCTTCGTGACAACTAAGAGCACTGAAAAGTATCCAATTCCAGAATGGATGCAAGTCAGAGATGCTACCATAAAATCAGAAAGGTTCTGTCAATTCCATAACCAACCAGGACACGATACTGACGAGTATAGACATTAAAATCATTAATTGAGGGGCTAGTCAGGGAGAACCATTTGCAGCAATATGTGCAAGACCACGAACATTGTCCCACTTCTCTACAAACAACGGACAGCGAGCTTTGAGGAAAAGGCCTAAACTAATATGGAACCAATGCTTGTTTAAGGATCAGTAACCGGTGTCCTGATTATGGAGCTTTGAATTAGAATCCTCGTTGCTTTGCTTTATTACCCTGTTTTTACCTTATTTACTTAAGAAATAGTAGTCGTTTTATCCTGCTTTGTCATCCACTATATTCATGCTAATATTTAGCAATGGTCTATTTACAAGTGCCTTGTACAAAGGAAATTATTATGTGCTTATCTGAGTAACATACTTGTCACTTCATTCTAAAAGTTGGTTTTTGGGAATGTAGGCATGATAAAAGCATCTAATCGTATACGGCCTAATTGTGACGGGAAGATTCTTAAAGCACATTTTAAGCAAAGCGGCTCGAAAGCCACAAACAGCATGCAGACCAAACTGGATGAATAAGCACATCGCATCAACGGGACAAGATGTTCTAAGACAAACAACAAGTCGAAAGGTGGTACTTCTCTTAGTAAGTGTTCAATGAAGAAATTGACATCAGGCTTCAAGAAAGGTACAAGGGTAATGGTAAAAATGTCCCACAAATAAATACCTAAACTGGAAACACCAGTTCTAGTGTCGGAAAGATTGGCAAAACATGCTGGAAGGACAAGCGCAAATCAGAAATCCTAGCCGAAGGGGGGTAACAGAAATCCTAGCTGAAAGGGGGTAATAGAAATCCTAGCCGAAAGGGGGGTATCCAAGGAGGTCTCTTCAGTCCTAGAAAAATCAGGACTAATAGGACCAAACTTGGATCGAAAGTTGAAACCTAAGACCTCCCTTGGGGGCACCCCAAAAAAAAACACAATGACCACGCGCATCTCTAAAAAAACTTAATCCTTGAAAATAAGCTTGTACATCTAAGTTAGCAGGGGATGTGGTTGAACATCAACTCAAAAATCACGAACTGATCAATTAAAATCGTGATTAAAATTAAGAAAATATATGAAACTGTAAAGAGCATTTGTAACACCCCGAATTTCAATTAACACTAATGGTTAGTAATTAAAGTATAATTAATCTCAGATGTGAGAATCAGGGGAAACGGACTGCGTCATTGCGTTCGTCTCGGAAAAATACGCGAAATAGAGTCCGAGTTTGCGTAAAACGGGTACCGTATGAAGGAGATATGGACGAACGAAGTTAGGCAGAAAAACCCGAAACAGGCCAGAAATGCACTGGCGAACTTGTGAAGTGCGCCAGCACAAAAATACACTGGCGCACTTGGGAAGTGCGCCCATGTCGGGACAGAAAACCTGCACAGGTTCTAGAGAGTTCTAATGGCTGGGTGCACCAGTTTGGGGTTTGGGCTGTGTTTGGTGGCTGCTACGAAATCTGACGGACCTAAACTAACCTAGGGTTAATCTAAGGGCCTAAAACACTTGCCTAATCTATAAATAAGACCCTAAGCTAGCCCTAAATGATCATAATCCTATCCTCTAACTAAACTATGCCAAAATTTTCTATGATCATGGCCTCCACTCAAAACCCTAGCCTCCATCCTCTTTCTAAACTATTTCTATGAAGGTTTTCATGTTCATACAAGCATTTTTAAGTTGTATGAGTGATCATTAGCTTGCATTCATCATCAAGTTGCAAGCTTTGTTTTCAAGGCTAGAGTTTTTGGGTGATTTTTGGCAAGGGTTTGCTTATTGGAGTTTAGTTGTGAGTTTCTATCACTTTAATGATCAATTGCTAAACTAAGTAGATGAGATATGATGAGATCATATGATTTTGTTTGTGGATTAATGGGTTTTAAGTCATATGACATGATGTTAGTTTGCTAATGTATGTGGGTTATGCAAGTTTTGTGCTTTGTGATCATATGTTAATATGCAAGTTACATGTATGATAATATGCAAGTTACATGTATGATATTATGCAAGTTGTATGTTTCTTCATATGCAAGTTTATGAGTTCATATGCAAGTTATGTAACATGTTATGCAAGTTCATATGCAAGTTATGTGACATATTATGCAAGTTCATATGCAAGTTATGTATTTGTTAATATGTAAGTTTATGTAACATGTTATGCAAGTTAATATGCAAGTTATGTGACATGTTATACAAGTTAATATGCAAGTTATGTGACATGTTATACAAGATTATATGCAAGTTATGTGACATGTTATACAAGTTAATATGCAAGTTATGTGACATGTTATACAAGATTATATGCAAGTTATGTGACATGTTATACAAGTTAATATGCAAGTTATGTGACATGTTATACAAGATTATATGCAAGTTATGTGACATGTTATACAAGTTAATATGCAAGTTATGTGACATGTTATACAAGATTATATGCAAGTTATGTGACATGTTATGCAAGTTCATATGCAAGTTATGTGTTTGTTAATATGCAAGATGGCACCTTTGAAACATGTTCATACATATGCAAGTTGACACCTTTTATATGTGTTATGTCATGAGAACGAAATTACGTGGGAACGATGGGGTTAATTAAATGCATATGTTAATAAGATTGTGTGAAATTAATATAATTATGCATAACATAAAATAAATGAACATAGTATGGGAATTTGCCTATTAAGTTAGGTGTGCCCATACTATGTGTTGGGAATTTACCTATTAAGTTAGGTGTACCCACACTTTGGAGTTGGGAATTTGCCTATTAAGTTAGGTGTACCCATATTCCTAAAATAAACATGATAATTAACACAAATTATGGGGGTGATTAATTAGGAGTAATTAATCGATTAAGACACGAGGTTGGACCCGTTTGTAGTGTAAGACTGCCCGGAGTTTACCGGCTTAACCAGGCATCTACAAATGACGGTCCAATGTGAGGGGTCTTAATCATAAATTAAATACGTAACAAGGGTAAATGACACGAGGTTGGACCCGTTTGTAGTGTAAGACTGCCCGGAGTTTACCGGCTTAACCAGGCATCTACAAATGACGGTCCAATGTGAAGGGTCCTTTACACGGTTACGGTGTTAATCAATTAAGAAACACTTAACCAGATAAGCATGTAGTGGGGCATGGGGGTTAAGTGGGTACCTTGGGTGGTATGTGGAAATTGCTAGTGGTTGCCAATAGAAAATATGATAAAATACTTAACCAAGATGAAACATGTAATTAAACATGATTAAAGGGTTAAGTGGGAAACACTAGTGTGTGGGCCAAGCTTAGGGGGATGGCTTGTGCTGGGGGCCCATTTCAACCAGTAACCCATACGTATCTTAGTGGGCTCGACCCATGTCGAGGACGGGACACGCATACTGGGCTTGACTATAAGAGGCCAAAATGGGTTAGCGGTGGCAACGCATGACCAACGGGTTTCATATGCATGTGTGGACCCGGGCTGGTAAATAAGACGTTGTTGCATCGTGTAGATATAAGCCGTGCACCGTTAGTTTTATCAGGTTGCCACGTTGGGGAATGGTACACCCCACGGTGGGGCCAGCACGGGTATCTACGTTAGGGAGCCGATCGAATGGGGAGTAGTGTGTACACCTAGTGGATTGTAGGGCCCCGTGGCGTCTACTTAGTCACCTAGGGGTACACGAGAACTATTAAGTTAATTTTATAAGTCCATGGGTGGGATCAACCTTTAAGTTAGGAATGACTGGTGTGGTGCAGTTTAGTAATTTACCTTTGGAAGGGTAGATGCGTCTTTATCTTTTATCTTAGTTTAGTTGACTGCTTAGTGTAGCCATTCATCCCCATTAGTTACCGTATATCAGTTTATGTCTTCTCTGGTTACTTTAACGATTGTATTGTTAAAGTTATAGGACTCGCTCAGACTTATGTCTGACCCCGTTGTTTTTATCTTTTTCCCAACCCTCAGGTCCTCAGGTGGATCCTAGCAGTAGTGGAGCTTGATCGGATTGCTGTTCCAGTCTTTAGGAGCTTGGATTGATGTAAAGCTCCAGTTACCCAGTTATCTTTTCTTTTGTTATGGCTATTGTATGAGAGTGGGATTATGTACTTCTTTATTTTGATGGATATTGTACTTGACTTTTATTGTGGTTTTATGATGTAACCAGACATGTTTTACTTCCGCTGTTATGAGATGATGTTTTAAATTTCAAGTACTATTTATATTTGTCTTGTTGTAATTTTTCTGTTCTATATTCACTAAAATACTCCACCGATGCTATGGCATTCCCTTAGTGAGTGACCATAGCGGGAGTGGGGTCTTACACGTGGTATCAGAGCTGAAGGTTACCGGAACAGATAAATTTTTGAGAAAAATACTTTTTTTTTTAGAAAATAGTAAAGGTATTATTTTTGGAAAAAGTATTTTCAAAAACATGTCTTTTAAGAGAAAAGTTTTTGAAAAAGAAAAGCATAGTCCCCAATAGCCATATCTATATCTTTCGAATTCTCCGTTTTGAATCTTTTCCTCTCTCGTTTTGAGTTTCCCCTCCGTGTATAGATGATCTTTCTAAGATATATAAGAATGGAAAACCACTTCAAGGGACTTAGACGTTAGTCAGATTAGAAGTTGGTTCAAGAAGGAGGAGGACTGGTAGGTACCTATTGGATAGACGATGGGAGGAAGGCTCAAATAGTTGTTTGGTTAATGAAGGATGAAACCTCATTGGTGGGAGGTTACAAGTGGAGAATGGGAAGAAGAAGGCGAGTAGTTATCCTTTTGGGAGGAATAGGACACCTTATTAGGATTGTCCAAGGAGGCAAGGACAAGGTACGGAATCTCCTGGAGGGTAGTTGTATTCCCTCACGGCTAGTGTACCAGATGGGGATAGGACCGTCTAGGTTGGAATTTGGATTTCTTTGTTATCCGGTTCGAATTTTATTCTGACGCGTCGAGATCGTTTATCTCATCATTGTTAGTTGAGTCACTGCACTTAGACACCAGTTTAGTAGATGATCCCTTAGTTGTTTCAAACCCAGTTGGGGCTCCATGATGTGTTTGGGTTTGAAAGTTTCTATACTTAGCGTTGAGTTTAGATGTGATGCTTTTTGGGCTTCACGGGCTATGGGTTAGTTTTGGGCATGGACTGGTTATCCAGTAGGGGTGCCGTTCTTGATTTTGAAAGGAGAGTTGTCAGGCTTATGACCCGCTTTGGTAATACTCTCAAGATCTCTTGTAATCCCATGGAATCTGTTTTGCTAAGTTATCTTGAATCGCTCGATGCTTCGGTCGAGAGTTTGCGTTCTGTCAGAGTGGTCCGGGAATATCCGGATGTGTTTGAAGAGGTGAAGGGTTTGCCTTCGAAGCAGGAGATAGATTTCCGAATTTATTTGGTGGATAATGCCAAACCAGTGTCTTTGCCAGTGCGCCACATGGCTCCTCGTGAGAGAAGAGAACTTCATAAGCAAGTAGGGGAGTTGCTTGAGAAGGGGTTCATAAGGCGAAGTATATCGGAGTGGGGAGCTCCAGTAGTGTTTGCCACGAAGGCGGATGGATCCCTCAGACTTTGTGTGGATTATAGAGAACTTAATAAGCTCACGAAGAAGAATAGACACCCATTACCGAGGATAGATGATCTCTTTGATCAGTTGGTTGGCGCCTCAGTGTTTTCGCAGATGGACTTAGCTACAGGGTTTCATCAGTTGAGAGTGGCGGAGGACAGTATAGAGAAGACTGCTTTCCGGACTCCGGATGGTTTTTATGAGTGGCTTGTGATGCCATTTGGGTTGACAAACGCCCCTGCATACTTTGTTGATCTGATGAGTAGAGTGTTCAGAGAGTATCTGAATAAGTTTGTAGTGGTCTTTGTGGATGACATCTTGGTCTTTTCCAAGAGTGAAGAAGAGCATGCCTTACATCTCAGAGAAGTGTTGGAGACTCTTCGAGCACATAGTCTTAAAGCTAAATTCTCTAAATGTCATTTTTGGAGAAGAGAAGTGCGATTCTTAGGGCATGTGGTCTCTAAGGAAGGGATAGCTGTGGATCCCGCAAAGATAGTATCTATCCAGGATTGGAAAGTTCCTAGAAATGCTACCGAAGTAAGAAGTTTCTTGGGGTTGGCAGGATATTGTAGGAATTTCATCAAAGACTTCGCGAAGATATCAGCCCCATTAACCCGCTTGACGAAGAAGAATCTGGTTTTCTCATGGGACGTAGATTGTGATGATGCTTTCCGACGGTTAAAGAGAGCTTTGACCACCGCTCCAGTTTTAGTGCTTCCAAATGGGAGTAAGCCGTTTGTTGTTTATACCGATGCTTGTGAGACAGGATTAGGCGCAGTCTTGATGCAGGAGGGAAGGGTAATAGCCTATGGAGGGAGGCAATTGAGAGTGCATGAGAAGAATTACCCTACCCATGATCTAGAATTGGCCGCGATTGTTTTCGCACTTAAGTCTTGGCGCCATTATCTTCTTGGTGAGAGATTCGAGTTGTTCACTGACCATAAATCATTGAAGTACTTATTCTCTCAGAAGGATTTAAACTTAGGACAGCAAAGGTGGATGGAGTTCTTAGCATCCTATGATTTCGAGATAGCGTATACCCCTGGCAAGGGTAACGTGGTGGCGGACGCCTTGAGTAGAAAAAGGCTATCTTTGAGTCCATTGTTCGTGGAACGGCGAAGCTTGGAGTTTCTTTCTTTGTTCGACTTCAGACCTTCTGTTGACTTTGTACCTGGTTTGTTAGCATCCTTGGAGGTTAGACCTACTCTTTTGGGACGGATTGGTGAGGCTCAGCGAGACGACCCACAGTTGGTTGAGTTGGTAGAGAATCTTATAAGGGGGGAGTCGTCCAGCCAATTGGGTAGATACACCATAGATGATAAGGGATGGTTGCATAGAAACGGTAGACTTTGTGTACCGCAAGATGAGGGTTTGAAGAAGGCTATTTTGGATGATGCACATCGTTCAAGGATGACTATTCATCCCGGTGGAGACAAAATGTACCAAGACATGAAGAGAGTTTTCTTCTGGGCCGGTATGAAAAAAGATGTGGCCGAGTATGTGGCTAGATGCTTAGTGTGCCAACAAGTTAAAGCGGAGCAAAGGAAACCCGGTGGGTTGCTACACCCATTGGAAGTTCCGCAATGGAAGTGGGATAGTGTCTCGATGGATTTCATCGATGGGTTACCGAGAACGAGGAAGGGCAATACGGGAATTTGGGTTGTGGTAGACAGACTTACCAAGAGTGCCCATTTTATACCCGTGAAGAGTAAGAGGACCGCTCCATGGCTTGCTTCAGTCTATGTTAGAGAGATTGTTAGATTGCATGGCGTACCATCCAGCATTGTGAGTGATCGAGATCCTATCTTCACTAGTGAGTTTTGGAGAAGTTTGCAAGAGGCGGTAGGGACTCAGTTGTGTTTGAGCACCGCATATCATCCTCAGACGGACGGTCAGACCGAGAGGGTGAACCGTATCTTAGAAGATCTCTTGAGGCTTTGTATCTTGGATTTTGGAGGTACATGGGAAGAACATCTTCCTTTGGTGGAGTTCGCATACAATAACAGCTTTCAGTCTAGTATTGGCATGGCACCTTTCGAAGCTCTTTATGGAAGGCCTTGTCGATCTCCTACATGTTGGTGGGAATCTACGGATAAGATTTTGCTTGGGCCAGATATGGTTAGAGAGACTTCAGAGAAGATTGATTTGATTCGAAGAAGGATGAAGGCAGCGCAAGATAGACAGAAAACTTATGCGGATCGGAGAAGGACGGATCTTGAGTTTGAGGTTGGGGACATGGTTTTTGTCAAAGTATCTCCGTTGAGAAATGTTGTTCGCTTTGGGTCCGTTGGGAAGTTAGCACCGAGGTTTGTTGGGCCGTTTCCTATTAAGGAAAGGATTGGACGGATGGCATATAGGGTGGAGTTGCCCGACAGACTTAGTGGTGTTCATGATGTATTCCATGTATCACATTTGAGGAAGTGCTTACATGAGACCGCAGAGGTGGTAGAGCCGAGCTTGCTTAGAGATGTAGAGGTAGAGCGTGATGCGACGATTCGACGAGCTCCTACTCGCATCCTTGGGTCAGAAACTAGGAAGTTGAGGAATAGAGAAGTTCAGCTAGTTAAAGTGCAATGGGGAGATGACGAAAGCAATGCTACTTGGGAGACGGAAGCGAAGATGCGTTCTTTGTACCCATTTCTTTTTGAGAGTATGTCTTTTAACTTCTCCTTTATCGCTTGTCTAGTACTTATCTTATCTTTAGTATATCCTCTCGCTAGTACCTATGACCTTTAGATAGGGTAAAACCTATGGTTGAAACATGTGTTTGAAACATGTTATGGTTGATGGATGCATGTGGATGCAATTGTTTGCTAGTGGTTGCTCGTGGATGCATATACACACACATTAGGCACTAGATCGGCTTAGTCACTTCATGTTGCATATCGCATACATGGATGTGGTAGTTAGATTGATGGATGTATCATGGCTGTGTTATCATGTGGATGATGCATTTTTGTGTATGGTTGTGCACGCATATAGAAATTGTATGTGTCAATAGGGTTTCGCATACATATTGGATGCATGGCACTATCATGGTTTGCATTAAGGAGGTCGACTGAATCAGTAGACCGCCTGATTTTGCATTAGTATACGGACATATACACACACTTTCTGCATATGTTCATACATCATTAGAAGTTTCTAAGGATAATGGTTGCTTGTGGTTGATGGTTTAGTAGATGGTTGTTTGGTCGGTAGGATACGTTCTTCTTGACTTAGAGATTTCGAGGACGAAATCCTTTAAGTAGGGGAGAATGTAACACCCCGAATTTCAATTAACACTAATGGTTAGTAATTAAAGTATAATTAATCTCAGATGTGAGAATCAGGGGAAACGGGTTGCGTCATTGCGTTCGTCTCGGAAAAATACGCGAAATAGAGTCCGAGTTTGCGTAAAACGGGTACCGTATGAAGGAGATATGGACGAACGAAGTTAGGCAGAAAAACCTGAAACAGGCCAGAAATGCACTGACGCACTTGTGAAGTGCGCCAGCACAAAATACACTGGCGCACTTGGGAAGTGCGCCCATGTCGGGACAGAAAACCTGCACAGGTTCTAGAGAGTTCTAATGGCTGGGTGCACCAATTTGGGGTTTGGGCTGTGTTTGGTGGCTGCTACGAAATCTGACGGACCTAAACTAACCTAGGGTTAATCTAAGGGCCTAAAACACTTGCCTAATCTATAAATAAGACCCTAAGCTAGCCCTAAATGATCATAATCCTATCCTCTAACTAAACTATGCCAAAATTTTCTATGATCATGGCCTCCACTCAAAACCCTAGCCTCCATCCTCTTTCTAAACTATTTCTATGAAGGCTTTCATGTTCATACAAGCATTTTTAAGTTGTATGAGTGATCATTAGCTTGCATTCATCATCAAGTTGCAAGCTTTGTTTTCAAGGCTAGAGTTTTTGGGTGATTTTTGGCAAGGGTTTGCTTATTGGAGTTTAGTTGTGAGTTTCTATCACTTTAATGATCAATTGCTAAACTAAGTAGATGAGATATGATGAGATCATATGGTTTTGTTTGTGGATTAATGGGTTTTAAGTCATATGACATGATGTTAGTTTGCTAATGTATGTGGGTTATGCAAGTTTTGTGCTTTGTGATCATATGTTAATATGCAAGTTACATGTATGATAATATGCAAGTTACATGTATGATATTATGCAAGTTGTATGTTTCTTCATATGCAAGTTTATGAGTTCATATGCAAGTTATGTAACATGTTATGCAAGTTCATATGCAAGTTATGTGACATATTATGCAAGTTCATATGCAAGTTATGTATTTGTTAATATGTAAGTTTATGTAACATGTTATGCAAGTTAATATGCAAGTTATGTGACATGTTATACAAGTTAATATGCAAGTTATGTGACATGTTATACAAGATTATATGCAAGTTATGTGACATGTTATACAAGTTAATATGCAAGTTATGTGACATGTTATACAAGATTATATGCAAGTTATGTGACATGTTATACAAGTTAATATGCAAGTTATGTGACATGTTATACAAGATTATATGCAAGTTATGTGACATGTTATACAAGTTAATATGCAAGTTATGTGACATGTTATACAAGATTATATGCAAGTTATGTGACATGTTATGCAAGTTCATATGCAAGTTATGTGTTTGTTAATATGCAAGATGGCACCTTTGAAACATGTTCATACATATGCAAGTTGACACCTTTTATATGTGTTATGTCATGAGAACGAAATTACGTGGGAACGATGGGGTTAATTAAATGCATATGTTAATAAGATTGTGTGAAATTAATATAATTATGCATAACATAAAATAAATGAACATAGTATGGGAATTTGCCTATTAAGTTAGGTGTACCCATACTATGTGTTGGGAATTTGCCTATTAAGTTAGGTGTACCCACACTTTGGAGTTGGGAATTTGCCTATTAAGTTAGGTGTACCCATATTCCTAAAATAAACATGATAATTAACACAAATTATAGGGGTGATTAATTAGGAGTAATTAATCGATTAAGACACGAGGTTGGACCCGTTTGTAGTGTAAGACTGCCCGGAGTTTACCGGCTTAACCAGGCATCTACAAATGACGGTCCAATGTGAGGGGTCTTAATCATAAATTAAATACGTAACAAGGGTAAATGACACGAGGTTGGACCCGTTTGTAGTGTAAGACTGCCCGGAGTTTACCGGCTTAACTAGGCATCTACAAATGACGGTCCAATGTGAAGGGTCCTTTACACGGTTACGGTGTTAATCAATTAAGAAACACTTAACCAGATAAGCATGTAGTGGGGCATGGGGGTTAAGTGGGTACCTTGGGTGATATGTGGAAATTGCTAGTGGTTTCCAATAGAAAATATGATAAAATACTTAACCAAGATGAAACATGTAATTAAACATGATTAAAGGGTTAAGTGGGAAACACTAGTGTGTGGGCCAAGCTTAAGGGGATGGCTTGTGCTGGGGGCCCATTTCAACCAGTAACCCATACGTATCTTAGTGGGCTCGACCCATGTCGAGGACGGGACACGCATACTGGGCTTGACTATAAGAGGCCAAAATGGGTTAGCGGTGGCAACGCATGACCAACGGGTTTCATATGCGTGTGTGGACCCGGGCTGGTAAATAAGACGTTGTTGCATCGTGTAGATATAAGTCGTGCACCGTTAGTTTTATCAGGTTGCCACGTTGGGGAATGGTACACCCCACGGTGGGGCCAGCACGGGTATCTACGTTAGGGAGCTGATCGAATGGGGAGTAGTGTGTACACCTAGTGGATTGTAGGGCCCCGTGGCGTCTACTTAGTCACCTAGGGGTACGCGAGAACTATTAAGTTAATTTTATAAGTCCATGGGTGGGATCAACCTTTAAGTTAGGAATGACTGGTGTGGTGCAGTTTAGTAATTTACCTTTGGAAGGGTAGATGCGTCTTTATCTTTTATCTTAGTTTAGTTGACTGCTTAGTGTAGCCATTCATCCCCATTAGTTACCGTATATCAGTTTATGTCTTCTCTGGTTACTTTAACGATTGTATTGTTAAAGTTATAGGACTCGCTCAGACTTATGTCTGACCCCGTTGTTTTTATTTTTTTTCCCAACCCTCAGGTCCTCAGGTGGATCCTAGCAGTAGTGGAGCTTGATCGGATTGCTGTTCCAGTCTTTAGGAGCTTGGATTGATGTAAAGCTCCAGTTACCCAGTTATCTTTTCTTTTGTTATGGCTATTGTATGAGAGTGGGATTATGTACTTCTTTATTTTGATGGATATTGTACTTGACTTTTGTTGTGGTTTTATGATGTAACCAGACATGTTTTACTTCCGCTGTTATGAGATGATGTTTTAAATTTCAAGTACTATTTATATCTGTCTTGTTGTAATTTTTCTGTTCTATATTCACTAAAATACTCCACCGATGCTATGGCATTCCCTTAGTGAGTGACCATAGCGGGAGTGGGGTGTTACAGCATTGGTATGGGGACATCACCATTGTGCAAAAAATCAACAATGCCCATTCAAAACATACCACAGACTCATTATAACTTTACTGCAAAAAAGCAAATGAACGATAAGATTCACGCGGCTAACAAAATAAATTCTCCATGGAATACTGTCACTCATAAGAGCAGAGTGATAAAACTATTATAATACCAAACAATACAAACGTAAGTACGCAAACAATACAAATGTAAGTCGCAAACAATACAAACGTAAGTATGCAAACATTCAAATATTAAGCGAGGGCTGGCACTCGCATACACAACCGGTCTAAATGCGTAACAGATAAAAGAAATAGGTTGAAATCAGAGCACAAAAGTCATAAATGATGCTTGTTAAACAGGAAAAGCAGAAGATGAACCAACTGCTCAACATTCATCTCTTATTGATCTGCTTACACAAAGGAACTATCAGGAAGAGACAGGCAATGATTCTGGATTACTTGCAAACTGGTTTCCTTTTGCGTACCAAAGTGGACATAGCCTTGGTATTCCAAATTTCGTCCTCATCTTCCGGATCCGACACATCAGGTAAAGATGGGTTGCCTGATGAAGGTGTGATGAGAGGATTAGTGCTGGTGGATATTAAGACAAAATCAACGGCGATAGGTTGAACAGTAGTACCACATGCAGGCAAAGGAGGTGGCGAAAGCACACCTGATGCAAGTGAATAGCAAGCACAAAACTTAGCAATCCCAGGTGAAGAAATAAGGAAATCCAAATCCGGAGCAGGCTGATAGATATCAATTTTGCCTGGAGTTACTGGGTACACAAGGTCAACCTCGTAATCATTCACATTTAAAGAAGTGTCGTCATGACTCACGCACTGTTTAACAACATTTTCTTGAACTGGGTGCTCGATAATGGGTCGAATTCCGGCAACATCTAGGGCAGAGCGGTCTACGAGGGGAATGTGAGAACTCGAAATGTTAATCCCAACAAAACTGGTTGGGTCACAAGTAATGGTAGCATCTGGATGTTTCCCCCTAAAAGATTGAGCACGCTCATTCGCCAATATCCTCATGCCTTCAGCCAGAGCCTTACGGTCTTCTCCTTCTAGAAGCCGCTCTTGAAGGTATTCATCATCAGC
Organism: Allium sativum; assembly: GCA_030737875.1. NCBI lineage: Eukaryota > Viridiplantae > Streptophyta > Magnoliopsida > Asparagales > Amaryllidaceae > Allium > Allium sativum. Next base: position 15,804,272 of record CM060912.1, read on the forward strand.
ATTATTAGAATATAAAAGTACATGCTCTCAAATCGGGGCCAAAGTTCGTGGAAAATCCTTGTTTAAATAACTTAGACTTCCATGGCTCATGACATTGCAAATATAGAATTGAAACAAAGTATTGTCAATCCTAATTCTGGCTTCATCAAGATCTTTACGCAACCTAGTTTTATCTTCTTCAAGGATTCTAAGGTTCTCATTTTGGGAAGTAATTTTACTCTCGAGAGCCATTTTTTCTTGATTAAAAGAAATCAAAGCCCGTCTTTCTAAGGCCAAGTGGCACTCAGCAAGTTCTTGGGTAGATTGAGCTTCTTGAAGTCGTGCTCGCATAGCCTCCAGCCCTTTCTTAAGCTCGACATTTCTGGCCTCTAAGTTATTCATTTTGATGTTCCTATTCTTTAAAGAGGCAATTTCAGATTGTTGAGATCTAATCAAGTGAATCAGTCCAGCTTTATCGTTTTCTAAGATTTCAATATGTTCAAGATGCCGAGCATTCAATCTCTAGAGTTCATAACCAAATTTGGCCCAATATTCTAGTCGCCTATCAATGTTATTCATGGCCAGATTCAGCTGTGTTTTAAGTTGGTTCTTAACGATGTTAAACTGATTAACCATACCACTTTTAACGGCATCCAAACTCTTAACGGCATCTCGCCTATCATTTGGATGTAAATCCAAGTCAAAAAACATCCCCCTTATGTCCCAACCATTGAAGCGGTCCTTAAGCATCAAATTTCCAGGTGGAACCTTATAAGGTGGACGATCACGTATCATCTGAATTTGAGTAGAGGTCAGAACGATGGATTTTTCAGAAGATTCAATTGATGCGGAGCATTTCTGAGCCTCATTCTTGCTTCGGTCGATCCTGCTATTTTTCCTTTCTCCTCTATCCATGAGATGTTCACCTTTATTATCTTTGGCCAGTGTTTTAGCACAATCAAGTCCCCCACGCTTTAAAGAATCAATTACTGGAAGTTTAGAGGTGTGTTGAACCTGAGAACTTGAAGATGACTAGAAACAATTCAAATGACAGGAAAGGTAAGATCGTAAGAGACTTCGTGGATTAGTAAGATCAGCTTATGAGAGAAGCTATCCAATAACGAATGCTTCGTATTTACACCTGAACAGCAAAGAACGAATCGTTCAAAATTACAAGATTTATGGAAAATTAAACTACGAACGAGATAATATCAAACCAGTTTCAAGGGAAGTCATGAAGTAGGAAGCTTTCCCGGGACGTTGAATGGATTCTCGAGTTCTTATATTAGGTATGGCGGGATCAGACATCATAATGTCACCGTGGCTCAGATATTTGGCGGATTCTAAATCCCCCAGGCCCCCAAAAGTCCTTGAAAAACCATCCACCTAAGTGATAAGGTGAGCAGAACTTTCAACGGTCGTTGTAGAAATTATATCGGCCCTCAAGCCATCCGTGTTCTTGTCTACCCCTATCACTCCCTTCAGTAATCAAAGTCGAAAATTGACTACTTTCACCAAGGGTTGAGCATTTCTTTTTGAAAGGAGGCTTACCAATGGAACGTTAATGATGGAACGGGGTCTTTTTAAAGGAACGTGTAGATGAATCGGCTGGTACTTGCGGAGGTTCTCCTCTGAGTGCAATACATATATACTTCTTTCGTTTTTGTCAACAACAATCAAAGAATTAAGAAGGGCCCGGTCTAGAGTAAGACCCTCAACATAAGGAATCACTACAAAAAAAATCAAAAAAAATCAGAAAGAAAGTCAAATGAGATAGGAATAAGGATTCTAGAGCAAAGGTGAAATTACCTCCTTCTGCCCATCGCCCGTAAAATCTACAAGGGCACCGGACGTAGAAATACTGATCAGGGAACCCCTTGGCACCATCCATTAAACCAGTAATAATTCTACCATGCATACCCTCCATAAAAAAGAAAGAAGGACCGTATGCCTCCCTTCTTTTAAAAGTATCTAAAGAGAAAATGTCCATAAACGTAGGTTCTTGCTGCCGGACTTTCATGAAAAGCATGTATAGCCCGAGTAAAATCTGATACCCACTAGGGTGCAATTGATATGGGGCAATGGCTAAGTGCCGCAAAACGGACTCTAAGTAAAGATTAAAGGGAGGAATTTCCCCACTAGACAGCATGTGATAATTGACTTTCACATACCCAGAGGGCAGATAATCGGCCGATTCTTCCTTCCTTGGAAATCTGGCTTCGTCTTTTGAAAACCCAAAACGAGCACACATTTGTAAGTATAGATCAAAAGAAAGCATTGATTTACGGCAACCAGAAGGCACCCTTTCAAGATAGCGAGGTTGGGGATAAGTCTGGCTAACAACCAAGTCAGAACCAGCAGCCGGGGCAACCTCAATTGCCTGATCCGAACCTTTTCATTCTCCAGACATGATGGTTTAATTGGGGTTTCGAATGAATTAATGATCAGTTTACATTTCAACACAGATAAGTATGCTTAAAAAATAAATTGCAACTTGAGTAGCTGGAATTAATCATCTGTCATACCAGGCAGTAAGGATTTACTGATAGCACAATCGCATAAAGGAAGAATGACAAATTCAAAGGTACGAGAAAAACAGGCTCTGATCTGATTGGTTGCAAAATTATTAATCGCACATGCTAAGAGAATACTAGCAGCAGTAAGAGGGAAAGAGCAGAAATGTTGCTATGGCACAAATATCCCATCAAACATCCAGTAAAAGCGTGGTGAATTGGGAAATGTCATTTCATAGGCATTTTAGTAAGCAACTCGCCAACATAAAAGACCAGAGAGTTTTTTGTATAAAATAGAATTACCAAAAGATTTTACATGAAATCCAAGAACATACTAAGTCGAATCAACACTGTCCTAAAATCACAACCGTGCGCGTTCAAGCGATTTGGTTTTCCCTTTACCAACGATAAAACCAGGTGAATTAATTCAAAGTCAGAGTTTAAGGGGAGAAAAATCACTTACAGTCGAATAGACAAATTCGATTCGAAAAAAAAGGAGTGTTGTAGCTAGAAACGAAGTTGAAAAAACCTCAATCAAAAAGGTCAGGCAAAATGATTGACCAAGTGGGGAAAATCAAAGTTTTGAGAGGCAACAACGGACTCTTCTACAATGGAATCTCCATTGAAATAGGTTTATCAGAGGAATATAAAAGTGGGGAAATGAAGAGACAATATTTAAAGAGGACTGGAAAGCCCTTTTTAAATGATATGACGGCTCAATTAAAACCCAGTGATCCGATTTAACGTGCCCGAAAAACATCCCATCAGGTATCCGTAGGCAATCAACCGTAGGAATGTTTGGATTTTGAAAACATAAGCTGTTGGTAAGGGCGTCTATTTTACAGAACATTAGATTAAATCCACCCAATGGTATTGTATCTCATTACTTCGAAGCTTATAGTTTTTTATAAGAAAAAAACTACAAACTTCGAGGGGAAAATGTTTATCTGTCAAAAGACAGAGCCTGGGTTAGAGCTGCAAAACAAGCACCTGCAATGTCTTATGTGCCTGTATCTTTATAACCAAACTAGATGCGATTCATGATTCGGGCGCGGAAGCAGAAGTCGATCGTTCATATCGGAACAAAGCCGCTCGAGAATCAAAACAAAGTAAGTCACCCACAGCAATGGAAGACGCTTGAGCTAATATCAAAGTTCGGTCATACATATCAGAGCAGAAGTCAAGGTCGCACGTGGAATTAACAATCGCTCATGGGTTGCAGCTCCTATCGCGCATATGTTCCTGCTAGTCGAACACCAATACTTTGATCAGAGACCACCTACCGGTCGTTCGTACTCCAGTTCTTAGAAAGATCGCAGTTACATCTCAAATCGCAAGCCTTGGTCAGTCAGCTCCAGACTAAAAAGGTCATCGCCTGCTCACTCAGGATCAGACATAGCCGCATCAGAAAATCATGATTGTCCGTTTACCCAAATGCTCGCTCCCATAGAATCGCTCGCACATGACAACTGGAAACAGCTACGGACAGTTGGCTACGGCTAGGCAATGGCATGTTTGTAATTAATGAGATGAACGACCCGTAGCCTGCATATACAAATTTCAGATCACTTGCTCAAGGGAGCTCACCTATAAATATGCCATGGCTGCCAGCGTAAAAGGGATCGAATCTTTCTGGCCACAAAGTGCTGCTAAATTTTATCCTCAGTGTAACACCCCACATCCGCTAAGGTCACTCATACCAGGGGAATGCCTTAGTTTCGGTGAAGTATTTTAAGTGAATATAGAACAGTAAAATTACAGCAAGACAGATATAAGTAATACTTGAAAATTAAAATCATCATTTAATTGCAACGGAAAGTAATACATGTTTGGTTACATCACAAAACCATAAACCAGAGTCAAGTACATAATATCCATCTTGATTAAAATAGAAGTACATAATCCCACTACATAGACAATAGCCATAACCGAAAAGATAAACCGAGCTTTACTTCTATGATCCAAGCCCAAAAGATAGATATAGCGGTCTGATCCAAGCCCACTAGTGCTAGGCCCCACTCTGATAACCTGAGGGTTGGGAAAAAGATAAAAACAACGGGGTCAGACATAAGTCTGAGTGAGTCCTATAACCCTAACAATACAACCATTAAAGTAATTAGGGTATGACATAAACAAGGCACGGTACCTTTGGGGATAATGACTACACTAAGTAGCCAACTAAACACCGGATGTACTACGATAATCGAAAAGACGCATTTATCCACCCAAAGATAATTCTTACCCCACCCTAGACTTATTCACCTTTTGGGTAATTCCTACACTGCACCACACCAGTTTTACCTACCTAAGATTAATTCCTACTTAAAGGTTGATCCCGCTAAATGTACTTAGTAATTCTTACCCAGTAGTTTCTAGTACCCCTACATAGGTGCCGTCTGCCCCTATCATTACTAGGTGTACCCACTACTCCCAAGCGATCGGCTCCCTAACGTAGATACCCGTGCTGGTCCCACAATGGGGTGTATCATTTCCCCAAAGTGGCAACCTGATAATATCAACGGTGCACGGCTTTATATCTACACGATGTAACAACGATTTACTAACCAGCCCGGGTCCACACACGCATATGAAGCCCGTTGGTCCCACGTTGCCACCGCTAACCCGTTTTTGGCCTCTTATAGTCAAGCCCAATATGCGTGTCCCGTCACTCGACTTGGGTCGAGCCCACAAAGATACGTTTGGGATATTGGTTGAGATGGGCCCCCACAAGCTACCACTTAAGCTTGTAAATTCTATCTAGTGTATCCCACTTAACCCCTTTAACCATGTCTACTTACATGTTATAAATACTTTGGTTAAGTCATTAATCATATTTTAATTACCTTTCAAGGCACCCACTAGATTTCCACATGACCCCCAAGTCCTTTACTTAATTCCCTCATGCCACCCGAGGCACTTACTTAACCCCTTAATCATGTTTAATTACATGTTCCACTTTGGTTAAGTATTCTAATCGTGTTTTCTATTGCCACCCAAGGCAACCCACTAGTTTTCTCATGCCACCCAAGGCACCCACTTAACCCTCAAACCTCACTACGTGCTTATATGGTTAAGTGTTTCTTAATTAATTAAGACCGTGATCCTCATAAAGACCTCTCACATTAGACTATCTTTTATGACCGCTGGTTAAGCCGGTTGGGTCCGGGCAGCCTTACGTCATAATCAAGTCTAACCTCGTGTCTTTACATTAATCACGTATTTAGTTTGTGCCTAAGACCTCTCACATTGGGCTAACATTTGTAGCAACTGGTTAAGTCGGTTGGGTCCGGGCAGTTTTACGCTACAACTGAGTCCAACCTCGTGTCTTAGTCGATTAATTACACCTAATTAATCACCCTCACAATTTATATTAATTATCCCTAATTAATATCAAGTTTTTCATAACATGGGTAGACCTAACTCAATAGGTAAATTCCCACTTATGTTAATCTATTTTTATGGTATGCTTAATCATACCCAACCATACTTTAATTAACATATTTATTAACCCCATCGTTCCCCACGCAAATCGTTCTCATTTCACGACATAATAAAAAGGGAAGATCCATCACAAATATCATGGGTTTTAACTAACTTTGTCATGGGTTAAGAGGATGTCAACTTGCATATATGAGCATTTATTAACCCAACTACATTTAACCCAAACTTGCATATTTTCATACACATGTTTTGCATAACATGTTGAACTTGCATAAACACACATAACTTGCATAACGTGTTGGACTTGCATATAAGCATTCTCACAACTTGCATAACATTCACATACTTGCATATCAACCAACATGTAACTTGCATAGCATATCTTGTATATTAACATACATGTAACTTGCATATTAACAAACATGTAACTTGCATAGCATATCTTGCATATTAACATACATGTAACTTGCATATTAACAAACATGTAACTTTGCATAGCATATCTTGCATATTAACATACATGTAACTTGCATATTAACAAACATGTAACTTGCATAGCATATCTTGCATATTAACATACATATTATCACATACTTAGCATGCATAGAATCACATACTAAACTTGCATAATATCATATACTTAGCATGCATAGAATCACATACTAAACTTGCATAATATCATATACTTAGCATGCATATAACCAATTTCTTATTATGCATACACATACCACTTAACTCGCATAAACCCAAACACTTAGCATGCATAAAATCACATGCATAACTTGCATATCATATTACATATACTTGCATATATTCTCACATATAGTTTGCATAACATGTTACATATGCATAAATGTTCAACACAATATTTTACATCATAAAACATGGAAATAAACTTGCATATGGCATAAAACTTGCAATCCACATATCATACAACTTGCATATAACTCACTTATCCACAAACATAACCATTTCTTATCACATCCTACCATAATCAATTTAACAATTGATTATTAAAGCCATAGAAACTCACCAAAACACAATTAGCAAGCTAATGAAGAAGATTAAGATACTTAGAATGGATTAGAGATTGATTAGAGCTTGCTTTCCTCTTCATTGATTTGTGGAGGCCATGACCAAGTTTCATTTTGCCATAGTTTAGTTACTAGGTTTAATTATGAATGAATTAGGGTAGGGTTAGGGTGTTATTTATAGGATTAGGTTGCATTTTAGACCCTTAGATTAACCCTAGATTAATTTAGGACCATCAGATCCATCAGATCCAAGAAGCTTCCAGAACTAGCCCACCAAGCCAGCCCAAGAACACAAACTGGTGCACCCAGTTTCTCTGGGCGTCGCACCCTGTCGACAGGCAAGTCGACAGGCAAGTCGACACCCCTGTCGACAGGCCTGTCGACAGCCCTGTCGACATGGGCTAGGCGGGAACCTTCCCGCCTGACCCCGCCTGGCCCATCCCAAATTTGAATATTTGAATTTATTAAATCTGTTTTAGTTTTGAATTTTCTACAAACTTCATCGGGCCATAACTGGGCCATACGGACTCCGATTTTCGAAAACTCGGACTCTATTTCGCGTATTTTTCCGAGACGAACGCAACGACGTAGCCCGTTTCCCCCAATTCTCACATCTGAGATTATTTATTCTGTAATTAGTGAATTTTAGTATTAACCCAAAATACGGGGTGTTACATTCTCCCCTCCTTAAAGGATTTCGTCCCCGAAATCTCTAAGCTAAGGAGAATGCATATCCTACCATCCAAACAACCATCTACTCAAACCATCAAACATGAGCATCCATTGTCCTTAAGCAATTTCTAATGATGTATGAGCATATGCGAAAAGTGTGTGTATATGTTCCCTATCAAATGTACGAACATATGCAAACCATGATAGTGCCATGTATCCAATATGTATGCGAGATAACCCTATCGACACATACAGTATCTATATGAGTGCACAATCATTCACCAAAATGCATCATCCATATGATAACACAATCATTATACATCCATAAATATAGCTAACTACATACAATTTTATGCAATATGCAATATGAAGTGATTGAGCCGATCTAGTGCCTAGAGTGTGTATATATGCATCCACGAGCAACCACTAGCAAACACTTGCATCCACTTGCATCCATCAACCATAACATGTCTCAAACACATGTTTCAACCATAGGTTTACCCTATCTAAAGGTCAAACAGCACTAATCGAGAGGACATACTAAAGATAAGATAAGTACTAGGCAAGCGATAGAGGAGAAGTTAAAAGACACACTCTCAAAAAGAAATGGATACAAAGAACGCATCTTCGCTTCCGTCTCCCCAGTAGCATTTCTTTCGTCATCTCCCCATTGCACTCTAGCTGGCAGAACTTCTCTGTTCCTCATCTTCCTAGTCTCTGTCCCAATGATGCGAGTAGGAGCTCGTCGAATCGTCTCATCGCGCTCTAACTCTGTTTCTTTAAGCAAACTCGGCTCTACCACCTTAGCGGTCTTATGTAAGCACTTCCTCAAATGGGAAATGGCCCTCCAAACCTTGGTACTCACTTCCTAACAGATCCAAAGTGAGCCACATTCCGTAACGGAGATACTTTGATAAAAAGCATGTCCCAATATCAAACTCAAGCTCTGTTCTCCTCTTGTCCACATAAGATCCCGCCGCTTTCATCCTTCTTCGAATCAAACCAACCTTCTCTGAAGACTCTCTAATCTCATCGGCCTAACCAAGATCTTTCCCGTAGATTCCCACCAATCTGTAGGTGATCAACAAGGCCTTCCATAAAGAGCTTCAAATGGAGCCATACCAATACTGGACTGAAAGCTGCTATTATATGCGAACTCCACCCATGGAAGATGTTCTTCCCATGTACCTCCAAAATCCAAAATACATAACCTCAAAAGATATTCTAAGATACGGTTCATCCTCTTGGTCTGACCGTCCGTCTGAGGATGATATGCGGTGCTCAAACACAATTGAGTCCCTACCGCTTCTTGCGAGCTCTTCCAAAACTCACTAGTGAAGATAGGATCTCGATCGCTCACTATACTGGAAGGTACACCATGCAATCTAATAATCCCTTGAAGGTAAACTGAAGCTAGACATGTAATAGTCCTCTTGCTCTTCACGGGTATGAAATGGGCACACTTAGTAAGTCTATCTACCATAAGCCCAATCCCCGTATTACCCTTCCTTGATTTCGGTAATCAAATGAGACACTATCCCACTTCCTATTACGGAACTTCTAACGGATGAAGCAACCCTTCGGGTTTCTTCTGTTCCACTTTCACTTGTTAGCATACCAAGCATCTAGCGACATACTTGGCCGCGTCTTTCTTTATATTGGCCAAAAAGAAAAACTCGCTTTATGTCTTGGTACCTCTTGTCCCTACCGGGATGAATGGTTATCTTCGACCGATGTATATCATCAAGTATAACCTTCCTCAAACTCTCGTCTTGCGGTACTCAAAGTCTACCGTCTCTACGCAACCACCCCTTACCATCTAGGGTGTACCTACTCAAATGGCTGGACGACTCCCCTCCTTATGAGCTTCTTTACTAACTCAACCAATTGTGGGTCGTCTCGCTGTGCTCCGTCAATACGCCCCAAAAGAGTAGGCCTAACCTCCTAGGAGGCTAGCAAACCGGATATAAAGTCAACGGAAGGTCTAAAGTCAAATATAGAAATAAGCCCTAAGCTCCGTCGTTTAACGAATCAATGAACTCAAGGACAACCTTTTTCTTCTTAAGGCGTCTGCTACCATGCTTCCCTTGTTAGGGGTATGCGCTATCTCAACTCATAAGATGCTAAGAATCCTATCCAAAATCGTCACAACTGTCCATCTCTCACGCAGACCACCCTAGTCGAATTCGACATTCCCCAAATGCATGCCCCAAAGGCCGAAACCAATATCAGACAAACACCCAAGGGATATCTCCTTCGAGTTCAGGCAACCTACGTGAGATGATACTACAAATAATAATAATAATGGCTAAACAATTAAGCCTTTGACCAACTTTAGATGTCCTCGCCAGTCTCGCTCTAAAACCACCGTTTATCCCATAACTGGCTTTGCTCACCCTATTGAGCACATATGAAAACTTATTTCGCTCCTAGAGAAGACCAAGATGTCATTTACAAAGGCCATCACAAACTTATTTAGGTACTCCCTGACCACCCTTCTCTTCCAATCAACAAAGTATGCGGGGGCGTTCATCAAACCAAATAGCATCACCAGCCACTCATAAAACCATCCGGAGTCCTAAAGGCAATCCTCTCCATACTATCGTCAGCCACTCCCAACTGACGAAACCATGTGGCTTAGTCCAACTGCGAAAATACTGGGGCGCCAACCAACTGATCAAAGAGATCATCAATCTTCGGCAATGGGTGTCTATTCTTCTTTGTGAGTTTATTTAGTTCTCTTTAGCCTACACAAAGTCTGAGGGACCCATCCGCCTTCATGGCAAAAACTACTGGAGCGCCCCACTCCGATATACTTCTTCTTATGAACCCCTTCTCAAGCAATCGCCTACTTACTTATGGAGTTCCCTCCTCTCATGAGGAGCCTTGTGGCACACTGGCCAAGTTACTGGTTTGGCATTATTTACCAGATATATTCGGAAGTCAATCTCCCGCTCCGGAGGTAAGCCCTTCACCTTCCTAAACACATCCGAGTTTTCCCGGACCATTTTTAACAGATCGCAAACTCTCGACCGACGTGTCAATCGATTCTAGATAACTTAGCATAACAGATTCTATGGGATTACAAGAGATCTCGAGAGTGTTACCCAAGCGGGTCATAAGCCTAACAACTCTCCCTTCAAAATCAAGAACGGCACCCCTACTGGATAACGAGTCCATGCCCCAAAACTAACCCATAGTCTGTGAAGCCCAACAAGCATCACATCTAAACCCAACGCTAAGTATAAAAACTTTCAAACCCAAACATAGCATGGAGCCCCAACTGGGTTTGAAACAACTAAGGGATCATCTACCAAACTGGTGTCTAAGTGCAGTGACTCAACTAACAATGGTGGGATAAACGAACTTAATGCGTCCAAATCAAATAAAGTTCGAATCGGATAATAAAGAAATCTAAATTCCAACCTAGACGGTCATACCCCCATCTGGTACCCTAGTCGTGAGGGAATACAACTACCCTCCAGAAGATTCCATCCCTTGCCCTTGCTTCTTTGAACAATCCTAATAAGGTGTCCTATTCCTCTCAAAAGGATAACCACTTGCCTTCTTCTTCCCTATTCTCCACTCGTAACCTTCTACCAATGAGGTTTCATCTTTCATTAACCAAACAACTATTAGAGCCTTCCTCCCATCGTCCATCCAATAAGTACCTACAAGCCCTCCTCCTTCTTGAACCAACTTCTAATCTGATTTACGTCTAAGTCCCTTGAAGCGGTTTTCCATTCTTATCTATCTTAGAAAGATCATCTACACACGGAGGGGAAACTCAAACCGAGAGAGAAAGAGATTCAAACGGAGAATTCGAAAGATAAAGATATGGCTATCGGGGATTATGCTTTTCTCTCAAAAACTTTTCTCTTAAAAGACATGTTTTTGAAAATACTCCTTCAAAAATTTTTCTTAGAAAAATAGTTTTTCTAAAATTTTATCTGTTCTGGTAACCTTAAGCTCTGATACCACGTGTAACACCCCACATCCGCTAAGGTCACTCATACCAGGGGAATGCCTTAGTTTCGGTGAAGTATTTTAAGTGAATATAGAACAGTAAAATTACAGCAAGACAGATATAAGTAATACTTGAAAATTAAAATCATCATTTAATTGCAACGGAAAGTAATACATGTTTGGTTACATCACAAAACCATAAACCAGAGTCAAGTACATAATATCCATCTTGATTAAAATAGAAGTACATAATCCCACTACATAGACAATAGCCATAACCGAAAAGATAAACCGAGCTTTACTTCTATGATCCAAGCCCAAAAGATAGATATAGCGGTCTGATCCAAGCCCACTAGTGCTAGGCCCCACTCTGATAACCTGAGGGTTGGGAAAAAGATAAAAACAACGGGGTCAGACATAAGTCTGAGTGAGTCCTATAACCCTAACAATACAACCATTAAAGTAATTAGGGTATGACATAAACAAGGCACGGTACCTTTGGGGATAATGACTACACTAAGTAGCCAACTAAACACCGGATGTACTACGATAATCGAAAAGACGCATTTATCCACCCAAAGATAATTCTTACCCCACCCTAGACTTATTCACCTTATGGGTAATTCCTACACTGCACCACACCAGTTTTACCTACCTAAGATTAATTCCTACTTAAAGGTTGATCCCGCTAAATGTACTTAGTAATTCTTACCCAGTAGTTTCTAGTACCCCTACATAGGTGCCGTCTGCCCCTATCATTACTAGGTGTACCCACTACTCCCAAGCGATCGGCTCCCTAACGTAGATACCCGTGCTGGTCCCACAATGGGGTGTATCATTTCCCCAAAGTGGCAACCTGATAATATCAACGGTGCACGGCTTTATATCTACACGATGTAACAACGATTTACTAACCAGCCCGGGTCCACACACGCATATGAAGCCCGTTGGTCCCACGTTGCCACCGCTAACCCGTTTTTGGCCTCTTATAGTCAAGCCCAATATGCGTGTCCCGTCACTCGACTTGGGTCGAGCCCACAAAGATACGTTTGGGATATTGGTTGAGATGGGCCCCCACAAGCTACCACTTAAGCTTGTAAATTCTATCTAGTGTATCCCACTTAACCCCTTTAACCATGTCTACTTACATGTTATAAATACTTTGGTTAAGTCATTAATCATATTTTAATTACCTTTCAAGGCACCCACTAGATTTCCACATGACCCCCAAGTCCTTTACTTAATTCCCTCATGCCACCCGAGGCACTTACTTAACCCCTTAATCATGTTTAATTACATGTTCCACTTTGGTTAAGTATTCTAATCGTGTTTTCTATTGCCACCCAAGGCAACCCACTAGTTTTCTCATGCCACCCAAGGCACCCACTTAACCCTCAAACCTCACTACGTGCTTATATGGTTAAGTGTTTCTTAATTAATTAAGACCGTGATCCTCATAAAGACCTCTCACATTAGACTATCTTTTATGACCGCTGGTTAAGCCGGTTGGGTCCGGGCAGCCTTACGTCATAATCAAGTCTAACCTCGTGTCTTTACATTAATCACGTATTTAGTTTGTGCCTAAGACCTCTCACATTGGGCTAACATTTGTAGCAACTGGTTAAGCCGGTTGGGTCCGGGCAGTTTTACGCTACAACTGAGTCCAACCTCGTGTCTTAGTCGATTAATTACACCTAATTAATCACCCTCACAATTTATATTAATTATCCCTAATTAATATCAAGTTTTTCATAACATGGGTAGACCTAACTCAATAGGTAAATTCCCATGGGGTAGACCTAACTCAATAGGTAAATTCCCACTTATGTTAATCTATTTTTATGGTATGCTTAATCATACCCAACCATACTTTAATTAACATATTTATTAACCCCATCGTTCCCCACGCAAATCGTTCTCATTTCACGACATAATAAAAAGGGAAGATCCATCACAAATATCATGGGTTTTAACTAACTTTGTCATGGGTTAAGAGGATGTCAACTTGCATATATGAGCATTTATTAACCCAACTACATTTAACCCAAACTTGCATATTTTCATACACATATTTTGCATAACATGTTGAACTTGCATAAACACACATAACTTGCATAACGTGTTGGACTTGCATATAAGCATTCTCACAACTTGCATAACATTCACATACTTGCATATCAACCAACATGTAACTTGCATAGCATATCTTGTATATTAACATACATGTAACTTGCATATTAACAAACATGTAACTTGCATAGCATATCTTGCATATTAACATACATGTAACTTGCATATTAACAAACATGTAACTTTGCATAGCATATCTTGCATATTAACATACATGTAACTTGCATATTAACAAACATGTAACTTGCATAGCATATCTTGCATATTAACATACATATTATCACATACTTAGCATGCATAGAATCACATACTAAACTTGCATAATATCATATACTTAGCATGCATAGAATCACATACTAAACTTGCATAATATCATATACTTAGCATGCATATAACCAATTTCTTATTATGCATACACATACCACTTAACTCGCATAAACCCAAACACTTAGCATGCATAAAATCACATGCATAACTTGCATATCATATTACATATACTTGCATATATTCTCACATATAGTTTGCATAACATGTTACATATGCATAAATGTTCAACACAATATTTTACATCATAAAACATGGAAATAAACTTGCATATGGCATAAAACTTGCAATCCACATATCATACAACTTGCATATAACTCACTTATCCACAAACATAACCATTTCTTATCACATCCTACCATAATCAATTTAACAATTGATTATTAAAGCCATAGAAACTCACCAAAACACAATTAGCAAGCTAATGAAGAAGATTAAGATACTTAGAATGGATTAGAGATTGATTAGAGCTTGCTTTCCTCTTCATTGATTTGTGGAGGCCATGACCAAGTTTCATTTTGCCATAGTTTAGTTACTAGGTTTAATTATGAATGAATTAGGGTAGGGTTAGGGTGTTATTTATAGGATTAGGTTGCATTTTAGACCCTTAGATTAACCCTAGATTAATTTAGGACCATCAGATCCATCAGATCCAAGAAGCTTCCAGAACTAGCCCACCAAGCCAGCCCAAGAACACAAACTGGTGCACCCAGTTTCTCTGGGCGTCGCACCCTGTCGACAGGCAAGTCGACAGGCATGTCGACACCCCTGTCGACAGGCCTGTCGACAGCCCTGTCGACATGGGCTAGGCGGGAACCTTCCCGCCTGACCCCGCCTGGCCCATCCCAAATTTGAATATTTGAATTTATTAAATCTGTTTTAGTTTTGAATTTTCTACAAACTTCATCGGGCCATAACTGGGCCATACGGACTCCGATTTTCGAAAACTCGGACTCTATTTCGCGTATTTTTCCGAGACGAACGCAACGACGTAGCCCGTTTCCCCCAATTCTCACATCTGAGATTATTTATTCTGTAATTAGTGAATTTTAGTATTAACCCAAAATACGGGGTGTTACACTCAGTGAGTCTTCAAACACTTGGAAGTAATGATCATCTTCTTCACTCGAATCTCTATCACCCATTTGGCCATGGCATTAAGTACAACCTTGCAATTAGGGGAAACAAAGACATCTTCCTTCTCAATCATTCACCCATCCTTCTCCTCCTCAAACTCTACCATTCTATCATAAAATCCCAGGATTGAAATGTATGAATGAGAGTATATTGAGTGGGTATAGAGATGTATGGAAAAAGAGAGTTTATGTATTTTGTAATCCCCGTTATAAGAATTCAAGCTATCTTCATAGTGGATGTAGGCCTAATATAAGGCCAAAGCACTCTAAACCTTGTCTCTATTTTATTTTCCTCACATTTTCATTTCGATTATTGTTAAGTATGGCTCCACTTACTTCCCTACCATTTTGGTGAAGTACAATTTTAGTACCTTTGGTGCTTAGGCCATTTTTTGGTGTAAACAGCAAACATACACCTTATGCAAATTCCACTCACTTTCAAACCCAATGAGACATTTGAAAACAAACAAGTTCGAATGCTACAAGAACAAGCACCTATGGAAGTTGAAGAAGAAGGAACCACTTTAGAAAGTGTTGAATGCCTAATGAACACTAGAACCATTTCCAGGGAGATGATTGTTCAAAATCAAGTGAAAATAGTCAATAATAAAAAGAAGCTCAAAAGGAAGTTTTCCAAAATGACTAAGTTCATGGTCAAGATAGGAAGAAAGCTTGGAATTTCATCTTCCTCATCATCATCCATTGAAAACTAGTCTATCTAGTTTAACTTATTTTTATTATTTTCTTCTATTTGCTTTTGAATTTTGTATTTTGTGTGTCTTAATTAGTTCGATGTAGTTGCTTGTATGAATTAATGAATGGAGTTTTATTTATGTCAGAATCATCTTTAAGTTTTTGTGAAAACTCTAGAATTAGATATAATAGAATATAAGATCAAAAGATTCAAAATTCAAAAAATTCAAAAAAATTCAATAGATATGTCGACATAAAAACTTCGATATGTCGACATATAACTGCCAGATTTTCAAAACTTTTCAAAATTTAAAATTAAATAACTAACTCATGTCCATTCAAAATCCAATGAATTCCAGATCCTATTTAAGCCTATTTCTCCCAGAAAACTTCATTATATTATTTCTCCTTCTTCTCTGTTCATTTCTTATCAAAACTATGGCAAATCCAATTCATAATCTAAGGGAAAGTCTTGAAGAAACATTGAATTCCTTCAAGAACATCCTTTATATAATACTATGAAACTGACGTCATCTAGAGTTGAGTCAAACAAAGATGTTTGAACATCAAGAGAAGCATTTTGATGCCATTTAGTGGCTAATATCCTCTCTTTTCAAAGATGAAGATAACAATCTCACTAAGGCACCACCAATAAAAGAGGATGAAGACTGGGAGGTTATCAAGAAGGGCCCTATCTTTGGAGAAGACGGTTGGGTAGAAGTCCCAAGAAATGTTTGATTGTTTGGTATGATTTGATTGATTTGAATTTGTTTAAATTCATGATTTATTTGAATTACTTAAAACATGTATATTAAACATATGTAAATCATTACTTGGTGTGGTGTGCTTGGATTGATTTGTATATATGACTTAAAACATATGTAATTATGATACTTGGATTGGTTTGTTTATATACTTAGTATTGATTATTGTATAATCATAAATTTAGGGGGGGAGTATGTTATGATTATATATGTAGATTTAAGGGGGAGTATTTTACTTTAGTATAGGAATTATTTAGATAGTTATAGGATTTCGGGGAAGCAGTTTCAGAATTTCTTTCTGATAATGCCAAAGGGGGAGAAATTTTTAAATATAGATTTAGTTCATATAGAACATATAGGATTCATATAGATAAAGGGAGTATTAGAAGGATCATCATCACAGGTATAAACAGGTATGATACTTGATAAAAAAAGGTTGTCATCATAAAAAAGGGTGAGATTATTGAAGAATGGAGTTTTGATGACAACAACCTTATTTCAATATTAATTGATTATAAAATATATACTAACACCTTTATCTAGAATATATATACACATATGCAAGATTTATATACAGGAATTAATACTGAAGATCTTAGATTCAAGACTCATGAGTAATCAAGATTTCAATATTCAAGATAAATATAGTAATAGAGTCTAGCTTATGTAAGACTCTGAATAACACTCCAGGTTCAAATTAGACCAGTTTATGTAAGACTCCGAATAACACTCTAGATTCAAATTCAAATTCTATTCTGATTTTCAAATTCCAAATTCCATTTTCAAATCCTATTTTAATTCTAATTAGTTTTTATTCTATCTTACTTTTGATTTTAAAATCAGGCTTTTAAGTCTATAAGTTTTATATAAATTTATATAATTATATAATTTTATTTACTTTATATTTATATAGTTTTAAAGTCTATAATTTTATAAATATGTTTATATATTTTATATTTATCATTTAATATGATTTTCTACTTTATAATACTTATTTATAACACTATGTTTTAATTCAAGAATTTCCAGAATTATATATATATATATATATATATCAAAATACTTGAAAATATTCAAATTTTAAATTTTAAAAGAGGTTATGTCAACATACAAAGATTGTGATGTCGACATATAACCGTCACTTTTTCAAAATTGAAAGGAAGTGGTTTTTCACTATTTGTAACGTTCCAGAAGCGTTGCAACCTTTCAAATCTTATAAATAATGGCTGATTTCGCATGTTTTCATTGTTCTTCTAATATCTCCATCCGCTTTCTTTACACCATTAATGTATCATATTTTTATGACTTCTACACTTATACTCTACTGAATTCAATTCTATTTATATAAAACTTCTTCTCTTCTCACTCTCTACTCATTACTCTTTGAATCAAAGTGCTAATGAAGAGTTATAGGGCTGTTGTAATTAGTTGAGAAGTGTTTGGGAAAAGGAATGTTCCTCGTAGCCTTGAATTCAAGGAAAGGAATAGGTGGTAACCTTGTAGCTGGCGAAATCAAGGGAAATGTACTTAATCAACGGTGTTTGGAGTTTGGAGTCGGTGGTAACCTTGTAGTCGTGAAATCAAGGAGATTGTGCTTGGATATTGATATAGTAATAAAAATTTGTGCAATCCAGCATTGCGTGGGACTAGACGTAGGAGTAATCCGAACCAGTATAAAATCCAGTGTGTTCTTTCCTTTTCTGCATTTTATTTCTGTTTACTTTTGTGCTTGTGTTTGTGTTTGTGATTATTTCTGTGGTGTGTAATTCATGTAGTAGATCATATAAGTTTTAGATTTTCTTAAATTCTTTGAAAACACTATTCACCCCCTCCCCCCCCCTCCTTGAGTGTTAGTTTTGCCTTAACGTTCCATTCTGCATCCCTTAACAAACACCACACTTGTTCAATACTCGTCCAATTACAACAATTTTTCATTGTATAGTATAAATGATAATTGAATGGACCAAGGTAGAAATAAATTTCAAATACCAAAATAAAGAACAACATGCTAAAATAAAGAACAACATTCACCTCCCTATAGCATGTCACTTCTAGAAGCCACTTCTGCACAACTATGTATCATCTTCCTTTCAGTAGAGTGGACTCTGATCCCTGTCAAACTCATTATTATGTAAGAAAAAGTCCACACTAACAATCACTTGAGTGTCATAATTAGTTTAGTACTTAAAAATCAATAAAGATTTGCAATTTGCATACATAATTATTTTGCTAGCTATTAACTAATTGTTTAATTCAGTTAGTATTGCTCGAATGCAGTTGATTGTCACTGATTAGTCAGATTAAAATCAAAAAGTAGTTGACTGAGAGTGAATACTAATTCTAAGCATTCCAATGCAATAAATAATCAAGTATGTAACATACCTCAAAGCATAACTGAGAGGGAATACTAATTCTAAGCATTACAATGCAATTAGTAGTCAAGTATATAACATACCTTCAAGATATCAGGGTCTATATGACTTGTCCCTCTGCTAGAAAATGAAGCTACAATGGAGCTGTTGCATCAGGGACTCCACAAGTCTTGTATATCTTAGCCTTTGAATTTCCAATTCAAAACAAAATAATGGTACAAATTTCATATCTGAACATTGTCAATATAAAAACTAAGCATAAGTCCATTGGAAATCCTAATGATAACCATATCTACACCCAAAAGTTTCAAACTATCTCTCAACTTCCAACGATCTACTTATTTGAGAAAAATGAAGACTCGTAGAGTTTTTAGATATTTGTTTAGTAACAGAAGAAAATGGTTCATGAATTAAATGATTCAAGTCATCACCTTTTGCCTTTTAATACATTCCTCGGCCTATCCGCTTCACTTGTATTAAAACAGTTACTGGCAAATGGAAGTGCCATGAAGAATTTGGAACTTCCCAATCAATCATCATAACTCCTCTTGCATTAGCATGCACATGTCTCTCTCCATAGATTCGTGCATTACACAACATAACTTTCCTAGTTACAATTTCTCCTCTTATGGAATTAGCTTCACATGCAATTTAAAATGTATTTGATGATGCTTACTTGAATTTGAAAAAACATGTATATTACAAAAAGTAGTACATAAGCACATGCTTGTGTTACCACTTACCCAGCATGTACCAGCGGAAATGATTTCCCCGTTTCGTAGGTGTTGATGGAATTTCCCTAGAAAAAAAATTATATTCTTTTAGTGCCTTGTAGGTTGAGAAACTCGTTCCTATTCAAATATAATACTATCAAACTTTCAAGTTAATGATATGGCCTAAATTCATGGCTTATGATTAGAGCACTTCATATTAGATATCGATTTCTTAGTCAAAGAGAAATTAATTGACTAATAAACCTTCGTTATCTCAAATTATTGTTGGAGCATTTCTAGCAGTATAGATATTTTCATGAGGAGGAAATAGAGAGAAAAAACACAAATACCTCCCACTTCTCCAACAATTCAGTGGGAGGAATTACTATTTTTTTAATTAAAATAATAATAGTACCATAAATGTTTTTTTGGTCAACCCAACAAACTTTGTACATGGAAATTATTGCATATGGCACTACGGCTCGACTTGTTCCATTGCCTATACCATATAAACTTGCATTAGGAACATCTCTACCAGCTATTATGGAGGCAGTGTAGGTCCCATGCTCTTCATAATCTACGGTTGATATCACTAGAGTGCATTGGTGGTGTTTGAGTAGTAGGACCGTGCACCAATTATTTTGTTGTTGTTATGTAGTTCTATAAAAGTCAATATCGCATTTAGATAATGAAGACAAAGTACCTAAAAGGAGGAAATTTACTTATTGCAGGTAAAAGCTTGGCTAGTTCCATTCCACTTAGAAGGAGGTTCACTAAGTCCCTCATCGTGAAAGCTCATGGAACTAGACCAGATCCTAGTATCAAGCATGCCTATGATGATGTCTCTCTCTCTGCATGCACATGTTTTGTAGCTGCTCTAGTTGAATCCTAAAAAGTCCAATGACCATGTAGTGTGGAGTTGGAGAATCTTGCTTGGAAACATGGAGATTATGCCTTTCATATCTATTTAAGAATATGATAATTAGAAACAATACAAAAATATATGAACATTTGTAACTAAAGCATCATGATACGATGTTGTAGTATTACTGGCAAGTTTTTTTTTATCCTTGGCTGTAAGTTTAGCTACAAAGCCATGGAAGCCTTTTCCATAGTTGTACACCATTGACTCCTTGGCCAAACGGTAAAAAATGACTCATGACAAGCATTTGGATTTTTATTCCTTTCTTCTATTTAAAAATACAAAAGTATAGTTCTTGCAAGATAATGTTTTCCTGCATACCCATTACCAATATCTGTTCGAGCAAACTGAGATAAAGATGTTAGGGAACGCGCAATGCGGATAGTGAGGCAAGACAAACACTAGAGGGGGGTGAATAGTGATTTTAAGGATTTTAAGAAAATCTAAAACTTATACGATCTACTATATGAATCACACACCACAGAAATGTTCACAGACACAGAATCAAACACAAACAAATAAATATAAAATGCAGAAAAGGAAAGAACACACCAAATTTTATACTGGTTCAGATTACACCTACGTCCAGTCCCATGCAACGCTAGATTGCATAGAGTTTTATTGATATTACTTATCCAAGTACAATACCCTTGATTTCACGGCTATAAAGTTAATACCGCTCCAAACACCCTTGATTTTACAGCTACAAGGTTAACACCGCTCCCTTTCCTTGATTTAGGGCTACAAGGTTAACACCCTTGATATTACTTAGGAACACACCCTTTCCCAAATACTTCCGAAATGGTTACAACAACCCTATAACTCTTCAATAGCACTTCATTTCAGAGAGTAATGAGTAAAGAGTAAGAAAAGAAGAAGTTTTATATAATTAGAGTATAAATTGGCAAAGTAGAAGTGTATAAATCAATAAAATAAGAAATATTAATGGTATGAAGAAGAAGAAGAAGAAGAATGGTTAAAAAAATCGAATTTAACCCCTATTTACAAGATTTGAAAGGTTGCAATGCTTCCGGAACATTACAAATAGTGAAAAGACACTTCCTTTGAAAATTGAAAAAATGACAGTTGTATGTCGACATAGCAACATATACATGTGTAAAATATTTTTTAAACTATTTTTCAAGTGTTTTATTATATATATGTATGTATGTATATTTCTATAAATTTTTGAATTAAAACTTAGTGATATAAATGAGTATTTTAAAGTATAAAATTATATGGAAACATAAATATATATTATATAAACATATTTATAAAATTATAAGGTTTAGAACTATATAAATATAAAACTATAAAAGTATATAACTATATATATAAACTTTAAAACTTTAAAATTTATATTTGAAATCAAAAGTAAGATAGAAAAACTGTTCGGATTTAGAATTTGAATTTTGAAAATCAGAATTTGAATTTTGAAAATCAGAATTTAAAATTTGAAAATCAAAATTAGAAAATTAGAATTTGAATTTGAACCTGGAGTGCAATTCAGAGTCTTACATATAAATGAGACTCTATTACTATATTTGTCTTGAATTCTTGAAATCTTGATCACTCATGAGCACTGTTTCAAATCTCGCAAATATCGCCTGAGATCTCCTCCGAGATCTCGTTTTGGGCTCCTTCCGAAGCAAAACAGCAAATATCACTCTAAATCTCCTTTCGAATATATCGCCCGAGATATTGCTATATCGAACGATATATCGATCGAGACGAAATACAGGAATATCGTCCGAGATCTTAGTTTTTTTGGTTAAAATTTAAATTTGTCTGAACTAGAGCTATAACTGAAAATCTCAAATCTAGCCATATCAATCTTTTGTTATTTTACATTTTGCATGTTAAATGGCTATGTTGTATGTTCGTATATGTTTTACAATGCCTATGATTTTCATATTCGTCTTTTTACATACATGTTACTTAAGAAATTATGTATTTTACGATCTATTTATGCTGAATTTTTTAATGTTTTGGATCCTTTTAATGTTTCCTGTCTAACAAAATTTCTATTTTAAGCATAATACAATTTAAAGTATGAATGATCTTTCACAAAATAAAGAATAATAAAGTTATTTTGCATTTTAAGTTTAAGTTACTATGTTTTTAATAGCACTCATAAAAAACATTTTGTTAAAATATCATTTTTAACATATTATGTACCCCGAGATTGTTCCGATATGAACTTTCAGACTCGAGATGAAAATCTGAGACGAACTCCGAGTTAGACTCATCTCGTCCGATATCTACCCCGATACGAGACCGAGTCTATAAAATCCCCAAGACGAAACGCGACCGATATCCGAGATCTAAAACCATGCCCATGAGTCTTGAAATAAGGTTAGTATATGTATTCTATAATCAATGATAATTGAAATAAGGTTGTTGTCATCAAAACTCCATTCTCCAACAGAAAAGGCTTAGTTGTGTACTGAGACTCTGTTGGTTTTGCTCCATATAAGCAATAAATACCTGTTATTTACAAGATCAAGCTCAAAAAATAGACCCTCAAAATTGAAAAGGAAAAATGAAACCAACTTTCACCTGTAAATTTTAGAAAACGTGCAATAAAGGGTACCCATCTCTCATCATTAATGGCAGATAATTCTGCAAGAAAAATAGCATGTAAAGATAACATAATAACAAAGAGTAGTAGTTGTAGAGTTGCATATTCATTTAAAAGGTGCAAGTGTCAAGCACTGGTCTTAGAATCTGAACTATGTACGTTGACTAGAGATTTATAGGATGCTCCTTAAGGTGCTTTTTTATGCCTATTCTTCCTACATTTTCTAAAGGAAGCTTCTAACGAGGTAAACTGCCCTCTTCTCGGATAGCTTCATCACACTTAGTAGCCAAATCCGACATTTCCCTGCTTAGTCGCAGTACTTAAATAAGTCACGATGAAATGGAGTGTAAAAACTCTAGTAAAATATTGATAATATGACTTTACCATGTGTGGAGAATAAGACTAAATAAAAAATATATGATTATATATATATTCAGCGGATTGGTTTCAAATACATTGAATGTATGTCCTATCCACACATTTGAGCATGCAAGTAGGCAAAATTTATGTGATTCGGATTTTGATCTTTCAGCATAAAAAATGTTATATCAGGAGAACCATTGATTAACACCAAATGTATACATAATTGATGTCAGTCTCAGAGTGAAAATTTCTAGCAAAATTTTGGGCAGATAACAATGGAGACACAATTATTATCCAAATAAGCAGAGAAACGTGAAATAAAATTGAATGATTTAACTATGTAAGTTTTACGGTGTGAACTTAATTAAGTTGATTAAGCAATAATGAATTTTACCTAACTATAACAAACTTGTATTGGATTTGTATATGAGGAAAGAATCAGTTGGAAATGGTTAAAATATTAAATTTTAAAACTAAGTCTTGGATTATTAAAGTGAACTAGAATTAATTATTTTACAATTTTAATTTCAATGGAAATAGTAAATAATTCAATATGAAATTAAAGGTAAACGAACTAAACTGAAAATAGTTATAAAGTTAATATGAATTCTAGTCGGATTAGAATGGATTTATAAAATTTAGAATTGAATAAAAATTTAATAAGCAAAAATTGAATATTTTATAAATTTAATTAACCGGTTAAAATAGCCATTTTACAAATGATCTTAGAACATTCGATTAAACCAGTTTCATTGGGTCCGGAATATTAAATTACTGTAAAATTTCAAATTTCGTAGCAGTTAGGGATGTCAATGGGGCAGGCACGGGTAGTACCCCATCACCCGCCCCGTTAGGTAATTTTTTGCCCTATGTCCGCTTCATACCCGCACGGATACCTATTAAATGGATTTTAAATGAGTTGCGAATATCCATGGTATTTTAATCAATTTATTTTTTAACCATCTATTGAAATTGTTTAAAAATGCATTTGGTAAAAAAAAATTAGCACAAGCGTGAACTTTGGCAGTCGTTGCTTGGATTTGGCAACGTATTGATATAAACAGTGAGGAGGAGTGAAGCAAGAACTATGGCAGGATGTATTGAATTTGCTGAAGAGAGCAGAAAGTTTGGAGGGAAGAAAAGACGCGTTGCTTGTTGGATTGGAATTTAATACAACTAATGAGAAATTTGAGAATTTCTAACTAGGTATATATATAGAATTTTATTAAGCAACATGCATAATTATTACAAATATCAACAACTGCTCATAAACTGTTCAAGAAAAAGCATGCGCACAAGTACCCAACAACAATGATTTTTGCATTGGCAACAAAACACATTTAATACGGCCATGAGTACCCACGGACATGGATATCTTACTATCCGTACCTACCCCCATTAATTAACGGATATTAAAAAACCCATTTATTTTACCTATGGGTACTCATTTAGCTATTTTTTTAATGCCCATTACATGATCGCCTATCAGGCCTGATGGCTCATTTTGATTTGGACTAAAGCTCATTTTTTATTTGAACTATGGCTCATTTTTGTATTTAATACATGAAAATTCAGAGAGTATATTAATAAAATATTCAAGAAAACCTTTGTTTTCATGGCTTCCTCTAATAGAATTTCAATGGCCATTATCCTCCTTACTTCTCTTCTAGATCTCTCGCGATTCGTGCGACGATAGAAAAGACTTCCAACTAGAGAATCATAGAGCCCATCGACACATCTTTGTATGCAGCGGTCAAGATCGAAATCGAAGCCATGGTGGTGGCGCATATTGCTCGCGTTCTAAGCTGTGATGCATTCGGATTTTTGGTCCAATCTCAGTGTAGGTGGCATTGTTGGCCGCAGCGCTGACGCCAAAAGGATGGCCGGAGGGAGGGGCACCGACCGTGGTGATTTGGTGCGGTCCGGTGGCGATTCGGAGGCATGAGGATGAAGGGTAGTTAACAAGTTCTTTCCTGTATGTGAGCGAATTTCATTTTGAGGGAGAAGTAGTACTGAAGCAACATAGTGGTTTTGTGTGAGGATTATTTATTTGTTCTATATATTTTTAAATCCAAGTCTTAAAACGTGAATAACTGTCATGACCCGTAAATCGGTACCTTTTGAACCGACTATAAACCATACCATTACGGTCCAAACAAAACAAATTCTCGAATCGCACTAACAACCTGGATTTTCGAGCCTCGGAAATCGACAGTTCATACATCATTAGATGAATCAAATGTCAGAAATTTTAAGTGTCGGAATCTGAATCATTAAGGGGTAATATAAGAAGAAGAAGAAACATAGAATGAAACAAGGTCTCACAGCGGACAGAATAAAATATATTATTGAGCGTAATCTTTACAGTGGAAAATCATTTACAAAATAAGAGTTAAGAATAGCCCGGATAGTTATAGATGTGTATCCTTACAACAAATGATAATAGATAATAAAATTATTTCTACGTTGGTGAAGATTTCCATCTCTCCTCTAGAAAAATACTCATGTCTTCAAACTAAACCTGAAACAACTCGGATCGGGCTCGGGCATTAAAACTCCCGGATTAGACTTGGATAAACCAGCATGAGACCTAAATAGCTACCATACATACATGACATTGTCATTAGATGGGTTTTGGTGATATTTGTGTAGAAACTAGTATATGTTTTTTGAAAATGAAGCTACCATAAGGTCTCGCAGCACACACATAATGAATCACATACATTGGGAAAGGTTTCTCCTTATGATAACCAAAAATGTCTTTGATATGCAAAATCATTTGATATTATTATTAGTGCATAGTGTTAATAACATTTTACAAATAAATTTGTTAACCTTAGCCAGCATAGGTACCATTATATTATGCTGACACCTTCTCATTTTTTGGTAGGTTATACAACTAAAACTGTACGGCGCGTATTGTATTTCGTCGATTTCCAATAATGAGTATGAAAAGGAACTTATTTATCCGATGGATACACCTCTAGAATGAATTCCCAAGAACCCCTCTGGTTCTCTTCCAACACAAGGTCATGTTATTCCTGTCACTGGATAACTAATTGTTATGAGTATTCCACCTCTCGATCGTTACCGACCTTTAACCGGGCACCCTAATTCCATCAACCACACAAGTAAAATACCTGGGCTCTATACCATGGTACGACTTTGAAATATTTAGAAGGAAAAGGTCATACCCTAAGGGCTGCAAAACCCTTAACTTTGTTGCATTTCACCTATTTCGGCCAATTCCGAGATGTAAGGTTTAACGAGGTCATAATACGGAAATCTACGCGTTATACTAAAGCCATGCTCTGATCATCCATAGCTCATTTCACTTTGCATGCCACATTGCCAATTCATAACACATAACTAATGTCTACTAATATATAATCCTTGAGCTCATTCACCTCAAGAATAGTGTTAAGCTAAGAGAATAGTTTCTCCGCCAACAAACAGATATATATTTAGTAAAGATTAATTACTATGCCATAAAATGCAATGTCGAACATACAATCCATATAAGTTTGTTCTGGTACTAAACGAAAACGAAGACACTTTATTCCTCATCCATTAAAGGAGAGAAACTCTTGCAAATCCAGAAATTTCCAAATATGTCGGGGCGATTGCTAAAAATATCTCATAATAGGTGGTCGTCTGATACATTAACAAGCAGTCCTTTCGATGTGAAGATTCTCGGTCTTTTATCACCATCTTTAATATCTTCATTTGCTCCATTTCATCGTATCATTATTTTAAATGGTTTTCAGATACAAATCCAATCCCAGTCTTTCTGAGTAATAAGCGTTATTTAGAAAGACAACATGAGAATATTGGATTTATTAAGTCTCTTTCCACCTTAAGTTTGATGTAGGGAAATATTTCAACAAAGTTTATTTGATATTTAATCAAAGATTTATTATTCTTCAACCATTACTTTCCCATTTCAAATCATATTTTAAGATTATTCAAATCTTAATGAAATTTCTTCTCAACTTTACCTAAGGAAATCATTAATACTATATCATTAAATCTTAATTAAAATATTTCTTAGTTTTTAAATAAATACTCACCATTTCAAAACATAACTTAAATGAATTAAATTGATGAGGTATAACTCCTTAACGAGTTAGAGTAACACCCTCCTATAATTCAAACTTTAAAAGGCAGCTCATTCTCATGCGCCACAGCCATCCATCTATTAGTGGCTTGTTTCATCTCAACATCACGTGAAGAAGCCAAACTTAAATTGAATTTCTTTGCAGTTATGTCCCTCCACTCGTCACTTTCCCATTAGTCTTCTTCTCCATATTTTAGAACCCATATTTAATTTACAATTCAAGGGTTTTAGTCGTACTTTAGGTTATTGAACTTGGTTAATATTTGGCTGTTAATGTAATCGATGATCAACTATGTATTGAGTCCTTCTACATTTTTCTCGTACTAATACCTAACGCAAACTATGTAAACCAAAGTTTTCAAGTGGAAATTGCAGTGAAAAATGTTTCAATGGGTCATCTTCTCACACCCAAAATGCATTGTTTTCTTCTAATTCCTTTTCGCGTCCGCCTGGTTATCCCGTTTCATCTACTCACGCAAGTAATCACACTGACACTGTAAACTTAAATGATCCTCTTCGTCCAAATAACTCCTCAATTCATTTTCATAAAAACCCTAATTTGGATTTGACATTAGAATTTCCTATTCTGGTGCCAAATTCGAATATCACATCAGCTGCATCTAAAAACAATTACTCTAAAGCTTGGAAAAACATCATACAAGAGCATAACTACCACATAGATCAATTCAACTGAATTACTATGAGCCAACATCTTTCAACGGCTACAAAATGGCTACAATTAGCAAGGAACTGACTGAAAAGACAAAGAAAGGCGGCTTTCATTAGTATTAGCCATAGCAATATGTTCGACACTAGCTGGAAGATGTTTGTATAAATGACAGTGAAATGGCAGAGAGTTTTATAGGAGGAAGAAAGGAGAATTGAGATTAGAAATTGATGAGAAGGGTGAAGTATGATCAACAGAAGGGGAAAGAGATCAGAAATTCAAATAAAGAAAGGAAGCTGGGAAGGAATTAGAATTGGGGAATTAAGGAATTAGGGTTTAGAAATAAGGAAATTAAGGATGGAGATAAGAGCAGTGATTGGAAGGAACAGAAGAGTAATTTTTATTCAATCTCGATAATTGTTCTGACAATTATATAGCAATTTTCCTAACGGCTAGTTTCAGCCATAAACATTTACTTATTACATAGAATCTTGATCAACAGCCAGGGTTTACAACTTATTCAAAGAACTGGTGTGCACTTGTGTGCACGTGCACACTGATACATCATTTATTCTCTTAATTTCCACTTATTCTTCCACTACTGTTCACTACCTCGGACCCATTTGCTCTGGTGGCCATGTCTTGCACCCCTTCTGATGAACTGTGAGCTAGAATCCGATCTGTTGATGCCATTTGCTAACCTACCCAGTTTTTGCAAAGCTTTAACATAGAATGGTTTTTACACTTCCCCCTCTCTTCAAAAATGGACCTTGTCTCAAGGTCCAATGTAGGAAATCTCCTGATCATCGGCCAGTAATGCTTCCACATAGCCTCTTCTTCAGATCTGCCTCTCCACTTAATCAAAATCTGAACCACTGCTTGCCCCTCTCTTGGTATCATTCTTCTATCCAATATCCTTTCGGGTTGCCAAACCTCTTCTTCTTCATAGCTCGGTGCATCCATCTGAATTACTGTTGGTTCCCACTTTCTTCTTTAGCTGCGAGACATGGAAAACTGGATGGATTTTTATATGATCTGGTAGCTGCAATTTGTACGCAACCGTGCCTATTTTTTCAATAATTTGATAAGGACTGCAATATTTTGGGGATACTTTATGAGTTTGATTATTTCTAGTAGTGATATGCATGTATGGTTGTAACTTCAGATATACCTAATCATCCACCTGAAAATGCCTCTATGATCTCCTTAAGTCGGTGTATTTCTTCATACGATCTTGAGCTAGTTTTAGGCTATCTTTCAAAAATTGAAGAGTAATATCTCGACTGAATAACATCTCTTCCACGTGCTCTACTTTAGCAGTATTAGGCACATAGGTTAGCAATGTAGGTGGCCCAATTCCATATACAGCCTTGAATGGTGTCATGTTTGTGGATGACTTCCAAGTTGAATTGTACCAGAATTCTGCCAAGGTAAGCCAATCACTCCATGCATGAGATCGATGACATACAAAGCATCTTAAGTATCCTTCTAATATTTTGTTAGTAACTTCAGTTTGGCCATCACTCTGTGGGTGGTAGGCTGAACTTAACTTTAATTTGCAACCTTGTAGTTTGAAGTGTTCTTGCCAAAAATTACTAGTAAACATTGAATCTTCGTCACTTACAATTGATTTGGGCAAACCATGTAGCTTGATTACCCCCATTAAAAAATATTTTAGCCACTTCTTTGGCAGTGTATGGATGGTTCAAGGGGAAAATGAGCATATTTGCTTAGCCTATCAACCACTACATAAATCACAGTGTATCTATGGCTTTTTGGCAAACATGTAATGAAATCAATAGAAATGTCTTGCCATATTTATTCTGGAATAGGTAAAGGATTAAGAAACCCAGGCATAGACACATTTTCTGCCTTGTTTCTTTGACATACTTCACCGGCCTTTACAAAAGATTTATCACTTTTCTTCAGATGCTTCCAATAAAATATTTGTTTTATTTTTTTGATGGTACCCCTGATGCCAGTGTGCCCACTGAGAGGAGTAGAATGGTGCTCTTCTAAAATTATTTGTACCAGAGTAGCTAAGTGTGGGTCTGTAAGAATTTTCCTTTTATAAAAAAATCAAACTGTCAACAATTTGATATTTATTGTTTGCTACCTTTTTGTCTTTAATGTCCTGTTGCACCCTTTGATACAACTCTGATGATAATAGTGTCTTTTTCAATTCAGTAAGCCAGGGTGTCTACATAGTGGAAAGGGCATGTGAGTGTACAACAGGTAGGTCCTCCTCTCTCCTTGATAAAGTATTTGCAATTAAATTTTCTTTTCCACACTTGTATTCCACTACGTAATCAAGCCCATGCAATTTAGTAAGCCATTTTTTTTGAATACTAGTGTGAATTTTCTGGGTTAGTAGATGTTTAAGGCTTTGATAATCAATCCTCATAACGAATTGTCTTCCCATCAAGTACTGAGCCCATTTTCTGGCAGCAATTATAATAGCCATTAGTTCCTTCTCATATGTAGACAACAATAAATTTCTTCCCTTTAAAGCTTTACTTAAGTAGGCAAGAGGTTTTCCATCTTGTAGTAGTACTGCTCCAACTCCATGGCCACTTGCATCACATTCCAGTATAAAAGGCTTTGAAAATTTTGGCATAGCCAATATGGGTGGATTTACTAAGCACCGTTTTAGAATTTCAAAAGCTTGTAAAGCTTCCTCATTCCACAGAAAAGAATCTGTTTTAAGAATGTTGGTGAGAGGCTTGGCAATAGTTCCATAACCTTTAATGAACTTTCTATAGTACCCTGTCAGTCCAAGGAATCTAATGAGTGCCTTCAAGTTCTTGGGTAGTGGCCATTCCATTATGGCTTTAATTTTGTTAGGATCAACAGAAACCCCCTTTGATGAAGTGACAAGTCCCAAATAATTCAGAGATTCTTTTGCAAAACTGCATTTAGATAGCTTGACAACTAATTGGTTTTCCTTCAGTACCTGAAATACAAGCCCTAAATGCTCTATGTGCTCAGACAAAGTCTGGTTGTATATGAGTATATCATCAAAAAATACTAGCACAAATTTTCTAAGATAGGGCATGAAAATATCATTCATTAGGGCTTTAAAAGTAGAAGGGGAATTTACTAAACCAAAGGGCATGACTACAAATTCATAGTGCCCATCATGTGTTTTAAATGTCGTTTTATGTATGTCTTCCTCCCACATCCTGATTTGATGATAATCAGAATTTAAGTCTAATTTAGTAAAATATTCAGATCCATGTAATTCATCAAACAAGTCATCTATTAAGGGAATAATAAATTTATCTTTAATAGTCAAAGAATTCAAACCTCTATAGTCAATGCAGAGCGTCCATGATCCATCTTTCTTTCTTACCATGACTACTGGGGATGAATAAGAATTATTGCTATGCCTTATGACGCCACTATCCAGTATTTCTTTGATGATTTTCTCCAGTTCAGTTTTGATATGATGCGCATGTCTATAGGGATTTAAACACATAGGATTAGCACCAGTTTTTAAGGGAATTTTATGATCATATCTGAGGGTTGGAGGAAGAGTTGTTGATGCCGTAAAAATCTCTGGAAATTGTTGCATTATCCTCTGAATTTCTTATGGTATGTCAGGAGAAAAATTCTCATTTAAATTTGATGGAGTTTCCTGAATGGAGCATAGCATCATAGTGAGTTGTCCTTTCACTTGTCCTTTATTGATGGTCTTTTTGTCCACTACTTTGATTTGCTGCTATTGCACTCCTTGCCAGATATAAGATTTGTTACCATAAGTAAATTTTACGATCAATTTATCTAAATTCAAAGTAATTTCTCCCAGTTTTTTCATCCAGTGGGCACCTAAAACAATTTGGCAACCTTCCAGTGGTAATAATAGTAAATCCATTGGCATTTTGCAACCTTGACAATAAAGAATTACATCATGGCATATACCAGACCCTTGCAATTTTTCACCATTAGCAACCATAACTTCATATAATTTAGAATCATTTATTTTAAGCTTGAGTTTATGGGATAGATCTTTGTCAATAAAGCTTTGAGTTGACCCAGAATCTATTGATATTTGGACTGATTTTCCTATTATAGTACCTTGCACTTTGATAGTTGATAAAGCAGGGATCCTACACATAACTTGTAGGGTAATGACATGAGTCCCTTGAGCGCTCTCATCACTGTCCTCTTCATTACTGATTTCTACTATTTCCACATTATTTTCTTTACTTTTTTCAGAAATGACATCTCACCCTCTAATATCTGTATTTGGAGAATTTTGCATTCATTGTCCCTACTCCATGGTTCTTCGCAACCATAGCACAAGTTTTGTCGTCTCATATCAAGTAATTGTTGTGGGGTCAAGCCCTTATTTTTAGTTGTTCTTTTTAAACTAGTAGTACCCTTGTCTGAAGTAAACTGTGGTCCTTTGGGGTAAATGATAGATGGGGAAGGGTTACTCTTAATAAAAGAACGGTTGACCTTATTTTTCTTGGTTAAATTCCAAACTCTTTCTAACATTGTGGCTAAAGAAACAGATTGTTTAAAAGTAGAAGGTCCAAAAGTTAAAACATCATACCTGATTTCCTCTTTCAGGCCCCCAATAAATCTGTCCAAGAGGAATTGTGGAGGTAAGGTTTCAATGGTGGTTTGCAAACTTTCAAATTTGGATAGATAGGAAGAAACTGTGGTGACTTGTTTGAGTTTTGCCAAAGTTTCATAAGGCATTTCCATGTCTTTAGGGTTGAATCTGGTCAGAAATTCTTCTTTAAAGATAATCCAGTCACCAAAGCCTTATATATTCTTTTTGAGCCAATTGAACCACTTCAAAGCATCATTTTTAGATAAAGTGAAGAAATTTCTACCCATAATAACTTAAAGAATTGCTCAGATTGATCAATTCATTCTTGAACCATATTATCTCCATTATAAAAAGGAAAATCTAACTTGAGCTTAGGAAATAGAGAATTCTTGTTCCAAGAACTGGTTTCTTGAATTGATTGGCACTGATTTGCTAGTGATACCAGTTGTTGGCTAAAGTTAGTTTCATTATTACCTTGCAAATTAGGGGGATTGCTTCTAAAATTTTTATGAACTAGGGGAGGATTAAGGGGTCTGATTTATGGATTTGAAGCTAATACACCCTGTAAATTGGCAGTTGATGAGGTAGGTTGACTGGTAGTGCTATTAATTTTTATTTGTTGCACATCTTGAGCAATGGAGTTCATGACATTGATGAAACCTTCATATTTTATGTTCAGGTCCTTAATTGATTTCTCCAGTTTAATATCTACCCCCAAACACCGCAGTTTCTAGTCTTTTCATTGAAGAATTTGTCAAAGCATTGATTTCCTTTTGTTCTTTCCATGCTTCTTCTTATTCTAGCAGAAATGCGTTGAAAGCATGATATGGATCTTGTATCTGAGGGTCGAATCTTCCTCAGACGTGTGCTCTGATACCAATTTATTATGGCTTTCATCAGTATTAGCCATAGCAATGTGTTCGACACTAGCTGGAAGGTGTTTGTATAAATGATAGTGAAATGGTAGAGAGTTTTATAGAAGGAAGAAAGGCGAATTGAGATAGGAAATTGATGAGAAGGGTGAAGTATGATCAACAAAAGGGGAAAGAGATCAAAAATTCAGATAAACAAAGGAAATTGGGAAGGAATTAGAATTGGGGAATTAAGGAATTAGGGTTTAGAAAGGAAATTATGGAAGGAGATAAGAGCGGTAATTGGAAGGAACAAAAGAGTAATTTTTATTCAATCTCGATAATTGTTCTTACAAGTGGTACTGCCTTATATAGCAGTTTTCCTAACGGCTAGTTTCAGTCACAAACATTTACTTATTACATAGAATCTTGATCACCAGCCAGGGTTTACAACTTATTCAAAGAACTGGTGTGCACTTGTGTGCACGTGCGCACTGATACATCATATATTCTCTTAATTTCCACTTATTCTTCCACTGCTGTTCACTTCCTCGCACCCACTTGCTCTGGTGGCCATGTCCAGCACCCCTTCTGATGAAATGTGAACCAGATTCCAATCAGTTGATGACATTTGCTGATCTACCCAAGTTTTGCAAAGCTTTAACATAGATGGTTGTTACAAAAGGTGGAATAATTCTATGTCTACAGGAATAAATGCTATTACAAATTTCTGAAAAGCTGTATTGATCATATGTGGAATATTAAAGGCAGTTATCCATTATTTACAGAAGAAAATGTCCTTTTATTATAAAATTTGATAATGTAGAGGATTGTGACAATATTTATTTGCATGGCCCTATTTTTACAATAAGAGACTAATATTCATGAAAATTCTGACTCTTAGAATGAAGCTGTCTCGAGAATTTCTTCATTCAGTTCTCATATGGGTTCGGTTGCCAATTTGGATCTTGACTCTTGGTCCGTCGAAGCAATAAGTCATATCACTTATTTTCTTGGTCATACTATGAAGCTAGATCAAGTAATAGAGGAGTTAGTTTGAATTTCATATGTTAGAGTTCTAATAGAGATTGATGTTAACTTTAATTTTCCCCCATAAATTTTAATTCAGTGCTATGATGGGAGTATTGTTAAGCAAAAGGTTGTATACGAATGGCATCCTACTGTATGCTCTAACTGTAAAATATTTGGATACAACATTAACAGATGCAATGCTAAAAAGGTATGGGTTCAGAAGGATGGTGAAGAGAAAGGCAATAATATGGATGTTGACAAAATAGTTTAGCAAAATCGTAAAACAGAACGTAAGAGTACACAGTCTATTTTGAATGATAAATCTAATCTAAGTTTGCAAAAAGATGGTGAATTCTCTTCCAAAAAATGCAAAAAGTCATCAACTATTGTTATAAAGGATCCAATGAATCAAAACACGAGTAGTAAAGAAATTAACACATCAAACGGCTTTGGAATTGTAGCATCTACTGATGTGGTTACAAGTGAAAACTCTGAAATGGAAGTAGTAATATATAATGGTATTAAAAACAGTAATGAGACATGCAATCCAAAAAATATGCCATCTAAGGTAAATGAGTTGGATAATCAATTATCTGAGCACGTCTCTTGTAATGCCGACGACATGCACAAGCTTCCTGATCATATAGAAAACAACAAAGCTCCTAGTTCTATACAAGGTGATGATACAAATTTGACATCTAAAGATACTTGCCATGGATGAAACTGATAGTTCAAGTAGCAGTTTAAGTAAGAAGAGATGCAAAATAAATCTAATTAATCTACAAGGTGAAGAAGTAACTATCAATGGTGAATCATTTGTAGAATCTAATCCGAAATGGAATAATTTTGCCTCTCAAATAAAAATTAGATCAAAGACAAAATCAAAGAAAAACAAAAGGATGACACATGCCTTCCCGGAGGTGTTAAATCCGGGGACATTTCAAAAAATAAATAATAATTATGTCGCTTCAATTTTGGGATGTGATAGGTTTAAATTCTATGACTAGAAAAAAAGACTTATTTGATTTCATTTGTAGCAAGAAAATTAATTTTGTGGCTATTACCGAGCACAAGCTTTCTATTCGATCTATAACTAATCATGCTCTGAAATTTAACAATTGGGAGTTTATTCATAATAACACCTTGAATTGCGAAGGCATGATTATTATTACTTATGACAGAAGGTATTGGAAACATCAAATTACTAGTATAGAGGATTAG
Organism: Allium sativum; assembly: GCA_030737875.1. Lineage (NCBI taxonomy): Eukaryota > Viridiplantae > Streptophyta > Magnoliopsida > Asparagales > Amaryllidaceae > Allium > Allium sativum. Next base: position 15,840,324 of record CM060912.1, read on the forward strand.
TGCATTACCTGTCTAATTACCAATAACAGAGGTTTTCAGCTGCAAGTTTCTATTGTCCATGGTGCTAATTCTCAACGACTAAGGAAAGATATTTGGAAGCACCTTGCTTGTATTAAACCTAACAACAATTGTGCTTGGTTGTTAGCAGATGATTTTAATCATGCTATTTATGCTTAAGAAAGGAGAAGTGCAAGTCAACTCTCTCATCATGTGAGTGATGATTTTTTTCCAGTGCATTTCTAATTTGAATGTTACTAAACCTCAAACCAAGGGTAGTTTTTTACATGGAGGAGTGGAGCTAATTACAACACATTCCAGAATAGATAGAATATTTATAAATCAAAGATGTGATTCTATCTTTCCTAGTTTTGTAGCTTAATATCTAAATCATTCTACTAGTGATCATAATCATATTTTTGTGAATCTACATTGCAAAAGAAATGATCATCTTCTTACCAAAATGCCTCCTTTCAGGTACATGAATTGTGATGACCACCCACAACTACTGCACTAAACAAGAGGTATAATGCGCTGAAAGACGTGCCAAGCAGCTGTAGACGATCATCCGAGTAGGTAAACACAACACGAAACCTGTGGCAGAACTCACAGCATAAGGATAATATATAATAGAACATATACAACAGGTTGAAGTAGTGGAGCATCATATAACATGCTTTTAAACTTTCATTACATCCTGAAAGATCATCCATACATCAATACCAAAGTCTGTACATGAAGCCTCACTACAACCCTCAGAGCAAATATCAAACAGCGGAAACAGAAAAACTACATATAGTAAGAAACTGGTACGTAAGCTTCCAACTCGCCATCGATCAGCAACATCGTCTCACCAAGATATCACCTGTCACCTACTACTCAGTCTGCCCATCCAACACATGGATGAATAATCCAAGGTAATAAGAGGGAAACATAAAACCTTGAGTCACACAACGGTCTTAGTGAACGATAAAACAACTATCTAACATCATTAATAAAGTATATGGGAATAGGCAGATTTGATCCGGTTTTAAGTTGCATAAACATATGAAACAATACAAGAATTACTGGTTTTAAGTTGCAAGATTAGATCCTATGGAGATTCATATGAAAACATACTTACCATGATGTAGATTTTGGTGAAAACAACTTAAAATGATGAAATTATGATCATATATCCCATATACTTGATTGAATCCGTGTGAGAGACGCATATCACTCACCAAATCTTCGAATTAACCTGAAATCACTAAATTCTCAGTCTGAACAGCGAATAATATGCAAGTGGTTGCAAGTGTTTGCTAGTGGTTGCTCGTGGATGCATATACACACATAGGGCACTAGATCAGCTCAATCACTTCCATATTGCATTTGCATATATGTATTTGTTTATGGATTGAACTTGATTTTTTATCCTGTGGACATTGCATTTGGGTGAATGGTTGTACACTCATATAGAAATAATATGTATCATTAGGATTGCATACATATTGGACGCATGACACTAACATGATTTGCATTAAGGAGGTCAACAGAATCAGTAGATTGCTTGATTTTGCATTAAATAAGGATATATACACACATTATGCATATGATCATGAAAGCATTAGAAATCTTTTAAGGACAATGGACGCCAATGATTGAATGGTTGAGTACATATATGTTGTATGATAGGATATGCATTCTTCTTAACTTAGAGATTTCAGGGACGAAATCCTTTAAGGAGGGGAGAATGCAACACCCCGTATTTTCTGTAAACATTAATGTAACAAATCAAAGTATACTTAATTTTTAAGAGAAGTATTAAGGGAAACGGGTTATGCCAGTGCGTTCGTCTCGGAATTCTGCTTGAGATAGAGTCCGAGTTTGCGTGAATCGGACTTCGTATGAAGAAGTTATGGCCTTCGGAAGTTTCAGCTCAAATTTAAAAACAGCTCAGTTCAAATTCAACATACACAGCTGGGCTGGGCAGGAAATTTCCCGCCTAGGACCCAGGTCGACCAGGGGGTCGACCTAGGGTTCGACCTAGGGTTCGACCTAGGGGTCAACCTACCCTGGTTTGGCCAGACCAGATCTGCAACGAATTTTTGGCTTGTGTTGTGTCATTGGGGCTAGGTGGCAACTCCTGATTGGTCTGATGATGATTTTTGATGTGTTGGACGGACCTGATGGCTTCTATGATGATCTAAGGGCTCTAAAACACTCTCTACACCTATAAAAGAATGCCTAGACCTAAGGTTTCTCCACACAAATTCTTTTAGGTGTCTACATGTTGTTTCTCTCTAGCCTCCACCATTAAAATAAATCTTATTCTCCATTAAAACAAATTATAGTTCTTCTTCAAATTGGAGATTCAAATCAAGTTAAAGCTTCAAGTTGGACCATAAGCATTCCACTTCAAGCAACATCACTCGAATCATAGCAAATCACCTTTTCTAAACCGATCACTGTAAGTTCGGTTATTCCTTAGATTTGAACGTGTAATTGGAATTGTGAATTTTATGAATCAAAATATAGAACTATACCAATTTGCAAGTTAATTATCTTTGATTCGTGCTTATATCAAATCGAAAGTTATCTATGCCTTTGGATCTGATTTACGACTATGACTACGAGACTTTTGCCTAAGACTATGACTATGAGACTTTTTCCTAAGACTATGACTATGAGACTTTTGCCTAAGACTATGACTATGAAACTGTTGCCTATGAAGCTATTGCCTATGACTATAACTATGACTATGAGACCTTTGTCTAAGACTATGGCCATGAACTGTCGCCTATGAAATTATTGCCTACGACTATGAATCATAACTATGAGACTATTGCCTATGACATTGGTTAAGAAATTATTGTGATTAGTCGCCCATGACTATTGTGGTTAATTACCTATGACTATTGTAGTTAGTTGCTTATGACTATTCCCATTGTTACAATTAACCGATCATGTTGTACCTTGAACTGGCATTATGTTGGACCAAATCACCTAAGCTTATTCCCTTGATTATGTGGATCTCATATTTAGTGTGTAACTTGGCTAGTTTATTCTTATTCACTATTACGTACATCGAACCTGTTGGAGCCATTATTTTTGCATGCCTAATCTTTTATATCAATTCTTGTGCTTATCCCCTGTTCCTTTTGATTAGTGCCATTTCATGAGTACGTAGAAAACTTGTGAAATCATGTTTTACGTACGATTATGATGCGAGGATTGGGCGTAGCTTAATTAAGTTAATTTGGCATAATAAATATGTTGGCATAATCTAAATTTGCTATAATAGCGAATGATTTACATGCATATTAGATTTGGGCATAAATTGATAAATTTAATTGGCCGCAAAGTGTGTAATTGGCATGTAAACAAGGTTTTGGACATAAACAGTAAACTAGAATATTAAATCTAGTTTTGACATGAACCGCAAATTGGAATATTAATCTAGATTGGGCATGAATTGAAAAAAGGGAATATTAAATCTAAATTGGTATAAACCGCAAGTTGGGTTAATTGATTGGTAAATCAAGTTTTGGCATAGAATATAAGTATGTTAATTTGCATGAAAGTTGAATATGATCTAGGCTAAATTGGTTTACGGAAAAATTTGCATAAATAGTAAATATGTAAATTTAGTAAAAGACGAATATGCCTAACCCGAGGTTAGACTGAGTTGTGGTGTAAAACTGCCCGGAACTGACCGTCACATCCAGTGACCACAACAATACCTGTCTAATGTGGGTGGTTAGTGCATCAAGCCCAAAAAGACCTGAGGTTAAACTGAGTTGTGGTGTAAACCTGTCCGGAACCGACCAGCACATCTAGTAACCACCACAATATCTGTCTAATGTGAGTGGTTGGTGCTTTAATTAATTAATTAATTAAGGCTCATGAATAAATCAAGCTAGAAATGGTGAGGTTAAGTAACTAGGAAACACTTAACTATAATAACATGTTAACAAAGACAAGAAGGGTGGGGTTAAGTAATCAAGAAAACACTTAGCCAATTCAACATGTTAACTAGACAAGGTTGATAGGGGTCAAGTTAATTTGGACACTTAACCAACTTAGCATGTTAACAAGGCAAGACTTGTGGGGGGTTAAGTTATTGAGGGAACACTTAACCATAATAACATGTTAACTAGACAAGTGGGTAAGGTTAAGTAAGCGTTTAACATGCTAGCTAGACTAGATGGTGAGGTTAAGTAAATTTAGAACACTTAACCGTCATAACATGTTAACTAGGCAAGTGGGTGAGGTTAAGTAAAATAAGAACACTTAACTATCATAATATGTTAATTAGACAAGTGGGTGAGGTTAAGTTAATAGGACACACTTAACCTATATATATATATATATATATATATATATATATATATAACATGATGTGTGATAGGGTTAAGTAACACAAGAGGAACACTTAACCAAAATATATATAACATGATATGTGATAGGGGTTAAGTAACACAAGGGGAACACTTAACCAATATATATATATATATATATATATATATATATAACATGATGTGTGGGCAGGTTAAGTTAACTTGAATGAATGGATAACACTTAACCAAGAATATATATCAACTTGAATCAGTGGAAGGGTTAAGTACATATCGGGATCGGTTGGTAATATTAGTACATATAGGCCCACAAACTTAACCATTAAATAAACATGCTTGAACCAATGGAAGGCTTAAGTACATATCGGGATCGGTGGATAATATTAGTACATACAGGCCCACATACTTAACCATTAAATAGACATCTTGAATCGGTAGGAGGGTTAAGTACATCACGTGTAGGTGGGTAATATTGTATATATATAGGCCCACAAACTTAACCAGTAGGAAACCCTAGCAACCGGGACCCATTTCAGCAGTAACCCACATAGATGTATCACGGTACCCTGAGCTAGGCAGGGTGGGGCACGATTACTGGGCTGATTATAAGCGGTCAAAATAGCGGCAGGGGGTACGTCAGTGTAGGTTCCGACGATTTATAGGCGTGCACGTACTCCGGAGTGGAAAAAGCAGGCACTGGGTACTAGGAGTTATACACTGTGCATCTTGAATCGTGTCGGGTCGCTATCATAAGGCTTGATACACCTTATGGTGGGGCCAGCACAGAGTATCTACACGCAAGAGAGGGCCGACTGACACAGACACATGGAAAATTAATACAAAGTAGGTAGCATAATCCCTAGTTGGACCTAGGTCTCGTAAACCCTGAATCCGAGAAGCGTTCAATAGGTAGCATAAACCCCTGTGGCCCTGGGTAGCGTAAAACTGGTTGAATCTAGGAAGTGCTCAATAGTAAACCCTAGATTAGATCTAGGTAATAAATTAATCCCCATAATAGATGTACACCTGAAGACAACCGCAAATACGGGGATTAGGACCACGTTATCATATGATCATAGATTACTAATTTGGACACTAGTAGGTAGCGCAGAGATATAGAAATCAGTATAACAGGGTAGTTGCGAAGCAGAGGGGTAGAAGCACATTCAGTTCATCAGTACATTTAGTTTATTGGTACATTCAGTTTATTTTTCCATATCCCATGCTTACCCCCATGTTATCTTGTTACTATGGTTTAGTCTTATATTTAGTTTATTCATGTCATGACCCTTTTCCTCATTTAAATACTAAGAATCACTGGACTTACCAGACTTTATGTTTGACCTAGTTTGCTTTCGCCTCTTTTCTTCCATCCCCCCCCCCCAAGGTAGTCAGGGAGGGTAAAGCTCAGCTCATTTTGGTGCTGTTACTCTTTCCGAGCTTGAAGATTCTTTGGCGCATTGCTTTGAACTCCATTTTCTACTGCTATGGCTAGCTCATGCTTTATTGGAGAATATCATTGTCAGTTTGTGCTTCTTATATATTAAACAAGACAGATGCTTTCTTGTAATAAGTATTGGTGTTGTAAAACAATCTTTGTACAAGTTGTTTTAATCAAGAAAGGTTATTTATTTTTCGCTGCTTTATTTTTCTGTCTTGTAATTTTTCTACATCTTGCACTAAAAATGTTCCACCAAAGTTAAGGCATTCCCTTTGTGAGTGACCTTAACGGAGGTGGGGTGTTTCATTTAGAGTGCGATAAATTTATTTGGAAATTTCAAACCATCCAAAAATATGTTTTCACAACGTACTTGGCTTGTCTAGATAAACCTTAATAAGTAAACGGCATTCAATTCCCACTAGTATTTGCAAACTCTATGACCGTGAGGAAGAATCAAGAGATCATCTTTTATTCAAATGCAATTGCTCGAGATTTATTCAGGATAAAGTCAACAAATTCCTCAACCTTAACACTATTAGAAAGCATAACGTATTATTTGACTTAAATGAACTCATTAAGAGCACGTATCACAAGAAGGGTTTATAGAATAGTGCTAGAATTGCGTTCATAACTATAGTCACTCATATTTGGAGAGAGCGACGCAGAAAATTTTTCGACAACACATCGATTTCTCAAGAAATTAAGGCGACCATTATCGTTGCTGAAACTAATTCCCTAATCTTTATGTTTAAATACAAGGAAAAGGTGGAATCAAAGCTTACCCGGAGCTATTATTGTCACCATGAGAAGAAAATAGATTGAACGCGAATGGAGAATCCAGGAATGAACTGCCATTACTTTTCTTTTTGAGGTTGGAATTGGAGATGTTGGTTTGTGGATAAGTATGTCTGTTTTTTTTTTTTTTTTTTTTTTTTTTTTTTTTTTATAGGCACACTTTAGCTTTGAACATTTCTGTCGGTTGTTTATTTCAAAGTGTGCTTTTTTCCCTTTTTCTATCATTAGTTTTGTATATATATCTTGTTGTATGGCACACTTTGTTTCCTTGTATCTCTCTATTTTGTAATAAAGTACCTTTGTCTTTCAAAAAAAATACTTGCCAAGCACATGTCAATATATATCAACATCCTCTGATTAACCCAATCTATTAAATAATATTAAAATAGAACCTTTTAAAGCCCTCTCATTATTTCTAAGAGTTTTTTCTCTTCTCCTTAATTCTCTATAGATATTTCATTTTTAATTTAATTTATCACTTTACACTAATTTACCATTTCTCTCGCATTACATTACTTCTTCTATCATTTTACATTTTGATATGGACATTTCAAATTTTACGCAATTATTTATTAACAGTTAGCTTCTAACACTTTACATTTAAGTCCACATATTTAAATTAACTACAAAATCCAAAATTTTTGTAATTTAAATGAATTTAATTAGCTAATATTTCTTTTAAAAGTGACAATTTTTTTTTTTTTGACTCTGCATATTGACACTTCAAATTTTCTTTAATCATTTAAATCTTTTTCAATTCTTTTTTAATATTTTACATTTAGTACCATATTTTACAATTAATTACATGATATTAACATTATTTAAATAACTTTAGCAAACTATTATTCATTAATTCGCTTAATAAGTCACATCAAGTTTAACCATATTCATATTAACAAAAATAAAATAAAAAAGGTCTAAATATAAATACGTCAATCATGTAATATAAAATATACACATAATGGCAAATTCTATTCAAACACCGTAAATTGCTTTACTTACACCATGAGATTTTAAATAAAATTTCAGACCAAAATGACCTTATTAAAAGGAATCAATATTTAAGAATGAAAACATATACAATTCTCCCTTGTTTGCATTATGTATTCTCCATATAATTTCTCTTCTAAAGTTAGTAAATTATAAATTAATTTATATCACTGGTTAAATTAAATTTAAATTTCTTTTGAGGATTGAAAAATATTCATATCATTACAGGCAACAATTATATACAGTCAACTTCAACCGTTTTCACTTTAATTAAATATAAAATTTAAAACTAATTGCTAAAATTAATGTTATACAAAGTATTAAAAGTTCTTCAATCTTTCATTCAAATCTAATCATGTTTTAATTTAACAAAAAAATTTAACTATTTTAATTTTCTAATATTTAAAAAAATAAGTTCAAATTTTCGTCATCTAAAATTAGAAGTGATTTAAAAAATAAAACAATCAAATAATTTAAAATACTAGTGTTAGAAAATAAAGTTTTTTTTAGTTTTAGGTAAATATATTGCAATGAATTCCCAGTTTTATGTAATTTAGTTTTAAGGTTAAAGAGGAAAGGTGATGAAAATATAAATGGGTAATTTGGTGAAATACACAGTGTATGAAAAGAATTTTTTGGTGTATGCTATTTTATTTCATGTTACGGTGTGTGTTAAGGAATTATAGGTGTATGAATAGAATTAGCCACACATAATTAACCATCACAAGTTCAAAGTTGAACTCATTTGCATCAATATACTTACCATGTATTGCGTGGTAATATTAATGTCAAACGCCTACATTTTAAAATTTACTTAGTCAATTACAAAGCACCTCACAATATCAATTAACATTGTACAAATAAGTCAATATGTCTAATTTAATTATAAGATTTTGAATTTAATAAATGAATATCAATCGATAAATTGTTGTAAATTCATCAAATTAACGCCAGTGTGATGTTTTAATAAAAAATGGAAAAAATTAGATTTTCTTTCAAATATAATGTTAAATAAGTTATAGAGCTTAAATAATATACGCAAACAATAATAAAAAAATTTAATGTAGTATATATTTATCTCAATAGATTTATCATAAATCTGAGAAAGCAATTTCCGCTTTAACTACCTGCATTTTAACATTTAAACAATTATTTGCTGAACTTCCCAATTCTTTCGTGATATTTTATATTTCAATTCATATATTTAAGCTACTCATGAAATTTGAAATTATATTTATTTAAATAATCTTTAGAGATTATGTAGTCCATTTTTCTAATACTTCTTAAATATGCATGCCAATTTTACTATGTATATTCATATTAGAAAAGATAGTTTACCATGCAACTATAAAGATGTGCAAAGGACATAACATGAACTATGTATATCTACAGTAATGACAAAGTTATTTTGTAAATTAGTTATAATTAATTTATATCAAGAATTTACTATATATTATATCATAAAATTATTTTTGAACATCAACAACTCCACAACAAATTTATACATCTATTGCAAAAAGTGTTGAGATGATTTTTTGCCGAAGCTGTCACATGTCAAGTATTTGGTGAGCGACGCGCTCAAGCGTCAAAAAGCACAAAGCAGCAGGGTCGAAGTAACGTCGCAAATGCAAGGAGACCCGAAGCCTTTATCAGATGGCCTCTTACGGGCCCAATGAACTCTTAAGCAAACCGTCATCCGAGACAAAGGCGAGCCGTGCTCCGAGCCGAAGGCGAGTCATTCTCCGAGCCGAAGGCGAGCCGTCAAGTGGGTCCGGGCGCAGCGCCGGTGGGGGTCCGGGGCCTCAGAGTCCCGACAGCGATCGACCTAGCCGGTTAGGTCAAAACTGTGGGCACCGCCCGATTCATACGATTTTCTCTATGCCGGAAGCTCAGATTCCTTCACTTCGGACCAGTAAAACCGCTGGTTCTGTGACACCCAAACTTCCCCGTAAAGAAAAGCCCGGATAGAGTTGAGAACACAACAAATCAGAATGCAAACAGAAGAACATTTTCATTGCTTATTACAACAATTTACATCAGAGTACAAGAATATACAGAGTATGAACAAATAATATACATTTGATAAATATCAGAGATTTACAAATTATTATGCAGCGGAAAATAATACAAAACACAACTGAAAGAGATAAACGGATACAAAGCATTCCGAATATAGCTCCAGCCGTAAATCAGGATCCTATGAATAAAAATCTGCAAAACCAAAACTACTAGCTGCCCGTTTGGAAATTAGGGGCACCCAGAGTTTAGGTTAAAACAATAAACTCCAGGTCAGTCATGTGACTGGTGTGAGAGCTAAAACAGTCAGTAAATCTTTACTTGAAAAATAAAGTAAATCAAGGGACCACGCCGTATAACATGGAACGGGTTTCCTCCCAAGAATACCAGTGCGTAAACAAACAGTGCAATGCTTTTTTGGAAAAATGAAGCTATTATAAGACCCAGGTCCTATCACACAATTCAACGCAAGACGGAGGATAGAGTTTTCCCTTATAATAGCCAAACATGCTTGGTACGTTTAAAACAAATCATTTGATACTATTATAAGTGCATAGTGTATAAAACAACTTGAAATATAAATGTATCAATCCTAGACGGCATGGGTACCATATATCATGTCGCCATACTAGTTCTAAAATTTAAAACCGCACCATGTCGTATTGCAAGTTGGATTTCCATCTGTGAACCAAGGCAAGGGATGTCCTTACCACTTTGAGACTGTCTAGTCCGAGCCTCAGGAACAGCCCCAACTGCACCTAGGAAAATGCAGGGCCGACCCACATATTAAGTGAATTATTATGCCTAAACACACGTTTCCCCGCCCCATAGGGCGTAAATCCATCGGCACCGTAGTGACCGATATATTCGAGGCGCCTCGCATTCCAACAACCACATAGGTAAAAATTATAAAATGTCAGGGCGTGCAAAACCCTAACACCACCTCTAGTTAGAAAGAAACGTGTCACCCTCCCTTCCGTCCTTCATCCCGCTTCTGGTTCATACTAGGGTATGAAGCTCGCGAATTAACGCTATACACAAGGCGGCGCTATATTAAAGTTATGCTTTGATCATCAACCACAAGGCTATGCTTTTCAACAAAAGCCTTGATCACTGCCTCTCAGCATGCCACACGGGCAATTCATGCCATGCGACTTATGTCTATCGATATACAACCTCTGAGCTCGTACGTCTCAGAGAAGGGTGTTAAGCAAGAGAATAAATTCTCTGCCACCAAACAAATGTATATTTAATAGGGATCAATCATCACAGAATAAAATCCAATGTCAGACTCACAGTCCATTTACAAGTTCATTCTAGGTCTGAACGAAACTGGAGGCATCTTATTCCTCGTCCCATATGTCCAATATAGGAGAGGGGCCCTCACATATCCATCGATCTTCAAGTACGTCTGGACGATCGCCACTTATTACCTCGTCTTGGGTGTACAACCCAATTAAGACATCAGTAATCATCCAAACGATGTGTAGACCTCCGGTCTTCAACCATCGTCTTCATCGTCGACATATCATCGAATCAGTTATTCAGAATGGGATAAACCCGGTCTTTCCGAATAACTCGCGTATTTTATAAGCAAATGTTACACAAACACAACATACACCTCACTCCAATCCAGAATATTCTTATATTCAAAATATTCACATTTCTAGGGAAAGGTTCCCATTAATTTTATCAAAGATAAATTCTTTTAAATTTATTCTTTAATCTTCCTTTGGATATTAAACCAAATTAAGATTTATCCAAACTAGTCGGGATTAGCAAACCTTACCGAAGTAATCATTTATTATATTTCCAAATCTCAACCTATTCATCCTATGGAGCAAAAGTGGAAATACTCCATATCTAACACCACAGTGTTACCGACAAATATCAATTACCATTTCACGTTCAAATCTAATTAAAGATTTTAACTATCGCTTGGAGCAAAACTGGTGATACTCCATTCTCGATCATTTCTCAGATTTGATAATTTAAATTATCAAATCCCCATTTCAATCTAATTAAAGATTTATTAAAACTCCACTTAGTTTTAATCTTCCCAAAAATCAATATTAATGATTACTTAACTTTGGGAAATCAAATGCTGTCTTTAACTGGGTTAAAGAACCAATGTCATTTAAAACACGGTTCATGATAAACCCAAAATCACATTCCATTAATTATGGAATCTCCACGGAAAACAGATCAATATATAATCGATATCAATTTCCGTATCCGACTAATAATATAAATGGAAAAACGGCAAAGCCTTTTAAATTCCATATATAATAACAGTCTTCCTCCACAGAAGCTCACTTCAATTATTACCAAATCGAATTCCACTCCAATTAAATATTAATTAATTGGAAAACTTTACTTTGGAAAAACCCATTAAATCTTAATATAAGATTCATATATTCCAAATCACATTTCTCCGTTAATCGGGTTAAAGAACAAGTGTCGTTAAAAACACAGTTCACAGTAAAACCAATTCACATTCCATTTCAATTCCAATTAAATGTTAATTAATTGGTAATTCTCCTTTAAATCTTAATTAAAAGATTTATTCTTTTCACACAGGGTTTAAGAACAGTTTTATTCAAGACACCGTTCACAAAAAATCCAAAATCCCATTTGATATTAAGTACAAGGCTCTGAATAGAAAATATATCGGCTTATATTCAATATCAAATTTTGAAATCAACAAATATTGTATTGGAATAACGATATATATATATCTTCCAATTTTCTCCACAACATCCGTATAATCACGAAATCCAATATTGAAATTTTCCGAAGATAATTTCGATTCAAATTCATTCCAATTCACATATTGGAAATTCTGGTTATTTTTTAAACCACTTCAAATCCAATTTATTTACTTAAAAATATCGGATTATAATTCTGGTTCATAACTAGTTCATTTTGATAAAAATATATTTTTATCTTTTCAAATATGGAATTTTTCGTTCAAATTCTTTCCAAAACATTTATTATGATTTTACACAAATTATTAATATTTTTAATAATTTTATCAAGGCCCGTTTAGTCGATTTCCATAAACGGTCATCGAACTACACTTACAGTGACCTTTTCCAAATTCGATTTGGACATAATTCCAAATCCAGACGTTAGATTTCAAATTTCTGATATTTGTTCGAAAGATCTTTTTGATACAAACCCAATGGTTCTGGTTTTAGGAGAATCCAATGGTTAGATCTCCCGTAACGTCAATTCGAAGTCAATGGTCAAAATTCGCGAACGGTCGTTGTGCGGCGCGTTCTATTCAGGCCATTAAATATATATAATATATAATATATATTTCATCGATTTCCATTTAAAACGTATTTTATAAATCGTTTCAAATTTGTTTTAAAAACGATTCCAACTTCATTTTTAATTTTAAATCAAAATTGAATATTCCTTATCATTAATATATAAATGATAATATTTTCAAAACATTATATTTTGAAATCGTTTCCTTTTCGAAATTCATTATAAAAATGAATAAAATCAATATAAATATCGTTCACGTCAAAATGGCGTTAATCTAATCAACACGGCTACATATATTTCAATATGTTCATGTCCATCCAAAATCGGACATCAAAATCATATTTTGATTCTCTTCTGAATATTATTTCAAAATATTTGTTATTTTAAAATATTCGTCCTTTCTGAACTGGAATCAGACACAGTCAATTACCATATAATGTTATTTATATAGATTTCATACAACACATGTACAGAACAACTATGATAAACAATCAACCATCATCCAGAGTGCATTACACAATTGCATAAGCGTTAAATATGAATAATTAACGCTTATAACAGTCTGTCAACCCATCGATTGACATACAACTAAATATTGGGATTGGTGTATGTCCAATATCATCCCAATACTCGTGTGGGGTTTTCAAACAACAAACACTGATTATTATTTGTGCAGTTGGGCGATGTGTAAAATATATCGTCCCAATCCATATCAGTCAAATGTGTGTATATAAACAAATCGTCTGATTTGTAAATGAATATTTATTTTATTCATATACACATTAAAAATTATATTTTTAACTATAAAATATTTATTTCATCTCATGAATATTTTATATTCCATTCCACATCAAAATCAAATTTCACAACACATTATAATCAAACAAGTCGTCCATGGTCTGTAGACGAGGAGGAGCAATTCATATATGCTGTTATAACATAAATAACTGTACATAAAATTATAGTGAGGAGTTCTCACCTTGGGTTTCCACTCCGTCTTTCTTTATTTTTAAACGGTTTGGATTTGGATTCGTTTCCAGTCGGTTCCATCGCAATGTGTTTCACACGATTTTTATTCAAAATCATTCTTTTAACAACTCTACTATATATATATATATAAATCCAATTTTTATTATCGTCGCATATATGTAAAAATCACATTTTTATAACGCTACTGTATATATAAAAATCATATTTTTATACTGATATTTATATTATAAAAGTCACATTTTTATTCTGTTATTGTATAAATAAAAATCATATTTTTATTCCGATGTTTACACTATATAAATCATATTTTTATTTCGATGTTTACATTATAAAAATCATATTTTTATTTTGATGTTTACATTACAAAAATCATATTTTTATTTCGATGTTTACACAATAAAAATCATATTTTATTTCGATGTTTACACTATAAAAATCATATTTTTATTCCAAAACCATACATGTAAAATCGTATATTTATTCGAACGTTATGTATATAAAAAACCACAACTTTATATGTTATTTATATAAATAAAAATAAAATCTTTACGTGTTATATATATAAATAAAAATCAACTTTTTATATGTTATATATATAAATAAAAATCAAATTTTTACGATATAAAAAATCAAATCTTTACGTGTTATCAAAAACCAAATCTTTACGTGTTATTAAAAATCAAATCTTTACAATGCGAATTATATATATAAACTAAAAACTGAGTTTAAACAATGTATTTACATTAAAAACTGAATTTAATATAAAATAAAAAGGAGAAGCTCACTGTTTTCAATCGAGAGGGGGGTGGCGGCTTTCGCTGTCGGACTGCACGGAGGAAGGGGTGGCGCAACTGTCGAGGTGAGGCCATAGGCGGCTAGGGCTTCGCCATTTTGGGGGCTTAGGGGTGATGTGTCTTTGATGGGAGAAGAGAGAGAAGCAAAGGGGAGAGCGCCGACGATTGGAGGGGGAGGGGGAGAGAGCGGCGACGGAGGGCTAGCGCTAGGCGCGGCGGTGGACGGAAAAAATGGGGGAGGGTGGCGCATTTCTTCGATCGTTTGTTTTTTTCCTTTTCAGATCTGAAAGTAACTGGGGAAGGAGAGAGAAACGATGGAGGGGGTATTTAAATATATAAATAATATAATAATTTAATATTATTTTTACAATAAAAGTTGACTTTGTATACGAACTCCAAATGAGACCCAACGACTGTCGCCCCTAACTAATTACCCCCATTCCGAACACAATTGGATATGTTTTGCAACCTAATTTGGCTATTACGATCAGTTTCCGCTAAAATTAAAATATAAATCAGTATGTATTTAATTTGAACGTACATTTTAAATTACCGGGGCCACATACTAGCTCCAAAATTTTCAGAAAAATAAATGTGGTTATGTTTTGAGAATACGGTCCTAACAAAACTAATTTCATCAAATTTGGTGACCATTTGAAAAACGGTCATTTTCTAGTCGATTAAATTCAAACTGAAATGACCAAACAGGTTTAAATTCACCATGCTCACATATTGATTCCAAAAATTATGAAAATTGGAATCTAGTAATAATTTAACATTTCGGATCCAACAAAAGTGGTTTCGTCAAAAACGGAGGTTGTTTGCAAAATGACTATTTTTAAGGTATATTTCCATAACGACTATTCTGAATTTTCACCTGGACATAACTTTTTATTCCCGCTATGAAATTTCAATTTTTCGGATTTGCTGGAAAGATATTTTCAAATAGATTCAAATATTTCTGGTTTCACTAAAATCCGGTTTATTTTGAATCTTGTACATTCATTTGAAATTTGAAATCGAATTTTCAAACTACCGCGCCATTTCCAATTCCTTTTATAATTAAAATAAATATTTATATTCTAATTTCGATTTAAATAAATATATACATTCTAATTCTATTCAAAATAAATTTCTAGTTGTTATTATTTAAAATAATTCATTTTAAATATTCAAAATTCATTAAAATTGCCAAAATAAATTTTTTAAATTGGTTTTGATTTTCCGGGTTGTTAAAATCTCAACTCACTTAAAAACTTTTCATCCTCGAAAAGGAACGGAGTTGATAGTTGTTTAACTAATCAACTCAACTTTCATTCTGGCATTCATTCTTCAACTTTTTAGTTTCTAAAAACTTTTCAAAATTTTCAAAAATATGGCTAACACCCTAAATTTTAAAAAAAAATCGCCATAGCCTCCTTTATACTGGGAGACATTTAAAACCATTACTTGACTCACAGGGCCCTCATCAGTCCAAAGGAAAATGCTAAGCAGCCAGCCTTAGGCTCATAAACATCTTTAAAACAAAAGGAAAATGCTAAGTGGCCAGCCTTAGGCTCATAAACATCTTTAAAACAAACGGAAAATGCCAAGCGGCCAGCCTTAGGCTCATAAACCTTTAAAAGAAAAAGAAAACTAGTAAACACGTACCTATTTGTCGGGCATAAAATTTTATTCCTCTTATTTGCGTACCTGCTATGACCTGTTCAATGTATATATATGTATATGCATGCAATTCCAAACAATTTTCAATTCAGTTCAAAATTTGATTCAATTTGGCTTATTGGTTCAAAATTTTTATTTATCAAACCACTAATCAAACAAACAATCAGCAATCAATTAGTGGATTATCGTTTCAAACACATAAATTGTTATATATACTAAAAATCCATTTTTCAAATCACAACAATAAATCCTATCTAGTTTTGGTTCTCACACTACTAGTCAATTGGAAATATATAGATATTCCACCTTCGAAACTCAGACACAAACGACTGATGTTGTATATTCATCAATAGTTTCATCTCCGGGCGACTAGAGTGTGATTCTATATCTATCCAGTATATTTGAGGCTTCGAATACACATTGATTACGCGTATATTCAAATTCTCCATATACTCGACTTTCCAAATTCAATATAAAATAAATATTCAAATGCGAAAAATAAGGCTTAAATTTCAAAACAAAATTTGTTTTCATTTTTATTTTAAAAATAACACTCTTCACACTCATTCTAGGATACTACTGATCCTATCTCTAACGAGTCATTCTCATTGGATATTACTAATCCAATCTCTGATGAATTCTTTCGTTCGGTTCTAATGTGCCTTGTTCTCGAGCCCTGTAAACTAAAGCTCTGATACCAAACTGTGACGACCCAAACTTCCCAATAAAGAAAAGCCCGGATTGAGTTGAGAACACGACAAATCAGAACGCAAACAGAAGAACATTTCATTTCTTATTACAACAATTTACATCAAAGTACAAGAATATACAGAGTATGAACAAATAATATACATTTGATAAATATCAGAGATTTACAAATTATTATGCAGCGGAAAATAATACAAAACACAACTGAAAGAGATAAACAGATACAGAGCATTCTGAATATAGCTCCAGCTATAAATCAGGATCCTGTGAATATAAATATGCAAAGCCAAAACTACTAGTTGCGCGTGTGGAAAATAGGGGCACCCAGAGTTTAGGTTAAAACAGTAAACTCCAGGTCAGTCATGTGACTGGTGTGAGAACTAAAACAGTTATTAAATCTTTACTTTAAAAATAAAGTAAATCAAGGGACCACGCCATATGACACGGAGCGTGTTTCCTCCCAAGAATACCAGTACATAAACAAACAACGCAATGCTTTTTTTGAAAAAATGAAGCTATTATAAGACCCAAGTCCCCATCACACAATGCAACGCAAGCCAAAGGATAGGGTTTTCCCTTATAATAGTCAAACATGCTTGGTACATTTAGAACAAGTCATTTAATACTATTATAAGTGCATAGTGTATAAAACAACTTCAAATATAAATGTATCAATCCTAGATGGCATGGGTACCATATATTATGTCGCCATACTAGTTCTACAATTTAAAACTGCACCATGTCGTATTGGAAGTTGGATTTCCATCTGTGAACCAAGGCAAGGGATCATCCTTACCGCTTCGAGACTGTCTAGCCCGAGCCTTAGGAACAGCCGCAACTGCACCTAGGAAAATGCAGGGTCGGTCCACATATTAAGTGGATTATTATGCCTGAACACATGTTTCCCCGCCCTATGGGGCGTAAATCTATCGGCACCGTAGTGACCGATATACCCGAGGCGCCTCGCATTCCAACAACCACATAGGTAAAAATATAAAATATCAGGGCGTGCAAAACCCCAACACCTCCTCTAGCTAGAAAGAAACGTGTCGTCCTCCCTGTCGTCCCTCATCCAGTTTCTGGTTCGTACCGGGGTGTGAAGCTCGCGAATTAACGCTAAACACAAAGCGACGCTATATTAAAGCTATGCTTTGATCATCAAACACAAGGCTCTGCTTTTCAACAAAAGCCTTGATCACTGCCTCTCAGCATGCCACACAGGCAATTCACGCTATGCGACTGATGCCTATCGATATACAACCTCTGAGCTCATACGTCTCAGAGAAGGGTGTTAAGCAAGAGAATAAATTCTCTGCCACCAAACAAATGTATATTTAACAGGGATCAATCAGCACAGAATAAAATCCAATTCAGACACACAGTCCATTTACAAGTTCATTCTAGGTTTGAATGAAACCGGAGGCATCTTATTCCTCGTCCCATATGTCCAATACAGGAGAGGGGCCCTCGCATACCCGTCGATCTTCAAGTACGTCTGGACGATCGCCACTTATTACCTCATCTTGGGTGTACTGCCCAATCAAGACATCAGTAATCATCCAAACGATGTGAAGACCTCCGTTCTTCAACCACCGTCTTCATCGTTGACATATCGTCGAATCAATTATTCATAATGGGATAAACCGGGTCTTTCCGAATAACTCGCGTATTTTATAAGTAAGTGTTACACAAACATAACATACACCTCGTTCCAATCCAGAATATTCTTATATTCAAATATTCACATTTTTAGGAAAAGGTTCCCATTAATTTTATCAAAGATGAATTCTTTTAAATTTATTCTTTAATCTTCCTTTGAATATCAAACCAAATTAAGTTTTATCCAAACTAGTTGGGATTAGCCAACCTTACCGAAGTAATCATTTATTATATTTCCCAATCCCAACCTATTCATCTCATGGAGCAAAAATGGTAATACTCCATATCTAACACCACAGTGTTACCGGTAAATATTAATTACCATTTCAAGTTCAAATCTAATTAAAGATTTTAACTATTGCTTGGAGCAAAACTGGTGATACTCCATTCTCGATCATTTCTCAGATTTGATAATTTAAATTATCAAATCCCCATTTCAATCTAATTAAAGATTTATTAAAACTCCACTTAGTTTTAATCTTCCTACAAATCAACATTAATGATTACTTAACTTTGGGAAATCAAATCCTGTCTTTAAATGGGTTAAAGAACCAATGTCATTTAAAACACGGTTCATGATAAACTCAAAATCACATTCCATTAATTATGGAATTTTCACGGAAAACAGATCAATATATAATCAATATCGATTTCCGTATCCGACTAATAATATAAAGGGAATAATGGCAAAGCCTTTTAAATTCCATATATAATAACAATCTTCCTCCACAGAAGCTCACTTCGATTATTACCAAATCGAATTCCATTCCATTCCAATTAAATATTAATTAATTGGAAAACTTTACTTTGGAAAAACCCATTAAATCTTAACATAAGATTCGTATATTCCAAATCACATTTATCTGTTAATCGGGTTAAAGAACAAGTGTCGTTAAAAACATAGTTCACAATAAACCCAATTCACATTCCATTTCAATTCCAATTAAATGTTAATTAATTGGTAATTCTTCTTTAAACTTAATTAAATGATTTATTCTTTTCACACATGGTTTAAGAATAATGTTATTTAAGACACCGTTTACAATAAAGCCAAAATCCCATTTGATATTAAGTACAAGGCTCTGAATAGAAAATATATCGGCTTATATTCAATATCAAATTCTAAAATCAACAAATATTGTATTGGAATAACGATATAGATATCTTCAGATTTTCTCCGCAATATCTATATAATCACGGAATCCAATATCGAAATTTTCCGAAGATAATTTCGATTCAAATTCATTCCAATTCACATATTGGAAATTCTGGTTATTTTTAAAACCACTTCAAATCCAATTTATTTACTTAAAAATATTAGATTATAATTCTAGTTCATAACTAGTTCATTTCGATAAAAATATATTTTTATCTTTTCAAATATGGAAATTTTCGTTCAAACTCTTTCCAAATCATTTATTATGATTATGCACAAATTACTAATATTTTGAATAATATTATCAAGGCCCATTTAGTCGATTTCCATAAACGGTCATCGAACTGCACTTACAGTGACCTTTTCCAAATTTGACTTGGACATAATTCCAAATCCAGACGTTAGATTTCAAATTTTTGATATTTGTTGGAAAGCTCTTTTCGATATGAACCCAATGGTTCCGGTTTTAGGAGAATCCGACGATCGGATCTCCCGTAACGTCAATTCGAAGTCAATGGTCAAAATTCGCGAACGGTCGCTGCGCGTTCTATTCAGGCCATTAAATATATATAATATATAATATATATTTCATCGATTTCCATTTAAAACGTATTTTATAAATCGTTTCAAATTCGTTTTAAAAACGATTCCAACTTCATTTTTAATTTTAAATCAAAATTGAATATACCTTATCATTAATATATAAATGATAATATTTTCAAAACATTATATTTTGAAATCGTTTCCTTTTCGATATTCATTATAAAAATGAATAAAATCAATATAAATATCGTTCACGTCAAAATGGCGTTATTCTAATCAACATGGCTTCATATATTTCAATATGTTCGTGTCCATCCAAAATCGGACATCAAAATCAGATTTTGATTCTCTTCTGAATATTATTTAAAATATTCATTATTTTAGAATATTCGTTATTTTAAAATATTCATCCTTTCCGAACTGGAATCAAACACAGTCAATTACCATATAATGTTATTTATATGGATTTCATACAACACATGTACATAACAACCATGATAAACAATCAACCATCATTCAGAGTGCATTACACAACTGCATAAGCGTTAAATATGAATAATTAATGCTTACAACAGTCTGTCAACCCATCGATTGACATACAACTAAATATTGGGATTAGTGTATGTCCAATATCATCCCAATACCCGTGTAGGGTTTTCAAACAATAAACACTGATTATTATTTGTGCAGTTGGGTGATGTGTAAAATATATCGTCCTAATCCATATCAGTCAAATGTGTGTATATAAACAAATCATCCGATTTGTAAATGAATATTTATTTTATTCGTATACACATTAAAAATTATATTTTTAACTATAAAATATTTATTTCATCTCATGAATATTTTATATTCCATTCCACATCACAATCAATTTTCACAACACATTATAATCAAACAAGTCGTCCATGGTCTGTAGACGACGAGGAGCAGTTCATATATGCAGTTATAACATAAATAACTGTACAAAAAATTATAGTGAGGAGTTCTCACCTTGGGTTTCCACTCCGTCTTTCTTTATTTTTAAACGGTTTGGATTTGGATTCGTTTCCAATCGGTTCCATCGCAATGTGTTTCACACGATTTTTATTAAAAATCGTTCTTTTAACAACTCTACTATATATATAAAAATCCAATTTTTATTACCGCCGCATTTATATAAAAATCACATTTTTTATAACGCTACTGTATATATAAAAATCATATTTTTATACTGATGTTTATATTATAAAAGTCACAATTTTATTCTGTTATTGTATAAATAAAAATCATAATTTTATTCCGGTGTTTACACTATAAAAATCATATTTTTATTTCGATGTTTACACTATAAAAATCATATTTTTATTTTGATGTTTACACTATAAAAATCATATTTTTATTTCGATGTTTACACAATAAAAATCATATTTTTATTTCGATGTTTACGCTATAAAAATCATATTTTTATTTCAAAACCATACATGTAAAAATCGCATCTTTATTCGAACGTTATGTATATAAAGAACCACAACTTTATATGTTATTTATATAAATAAAAATCAAATCTTTACGTGTTATATATATAAATAAAAATCAACTTTTTATATGTTATATATATAAATAAAAATCAAATCTTTATGTGTTATTAAAAATCAAATCTTTACGTGTTATTAAAAATCAAATCTTTACAATGCTAATTATATATATAAACTAAAAACCGAGTTTAAACAATGTATTTACATTAGAAACTGAATTAAAAAAAAAGGAGAAGCTCATTGTTTTCGATCGAAAGGGGGGGGGGGGGCGTTCGCTGTCGGACTGCACGGAGGAGGGGGTGGCGCAGCTGTCGAGGTGAGGCCACAGGCGGCTAGTGGGCTTAGAAGCGACGGGTCTTCGATGGGAGAAGAGAGAGAAGCAAGGTGGAGAGCGCCGACGACTGGAGGGGGAGGGGGAGAGTGCGGCGGTGGCGGGCTGGCGCTAGGCGCGGCGATGGACGGAAAAAATAGGGGAGGGCGGCGCGTTTCTTCGATCGTTTTTTTTTTCCTTTTAGATCTGAAAGTGATGGGGGAGGGAGAGAGAAACGATGGAGGGGGTATTTAAATATATAAATAATTTAATAATTTAATATTATTTTTGCCATAAAAGTTGACTTTGTATACGAACTCCAAACAAGACCCAACGACTGTCGCCCCTAACTAATTACCCCCATTCCAAAAATAGTGGGACATGTTTCGCAACCCAATTCGGTGGTTACGATCAGTTTCCACTAAAATTAAAATATAAATTAGTATATATTTAATTTGAATGTACATTTTAAATTACCGGGGCCACATACTGGCTTCAAAAATTCCAAAAAAATAAATCTGGTTATGATTTAATTATACGGTCCCAACAAAACTAATTTCATCAAATTTGGTGATCGTTTGAAAAACGGTCATTTTCCAGTCGATTAAATTCAAATTGAAATGACCAAACATGTTTAAATTCACCATTCTCACATATTCATTCCAAAAATTATGAAAATTGGAATCTAGCAATAATTTAACATTCCGGATCCAACAAAAGTGGTTTCGTCTAAAACAGAGGTCGTTTGCAAAATGACTATTTTTAAGGGCTATATTTCCATAACGACTATTCTGAATTTTCAACTAGACATAACTTTTTATTCCTGCTATGAAATTTCAATTTTTCAGATTCGTTGGAAAGATATTTTCAAATAGATTCAAATATTTTTGGTTTCACTAAAATTCGGTTTATTTTGAATCCTGCACATTCATTTGAAATTTGAAATCGAATCTTCAAACTACCGCGCCATTTTCAATTCCTTTTATAATTAAAATAAATATTTATATTCTAATTTCAGTTTAAATATATACGTTCTAATTCTATTCAAAATAAATTTCTAGTCGTTATTATTTAAAATATTCATTTTAAATATTCAAAATCCATTAAAAAATTTAAATTGGTTCTGATTTTCCGGGTTGTTACAGGCTTCCTTACCTCGCATTCAGGAATTTCGACTCCTACGGCAGTGTGGTTTCAACCTCATCCTCTATCGATTTTGAACCTCTCTAGAGTGTTCGAAATTTTGTACCCTCTGCTGGGGTCGAAATTTCGCACCCCCCCTGGCGGGGTCGAAATTTTGAACCCCTTGGCGGGGTCGAAATTTCGAACCTCCCTGGCGGGGTCGAAATTTCGAACCCCACTAGTGGGTTCGAAATTTCGACCCTCCCAGAGGGGTGCGAAATTTCGAACCCCGCACCAATGGGTGCAAAATTTTGAGCCCCGTACCACAGGGTGCGAATTTTCTATGTTTGGCCTTGTTTTGGATGCGAAAATTGGCTTTGGTGGGTCCCGCTGCTCACCTACTCGCACCTGACCTTCCTCCTATAAATACCCCAAGCCTTGACCTTCATTTGGATTCTTCTCCCTTGGAATTTTTAGACCTTGAGAGCTCCAAACAGTCATTAATGGCATCCACCACCTCCACCATGGCCATGAGAGATGACATGGATAATTAAAACATGGCATGCATGTTTTCCTTCAACACTTGAACATCAAAAAGAATTGTTATGCTACTTCTGAACTTTATGGACATGAACACCAAACTTGGATAT
The DNA here is from genome assembly GCA_030737875.1 of Allium sativum. NCBI lineage: Eukaryota > Viridiplantae > Streptophyta > Magnoliopsida > Asparagales > Amaryllidaceae > Allium > Allium sativum. The sequence goes on from CM060912.1 coordinate 15,864,290, forward strand.
TGTTGACCAAGTCAACGTTTTCAACGAAGAAGAAGAAGGGCAATTTAGTCAAAATGTAGAACAAGCATATATTTTGCTATTCAATTGTAACACTCCGAACTTAGTTATTGTCCGAACTTGTACAACCTTGTAATCAACCAAATATATGATGAATAAGGATTATAAAGTGGATGTAGCCGTTAGTGCCGAACCACTATAAAAGCTGTGTCTTGCCGCATTTACATACTTTACTGCTTATTTGGATAATTGTTCACACATACATATTGGGTGTTGGCGTGCGACAATTTTGCCCATCAACAAGAAGAATCAATTCTTTTTTCGATGTTATACAGTTAAACTAACTTCGTAATTTTACCTTTAACTTATTTAAACAAATTCTATTAAATAATATTTGCTAATTCATCGAATGAATTAATAACATACCTCAATTTCAACATGGACATCTATATCAGAAAAAGATAAAAATTCTCAATTACACATGCATATTGTTTATGCAATAGTTTCCGGCTTGAAGAATGGGTGCTTTCATTCCTATATAGAGAATTGTTCATTTTCCACAAAAGAATTCCTTTTGCTGGTACTCGACGTTTTAATTATTGCCTCGCGCTGCACTCCGCATGAGTTACTTTGTAATTCATGTGGTGCATGTTTTAGTAAATATAATGTATAATTACCCCCCTTTACACATCCCTATTTCCACATCTGAACTTACTGGCAAAGGCACAACTTTTGCCTGATAAAGTTTTCCTTGATCTCCCTCTCCCTTCTCTATCTATCATTCACTAACACATAACGTATCCATATCACTTCACAACCAAATCAGATCTTAAACGATCCACAAAAGTCCGTAACACGAACGAAATCTGAAACCATGGAGTGCATCAAGGGCACGTCACGGTCTGCCCTAGTGTCATTCGCGCCGGACCTGCCGTACCTGGCGGCCGGAACCATGTCCGGCGCCGTGGATTTTGCCTTCAGCTCGAGCGCTACACTCGAGATCTTCCAACTCGATTTCACATCTGATGATCGCGAGCTTCCGGTTGTTGGGTCCTGCCCTAGCGCTGACCGCTTTAATAGATTGTCGTGGTCGAAGCCCATTGGCGACTGTGGGTTGGGGCTTGTTGCTGGTGGGTTGGGCGATGGGACTATTGGAATTTGGAACCCTGATAAATTGATCGGAAGGTTTTTGTTTTTTTCTCCCCTGACTATTATTTGATTCTGATTTTGTTTTTTGTTGGATGTGATTTTGTATGCTGAATTTCGTTGCTTTGTATACAATGAAATCTGGTTTTGTTGGTGATCAAAGAGCTCTGATATTTTCACCATACCGAGTAAACACCAAATTAATATTTGTGATAGGATAGCATTACTACCTTCATCGAGGATATCAAACATAGCCGTACACAATTTCAGATGATTTAAGCCGTGTTACAGTCAAATCTACTTATTCAAGATGTGTAGATATACTTCGATGAGCTTGTATTCATCTCCAAGCAAAAATTAGTAACAACAAACTAGCTAAATTATAAATTATCATTTTTTGGTCAAATACATGTCATAAACTTAAAATATCATGTTGCAGCTCGGAAGATCAGACTGATGTTGCTGTTGCCAAACTCGAAAAGCACACAGGCCCGGTAATTTTTCATTATCTATATGTACATGTTTCGACATATGTGCATGGTTTTTCTGATTTTTTTTTTGTTTCCATAGGTTCGAGGTTTGGAGTTCAATGAACTAGCGCCTAATTTACTCCTTTCTGGAGCTGATGAAGGGGAGCTATGTGTTTGGAATTTGGAAAAACCTTTAGAGCCTCAACTGTACCCGTCTCTTAAGGTATTTGTTAAATTGTTTTTTTTTTTTTTTTACTCAAATGCAGTGCAAATTGATTGTAAATTCGATTCAATAATTAGTTTATTATATGTTCTATTAAATATTTTCAGTTATGAACTTATGATAGCATAGTCATCTTTCTTCCTTTCAGTTGACAGTGAGTAGATTCTAGATACATCACAATGTTCATGATTACCTCACATCTGTTATAACCGACATTATGTACAAAGTAAAAAATTCTTCATAGCAAATGTTTCTTTGATTAGTCGACAAATACATCGAGTCAGACAGCTCTTAAAATTCTCAATCAGCTACTAACTTTTATGTTTGAAATAAAATCTAAGTGGAAACAAAATGCAAGAAGTGCTATAAAATTTGGAAGTGAGGTTAACTAAATACAATATGCTGTGTACTTAAACCTTGTTGGAAAAGCAAAAAAGAAGGGCAGTCAGGATTTCAAATATTTAGCCGGAGAAAAGTGATACTAAATTGAAAGCTTCTCATTATACGCATATGGTAAAAACCATATTGTCTTCAGAACACTTTCTCCTATTGTCAGCCTTATTACTTTTTCCAGAAAAAGTATTCTTGCCCCCATAAATTTATTTAAACTGTTCTATTTTGAATCATAACGTAATTTTATTGTCAACCTACACTCTTTTCTTTATACTCGTAAAAGATGTTGATTTTGGGATACTCTTTTGACATAGTAGGCTAGTGACAATTTATTGCCCAGATATAACTGCCATGGTCTTTTTTGTTCCATATGAAGCATGAGTGGAATGTTGTTTGCCAGAGCCCTTGATATTTTCTGGAAATTAACTAAGGTTATACTGATTAAAACCAATCAGTCTTAGAAAATCTAGGGGTTGGATATCATGTAAGTTTACTTATGGGGGCTTCATTCGTGCATAAATAATCTTACATGCTCTTGATCTTCATGTTAAAATCTGAAACTAGCTAAAGTCTGATTGGAAGTTGGCGCATACAGATGATTCTTAAATGCAGCTGACGCAGAAGAAACACATTTGTACAAGTGTTGTATTATGACAAATTGTAGTTATATTATATCAAGACAATTCCGTGAAGTATGCCTTAATGGTTTATTTATGCTTTTTCCAAGGTTTGGGCCATGTATTTCAAATAAACTTTTTAAGAGCCTTGCTTTGTCCACGATCAGAGTTCTATCTGTTGCATGTCGAGTTTAATGTCAGAATCAGATTGAATTATTTCACGCATGTTGTTTGGATATAGCATATGTACTGTGGGCAGTTTTAACTTTAGTCAGCATAATATACATTCTAAAATGGATTTGTCAAAAGGACAAATAGGGAGCTTGGTGATGGTTTTTATAATGGCTTAAAATAGTCCGTATCAAGTTTTTTTTCTTCTTCTTTGTCAAATATTGCTATCCTATTTGTCAAGTAAATGCGTGTTCTTTGATAAGCACTAGCCTTATTGAATGTTGTTTTTACTACGCGTATGATGAATTAGAGATTGATTTCTGTTTTTTTCTTAATCCTCTTATTATGTATTATTTGTATGTCATACGATTGGACAGTTGTTTTGCTTCATAATGCCATCGTGTTCAAACATTGTTTAAAACAGTATTTATCTAGTACGTGTTTTGTTTCTGATTATCTTGAAGTTAAATTTGTCTCATTATTCTCTTTTACTCTGGGGTGTAAAAGAGTACTGGATCTGGTGCTCAAACGGAAGTATCGTCTGTCTCATGGAACCCCAAGTTTCAGCATATTTTAGCTTCCACTTCTTACAATGGGATATCTGGTAATGCTACACTATTTTTCCATTACATTTCTTATAATTATTTTCTTATGTAGACTTATTGGCTAAATTGAGTTTTGTGTATGTATGTATGAAGTTGTTTGGGACCTACGTCAGCAGAAACCAGTGACAAGGTAAATCCTTTTCTACTGTTACTTAATGCTCTTTTTCCTGTCATGTTGAAGCTTTTAAATTCATGCTTCCATCATATTTGTGTGGTCATTCCCTTTCATATTTGTGCAGTTTTACAGATTCTACTAGGAGGAGGGGTTCTGTTTTGCAATGGAATCCTGATATTTCCACACATCTCGTTGTTGCTTCCGATGATGACAATTCACCATCACTTAGAGTAATTTTTAGGAACATTACCAATTGCTCCACTTAATTGTCTTTTTAGTATTCTATATCTTGATAGCCTGTGTGATAATTGTTACCATGTAAATTGTTTGTTCCACATGCTGTTGTAGGTTTGGGACGTCAGAAAAACAATATCACCAATCAGAGAATTTGTTGGTCATACGAAAGGTTTGTTTTCTGAACCGTCAATTGGTTTATACTTTTCAAAATTGCCTTGTTGATTTAAGTTATCTGGGATATTTTTTGTCTATTCTTTTCTCTTAGTTTCAGAATTGAAATGATTGTTTACTTTTCTCAAGACTCTTTCATTGCGATGATGTGATATTTTCATCAAAAACGATGTGCTGCTGATTGTTTGCCAGTCAAGTCAATCATGTAACTTAGCTGATTTATATGTTCATCAATGCTTTAAATGCAACACCTATATACTATATACAGTCTAGCCTTTACCCCTACCTCCACCCCCATCCCCATCCCCATCCACATACTGATAGAAGCATACAACTTGGTAAATATATAATGCCTATGCAGTATTTGCACTCTTTTATGTTTTCCTTTTGTATGAAATTTGCAGTTATCTAATGATTTTATTTTTTGACTCATCAGGCGTGATTGCTATGTCTTGGTGTCCTCACGACAGTGCATTCTTACTAACATGTGCCAAAGATAATAGAACTATATGTTGGGATACAGTTTCTGGAGAGGCAATATGAATTTTTTGTTGGTTAAAACTTCTCTCATGCTACACAAATCATTAAGGTTTAATGTGAATCGTATATTATGCAGATAGTATCCGAGTTACCAGCCAGCACCAATTGGAATTTTGATGTTCACTGGTATCCGAAAATTCCTGGTGTCATTTCAGCATCTTCATTTGATCAAAAAATTGGGATTTACAATATTCAGGTAAATTAGTTAATACTTATTTTTCTAGTGTTTCCTGTCATTAAGGTTGTCAGCACAGTCCATATTGAAATTTCAGTTGGCGTGATATTACCGATACCATTAAATGAAATCTTCCGTAGTGAGAAACACCTCAATTAAATGCATATCTAATGTATTTTTGGTTTTTAACGGTAAGCTGTATTGTTCGGCACATTGCTTATTGCTAATTATATTAAATACAGGTTTTTTAATACTATATTTAGAAGCAGAAAGATCTGTAAAGTACGCTGTAGTTTACGCCGATAGTAAATGAACATAAGTTCAATACATGTATGTAATATGCTGAGACTTACAGTCAAATCTTAATTCAATGATAAAACAATATGTCAACACATAAATATAGAGCATATTTTCGACAGTCTTTATCTTTATAGTGGTGCAATATGTTAGAATAAGGCAAATTGATGACTGACAAAAGCATTCAAAATACCTTGCTTGTGTGCAAACACATAAAACTGTGTAAGAACTACCATAAACTCCTTATTTTATGCAATTTGGTGATGCCTTTCAAATGCACCGTACACAGATTTTCGCGGTAGTGGGTATTTTTCCTGTTTTCATGGTGCTTGCACAATAAATTTCATAGTGCCTGTGCAATTACCCGTAGATCAGGGATAAAGATGTTTCATCAATGGTAAACTTATTAATTTGAAGCAATCAGGTGCATCTACAAAAATACTTTTATGCAAAATAAGCTGCCCCTTGGAAAAACTATTCTTGTCTAGTTGATTGATATTTTAGTTCCATATGTTTGGGATCTTTGCATTGACAATTGCATATCGTATTAACCGGTGCACTCAATCATACAATAAGAAATATGAGATTCCAAATCATTACCATCAGCGTTGTCAAAAATTGCAAAATCGTACGATTTAAATTGCAATTTGAATCGAATCGGCCCTTCATTGATTCGAAACGCGAAATAAATCGCACATACTAAAATTCGTACGATCGATACCTAACTGAGAATATCATCTGAAAGTTGAGTCGATCTCTCATCTTCAATTCAGGATCAACAGACGCAAATCAAAAGATGTTTAATTTGTTATATAAATCGTCCGAAATCAAACTAAACAACAGCAAATTCATTCAAAACAAATCGAAAACCAAGAAAGAAAGAAAAAAAAATCAGGGCGAAAGAAAGAAGAAAAAATCAGAGACAGAAGGAGGAAGGTGAATTCGACTAACACGTGGACTGAGAGGTAAAAGATTTGTTTTTTTAAATCTGCAATCTACAGCTTCTTCTTGGCGGATTCGAGCTTCTCCGCACCAGCTTTTTGTTCGGGAATTGTTGTATAGGCTGCTTGTCTCTTCTTCGCGAATTTATTTTCCTCTTTTGGTTTAATTCTTTGCTGCAGTACATGGCTTTTGAATTTTTGGTTTAGTTGTTTGCTGTAGCTTGCGTTGCGTATGCTTTTTGATTTTGATATTTGGTCTAAGTCATATAATATAATATAAAATTTGGCAGGAAGGTACAAATGGCTTTTCATCTCTGCCCCCATTCCTTTTTAAACGAGATGGCTTCAGCTTTTTTTTTTTATATAGTATAATATTTGACTAGTCAACATCAATAAAAACAAACTAATAGGCCACTAACTGCTGTTTACAAGACAGGCAAAGTTTCCAGTGCATTTTAATTGGTTTGGCTGTTCGGTAATTGGTAAATGCTGATGTTAATTTTTTGTTCAGCACAATAAACATTATAAATCGTGTTTGCAATTGCATACAAAAGTATGTAAATGTTTTACTATCAATATTTTTATATGATATTTTTTCAAACTTATAATCACATTGTCATTAAAAAAAACTGAAATCTACGATTTACGATTTAAATCCCGATTCGATTCAAATTACTAACTTTACGATTTACAATTTAAATCCCAAATTGACAACCTTGATTACCATTAATATGCATTGAGGACCACTAGTCCTCAAAGCGCTATAATGTGAATTCAGATATTTCGAGTTTAAATTCTCTGGATATCGCGATCCACAATAATTAAACTATTCATCGTTCCATGCTTACGATCCGGCTGTTATGGAAACCAACTTCACAAATTCAAGTGTGAGGTCATCGTCACCCTAGTATTTGGCTATTCATATACATGATTTTTCATGGTGCAGGCTTGCAGTAGGGTTGCAACAGATTCAGGATTTGGGAGTGAGAATACTTCAGGTAACTTCTGCAGTCTAATTGCTTTTCATAATTCCTTTTAACCAATGTGATATAAACGTCCCATGAAGTCAGCCATTTATGCCATGCAATATTCTTTCTACAAGATCACTCAACATTATCAACACAGATAGATATCCTTATGTCGTATTTGAAAAGGAACCGTTCACATCTTTTGGGCCTAGTATTGTCTAATGTACCTTCTGCATATAGGTATCGAGTATTGGCTGGAATAATACTGGAATTATCACTCGAAATTAATATAAATGCTTTAAACGTGATGTTTGTAACTTAGACCTGCTGAAAATACTCTGCTTATTACAACGTTAGATGATCTAAAATTCGACTCAATTCTTAATTATCAGCATTTGTCGTTAACAGAATAGTATATATGGCCTGTCAGTTGTCCTAATATGCAAATATAGAAAGTTTAACGGGACTTTCACGTGCGTCCGTTACTTGTATGGTGAAATTTCAGTTTATCAGTTAATTCTTTTTATCTTCTTCTGGTTATTTATTCAAGGTACACACATGAGAGCACCAAAATGGTTGAAACGCCCAGCAGGGGCGTCATTTGGGTTTGGTGGGAAACTTGTTTCGTTTCAGACTAATCAACCAACAGCACCAAATGCTCGTTCTGGCAATTCTGAGGTGTGTTAAAATAATTTTTCCTTGTATTAGTAAGTTAATATATAAGTAGTCAACACACTCTTCAATTTTAGGTATATGTGCATGATTTGGTCACTGAACAAAGTTTGGTGGATCGGTCTACTAAATTCGAAGCTGCAATTCAAGATGGCGAGACATCTTCGTTGCTATCTTTCTGCGAAAAGAAATATCAGGATTCTCTGTATGTTGGACAAAAGTATTATATTAATGACTTTTGCTTATACTTCCATATTGCTAATTATTGTTTATTGCAGGTCAGAGGATGAAAAAGAGACTTGGGGATTTTTGAAAGTTATGTTTGAGGAAGATGGGACAGCCAGAACAAAATTAATAACTTATCTTGGTTTCAATGTGTCTAGTGAAGGAAATGACAATGGAATCGATGACATGGGAAACAAATTAAGTAGTACTGTTAGTTTTGACGAGAAAGTTAGTAAAGGTGAGCTTTTTCCAGGAGATAATGGGGAATATTTGGTTGACAATGGGGAAGATTTCTTCAACAATCTGCAGGCCTCAGATATCACCGACGTAACTGGTGAAGACAAATCTTCAAATGATAACCAAACAAATTTAGAGCAAGAGGTTCATGTTGAAAGCACAAAAGATTCAGTAGATGAAAGCATTCAGCGTGCTTTAGTAGTCGGTGATTATAAAAATGCAGTTTTGCAGTGCATAAAAGCCAGTCGAATGGCTGATGCATTGGTTATAGCTCACGTTGGGGGTTCATCACTATGGGAAATAACTCGCGACCAGTATCTTAAGAATAGTCATTCTTCCTATCTTAAGGTTCTCATATTTGTACTTCATAATATATACTATACAAGCATTGGAGTAAATTTTACAAACTTTGAAATGTTATATTGACAAGCTAGCATACCTTGCACAGTGCATCTCCTAGATTCCTTATTAAGGTATCAAATAACTTACTACAATTTCGGTCGATGAATTACTTTACAAATTTGATATAGACAAACAATATATTTTCTATGAAAAGAAGAGCGATGTAGCTAAAAATAGTACCTGCCTTGCACGCTTTTCGTAAAACATAGTATTTGGCGATTAGGTGCCATGAGTTGAAGCGGACATGCACAACTTTATTCTCTACAGGAGTTCATTGGTCCGCTGGGTTCCCCTAGAGTATATTAAAAAAAAAAAAAGAGTGATGCAGCTAAATTCCTGTTGGCTTCTAAAATTTTGTACAATATTGTTTGTCTATTGTTGTCAGTGGTGGTTTAATGATTTTATTTTCGTCTAGGTTGTTTCTGCGCTTGTGACTAATGATATGACGAGACTTGTAAACAGAAGGCCACTTGATTCATGGAAAGAAACACTTGCTATGTTATGCACGGTAAGTAGGATATAAATAGTTAAAAAAAAAACCTTTAATTTATAAGCCTGCATGCACAATAGACAGGTTTAAAGCAAAATTGCTCCATTAAACTATATTAAACAATATATCGCAACACTTAATAATCTCAAAATGTTTATATGTGAAAATTGCTAAATAGAGATGCTTTTAAACATTTAGAGTAGTTTAATTATACCTTATGGATTTATACTCTTATAGATTTGCATTCATTTATTTAGTTTTTCTTTCGTGTAATTTTAGCGATAACTTTCTTTGCCCTTCTATTACATACTTCATAGTTTTCCCTCTTCTAAGCTCCTGTCAATTGTTTGTTGAAGATAAGCCTTTCTTCAGCACTCTATTTTTCTTACCAGTTACCATAACTTGCCATGCTAGTACCAGTCTGTATTTATAACATTTGTGAGATATTTTCTTAGTTTACTATGGCAGAAGGCTCAAACTTGCTTTTTATTTTCATGGGATGGAGATTAGAATTGCATCCTGTGTTATTTTTTGTTTGTGATGGACACGATGTCATACCTAATAGAACCATGTTTGCTTTATTGCCTGTTCTTGAATCATATAGCTGCACGTATTGTACGTTACCCATTGCTTCCAATGTTGATTTAATAGTTTGCACAAAAAGATGAATGGACTACTCTCTGTGATACCCTTGCTTCAAGATTAGCTAATGGTGGGAACACTCTTGCTGCCACACTTTGCTATATGTGCGCTGGAAATATTGATAAAACTGTAGAAATTTGGTCACGCAGCTTAAAATCTGACCAAGATGGAAAATCTTTTGTGGACGTACTTCAGGTACTATTTTACTATCTGAAGAATGCATAACTAGGAATTGGTAACATGCACTTATTTTAAGTTCTGATAAACATGTCATATGTGGTAGCCATAATTCATAAATTGGTGCTTAATTTTGTGTGATGAGTACTTTCGGCATGCGCTCCATGTGTGCAAGGTAAAGTATTCGCTATAAACAAGCAGTATGTGGCAAGCGTGTGCAAGACAATAAGGAGTATGAAGAGCACTTGTGTGCACATGAAAGGCATATTAAATAGTAAGAATGGCAATGCTTCGTGCATGGAAGACTATTTTTTTCAGATGGCACACAGTTCACGTGTGGATGGCAAAATAACTAGTACAAACAACGCAAGCTCAATGTGAAAATCAAACAGTTATAGCTGATTTGGAATCCTATAGTTCGAATGTCTTGCTAATTTTATGACGGTGGCAAAACCAAAAGGCAATAGTTAAGTAAAATACTATTTCTATAAAAAGATGATTCAGTCGCTTACGCATATTTCTCTGGATTAATGTGAAGCTAAAGTACTAATCGAATAATGTAATAGATGTTCAGATCCAACAGTCAAAACTATGAAATTCAATTCTTTCGTCAATAGAGGTAATACTATGGTGCCGTTTGGAGCGACTAAAGTAAGTCATTTTTTTGACTTTTTGGAAGCTAAATCAAATTCATTTTGACTTTCAAAAAGTCAAAAACGACTTATTTGTCGATCCAAACAGGGCCTGAGTTTCGTTATTCACAGCCCAAGTTGATGAGTGGAAAAAAAAAAAAAATCTCACTGAAGTTCTAGTGATAAAACTTAAAAAGATGAAGGTATACTTTAAGCGTGTGGACATGCAGAGGTTGATATTGATTGATAGTCAATCAGTGAAGCTTAAGGGGCAAGCAGTTCAGCTCTGTGTTATGAAAAGCGTGCTTAAGCACTAAATGCATGCATACCGCTTATTTTCTTTGAAAATGCAAAATGATTAAGCCATGAGCACTTAAGCACACCCTTAATTGGTGCTTATACGCGCTTTGCTTTAATTTAAGCGAACGCATAAGCAATACTTAGCAAAAAAATATTATTTTTCAAATAAATAGAATAAGGATTATTGGAAAAACCTTCATAACAAATTTTCTCATTTTATGTGATATGCATTAAGATATGACTATTTTATTTAACAAATGTACACAGATTTTACTCGACTCAAGTATGCTAACTTTAATGAATAGAGAAAGTCAAATCTAATTTTTGACACCTATGAATTTATAAGTTGACTTCAAAGTTAAATTTTAGTTCTTGTGATGAATTTGTGCACACACATAAAGGACACTTGTACACATATAAGGTGGATACTAGGAATGGCAATGGGGCGGGTTGGGGCGGGGTTCTCGTGTCCCAGACCCGACCCAGACTTTTTAAACCTCGCCCCAGATCCGACCCGTAGACCCAGTGCGGGTCTGGAATTTCGCCCCGTACCCGAAACCTGTATAGGTCAGGGTAGACCCGACCTGCCCCAAGACCCGGTGATGTTGTGTTCTAATGTACACAAATTTATATATTTATATTTTTTTTCACTAAATGATAAATTATATACATATTATAATGTTTTCACAATGATAAGAGAATATTATAAAATGAGTTGTAAGATAATAGTTCAAAATGTATGTATTTGTTATTGTATGATTATCATTGACGCAACTTAATACTATGAAAAATTTATAGTTTGTTGATTGAAAGAATATAATATTTAAATTATAACCATGTATACCTAAGAAGATTAACAAGTAATCATCATGACTATAAAGCTTTTAATGATGTTTCAATTATGCAGGTCGGGTTGGGGCGGGTTAGCCGTGCCTCAGACCCGACCCTAGACCCGGACCTCCAAAAGCGGGTCGCGGGTCTACCCGCCCCGAAGACCCTATGGGGCGGGTCTAAATGGGTCAAAACGTTTGCGGGTCAAACAGGTTTGGACCCTAGACCCGCCCCATTGCCATCCCTAGTGGATACCCAGTGCCAAAGACTCCCGTACTCAAGTGCGCGAGGACTTCCCAGGCAGTCTTCCGTCCTAGTACTATCCTCACGGGTTTCAGGGCTCTGGAGGTGGTCGATTAGTGCGCACGGCCTCTCTCTCTCTCTCTCTCTATATATATATATATATATATATATATATATATATATATATATATAGGTATATGAGGGTTGTATGATGCCCCTGTTTTGGATTACTCATTTTGCATGCGAACCATAACCACTCGTTTATATTTAAATAATAAGTGAGTGGAAGAGATGTGTAGAGAGAAAAATGTTATGTTGTTGAAATCAGGGGGCATTAGGAGTGTTGCATTGTTAGGGGTGCAACGGAACACTCCTCGTGTGTGTGTATACATATATAGTACAGATAAAGTATGCTAAAAATTAAGTACCGCTTAAGCGACATTAAGCAAAGTGAGACTTCTATTGCCTCGCTTCGTTTAGCGTTTATCATAACATAGGTTTAGCTAACCCTTCCAAACTTGCACTGAGCATGTAGTATTGTTAATTTGACAAAATATTATTATTTGTAAAATATGAAAGGATAAAAAAATGTACTTGAAAAAAGTGAAAATTGTATTTCTGATAAGATCTATAAGGAATAAGACCAAAATTGGAGTTTTTAAATTTTATATGAATTGTCTACGAACACCGTTGTTCCAGTGGTTAGACGTTTAGATTTTGGTGTGAGAAGTCAGGTTCGAAATTTGCATATCGTGATTCGAACATATATTGAAATGTAGTATGTTGCGTACTACTAAGGATTATAATACCGTCTAAGTACCTAATTTTCCGAAGAAGAGAAGAAAGAATTTTGCTTCTTTTGTACCAAATTTTACGCCAACATGGTGTGGCGTAGTGGAAAGGCATGCTCTTACCTGATAAGAGGCCGGGAGTTCAAGATCTACTCTGACAACCATTTTGGCAAATTAACCAATATTCCAAAAAAAAAGTTCCAAAAATTTGAATTCTCCCATTTTGTTATATGATATTACTTTTTATTTAAAAATAATAATAATTTCAAATATTAAAAAATAAATAAGGCATAAAATATTTTTATGAAATCATTTTGATTTTTTTGGGTTCCACGTCTAGCCAACCCCAACTTGTTTGGGATTTATGGCTTAGTTGTTGAAATCATTTTGATTTGAAAACCAAACATTTATTTTTAGAGACCAAACATTAAAACTTTATTGTATTAAAAATATTTTAGAAGCAGATAAAAATCAACCTTAATACTTTGTCTGTCATAACTAATTATATGTGAAAAAGTGTTGAGCTGAAATAATCAAAATCGTTTTCTTTATATTGTACTATTTCTTGAATGATACAAGAAATATATGTTCGAAGTAACTTCTAACTATTTATGTTCAGTATTTCAAAACTGTATAATTAGAGTAAAAATCTACGGAACTCCAAAATTAGAATATGCACACATTTCCACAGTAGTGCCAAGGATTTTATAACTTAGTTTCTCATGAAATATCTGATTATAAAAACAATATGTAGACCACAAACATAATTTGAAGTAATTATTGAACTTTCTATATTCAAAAGTCAGTCAAGATATGCATGGTACTGGGCCCTACTGGCATTTTTAGTTGTATTCTGAAAATTTAAAAAGTTAAGAATATTAATGAACTGCAATGATTTTTGTTTAGAGGACATAGAGTTACCAAACAGAATATTAAGTGTGTAGACATAAAAAAAAAGACCCTGAATGTTTCGAAAAGGATACCTAATTGTGCGGTAAACAAAATTAATCAAAAAAATTTAAAACGTGAAGAATGGACATATATCTCTTGTTAGAGTGGAGATTCAGATCGATAATCTTATGTATAAAATTTCCAGCAAGAAAAGAAAAAACAATGAGATTCCAAAACCTGTGACCTTACATGTATTAATGTATTTGAGTTTGTCTAATTAAAACAGGACATTTAGGTAAAGCTCAGAGTAAAAAAGAGTTTGACACCAAATGTAATAATTATTGCTATCATATAGGGTAGAAAGTTGGAAACACAGAATACAAGTTGGTCTAATTAAAACAACAGGTCATTTAGGTACGTTCACAGTAAAAAAGAGTTTGACACCAAATATATTGTCAGTTTATTACTCTCACCAAGGACATCTAGCCAGGCCAGCTGATTCCTGGACCAAGTAATTGACCCTTGTTGCATGACAGGATTTGATGGAAAAAACTAGAGTTCTTGCATTTGCTACTGGGCAGAAGCGTTTCAGTACATCTCTAGTGAAGCTTGTGGAGAACTATGTTGAACTACTCTCAAGCCAAGGTCTTCTTGCAACAGCTATGGACTATCTGAAGCTGTTGGAGTCAGAAAATTCTTCTCATGAGCTTGCTATTTTACGCGATAGAATTGCATTTTCAATTGCAGGTAATGAAATCTAGTCTGAATTATATAAAGTGAATATTAGGCATGCATCCCTGAAATCAAAATGTAAAGCGGGTCCCTATAATTAGTTTACTATAGCGAATTTGTTTCGTGTTTTTGTTGCTGTTTCATTGCTTAAAAAAATCATAAAATTTTAAATATTAAAACTAGGTAACTGGGGAAATGAGAAATATTGCAGACTTGTAGGCAAATATTTACTTAATAATTGCAAATATATCTGTAAATATCACACAATAAGCCAATATTTGCAGACAAAAGCCTGCAAAAATGTCTGTGGTTATTCTATAATCCATCGGAAGTGGTCTGTTTTGTTTTCATTTATCATCAATTGCAATAATTATTTTGTTTAATATAATTTAAAATAAATTTTGAAATTTTCTTCAAGCTATAATTGCTTGTATATCAGCAATATTTTAAATAATTGTATATGCTTCTGCAAATTTTCTTAGAACTTATTTGTTTTTTTTTGTTTGTTTTTGTTTTTGTTTTGCTTTCCATTTTTTTTTTTTTTTTTGACATAAACATAAAGATAAATTGAATTATGGAAAATTTTCATGTTTTCTTTTGATGATTTTTGAAAAAAGGAACCTAATTTGCATAACTTTTTTAGCAAGGGTGTTTTGTGTATCTAAAACTTAATAAAAATATTAGTCAAACTATCCGTTATATAAAACCCTATGGATAATTTCATTTTTTTCATCTGTAAACTCTCTCTCTTAATTTCTCGAGAGCTTTCTGCATCAACTGCACAGCTTACCTGGTTAAGTTATAATTTCCCCTAAATATTATTATTAAAAGTTCTGGGTAAATGTTTTTCTTTGAAATACAGATCACTAAAAGCATATGCTTGGCCTCACATGCTTTTAAAAAGTATTGTCACACATAATTTTATATAATTTTGTGAATTCATTAAAAATGATCCAGGGTCCTGTTAAACTGATTGGTCTTGAATGATGTGCTATGTTTCTCCTTTTAATTCACTGCATATTTTTATTCTACTTTTAATTCATTACATCCTATATTTGCAAGTGAAAATTTCTAGCTGAACTTTAAAACTAGTCTGTCCTGTGTGCATTGTCTACTTTCATTCTTATTCGTAAATAGGCAGTGCAATTTAAAGTAGAATAAAAATACAATGAATTAAATGTTTGTGCTCTGCAAATTATGGTATACAATGTTTGAATATACTTATCCACCGCCATTAAGAATAATGTCTCGATAACTGGATGCCATAGAAACAGTATTCTTATCTACAGCCGTTAAGGAATAGTGTCTCGGTAACTAGATGCCATAGAAACAGTATTAAGAGTTGAACACTGTAAGTCTGTAACATGGATGCTGACTTGTGCAAGCTGTATCTGTAAAGTTTTTTTTTTTGGTAATATCATGAAGTTGTTATCATCATTGCAGAGAAAGACCCCATCCAGACATCTACATATGATGTTAATGCTCAAACTTCCCCATATGATCAAGGATTACAGCAAACTAATTCTATGTATGCTACCGACAGTTCCAGTGTTGTCACAAACTCAAACTCATATTATCAGGTATATCTGTAGAAATAAGTTATCACGATCACTATATCTGTGATTGACTTATATATTGTTTACTGTGTTTTTATGAACGCTTATCAACAGCCTGGAGCAAACGTGTCGAATGGTCAATATATGGACAATTATCACCAGCCTATTTCATCTAATTACGGTTATCAACAGCCTCAACCTACCCAATTTCACCCTGCACAACCTACTCAATTCCAGCAAACACAACCTACTCAATTCCAGCAAACACAACCTACTCAATTCCAACCCGGACAATCTACTCAATTCCAGCAAACACAACCTACTCAATTCCAACCCGGACAATCTACTCAATTTCAACCACAACAACTCACTCAGTTTAAACCAGCACAGCCTACTCAATTTCAACCAACACAGCCAACCTTGGTGCCACCTCATGCCCAACAGGTTCAGGTATCTTCTTCAAGCTTCATTCTGCATATGTATATTGGCACTCAGACAGATTATGCAAGTCTTAACCATAGCATACGATGTCAAGGTCATTGTTCTCGTATCGCGGACTCTATCTAGCATTCTCATTTACCAATGCTACTTTTAATTTCTCTCCATCTCAGTTAAAACCTCATTTTATATTTTTAGGGGTAAAAACAATAATTCTCTCTACCATACTCATGTGTTCTTATAATATTGATTTTTAGAGGCCAACATTGCGCTTCGTATAATATTAGCTAAGCCTAATCACTGTACGATAAAATTTGGGATTATTTTGTTCATTCTTTCCTTATCACATGAAATAGCACTGGCTTGTCTTCATTTAATCCAACCACTACATTGGTTTGTTATGCCCTCTGTCCATCTGCTTTATATTATTGTTTCTAAATATTTAAACACATCTTTTTGATAATCTCTTGAATTTTGAGATTTATTGGACTATTATTGATTCTCTAAATTTGCATGGCATATACTAGGTTTTAGTCCTAAATTTTGCTGACATTTCCCCCCCCCCCCCCCCCCCCAACCCCCCTTTTAGTAAGCATGGAATGACTTCTGATGTTAAGTAAAAGAAGGTTTATCTAGCAAATATAACTATTTTCATAGATAGCGCCTTTAACGTTGATATAATTATCTGGTTCACTATGATAAAATTAATTATTGTTTTTCATTCAGTTTTAGGTGTATAACTGTTTGTACATTGGGGTGAGCAAATGGTTGGTTTGGTTTGAAACCGGTCAAAATATTGAAATCAAAATAACCATTGAAAACATAAATCCAGCCAAACCAAACCAATATTTTTTAAAACCAAAACCAATCAGACTGATAATATTCTGTTTGGTTTGGTTGGTTTATTTGGTTTGACTTAAAATGGATTTGATCTTCTAGTAATTTACATAATATATGATTAAAACAATTAACTGAGTCCATATGATGCAAACATTTTGAAAAACAAACTCAGTTTTAAAAATATTACTTTGAATTGAAAGAATAATAATAATATTATTGAAATATTGTAAATAATAGCATTGTTGGTGATAACTTCAACTTTAAAATTGGTTTAATTTAATTTTTTTGGTTTTCAAATATTGAAAACTAAAACCGACCTATAAACAAAAGTAATTTGAAAACTAAAACTAAAACCAGAACCGACCAATTAACTAGCAAAACCAAACCAGACCAACGACCAAACTTATTTTGTCTGGTTGGTTTATTTGATTTTAACCAATAAATGCACCCCTATTTGTACACTTATCTACAATAGAGACAATCAAATTGCTAGCTTAATTAATATGGATATATATGATTGATTATCTCTAAATGAATTTCGATTGAACCGACGTCGTTGTTGATAAAGTTAAAGTTCTCATTTTGTACGCCACTGGTCTTTTCTATCTTTTGCAGTCCAGGATTTTTTCCCCCCTTTCGGCCTCTTATCTGAATGACTAATTCTGTTTTTTAATTATAGCCAAATTTCAATGCTGCTCCCGTTCCTGCACAAAGGTCATTCACACCGGCAAATCCACCTGCTTTAAAGAATGTTGGGCAATACCAAAAGCCAAGCTTGGGTTCTCACTTGTATTCGGTTTGTACAATTATCAACTTGTACTATACTCATTTGAATAAGTTTGGAATCGTATAATTCTTGTGATAGTCAATTGAACACATACAGTTATGAAACATCTCGGAAATGAAGGTATAATTAGCAAACGTTTAGCTAGCACACACATCTAAGTAAGCTTGGAAACATTAGCAAGTACTATTTGTGTTAACTTTACGGGTTTTATAATTGAGGATGGAGCATGATGGAAGTGATTTTGGTAGTTACTGGATCATCATTTAAAGGCATGATTATCTAGTCTTGTACAATAAACAAAAAGTCGTCGTGCCTTGCAATTTTCAGTACCACAATGAATAATCCACTAAAAATATCCAGTTATCTTTGTTGTGGAAGTTGTAGTAGTAATGAAACATTCACCATATCTTTCTTTGTAAGGTTTAGCTTATAAATTTTCAACATTACATATTTTAGTATAGCTTGGGTCTTGCTTGATTGTACTTTGGCGGATTAGTTCTGGAGCATCGAGCATGACTCTAGTCTTAGTTCTGAAATTTCAACCATTTCTGTCTGGTTTCGGTAATCACTGAAACAGAATCTGGTCTGAATTTTGATTTCTATCTAACTTTTGGTTACAGTGTTCAAGTGGTGACAATAATTTATAACAAAACTAAGTAAAAAAACAATGGGTCATTGCATATATAATTCAAAAGCTAAAAATGTAAGAAAAAGAAGGAAACCTCCCAACGGGAATAATATTAAAAAGCATTTAGATGCACGGCATTGCATGTAATAACCAGTTTTACAAATGACTGCACGAAGAAAAATCCCAAAAAAAGAAAACCAATTTTTTGTCAATTCCAATTCAGTTCAACAATAACAACAGAAAGTACGACACGTTCTCTTTTCATAAATACCATCCATCAGAGTATTTCTAGTTTTCTACCAAAAAGGTATTAAAATCTAAAACAGGAATCTTAACCGGAACTTTTAGAATTTTCAAAATCAAACCGAAGTTTGAAAATCTCAGATGAGCAAAAATGGAAGTCCTTATCTCCTATTATCTTACTGGTGACTTATTTTTTTCAAAAATAATTAGACACCAAACAATCACGTTCATCCATCTGGTGCTGCCCGTGGAGTCAATGTTCCTCAGCCAGGCACTGTTCCAGGTCAAATGTTTCCCCGATCTGTAGGCCCCATGCCCTCTGGTCCTCCTAATAAAGGTGGCTTTGTGCCTCCTGCTCCAAATCAAGGTTTTCCGCAGAGGCCGGGATTTAGCCCTCAACAGCCATCTAGTCCTACAAATCCATCGCCTAGGGTACAACCGGTTGCCGCACCCCCAGCTCCACCGCCGACCGTGCAAACTGTTGATACTTCCAATGTTCCAGGTATTGTTTGTGTTAGATTGGCATATTCATGTCTTTCAAACTTATTTTGGATTGCATGTTTTGAAGACACTAGTCTCTTTTCTACGTATTTTTAAGAGACCTTTTGAATTTCATCACCTAAATATGGCAGTTTGAGAAAAGTTACAAGCTTAGATCTATTACTGCCAGTGATGTTGAATTAGCATTTTGATTGGCTTGATTTGATATTGTGCAGGGTTATGATTTCCAATGGATACCTGAAAAATTCAAATTCCACTCCCATTTGTATTAGGAAAATGATAAATTATCTGACATCTGAAAAAACGGACATAGATACAAATGTGATAGCTTCTGCATTCGAAATCGTCTGTCCACTTTTATCAGTACAATAGTTGAGATTATGCATAATTTTATTACATAAAACGAATGATATTTAATGTTTAATAAAATAATGATTCATGTGATGCGAGTATAAGAGGAATATATGCTTTCCAAAATTGATTTTTATCATATTTTTTATTTCTTAACGCTGGTATATTATGGAAAATAATTTATGTTGGTTCTAATATTTTCGTTCATTTTTTTGACTTCATCAATCGTAAGCGGAGCTGATATATTTCCAATATGCGTTCTGTCCATGGATGCGAATATCTAATGCCCAAAAATGATTTTTCAGAAACGGATATGATACCATCCTCATCCGAAAGTATATGTTGATAGGCCTAGTGCCGTTGTATGTCATCAACCCAAAAAACAGATTGACTCAATTTGAAATCATGCCAATGAATTTTCTTGGACAAAACTAAATCTGGCTAGACCTAAAATCCCGCCAATGCAAGTTATCAACAAAAAGTGCAGCAATTTGAAATTGCACTGGTGTAAGGTTACAATAATTCAGTCTATACTTAATTATTATTAGTATGAAGCATTAAACACTTGTAGTTCTTATAATCTGTTTGTTTTCTATGTGATGTAATGAAAGATTTTCAGTCAGTTATAGCTATGAAACATCAGGCATTCCTTTCATAGGTGCATACTGAAGTTCTTAATGTTTATTATGTTATAAAAACACTTGAGAAGGATAAAATTCTGATTGGAAACAAAGACAATTGATAACCAACATTCTGCAGTTGGATTTTTTGTTGTTTGGAACAAACACAACCTTGCTTATTACGTCATACACACACACACTCAAGAAGCTAAAGCTAAGACTAAAATTAAACATACGTAAAACTTATCATCATTTATCTTTCAACAATCATCCATACTTCTTTCGAGCTGCAGAAAGTATGAAACTAGATAATTGAGCCACTACCATCTCTGTTCGGTATTTGATCGGTCTGGTACCGAACCATTAGTTAATTCACTATATCAACTATGTAGTATGTTTGTACAATGTACAAGGTTATGCTGTCAACTCTGGTTGGTGAATGCACCAGTATATATTTTTAATGGTTTAATGATTGCCGAAGGGAACTAATTTACCAATTCACAGTGAAATTTAATGATTCTTTGACCTATAATTATAGCGAACACAAACTTTTTATGATTTTACATTTTTGTTGTTTCTGCACTAGAAGTCAAAAATACTGATATTTTTTCTTTTTTAACTACAGCTGATCTGAAACCAGTTATAAACACTTTGACCAAACTTTACCATCAGACATCTGAAGCTCTAGGTGGGTCCCAGGCAAACCCATCAAAAAAGCGTGAAATCGAAGACAATTCACGAAAACTTGGAGCCCTTTTTGCAAAGCTTAACAGTGGCGATATCTCTCCAAATGCAGCATCTAAGCTCATTCAGCTCTGCCAGGCTTTGGATAATGGGGATGTAGCTACTGCTTTGCATATTCAGGTATTACTTTGATAAAATGCATTGCTATCTCCCATCTATTTTTGTCCATCAGTAATATAATGATTTTCAGTCAAATTTTATTTTATATTCGCTGAAACGTAATAATACTGTGAAAACCGCATCTATTTGTTCTACCTTATTTCAGATAATTAAAATCCTAATTTTTGGGATTGTTGAAGGAATTTCAAGTAATGACTTTCACTCAAAGTGCTTATTAGATCAGGATAACAGATTTCAAGAGCAACGCTTCTGAAAAATTAGTTTTAAGGACAATATAGGAAAAGGATAAGGAATTTATCATTTTCAGTTATAAGGAGATAATGATAAATTAATTTAGCAAAAAAGATAAATGAATTTATCATTTTCCTGTAAATTGTCCTTGAAACTAATTATTTAGAAGCATTGTGCTTAAAACTTATTACCTTCGAATAAGAAGCCTTTCAACCTAATTTCAACACTTCTCAAAATTCGTTAAGGAGAGGCATTTAAAAAGAATTATGATGGGTAAACAAAAATACAGCTACTTTGTGAAGGAATCAAATACAGGTATCCATCTTATAGAATCATTTGGGATCATAACGGTAGACCGTTGTCCTTCTTGATAATCTTTGCCATGTCACTGTTTCGGCAATATCCTACGGCTTTTATGTAGTTTTCTTTTCTTTCTTTCTTTTTTTTTTTGGGGGGGGGGGGGGGGGGGTGGTTACACCAATGCTTTTTTCCTTTTAAATTATGATAAAGTTCTATCAAATCTATAGATCTGGTACTTTTGGATGGACATATTTGCATCAATACTATGATGTGTTTTTAGATATTAGGTATTTGTGGATGCGGACGAATGTCGAATGTTATTCTATCCGCTGCAATTGGCAAGTTTAAAGATATACATAGAATATTTTAATTTCTGAAGGATAACAATGTTTCCAAAAATTGCTTCCATATGTTCTATATTGTTTCAGATCTTCAAAATCCTGATATTTATGGTTCTCGAAATCCTGATATTCATTGTTCTCGAAATCCTAAAATCTCAATTCTCTATCTGAAACCATTATCCTAAAAACTCGATCAATGATTCAATATAATTATTTTCATTATTGTTGGTTTTAAATTCTAAATTTGTTCTATAATGAAAGAAAGATGGTTGCCAGCCAGCTTTTTAACATGTTTACAAACCAGTAAAATATGGCCAATAAAACCTAGAATTTCGAATGACATTATTGTTTATAACATGGATGACAAAATACGGGGATTGGAAAAGACGGGTAATTTTAAATCAGTAAATATTTTCACCGTGGATATATTACAATATTATAGGTGGATACCCAGTGCCGAAGGCTCCCGTACTCAAGCGTGAGGACTTCCTAGACAGTCTCCCATCTGGTACCATTCTCACGGCTTACCGGCCTCTGGGGGTGGTCGATTAGCGCGCGCAGCCTTTTCCTCACACTATGTGAAGAGGCCGGGGCTCGAACCTGTGCGCTCCAGATTACCAGCCGGTCACCGTGGATATATTATAATATTACAATATTATACTGTAGAAATTTTAGTATTGCATGATTTTATGGAACTGTAGGTTGCCATAGACAAATTAATATCAGGGACAGCAGTATCCTTGATAAATTTAATCATGAACAAATAAAATATAGGATAATACTAAACGAGTAAATATTTTTACCGTGGATATTTTTTGGCCATATTTTACTCGTTTAAAATTTCCGATTTCTAATGACATTATTGTTTATAACTTGGATAATACTAAATGAGTAAATATCTTTTTGACCATATTTTACTCTTTCAAAATTTCCGATTTTGAATGACGTTATTGTTTATAACATGGATGACAAAATACGGGGATTGGAAAAGACGGATAATATTAAATGAGTAAATATTTTTACCGTGGATATATTACAATATTATACTGTAGAAATTTTAGTATAACATGATTTTATGGAACTGTAGGTTGCCATAGACAAATTAATATGAGGGACAGCAGTATCCTTGATAAATTTAATCATGAACAAATAAAATATAGGATAATATTGAATGAGTAAACAATTTCACTTTATGTGGCATTACAGTATTATACTGTAATTGGAACATGATTTTACAAAATTGTAGGTTCGTAGACAAATCGATACCGAGGGTGACAGTATCTTTGATAAATTTATGTAAATCAATACTTACTTGACAAAATTTCTGATTTCATTTATAAAACGTAGATTGCCACCAAGTGTAGCAGTGTAGGGCTATGATCTAGCCCTTTTATTTGGTACCATTTGTAGCTTCCTAGTATTAGCCACAAGTTTATATTTAAATATTTAATCAATGTGAGGAGAGAGGGTGAACAAAATATTAAGGCTGATATCGAGGGGTTGCGAAAAGATGCAAAATAAGGGGGCTATTGATCCTAATCCTGTGTGTGTTCTGCTAACATCAGCCACAAAATTATATTTGAATATTTGAACGATGTGACAAAAGTGATTAAAAAAAAATATTTAAATAAAAACTTGTGGTCAATATGATCCTGGATAAACAATTGTCTATTGGCACTCCAAACCGTGGAAACCCCCCCCCCCCCCCCCCCCCCCCCTTGATTTTCAGCTCACTTTTCTACTAAATAATCATTCTCTCTCTCTCTCTCTCTCTCTTTTGACTCATCTCATTATTTAAATATGAACTTAGGTGGAAATTGAAGCGTTGCAAAACATGGGTGTAATGTGTCATCCCTATCATGCAACATCCATTTTAGCACACCTATCGCATCGTAAACTACACTATTTCAAATCGAAATTTTGTGAATGCTCAATCCACATATAGATGATCATTCATGAAAATTTAGGGCTCATTTCGATATTTATAGCGTAATATGTTTGATGTTTAAATTTAACCGTTCAAATGAAAGTTTGAATGGTGAATGGTTGTGTTAATATTTTGAAATGGCTACAAATTTGAAATAATGTAGCTCACGATACGGTAGAGGTGTTTCAAAACAAGAGTGTCACACATACACACACACCCGCGCATGCACGCGCGCGCACACACACACACGAGGAGTGCTCTGTTGCCTCCCAAACAGCTAGGGTTGTCAACGGATGTTTTTGGACGCACATGGTGCCATATCCGCATCCGAAATAATTTTTGGATATCCGTTTCCACGGATACAGGCAGATATCAGATAATTATTTGCTTCGCTCACGTCGATAAATCAATGAACATTAATGAATTTTTTTAGCTTTTTTTTCTTTTCAATCCAATTGATTACAAAAATGCTAAAAATAAATAAATAAATATGATGACAATATATAATTTTGAGCAATTAACATGCATTTAGTAGACCTTCAACTTTACAGAATAATAAATTAATATATTTAAAATCCGCATAATTTAAGTTATAATCATGAAAAAAAGGGGATGGATAATTTTCGGATGCGGATGTGCCTATATACGCATCCATATCCGTTTTTTCGGATATCGGATATTTATCTGCTTTCCGGATGCGGATGCGGACAGATTTCAGATTATTCAGATATCAATTGGCAGCCCTACAAACAGTACAGCATCCTAAATGCTTCATGATTTTCGTCATTCATTCATGTTTCCCTCTTCTTCAACAAACCCTCGGTCCATTCACCAACTTATTTTAAATATAAACTTGTGGCTCGAATATGAGGCTGGGAAGGATGCTGCAATCAGAGAAAGAAAATATTATTATTGAAGCGGGAATGGATGACTAAAATCAGGAGGCTTGGCTAGGGAACTGTACAAAGGAGGCTACTGGTCCTTATATATCCATGTAAACAAGTTTGATAATTTACATTTACTATATTTATTGGTGGTTACAGGTGGTTCTGACGACAAGTGAATGGGATGAGTGCAACTTCTGGCTTGCAGCCTTAAAAAGAATGATCAAGTTGAAGCAGAGTAACAGAATATAAATTCACTCATGTTATAGTTTTTTATTTTTATTTAAAGAATAGCGGTTTATATGTACACATCGTTTCCCTTTATTCTTTGAAAGGGTTTTCTGCTTGTGTGATCTTGTTGTATTAGAGTAACCCGCATCAGTGTGGTATTGACCTTTCTCTTTTTCGTGTATTATGTTAATGATAAGTAGATGAATTCCTGATTCTTAACTAGTGGGGTTTTGACATTCATGTGTAATATTTTGTATTATGAATCATAATAATAGCGGATGTCTTATTTTGGTTTGTATTATGAATCATAATAATAGTGGGGTTTTAACATTCAATGATTTTTGGCTGGATCTGAGCCTGTGACTGATAATAGTGGTTGAAAAACTTGATCTCTATTTTTATTCAAGGATTCATGGTATTATCAAGAGTTAGATGATCAAAATTTGGATGATAACTTGTCTACCTTGTATGTAAATCCACGGGTAAATATGCTAATACTACTAAGGAATAATTGTAATTTTTTTTATTCAATGATGTGCACGTTAATTGATTTGTGTAGTACTGTTTGTTTTGGTTTGATGTGAATATTTATTTTTTCTTTAATGGTTTCTCGTCATATATATATATATATATATATATATATATATATATATATATATATATATATATATATATATATATATATATATATGGGTGTGGGTGTGGGTGTGGGAAACTCTATTTGACCACAAAACAATGACACAAAATTTGACATAACAGATCTTAATCACTAGATTTTCACATGAATTCCAGTTTTTACATAAAAACAAATAAATCCAACGGTCCAAGCTTTGTATATCTAACTTTGTGTTTAATTTTGTGTTTCAATAGCGTCGCCCTATACACACACACGGGTTCAGTGGCACCTGAAATGCACCTTTCTTATAACCACATGTTTATTAGATTATGTTAGTGGGAAGAGAGAGAAGCAGTGAAGTGAGAGAGAAATAGAATATGTGGTGGAAATCACGGGGCATTTTGGGGTGTTGTACTGTTTCAGGTGTCACTGAACGTTTGTTATGTGTGTGTGTGTGTGTGTGTATATATATATATATGTATATATATATATATTTATGTATATATATATATATATACATACATATATATATAAAGGAGGGTTCCATGGCACCCCTAAAGCCCCTTAATGAGAGCCATTCATTTATTATTAAATAAGATAGTGTGGGAAGAGAGAGTTAGCGGGAGGAGAGAGAAAGAGGATTGTGTAGTGAAAATCAGGGGGACTAAGGGGGTGCTACACTATTTGGGGTGCTCTTCATCCTCTCTCTCTCTCTCTCTCTCTCTCTATATATATATATATATATATATATATATATATATATATATATATATATATATATATATATCACACACACACATATAGGATCAGGGAGCCCTCCTGAATTTCAGCCACTCATTTATATTAAAAAAAAGTGGATGAAAAGTGAGTGCAAGATGAGAGAATGAGTGGAAGGAGAGAGGGAGGAAATGTGAGGTGGAAAAGTGGTAGGCTAAAGTGGTGCTCACCATTTGGGATGCCATTGAACATCCCCCCCCCCCCTCCACACACACAGATATATATATATATATATATATATATATATATATATATATATATATATATATATATATATAAAGAGAGAGAGAGAGGAAGGTTATATGGCACCCTTTTTTGTTGGCACTCCATTTGCACCTCTCTAATAACCACTAGTTTATAGTAAAATAAGTTAGTGGGGGGAGAGAGAGTTAGTGGAAGGAGAGAGAGAGAAAGAGGATTGTGTGGTGGAAATTAGGGGGGCTAAAGGGGTGCTACACTATTTGGGGGTGCTCTTGATCCTATCTCATACACACACACACATACATGTGTGTGTGTGAACATTATTTTTCGTCAATACTGAAATAAGTAAATAAGGGTATGGACTTAGGGGTATCTAAGGATTAATTAGTTCCTACAAGTTTGAGCTAATCCACCATCTCTTAGATTTCATGGTCTTAAGCCTGAAGATTAGTTACTCTTCCTTCAAAGAGGTGAGTGTCACGTTTACGAGGCTCAATGACCAACAATTACTTTGGGATAAGGGTTTCATAAACTCGACGCAAGTTAGAAAGCTAAATGACTTATGGAGGGTTATTTTGGTAATTATGCTCTTGTAGAAGACTCTTGTCGTGGAAGCAAATAAGAAAATAAGTGAAATAAGTGATAAGTGTTGAATCTCTCTTTATTGATCACTTTGTTGAGTACATAGATGTTTCTAAGTAAAATCCGTGAATCGATTTACAAATTAGAGTTTACCCTCTAAGAAATGGTTACAAGATTTGAGAATGAGAAAAAAGTCTTTCAAAATGAGATCCTTGGGGTTATATTTACAGACAAAATGGACCCTCTTTGGTTGCGGTTAGTAGAAAGCCTGGTTTTGTGTGTTTTCGCCTTTGGTAATTTCTCTTTTGTGTCGGCATCGACCCACCTTTCTATTCTGGGTGTTGATGTCGGCTTTGTTTCGCTTGTGAATTTGGTGCCGCCTCCATGCAATGTATCGATATAAAGTAAATTGGTATGGTATGGATAGCTTCCTTTCCTTCTTTTGATTTCGATAATAAGCCTCTGTTCCAGTAGCAAGTCCTAAGCTCTGTCTTGCTTTAGTTGCTTCTAAGTATTAATTCATGCTCCTTCCTTCGTGACTTCGAATTTGCTTTTTAGTAGCAGTATCGACACCTAGTATATTGGTACCGATAGCTCTTTGCTCAATCCCAAGCTGGTCTCGTGCTTTCCCTTTTATGACTCCAAGCTTTGATATCGAATTATCAAATTGAGTGCTTTCAGCGTCGATGTCGTAACCACTCCTGATTGCTCATTGTATGTTAGTTTCGGTATCGATCTGCCGCTATCTTCCCTGTATCGGTACTAAGCTTCCGCCTCCCAAGTTGGTATTGATAGCAAGTGGACCAGAACTTTTTCCCCTCTTGCTTCCGGTATCGGCTCTCCCAAGTGCTTTAGTGTCGACTGTGGGCTTTCCTTGTTTCCACTTTGATGTTGGTTCTATCTCGATGCCCCTTCACCAGTGTTTGGTTTCGGTATCGAAATCTAATAGTAACATTTGCCCCTCATGAAGGGATATTTTCAACTTTCTAAGTCAATGGTTTCAACACCTACTTCCTTTTGCCTATAAATACTCATTCCATTTCCTCTTGAAGGTTTTTTTTTGTTCTTCTCACCTTCTCCCTGCATTTAAAATTTTCTAGCGCGAGCATCAACAATTTTCTAGCATCAAACGGGGTAAGCTTTACTCTACTTCTTTCGAAATAGTTTGAAATGTTTCCGTCAATTTAGTTCTGTAAGCATTATTAAATCTATAATAGTTTAACCACACAATTCAAATTCGAGTATGATAATCCTCCTTGCTTGGTTTCTACTGGGATGATTTCGGAGGATTGTTAATATACATCAAACTAATTATGCAATTAAATTACCCATTAACTATCAAGTAACCTTATTCGGCTAAGTTGATATAATTGCCGAGTTGATTGATGCGAATTGGTTTCGGCTGTATTGCCAAAATCGATCTCCGCTAATCAATCATGAGTTGGTTGACAGTACAATCGGGTATTTTCATCACTTCCTATTCTTCTGAAGGCAGATGCTAGGTGGCTTCATACAAATGTTATTTCTTTCGAAGTGCTTTCTAAAGAATAGAAATTTCCTTTTCTTTTTATGCAATATTGTCCCGATTTAAGAAATGAGCATATGGTACCTGATATTATGGGAAAGAAGCATACTGCGACTAAGCTCGTTAAAAGTTTCACCTTATGTAACAACTCGCAAATTCGTACCTTTTGAGTTGACTAAATACAACATACGTCCAACCCAAATTGCATGAAAATACGAATCATTAATAGAAAGAAGTTAGAGGGTGAGAAATAGATAGAAAATTATTAGAATAGAAGAAATAAGATGGAAGAAAGAACGGAACAACACAAAATCTCACAACCGCAGCGGAATAAAATAATATGTCTATATATGTATATATATACATATACATATACATATACATATATATATAAGCTTTTGGAAATACAAAACTACATTTGTAGTTACATACATCATTAGAGTATATCATATATACAATACAGTGGAAGTAAACTCTATATATCTAATGTTGAAGCCTTCTGCTCCAAGCTCCTCCAAGAATATATGTAAAATCCTGAACTACTTGACTGCCTGTACAAATTTGGGTACCCAAGAGTTTAGCGAAAATATATAAACATAAACTCTGGGTCAGTAATGAGACTAGTGCGAGTAAACGATTTTGAAGACAGTTTGAGAAATAAAAAGGTATCTCATAAGACAACGCCACACATAAACATGGAACGGGGTTTTTCCCTTATGATAACCAAAACAATTTGTATATCGAAATCATATGTTATGATATTGTCTAGGGTTTACAATATAAATTAGAATCTAGCGAAATGCTTGCATTTCACATTCCACTACATAGTATACAAACAAAACCGTTTGGCACTTAGGGATAATGGATTTCCAACTATGACAAGGTATGAAATCACCTTCCGATAGTGTATCTCTAGAAACGAATACACTCGGTTCAACAAGAACATCTTGCAAACCCGACCACACATGATCGACCGCTCATTTCACTCGAGTGTATCAAATATATTGTCATCCTAGGTTGCAGCCACCGTATTTCACAGAGATACAGAAACGAAAGAAGAACAAATGAAATTTATATAGATGGTAACAATACACCCTAATCGGGAGAGACCCACTTTGCCATGTTTCCTGTCCGATTTTTGTAATTTTCCGGTTGTGAAGCTGGAGGCTATACTTACCTTTTTGATATATCACATCTTCATTTACTTTGAATATCACATCGTTAAACCTATCAAATCACAAATTAACTTCCCTAAAACTATGTGTATAAAGCTAAGAGAAACGAATTCCTCCACCATCAAACATAGTTTGAAGAGATCAATCGTATGATCTGTTAGGCATACTCTGTCAGACATTCGTCCATTCAAGTTGTCCTGGGACTGGACAAAACGAAGGCACTATCCTGTAAATCCATCTTCGGCAATTTCTACCTAGGATCGACAGAACAACCCTTGCATAAACTCTGCCTTCAATGGTCTTCCACTTGACTTCAAATTAATCA
Source organism: Allium sativum (assembly GCA_030737875.1). Lineage (NCBI taxonomy): Eukaryota > Viridiplantae > Streptophyta > Magnoliopsida > Asparagales > Amaryllidaceae > Allium > Allium sativum. The sequence goes on from CM060912.1 coordinate 15,894,564, forward strand.
ACGCATAGGTCGAAACAAAGTGGTATTTGGATTTCATAGAGAAAACCAATCTCTGTCTCTATGAATTGATGAACGTTAATATCTTTTAGGGCCAAGTGATACTTAAAAGAATCAGGTTATCATATTCAAACAAATTTCAATATTGGTTATCAAGACTTATCTACTAAACTTATTATACATATAAAATTCCAGATTTCAACAGTAGTTTGATAAGACATGTAAATGTTTAATTTAAACTAACCAAGTTTATTGGGTCCTACCATAGCATTACAATCAATCAAATTAATAACTCAACCATCACAACAGATTTATCATAATTCAATAATTCACATTCAACTAAACATCGTTCATAAATCAGTTGATCTGGGAAAATGATTATTTCTAAATCTTATTTATCTAAGATTTAATTCAGTTTAAGAATCCCTTTTATTTTCATTGATTGTAACAATATTGTTATAATTCATACTTCAATATATATATATATATATATATATATATATATATATATATATATACACACACACACACACATACACGACTTATACCTATTATCTCATTTCCTTGGATGAATAAATAATAATATATAATTAAATATAAATATTTGTTTAAACGGAAAGTAAATGACATTTTCCTAATTTCAACTTACTCGATTACCAATTCAACATCTCTTTCTGATTATCTCCATTCCATTTATTTTCCCAACTTCGGAATAATCTCATCATTATCGGTCAACCAATTTCTCTTACCAATATCCCTCACAACCATTCTTATCTGCAAAACGTTTACTTCTTACGTTATTCATATTGGATTGTGAATATCATTCCTTCTGGACTCGTTTATCACGACAACTAAATTTCACTAATAAATACTAGTACAGGGTCAAATTCTGTTTATCTAGTTACTATATATAAATTCACATTCCCTTGAATTTCAAATATTTAACTTAATCGTCGTTAATTCAACTTTTAAATCATTTCTTGATTTAAAATATATTTATCGACATAAGTCGATTAAATTAAAAATAACATTTCAATGTTCGTTTCAAAATAATTGAGTTTATCACAACACAATATTATTGATGATTAACCATCATTTAATATTCTCGACATAATGTCGATTACCATTCAACTAATACGACTTGAACTAATTATCTGGATTTTTAGAAATAGGTGTACCTGTATTTTATTCCAATTTTAATTAATTAGAAAAGAAATAAATTAACTCTATTTTTTTAAAATCAGATAATTTTGTTTACTCTGATGAAGTACAACTCCTTTTACAAGAATCTCTATTTGATCATGTACCATCTCTATTCCTGATTTCATTCTCCATTTTAACCGTTTGCCTTTTAATTTCTTTTAGATATATATTTCTTGTATTTCTATTTCTATAAATATCTATCTATATATATATACACTAAATATATACTTTTAAAGTAAAACCTTTTTTTATAATTCCATTCCCCTTTAATTTATTTTTTTACTTACCTTTCTTCCTTCCTTATTTTTTTATTTCTTTCTTTTTATTTGATTTATTTCAGCCCATCGGCCCATACATTTCACAGGCCCAAACTCCCTTTCTGACACAGCGGATTTATACAGTCTTCGAAGTTTTACTCGAAACTTAGAGAAATGCGTGATTTTGCGAGACACTGATAATTCTAATGCAATACAATTCAGTACTAACAAGATAATTCCCACTTTCGTTGATCAGAGACGATGCCGAAAAGGTACTAGGAACTGTGATCTCGATGATTTCGAGATGGACAGTAAAGACTGTTTCTGTTGATCTCAAAGATGGTGGAAAAGTGATCACCAACTCTCCCTTATCAAACAAGATGTCGGAAAGATGATCTTCCAAGTAGTGATCCATAAATGGATACCGTAAATGGGAGTATAGAAACAAAGCTCCCAATAATGACGAACGCCAATATTTTCAATTTTAGAAATTCAACAACCTTTATAACTCACACACCCCGCCTATTTATAGGCTTCAGATTCACATAAGCTGACACCAGCAGTGGTAAAAAAGACAATGGACCTAACAAACCGACTCCGAATAGTGAAGACAACAACAATACGAAATAAGAAACAACACCGAAAGGAGAATAACACCAAAAGCCATAATTACCAAGACCCTAGATGCCGAGGCGCTATTTCCGGAAGTATATATATCCTTTGTGTTGAAATTGAACCCGAGTGCTTTATCGGCAAACCAGTAGCAAAATTCCACCCGAAAGCTTTATTGCAAACCGAAAGACTTTATTAACGGAACCGAAACAGAGATAATACTTAGCGGAAGACGGAACAACTTCAACTGATGAAACCCAAAGTCGAAAGGACTTTGTTATAGAACTGATAACAGAAAGAAGCCGAGACCCCTGCCTTTAAGTAATAGCACCAAACTTGACTGAATTTGAGAGGCCTGTCGTTCCGATACCCATAATGCAGTTATGGGTTTCGGAATGACCGTTTTCCAAACTGTCACATTCCTTACATCATCCTCCCCAGGTTTGAAAGAATTCGTCCTCCAATTGGAAGTAACTTCTTCAATCAGATCTTCTTCATAATATGGTTTTAAGTGCTTAGTCTTGAAAACATCAGAAGTATGTATATGGCTTGGTAATCTCAAGCGATAAGCATTTGGGTTGATCTTGTCAACAATTTCGAAAGGTCCAATTTTTTTGGAAGCTAACTTATTGTATGTTCCAGTAGGAGATCTATCTTTTGTTAACACTACCCATACAAAGTCCCCCTTCTGAAATTCAACATGTCGTCGTTTCAAATCAGCAGTTTGGTTGTATATTTGACTTGTTTCAACTAACCGTTTTTGGACCACACGATGGAGTTCCTGTAACTCCGTGACAAGGTCAATGGCTTTTCCTTGCATTCTACCTTGACGGGTAAATGGAATTAGATCCAACGGCCCCTTAGGTACCTATGAGTACACAATTTTGAATGGACTGAATCCAATGTTGCGATTGATGGCATGATTGTGTGCGAATTCAGTCTGCCACAATTTAGAATCGCAACTTTTCAAATTGTCTTGAACGAGACTTCTTAGCAGGTTTCCTAAAGATTTGTTCACCACTTTGGTCTTTTCATCCGTTTGCGGATGATAGGCGCTACTAAACTTCAATTCTATTCACACCATTTTCCACAAACTTAGCCAAAAATGGCAGGAAAACCAAGTGTCACATTCTAAAACAATTGATTCTGGTAGTCCATGCAGTTGGTATATTTCTCGCAAGTATAGTTGAGCTACGTTGACTGCGTCTGTCGTTTTTTTGCAAGCAATGAAATGAACCATTTTGGAAAAATGATCAACGACTACATAGATAGAATCATTGCCTTTCTGTGTTCTTGGCAAACCTAGAACAAAGTCCATACTCACATCAACCCATGGTTTGAAAGGATCTGGTAATGACATTTACAATCCAGCATAGTTGCAGTTCCCTTTGACACTTGACAAATGTGACACATTTGTACGAACTTTTCAACTTCCTTTCGCATTGACGGCTAAAAGTAAGAATCAACGATCAATCATAAGGTATAGTCTCTGCCAACATGACCTTCATTATGCAATTCTTGGATAATCTTCATTCGTAGACTACAGTCTGGAATACAAAATTGGTTTCCTTTGACAAGAAATCCGTCTTATATTGAAAAAGTTGTCACTTCTCCCTTTTTTTTTACCTTTTCTAGAATCTTCGAAAAGTAAGCATCTGTAGTCAACAATTCTGCAATCAAGTCAGACTCCAATATTTTAACTTTCATTGTATTCAAAAGATTACTTTTTTGACTTAAGGCGTCTGCTAATTTATTCGTAACTCCAAATTTATGCTTCACCGCAAATGTGAATTATAGCAAATAAGCAATCCATGATGCATGTCTAGAGACTACTTTGTCTTGGCCTTAAAGATGTTTCAATGATTCATGATCCGTGTATAAAACGAATTCCTTGTGAAAGAGATAATGTCTCCGATGCTTGATTGCTTGAACTATAGCATAGAATTCAACATCATAAGAATTGTATCTTATCTTCGCCCCTGGCAATTTCTCATTGAAGTAAGCAATAGGTCTTCCATTTTGGATTAACACTCCTCCAATTCCAACCTTTGAAGCTTCAGTATGTAGTTCGAAAGGCAAATGGAAATTTGAAAGCACTAGAAAAGGTGCTGAAGTCAACAATTGTTTAATATGCTCAAAAGCACTTTCAGCCTCTTTCGTCCAAACAAACTGTTTGCCTTTCATATAATTCGTCCCAGGAGCCATAACGCTACTGCAATGTGGAATGAATCGTTTGTAAAAAGACGCTAAACCATGAAAACTATGCACTTATGTAATTGTCTTCGGCGGCGGCCAATCTCTGATTGCCATAAATTTACTCTGGTCAACCTGTAACCCTTCTCTGAAAACAACATATCCCAAAAATAGCACACTTGGGGTCATGGAAGTACATTTCTTCATTGCAGCATAAAATTGTTCTCGACATAAAATGATCAAAACTGCACGTAGATTTTGTAGATGTTCCTCCATACTTGTGTTGTAGATAAGTATATCATCGAAGTAGACAACCACAAACTTGCCAATATACGGTCTGAAAATTTGATTCAACATTCTCATGAAGGTGCTTGGTGCATTTGATAACCCGAAGGGTATGGAGAGCCATTCATATAACCCCTCACGAGTCTTGAAAGCGGTTTTCCATTCATCCCCTGGTCGAATTGTGATCTGATGATATCCGCTCTTTAGATCAATTCTTGAAAATATAACTAACCCGTTAATATGATCTAGTAAATCATCTAGTCGTGGAATAGGGAAGCGATATCTCATTGTTATCTTGTTGAGAGCTCGACTGCCTGTGCACATTCTCTAAGAACTATCCTTCTTTGGAACTAGCAATGCAGGCACATCACAAGGACTAAGGCTTTCTCGAACTTGGCCTTGACTAAGCAGTTCCTCTACTTGTCGTCGTAATTCTTCGTGTTCTCTTGGGCTCATTCGGTAATGCGGTCTATATGGAAAAACAACACCAGGTTCCAGATCAATCTGATGCTGGATGTCTCTGAGCAGTGGTAACCCATATGGCAGCTCTTTTGTGTTAGGGAATGCGGATTGTAGATCTTAAGGCAAGACTAACACTAGAGGGGATGAATAGTGTTTATAAGGAATTTATGAAAAATCTAAAACTTATATGATCTACTATATGAATAACACACACAAGAGATGATCACAGACACAGAATCAAACACAAACGCATAAATAAACAAAAATAAAATGCAGAAAAGGGAATAACACACCAGATTTTATACTAGTTCGGATTACTTCTACGTCCAGTCCTACGCAACGCTGGATTACGCAGAGCTTTATTACTATATCAATATCCAAGTACAATTTCCTTGATTTCCCAGCTACAAGGTTAACACTGCTCCAACCACTCTTGATTTCATGGCTACAAGTTTACCACCGCTCTCTTTCCTTGATTTCAGGACTACAAGGAACACACCCTTTCCCAAATGATCCCGAATGTTTACAACAACCCTATGACTCTTCAATTCAGAGAGTAATGAGTAGAGAGTGAGAAGAGAAGAAGTTTTATGTAATTAGAATAGAAATTGGTAGAGAAAAAGTGTAGAAATCAATAAAATAAGAAATATTAATGGAGGGATGAAGAGGGGTGAAGATGGAGAAGAAGAATGGTTAAAAATTCGAATTCAACCTTTATTTATAAGATTTGAAAGGTTGCAATGCTTCTAGAACGTTACAAATAGTGAAAAGACACTTCTTTTGAAAATTGAAAAAAAGACAGTTGTATGTCGACATAGGCTCCTATGTATGTTGACATATGTATGTTTAAAACTGAATTTTGAACTTTTTAAAGTGTTTAAATATATATATTATTTTGGAAATTCTTGAATCAAAACTTAGTGATATAAATGAGTACTATAAAGTGTAAAATCGTATGAAAACATAAATATATAATATATATAAACATATTTATAAAATTATAAAGTTTGCAACTATATAAATATAAAATTATAAAAGTGTATAACTATATAAGTATATAAACTTTAGAACTAATATTTGAAATCAAAAGTAACATAGAAAACTATTTGAAATTAGAATTTTGAAATTCAGAATTTGAAAAACAGAATTTGAACTTGGAGTGCTATTCAGAGTCTTACATATAAACTATACTCTATTACTATATTTGTCTTGAACTCTTGATTTCTTGATTACTCATGAATCTTGAATCTTCTCTGAATTCTGAATCTCTTAAATCTCCAAAACTGTACAGTCTTCGGTACAAATCCTACATATATATGTTCTAGACAAAAATGTTAGTATATATTTTATAATCAATGATAATTGAAATAAGATTGTTGTCGTCAAAATTCCATTCTTCAACAATCTCCCCCTTTTTTATGATGACAACCTTAGTTTATAAAATATTCCTACCTTTTCATACATGTTGATTCTGATCTTTCATATACTCCCCCTGTCATTATGAACTCTATATATTCTTCCTTAAACTAAGTCTAACTAATCCTTATATTTTATAATTTCTCCCCCTTTGTCATTATCAAAAATAAATTCTAAAAATATTTCCCTTAAATCCTATATCTATCTATATATATAGTATGATTATTCTATACTAAAGCACTAAGATATATCTATACATACATACATACATACATACATACATACATACATACATATATATAACTCCCCCTAAATTTGTGCTTATATAACAAACTAATGAAATGCTTGTGAAAGATAAAGCAAGCATTAAATTAAACATTTTTTTAATACAAACATTACACAACAAAGCAAATTACATGAATGACTACACACGTATTACACCGATTAAACGAAAAGAAACCAAACTTCTAATTGTTCTTTATAATAGGGGACTTATCGATTGGACGATTAGGGTAATGGAGACAAAATTTCCCATTTTGTTCAATGATGTTTCCTTGCCGATCGAAAGAAACTTCCCCAACGCATACGACTTGATCGTCCTCGTCTATGCCTTCTTGTTGTACCTCTTCTAGTTCCTCTTCTTCCATCATCTCTTCCTCCTCCTCTTCTTCCACTTCTTCTTCTTGCATCGCTGGATTATCATCTTCGATGATGATTGGATTTGCTAGATTATCCATTACAAACTTATGGAGATTCCACATCATCTTTTCTTGTTTAATTTTCTTGATTCATCTGTATTTGCAGTATTTGAGTCTCAGTGAGCATTTAGAGAGCATATTCCATTTTCTCTTCTAATTTGATTACACGAGAGAGGGTAGAACGTTGAAATGGACCTTCGGATGGTCCAGTGTACGATACGTGGTTAATTTGGTTATTGTAATTAGTGGAGGACATGATTTATATTGATTTTGAGTTTTTACAGAAATGAAATAGAAGAGAGAAGAAGAAAATTCAAAGTATAGAGTTTAAATGGTTATTATGACTAACTTTTGGTGGGAATTAATTTTTAAAACCTGGCAGTTATATGTAGACATAGTTAAATGGTAATTATAACTAATTTTTGGTGGGAATTAATTTTTAAAATATGGCAGTTATATGTCGACATAGTGATATACGTATGTCGACACTTTCAATTTTGATTTTATTTTTCTAATTTTTATTGTTATTCTTATACATATTAATATATTTAATTACGCTAATTCGCTTGATGAACAAATACCTAATTCTCTTCTAAATTTAGTAAACGTTACCTCATTTAATGGTTTTGTTAAAATATCTGCTATTTGTTTCTATAAATTTGAGTGAATTTTTTTACTTACGCTATCTCTTAGAAAATAATGTCCTATATCAATATGTTTAGTTCTTGGGTGATGATTTGGATTTTTTGCTATATTGTTAGCACTCTTATTATCGCAATATATTGATGATTTATTTTCATTTAATCCAAAATCATCTAGAGTTTGTTGCATATATATCACTTGTGAACAAGCCAAAGTAGTAGATATATATTCTGCTTTAGTTGTTGACAGAGGTATGGTATTTTGCTTTTTACTAAACCAACAAACTAGTGAATGTCCTAAGAAATGACATGTTCCAATTGTGCTTTTACGATCGGATTTACATCCCGCATAATCAGCGTCACAATAAGAAATTAAATCAAACGAATCATCCTTAGGATAAAATAATCCAAAATCTGATGTATGTATTACATATCTTAGAATACATTTTACGGATTTTAAATGATTTCCTTAGGTTACGATTGATATCTTGCACTGAGACATACATTATGCATTATATCTGGTCTACTAGTGGTTATACATAATATTGATCCCATCATTCCTCTATGTGCTTTTTGATCAACGTCTTTTGATGTATAATCATTACTTAAGGCTATATTAGTTGCCATTGGTGTTGGTCTAGCATTAGTTATCATTAAATTATATTTATTAATTAAATCTCTTGCATATTTTTCTTGATTAATAAATATTCCACTCTTTGATTGGCGAATTTGTAAGCCTAAGAAGAAGGTTAGTCTCCCATATGACTCATTTCAAATTCTTGGGTTGTAATATCTAAAAATTCTTTATTTATTTTATTATTCGTCGATCCGAAGATTATATCGTCAACATATGTTTGTACTAATTTTACATCTTTATTATTTCTTTTAATAAAAAGTGTATTATTTATTTTACCTATTTCGAAGTTAGATTGAAATAAATACGTTCTTAATCGATCATACCAAGCTCTATGAGCCTGTTTTAGTCCATATAACGCTTTCTTTAGTTTATATACATGATTTGGTAAAAAAATTCGTCTTTAAAAAGAGGTGGTCGCTCTACGTATACGTTTTCCTTAACAAATCCGTTTAGAAAAGAACTTTTAACATCCATTTGATATAATTTGAAATTATTATGGTTTTCAAAGGCTAATAATATCCTAATTGCTTCTAATTTAGCTACGGGGGTAAACGCTTTTATAGTAATTTATTCCTTCTTCTTAAGTATAACCTTATGCTACTAATTATGCCTTATTTCTTAAATCCTCACTTTGTTCATTCATTTTATTTTTATAAACCCATTTAGTTCCTATTATAGTTTTATCCTCTGGTCTAGGAACAAGTTCCCATACATCATTCCGAGTAAATTGATTTAATTCCTCTTGCTTAGTAAGGATCCATGAATCATCAGAAGATGCTTCCTGTGGATTCTTAGGTTCAATAGTTGAAATAAATGCTGAATTACTCATATTATTTAATTAGTTTCGAGTCCTAACAACGGATTCAATGTCTCTTAAGATTTTTTCTACAAGGTGGTCTCTTAGTAATCTAATTCTTTTATTTGGTTGACTATCTTCATTGTTTGTTTCATTAGTTTCATTTTCACATTCATCTTCGTTGTGTTGTTTTATATTTTTATAGTTTTCGTCAAAGGATACGTTTTAAGGTTTCCTCTACAGTATTGGTTGCAGAATTAAATACTCTATATGCTTTACTTCTATCTGAATATCCAATAAATATTCCTTTATTGGATTTCGAATCAAATTTGTCTAGATTTTTTTTGGTATTAAGAATAAAACATTTACTTCCAAATATTTTAAAGTATGATACTTTTGGTTTCTTATTGTACAAAAGTTTATATGGTGTTTTATGAGTTAAGGGTCTTATAGAAATTCTATTTAAAATATAACAAGCTGTGGCAACTGCCTCAGTCCAAAAATTCTTTGGTAAATTACAATCAGATAACATAGTTCTTGAACACTTGTATCGATCTATTTTCACATTCAACTACTCCGATTTGTTGAGGGTTTCTAGGTAAGAAAAATTATGGGTTATTCCCTTTTTATTACAAATTTTTTCAAAATTTTTGTTTTTGAATTCTCCACCATGATCACTACGTATTGTTTTGATTTTTAAGGATAATAAATTTTTAATTCTTTCAGCAAAAGTTTTAAATTGATCTAAAGAATCACTTTTATTTTTAAGTAATAAAGTCTAGGTAAATCTAGAAAAATCATCGACTATTAGGTAAACATATCTATTGTGATTTATTGATTGGGTTTGGGATGGACTAAATAAATCCATATGAATTAACTCTAACGGTTTTGAGATTGTAATTTCCTCTTTTGATTTTAATGAACTTCTTTTTAATTTTTCGAACTAACAAGCATCACATAAATTATTAACTTTAAATTTCATTTTGGGTAATCCTCTAATTGAATCTAATTTAGAAATCCTAGAAATGTGTTTGAAATTTATATGACTGAATCTCCTATGTCAGATCCAAGGGTCACTTGTATTGGCCATAAGACATAGATTATCGTTGGAGATTTTCATACTCAATATATAAATATTTTTCTTTCTATCTCCTTCGAATATTACTTTTGAATTCCTATCTTCTTTAAAGCATTTATCTTTTTCAAAGTTTATTTTATAGCCTTTATCGCAAAGTTGACTTATACTTAGTAGGTTGTGTTTTAGATTCCTAACTAATAAAACATCATAAATAGTAGGAGTTTCAGAATTACCGACATTGTCGATGCCAACAATGTATCCTTTAGAGTTATCACCGAAATTGACCATTCCACCGTCTTCGTATACCAGATTATTTAGTAATTGCGGATTTTCCATCATATATCTCGAACAGCCACTATCTAGTATCCATTTTTCCTTTTTGATTTCCACCATTTATCTATCAGATTTTGAATTCTCAACAGCCATATAACACACCATTTCAGAATTTGAATTTTCAACAGCACGTCACCCATCTTTTCAAAATTTGAATTTCCAACAGCCATATAACATATTTTTCTTGTATTGGACAACATTTCGGTAGATCATTTGAATTTTCAACACAATTGTATGTAGACTCTTTCAACATTAATGCAATGCATGAATTGACACTAGTGTTAACAATCATTTCAAAATTTGCCATTTAATATTTTCAAAAATCAGATTATGAAATTTTTGAAAAAACTTGTTCTGATACCAATTGTTATGGAATGTGGAATGCAGATCTTAAGGCAAGACTAACACTAGAGTAGGGGTGAATAGTGTTTATAAGGAATTATGAAAATCTAAAACTTATATGATCTACTATATGAATCACACACACTAGAGATGATGATAGATACGAAATCAAACACAAACACAGAAATAAACAAAAATAAAATACAGAAAAGGAAAGAGCACACCGGATTTTATACTGGTTCAGATTACTCCTACATTTAGTCTCGCACAACGCTGGATGGCGCAGAGTTTTATTACTATACTAATATCCAAGTACAATCCCCTTGATTTCCCGGCTATAAGGTTAACATTGCTCCAACCACTCTTGATTTCACGGCTATAAGATTACCACCATTCCCTTTCCTTAATTTCAGGGCTATAAGGAACACACCCTTTCACAAACACACCCTTTCAGGGCTATAAGATTACCACCATTCCCTATAACTCTTCAATAGCACTTCAATTTAGAGAGTAATGAGTAGAGAGTGAGAAGAGAAGAAGTTTTATGTAATTATAATAGAAATCGGCAAGAGCAGAAGTGTAGAAATCAATAAAATAAGAAATATTAATGGAGGGATAAAGAAGGGTGAAGATAGAGAAGAAGAATGGTAAAAAAGTTTGAATTTAACCCCTGTTTATAAAATTTGAAAGTTTGCAATGCTTCAGGAACGTTATAAATAGTCAAAAGGCACTTCCTTTGAAAATTGAAAAAAATGACAGTTGTATGTCGACATAGGTTCCGTGTATATCGACATATGTATGTTTAAAATTTGAATTTTGAACTTTTTAAAGTGTTTATAGACACACACACACATATATATAATTCTGGAAGTTCTTGAATCAAAACCTTAGTGATATAAATGAGTATTATAAAGCATAAAATCATATGAAATTTTAAATATATAATATATAAACATATTTATAAAATTATAAAGTTTAAAACTATATAAATATAAAACTATAAAAGTGCATAACTATATAAATATATAAACTTTAGAAAATCAAAATTAAGATAGAAAACTATTGAAATTAGAATTTGAGAAACAAAATTTTGAAAAAAAGAATTTGAACCTGGAGTGCTATTAAGAGTCTTATATATAAACTAGAATCTATTACTATATTTGTCTTGAGCTCTTGAACTCTAGATTCCTTGATTACTCATGAGTCTTGAATCATCTCTGAATTTTGAATCTCTTGAATCTCTAAAACTATACGCTCTTCAGTATTATTTGCTGTATACAAATTCTGCATATATGTGTATATATATTCTAGACAGAAATTGTGACGGCCGGGAATTTCGCTCGATCCGAATCGGTCGTTAAACCGACTAAGACCGTTCAAAACCCCTGATCAATTGAGAACAGGACAAATCAGAACGCAGACGGAAGAACATTTCATTGCTATTACAACAATTCCATCAGATACAAGAATATACAGAGTATAAATGAATAAATTACATTCGATAAATACCAGAGATTACAATAAATTACATAGCAGCGGAAAATAATACAAAGCACAACTGAAGGTGATATACGGATACAGAGCTTTCCGGATATCATTCCAGCTGTAAACCAGGATCCTGTGAATATAAATCTGCAAAACCAAAACTACTAGCTGCCCGTGCGGAGAACAGGGGCACCCAGAGTTTAGGTTAAAACAATAAACTCTAGGTCAGTCATGTGACTGGTGTGAGAACTAAAACAGTTATTTAAAACTTTACTTTAAAAGAGAGTAATTCAAGGGACCACGCCGTATAACACGGAACGGGTTTCCTCCCAAGAATACCAGTGCTTATCAATAAACAACGAAATGCTTTTTCGAAAAATGAAGCTATTATAAGACCCAGGTCCCATCACACAATGCAACGCAAGCCGGAGGGTAGGGTTTTCCCTTATAATAGCCAAACATGCTTGGTACGTTTAAAACAAATCATTTGATACTATAATAAGTGTATAGTGTCAAAACAATTTCAATCATAAATATAAATCATAGACGGCATGGGTACCATATATCATGTCGCCCTACTAGTTCTACAATTAAAACCGAAATACACGTAATGGAAATTGGGTTTTCGTCGTGAGTCGAGGCAAGGGGCAAGCTCCTCTCCGCGTTCGAGACACTCTAGCAAATGCCTCAGGACTACACACTCTGGGCAATCCTGGATCTTCAGGGCCGGTCCTCACCTACGTTAGAGGATTGGCAATTCCTGAACACACGTTTCCCGGTCCTTACAGACCTAAAATCAAGGCGCCTCATCCAACAACCACATAGGTGAAAAGTATATAAATGTCAGGGCTGGTAAGTCACTGACACCACCAGAGCTAGAAAGAAACGTCGTGCTCTCCCTGCAGTCCGTATCCCGTTTTTGACTCATACCGAGGTGTGAGGCTCGGGAATTCACGTTATACACAAAGCTACGCCACAGGGGCCGTGCTTTGATCATCAACCACAAGACTCTGTTTTTCAACAAAATCCTTGATCATTGCATCTTAGCGTGCCACACAGGCAATTCATGCCATGCGACTGATGTCCATCGATATACAACCTCTGAGCTCGTACGTCTTAGAGAAGGGTGTTAAGCAAAAGAATAAATTCTCCGCCGCCAAACAGATGTATATTTAATAGAAATCAATCAACACAGAATAAAATCCAATGTCAGACACACAATCCATTTACTAGTCCGTTCTGGGTCTGAACGAAACCGGAGGCACTTTCCTCGCATATCCATCCATCTCCAAGTACGTCTGGACGACCACCAACGATTTCCATCCTCTTGGGTGTACTGCCCAATCAGGATCGTCAGTAATTATCCAAACGATGTGAAGAATTCCGGTCTTCAACCATCGTCTTCATCTTCGACATATCGTCGAATCGGTTATTCAGAATGGGTGTAAACCCAGACTTTCCGAACAACCCGCGTATATTAAAAACGAATGTTACACAAACACAGCAAACGCCTCATTCCAATTCAGAATATCCTTTTATTCACGAAATCACATTCTTAGGGATAGGTTCCCATTAATTTTATCAAAGATAAATTCTTCTAAATTTATTCTTTAATCTTCCTTTGGATGTCATTTCAAACCAAATTATGGTTTTCCAAACTAGTCGAGATTAGCGAACCGCACCGAAGTAATTATTTATTTTATTTCCCAATCCCAACCTATTCATCCCATGAAGTAAAACTGGAAATACTCCATATCTAACACCACGGTGTTATCGGTAAAATTTATTACCATTTCCCGTTTAAATCTAATTAAAGATTTAACTATCGCTTTGAAGCAAAACTGGTGATACTCCATTCTCGCTCATTTTCACTATTTGATAATTTAGATTATCAATCCACATTTCAATCTAACTGTAGATTCATTAAAACTCCATTTCCTGGGTTAAAGAACTAATGTCATTTAAAACACAGTTCACGACAAACCCAAATCACATTCTATTTATTATCGGGTTAAAGAACTAGTGTTATTTAAAACACAGTTCACGATAAACCCCTGAATCAATTCTATTTAAACTCGTTTCAAATCCAATTTATTTATTTAAAAATGAACGGGTTTAATTTTAGTTCAAAACTAGTTCATTTTGATAAAAATCTATTTTTATCTTTTCAAATATGGAGTTTTTCATCCCAATTTTTCCCAAATCATTGTTTATGATTTTACACTAGTTTTTGATATTTTTAAAATTTTTATTAAGGTCCGTATAGTCGATTTCCATCAACGGCCATCGAACTGCACTTACAGCGACCTTTTTTGAATTTGATTTGGACGTATCTCCAAATCCAACCGTTAGATTTCAAATTTCTAATATTTTTTAGAAATCTCTTTTCGATACGAACCCAACGGTTCCAGTTTTAGGAGAATCCGACGGTCGAATCTCCCGTAATGTCCGTTTGAAATAAATGGTCGAAATTCATGAACTGCCGCGGCGCGGCGCGTTCTATTCAGACCATTATATTATATATATAATATATATTTCGTCGATGTCTATTTAAAACGAATTTTATAAATAGTTTTGAATTCGTTTCAAAAACAATTTTAATCTTTATTTCAAATTCAAATCAAAATTGAATTTTCTATTATAAATCCTTTTTACTTTCATTTCTATTTGATTTCAATTCAAATCGATTTTAATTCGATTCGAATTCATTTCGTTTTCTATTCAATTTAAATTCAATTCATTTTCTATTCAATTTGAATCCAATTCGTTTTCTATTCAATTTAAATTCAATTCGTTTTCTATTCAATTTGAATTCAACTCGTTTTCTATTCAATTCAATTAAAATACGTTTTATATTCAGTTCATTTCGAATTGGTTTTATATTCAGTTCAATTCAAATTTGTTTTCTATTCAATTTGAATTCAACTCGTTTTCTATTCAATTCAATTCAAATTCGTTTTATATTCAGTTCATTTCGAATTGGTTTTATATTCAGTTCAATTCAAATTCGTTTTCTATTTAATTCAATTCAAATTCGTTTTCTATTTGAATCAAATTCATTTCGTCTTCTATTTGAATTAAATTCGTTTTCTATTCAATTTGAATTCAACTCGTTTTCTATTCAATTCAATTAAAATACGTTTTATATTCAGTTCATTTCGAATTGGTTTTATATTCAGTTCAATTCATATTTGTTTTCTATTCAATTTGAATTCAACTCGTTTTCTATTCAATTCAATTCAAATTCGTTTTATATTCAGTTCATTTCGAATTGGTTTTATATTCAGTTCAATTCAAATTCGTTTTCTATTTAATTCAATTCAAATTCGTTTTCTATTTGAATCAAATTCATTTCGTCTTCTATTTGAATTAAATTCATTTCGTCTTCTATTCAATTTGAATTCAATTCGTTATATATTCAATTCGAATTCGTTTTCTATTCAATTTAATTCAAATTTCATTTCAAAATATTCGATTTTGAAATCACTTTTCAATATTAATTTTATAATGAATAAAATCGATATAAATATCGTTCACGTCAAAATGGCGTCAATCTAATCAACACGGCTTCATATATTTCTAATTTCAAAAATTCTATTTCAAATATTTCTTATTATCAAAATATTTCTTATTTCAAATATTTATTATTTCAAATATTTCGATTTCAACACATGACTGATCTCAACGGATGAGTACTGTCAACACATGAACCTTTATTTTATATTGATAAAGATGTAAATTTTATTATTAAAATATTTCGTTCAACACATGACTAATCTCAACGGATGAGTACTGTCAACACATGAACCTTTATTTTATATTGATAAAGATGTAAATTTTATTATTAAAATATTTCGTTCAACACATGACTAATCTCAACGGATGAGTACAGTCAACACATGAACCTTTATTTTATAATATTCTTTATTTTCTAAATTGGAACGAGGCCCAATCAATTACCATATAAAGTTAATTATATGGATTCCATTCAACACATGTATATAATAGCAATGATAAATAATCAACCATCATCCAAAGTGCACTACACTGTATAAGCATCAAATATAGATATCTAACGCTTATAACAGCCTGTCAATCAATCGATCGACATATTCAATCAACCAGGATGAGTGAACTCCAAATTTCATCCCAACACCCGTGTGGGGTTTCAAACAATCAAACATAGAATTTATTTGTGCAGTTGGGCGATGTGTAAAATTTATCGCCCCAATCAATATCAGTCAAATCAGTGTATATAAACAAATCGGCCGATTTGTTTATAAATATTTATTTATTCACTTTCACGTTAAAAATTATATTTTTAACGACCAAATTATTTTATTCAACCTATGAATATTCTATTCAGTTCATTTATCAAATAAAATGATATCTTTATTTTTCTAACTTATTTCAGAAAATTTCGGCGACATAACGGCACGATACTAGAAACGGGATAAGGCCTAGCCTTATCCCCGGTCTAGTGAAGGCCCACGCCATTCACACATCAATCAAATCAATTTCATTTCACCAAACAATTCGATTCAAACCAAATAATCTAACCAACTACACAACCAAACAATTAAACAAACAAGCCATCCATGGTCTGTGGATGACGGGTGTCGGGTGCTACTAAACACCGTCTGCATCCTAGTATATATATATATATATATATATATATATAACTAGAAAAAGAAATTTTGAGTGAGAAGTTCTCACCGATAGCTATCCAATACCACGACTCTTCTTTCATAGAAATCTTCATCGTGCTCGCCTTTTTGTCACCTTCGTTGCCCGTAATCTCTACCTATGTAAAAATCAAATTTTTACTTTGCTATTCAATATATAAAAATCGAATTTTTACTTTGCTTTTCAATATATAAAAATGGAATTTTTTCTTTGCTATTCAATATATAAAAATGGAATTTTTACTATGCTATTCAATATATAAAAATGGAATTTTTACTGTGCTTTTCAATACATAAAAATCGCGCCTTTTCAACTATAAAGATTTATCCTTTTCAAATACAAAGATTTCACCTTTTCAAATATAAAGATTATATTTTTCTCGAAGTAAAAATCATATTTTTACTTCACTACTCATATCAAAATATCGTCTTTTCATATTTAAAAATATCATCTTTTCATATTTAAAAATATCATCTTTTCATATTTAAAAAATATCGTCTTTTCATATTTAAAAATATCGTCTTTTCATATTTAAAAAATATCGTCTTTTCATAAAAATCAATTTTTTCTACTTTAAATATCAATCCTTTTCCCGCTAACTTCATATCAGTAAAAATCTCATTTTTAAAACTGAATTTAAACCAGGTTTTTATATTTAAATTAACTTAACTAAAATGAACAAATTCAAAGAAGAAATAAATTAAAATAAATAAAAGGAAGACTTACAGTCGTTCAAAAGGGGAGGGAGCTGCTCGCGTGGCTTGCTGGTTGTTCGTCGGAGGTCGGCTGGGCTGTCGGAGGTCGGGGTTTGGGCCAAGGGTGGGGGTGCGGAGGGGGGGGGGGGGGTTGTCATGATTTCTGAAACGAGGGGGAGGTGCTGTCGCGTCGTGAGGGCGAGGGGGGGGGATCGATTGCTTCGCGCTTCGATGGACGGGGGGAGGGGGGGTCTTCGGAGGTGGCGCGTCGATCGATTGGGGGAGGGGTATCGCTTCGAGGTGGCGACGGTTTAAGGGGAGGGGCGATGCTCCTCTCCGCTTCCTTTCTTTTTTTTTCTTCTGAAAAATGATTTTGAACCGGGGGGGGGGGGGGGGCAGAGAAAGATAAAGGAGAGGGGAGAGAAAGTTTATTTTTAATTTATTTAATTATTTTATTTACCTAAAAGTTGACTTTTTATTTCGACCTCGAAACGAGGCCCACCGCCTGTCGTCCATAGCTAATTACCCCCATTCCGAACACAATGGGATATATATCGCAGGCTGATTCGATTGTTATAATCAGTTTCCGTTAAAATCAACATATAACTCTATATATTGAATTTGAACGTGCATTTCAATTTACCGGGGTCACATACTAACTTTAAAAATTCCAGAAAAATACTTTCTAGCTTCGTATTGACGATACAGTCCTAACAAAACTAGTTTCGTCGAATTCTGAGACCGTTGGAAAAATGGCCAATTTCCAGTCGATTAAAATCAACTGAAATTGGTCAAACGCATTTTTCTTTGCCACGCTCACATATTGATTCAAAAAATTATGAAATTTGAAAACCAGCAATAATTTGACATCACGGATCCAACAAAAGTGGTTTCGTCGAAATCCGAGGTCGTTTGCAAAATTCCCATTTTTTAAGGGCCTGAATTCCATAGCGACTATTCAGAATTTTCAACTGGACATATCTTTTGATTCCCGCTATGAAATTTCGATTTTTCGGATTCGTTGGAAGGATATCATCAATTAGATCCTAATGTTTTTGGTTTCACTAAAATCCGGATTGTTTTGCACCCGGTACGTTCATTTGAAGTTTGAAATCGAATTATCGAACTACCGCGCCATTTTCAATTCTATTTATAATTATATATAATTATTTATATTCTAACGACGACGCGTATAAATATATACGTTCTAAATATATTCAAAATAAATTCCTCGTCGATATTATTTAAAATAATCTATTTTAAATATCAAAATTCGCTAAAATCGCCAAAATAAAAATTTTAAACTGGCCCAGATTTCCGGGTTATTACAATCTCTCCCACTTAAAACTTTTCGTCCCCGAAAAGGAACAAAGTCGAAAGTGGTTTGATCAATCAACTCTATGTTCGATCTGGCTTCCATTCTCCAACTTTTCAGTTTCTGAGAATTTTCAAATTTTCAAAAATTTGGCTAACACCCTAAATCTTCGAAAAATTTCTCCATAACCTCCCCTGCACCGGGAGCCACGGGAAAATCCCGAAATTGCCATATAGGCCTTCTGATCTCAAAAAGAAAAAGCCAAGCGGCTAGCCAATAGGCTCATAAAATCATCATCACCCAAACAAAACAGTAAATTATAGTAAACATGTACCTATTTGTCGGGCAAACAAATTTTATTCTCTGCTCTAGCCTCCTTGCTATGACCTATTCAATGTAAGTATATGTATATGCAAGCAAATGCGATCAATTTTCAATACAATTCAATATTAGGTTCAATTAGGCATAATGGTTCAAAAATTATCAAACAAATAAACAAATAACACAAACATCAATCAATTAGTGAATTAGAGTTTCAAATTCATAAATTTGATATATAGTCAAAAATCAAATTTTTGATGCCAAATCACAACAAATAAATCTATCTATATAAGTTTTGGTTCTCACACCAATCCGATGGAAATATATAGAAAATCACACCTTCAAAACTCGAACACACACTACTGATGCTATATAGTCATCAGTAGAATCATCTCCGGGCGACTAGAGTGTGACTCTATATCTATCTAATATATTAAAACTTCGAATATACGTTCATGACGCGTATATGCAAAACCTTTATATACTGGATTGTCCAAATTCAAAATAAATAAATAATCAAATACGTATAAAATGATTTAAATTTTCAAAACAAAATTGTTTTCATTTGAAAAATATACTCTTCACACTCGTCCTAGGATACTACTGATCCTATCTCTAACGAGTCATTCTAATTGGATATTGCTAATCCAATATCTGATGAATTCTTTCGTATGGTTCTAATGTGTCTTGTTCTCGAGCTCTGTAAACCAAAGCTCTGATACCAAATATGACGGCCGGGAATTTCGCTCGATCCGAATCGGTCGTTAAACCGACTAAGACCGTTCGAAACCCCTGATTGTTTGAGAACAGGACAAATCAGAACGCAGACGGAAGAATATTTCATTCCTATTACAACAATTCCATCAGATACAAGAATATACAGAGTATAAATGAATAAATTACATTCGATAAATATCAGAGATTACAATAAATTACATAGCAGCGGAAAATAATACAAAGCACAACTGAAGGTGATATACGGATACAGAGCTTTCCGGATATCATTCCAGCTGTAAACCAGGATCCTGTGAATATAAATCTGTAAAACCAAAACTACTAGCTGCCCATGCGGAGAATAAGGGCACCCAGAGTTTAGGTTAAAACAATAAACTCCAGGTCAGTCATGTGACTGGTGTGAGAACTAAAACAATTATTTAAAACTTTACTTTAAAAGAGAGTAATTCAAGGGACCACGCCGTATAACACGGAACGGGTTTCCTCCCAAGAATACCAGTGCTTATCAATAAACAACGAAATGCTTTTTCGAAAAATGAAGCTATTATAAGACCCAGGTCCCATCACACAATGCAATGCAAGCCGGAGGGTAGGGTTTTCCCTTATAATAGCCAAACATGCTTGGTACATTTAAAACAAATCATTTGATACTATAATAAGTGTATAGTGTCAAAACAATTTCAATCATAAATATAAATCATAGACGGCATGGGTACCATATATCATGTCGCCCTACTAGTTCTACAATTAAAACCGAAATACACGTATTGGAAATTGGGTTTTCGTCGTGAGTCGAGGCAAGGGGCAAGCTCCTCTCCGCGTTCGAGACACTCTAGCAAATGCCTCAGGACTACACACTCTGGGCAATCCTGGATCTTCAGGGCCGGTCCTCACTTACGTTAGAGGATTGGCAATTCCTGAACACACGTTTCCCGGTCCTTACAGACCTAAAATCGAGGCGCCTCATCCAACAACAACATAGGTGAAAAGTATATAAATGTCAGGGCTGGTAAGTCACTGACACCACCAGAGCTAGAAAGAAACGTCGTGCTCTCCCTGCAGTCCGTATCCCGTTTTTGACTCATACCGAGGTGTGAGGCTCGGGAATTCACGTTATACACAAAGCTACGCCACAGGGGCCGTGCTTTGATCATCAACCACAAGACTCTGTTTTTCAACAAAAGCCTTGATCATTGCATCTTAGCGTGCCACACAGGCAATTCATGCCATGCGACTGATGTCCATCGATATACAACCTCTGAGCTCGTACGTCTCAGAGAAGGGCGTTAAGCAAAAGAATAAATTCTCCACTGCCAAATAGATGTATATTTAATAGAAATCAATCAACACAGAATAAAATCCAATGTCAGACACACAATCCATTTACTAGTCCGTTCTGGGTCTGAACGAAACCGGAGGCACTTTCCTCGCATATCCATCCATCTCCAAGTTCGTCTGGACGACCACCAATGATTTCCATCCTCTTGGGTGTACTGCCCAATCAGGATCGTCAGTAATTATCCAACCGATGTGAAGAATTCCAGTCTTCAACCACCGTCTTCATCTTCGACATATCGTCAAATCGGTTATTCAGAATGAGTGTAAACCCGGACTTTCCGAACAACCCGCGTATATTAAAAACGAATGTTACACAAACACAGCAAACACCTCATTCCAATTCAGAATATCCTTTTATTCACGAAATCACATTCTTAGGGATAGGTTCCCATTAATTTTATCAAAGATAAATTCTTCTAAATTTATTCTTTAATCTTCCTTTGGATGTCATTTCAAACCAAATTATGGTTTTCCAAACTAGTCGAGATTAGCGAACCACACCGAAGTAATTATTTATTTTATTTCCCAATCCCAACCTATTCATCCCATGAAGTAAAACTGGTAATACTCCATATCTAACACCACGGTGTCATCGGTAAAATTTATTACCATTTCCCGTTTAAATCTAATTAAAGATTTAACTATCGCTTTGGAGCAAAACTGGTGATACTCCATTCTCGCTCATTTTCACTATTTGATAATTTAGATTATCAATCCACATTTCTATCTAACTGTAGATTCATTAAAACTCCTTTTCCTGGGTTAAAGAATTAATGTCATTTAAAACACAGTTCACGACAAACCCAAATCACATTCTATTTATTATCGGGTTAAAGAACTAGTGTTATTTAAAACACAGTTCACGATAAACCCCTGAATCAATTCTATTTAAACTCGTTTCAAATCCAATTTATTTATTTAAAAATGAACGGGTTTAATTTTAGTTCAAAACTAGTTCATTTTGATAAAAATCTATTTTTATCTTTTCAAATATGGAGTTTTTCATCCCAATTTTTCCCAAATCATTGCTTATGATTTTACACTAGTTTTTGATATTTTTAAAATTTTTATTAAGGTCCGTACAGTCGATTTCCATCAACGGCCATCGAACTGCACTTACAGCGACCTTTTTCGAATTTGATTTGGACGTATCTCCAAATCCAACCGTTAGATTTCAAATTTCTAATATTCGTTAGAAAGCTCTTTTCGATACGAACTCAACGGTTCCGGTTTTAGGAGAATCCGACGGTCGGATCTCCCGTAATGTCCGTTTGAAATAAATGGTCGAAATTCACGAACTACCACGGCGCGGCGCGTTCTATTCAGGCCATTATATTATATATATAATATATATTTCGTCAATGTCTATTTAAAACTAATTTTATAAATAGTTTTGAATTCGTTTCAAAAACAATTTCAATCTTTATTTCAAATTCAAATCAAAATTGAATTTTCTATTATAAATCCTTTTTACTTTCATTTCTATTTGATTTCAATTCAAATCGATTTTAATTCGATTCGAATTCATTTCATTTTCTATTCAATTTAAATTCAATTCGTTTTCTATTCAATCTGAATCCAATTCGTTTTCTATTCAATTTAAATTCAATTCGTTTTCTATTCAATTTGAATTCAACTCGTTTTCTATTCAATTCAATTCAAATTCGTTTTATATTCAGTCATTTCGAATTGGTTTTATATTCAGTTCAATTCAAATTCGTTTTCTATTCAATTTGAATTCAACTCGTTTTCTATTAAATTCAATTCAAATTTGTTTTATATTCAGTTCATTTCGAATTGGTTTTATATTCAGTTCAATTCAAATTCGTTTTCTATTTAATTCAATTCAAATTCGTTTTCTATTTGAATCAAATTCATTTCGCCTTCTATTTGAATTAAATTCATTTCGTCTTCTATTCAATTCGAATTCAATTCGTTATATATTCAATTCGAATTCGTTTTCTGTTCAATTTAATTTAAATTTCATTTCAAAATCTTCGATTTCGAAATCACTTTTCAATATTCATTTTATAATGAATAAAATCGATATAAATATCGTTCACGTCAAAATGGCGTCAATCTAATCAACACGGCTTCATATATTTCTAATTTCAAAAATTCTATTTCAAATATTTCTTATTATCAGAATATTTCTTATTTCAAATATTTCTTATTTCAAATATTTCGATTTCAACACATGACTAATCTCAACGGATGAGTACTGTCAACACATGAACCTTTATTTTATATTGATAAAGATGTAAATTTTATTATTAAAATATTTCGTTCAACACATGACTAATCTCAACTGATGAGTACTGTCAACACATGAACCTTTATTTTATATTGATAAAGATGTAAATTTTATTATTAAAATATTTCGTTCAACACATGACTAATCTCAACGGATGAGTACCGTCAACGCATGAACCTTTATTTTATAATATTCTTTATTTTCTAAATTGGAATGAGGCCCAATCAATTACCATATAAAGTTAATTATATGGATTCCATTCAACACATGTATATAATAGCAATGATAAATAATCAACCATCATCCAAAGTGCACTACACTGTATAAGCATCAAATATAGATATCTAATGCTTATAACAGCCTGTCAATCAATCGATCGACATATTCAATCAATCAGGATGAGTGAACTCCAAATTTCATCCCAACACCCGTGTGGGGTTTCAAACAATCAAACATATATTTTATTTGTGCAGTTGGGCGATGTGTAAAATTTATCGACCCAATCAATATCAGTCAAATCAGTGTATACAAACAAATCGGCTGATTTGTTTATAAATATTTATTTATTCACTTTCACGTTAAAAATTATATTTTTAACGACCAAATTATTTTATTCAACCTATGAATATTCTATTCAGTTCATTTATCAAATAAAATGATATCTTTATTTTTCTAACTTATTTCAGAAAATTTCGGCGGCATAACGGCACGATTCTAGAAACGGGACAAGGCCTAGCCTTATCCCCGGTCTAGTGAAGGCCCACGCCATTCACACATCAATCAAATCAATTTCATTTCACCAAACAATTCGATTCAAACCAAATAATCTAACCAACTACACAACCAAACAATTAAACAAACAAGCCATCCATGGTCTGTGAATGACGGGTGTCGGGTGCTACTAAACACCGTCTGCATCCTAGTATATATATATAACTAGAAAAAGAAATTTTGAGTGAGAAGTTCTCACCGATAGTTATCCAATACCACGACTCTTCTTTCATAGAAATCTTCATCGTGCTCGCCTTTTTGTCACCTTCGTTGCCCGTAATCTCTACCTATGTAAAAATCGAATTTTTACTTTGCTATTCAATATATAAAAATCGAATTTTTACTTTGCTATTCAATATATAAAAATGGAATTTTTTTCTTTGCTATTCAATATATAAAAATGGAATTTTTACTATGCTATTCAATATATAAAAATGGAATTTTTACTGTGCTTTTCAATACATAAAAATCGCGCCTTTTCAACTATAAAGATTTCTCCTTTTCAAATATAAAGATTTCACCTTTTCAAATATAAAGATTATATTTTTCTCGAAGTAAAAATCATATTTTTACTTCACTACTCATATCAAAATATCGTCTTTTCATATTTAAAAATATCGTCTTTTCATATTTAAAAATATCGTCTTTTCATATTTAAAAAATATCGCCTTTTCATATTTAAAAATATCGTCTTTTCATATTTAAAAAATATCGTATTTTTATATTTAAAAATATCGTCTTTTCATAAAAATCAAATTTTTTCTACTTTAAATATCAATCCTTTTCCCGCTAACTTCATATCAGTAAAAATCTCATTTTTAAAACTGAATTTAAACCAGGTTTTTATATTTAAATTAACTTAACTAAAATGAACAAATTCAAAGAAGAAATAAATTAAAATAAATAAAAGGAAGACTTACAGTCGTTCAAAAGGGGAGGGAGCTGCTCGCGGGGCTTGCTGGTGGTTCGTCGGAGGTCGGCTGGGCTGTCGGAGGTCGGGGTTTGGGCCAAGGGGAGTGCGGAGGGGGGGGGGGGTTATCGTGATTTCTGAAACGAGGGGGGGCTGTCGCGTCGCGAGGGCAGGGGGTGGGGTCGATTGCGTCGCGCTTCGATGGACGGGGGGGGGGGGGGTCTTCGGAGGTGGCGCGTCGATCGATTGGGGGGGGGGGGTATCGCTTCGAGGTGGCGGCGGTTTAAGGGGAGGGGCAATGCTCCTTTCCGCTTGCTTTTTTTTTTTTTTTCTGAAAAATGATTTTGAACCGGGGGGGGGGGGGGGGGCAGAGAAAGATAAAGGAGAGGGGAGAGAAAGTTTATTTTTAATTTATTTAATTATTTTATTTACCTAAAAGTTGACTTTTTATTTCGACCTCGAAACGAGGCCCACCGCCTGTTGTCCATAGCTAATTACCCCCATTCCGAACACAATGTGATATGTATCGCAGGCTGATTCGATTGTTATAATCAATTTCCGTTAAAATCAACATATAACTCTATATATTGAATTTGAACGCGCATTTCAATTTACCGGGGTTACATACTAACTTTAAAAATTCCAGAAAAATACTTTCTAGCTTCGTATTGACGATACAGTCCTAACAAAACTAGTTTCGTCGAATTCTGAGACCGTTGGAAAAATGGCCAATTTCCAGTCGATTAAAATCAACTGAAATTGGTCAAACGCGTTTTTCTTTGCCACGCTCACATATTGATTCGAAAAATATGAAATTTGAAACCCAACAATAATTTGACATCACGGATCCAACAAAAGTGGTTTCGTCGAAATCCGAGGTCGTTTGCAAAATTCCCATTTTTTAAGGGCCTGAATTCGATAGTGACTATTCAGAATTTTCAACTGGACATATCTTTTGATTCCCGCTATGAAATTTCGATTTTTCGGATTCGTTGGAAGGATATCATCAGTTAGATCCTAATGTTTTTGGTTTTACTAAAATCCGGATTGTTTTGCACCCGGTACGTTCATTTGAAGTTTGAAATCGAATTACCGAACTACTGCGCCATTTTCAATTCTATTTATAATTATATATAATTATTTATATTCTAACGACGACGCGTATAAATATATACATTCTAAATATATTCAAAATAAATTCCTCGCCGATATTATTTAAAATAATCTATTTTAAATATCAAAATTCGCTAAAATCGCCAAAATAAAAATTTTAAACTGGCCCAGATTTCCGGGTTATTACAGAAATGTTATTATATATTTTATAATCAATGATAATTGAAATAAGGTTGTTCTGATCAAAACTCCATTCTCCAACATTTTGGAAACACATCGTTAAATTCACATAGCAATGGCTTTGCTGGCCCTGGAATTTTTTCATTTTCTCTAGAATCGAATCCCGCCAGCAGATATATTTCACCACATTCTTCCATATCACCGACAGAGTCTTTTAATGAAAGAAGATTAACAGCCTCTGTCTTCTGATCGGGTTTTGCTTCACTTTGAGTTCACCTCTTTCGAACTAGCATAATTTTGATGCCTTCGAATATGAAACTGTAACTGTTTGTACACCTATCATGTTGCATAACCCTGTCATATTGCCATGGTCCCCCCCAACAAGAGATGACATACATTCAAATTCACAACATCACACCAGATTTCATCTTTATATTTTAAACAAATTGAAAAGAGAATAAAACTCATTTAGAAACTTTTACCTCTCCTTCTTTCTTTAACCATGCGATCTTGTAAGGTCTAGGATGTTTTTCCGTCTTGATTCCTGGATTTTGTACAACCTCTTTTGAAATGATATTGTTACAAGTTCCTGCTACAATCACAAATCGACACACTTTCCCCAAAATAGTGCATGTAGACTGGAAAATGTTGATTCGTAACCATTAGGATTTGTCGTTTGACTTTGGAGTTAAGCGAGTTCTTTTAATCATTAGGTTATGACCTTCATCGCCAACCACAACTTCTTCTAGTTCTTCTTCAAATCACAAGGAGATGAAAAATCTACCACAACCTCTTCATTGCAGTCTTCAATTTCATCTTTGACCATAGTTCTTTGCTTTGGCTTTATACATTCAAAACTTCTATGGCCAAATTCTTGGCAATTGAAACACTTTATGTTACTACCTTTTTTTGCCTTGGTAGGATTTGGATTGGTTGGCTTACTAACAAAAACATTACTACCAACATTCTTATTATGTCGATTAGAAGTTGAGTAACTACCACTACGTCCACCCTGTTTCTCCCAAGCAAGTGCTCTCTGATGCGCCTCAGCAACAGACTCTGGATCAAACATGTTAACTATATCTTGGATCATAATTCGAAGTCCTCCAATATATATTGCGGCCAGTTTCTCTTCAATCTCTGATATATCATTTCAGGCAATTAATTGAAAAAATTCCTCCGTGTAATCATTAACAGAGCGTGTGTCTTTTCGCAATTTCTGCAATTGTTGATACATTAACGCCTGATAGTTATAAGGTAAAAATGTATCCCTAATAAACTTCTTCATCTTGCTCGAGTCAACTTGGTTTGTTGCCAGCACGATGTAGCTCCCTCTCTCAGTCTTGTAGCGACCAATCGTACTCGATGCTCTTCTAGTACTCCCTTGTATTCAGGTATTTCTTCAACGTTAGAAACCCAATCCAGAAATTCCTCAACTTGCATACCACCTTTGAATTCTAGTATTTCAGTTCTCATTCCTAACTCCCATCGTCTTTCAAGGACTTGAGTTTGGAGTTGCTATCTCCTATCCTCACGATATGGAGATTGATAACTACCATGGTCTTTCTCTTTACCAAACATGTTTTCCGATGCAGGTGGAGTCCTTTGTCTTTGATTCCAATTCATGTCTAAAATCATTTTTTTTCCAATCGTCTAATTCAATCATAGATCCTTACATTAAAACGTTCCTCCATTTGATTTGCATCTTCTTATCCGTAAAAATCTTCAACATTGGGCATGTTTATTTTCTTTTCTTAGAGGCATTTCAATTCGTATGGAAAATAAATGCTTCGAACTAAATTTCAAATAACTGGTATTATCTGAATTCTAATTTGAATTAATATTGAACTCATGAATCGCTTTGGCTCTGATCCCAAACTGACGCAGCTAATTTATAGAGTCTTCAAAGTTTTACTCGAAACTTAGAGAAATACGTGATTTTCTTAGACATTGATTATTATAATGCAATACAATTCAGTAGCAGCAAGATAATTCCCACTTCCATTGATCGGAGATTATGCCGGAAAGGTACTAGGAACTGTGATCTCGACGATCTCGAGACGGACAGTAAATACAATTTCCGTTGATCTCAAAGATGTCAGAAAAGTGATCACCAACTCTCCGTTGATAAAACTAGATGCTGGAAAGATGATCTTCCAAGTCGTTGATCCACATATGGATACCGTAAATAGGAGTGGAGAAACAATGTTCCCAATAATGGCATACGCCAATATTTTCAATTTCAGAAATTCAACAACCTTTACAACCCACACACTCTGCCTGTTTATAGGCTTCATATTCACATAAGCCGACACCGACAACGGTAAAAAAGAAACCTCGACCTAAACAACTGGCACCGAATAGTAAAGACAACAACAATACGAAATAAGAAACAACACCAAAAGCAGAATAACACTGAAAGCCATAATGACCGAGATCTGGATACCGAGGCACTATTTCCGGAAGTATATATATATATATTCTTTGTGTTGAAATTGAACCCGAGAGCTTTATCAAAAAAACGGCAGCAGAATTCCACCCGAAAGATTTATTGCAAACCGAAAGACTTTATTAACGGAACCAAAACAGAGACAATAGTTAGCGGAAGACGGAACAACTTCAACTGATGAAACCCAAAGCCGAAAGGACTTTATTATAGAACCGATAGTAGAAAGAAGCCGAGACCTGCTGGTCAAGTAAAATCACCAAATTTGACTGAAGTTGAGAGGCATGTCATTCTGATACCCATAATGTAATTATGGGTTTCAGAATGATTGTTTTCCAAACTGTCACATTCATGTGCTGCATCACTTTCTTTCCCCTTCCTTTTTCCTTTTCCTATCTTCTACGGGTTGCAACTTAACTCCCCTTATTCTTCCTAATTGTTTTCTCTTATTTTTATTTTTCTATTTTATTTACTTTGGAAAAAAGCCCATTAGTTGGATGCACAAACCAGGCTTACTCCCCTTTCTCATTCTTTCCAATTGCTTTTGCCTGCCCACTTCCCTTTCTTGTTCTTCTGTCTATCACTCACCTCATTCAATCTCCCTTGATCCAGCAATGATCCCGTTGAAAATTTGTTACTCCGATCACTTCCTCCCGTCCCAGTGCCAAAATCGAAAATCCTCAA
Source organism: Allium sativum (assembly GCA_030737875.1). Classification (NCBI taxonomy): domain Eukaryota; kingdom Viridiplantae; phylum Streptophyta; class Magnoliopsida; order Asparagales; family Amaryllidaceae; genus Allium; species Allium sativum. The sequence continues at coordinate 15,924,447 of CM060912.1, forward strand.
CCAAACATTCCAAACCCCATCCCTTCTCTTCTTCCCATCGACCTGCATCGGTCACGATCATCACCACTCATTGCCTATAGCCACATGACCTCATTCCCACCTTCTCTTGCTACTTCGATCAACTATGCCTTGATTCGAGTGTTCAACTGTAAAGCCATAAAGCAAACATGCAAACCCCAATCACCTTCACGCCTTGTCATGCCACCACTGATATTCATTCGAGCCCAAACTCCATCCATGCAAACAATACACCAAAACAGGGGATTCCCAACAAGTATAGGTGTTACAAATAATTTCTGTAACACTTTTAAGTGTCACCAACGGCCTGTAAGGAATTTCCTATAACACTTATAAGTGTTACGAACAGAGTAACCACTAACACTTATAAGTGTTACAAATATATTCATTGCTAACACTTATAAGTGTTACAAACATATTCATTGCTAATACTTATAAATGTTGGAACCATAAGATATGGTAACACTTATAAGGGTTACAAACATATTCATTGCTAACACTTATAAATGTTGGAACTATAAGATATGGTAACACTTATAAGAGTTATAAACATATTCATTGCTAACACTTATAAATGTTGGAACTATAATATATGGTAAAACTTATAAATGTTAGTATCATAATCCTACTAACTCTTATAAATGTTGGCATACATAAATTGCTAACACTTATATAACATGTTTTTATGATTTTCAATCACATATATAATTCGACATATCAATTCAAATAAAAGCATTTGGTACACTTCCATATTTCAAATTCAATACTGTCACTTTTGCATAATGCTTCCAATTTCAAAATACCATAATATCAAGTTTAAATTACAAAAATCAATATAAAGTTTTACTAAAGATATATAGAATTTTAGATATTATGAAGGCAAAACGTGGACCATACCACAAAGCCTCCATCCAGAAATTCACAAAGCTTGTAATGTCCATTTTAATGAGCATCGTAAATCGGTGCTTCCATAGACCATTGACGAAAATTTAAGAGCATCGTTGATTTGGATTGACATTTGGTTCACCACTTGACTTGCAAATTGATTTTGTAATTCCATAGACCATTAATGAAAATCGTCCTTTTTATTCTTGTTGGCAGTTGCTTTTGAAGCCTGTATCATCTTTATTTGCTTTACGAAAGAAGTGGAGCTAATTGCACGACCATATTTTTTCTTTTTATCAGAACCAAAAACTTTGGAGATAGGATCATTGTCAAGATCACACATATTCTCTTTCTCATTGCCAGTACATTCCAAATTCTGTTTTTTTCCTCCTCCTCCACAAGTGCCTACAAAATATAAATGCACTCGTTTTTATAGAAATAACAAATTGCAAAACTGATAAATAACAAGTGTATTTGCAAAACTGATAAATAACAAGTGTAATTGCAAAACTGAAAAATAATTGTGGAAGTGATAAATTCAATATAAGATTTGAGCCTCAGCTCAGTTTTAGCACGTAGGCGAGGCTCAGTTTGCACGAACTGAGCCAGCTCAGTTTTCGCGCAAACTGAGTCGGCTCAGTTCGTGCAAACATTATTCAGACTGAAATGGAGAAGTATACTTCAAACATATTATCAATGATCCATGCTATATGTGAATATATTTAACAAAGAGTACACATATATAATATAGTGTACATTTTCAACCAATTTATTAACTAAGAAAGAAGTTATTCTTTTGTGAGGACTGGGAGTGAATATGGACCCTGCTATGATTGAATCACTGTAACTAAATAGATCTTCAGCACAACTTTAAAGCTGAAAATAGAATAAAAAACATAAACAGAATATGCATACTTTTAAAGCCGGCCATAGGCTACCACCCACAACTCTCTCTACTGAATCTTCTGCTTCCTAAGATATGTCATGTTGCATATTACTTAGGTGAAAAAATGAACATATATACAAAAGGAACATGGAATATATAACCAGTTTGAGAATATAACTTTAGATCTAGTTTATCCCTTTAATAACCAGCCAACAATTCCAGAAGAATTCCTTGAAGTATACCATTAAATCAGCATATTGATGTGTCACATACTAGCATATCAATACAGGAATATAACAGAATATAGGCCAAAATATACTTTAGAACCTAAGTGAAACAATATTATTATTTAAGCATCTACATAGTGAGAATTCAAACAAAAATAATTTATCTTTTTCTAGTACGATTACAGTTTAAAATGACAAGGAAAGATACGAGAGAGGCTATAGTTTCAGGTTTGTAAAATGGAGAAAGCATGTATGATTGGCACAAATGAATAGACCTGAATCATTGCATCTCCCTACTAAATAATTTATAACTAAGAATAATCCAAAAATACCTCAAACATAGTTTGGAACCTCAACTGCGATGTTGACCAAATGAAACTATCAGATATTGAAACAAGGAAGCAAAATATTACTTAAACAGTTAAACTAACATAACCAAGTTAAGAATTTAATCATATAAGCAGTATGAAATGAATATTATTTTAGCAGTTATATATGGATAACGCTCTCAAATTACATCAAATTAATCTAATATCAAATTACATTATAAGAATTGTTACCTACCATCAAGTTGCAAAGTCTGAAATAGCAATGCTTAAAAAATACATAGAAGTTTGAATTAATCAAATAAGCAGTATGAAATGGATATTATTTTAGCAGCTATATATGGATAATGCTCTTAGTGACTATCAACACAAAAATGAAAGATCATAGATATTTTTTCTTCTTAGTTCTATTTTTCATTCTATAATGCTGCTTTTTTTTTGTCATTTGGTCTTCAAGAATCTAGCAAGGTACTTCAATATAATCATTGTTAATGTATATAAAGTAATATCAGTGTAACTATATTGGTATAAAGCTTGTATATAAGTGGTTTTCAGCACGTAGTTTACCTGGGGTTGAAACACCATGAGGATCCAAATGTTGTGAAGGCATTGCACTAGGAAATTCTGGTTAGCATACATGAAAGCAAAGAAAATGCTCTTAACTCCATGACCTACAACTTTAGACATGGATTCTCGGGTTTGCAGCAGTGCTCATAGAATCTCAAGCGAAAACAATATCAGAGCGGCCTGAAGTCAAAATCGTTACAACAAATTACCTCATCCATTGGCATACAACCAGAAGTTGGGATTTTCTAGGAATAAAGAAAAATAGCCAACCAAATGGACTACTTAGCAAGCACAACTACGGAGATGGTGTAATCATAGGAGTCATTGATTCAGGTATATGGCCAGAATCAAAGAGTTTTGATGACACTGGATATGGCCCAGTACCCACGCGCTGGAAAGCAAATGTCAAGATGGAGTACAGTTTATGTAACACCCCGAATTTTTGAATAATCGAATTAACTAAATTTAAGAATAATTAATATCAGATGTGAGAATTAAGGGAAATGGGTTGCGCCATTGTGTTCGTCTCAGAATTCTAGTTGAGATAGAGTCCGAGGTTGCGTAAAACGGATACCGGATGAAGGAGATATGGACGAACGAAGTCAGGCGGAAAAACCAGAAGGAAAAAATGCACTGGCGCACTTGGGAAGTGCGCCAGTACAAAAATACATTGACGCACTTCCCAAGAGCACCCAGGCCGAGTAGAAAGCCTGCAAAGCTTTCTGGTGCAGTCTGGTCCATATTGTGACTCATTGCTAAGTCCTTTCTGACTCCTTGCTGAGTCATTAGGGCTGAGGTGTCACCCTATCCTGACTGAATGGTTTTGATTAACCCTAAGTTCATCTGACGGCTATAATTAAATTGAAATTCTATATAAACATGGGTAGACTCAAACCCTAAAATCAAGTTAAAATCTGAATCATGGCCGTCATCTTGTAACCTAGAGTAGCCGCCACCAACTAGTGGGAAATGAAAGCTAATCAAATCAGTTTTATTCAACTCTAATCTAAACAATAACGAATCTACTACAAAGGCGTTTCAGAACTCAGATTTCAGAACGCAAGACCATCTTTTTGTGAGTTCGGTTTCTTTAATAAGATAATTAACAATTTAATTGGATTGAGCTATGATTTGGATTATATGGTTATGTTGTGAATCATTGACCATATGTTATTATCTATGTTGTAAATTCTATGATATTATCATCTATGTTGTAAATTCTATGATGTTATCATCTATGTTGTGAAGCTGTGATGTTATCATCTATGTTGTAAATCTATGATTGGCTTATGTACAATCAATTCATAATGATGTTTCGTATGCTAGTTTGGTTATGTTGTTGGAACTAATTCCTATGTCAAATCATGTGTATGTATGCAAGTTTAGTTGTTAATTTAGATATGAATCATATGCAAGTTAGTGAGAATCATATACAACCTTACATGTTTCATGACATCTATTTTATGTGTAAATTGGATCTAAAGTTAGGCTATGACATATGTGAGTTAGATGCAAGTTTACATCATTGTCTATGTTGTATAAATCACATATGCAAGTTTACACCTTATGATTAGATCTATGACATCCATAGTTTATGCAAGTTTGTGAATATTGCCTATGCAAGTTTTAAATGAAAAACCTTATTCACACATGCAAATTCACCCCTTATGTTTAGATCAAGTTTTTATTCTATGCATGTTATGATGTTTTCTCTTTATTCCATAAGTTAGACTATTCGAGTCTAACGTATATTTCACGTTAAAAGAACGAACGTACAACGTGGAGCAATGGGATAATATTAAAAGATTTAATATTGAGAATTGGCATAAATGCCTTAAATGTGATGTTAATTGGTATAATTTTATATACCACAAATAGATGGACATAATTGAGTCAATTATGGACATAGTTAAATTTGTAATTGATTGACAATTTGAATAGGGAAATTAATTCAAATTGGGGGTAATTAATTATTTGTAATTAATCGCATAAGACACGAGGTTAGACTCTTTTGTGGTGTAAGACTGCCCGGACCCGCCCGACAAATCTAGCTGCCACAAATGCCAGTCTAATGTGAGAGGTCTTAGGCATAAATTAAATGCGTAACAATTGTAAAAACACGAGGTTAGGCTCATTTGTGGTGTAAGACTGCCCGGACCCGCCCTGCAAATCCAGCTGCCACAAAATTCCAGTCTAATGTGGGAGGTCTTTATAAGGTTACGGTCTTAATGAATTAAGAAACACTTAACAAGATAAACATGTAGTGGGACATGAGGGGTTAAGTGGGTGCCTTGGGTGGCATGTGAAATTAAGTGGGTGCCTTGAGTGGCATGTGAAATACGATTAGGTGTATCAATAATTAATTAATGCTGATTAAAGACAAATATGGATGACAAACAGAAATTTGGTTGAGTGAGTGATTCTCTGAGTAACGATCTGATGTTGATCTCAGTCTTCGGGGCTGGTACTTAGAGAGTTATTCTCTTAACCAATATATCTGTGGACTAAGAAATACCTAATCATAAACTAAGAAAAAGGGTTAAGACAAACTTAACCAATAAAATGATAAGTGGGTAGGGTTAAGACAAACTTAACCAATAATTTGATAAGTGGGTAGGGTTAAGACAAACGTAACCAATAATATACATTGATCTGGTAGGGTTAAGACAAACTTAACCAATAATTTGATAAGCGGATAGGGTTAAGACAAGCTTAACCAATAACATATGTTGATTTGTTGAGTAAGTAACATTGGTTACATGTGGGATATAATTATAAACACTTAACCAAGTTGAAACATGTAAGAAGACATGAATAAAGGGGTTAAGTGGGAAATTCTAGTGGGGACCAAGCATAGGGGGAAAGCTTGTGTGGGGGCCCTTTTCAAACCAGTACCCCATTAAGTATCTTTGTGGGCTCGACCCAAGTCGAGGACGAGACACGCGTACTGGATTTGATTGTAAGAGGTCAAAACGGGTTAGCGGTGGCAACGCAAGTCCAACGGGTTCATATGTGTGTGGGCCCGGGCTGGTAGGTAAGACGTTGTTGCATCATGTAGATATAAGCTGTGCATTTTTGGTTGTATCGGGTTGCCACTTTGGGGAGTGATACACCCCACTATGGGGCCAACACGGGTATCTACGAGTTAGGGAGCCAATCGAATGGGGAAGGTAGTGGGTACACCTAGTGGAGATAGGAGCAGACGACGCTTATAAAGACAGCTAGGAGTATAACTACCATATTATGAATAAATATTGTGATTAGAATGGGGAGGGTAATGGGTACACCTAGTGGAGATAGGGGAAGACGACGCCTATGAAAGCAGCTAGGGGTACACGAATTGCCAATCATTATTAAGTTCTGTAGGCGGAATCAACCTTTAGGGTGACTAGTGGTGATGCAGTGTAGTAATTATCTTATAGTGATTAGGGGCGCCTTTAACGATATCTCGATTCATCTTATTTCCTAGTTTTGTTCTGTCATACCCAATTGTTCACAGTCATTTCCTTATTTTCCAGCTTATGCCTTAGCCTAGTTATTTTGATAATTATACTGTTAAAGTTATCGCACTCGCCAGACTTTATGTCTGACCCCCTTTTCTTTCCACCTCTTTTCTTCCTTTCCCCCCCCCCCCTCCCTCAGTTTGCAAGGAGGGAATACTACAGCTTAGTGCCGATTTCTTTCAGTTGCTTGAAGAGAGTAGATGTATCGCTTGGGATTCTCTCATCTTTATGGCTTTGCTTATGCTCAGTGGGGATTTATGCATTTATGTTATTTAAGAGTTTGCTTCTTTATGTACTTTGAAGTTTTTGGAAAAGACTACTGATCTTATTGTAATGGTTTTGGAAACTACTTATGTAAACTCGTTTTGAGTCATGATGAAATAAAATAAGTTTTATCTTCCGCTGTGTTTATTTATTTATTTATTCTTGTAATTTATCTGTTCTATACAAACAATAACGTTTCATGGACATTGATGCATTCCCTTTGTGAGTGACATTAATGGACGTGGGGTGTTATAGTTTAATATAACACATTGTAATCGTAAGATAATTGGAGCTCGTTTTTATTCAAGTGCTACGGATGAAGACAAACTGAAAATTGATTACTTGTCTCTACGAGATAATGCTGGCCATGGAACCCATACAACTTCTACTGCAGCCAGTAGTATTGTAGAAAATTCCAGTTTTAACGGTCTTGTAGCTGGAACAGCTAGGGGTGGTGCTCCAAAAGCCAGATAACAGTTTACAAGGTTCTTTGGGGCACCGGGGGAGGAAGTGGCGGTCTTGATGATATTCTAAAAGCTGTAGATGATGCCATACATGATGGGGTTGAAGGTCTTATTTATGCACACTACAGTAGCGCTAACATTCTCGATTTCACTATCAGCGGAGATATCCCTTTGCTGATAATTGAGTTTGAACTTCTTGACCAAATCAACCGATATGTTGACTCTATAAATGGCACAGGAAAGGTTAAGATAGAACCAACACGAAGTGTTATAGGAAGTCAAATTGTAGCACCAAGAGTTGCAGCTTTCTCTTCAAGAGGACCAAGTCCTTCATTTTCTACTTTGCTAAAACCTGATATTACTGCTCCTGGAGTGAGTATCTTGGCTGCAAAACGTAACTCTTACGCCTTGATGTCTGGAACCTCAATGTCCTGCCCGGGAGTGTCGGGTGTGGTTGCATTACTCGAATCTCTACATCCACACTGGTCTCCTGCTGCCATTAAGTCTGCACTCATGACCACTGCATCCCAAACCGACAAATATCTGGTGCTAATCGAAGCAATGGTATCTAAATAGCTGCTGCTTCCATTTCTCATCCTTTAATAAATAAATAAGCAAGCCTTTTAACTTCCTGCATAATCTTTATACCTGGATACCAATTCAAATATATATTTTGAGATTATAAGCAAGCCTTTTAACTTCCTGCATAATCTCTATACGTGGATACCAATTCAAATGTATATTTTGAGATTATTAGATTACGAAACAATTTCACAAACACCGTTAAAGCTATAATAAAATTAACAAATAGGAGAAACTGTAGATAAAATTAGGATACTGTACCTTAAGCAAACTATTTCCTTCTCGAGGATACGGTACCTTAAGATAAACTAGACAAGAAAATAAACAAATGTTTTAGTGCAATACTTTGAAAATGACACACGAGAAGTAGGAAGAAGAAAAAAATGCACAGCTCGGATTCTTTCAATTTTTTTGCTAAAATTGATCAATGATCTTTTATCAAATAAGTAGTTCATCTCCCTGCACTTCCATTGGGTGTCAATGAGAAAGTGTGCATATTTTCACATAGTTATCTTTAAAATGATATATTCATGAATACTTTACACACAATAACTCTTCCAATTTTTTTAAAAAACATATAAAGAATAGCTTTATCATTAAAAAATATATATGGGCAAGCGTATTTATATGATAGAATTTGCTGAGTGCATATGCGAACCTATTATGCAGTTAAACAAATCAAAAGTATAACAATGTGGTGTAAATTAGTTAACAAAGAAAAATGACTGGAACAAAACAAGAATAAACAAACTAAAAATGTTATATGGCTCATTGCTCATCCTGATAAAGTGTACATGAAGTTATTATTTTGATAAAATTTATCATGGGTTGTTATCGATAATAACCATCTGAGAGAAACAAATCTATTTAAAGGAACTGTTTTCCATTTTTTGGTAAGTACAAACCAAGTGGATTTGTTTGTTGACTGACTCTGTTTTACAAGATGATTTCCTGAAATTGGATCCAAATACTAATATAATTGAAAACCAATCACTGCTAGAAGGAAACTAAACTAACCTCGTAGAAGGCTCCTAGAGTTGGAAAATTTGCTCTTTTCCCGGGATCATCAATACAAACATGTTCATCTTCCGTTTGACTTTTGGCCCGATTTCAGAACAGCTTCCAGACCAGAATAAGGAATAAACCTTGATTTCGCATCTTCTTGCGATTTCAAGCTCGAAGCTGAATGATCAGATTCCTATAGAAACAAGCATAAGGTCTTAACAAATAAGAAAGATAATTAATTGCGTATTCATGAGCATTCAATTGAGTACAAGAATATACATTCCAAACATTTGGCACTGGCAATATATTGCCTATTTCCATTCAATTTTGATGACAAGAGTGATTGGATGGAAGATTGGCTTTGGATCTTTCAACAGTATTTACTCTGTCAGTTTTCTTTATTTGATACATGAACTACTTTTCTGCTAGACACATAAAAGAGTTAAAAAATGACACAATAGTCCACAAGCCATGTACGAATACAAAGAGAAATAACGAGTGTGATCTGCATGCGTGACTGGTGGAGACTATTAGTTGAGTTAAGAAGAATTGATTAAATCATAGAGTTCAAACAAATTTTGGCTTCATGGAGAGTTTGGAATTAGACTCATTTGGCATTTCCGCTGCAGCTGTGTTGCGTACGAAGTTAACTATGACATTCATAGACAATACTTTGCAGCTGATGTTATTTATAAGGTCATCGCTACTTTTATGTACTTCCTTAGGCCGTTGCCTGAGGTATTCATCCAATGCTTTATTTAAGTTTGCATGGCCATAAGCAGTTTTTTCATCTGAGGTAATAATGCAATGTTTTTTTAAGGCAATACAAAAGTTTATTATTTTATAATATCACTCACCATGAGTATATGTAGATAGTATCATGAGATGTGAAATGTAATCTGTTGAAAAAGAAACCTTTATAGACTGGGCTAACGCTGCATTTGAACCATTAGAGGTATTAAGTGAGCATTGAAAATAATCATTTTGATTTTCCCTTCTTCACACAAAACAACATCGCCTTCCATGGAAAGTTCCGAGGTGCTTCTATGTCTACTCACGTTCTGCATTTTTTGGTATATTGTGAAACATGCACATGACATGTTTAGATATACGTTTAGGTAACTTTGACTTCTACTCTTCCTAGGTTATAAATGAAATTTGATTATTTGTATTGTTATTAAGATGTACAGTTTATCACATTGGCAAATCACACTTTATTTGTACAACTACTATTATTACTGCTTTGTTTTTTCGCTTATTCCTCTGTGTTTTCTTCTACGTTGCATAATATAAATTACATTTTTTGGCCATCTTGGTTTTATTCTCAGCTATAACGTAGTTTCATTGTTACAGAGAACCGCCGCTACTATGAAAAATGTATAAGTATGTCTCCAATTTTGTTTACCCTTTGAATTATTATCACACAATAATTTTAGTATACCTGATGTATTGTCTGCAGAAAAGAGCTAAAAGGGAAGAGCTGACCATTAACAAAACTACTGAGCCTCTTAAATCTTACCAAAGTGATGGTAGCACCACTGTCCACTGAAACCAACGATAGTATACAATTTCCAGCCATTAACTATACGCCAACCAGAAGTGTTCGTGACCAATTCCTAGAAGCCGCCGTGATTCCTAGAAGCCGCCGCGATTAACCTAGAAGCCGCTGCAATTCCTAGAAGTCGCCGTGATTCCTAGAAGCCCTAATTCCTAAAGCCCCAATTCGAAGTAATGGGGAGAGGATTTGAGAGGCTAATACTGATTTTAGAAATCCAAAATTTGTTGTATCCCTGATATTGATATCGATTAGCAAATTACTGATTTCAATTCTTCGATGTCCATTTTTTTTATTTGCTTATGATGCGGCCTGAAAGGAATAAGCGTTGAGTAACAAGGGTTGAGGTACCGATTAGGGTTATGTGTGATAACTTACCCTTTTGCCCTTAGAAAAGAAGAGTTGATCAGGCATATCAACACATAGAAGTGTTGGCACATTTTAACTATAGCAACACGTATTAGTGTCTCTAGTCTACAACACATATAAGTGTTGGCAGTTGAAAAAATTAAGAGTTGCCAAATGGCTATTATGGTGTAGTGAAAGTTGACATGAAGCCCAACCTCTACCATCAATATCGTCCAACTTGATGCTTCCATTGAGGAGAAATTCAACATCGAAGTTACCCCATCCAATAGCCTTTGAAAACCTAAAATGCAACCAAACTCTCAAACTAGCTATGGAAAATTTTAATCAGTATTTTTCCCATGATCCGCAATACGCTACGCTTCTCCAGACCCGACTCCATCGCCTCCGACCCTCTAGATTACCAGAAAAAGCTGCATTTCTGCCTTCTGATGAACCTAGAAACTTTCAATATCCATAATACTAAAGATATTGAAAAATATTACTAAAATTCATGATGTTTAAGTATAAACTCAGTCATATGCCTGAATTACATTTTTTTGATGTTTGAATTTTTAAGTTTCCTAGCCCCTTACAGAGCATTTACTAATATCTATAATTATATAATATGTTATGGGTTGCAATTATTTTTAAAAATTTACTATAGATAGGTAGGAATTATTTCTATGTAGAGCTTAAGATTTAATCACCACTAGAAATTAGATTACAGATTCTAAAAGTTCGATGAAGTTGAACAAGTTACCCTCAGTTAACATGCACCGGCTTAACAAACATTTCCAGTGCTACTTATATCCAATGTATGGTAAATATATGATCTAACAACCACTAAACAAGTAGATGAACTTATATGAATTTGTATTAGCCAACATACTACCAAAAATTAGTATTAACATTAAAGTTTATCACCGAAATTTTTCCCCTGTTTTCCATGCTTTCAGTCCAGGTTTTGTACACGCTTTGCCATGATTTTGTTACCAGATTTTCTTACAATTTGGTTCGAATAAACTTGTGAGTGTTAACAGTAACTAGGTGTGTATTTATAGATGTGAGAAATTAATAAAATATTGAGTGGCATTTATTGTTTTGCATGGGAAATGGATACACTACTGATGGAATGTAAGCTGTTAGTGATTGAAAGAAGTGAGGTAATGGGTATATGGCTGTATTTGTTGATTTGAAAAGAAGGAAGCTTCTATTCTTGTGTATGTATGCAGATATAATATTAGTTGTTCATAGTATGTATGTAGTTATTAAATAGGAATGATGCTATTGGTTTTTATAGCTTTGTGTATGTGTTGGAAAGGGTGAACCTATTTTGCTTAAAAAATGTAGTTGTGCTTCTATTTAAATTGAAATAAAAAATGCATGGCAAATGAAAGTGCAGTACATACATGTACGTAGCCATGTTCCTACCTGTTCTAATAGCTTCCTGGAAATGAAAAGCCATTGTCAAATCTTGTTTCTTTGAGGTACACACACACGTTCAGTAGTAGATAGTTTGTGTATTAAAGCTATGGGTTTAGCTGTTGTGTGTATAGATTGAAAAGATGAAGCTATGCCCTATAGATGGTTCTATATTCAATTGAAATACCAATATGCATGGCAGACCTACCATTGAAGTACAAATATATGCATATATAGCCATGTGCAAAGGTTGTATCTAGTTTAATTTATTTCAAAAGACAAGGCAACCTATATATATACATACATATATATATACATACATATATATATATACATATATATATATACATATATATATATACATATATACATATATGAAGTACATATCTATGTATATTGTCATGTGCATATTTGTAGATATAGAGTAGCTGCAACACTTCTGATAGAAAAAGGAATGTTTTGAAGGTGCTTCACACATTAATTTCCCTGGTATACATATACGGCCATGTGTAATTTGTTGATTTAAAAGGATGCAGCTATAGTATTATATAGTTGTGCTTATGTAGTAGGTAGCCATGTGCAATAGGAATGAGGTACAAAATTGTGCAGCATGTACTTAAAAAAAATCAAAGCTTGGTTGTGAAGAATCTTAAAAAAATAAATGTATATGTATTTAATGTTATGAATGGCATATCCTAGTACACATCCTATATTTATATTAGATGTTTTGATCTAAAGTGTTAAATCTCTCATTTCACTGTTTTGCTTCTAAGTACAAAGGTGTTAAATCCTTATAAATGTGTCATTTCTTTCATATGAAGTAAATCTCTATTTTGCTTATATTATTTACATTTAATTTCACTTAACTAATGTCCATTTTAAATTTTACATAAGTTTAAAAATCATTATAAAATATATAAAACCAAATAAACAAGACATTACATATTTGTTTATACACATATATCCATATTTGTTAAGGAATTACAAAATCAATATATACATATATGGTTTTATAAAATGATTATTTTAAATTTTCTTTAATAACTAAATCCAATTTATTCAATTATATTAATTATTCAATATAATCAACAAATTATTGTTTAATAGAATCAACCAAAAACTGGTTCGTTACACTTTACCGCTTGAATCCTCTTCTCCAAAGAAGATTGGTGTTGCTGAAAAATATTCTTTAATCACCTCACAAAAAGAAGTTGATGCCATTCTTCAAGACTTTAATATTTCTGGAGTGGAGGCCATTCCTCCTTTTAAGACTGATACTATTGAATCTCCTCCAAAAGGATATTTTTTTTACTCTGCTATTCACGTTTTCCACGGGGGTTTTGTTCCTTTTTCGGACTTCATTGCTCGATTCTTGCAATACTTAAGGGTTGCACCTTTCCAACTTTCTCCAAATACTTACCTATCTCTTAGGTTTAGAGCTTCTATCTTTGGAATCTGGTAATTCTTCCTTAAGCCCTTCACTGCTAGATTATTTGATCCGCCCTTCCAAGCTCAATGATGTGAACCATCAAATCTTTCGTGTTAATCCTACAAAGAAATTGTTGTTTGAAGGAGCAGTGAGGTTCAAAGTCTGGGAAACTCAGATTTTCTTTATATGAATGCCTTCTGGCATCTATGGTAGTTCAACACTCCAAGTATGGAACTTGATTATCCCTCTTATCTTGCTTTCTCAATCTCTTTCATCATACGCATTTTTTATATTGCCTTTGTATTATATATGTAGTCTCCAAACTCCCTAGCTTTGCGGATAAAGAGTTAGTAGACCTTCTTACTGTCATCTCTGAAAAGTTAGGTAACAGATCCTCGTTTCTAAACTCTAGTATCCTTCAAAAACGTTCTCTTTTGCCAACTGGTCAGAACATTATCGAGTAACCTCCACTAATTTCTCTTCATAAAGGAATTCTTTCTTTATCGCTGGGAAGGAATGCCCCTTTTTCCTCCAACGCTCCTGTATTTCCTGATATTACAAGTAAACTACTCTCATGGAAACTCGAAATTTAGTAATAGCCTAACCCCTTTTCTTGTAATGCTTGTTTGTGATACGTTATGTGTTATTTGCTCTGAATCAAGCAAGACCGATTTGTCCTCTTTGGTCCCCAAAGCAAGGACTCCCTCCTTGAGAAATGCTTTCCTTAAGTCTATAAAGGCTGCTAAAAGAAAACTCATGGATATGACTTCTGAGGGTTCACCATCCAAGAGACCTAAAGGCACTGCGGACCAAACACCTTGCGAAAATGCAACCATTGATTTTCCTACAACACCTTCTCCGAAGATAGTTTCCCAAATGGATGCTTACTTATCAGAGACCCCTAAAGCTGTTGCTACGATTCATCATGCGATGGGGTTTTCTTTTGAAGATCTTAATTCTCAAGAACCCCACATAACTCCTATAGTAGAGGGCTTTGATAAGTTGGTTAAATAGATTATGTCTTCTTCCTTGTTTTCTAGTATTGGTCTCTCATCCTCTATTTTTGATTTCTCTAGCTACCACTATTCTTTAGTTGAGCAACAACTCTCAGTACAAATTTTATTTCCATCTTTTCTTGGTTTTGTGGTTATGCTCTTCATTTTTGCCACTCCTTCGTTTCTTTTAGGTCATCAAGTAATGGTTCTTATTGCAAGAATACACTTCCAGGGCTTCTCCTGACTTATCTATATTTAAAGAAGAAAATTATTCTCTGAAGAAAGAAATTGCTACTCTCATCAATGCTAGGGATTGTATGATGAAGAAACAAGAACTACTAGAAACTACTCTTGCTGAAGCTAAATCTTTGGTAGCTCAAGAAGAGAGGATCAATCGGCCCTTAATTGAGGAAGACTTTGGAAAGATCTAAAGGAGAAATCACTGTACTCAATTCTGGCTTTTCTTCTTTACAAAAAGATAATTCTCTTTTTAAGGAAAAGAATGCCCTCCTTAGAAATAAGCTTAATAAGAATGAATCCTCTTTGACAAAAGCTATTGGCATTATAAAGATGCCAAACAAAGGATCTATTACTTTCTTCAAAACACTTTGGATGAGATTACAGTTAATTCATTCGAGGATGCGTTTCCACTCATTTATGCGGACAACATAGGAAAGCATCCAGATTTAAGTTTCCCTTCTCTTGATCCACTATCAATAGAAAGGTTTATATCAAAGATAACCTTGGTGAAGGATGGAGACGTTAATCCTGAGAGGGCAGAGATTGACGTGGCAAAAATCCTATTTATAGACGATGTTTTCATAGAAGAGCCATATGCCGAGGATGAGGAAGATATTATTTCTGCATCAAAAACTAATGGTATTGAGGGAAACAACCATGGCCTTAACGATGTCATAGGAAATGGAGGCGATTGTGGTGATGGCTTAAATGATGTTGATAATATTCTCCAAGCACCTTATGGCCAAGATGAAGTTTTGAGCAACGATGATCTTGAGATCCATGATCACGATGTCCTCCCAATTGGTACTCTTGACCCCTCCAACACACAAGAGGAAGAGGAAGACTTGAGCTCCAAAATTGCTAAAGACATTAAGGCTCATTAAGTCTGTACTCCAATTTCCAAGGTATGGTAACTTTCATAATGTCTTTCTTTGTTCATACTTCCAGTAGTTGTCCTCTTTATTCTCGATTTATATGAAAAAGAAAAAGTTGGGTTTTAAGCATGTCAGGCTTGAAAGAACACCGTCGAAAGTAGTTCGTCTTACTAGAGAACTCAATAAGCAAACGAGTGAATATAATGGTTTATCGGATAAATACCATCAAATTGATAAGAGTGCTGCAAGATTATTATCCTTTAAAGAAAATTAAGCAGCTCCTTGGTTGAAAGCTGCCTGACTGCATTGTGAAAGACTTTTGAAAGAGAATGCTAAGCTAGTGGCCCTGTTCTGGATGTTGATAGAAGATAAGGACACTCTAGTGGACTTTCTATATAAAGTTTATAATGAATATGAAATGGTTGATTTTTTCCTTTTTAGATGACCGTAGCGGAGGCTTGCTCAGACGTCTCCACAAAAGGTGCTTATATGATCATGGCGTTGATCTCCACCCAGGAGCTTGCTGGAATCATCCATGGGTTTACTCGATTCTCAGAGAATTACCATTCAGCAAACATAAGTTTAACAAGATTAGATTTGTATCTGAAACATTTAAGAGATCCATTTTGTATGAACAAGAGGAGTATTTGTAATATGTATATTACTGTAATGAATTTGCTTTTTCTTGGTTTCCTTGATACTTTTCTAGAGTTCGTCTCCTATGACGGGATCGCTTTATAGGGACTTCTTAGGAGGTTATGTTAGGCTGAAGAGAGAATATCATGAGAAGTCTTTTCTTATTAAATCTTCTAAATTGGGAAGATACTACTTTATTAGAGACCTTAAGAAGGTTTATACTTCCCGAATTCGCCTTGATTTTCTAGGTGAAGAGAAGATTAAATTCTTAAAAGAGATTCGAACATACCGTTCAAAGTTGACCCGGAGTTTTGACAGTCCACCGAATGGAAAATAGGGCTGTTACAAATGCCCCCTTGCTTATACACCTGAAGGTTCGGAATTTCATTCGATTCTATGCTTACTTTTTGTGCTAATTCATTGAGCAAGGTTAAGGGAGTTGTTCTTGCTCGGGGGATTACTCAAATAACTTGTAATCGTGCTTCTGAGGACTTGATCATGGAAGTTGTAACAACCCGAAAATCTGGGCCAGTTTAAAATTTTTATTTTGGCAATTTTAGCGAATTTTGATTATTTAAAATGAATTATTTTAAATAATATCGACGAAAAATTTATTTTGAATATAAATCGAACGTATATATTATATACGCCGTCGTTAGAATATATATAATTATATAAGGAATTGAAAATGGCGCGGTAGTTCGATAATTTGATTTCAAACTTCAATTGATTGTACCGGGTGCAAAACAATCCGGATTTTAGTGAAACCAAAAATGATAGGATCTATTTGATAATATCTTTCCAACGAATCCGAAAAATCAAAATTTCATAGCGGGAATCAAGGGATATGTCTAGTTGAAAATTCTGAATAGTCGCTATAGAATTCAGGCCCTTGAAAAATTGACATTTTGCAAACGACCTTGGATTTCGACGAAACCGGTTTTGTTGGGTCCGTGATGTCAAATTATTGCTAGGTTTCAAATTTCATAATTTGTCGAATCAATATGTGAGCGTGGCAAAGGAAAACGCGTTTGACCAGTTTCAGTTGATTTTAATCGACTGGAAAATGACCATTTTTCAAACGGTCTCAGAATTCGGCGAAACTAGTTTTGTTAGGACCGTATCGTCAATACGAAGCTAGAAAATATTTTTCTGGAATTTTTCGAGTCAGTATGTGACCCCGGTAAATTGAAATGAGCGTTCAAATTCAATATATAGATTTATATGTTGATTTTGACGAAAACTGACCGTAACAGACGAATTGGCTAATGAAAGATATCTCATTGTATCCGGAATAGGGGTATTTAGCTAGGGACGACAGTCGTTGGGATTCGTTTAGAGTTAGTATGTGAAGATTTGTTTTTAAAGAAATAATTAGAATTGAATATAATAAAATTTTATATATATCTCTGGTCAAACCCCTAAGAAGGAAATCCGTGGTCAAACCTTCATAAATCGCGCCTCACTTTTCAACTACGAACGGCGAAAAATGGCTCGATCTTTCCCTTCAACTTTCCTCTTGATTCTCTTAATGAAATCACGAAATTCCAAAGGCAAAATCAATATATTTTCTTTGCTCTTCCAATCCATAGTAGTTAGAGGATTTATTGTTGAGTGTGGAGTTCGATTTCTCGCTACGAAGCAGCCGCCGTCGCGCCCGTTTTCATCCACCATCAGGGCGTCGAGTTCAACGCCGTGGCAGCGGTTGGGGCGCCTCTCAGAGCTCTTCGTCATGAGCTGCTCCGTTCATCTGCTCGGGTCTCGTACGACGTGAAATCTGCAACCCTAGGTTGCGGCAAGGAAGGTTCAACGTGTCTGAGAGGAACAGTACATGAAAAGGTAATTTATTTACTTAACTATTTAGTTATTAATTTAGTTTGGTTAAAATCTGAAATTTGGTTTAGAAAAGAAAATAAATAAATCAAAATAAAACTGAATTTTCATAAATAGATAACATGAATTTCTAAACTAAATTTGCATTATTTTTAAAATAGCGATGATTTAAAAATGTGATATTTATAGAAAATAACTTGTTGTTAAAAGTGTTAGTTTTCAATTACGAATTTTCATATAAGTAAGCATTGTTGTGAAATGAAATATATATATATATATATATATAGTTTAAAATAAAAAGGTGAGATCTTTATATTAAAAAAGATTCAATTTTAAAAATATAAAGATTCGATTTTAAAACAATAAAGAAGTGAGTTTTATTTATATAAAAATATGGTTTAATCATGAATAACTTCGAAAAAAAATTCGATTTTTATATATTGAATAGCGAAGTAAAAATTCGATTTTTATATATTGAATAGCGAAGTAAAAATTCGATTTTTATATATGTAGTGGTTACGGGCAACGAAGTTGACAAAGAGGCGAGAAAGACGAAGAATTCTGCAAAAGAAGAGTCGAGATGGTTGGATAGCTATTGGTGAGAATTTCTCACTCTTCAATTTCTTTTCTAGTTATATATATATATACTAGGATGCAGACGGTGCTTAGTAGCACCCGACACCATCGTCCACAGACCATGGACTTGTTTGTTTGATTGCAAAAATTGGTTAGATTATTTGGTTTGAATTGTTTGGTGAAATGAAATTGATTTGATTGATGTGTGAATGGCGTGGGCCTTCACTAGACCGGGGATAAGGCTAGGCCTCGTCCCGTTTCTAGTATCGTGCCGTTATGCCGCCGAAATTTTCTAAAATATGTTAGAAAAATAAAAATATCATTTTATTGAATAAATGAACCGAATAGAATATTCATAGGTTGAATAAAATGTTTTATCGTTAAAAATATAATTTTTAACGTGAACGTGAATAAATAAATATTCATTTACAAACCGGACGGTTTGTTTATGTACACCTATTTGAAGGACATTGATTGGGACGATAAATTTTACACATCGCCCAACTGCACAAATAAAATATGTGTTTGATTGTTTGAAACCCCACACGGGTGTTAGGATGAAATTTGAAGTTCACTCATCCTGATTGATTAAATATGTCGATCGATCGATTGACAGGCTGTTATAAGCGTTAGATATCTATATTTGATGCTTATACAGTGTAGTGCACTTTGGTTGATGGTTGATTATTTTTCAATGCTATTATATACATGTGTTGTATGGAATCCATATAATTAACTTTATATGGTAATTGATTGGGCCTCATTCCAATTTGAAAAATAAAGAATAATATAAAATAAAGGTTCATGTGTTGACAGTACTCATCCATTGAGATTGGTCATGTGTTGAACGAAATATTTTAGTAATAAAATTTACATCTTTATCAATATAAAATAAAGGTTCATGTGTTGACAATACTCATCCATTGAGATTGGTCATGTGTTGAACGAAATATTTTAGTAATAAATTTTACATCTTTATCAATATAAAATAAAGGTTCATGTGTTGACAGTACTCATCCATTGAGATTGGTCATGTGTTGAACGAAATATTTTAATAATAAAATTTACATCTTTATCAATATAAAATAAAGGTTCATGTGTTGACTGTACTCATCCGTTGAGATTAGTCATGTGTTGAACGAAATAATTTAACAAAAATAGTCACACGTGGACAGTACTCATTCGTTGAGATTAGTCGTGTGTTGACAAAAATAAATATTCATTTGTTGAATAGAATATTTGAAAATAGAAATATATGAAGCCGTGTTGGTTAGATTGATGCCATTTTGACGTGAACGATATTTATATCGATTTTATTCATTTTATAATGAATATTGAAAAGTGATTTCGAAAACGCATATTTTGAAATGAAATTTGAATCAAATTAAATAGAAAACGAATTCGAATTGAATATATAACGAATTGAATTCGAATTGATTATAAAACGAATTTGATTTCCATTGAATATATAATGAATTTGATTCAAATAGAAAACGGAAATGAATTGAATTGAAAACGATTTCGAAATGAATTGAAAACGAATTCAAATTGAATTGAAAGCGAATTGAAACGAATTCAAATTGAATTGAAATTTGAATTGGATAGAAATGAATTTTAAAACGAATTTATAAAGAAGAATTCAAATTTGATTTGAATTGAAAAGGAAGTTGAAATTGCTTTTGAAACGAATTTAAAACTATTTATATAATTCGTTTTAAATAGAAATCGACGATATATATATTATATATATTATATATATAATATAATGGCCTGAATAGAACGCACCGCGCCGCGGCAGTTCGTGAATTTCGACCATTTATTTCAAACGGACATTACGGGAGATCCGACTGTCGGATTCTCCTAAAACCGGAACCGTTGGGTTCGTATCGAAAAGAACTTTCTAACGAATATTAGAAATTAGAAATCTAACGGTTGGATTTGGAGTCACGTCCAAATCCAATTTGAAAAAGGTCGCTGTAAGTGCAGTTCGATGGCCGTTGATGGAAATCGACTGTACGGGCCTTGATAAAATTATTAAAAATAGTAATAATTTGTGTAAAATCATAAGAAATGATTTAGAAAGAATTGGGATGAAAAACTCCATATTTGAAAAGATAAAAATAAATTTTTATCGAAATGAACTAGTTTTGAACTAGAATTATAATTCTATTTATTTTTAAATAAATAAATTGAATTTGAAAAGGGTTTTAAAAATAACCAGAATTTCCAATGATTGCATTGGAATGGATTTTAATCGAAATTGTCTTCGGAATATTTCGATGTTGGATTTCGTGATTATACAGATGTTGTTATGGAAATTTGAAAGATATATATATTTATATCGTTATTTCCAATACGATATTTGTTAGTCGTAGAATTTGATATTGAATATAAGCCGATATATTTTCTATTCAGAGTATTGTATTTAATATCAAATGTGATTTGGGTTTGTCGTGAATGGTGTCTTGACTAACACTGTTCTTGAACCCAGTTGAGAAAAGATTAAATCTTTTTATTTAGATTTAATGAAGTGTACCAATATTTAATTGGAATTGAATTGATATTGATTTTTGGGTTTATCGTGAACAGTGGTTTAAATAACACTCGTTCTTTAACCCGATAATCAATGGAATGTGACTTTGGGTTTATCATGAACCGTGTTTTAAATGACACGGATTCTTTAACCCAGTTAACGATTAAAATTAAGTGGAGTTTTAATGAATCTTTAATTAGATTGAAAAGATCGAGAATGGAGTATCACCAGTTTTACTCCAGGCGATAGTTAAATCTTTAATTAGATTTGAACGTGAAATGGTAATTGAATTTACCGATAACACTGTGGTGTTAGATATGAAGTATTACCAGTTTTACTTCATGGGATGAATAGGTTGAGATTGGGAAATTAAAACAAATGATTACATCGGTAAGGTTCGTTAATCCCGACTAGTTGAATCGAAATTCAAAAGAAGATTAAAGAATAAATTCAAGGAATTTATCTTGGATAAAATTAATGGGAACCTTTCCCTATGAATGTGAAATTTAGAAACTAACTGTCGGTTAGCTAAGCAGAATGGTTTTCTGGATATTGATCGGATGTTGGTTTCGGCCTTCGGGGTTAATATTTGGGGAATTATTCTCTTGATTAATTTACGGTTAGTGACTGATGAATTGGAATGAGGCGTATGTTGTGTTTGTGTAACACTTATTTAAAATATACGCTGGTTATTCGGAAAGACCGGGTTTATCCCATTCTGAATAACTGATACGACGATAAGTCGAAGATGAAGACGATGGTCGAAGACCGGAGGTCTTCACGTCGTTTGGGTAATTACTGATGATCTTGATTGGGCTGTACACCCAAGAAGATGGAAACAGTTGGTGATCGTCCAGACGTACTTAGAGATCGATGGATATGCGGGGTACTAGGTGCCTCCGGTTTCGTTCAGACCCAGAACGAACTTGTAAATGGACTGTGTGTGTGTCTGACATTGGATTTTAGTCCGTGTGATTGATCTCTATTAAATATATATCTGCTTGGCGGCGGAGAATTTATTCTCTTGCTTAACGCCCTTCTCTGAGACGTATGAGCTCAGGGGTTATATATTGATGGATATCAATCGCATGGAGTGAATTGCCTGTGTGGCATGCCTAAGTGGCAAATGATCAAGGTTTCTGTTGGAAAGCAAAGTCTTATGGTTGATGATCGAAGCACGACCTTTGTGGCGTAGCTTTGTGTAACGTTTACTTCGCGAGTTTCACACCCGGTATGAACCAAAAACGGGAGACGGACCTCAGGGAGGGCATGCGTTTCTTTCTAGTTAGAAGTGGCGTCAGTGGTTTTACACGCCCTGACGAGTTTGACTTATGTGGTTGTTGCTGTTGCGAGGCGCCTCGGTTATATCCGTTTCGGCCGATGCTTCTGGTCGGCTGACGGACCAGACTTACACCCCATAGGGTGGGGAAACGTAGTGTTCAGGCATAATAATCCACATCGGTGGACCGACCATGTCGCTCCAAGGCTTGCCTGCGCGCTTGCCTATGGCTCGGGCTAGAGAGTCACAAATCGGTAGAGGATCTTTCCCCTAGCCTCGGTTCATACCATAAATGATAACCCAACTTCCAATACGGCTTTGCGGTTTTATTTGTAAACCTATATATGGCGACATAGTGTTATGGGGCATTCATGCCGCCTATGATTAATACTTATGATTTGAAGTTGTTTTATACACTATGCACTTATAATAGTATCAAATGATTTGTTTTAAACGTATCAAGCATTCTTTGGCTGTTATAAGGGAAAACCCTATCCCCCGGCTTGCGTTGCATTGTGTGATAGGACCTGGGTCTTATAACAGCTTCATTTTTCTTTATTTAGCATTGCACTGTTTGTTTTGTGCACTGGTATTCTTGGGAGGAAACCCGTTCCGTGTTACGGCGTGGTCCCTTGATTTACCTAGCTTTAAAAATAAAGATTAACTGTTTTAGTTCTCACACCAGTCACATGACTGACCTGGAGTTTATTGTTTTAACCTAAACTCTGGGTGCCCTTATTTTGACACGGGCAGCTAGTAGTTTTGGTTTTGCAGATTTTTATTCACAGGATCCTGGTTTACAGCTGGAACGATATCCGGAAAGCTTTGTATCCGTATATCTCCTTCTAGTTGTGTATTGTATTATTTTCCGCTGCGATGTATTTAAATGTAATTTAAATCCCTGATATTTCTGTGCAATATTCATTTTTACTCTGTATATTCTTGTATTCTGATGCATTGTTGTAATATACAATGAAATGTTCTTTTGTCTGCGTTCTGTTGTGGCTTGTTCTCGAACTATCCGACGCTTTCCTTTACGGGGAAGTTACGGGTTTTCACAGTTGGTATCAAAGCTTTGGTTTACAAAGCTCAGAGAACAAGGCACATTAGAACCCTACGAAAGAATTCCTCAGAAATTGGATTAGTAATATCCAACGAGAATGGCTCGTTAGAGAAGGGATCAGTAGTATCCTAGAACGAGTGTGAAGAGTATATTTTTGAAACTGAAAACAAATCTTGTTTTGAAATATAAATCAATTATTCGTATTTGGTTATTTATTTATATTGATGTGGACAATCCAGTATATATAGATTTTGCGTATACGTCTGATCCGCGTGTATTCGAAATTTTAATATACTGGATAGATATAGAATTACACTCTAATCGCCCGGAGATGATTTTGATGATGGAGCTCCATCATTAGAATTTATGTTCGAGTGACGAAGGTGTGATTTCTATATATTTCCATTAGACTGGTGTGAGAACCAAAACTTATATAGTTAGAATACATTGTAGTGATTTGGCATCAAAACATGATTTTCTGTATATGTATCAAATTTATGAATTTGAAACTCTAATTCACTAATTGATTGATGTTTGTGTTGTTTGTTCATTTGTTTGATAATTTTGAACCATTTAGCCTAATTGAATCAAATATTGAATTATATTGAAATTTGGTCGCATTTGCTTGCATATACTTGTACTTACATTGAACAGGTCATAGCAAGGAGGCTAGAGCAGAGAATAAAATTTGTTTGCCCGACAAATAGGTACATGTTTACTACATAATTTACTGTTTTGTTTGGGTGATGATGATTTTATGAGCCTATTGGCTAGCCGCTTGGCTTTTTCTTTTTCTTTTTTGAGATTAAAAGGACCGGGGAAGCTATTTGAAATTCCCCGATGCTCCCAATGCAGGGGAAGTTATGGCGAAATTTTTCGAAAATTTAGGGTGTTAGGCAAATTTTTGAAAATTTGAAAATTCTCAGAAACTGAAAAGTTGGAGAATGGAAGCCAGATCGAACGTAGAATTGATTTATCAAACCACTTTCGACTTTGTTCCTTTTCGAGGACGAAAAGTTTTAAGTGGGGGAGATTGTAACAACCCGAAAATCTGGGCCAGTTTAAAAATTTTATTTTGGCAATTTTAGCGAATTTTGATTATTTAAAATGAATTATTTTAAATAATATCGACGAAAAATTTATTTTGAATATAAATCGAACGTATATATTATATACGCCGACGTTAGAATATATATAATTATATATAATTATATAAGGAATTGAAAATGGCGCGGTAGTTCGATAATTTGATTTCAAACTTCAATTGATTGTACCGGGTGCAAAACAATCCGGATTTTAGTGAAACCAAAAATGATAGGATCTATTTGATAATATCTTTCCAACGAATCCGAAAAATCAAAATTTCATAGCGGGAATCAAGGGATATGTCCAGTTGAAAATTCTGAATAGTCACTATAGAATTCAGGCCCTTGAAAAATTGACATTTTGCAAACGACCTCGGATTTCGATGAAACCGGTTTTGTTGGGTCCGTGATGTCAAATTATTGCTAGGTTTCAAATTTCATAATTTTTCGAATCAATATGTGAGCGTGGCAAAGGAAAACGCGTTTGACCAGTTTCAGTTGATTTTAATCGACTGGAAAATGGCCATTTTTCAAACGGTCTCAGAATTCGGCGAAACTAGTTTTGTTAGGACCGTATCGTCAATACGAAGCTAGAAAATATTTTTCTGGAATTTTTCGAGTCAGTATGTGACCCCGGTAAATTGAAATGAGCGTTCAAATTCAATATATAGATTTATATGTTGATTTTGACGAAAACTGACCGTAACAGACGAATTAGCTAATGAAACATATCTCATTGTATCCGGAATAGGGGTATTTAGCTAGGGACGACAGTCGTTGGGATTCGTTTAGAGTTAGTATGTGAAGATTTGTTTTTAAAGAAATAATTAGAATTGAATATAATAAAATTTTATATATATCTCTGGTCAAACCCCTAAGAAGGAAATCCGTGGTCAAACCTTCATAAATCGCGCCTCACTTTTCAACTACGAACGGCGAAAAAGGGCTCGATCTTTCCCTTCAACTTTCCTCTTGATTCTCTTAATGAAATCACGAAATTCCAAAGGCAAAATCAATCTATTTTCTTTGCTCTTCCAATCCATAGTAGTTAGAGGATTTATTGTTGAGTGTGGAGTTCGATTTCTCGCTGTGAAGCAGCCGCCGTCGCGCCCGTTTTCATCCACCATCAGGGCGTCGAGTTCACCGCCGTGGCAGCGGTTGGGGCGCCTCTCAGAGCTCTTCGTCATGAGCTGCTCCGTTCATCTGCTCGGGTCTCGTACGACGTGAAATCTGCAACCCTAGGTTGCGGCAAGGAAGGTTCAACGTGTCTGAGAGGAACAATACATGAAAAGGTAATTTATTTACTTAACTATTTAGTTATTAATTTAGTTTGGTTAAAATCTGAAATTTGGTTTAGAAAAGAAAATAAATAAATCAAAATAAAACTGAATTTTCATAAATAAATAACATGAATTTCTAAACTAAATTTGCATTATTTTTAAAATAGCGATGATTTAAAAATGTGATATTTATAGAAAATAACTTGTTGTTAAAAGTGTTAGTTTTCAATTACGAATTTTCATATATGTAAGCATTGTTGTGAAATGAAATTTATATATATATATATATATAGTTTAAAATAAAAAGGTGAGATCTTTATATTAAAAAAGATTCGATTTTAAAAATATAAAGATTCGATTTTAAAACAATAAAGAAATGAGTTTTATTTATATAAAAATATGGTTTTATCATGAATAACTTCGAAAAAAAATTCGATTTTTATATATTGAATAGCGAAGTAAAAATTCGATTTTTATATATGTAGTGGCTACGGGCAACGAAGTTGACAAAGAGGCGAGAAAGACGAAGAATTCTGCAAAAGAAGAGTCGAGATGGTTGGATAGCTATTGGTGTGAATTTCTCACTCTTCAATTTCTTTTCTAGTTATATATATATACTAGGATGCAGACGGTGCTTAGTAGCACCCGACACCATCGTCCACAGACCATGGACTTGTTTGTTTGATTGCAAAAATTGGTTAGATTATTTGGTTTGAATTGTTTGGTGAAATGAAATTGATTTGATTGATGTGTGAATGGCGTGGGCCTTCACTAGACCGGGGATAAGGCTAGGCCTCGTCCCGTTTCTAGTATTGTGCCGATATGCCGCCGAAATTTTCTAAAATATGTTAGAAAAATAAAAATATCATTTTATTGAATAAATGAACCGAATAGAATATTCATAGGTTGAATAAAATGTTTTATCGTTAAAAATATAATTTTTAACGTGAATGTGAATAAATAAATATTCATTTACAAACCGGACGGTTTGTTTATGTACACCTATTTGAAGGACATTGATTGGGACGATAAATTTTACACATCGCCCAACTGCACAAATAAAATATGTGTTTGATTGTTTGAAACCCCACATGGGTGTTAGGATGAAATTTGAAGTTCACTCATCTTGATTGATTAAATATGTCGATCGATCGATTGACAGGCTGTTATAAGCGTTAGATATCTATATTTGATGCTTATACAGTGTAGTGCACTTTGGTTGATGGTTGATTATTTTTCAATGCTATTATATACATGTGTTGTATGGAATCCATATAATTAACTTTATATGGTAATTGATTAGGCCTCATTCCAATTTGAAAAATAAAGAATAATATAAAATAAAGGTTCATGTGTTGACAATACTCATCCATTGAGATTGGTCATGTGTTGAACGAAATATTTTAGTAATAAAATTTACATCTTTATCAATATAAAATAAAGGTTCATGTGTTGACAGTACTCATCCATTGAGATTGGTCATGTGTTGAACGAAATATTTTAGTAATAAATTTTACATCTTTATCAATATAAAATAAAGGTTCATGTGTTGACAGTACTTATCCGTTGAGATTGGTCATGTGTTGAACGAAATATTTTAATAATAAAATTTACATCTTTATCAATATAAAATAAAGGTTCATGTGTTGACTGTACTCATCCGTTGAGATTAGTCATGTGTTGAACGAAATAATTTAACAAAAATAGTCACACGTGGACAGTACTCATTCGTTGAGATTAGTCGTGTGTTGACAAAAATAAATATTCATTTGTTGAATAGAATATTTGAAAATAGAAATATATGAAGCCGTGTTGGTTAGATTGACGCCATTTTGACGTGAACGATATTTATATCGATTTTATTCATTTTATAATGAATATTGAAAAGTGATTTCGAAAACACATATTTTGAAATGAAATTTTAATCAAAGTGAATAGAAAACGAATTCGAATTGAATATATAACGAATTGAATTCGAATTGATTATAAAACGAATTTGATTTCCAATGAATATATAATGAATTTGATTCAAATAGAAAACGGAAATGAATTGAATTGAAAATGATTTCGAAATTAATTGAATTGAAAACGAATTCAAATTGAATTGAAAGCGAATTGAAACGAATTCAAATTGAATTGAAATTTGAATTGAATAGAAATGAATTTTAAAACGAATTTATAAAAAAGAATTCAAATTTGATTTGAATTGAAAAGGAAGTTGAAATTGCTTTTGAAACGAATTTAAAACTATTTATATAATTCGTTTTAAATAGAAATCGACGATATATATATTATATATATAATATAATGGCCTGAATAGAACGCGCCGCGCCGCGGCAGTTCGTGAATTTCGACCATTTATTTCAAACGGACATTACGGGAGATCCGACCGTCGGATTCTCCTAAAACCGGAACCGTTGGGTTCGTATCGAAAAGAGCTTTCTAACGAATATTAGAAATTAGAAATCTAACGGTTGGATTTGGAGTCACGTCCAAATCAAATTTGAAAAAGGTCGCTGTAAGTGCAGTTCGATGGCCGTTGATGGAAATCGACTGTACGGGCCTTGATAAAATTATTAAAAATAGTAATAATTTGTGTAAAATCATAAGAAATGATTTAGAAAGAATTGGGATGAAAAACTCCATATTTGAAAAGATAAAAATAGATTTTTATCGAAATGAACTAGTTTTGAACTAGAATTATAATTCTATTTATTTTTAAATAAATAAATTGAATTTGAAAAGGGTTTTAAAAATAACCAGAATTTCCAATGATTGCATTGGAATGGATTTTAATCGAAATTGTCTTCGGAATATTTCGATGTTGGATTTCGTGATTATACAGATGTTGTTATGGAAATTTGAAAGATATATATATTTATATCGTTATTTCCAATACGATATTTGTTAGTCGTAGAATTTGATATTGAATATAAGCCGATATATTTTCTATTCAGAGTCTTGTATTTAATATCAAATGTGATTTGGGTTTGTCGTGAATGGTGTCTTGACTAACACTGTTCTTGAACCCAGTTGAGAAAAGATTAAATCTTTTTATTTAGATTTAATGAAGTGTACCAATATTTAATTGGAATTGAATTGATATTGATTTTTGGGTTTATCGTGAACAGTGGTTTAAATAACACTCGTTCTTTAACCCGATAATCAATGGAATGTGACTTTGGGTTTATCGTGAACCGTGTTTTAAATGACACGGATTCTTTAACCCAGTTAACGATTAAAACTAAGTGGAGTTTTAATGAATCTTTAATTAGATTGAAAAGATCGAGAATGGAGTATCACCAGTTTTACTCCAGGCGATAGTTAAATCTTTAATTAGATTTGAACGTGAAATGGTAATTGAATTTACCGATAACACCGTGGTGTTAGATATGAAGTATTACCAGTTTTACTTCATGGGATGAATATGTTGGGATTGGGAAATTAAAACAAATGATTACATCGGTAAGGTTCGTTAATCCCGACTAGTTGAATCGAAATTCAAAAGAAGATTAAAGAATAAATTCAAGGAATTTATCTTGGATAAAATTAATGGGAACCTTTCCCTATGAATGTGAAATTTAGAAACTAACTGTCGGTTAGCTAACCAGAATGGTTTTCTGGATATTGATCGGATGTTGGTTTCGGCCTTCGGGGTTAATATTTGGGGAATTATTCTCTTGATTAATTTACGGTTAGTGACTGATGAATTGGAATGAGGCGTATGTTGTGTTTGTGTAACACTTATTTAAAATATACGCGAGTTATTCGGAAAGACCGGGTTTATCCCATTCTGAATAACTGATACGACGATAAGTCGAAGATGAAGACGATGGTCGAAGACCGGAGGTCTTCACGTCGTTTGGGTAATTACTGATGATCTTGATTGGGCTGTACACCCAAGAAGATGGAAACAGTTGGTGATCGTCCAGACGTACTTGGAGATCGATGGATATGCGGGGTACTAGGTGCCTCCGGTTTCGTTCAGACCTAGAACTAACTTGTAAATGGAATGTGTGTGTGTCTGACATTGGATTTTAGTCCGTGTGATTGATCTCTATTAAATATATATCTGCTTGGCGGCGGAGAATTTATTCTCTTGCTTAACGCCCTTCTCTGAGACGTACGAGCTCAGGGGTTATATATTGATGGATATCAATCGCATGGAGTG
Source organism: Allium sativum (assembly GCA_030737875.1). NCBI lineage: Eukaryota > Viridiplantae > Streptophyta > Magnoliopsida > Asparagales > Amaryllidaceae > Allium > Allium sativum. The sequence continues at coordinate 15,954,494 of CM060912.1, forward strand.
AATTGCCTGTGTGGCATGCCTAAGTGGCAAATGATCAAGGCTTCTGTTGAAAAGCAAAGTCTTGTGGTTGATGATCGAAGCACGGCCTTTGTGGCGTAGCTTTGTGTAACGTTTACTTCGCGAGTTTCACACCCGGTATGAACCGAAAACGGGAGACGGACCTCAGGGAGGGCATGCGTTTCTTTCTAGTTAGAAGTGGCGTCAGTGGTTTTACACGCCCTGACGAGTTTGACTTATGTGGTTGTTGTTGTTGCGAGGCGCCTCGGTTATATCGGTTTCGGCCGATGCTTCTGGTCGGCTGACGGACCAGACTTACACCCCATAGGGTGGGGAAACGTAGTGTTCAGGCATAATAATCCACATCGGTGGACCGGCCCTGTCGCTCCAAGGCTTGCCTGCACGCTTGCCTATGGCTCGGGCTAGAGAGTCACAAATCGGTAGAGGATCTTTCCCCTAGCCTCGGTTCATACCATAAATGATAACCCAACTTCCAAAACGGCTTTGCGGTGTTATTTGTAAACCTATATATGGCGACATAGTGTTATGGGGCATTCATGCCGCCTATGATTGATACTTATGATTTGAAGTTGTTTTATACACTATGCACTTATAATAGTATCAAATGATTTGTTTTAAACGTATCAAGCATTCTTTGGATGTTATAAGGGAAAACCCTATCCCTCGGCTTGCGTTGCATTGTGTGATAGGACCTGGGTCTTATAACAGCTTCATTTTTCTTTATTTAGCATTGCGCTGTTTGTTTTGTGCACTGGTATTCTTGGGAGGAAACCCGTTCCGTGTTACGGCGTGGTCCCTTGATTTACCTAGCTTTAAAAATAAAGATTAACTATTTTAGTTCTCACACCAGTCACATGACTGACCTGGAGTTTATTGTTTTAACCTAAACTCTGGGTGCCCTTATTTTGACACGGGCAGCTAGTAGTTTTGGTTTTGCAGATTTTTATTCATAGGATCCTGGTTTACAGCTGGAACGATATCCGGAAATCTTTGTATCCGTATATCTCCTTCTAGTTGTGTATTGTATTATTTTCCGGTGCGATGTATTTAAATGTAATTTAAATCCCTGATATTTCTGTGCAATATTCATTTTTACTCTGTATATTCTTGTATTCTGATGCATTGTTGTAATATACAATGAAATGTTCTTTTGTCTGCGTTCTGTTGTGGCTTGTTCTCGAACTATCCGACGCTTTCCTTTACGGGGAAGTTACGGGTTTTCACAGAAGTACTCGAGTTTTAATAGTAATATTATGTTCTTTTTCATCTTCTGAATGTAGTTATTTGGAAAAACGCTTTTGTGAATAAATCCATAGTTTATGTTTACTTGATGTTGTGTATAGCTTTTACCCTTGTCATGAGAGTCTGCATTCAGAATTTCTTTTGTATCTTCTGCAACAAGCGCAATAGCTAATACCTTTGGCGTTAGCTACTTATATAATATTTAACCTCCTTCCCATACTACGGCAAGCATTGCTCTGACTAAAATTATATAACAAAGGGAACTCATAATAAGGGCAACTTTAAGATCTAACTTCTGTATTTGACTATCTATGGGATGATCTTATAAATGATTTTATAAGTTTCATGGATAGTGCCTGATGTGTAACCTTGTTAGTATTTTGGATATCCTTATCTTGGATTTCCCCTGCATTATTCTGCATAAGACTCGTCATATAACCTTTTACGTTGGTCTTTTGTTAGTATTAAGAGGTAAACAATATTTGCTCAATTCATATGAGTCCCTATTTGTGTTGTAACAAAGTAATAAGTAAATCATTGCGATAGGTTAGTGCCACCTTTTGCTTTTTATACTCTGCCGAAATAAGGAATAACACTTTTTGCATAATAAAGACTTAAAAATCTCCTTGTGTAAGATATGAGAAGCTATGACCTTTCGTCAAAAAGCTTCAACATATAGGACCGAGGATACCAACCTAGGTATTGTTTAGCAAATCCTTTTCAAAGATTAGAATTACAGTCTCGAGACCCAGATTAGGGTATTGGAATGGGAATTTAGATGTTCTTTTCTGGAAGTATATACAGAAGTCCTACAGTCCATATCTGGGCATTTGTAATAGGAATCCAGAAGACTAAAAATCCACTTCTGGCATTTAATTGAAGTCTCAAACCAAACCCATATTCGAGTATTTAATAAAAGACTAGAAATCCACTTCTGGTGTTTAATAAAGGTCTCGAACGAAACCCAGCTTCGGGTATTCAATAGAAGACCAGAAATCCATTTCTTGTATTTAATAGAAATCATGAACCTAACCCAGATTCAGTATTCAATAGGAGACCAAAAATCCTGTTTTGGTATTTAGTAGAAGTCCCAAACCAAATCCAGATTCAAGTATTTAATATAAGACTGGAAATCCATTTCTGGCATTTAATAGAAGTCCTGAATCAAACCCAGATTCGAGTATTTGATAGAAGACCAGAAATCCACTTCTGGCATTTAATAGATGTCCTGAACCAAACCCAAATTTGGTTATTTTATAGAAGACCAGAAATCCACTTTTGGTATTTAATAGAAGTACTGAACCAAACCCAGATTCCGGTATTTGATAGAAGACCAGAAATCCACTTCTGTTATTTAATAGAAGTCCCGAATAAAATGCAGACAGGGGTATTTGATGCTATTTGTGCCAATTCCACACTCATTCGCTAAAGCAAAGGTTGTACGTGCTTTATGTGCTCTTCTTTTGAGCTTTTGTTCCTTTTTCGCTGGATATTGGTGTATGTAGAGGCGACTGTGTGCTTAGCGTGCTCCTTCAGAGCTTTATTCCCTTTTGCGGGATTAGATATAAGCAAAGGATGTACGTGCTTACTGAGCCAATCTCTGGCCTTTTGATTGTCAAAGAAGAAGATGTACTTGCTTTGTTAGCCACTCTTTGGGCTCGTTTGTCCGATGCGCTTAGCTAGCTTATTCTTAAGCAGGGCCAAATGACTTACCCGACCTCCCTCCAAGAGGCGCCTTACCCTGACTAAGTCATGATAAGGACTTAGATGCTCTAGCCTGGCCATCGTTGGCGTAGATAGATGCTTACTCTTTTTATGCTCTATCCTGGCTATCGTAGATGGTGATAGAGGCTTACACATCACCCCTCTCCAAAGGGATCCTTAACCTAGCCATCGTAGGCACGGATAATGGTTTTCGATGCTTTACCCTGGATCTGTCATATTTGGACTCGAATAAAGGCTTACACTCACCCCCTCCAAGGGGTGCCTTACCCAGGCCATCATAGGCGGGAGTAAGAGTTTTAAGTGCTCCACCCCGGAGATGGGGCTTACACATTTGATTCTTTAACTTGGCCCTTTCTGAATTGGACGCGGCTAAAGGATTACACACCATCCCCCTCCGAGGGGTACCTTGCCCTAACCATCTTGGCGGTGACCGGGGTTTTCTACTAATGGATGTAGTTTCACCCATTTCAGGTGATTCCAATTAAGGAGTTTCACATACTCCTATCCATGTAGATACCCTTTCTTCAAGAAATCCTTTCTTAGATTTAGTTTGATCATTTTACAAATCTTTGCAATTGTCCTTGCTTAAAGTACTTGATGATCCTTCCTTTAAGAACTCTGCAGTGGTTGGTTTCATGTCCATTCATCATATGATAGTAGTAGAACCCTCCCAATTTGACTTTGTTCTTGGGTTTCTTTATTAGTGGTCACAAGAAATTAAGCTCATGTTTGGTTAGGAACTAGATATTTTTGAGTGATGCGGTGAGTTTGCATTCTTCAGGTAATCTTGATTCGAAGACTCTCTTTCGACGTCAGAATTTAGCCTTCTTGTTACTCAATCTTATCGGTTTCTCTTCATCTTCAAGCATTCTTTTCATTGTATCTTGAGACTGAGGTGTTACTTTCCTAGACCATCTTGAGGTAAAGTGATTAATATCTTCACTTATTCTTTACTCGAATATAGCTCCTTTAGCCTGTACATGGATGGCTTCCTTTATGTGAGTGAATAGATTATATTCCTTTGGCGTAGAATTACTTAGAGCAAAGATTAAGGTTGGTCCTATGCGGAAAGGTTTAGTGCTCCAACGGTTAGGGTTATAAGGATCTACTTCCTTATCCTTGTTCTTGATTCGTATGACTTCCAATCTGAGCCTTTGTTTTTCAATAATTCGTGGATCACTTATGCTTGACGTAGCCGTTCGAGGTTCAGAAGATCCTTTATCCATGGTCTTGCTTCTTCAAAGCTTAGTCCAACTGGGATGGAACAACTAGAGATGTGGTAGTGTTATCCAAAGGATCGGAGGTTCAGGCCCTCCTTGTAGTGCCAAAATGTTAATGTTATTTTTCATCAACACCAAAATAAGTGACTAAGGGTATGGACCTAGGGGTACCTAAGGATTATTTAGTTCCTACAAGCTTGAGTTAGTTCACCGTTTCCTAGATATCAAGGTCTGAATCCCGAAGATTAGTTACTCTTCCTTCAAAGAGGTGAGTATCACACTTACATGATTCAAGGACCAACAGTTACCTTGGGATAAGGGTTTCATAAACTCGACGCAAGTTAGAAAGCTAAATGGCTTATGGCAGGATATTTTGGTAATTATGCACAAATAAGCGAAATAAATGATAAGTGTTGAATCTCTCTTTAATGATCACTTTGTTGAGTACATAGATGCTTCTAAGTAAAATCCCCAAATTGATTTACAAATTAGGTTTTACCCTCTAAGAAATGGTTACAAGATTTGAGAACGAGAAAAAAGTCCCCTAAAATGAGACACCTGGGGTCTTATTTACCGATAAAATGGGCCCCTTTTGGTTGCGGTTGTAGAAATCTCGATTTCGGGTGCTTTTGGCTTTGACCATTTCTCTTTGGTGTCGGTATCGACCCACCTTTCTATTCTGGGTGTTGATGTCGGCTCTATTTCACTTGTGAATTTGGTGCCGCCTCCATGTAGTGTATCGGTACCAAGTAAATTGGTATGGATAGCTTCCTTTACTGCTTTTGGTTTAGATAATAAACCTTTGTTTCGGTAGCAAGTCCTAAGCTTTGTCTTGCTTTAGTTGCTTTTGAGTATTAATTCATGTTCCTTCCCTCGTGACTTCGAAGCTGCTTTTTGTTAGTGGTATCGACACTAAGTATATTGGTACTAATAGCTCATTACTCGATCACTAGCTGGTCTCATGCTTTCCCTTTTATGGCTCCAAGATTCGGTATCGAATATCACATTGAGTGCTTTCGGCATCGATGTCGTAACTACTCCTGATTGCTTATTAGTTTCAGTACCGATTTGCCACTATTTTCCATGTATCGATACAAAGCTTCTTCCTCCCACATTAGTACCGGTAACATGCGGAATAGAACATTTTCCCCTCTTGCTTTCGGTATCGGCTCTCCCAAGTGCTTTAGTGTTGATTGCGGGTTTTCCTTGTTTCCACTCTGATGTTGGTTCCATCTTGATGCCCCTTCACCACTGTTTGATTTCGGTATCGAAATCTTGTAGTAACAATATATATATATATATATATATATGAAGCACAATGCATGATACCCCAGTTTCCTAGCATTCCATTTGCATGTTAATTGTAGTCACTTCTTTACAATCGAATAAGTTAGTGGGAAGAGAGAGAGAGAGAGTTCATAGAAGGAGAGAGAATGATGAATATGTGGTGGAAATCAGGAGGGCTAAAGGGGTGTTGCACTGTTTGGGGTGCTCTTGATCACATCCACGCACACACACACAAACACACACACACGCAAACACACACACACACACACACACACACACACATATATATAGAGAGAGAGAGAGGGAGAGGGAGAGTGAGACGGATTATATGTCATCCCTCTTTCGTGGCACTTCTTTTGCACCTCAATCACATCCACATATTTATAATTAATTTAGTGGAAGCAGAGAATTAGTGGAAGGAGGGAGAAATGAGAATGTGGTGGAAAGCAGGGGCCCACTACACCTTTTAGGTTACACCTTTATCTTCCTATGAATTTCAACCACTCATTCCGATTTTAATATTAATTCTTTCTCTCTTTCCAATTTGCTATATTATTTAATTTAATCAGGCGGAGAAATAATGAATATTAAAATCGGAATGAGTGGTTGAAATTCAGGGGGAAATAAAGGTGCAGCCTAAGAGGTGTAGTCGAACAATTCCCTACATATATATATATATGTGTGTGTGTGTGTGTGTGTATATATATATATATATATGGAAAAGTTTATTTAGACACAAAATTTTGACATAATTTATCTCTATTATTAGATTGCCCTTTGAATTCCACTCAACGGACGAGACTTTGTATCTTTAGTTTATGTCTAATTTTGTGTTCAAATAGCCACCTTATATATATGTATATATGTGTGTGTGTGTGTGTGTATATATATATATATCTGTGTGGGGGTGGTGGATGGTGGGAAGGGCATCCTATTTTGTATCTTAATTATAACTACTCGTTTACATTTAAATAATGTGTAAGTGGGAGAGAGAGTTTATAAGAGGAGAGAGAAAGGAGTTTGTGTTGTGGAAATTTGGGGGGAAGGGGGGAATGGCTAAAAGGGTGCTACATTATTTGGAGGTGCTCTTAATCACATATATATACATGTTCAACAACACCCAAAAAGATCTTTTATTTCCACAACACGTTTATAATTAAAAAAAATTATTCTTCCACTATCTTTCTCCATCCACAAACATATAAAGATAAACAAATTCAAAGATTCAAAATTTGTAAATCTGGTTTTGTGTTTCAATAGCCAATATATATATATATATATATATATATATATATATATATGATATAGAAAAATGGCGGACAAGGGAGAGAAATAATTGTCTTCCTTAATTCGTATGCCAAAACCATCTCTTAAATTTCTTCAATCTCTTCTTCATATAATGTCGACCGCTGCCAATCATGGTGAGCAAGCTGCTACTAATAAATCTACACTGAATGAGTCATATCTAAATCTTCAGTTTATTCAACCTTCTTCAAATCACGTTTTCACTCCGAAAAGTACTTTTAATTCATCTGCGTATTCATGGCAGAATACAATAGTTCTACACCCAGTGGATTTCAGATTATCTGTGATAAAACAGAAAGAATATATCTCAAAACCATGGAGACCGAAAGGTAAATTTATGGTACATATAGCTCCTGATTTTCATTATACTGTGAAATTTGAAGATGCTTTAGATTGCCTTTATGTTCTAATATCATCTACATATTCATATTTTGTAAAATTATTAATGGTCTATAAATGGTACCAAGGATATGAATTTAAGAAGTTTAAGGCTCAAAGAGTTTAGTTCTGGATTAAAATGTATAATTTAGATATGGAGATGTGGTTGAATCAGGCTTTTTCTATGATATCCAGTTTCATTCGAGAATCCATTCGTACAAATTGGAAAACTGCGAATATGATAATAACTAGATTTGATAGAGTACTTATAGCCATTGATCTTGAGTCCAAGTTGGTTTCCAAAGTTCCTATAATCCTTCATAATCGTCAGAAAAAAGAATTCAAGTTGAATATGAATTTGTTCCTCCTGGATGTGACCAGTGTAAAAGATTTGAGCATAAAACTTTAGTTCATAAATTATATAAGAAACATGTGTGGACTACTAAGCAGGAAGCAGATGTGCCTAGTTCTTCTAATAATGGGGATAAATCTTATGATGTAAATATTCAATCTAATTCTAATCCTACAGATGTGGATAAGAATAATGTAGATGATGGATTGGGATTCTTAGTTGCTGAGTTACCAAATGACATCTTTCCTGAAGATTTAAATCATATTGCGGATAGACTTATGAAGGTCATGTTGTGGAAGAACAGAATGATGTATCTAATGGTATATCAAAGAATTCGGAGTACTTGAATCATCTCAAAGGAAAAAATAAGGTTGCTTCTCCTATTGTAATTGCTCCTCCTAAAAGACATCATAGGAGCATCTCTTCTATAAAATGACAATTATGACTTGGAATGTCAGAGGGATGAATACTTCACATCATACGCGTGAAGTGTTATATCCACTGACAAAATTCAAACCAGATATTATTGGTTTGGTTGAAAATAAACTAAGTGAAGCTAATTTGAAGTTGTTTGGTAGATCAATTCCAAGTGCATGGGACTTTATACCTCTAAATCCTTCTTCATTTTCAGGAAGAATTTTATTATTATGGAATAATGATGTGTGGAATATTGTCATGTTCTCCTCATCTAATCAGCATATTAAAGTTCAAGCCCTGAATGCAGGTAGGTGATTTTTCTATGTTTTTACGATTGTATATGCTAGTAATAGCTTTTATGAGAGACAGTCTCTTTAGCAACGTTTCATTCAAGAATCAGATCTTATAAGTGTAGATTGGGTATTGATAGGTGATTTTAACAACTCTACATCTCATATAGATAAGAAAGGAGGTCTTCTAGTGCCATTTCGTATAATTAGAGCATTTAGTAATTTTCTTTTGCAAGCTATTTAGATTGAAATAAAGTCTATTGGTTTTAATTTTACATGGAGGCGTAGAGGTATGGCTAACAATATTGACAAGATATTTGTTAACCACTCATGTTTGCAAAAATTTACTGATATGAAAGCTCTTTCTTTATCAGAATTATCAAGTGATCGTAACCCTTTGTTATTAGATCTCATTTCTTCTTCAACATTAAAGGGCTTCTTATTTAGATATTCAAATGATTGGCACTTGAAATCTGGGTATGGTGAATGTATCTTGAGAGGGGTCGCAAACTGATGGATGGGGTTTTCATAGCTATGTATTTCAACAAAAGTTACAGGCATGTAAACCTAAGATGAAATTGTGGAATAAGAACGGACCAAAGGATGATTCATTATTATTGGAAGCCAAAACAAATTTCAGAAACTTTAAATTTCCTCTGACTCAGATCCAGAAAATATAGATTTATATGAGAAGATGCTTGAACCTAAACATCATTTAGTATTCCGGAAGCATATTTAATTTTGGAGTTTTAAGCAGAAATCGAAAGTTGCTTGGTTGCAGGATGGAGACACTAATTCTAAATTTTTTTCATTTAAAAATTTCAGCTAGTAGACATTCGAATCATCTTAAGGCTTTTATTAATGCTGATGTTGAGCTCTTGCATAAGCATGAAGAAGTAACAGCTAAAGCTATTGGTTATTTCAGTTCTCTGTTTAATGGTGATGTATGCACAGAGTTCCCCTCATTCCAATCTACACATGTTATTAACTCCCATGGACAACAGGTATTAATTCAACCATTCTCTTTAGATGAAGTTAAAATGGCTATTGATTCAATACATGATGACTTGAGCCCTAGGCCTGATGGTCTGAATTCATATTTTTTTTTTAAATTACATTGGGATGAAATTAAGTATGATGTAGTTGTTTCTCTTTAAGGCATCTTTTTATCTGTTAGTTTGCCCAAGGGAAGTAATCACACTTTTATAACATTGATCCCAACGACTGAAAGGACAAGTGAAATATCACACTATCGTCCAATTTCTTGTTGCAATATGCAGATTTTCAGTAAAATCATATGCAATAGAATTAAATGGTATTTTCCACATCTTATATTACCCAATCAATGTGCTTTTATTCCAATCTATATATTGGGGATAACATTTTGCTTGTGCATGAATTATTGAGGGATTTTTATGAAGCCAGGGGTTAATAAATTTTGTGTGAAATTGGACCTTCATAAAGCTTATGACATGATAAGTAGATAATTTATATGCCATATTGTGTTAAAAGATGGGTTTTCCAGTCCACTTTATCAATGTTATATTTGAGTGCATATCAACACCAACATTCTTTATTTTAATACAAGGAGTTCCTAAGGGTTTTATTAAGCCAAATAGAGGAATACAATAAGGTGATCCACTTTTCCATGCCTTTTTTCTATTGCAATGGAATTTTTTACTTATAGTATGAGTGAAGCTTTAGTTTAACTGAAGTTCCTGCCTGTTCATAACTTTGATCCAATTGTAACACATCTTTTATATGTAGATGATCTTATGGAAAATGTTTACCCACATGTGCAACTTCATTGAATGATATATTTGATGAACTGAAGCAGTATTGTGGACATATTGTGAGTGTGATGGAAGATATATTTTAGTACTTATGCTCGAAATTCTACTGATGCATCTCAATTCTTGAGGTTCAAAGAGGTCAACTACCGGTTAAATATCTAGGTATTCAATTATATACATTATAATGATTGCCAATCCCTTTTACATCAAATTCAAACAAAGATTCAAGCCTGGGACGCTAAATTCTTGAGCTTTGCTGGTAGGGCTGAATTAATCCAGTCCGTCATAACACCTACAATTTTATATTCGCTATTCGTATATCAACTTCCAAAACATATAATTGATAAACTTCATAAGATGTGTTGTGATTTTTTCTGGGGTAGTGCTTCTCATAAAATCAGTTGGGATAAATTGTGTATTCCTAAGTTAGAAGGAGGTATTGGCATTAAATCTTTTTTAGATTTAAAGAAGGCAGCAAGAATTAAGCTAACGTGGAAATTTTTAACACAATCTTCATTATGGAGTCAATGGATGGCAAGGAAATAATTTTTTGGTAAAATTTTTTGGAGCATGAGTATTTATAATAACTCTTCAAGCACGTGGAAATCAATTATGAGATTGAGAACTAGTATCAAACAATTGTTTAATAAGGTGATAGTAAATGGTTCTTCAACCTTTCTTTGGTTTGAGCAGTGGATTAATAACAAGTGTATGGTTGATTGCTTGGCATTTCAAGATTTTAATAGATTGGTAGGCAAGATGAATTTGTGTCTTCCATAATTAGTGATGGTAGATTGAATGGTAACATGCACGCAGCAACAAGGGAGGTACAAAATCGCATTAGCTCTATCTCTTTGTATAACTGTTCTCCTGTTGATTTTTTTGAATGGTCTGATGGTGACATCTTTTCTTTTCATAATGCATGGGATCGAGCTAGAAGTATACTTCCAGAGAAGCATTTTTTAAACTTTATCTAGCATAATAAAAATTCAAAGAGAATGGCTTTTATTTCATTTTTAGCTGTTCATGATAGGTTAAATACAAAGGTCAGATTGAAGAGATTTGGTATTGTTCCAGATGATAAGTGCTTGCTTTGTGATAATGGGGAAGAATCAGATACTCATTTGTTTTATTCTTGTGAATATGCACGGTTTATTTAGCTTTCAATATTAGTAAAGATAGGATTCAATGCATCTGATGTTGGTTCCTTAGAAGAAGAAGAAGCCGTGAGGCTTTTTTTAACAAAAGGAAATATAAATATAACAAAAAAGAGAATCAAGCCATTCTCCAACGGCTCACAAAAACAGATCCTTAGAAACTACTGGATCTGTACACACAACAAAAGGCCATACAGAACAATAACCAAACCAGACTCAAAAGTACAACAATAATAGACGGTAAACCAAAACAAAAGGAACACATAAACTGTAGTACTGCCAAGTGTAGGACAAAGCACGGTGGAAACATAACCAGCTAGGCAAGAAGGCCGCACAACGAAACTAGCCAAAGAAACAGGGCTAAAGACCCTATAGTCGGATGATCAACACGCAGAACTGATGAAGCCAGCAACCCAGTTGGACAGACATCTCCTAAATCCAGAGCGCTAGACCATAACCCAGATAGCCCTACACCAGCGATCCAACAAATTCCAGACCCTACAGTACTAGCAAACGATAATAGCGATTAAATGGGATGGAGGTGTGGAGAGGAAAGTGGGATGGATCCTACTAACCTAGGAGCAAAAGATTCAACCAATCCCCTCTTGGGAGGTTACAGGGACCCTTGAAACATCAAAGGTTCCAGCAAGCCTCCACGATCGGGAACCAAAAGAGCCTTTAAACAGTCTGCCACGAAAAGCAAGGAACACATCCATCCTTACATTCTGGATGATAGATGTGGGGTCCATAGGCACCTCATCAAACACTGACTTATTCCGCGGGCACCGGATTTGTCAGTGATAAGACAAGGTATAATACGAAAAAGGATAGAGCTTAAGGATTTACTTGAGATTCCGGTCCACCAGTTTCTCAGATCTCCTCAAGAGAAGACGCAGTACCTCGAAGACGAACTAAGTTACCGAAGTAATTCCAAACATAAATGGCAAAAAAAAGAAAAACAAGTAAGCAATGGATTTTATGTCCGCAGATCCACAACACCTGCAATGGGACACTAAAGGGATTCTAATCCTTCGGAGGTTCTCTTCAATCGGTAGACCCTCGTGAAGAATATGCGACATAAGCAAAGAAACCTTTGGGATAGAATGGACATCCCAAATAAAGGAGAAAGGATGGAGATGGCGTCCTTGCTGAGATCCAAGCCGCTCTAACGAAAAAAGGGTTGCCGTCCCATCCGTCTCCACCACCATGAGAATCAGAAAACGCCTTCACGGCTTGTATCTGTTTCCATGTCTCACTAGCATAAGATGGTACACCTGAAAAATTCGCGGACTATAGCCTGCGGTACTTGGTGTAAAGGAGCGATGCCTATAAGAAATCATTCGCTTCTAACCTAGCCCACAACTTGCAAGCAAAAGCAGTGCAGATATCCTTTTGATTTCCGAGACCTAAGCCCCCCTCATTTTTGGGACGACAGATGATGTACCAAGAAATCCAATGGTAACGATTAACGTTGTCCCTTTTATCCCAGAAAAGGTATGAAGCTAAAGACTGGTAAGAACTGACGAAATAAGAGGTAGGAGTTGTAGCAACAAAGATGTGTGATCCTATCGAGTCAAGCGCAGACTTAATAAGAACCAGTCTTCCTTCTTTAGAGAGAAGAGTCGTATTCCACCTTATGATCTTCCCCTTGGCTTTATCGGTTAGGGGGTCGAAAATGGCATTGAGCTTACGACCTCTGTAAAGAACAATACCGAGGTACGGTAAGGGAAGTCGCCTTGAAACCAGAGAAGGTTTCGATCCAAGAAGATCTAACTGCAGACAAATCTCTCGCTGGGACGAAACAACTTTTAGCAATATTAACGAATTGTCCTGAACACCTCTAGTACTGATGAATGAAGCTTACAAGACAACAGACCAAGCGACGGTTACCATTCATGAGAATGATAATGTCGTCAGAGAAGGATAAGGAGGAAATGATAAGGCATCTGGAAGGGATGCCAAATCAGTGAATCTGACTTGATATCATAAGTGAATGCAATCCTCTTGCGAAAGCCTCAGCAGCGATAATGAACAAAGTAGGGGAAAGTGGATCTCCTTGACGAAGTCCTCTTCCCGCCTTGAAATACGCGTTGGACAAACCGTTGATGAGAATGGAAAACCAGCGATTAGAGATGAGGCTCCAGATAATATCGATAAGGGCCTCGTGAAACCCGAAAGCTCTTAGAACCTTAATGACAAAAAACTAGGACATACGATCATAAGCTTTAGCCATGTCCAACTTGACGACCACATTAGATTCTTTGACTTTTCTATCAATCTGAGACACCAGCTCCTGGGCTAAAAGGACGTTATCTGTAATCAATCGTCCTTTCATGAACCCAGCCAAAGAAGCAGAAATAATACGATGGAGAAACGGAGCCAGCCTAGTGGCCAGGACCTTAGATATAACCTTGTTAGAGAAGTTACACAAATTGATAGGTCAAAAATCCGCACATGTCTGAGGATTTTTCCAGTTAGGAATAAGGACCAAGTTAGTGGAAGTCCAGCCCTGAGGTAGGTCTCCACCAACGAAGAAGAACCCAATAGCAAGGCAGAAGTCCAGCCCTATACGCCAGATAGTCCAAAAGAAAACGCCATTGTAGCCATCAGGCCCACTAGCACTATCTTTACTAAGTGCGAAGACACATGCCCATATCTCTTCCGCTGAAGGAGGCACGGCAATGTCAATACTCTCCGATGGGAGAACCAACCTGGGTATGAAGGCAAGGAGAGATGGATCAGAGACCAAATCCGAGGGAGAACCAAAGAAGGTTTGAAAGTGCGAAAGGACGGTCTTCTTGAATTCTCCTGCAGGGAAGCCATAGAAAGATCAGAGCGCTTGATCTGGAGAACTGTAAGAAGTCTGTTCTTCTTACGAATGGATGAGTGGAAGAACTTGGAGTTCAAATCTCCATCGACAACCCACTTGATCCTCGCCTTTTAGAGAAGGTGGTCGTTCTCAATACAAAGCTCCAAAGAAAAGGATAATTGGGCCAGGGCCCAAGCCTCCTTGTTAGCCGTATAGGGATCTTCGTCGAACGAAGCCACTATAAGAACAAGAATCTCTTCGGCCGCTCTGACATGGTCGAAAATGTTCTTGAAAACTTGAACGTTCCAAGATTTAAGGCAAGTCTTGAGACGCTTAAGCTTACGAGAAAAAGCGACAGCAAGCAAGCCAACAACCGGGGAGTTCCAAGAGTCTTCCACAACCCATTGAAACGAGTGATGAGATCGCCACATACTCTGGAACCTAAAGGAGGAAGGCCCGGATTGAGAGTTGGGCGAGCAACACAGAAGCATAGGAGCATTGTCTGAGAAGGACTAATGAGATGAGAAATAGAAAACGTGTACGGAAGGTTGAACCAACTTTCCGAACCGAACACCTTGTCAAGCCTAGAAAGAATATGATTAGGCTCTTCTTGGTTGTTACACTAAGTGAAAGCCGAATCGACGAAAAAAACTTCCGTCACCCCCGAGCCAAGGATGAAATCATTGAAATCTGCCACAACCGCACGGCTAACGACATTGCCTCCCCATTTTTCAGCTTGGCATGCGACAACATTAAATTCACCTCCCAAAACTGATACCGGAAAGATGAAGTCGGAGAGGCCAAGAACATCGGTCTAAAGAGACAATCATTCAATTATGTCGCACTTAGCGTAGACAACAGAATGGACGGGGAAAAACCAGGAACTGAGCATGCTACTGAGAGTAGCTGGTCGGAGTTGAAAATAGGATGGACAACAATGTCTTTGGACCAAAGGATCCAGATCTTTCCCGACACATTGGCTAAGGCACTGCCAAAACCAAGGGAAAGAAGGATTTGTTGTTCTCTCCTGGGCCTAAAATAGGTTCCAGGAGCGCCACCAAAAGGATAGAATGCTTCTTAACAATGCGTCTGAAGACACATCATTACCAATACCATGAATGTTCCAAAAGAGGAAATTCGCCATGAAGAAACCAAGAGACACTCAAAAAGACGAGGCAAGAAAACAAGAAAACAAAGACAAGAACCAGAGAAAAGCTTACCCAACTCGGATAAGATACAACGTGTATCGAGCAGATCTAATTATTTGCCCAAACGCCGCTATAGAGCGTATGCGAATGGTGCGAGGAGTGCTAGGCGCCGCACGACGACTACCACGCGAAGCACGGGTAGAAGAGCGAACAGAAGACCCACTGGACACCGATAACCCCAAAGGTGTCCTACGCCTCTAAAGAGGAGGAGAAGCACGCGACCTACTAGACCTGGAAGGACAAGAGTTCTTAGTAAGGCGAGATAGACGATCACTAATGATCGCTATTTTGGCCATACTAAGGAGAGGTGATGAGACTCAACCATAGGAAACAAGGGGAGACAAAGGAGCATGGAGACGCACCGAGACAACAGAAGTAGATAAAGCAGGAAAACCAGGGAAAAATGAGCTAACAAAAGGAAACATGGAATTGCCTGTAGGAGGCAACACCAGTTGCTGTGTGAGCTTTACCAATGTGGTGCTGTTATTAGCCCAGCCAAACAGGTAAAGATCGAGAGACCGAACCAACAGACAATATTACTACAAGAAAACACTGACTTAGCGTCATATTTTTAGAAGCGGAAATTTCTGTCGCTAATTTGCAATGGATTTCCATGTGATCTATATAGGATAGTTTTTTGTTTTTTCAACTCTTTTATTTATTACCGTTATCTTCTGCCATCCCTCACAAAGTTGTTGCAAATTGCGTTAAAATACCGACAGAAAATTTCTATTGCTATTTTCCGCTGCAAATCCAGGCAGAATACAGACGAATATTTATCGAAGCTATTTTGCAGCAGAATTCCAACAGATTTGCAAAAGATGTTTATATTATTTTTCTAGGATATATTTTAGTGTTATTTTTTAATAATTATTAAAATGTTCAGTAATTAATAACTAGTTTGTTCTAATTAATGATTCATAAGTAATAATAAATAATAATTTATGCTCCATAATAAATAACTTATAATCATTGCTTATTTAGAATTAAAAAATTAATCTTTTCTCATAACCAATGTAATTACTAAATCCTTAATTAAGTCCATTGCTTTTATCACAAATTTCAGTTAGTATGCCAGTATATTTTACGCTAAATCCCAAAATTTTAAATTGGTTTTTTATAATTATTCCCCTAAATAATGAAACTATCAGTTTACTATAATAATTATTTAATAATTAATAATGAAATTTAATACTTATGAAATGATATCTAGTATTCAATAATTTATTTTAAATAAATGTATTTAATAATTATAGTTGATAATACAATTGATACTAATATTTTATAATTATAGTTGATAATTATATTTTATATTTCGAAACATTTAAAATTTTGAAATCATCTTGAATAAATTTGAAATAAATCATAAAGTTTATAAAACCAATTATTGTTTCACACAAAATAATCAAAATTTCTAAACTTTAACAAATTGAAATAGTTTATTTAATAATTTTATTTTAATTGTATAATACTTCATATTCTAATTTTAAATATTTCTATAAATTATGACTAAGATAAAGTACAATTTTTTTAAACGTTGGCTCCACAGGTGAAATTTTAGCTTCAACGCATGAAAATTTTGGCTCCTTCGTTCAGGTTTCATTAGGGTTTCAAAAGCATTAGGGTTTGACATTGGTACGCTTTTTATTTGTCCAACAAAATGTTGGCTCCATTTCTAGAATGTTACCGCCGACCAAAATATTTCGCTCCCCCTGCTTTTTCAGTTCGAAACCGCTGATTTCTTAAGAACCCCTATTGTTAGATCGAAATTTGGACCTAACACCCAAATTGTTATAAATTATAGAGAATTCTAAATGAGGAATACAGAAAAAGAAAAGAACACTCAGAATTTATAGTGGTTCGGCGTTAACGAGCCTACGTCCACTTTATATCTTATTGATTATGCTTTAAAAGTTAGTACAACAGTGATTTCTCTCAATATTCCAGTGGCTGGATAGCAATGGCGGACTCAGTATTCACTATTGCCGAAAAAGATCCCGAAAAATGCCAAGCTCTGGGCTATTTATAGCTGATTTCGTCGGACGGATCGCGGACACGTGGCACGAATCCCGAGATTTTCGGATCGCATCGCCACCATTGGAGAAACAGTCAAACTAGCCGTTGTGAACAGGTGTCGCCAGATCCATGCGATTCGGATCGCTGAAGACCAGCTCATGGTTGAATGGGTCAGTGGGTTCGGTTCGTTGCAGGGGATCGGATCGCCTAGAGGTGGCGTTCGTCGACGAGACGAGAGCGATTCGTTCCCTGGGCGAGTCGATAGAGTGCGATCCGAGCGGGGCGAGACGATGGCGTGCGATCCGAGCGGGGCGAGACGATGGCGCGCGATCCATTCTTCCATTTTCCTGGAGGACTTGGTTTCCTGATTTCCTTTCACGATTGACCCTGGATGGCTTGGTCGAAAAAGCAAGCCAACATTTTGCCCCCTCGAAGTATGTTTTATAGATGATGAAACATGCTTCGACGAGATTCATTGATTCTCTCCGGAAAGGATGCAAGTTTACAGTCGCATTGGTTCAAATTGACACAGGGGTGAATCGGATCGCCATAGGTCGACACGGTCCGATTTGTCATCTGCTCGTCGCGTGCTGAGTTCTTAGGGTCTTGCACGATACAGGGCGCATCTTCCTTCGAGTCGTATCGGGCTCTGAGTTTCGTGGGCCATCATTTCGAAGCGGTCCGTGGGCTTCATTGCGATTCCGTCTTCAGATCGGGGCGCTTCGTGGATCGAATAAGACAAAGGAGGGGAGGCCAACGGTCACCTTCTTTGCCTATATAAGCGGACGTTCCCCCCTTCACTTTCCTTCTTTCTCCTCTCTGCCGAATTGTCTCGCGCGAGCTGTTGAACAACGAATCCAACCCTTTAAAACTTTCGAAAATCCAAGAACTCTCTCAGTTTTTAGAAAGGTAACCTTATAGGAAGCATCCTCGTACTACTTTCCTGAATTTCTACGGTTGATTCCAGAGAAATACAATATAAATCCGCTACTTTTCGAAGAAATCACCAAATCGCCATGGCCATTGAACGTGGAGCTCGGAACTTGAGGATGGGAAGGAGATGAGGAAGAAGAAGGATGGAGAAGGAGGAAGGAGGCTGATTCGGATCGTGGTCAACGATCGAGGACGGAAGCAAGTGGCGAGACGACAGATCGAGAGGGCAACTAAGGGTCGTATCGCGGTAGTCGCAACGGTTCGCGAGGGAGCCTTCCCTTCGCCCGGCGATTCGGTGAGGGGCAAACTCTCTGCTCCGCGATCGACAAAGGGGTGCGATCCCTCTGCCACGCGAGTCGAAGGGGGGCGATCCCCCTGTCGCGCGAGTCGGAGGGGGGCGATCCCTCTGCTATGCGATCCGCCCCACGGCTGGTGATGCGAAGAAATTTCAATCTTTAATCAGCGCCTTGTCGCTACAAAACTCTGGACAGTTAGGATAGAGCCCTGACGTTGATCTCTCTGGACTAAATGACTTCATGATTTGACTGCATATGACGACTAATGACTTTTAATAACCTCGACTGCTTTCATGTTCTATTATCGCTTTTAATAATGCGCACACACTAGCACACACAGTAGCACTCGCACACACGGGGGACGGGTAGTGTTAATCTTATCATTCATATTTTCTCGTCCTAGCAGCGATGTCGAACGACCACTCTTCCTCAAGATCTGTAGCCGAAACGGAATCTGAGACTCCTGAACAGCATAATCCTCAAATTCCTCCAATCAATCCCGAAGGTGAAGATTCTGGGTCCGAATATGAAGCCACAGAATCGGATCCGACAGACAGCACGTCATCCAGCAACAACTCTGATTCCGATGAGCGAGCTCCGGACGAAATTCCAGGCGCGGTCGGGATAGATAGATTCTCTGACTCTCTAGCGTCCAAGCTCGACGAGATAAAACTCAAGAGAATCTGCTTAAGACATGGCATACCTTGGGACGATGTCTTAACACCTGGAAGCGAAGACAGACCTCATTTAGCACCGGAAGGGTATATGTCGATCAGTCGGACAATGTGCCTAGTAGGAGCTATTCCTCCGTTCCCTCCAATTGTCATTGACACTCTGAGACGATTGGGCATTGCCCCGATGCAGCTTCATCCAAACGCCTATGCGTCTCTATATTCTCTATATGTCGCTTATGCGGAAATCTTGCACGCCGAACTCAAATTCAGAGACCTGGTGTTCTTCTTTCTCTTCAAGCACCGATCTTCTGCAACTCCCAACTTTTCCTTTTTTGAATCAGTGGCGAACAGGAAAGTTCTGTACGACGGGTACAGCAACATCGGGGATCCTAAGTCCGACTGGTTTTACATAAGAAGACAGGCTGGATGCTCACGGAGATGGCTCAAATCGAGTAAATTTTTATCGCCTAGTTGAATATCTTGCTTGGGGGAGTCTAAGTAATAACATTCTTCCGTTTTTTTCCTTTGTCTTAAACAGATCATGTCTTCCCGAAAACAGAGGGTGCATTATACAACAACCGGTTATCCATTCTTCTGCAAAGTAGATCCGACTTCTTAAGGATTAAAAAATGCATTACGGATGACAACCTTCACAAGCATGGCCTCTTGGATAGGAAATTTGGACTTGGAACCGGCGGTAAACCTTATAAATACGTGCCCCCGTCGGAAGGAGAGGGAACATCACAAGCGGTGGAGACAAGCAAATTTAACAAAAGCCCTTCCCCGATAATCATCCAAGACGACGAGGACTTGAATGTGTACAGGGGGGACGAGTCCCGTGGTGACGCGCCGAAGGGAATCCCTTCCTCTGCTCCAATGGGAACTGTCGGTGACGACGAATTGACAGAAGAACAGTTATTCGACGAACTGAATAAAATCCCTTTGCCCGACATCGAATACACGGAAAAAGACTTCGGCGAGGAGCCTTTCTTTTCTGCTTCCGAAGAGGTGGCTGACTTAGCAAGGGGACGTGAAACGGGTCAGACGAGCCTGTCTCCAGGCCCGGGTCTGTTAGGGGGAATTATACGGGATGCACACCTCACACACACTGCCTGATCGTGCACTGCTATGCCGTGAATATTCAATGTGATAATAGGTTCTTCTTTTCTTTTTTGCAGGAGCGATGTCACGCAGGAGATCTTATTCGTTCCGTTCTCTCCGCGAAGGCACCCCTAGTCTTCGTTCGGGTACTGAGCGCCCTCGCGGTCCCTCTCACAAGTCGAGCTCTTCGCAACCTCGATCTCCACCCAAATCAACCTCTACCAGGCCTTCGAGTCACCCAATATCTTCGACCGGGGGGAAGACACTTCCAAAAGAGTTGACTCCTCCAAAGAGTGCGCCTTCTCACAGTCGGTCGTCCAAAAGGCGCCACGAATCCAAGGACGGGGACAGGGATTCATCCAAAGATACTGAGCAAACAAGAAGCAGCGTAGTCCCCATCAGCCAACCAGAATTAGCTGCCCCCGGCTCACGGGACTATGTTCACGGCCCTGAAATCCAAGGTAGGCTAGAAAAGCTACGGGAACAATTTCCAGGAATGTTCTTCGATAGGATGGTCTTTGTCCCTGCCTTGGAGCCGGTTCCTAAAAACTGGGATAAAGAAGTTATTGGGCATATCCGTCACGTGGCCAAGCAATACGAGGCGATGAAAAAGCACGCACTTAACCTCTCGGAGGTCGTCCGGACACTTGAGATAGAAGCTCACAGGTCTAAGGCAAAACTCGAAAATAATGAAAGGGCCAGGACAAAGTTAGAGAAGGATCTGGAAGGCGCTCAAGCCCAGCTTGCCCTGGCACAGAGAGACGCCGCAAACTATAAAACTGAATTAGAAAATGCCAAACAGCGCTTTCACGCAGAACTGGATTCCAATAGCCAGGAAAAAATGGCTTTAAAAAAGGAAGCTGAAGACCTCAGAATGGCCAACATCGAACTGGCAACGGCTAAAGACCATTTTCTGACGGAGAAGGCTGCTTGGGAAGCGGAAAGAGCAAGCTTAAAAGAAAAGTTGGCTCTGGCAGAGGCGGAAAAAGTGATTTTGAATGATCAGGTGGCCGATGCGGAGAGACGGGCAGCTCTTGCCGAAAAGAACGTTGATAGCGCCATTGAAATGGCCACTGCCTCCAACCATAAACTCCTTGAAAGAGAGAAAGAAATCGAGGGATTTGAGGAGATGATCTTTGACTTCCTCGGTCAGGTTCTCAAGACTCGCAATATCTCATGGATCCCGGATTATCATGTTACTCTGGCCAACTTGTGGGATGCCATCGTGGAAGGCGAGAAACATAGGCTAGGGGTCGAGGAGATCGATGAAGATGAATTGATGAAAAGCATCCTAAGGGACAACGAGCCTGAGGATCTGGCAGAGGGCCGTCGCTTAATCTTGGCGGAGATGGAGAAAGAGAGGACCATGGCTAAAGGCAAAAGCAAAATTGACAAAGGTTCCAGCTCCGCCGCCAAGCCCAAAACTTCCGAAGTCGAGGAGTATCATCCTGACGATCCGTTGATCCCCTTAGGCTTAACTCCCGTTGCAGCTGGAGCATCCGGATCTATCCAAGAGGGAGTATCTGCGGAAGGTACCTTTCTCTATTCCCAACAATTTGCCAAAGCGATTGCGAATTGTCGTCGTCTAACAGGGCAACCCATTGAATTAGTAATGTGTGTCTTTCATAATGCAGGTGGCGAGCCCGCCGACAAGGGTGTTGAAAAAGAGAGAGAGGTGGAGGAGGGGATCGTCCTGCCGGGTGCCGAAACCGATGTTTCAGAGCGAATCGAGGCCGCAACAGCTGAAGGAAGCATCTCGGTGCCTAGCGCCGACGTACCCAAAGATGCCGAGACTATCGAGGCTTTAAAAGACTTGGATGGTCGGCATGTGGACGATGAAGAGGATATCACCGGCACCAAGAAGGCCAACGACGATGATGATGATGAGGAACCCCTGGCCAGCCGAAAAGCCAGGCAAGAGAAAGAGTTGGCTCTGAAGAAGGCGGGGGATGAAGCTTTGGATGTGGTCCCTCTCGCAGAGTTCGATCCCAAAACTGGGATGATTATGAAAATCCAATCCAAGTCCATCAGCCGGCAACTCCACTTTGCAAACCCTGATGATTTCCCTGCTTCCCTCTCCGGCAGGAGCGAGAGGAAAGATGAGGGAGAGGAAGCCTCAGAGGAGCCAGACGCTCCCCTCGTGGACAAGCGAAAAAGAAAAAAGGGGGACCCATCCGAAGCCGACAAGGAGAGGCTGGAGAGGCAGAAGCGAGAGAAGATATCAAAGCATAAATAGGATGTTTAATGATACTTTGTCTTTTAAGCTTCCCACTGGCCAGGAAGTGTAATTGTGAGACTGGCCCTCACTTTTGTTTCTAACTTGTTTTCACTTTGCTGATTTGCGGTACATAAACAAGGGTTTGTTTCTTCTGACATCATTGTGTACCTGTATTCATAGAAACTTTCCACATTTAGTCGTTAGCCAGCTATTAATAATTATAAATCAGTGAATCAACAGGAAGAAGAATGTTCATGCTATGTTACACTTGTTATATCAAAGTTTAGTGTTCGCATAGGAGAGCGCGATGCCCCCTAATCAATTGTTAGAGTTTTATGCTTGGCGATTCGTTCGCCCCCCGATTCTTCAGCGGGGAAGGAGCTCTTTCTCAGCGCTCAATCGGAGACGCTTTTATACTCTCTCTCTCTCTGGAGAGTTAGAGTTCGAGCTCAGCGATTCATTCGCTCCCCGATCCTTCAGCGGGAAAGGAGTTCTTTCTCAGCGCTCAATCGGAGACGCTTTTATACTCTCTCTCTCTCTGGAGAGTTAGAGTTCGAGCTCAGCGATTCATTCGCTCCCCGATCCCTCAGCGGGAAAGGAGCTCTTTCTCAGCGCTCAATTGGAGACGCTTTTATACTCTCTCTCTCTCTGGAGAGTTAGAGTTCGAACCCAGCGGTTTATTTGCTCCCACACTCGTCTCAGGTTTACATTTTAATCCAAGCTCCGAGGATAAAAACCAGTCGGACAAGCAGCTAGAGCGTTTACCAAGGCTTTTGGGTTCTTCTGATTAGTTTACGATAGGAACTGTCAACGCTGGACTTCGGGTACCTGCAATATTCACACTGATTTTCATAGGCAAATAGACAAAGACGCAGCAAAGGTAAATGACACACAGTATTTTTATAGTGGTTCGGTCGAATCATGACCTACGTCCACTTTATAATCCCTTGCTTTAAGAAATCAGACTGTTCTAGGCAAGTCATGCCCTGTTACATAGTTTTTTTTTTTTTTTAACAAAACAAAGGAATGGATTTGAAACTTCTCATGTTAGATATGGCCGTAGATGTTGGGCGTTCCACACTCTGGGGATCTCTTTTCCATCTACGGTTGCCAGCTTGAAGGTTCCGTTATCAAGCCTGCGGAGAATAGAATACGGTCCTTCCCACTTCGCTCCCATATGAGTTGGGGGTGGAAAGACACGTTTCAGAACCAAGTCTCCGGGTTTCAAGGTTCGGGCTCGAACCTTTTTGTTGTAGTATCGAGCGACTTGTTGTTTACATCTCAGAGCACGCAGGTCGGCCTCATCCCTCTTTTCTTCGATCATATCCAGGGACTCAAGGAGCAATTCATTATTGGACATTGGATCATAATACGTCACCCGATGAGAAGGTACCTTTATCTCAATCGGGATGACTGCTTCCGTTCCAAAAGCAAGGGAGAACGGGGTGTGTCCTGTTGCTGATTTATATGTCGTCCTGTAGGCCCATAGTGCCAAGGGCAATTCGTCAGCCCACATAGCTCTAGCCCGCTTCATTCTTCTTTTCAGAATGGACTTAATCACTTTATTTACAGCTTCAACTTGCCCGTTCGATTGTGGGTGTGCCACAGATGTATATCGATTCTCGATGTGGTATTTCTGGCAGAAGTTTCTAAATTCAGCACTATCAAATTGAGTTCCGTTGTCGGTTATCACAATTTTTGGAATTCCGAATCGACAGATGATGTTTCTCACGATGAAGTTGGTCACCCGTTTAGTTGTGATCGTAGTTAGCGGTTCTGCCTCGACCCACTTGGTGAAATAATCTACAGCCACAATGGCGAACTTTGCTCCACCCCTTGCTATGGGGAGACTCCCAATAATATCAATTCCCCACATAGCAAATGGCCACGGGCTCATCATTGTCTTTAACTGGCTTGGAGGCGCTCTGGGTATCTTTGAAAATCTCTGGCATGCATCACATCGTCGTGCATATCTTACTGCATCCTTGTTTATGGTAGGCCAGAAGTAACCATGCCGTAATATCTTTTTTACCAAAGTTTGCCCCCCGGTATGGTCGCCACATTCACCTTCGTGGACTTCTTGCAGCACACGTTTGACGTCATCGTGGGCTATACACCGAAGAAGGGGCATTGAATACCCTTGTCTATAAAGGATTCCACCTTGCAGTACGTATCGGGCGGCCTTTCGAATCACTTTTCGCCTCTCGCTTTTCTTCGTCGGAAGCGCTCCATTCGTTAGGAAATCCTTTATAGGGGTCATCCACGATTCCTTTTCTGGTTCCGTCTCAAGTACTAGGTCGATTTCCATCTGATCAATGCTAGGAGACCGAAGTACTTCAACGGGGGCTAGCCCTATCACTTCAGGATCGTTAGAACTAGCCATCTTTGCCAACCTGTCTGCCTGCTGGTTTTCTGACCGCGGAATATGAGATATGCTGTAGTGATCAAACTCATTCAGCAGCTCTTTTACTTTCTTTAAGTATAGAATCAATCTCGCACTTTTAGCTTGGAATCTCCCAGTAACTTGGTTTACGACTAACTTGGAATCGCAGAAGATGTTCAGTTTCGTGACTTCTAGCACCTTTGCAATCTTTAGTCCAGCTATCAGAGCTTCATATTCAGAATCGTTGTTAGTGGCCTGAAACTCCATTCGGATGGCATAAGTTATCAATCGTTTCTCGGGGGTTTCAAGCACTATTCCGGCGCCAGATCTTTTGTCATTTTTAGCACCATCAGTATATAATCTCCAGACATCCGGGTCGAAAAGTAATTTTGAGGGTTCTACTTCTTCGTTTGCTATGTCTTCTTTAGGAACTGTGAATTCTGCTATGAAGTCAGCTATCGCTTGCCCCCGAATTGATCGTCTGGGCTGAAAGTTCAAGTCGAATTGACTTAACTCAATATTCAATTTGAGTAATCTTCCAGACGCCTCTGGTTTCTGTAGAACTTGCTTAAGTGGGTGATCAGTATATATGATAATAGGATGTGCTTGAAAGTAGTGCCGAAGTTTTCTGGAGGCAATCAGTAAACTATACGCCAGTTTTTCTATCCGTGGATAATTACGTTCTGCCGCTATTAATTTTTTACTTACGTAATACACAGGCCTTTGGACCTTCTCCTCTTCCCTTACCAATGCTGAGCTGACTGCATGAGATGATACTGCCAAATATACGAATAAATCCTCGTGGTCTATTGGTTTAGATAGAATTGGAGGTTTCTCCAAGTGTCTAAGCAAGTTCTGAAACGCTTCCACGCAGTCAGGAGTCCATTTAAAGTGGCGTTTTCCCCGCTTTATTAATTCGAAGAATGGGATGCACTTATCCGTAGCCCTGGAGATAAATCTGCTTAGTGCGGCCACTTTTCCAGCAAGGCTTTGCACGTCCTTAATTTGCCTAGGTTCCTGAATGTTCCTGATTGCCGCGATCTGGTCCGGATTAATCTCGATACCGCGCGAACTGACAATGAATCCTAAGAATTTTCCGGAAGCAACACCGAATGAACATTTGGTGGGATTGAGTTTCATCCCATACTTTCGAAGAATGCCGAACATCTCTGCCAAGTTAGTAGTGTGTTGAAAGGATTGCTTGGACTTAACCAACATATCGTCAACGTATACTTCCATCGTTTTCCCGATTTGGTTATAAAACATTCTGTTGACCAAACGTTGGTACGTAGCGCCTGCATTCTTCAAGCCAAAGGGCATCACTACGTAACAATATAATCCCAGATCAGTGATAAAGCTAGTGTGCTCTTGGTCCGGAACATGCATTGGAATCTGATTGTATCCTGAATAAGCATCCATGAACGAAAGAAGCTCGTGACCTGCCGTTGAGTCTACCAACTGGTCAATTCGAGGTAAAGGAAAACTATCTTTGGGACAAGCTTTATTTAAATCTGAGAAATCGATACACGTTCGCCACTTCCCGTTGGCCTTCTTTACCATGACTGGGTTCGAAATCCAATCTGGGTAAGTTGAATCTCTGATAAATCCATTGCTCTTTAGTTTCCCAACCTCTTCTTTCAAGGCAGCGGACCTCTCCGGGCCCAGCACTCGCCTTTTTTGCTTTACCGGAGGATGTTTGGGGTTAACGCTCAAAGAATGACTCATGATTGATGGGGATATCCCGCACATGTCCGCATGGGTCCAAGCGAATACATCCAAGTTGTTCTTTAAGAAAGTCGTCAATTCTTCGGTAAGAGTCGGACTTAACTGGGATCCAATCTTAAGGACCTTCTCCGGATCACTGTCATCGATTGGCACATCCACAGTTGCTTCGTTGGGAGTTGCCGTTCTGCTCCCGGGTTCTTGATCCTCTCTGGGATCTATATCCTCGGGCGTCACTCTAGGCATCTCTCCAACAACCCTCTTCTTTGATTGCTATAAGGCTTCCGCCCCCAAAGGGGGAAGAGTGCCTTTAGTTTCGATACCCCCGCCGTTGCGAAGCAGCTTTAATTCGGCAACATAACATGCTCGCGCAGCAACTTGATCCCCCCTGACGATACCAACGCCGGCTTCTGTGGGGAACTTCAATAGCAAGCACCAGGGGGCTATACAGGCTCTGAATTTTGCGAGGGCCGGCCGGCCCAAGAAGGCATTGTATGGCGATTCGACATCCAAAACCACAAAAGGAAGGATTCTCACTCTCTGGCGTTCTCCTTCCCCAAGTGTAACTGGCAATTCTACGTAACCCATAGGTGCGGTGGATGCTCCGTTGAATCCACGAATCCATCCTTGGCAGGGCTTCAAGTCCTTTATCTCAAGATTCATCTGGTCAAAGGCTTTTTTGAAAAGGATATTAACGGAACTCCCGTTGTCCACCAGCACCTTATGAACAGTGGCTGGCCCAATGGGTATTGTGATTACAAGTGGATCTTCAGTTGGAGCATGAACCCCAATGCTTTCTCGCTCTCGGAAAACAACATCATCAGCCATCGTCTTTTGCTGCTTCATCGGAACACTGTCCTCGGGGTTGCTACATTCCCCCACTTCGAGGTGTTGTTTGGCTGCGTTGACATACTGATCTAAAGCTTTGGAACTGTGCCCAGCAAGGTAGAGTCCACCGATCACGGTGTTGATTACAATATTCTTTCCCTTTTGCTGAGCAGTTGGCCTAGCAGCAAGTTGATTTTGATTCTGATTCGGGGCCTGTACCGCTTGCCCCCTGTCCCTAGGTGCTACTCTGTACTCGTCTAGCTTCCCTTCTCGGAGCAACCTTTCGACTACGTCCCTAAGGTGACGGCATTCATTCGTCGAATGGCCGTGAATTTGATGAAAGAGGCAAAACTTCCCTGTCTCACGCTCTTTTTCCGTCGACTCTCTAGGAGGCGGCCTCTTATTCTGGAGGACTTCATACGCATCCATGAAGATATTTTCCAGAGTATCATTTATGGGTGTATAACTCTCAAAGGCCCTGGGACGAGTCCTTCTCTGGGAATCGTTCCCCCGGCCCCTCTTCCGGCTGTTGCCATTAGCATTGTTACTGTTGTTACCCGGTCGGCGACCGCCCTGGTTCTGATTTCCGACGTTAACCTCAACTTTCCCCGAGCTGTCTCCAGTCTGTTTGATGGCGACATTGCTCTGCACTTCTTCCTTATCATTTGTTTTAAGCTTTCGGTTCGCGTACACCTCTTCCCGGCGTAGATGTACATTGGCTTTCTCATAGAATAATTCTCTGGTGTGGGGTGGTTTGCCTGCCAGGTACCTCCCGAATTCAGTATCCTTATCCACTCCATCAATTAGTGCTGCGACAATGGTCGGCTCATGAGGATCTTTGACCTCAGTGGCTGCCAAATTGAAACGATCCAGGTACATCTTTAGACTTTCGCCCGGTCGCTGTTTGACAAGAAATAGATCGATCACGCTTTTCGTCTTCTGTGCGTAGATACGGAATTGCTCTACGAACTTCTCGCTTAGTTCCCTGAAGCTGGAAATCGACCTTGCCGGCAGGCGGGTAAACCATAGCAAAGCCACGTCTTCCAGGAATATGGGAAACGCTTTACACTTAACTGCATCGGAAGCGGCGGCAGCGGTCATTGACCAAGAGTATCTCATCAGGTGTTGAACAGGATCAGATCTTCCTGCATATCGGTTCATCTGCGGCATGTTGAAACGCCTTGGAAAAGTTGCATCCAAAATATCGTCAGTAAAAGGAGTATGACTACGGTCAATCCCCCAATCCTCGTTCCGCTGTCCACGGCTGTCGGCCAAAATCTGGTGAACCATGGCTGCAACGTTTGCACTAGTCAAAGGAGGTTCAGGATCAGTGTCTCTAGCCCGGCGAGGCTCTCTGATCTCTCTTCGGGGAGCAGCCACAAAATCTGGGGCTTGGACGGGGCCTCGCTGCCCCTCGTTATCATGAGTATGGGTACGGCGACGAGGCTGAGGTGGTCTGTCATGCATAGGACTGTTCATGCCTCGAGTCCTGAGGGTCGTTGCTTGACCGTCCGCATTACGGTTTGTGGGTCTCGCCCCTAGTTCTTCTTCTTCTTGTGAGGGCAGGGTCCCGAACCGAAGCTGTTCTATGTTTTCGGCTCTTTCATACGGCCGCCGCGGAGGTCTCGGCGATTCTTCAGATGAAGAGGAATATGCTGGAGTGAGTGGACGAACTGGCGATGTTCTTTGCCTTGTTAACTCATCAAGTCTTCTATCCATAGCCGTCAGGTTTTGCCGTAGGATCGAATTTTCCTGCCTTTGGGCGGCTAACTCATCAAACAACCTATCCCACATTTCGACAAAACGGGAAAGATCCCCTTCAGTAACAGGAGCAGTAGGATCATAATGGTCATCATCACCCTCTCTTATGGGCACAGTGCTCGGACCGGGTCGAGCAGAGGTTCCAGGACGATAGGAGTGGGTCATGGGTTCTTTTCCAGGTCGAGTTGTGTTCTGACCATCAATCTGGGTAGCTGCGGTTCGTGGAGGTCGGTTCGCTGCGCCCCCCTGGGATCGACTCGCGGTCATGGTGCGTGGAGGCTGCGAGGCGTTGCCTCGGGATCGAGTAACAACCCTTTCCGTGGGGCGGATCGTCTCATCTTCATCGACTCGGAACGAGGCGTTTTCATCGGATCGGATCGCCCCCTGCGCTCCGCGATCCAGAACCTCTTCATTGCCCAGTTCGTGCGCACTCTCCTCGATCGTCTCGTTGATCTGCGAAACTTTAGATCTTTTTCCAGCCATGATATCCGAATCGCTGGAATCTTCAGGAAAACGAATGACGAAACTTTAAGGCTGAGAGTTCTCAGTGAAAGCACCAAAAATGTTAGATCGAAATTTGGACCTAACACCCAAATTGTTATAAATTATAGAGAATTCTAAATGAGGAATACAGAAAAAGAAAAGAACACTCAGAATTTATAGTGGTTCGGCGTTAACGAGCCTACGTCCACTTTATATCTTATTGATTATGCTTTAAAAGTTAGTACAACAGTGATTTCTCTCAATATTCCAGTGGCTGGATAGCAATGGCGGACTCAGTATTCACTATTGCCGA
Source organism: Allium sativum (assembly GCA_030737875.1). NCBI lineage: Eukaryota > Viridiplantae > Streptophyta > Magnoliopsida > Asparagales > Amaryllidaceae > Allium > Allium sativum. The sequence continues at coordinate 15,984,423 of CM060912.1, forward strand.
AAAAGATCCCGAAAAATGCCAAGCTCTGGGCTATTTATAGCTGATTTCGTCGGACGGATCGCGGACACGTGGCACGAATCCCGAGATTTTCGGATCGCATCGCCACCATTGGAGAAACAGTCAAACTAGCCGTTGTGAACAGGTGTCGCCAGATCCATGCGATTCGGATCGCTGAAGACCAGCTCATGGTTGAATGGGTCAGTGGGTTCGGTTCGTTGCAGGGGATCGGATCGCCTAGAGGTGGCGTTCGTCGACGAGACGAGAGCGATTCGTTCCCTGGGCGAGTCGATAGAGTGCGATCCGAGCGGGGCGAGACGATGGCGTGCGATCCGAGCGGGGCGAGATGATGGCGCGCGATCCATTCTTCCATTTTCCTGGAGGACTTGGTTTCCTGATTTCCTTTCACGATTGACCCTGGATGGCTTGGTCGAAAAAGCAAGCCAACACCTATTAACGGAGTCTTCACACCAAAACCTCCAGTTCTTCGAACTGCCTCCATATTAAAACTGAAACCCTTCCGTTGTTGACCCATCAGCCAAATTAGCCTCCACACTTCAAATCGATGCACCGCTTCCATTTCCTACCTCCCATATGGTTCAAGCGATTGAGTTATGGATTGGTGTTGTATAGGTTGTGGTGGAGAAGGTTTTTGGATGAGGCGATTAATTTAGGAGAAGAGGCGAAGGGGGAGTTATTGGTTGATTGTTGTGATTTGGGTGTTTGAAATTTAGCACTGAAGTTTTCGGTTGTGATTCGAAGTTTATGTTAGATCGGTATTTGAATGGTATGATTTATAGAATTTTTTTTACCGCAACGTCTTTTGGCTAATATTGTTGGTTTTCCCACTTAATCACCTAATCGAGTCTTCTTATTGGTTAATTTATCTGTTCGAATTGGAAAAATCCGAACGATTCTCTTTCTTTATAAGAAACAAAACATCTGTCAAATTGTACTCGCATTATTCTCTATAGATTTGATTTTTACATCCACTAGTAGACTTCAGCTGTTGCACTTAATATTTGCATCTATTGGATTTTCATTTCATTCAGAAGAAGAAAAAACAATTGTGCATTCACAAATTCATTTCATCTTGTCTTTAATTATACTACATCTCAACGCTATGTATACATTTTCAATTACATTTGCATTTCTTTTATTACAGTCTACAAACAAATAGAAAGATAATAAATAATTTTGGAAAATTAACATGCATTAAATTCATATAATACAAACTATTATCTTAATAAATAAATAAACATGTGAATTGTTGTATGAAAATACACAAAATATTAACTATAATCTTGATAAAAATGGATGGATAATTTTTGAATGCGGCGCATCATTTTTTTTTTTTGGATATTGGATATTTACACAATTTCCGGATGTGGACCGATTTCAAATATACCGAGTACCTGTTGATAGTAGGGAATGTTGTAAGCGGAACGGTTGGGAATATATAAATGAGAAGTAGAAAAAAGACAATGTGATGTTTGTGTCGGATGCGTCAATGCACTGGATGTACCATGAGCAAACTGTTCACTTTGCTTCATTACCCTCATGCACCACATTCTAATTTGCAACGCATCAAATATTGGAACGGGGCAAAAATAGTATGTGAACACACCATTAATTGTTTGCTTGTACGAAAAGTGAGGACTTGTTTACTTTGACAGTATGGTAAGTTAAATTTAGGGAGCTTTGTATAGTGCACAATAAATTATTTAGTTTACCCTTGGCAGATTATAAAATAATATGTTATTTAGGTTAAAAAAATTCTATTTACTTTACATTTTAATTAATATTAGCAAATGGAGTGATATTAAATTGAATAACTACTCATATATGTATGCATCTATGTAGTGCTTGATGGCATTTTTTTTTGGTGTAAAATAGGAAAACATTATGCCTTCATTGCAGACTGCGCTCCTGCCTGAGTTAGCAGATAATGCACTTAAAGTAAAGAGTTCTATAGAAATTTAACTCTACTATCATTTCTGAATACCTGAGGTTTTTAGTTGGTATTTCATGTTTATTATATCTTCTTTTATGTTGTAGTTGTATTAGGAATGTCTACGAAGAGCCAAGTTCATAGGCCAAAAGATAAGTTATGTCGTGCATTACTATTTACAAATGTCAAATATAATTTACTCTTGTTAAACATGCATTTTTAATTAATATTTTTGGTTGCTTATATGTTCTTATTAAACATGCACTTAGAGTAAAGACTTCTACTAATGCATGTAATTAAGTTCCTTCAGTTCCACTTTTATATGATTTGATTTCATGTTCCATGGAAAGACGTGAGTATTAAAATGTCTGATCCAATAGTATTCATGCGTTCTAGTTTTTCATTGAACAATAATCAACAATCTCAGGTAGTGAGCAAGTAAAATTGAGAATATATCTCAGTCTTCCAGTACAAGTGACAGTCTATATTCAAGATCATAAGCTAGTGAACTTTATTACATTACAATACTACGTTTGGAATGTTTCTTAGTCATAACCAGATAATAATTTCTGTTTTTGTGTGCATTTTTTACACAAATAACAATGTTCGTCCCTTGCACATCTTCTGGGTGAATGTCATTTGTTAAATTTTAATCTTCTTTTCTGAAGTTTCAATCCCAAAATAGTTTAGAAATGACGCTATCATACTTCACTCAAATCTAATTTTACCTACTAGTTTCAAGATTTGCATGTCTTGAAAGTAGACATCGAAAACTTAAAGCTACTTTTTTAAAAGAGCACCCCCATTTGATTTTTAAAGTATCTTTTACATGTCATGAAAGAACCAACTGTCTGTATACTTGGCATTTTTAGTCAAACACAAATTTTATAGGAATTTATGCAGCTGTTTGGGAACTCATAATTAATACCTTGTAATTTTTTTTAGGTAACGATTATAGAAATTTGGAAGTGTCAGCGAACTTCAATTTTATTCTAAATCAAAGTTGAAATCATAAGCAACTTACTGATTCTTACTGTTTCCCATTTTCTTTTATGAAAGTAATCTAATAGATTTTGAACAAGCAGCATGCAAACATATTGAAATCTACATATGCGCTTAAGGCCTGACCTGTTTACAATCCCTTTAAGTTGAATGTTACTAGTTATGCAGCAATATAACACTCTGCTTCTTGTTGACATGGTGAGGCAGCAATTCAAAAATTTTTTTTGCATGAAACTGATCCTGAAAAGATCGAGAAGTTCAAGGATGAGTAAGTTGCAATATTTATTTTCCTCTTGTTTTTTTTACAACACATCTATTGTGATTCTAAAGCTGTATCCATTGCGTTGATGTAGTGCTGCTAGAGGTCTTATTAATCATATTATTTATGAAGCAGAGAAGATGATGGCCGCAAATTTTCTAGCTAGAGTTGCAATAGTCATTTGTGCATTACTAGTAATATTGAGCTTTATTTACTTTTATTTGCATACTCCATAAATGCATCTTTTACCTATTCTTCTGCCAAATGATATGGTGAAGTTTTTCGTTTATTCTGCTTTCTCTGAGCTGGTACATGTAATCTCCAATTTTCGGTCATAAATTATATGGTGCATTTGCAGACATTTTGATAGGTCTGATGGCCATGTTGTAATGTGACTTTCTGATGAATGCTTTACTTTCCGATCCAGCAAAACTGCAGGAAATCAAATGTTGACGTTGAAGTTCATCGATGATTTGGTAAGGTGTGTACCTACCGAGTAAGAGGTCAGGTGGTTGACCCATAGACTTATACAATGATCTATTGACTGATTAAAAAAAACATTTACCGACGAAATAGAAAGGGAATACGAGTGGATTTTACAAATCTACGTGTGATTGCCGACGAAAATAAAAACAACTGTCACCAGTAACCTTGCTAAAATGTTAGCATTTGTGACGAATTACCGATAGATATCTAAAGTGAAACAAAAGTTGAATTTATCCGTTCCTAATCCCTTACTGTTTAGCAAGGGATCTCTGACAGAATTTAAAAAAAATAATATAAAAAAACATATATCCGTCGGTAAAATTTCGGTAAAGTTTTTTAAAATTAAATTTAAATATATTGACAAATGATGGTAAAGTGTTGGAGAATTGACGTTAATTTCCATCGCAAAATGGTCACTAAAATACCGACGTGAATTTACAGACCAGTGCTATCTGTCATAAATTCGTCGCTAATGCATATTTAGCGACGGATTTTTCCGCTGCAAAATCAGTGTTTTCTTTTAGCGTAGATGGAGAACGCAAAGGTAGGAGGTCATCTCCCTGGTAAACCGTATAGAGGGCCGACATAGGCACTGCTATATGCCTACAATAAGGAGACACCCCATCCCACTCAGATAGACCCCATCCATACTGCCCAAAAAAACACAACGAATCGAGAGCCAAAACCAAATCAGCTGAGTCATTAACGACACAGAAACGGCCTCGCAATGACTCAAAAAAGCGGCTTGCTCTAAAAATCAAACCGAAGTCGGCAAAAAAATTAGAACACCGACTAGTCAACGCAGACAAGAGATGTCAGTCCGAGACGGGCCCAGAATATAAAACTGCATGTCCCACTAAGAACCTACAAGGTAACATAATCCGAACCCCAAGACATGTCATAAAAACCATGCCAATCAGACCAAAAACCAAAAAACAGACCGAAAGCCATGCAAAACGCAGTTGAGGGAAACAGCAGAGACCCTGGAAAACAATCAGCTAAAACACTATCACACAAAACCACACACATGGCCCTTTCTGCTCATATACGAATATGAAGCAAAGAAGAGGAGCACACAAAAAAGCGTGTCAAGGCTCACTGCAACACACAAAGCACCACTCAATAAATAAAAGCACAAGCAAAAGATAGAAACAACTACTGGACATGAAAAGGCAACAGAGCCTAAAGGAGAAGGAACAATAGAACTGGGAAAAAGCACAAAACTATCCCAAAAAAACAAATTATGATTACGAACGAAAACCACACTTGGTAATGGTCCAAGAACCAAAGGCAAAGGGAGTGCCACAAAAACATCAACAGTCGATAAGTGAAACAGGGAAAAAACCATACCTACCTGGCAATTGAAGCATCAAGATTGATGCCTCTATTACCAAAAACAGCCGGACCAACGACTAGCAAACAGAGCCTCCAAAGAAACGTCAACCACTACCGCAGTAGTCATCAAGTCGACAGACCGATGACTGGACTCCGTTGCCGCGCCAATAAAGTCACATCCTGGCTGCAAACGAAGTTAAGCCATAACGGCCTTCCATCGACGCCTGAAAACCGCGCCACGTAGTCACCGTGGGATACTAATCGCTACTATAGAAGCAACATCTTCTCTCTGAAGCGGAACACAAGAAATTTCCACCTCACTAAACCCCAAAAGATATTCTCCCCCTAAAGCAGAGAAAGGATTGAAGATATCGAGCGTTGGGGGAGCTAGCATATTAACACCCTCTGAGACCAAAATTGCAACAACCGGAATAGAGGAGCAATCTAAAACGACCCGAACTTCCCCGTAAAGGAAATCCCGGATTGAGTTGAGAACATGAAAAATTAGAACACAAAAAGAAGAACATTTCATTGCTTATTACAACAATTTACATCAGAGTACAAGAATATACCGAGTATGAACAAATAATATACATTTGATAAATATCAGAGATTTACAAATTACAATGCAGCGGAAAATAATACAAAACACAACTGAAAGAAATACACGGATACAGAGCGTTCCGAATATAGCTCCAGCTGTAAACCAGGATCCTACAAGAATAAATCTGCAAACCCAAAACTACTAGCTGCCCATGCGGAAAATAGGGGCATCCAGAGTTTAGGTTAAAATAATAAACTCCAGTCAATCATGTGACTGGTGTGAGAACTAAAACAGATATTTAAAACTTTACTTTAAAATCAGATATATCAAGGGACCATGCCGTATAACACGGAACATGTTTCCTCCTAAGAATACCAGTGCATATATAAAACAGCGCAATGCTTTTTGGAAAAATGAAGCTATTATAAGACTCAGGTCCCATCACACAATGCAACGCAAGTCGGTGGATAGAGTTTTACCTTATAATAGCCAAACATGCTTGGTACGTTCAAAACAAATCACTTTGATATTATAATAAGTGCATAGTGTATAAAATCACTTCAAATATAAATGTATCAATCATAGACGACATTAGCGTCCCATGCCACTATGTCGCCAATAGTATACAACTAAAATCGTAAAATGTCGTATTGGAAGTTGGATTTCCGTTTGTGAACCAAGGCAAGGGATCGTCCTTACCGCTTCGAGACTGTCTAACCCGAGCCTCAGGACCAAGACTTAGGTGGGCCCTTGGATCGTCAGGGCTGGTCCACAGGGAGTGGATTAAAATGCCTGAACATTACGTTTCCCCGCCCTATGGGGTGTAAACTGGTCATATATCGACCAAACCATCCATCGGCACCATAGTGACCGATATAACCGAGGGGCCTCGCTATCCATCATCCACATAAGTATAACGTTAGGGCTTGCAAAACCCTGACTCCACTCGTAGCTAGAAGGAAACGCATGTCCTCCTTGAGGTCCTCTCTCCCGTTTCTGGTTCACACCGGGAGGGGGGTGAGGCTCGTGGATTAACACTATACACAAAGCTATGCTGTATTAAAGCTGTGTTTTAATAATCAACCACCAGAATATGCTTTTCAACAGAAGCCTTGATCATTTGCATTCAGCATGCCACACAAGCAATTCACGCCATGCAGCTGATGTCTATCAATCACATAGAATGAAATCCAGTGTTAGACACGCATCCATTTACAAGTTCGTTCTGGGTCTGAACGAAACCGTAGGCACCTTATTCCTCGTTCCATATGTCCAGTACAGGAGAGAGGTCCTCGCATATCCGGTTGATATCCAAGTACATGTGGACGATCACCACTTATTACCTCGTCTTGGGTGTACAGCCCAATCAAGATATCTGTAATCATCCAAACAATGTGGAGACCTTCGGTCTTCAACCACCGTCTTCATCATCGAAATATCGTCGAATCAGTTATTCAGAATGGGATAAACCCGGTCTTTCTGAATAACTCGCGTATATAATAAACAAGCGCTATAAAAACACAACATACGCCTCATTCCAATTCTGAATATTCTTTTATTTAAATATTTATATTCTTTGGGAAGGTTTCCCAATAATTTAATCAAAGATAAATTCTTTTAATTTATTCTTTAATCTTCCTTTGGATATCAATTCAAACCAAATTAAGGTTTACCAAAACTAGTCGGGATTAGTGAACCTTACCGAAGTAATCATTTGTTTTATTTCCCAATCCCAACCTTTTCATCCCATGGAGCAAAACTGGTAATACTCCATATCTAACACCCACGGTGTTATCGATAAATTTAATTACCATTTCTCGTTCAAATCTAATTAAAGATTCAACTATCGCTTGGAGTAAAACTGGTGGTACTCCATTCTCGATTATTTCCCAAATCTGATAATTTAAATTATCTGATTCGCATTTCAATATACTTAAAGATTCATTAAAAATCTAATTCAGTTTTAATCTCCAAAAATAATTACTTAATGATTTTTCAAAGTTAATAAATTAATCTTATCTTTAACTGGGTTAAAGAAATAATGTCATTTAAGACACAACTCACGATAAACCCAAAATCACATTCCATTAACAATGGAATCTTCACGGTAAACAAATCAATATATATAATCGATATAAACCTCTATATCCAACCGATAATATAAATGGAATAACCGCAAAGCCTTTTAAATTCCATATATAGTAACAGTCTTCTTCCACAGAAGTCCACTTCGATTATTACCAAATCGAATTCCATTCCATTCCAATTTATTTTATTAAATTGGAAAACTTTTCTTTGGAAAATTTCCCCCAAATCTTAATTAAAAGATTTATAAATTCTAAATCACGTTTCACTTTAAATCGGGTTAAAGAACGAATGTCATTAAAAACACAGTTTACAATAAACCCAATTCACATTCCATTTTATTCCAGCTGCTAAATATAACTGGAAACTCCAATAATCTTAATTAAAAGATTTATCCTTTTCACGCGGGGTTTAAGAATAGTGTTAAAAGACGTCATTCAAGACAAACCCAAAATCTAATTCTTTTATTTAATTCCAATTAAATATTAATTAATTGGAAAATTTCACTAAATCTTAATTAAAAGATTTGTTCTTCTATCAATTAGGTTTAAGAACAGTGCTAATGAAGACACCATTCACGACAAACACAAAATACAATTCAATATTAAATACAAGGCTCGAATAGGAATTATATCGGCTTATATTCAATATCATATTCTGAAATCAACAAATATCATACTGGGAATAACGATAAATATATCTTCCAAATTCCTCCACAATATCCGTATAATCACGAAATCCAATATTGAAATATTCCAAGATAATTTCGATTCAAATCCATTCCAATTCATATATTGGAAATTATGGTTATTTTTAAAACCATTTCAAATCCAATTTATTTATTAAAAAAATATATTAGATTATAATTCTAGTTCATAACTAGTTCATTTTGATAAAAATATATTTTTATCTTTACAAACGTGGAATTTTTCATCCCAATTCTTTCCAAATCATTTATTATAATTTTACACAAATTATTGATATTTTTAATAATTTTATCAAGGCTTGTACAGCCGATTTCCATAAATGGTCATCAAACTGCACTTACAACGACCTTTTTCAATTTTGATTTGGACATAATTCCAAATCCAACTGTTAGATTTCAAGTTTCTAGTATTCATTAGAAAGATATTTTCGATACGAACCCAATGGTTTTGGTTTTAGGAGAATCCGACGGCCGGATCTCCCGTAGTATCAATTCGAAGTCAATGGTCGAAATTTGCAAACGGCGGCGGCGCGGTGCGTTCTGTTCAGACCATTAAATGTATATAATATATATACTATATATTTCGTCGATTTTCATTTAAAACATATTTTATAAATCGTTTTAAATTCGTTTTGAAAACGATTTCAACTTCATATTCAATTTCAAATCAAAATTGAATATTCCATATCATTAATATGTAAATGATAATATTTTCAAAACATTAGATTTTGAAATCACTTCTTTTTTGATATTCATTATAAAAATGAATAAAATCGATATAAATATCGTTCACATCAAAATGGCGTTAATTTAATCAATACGGCTTCATATATTTAAATATTTTCGTGTCCATCCCAAATCGGACATCAAAATCATATTTTGATCCATTACTGAATATTATTTTAAAATATTAGTTATTTTAAAATATTCATTACTCATCATTTTAAAATATTCTTTAATTTAAAATATTCGTTCTTTAATTTAAAATATTCGTTCTTTCCGAATTGGAATCAGACACATTTTAAAATATATCTATCCAGAGTGCATTACACAACTGCATAAGCGTTAAATATGAATAATCAACGCTTATAACAACTTGTCAACCAATCGATTGACATACAGCTAAATATTGGGATTAGTGTATGTCCAACATCATCCCAATACCCGTGCGGGGTTTTCAAACAACAAACACTGATTATTATTTGTGCAGTTGGTCGATGTGTAAAATATATCGTCTTAATTCATATCAGTCAAATGTGTGTACATAAACAAATAATCTGATTTGTAAATGAATATTTATTTTATTCATATGCACGTTAAAAATTATATTTTTAACTATAAAATATTTATTTCAACTCATGAATATTTTATACAATTTCGGCAGCATAACAACGCGAGACTAGAACCGGAACAAGATCTAGCCTTATCCCTCGCCTAATAATGGCTCGCGCCATGTACAAATCAAATTCTAATCAATTCATTCAACCAAACCACCAAATTCAAACAAATAATCCAATCAACCAAACAACCAAACAAACATGGTTTCAAATAAAGTTGTCGGGTGCCACTAAGCACTGTCTACATCCTAGTATATATTTCTAACTAGAAACTAAATTAAAGTGAGAAGTTCTCACCTTTGGGATCCACTCCTCTAGTTCTATTTCTGAATTTCTGAACAATTTGGATTTTTCCGTAATGTCAACGCAATCCTTTCTACGTTGTTCATAATAAAAATCACATTTTTAATATGATGTTTATATTTTTTAAAAACGCATTTTTATACTGATGTTGACATTATAAAAATCACATTTTTATAACTCAGTTTTCTATATAAAAATCATAATTTTCAATTCAATGAAATCGTAATTTTCAATTCAATGAAATCGTATTTTTCAATTCAATGAAATCATATTTTTCAATTCAGTGAAATCATATTTTTAAATTAAATGAAAATCATATCTTTTCCCTTTTTAAAATTCTAATCTTTTCCATTTTAAAAATATACTCTTTTCTATTTTAAAAATCTCCACTTTTCTATTTTAAAAATCTAATCTTTTTCAAATTAAAAATCCTAGCTTTTTCAAATTAAAAATCAATTCTTTTTCAAATAAAAAAAATCAATGCTTTCTCATAAATAAAAATCAATGCTTTTTAAATTTAAAAATCAATGCTTTTTTTCAAACTAAAAATCAATGCTTTTTCAAATTAAAAATCAATGCTTTTTCATAAGTGAAAAATCAATGTTTTTACAAATTAAAAATAAAATAAAATTCAAATTAAAAATCAATTCTTTTTCAAATTAAAAATCAATGCTTTTTCATAAGTAAAAATCAATGCTTTTTCAAATTAAAAATCAAAACTTTTCTAACTAAAAATCAAAACTTTCTATTTATAATTATCAAAACTTTCTATTTATAATTATATATAAAAAAATAAAAAGAAAATTAAATAATAAAATAAAAACTCACAGTTTTCGTTCATCGGAGGGTGGTGCTGGATGGCGGCGGAGGTCAATGGGAGGTGGCGGGAGTCGCGACCGACGGTGGCGAGGTTGTGGGTGGCTGGAGCTGTGGGATTCCATGGGGTTTGAGAGGAATTTCAAAGGAGAAAAGGGGCGGGGAGGATAGGGCGTCTGAGGTGGAAAGGGGGGGGTCTCACTGGAACGGTGCAGTGCTGGGGAGTGTGGGGAAGGCGCGCGGTGGCGGCTGACCTAGCGGAGGAGGGCGATGGTCAACCGGATGGGGGAATTCGGTTTTGAACGAAGGTTTTTTTTTATTTCTTCGGTGTAACGAGAGAGAGATAGAGAGTATGGGGGGTTTATATAATAAAATATATATTTTTTATTTAATTAAATTTCCAAAAGTAACTTTTTACTTTGAACCCCAATTCGAACTCACCACCTGTCGCCCCTAGCTATTTACTCCCCTTTCGAACACAATAGGATATGTCCCGTATGCCAATTTGACTGTTACAGTCAGTTTTCATTGAAATTCAAATACAAATTAATTTAACGTTCTAAATTGATTTCAACGTACATTTTAATTTACAAGGGCCATATACTGACTCCGAAAATTCCCGAAAAATAAATCTAGCTATGTTTTGACGATACGGTCCTAACAAAACTAATTTTGTCGAATTTGGAGACCGTTTGAAAAACGGTCATTTTTCGGTCAATTAAATTCAAACTGAATTGACCAAACATGTTTAAATCCGCCACGCTCACATATTGATTCCAAAAATTATGAAAATTGGAATCAAGCAATAATTTGACATTCCAGAACCAACAAAAGTGGTCTCGTCGAAAACGGAGGTTGTTTGCAAAATCTCCACTTTTAAGGGCAATATTTTATATAAAATTCCATAGCGACTATTCTGAATCTTCAACTGGACATAGCTTTTTATTCCCGATATGAAATCTGGATTTTTCAGATTCGTTGGAAAGATATTTTCAAATAGATTCAAATATTGTTGGTTTCACTAAAATCCGGTTTATTTTGAATCCTGTACATTCATTTGAAATTTGAAATCGAATTTTTGAACTACCGCCCCATTTTCAATTCCTTTTATAATTAAAATAAATATTTATATTCTAACTTCGATTTAAATAAATATATACGTTATAATTCTATTCAAAATAAATTTCTACTAGTTATTATTTAAAATAAATCATTTTAAATATTCAAAATTCATTAAAATTGCCAAAATAAAATTTTTAAATTAGTTCCGATTTTCTGGGTTGTTACAATCTCCCCCACTTAAAATCTTTTCGTCCTCGAAAAGGAACGGAGCTGAAAGTTGTTTTACTGATCAACTCAACTTTCAGTTATTCTTCAACTTTTCAATTTCTAAGAATTTCTAATTTTTCAAAAAATTTGGCTAATACCCTAAATTTTTGAAAAATTTCACCATAACCTCCTTTGTACGGGGAAACATTTAAAACCGCAACTAGCGACATAGGGCCTTCATCATCCAAAAAGAAAAAGAAAAAGCCAAGCGGCTAGCTAATTGGCTCATAAAATCACCAAAACCCAATGAATTTGTAAACATGTACCTATTTGTCGGGCATACAATTCTATTCCTCTTCTCTAGCCTCCTTGCTATGACCAGTTCAATGTACATACATGTATGCAATTTCCAAAAAAAATTAATTCAGTTCAATATTTGATTCAATTTTGCTTAGTGGTTCAAAATTTTAATTAATCAAACAACACAATCAGCAATCAATTAGTTGATTATCGTCTCGAATGCATAACTTTTATATATATATAAATATATATATATATATATATCCATTTTTGATGCCAAGTCACAACAATAGACCCTATCTAGTTTTGGTTCTCACACCAGTCAATTGTAAATATATAAAGATCCCACTTTCGAAACTCGAACATATATACTGATGATGCAGCTGCTATCATCAGTGTCATCTTCGGGTGACTAAAGTGTGATTCTATATCTATCCAGTATATTAAAACTTCGAATATACGTTCATGACGCATATATGCAAAATCTCATATACTCGATTGTCCAAAATAAAATAAAATAATACACTCAAATACGTATAATTAGATTAAAATTTCAAAACAAAATTGGTTTTCATTTTTATTTTAGAAATGACACTCTTCACACTCGTTCTAGGATACTACTGATGCTATCTCTAATGAGTCATTCTCATTGGATATCACTAATCCAATCTCTGATGAATTCTTTCGTACGGTTCTAATGTGTCTTGTTCTCGAGCCGTATAAACCAAAGCTCTGATACTAACTAAAACGACCCGAACTTCCCCGTAAAGGAAACCCCGGATTGAGTTGAGAACACGACAAATCAAAACACAAACAGAAGAACATTTCATTGCTTATTACAACAATTTACATCAGAGTACAAGAATATACAAAGTATGAACAAATAATATACATTTGATAAATATCAGAGATTTACAAATTACAATGCAGCGGAAAATATTACAAAACACAACTGAAATAAATAGACGGATATAGAGCGTTCCGAATATAGCTCCAACTGTAAATCAAGATCCTGTAAAAATAAATCTGCAAACCCAAAACTACTAGCTGCCCGTGCGGAAAATAGGGGCACCCAGAGTTTAGGTTAAAACAATAAACACCAGGTCAGTCATGTATCTGGTGTGAGAACTAAACAATTATTTAAAACTTTACTTTAAAATCAGATATATCAAGGGACCACGTCGTATAACACGGAACGGGTTTCCTCCCAAGAATATCAGTGCATATAACAAAATAGCGCAATGGTTTTTGGAAAAATGAAGCTATTATAAGACTCAGGTCCCATCACAAAATGCAAAGCAAGCCAAAGGATAGAGTTTTACCTTATAATAGCCAAACATGCTTGGTACATTTAAAACAAATCACTTTGATATTATTATAAGTGCATATTGTATAAAATCACTTCAAATATAAATGTATCAATCATAGAGGCATTAGCGTCCCATGCCACTATGTCGCCAATAGTATACAACTAAAACCATAAAATGTCGTATTAGAAGTTGGATTTCCATCTGTGAACCAAGGCAAGGGATCGTCCTTACCGCTTCGAGACCGTCTAGCCCGAGCTTTAGGACCCAGACTCAGGTGGGCCCTTGGATCGTCAGGGTCGATCCACACGGAGTGGATTAAAATGCCTGAACATTGCGTTTCCCCGCCCTACGGGGCGTAAAATGGTCATACATCGACCAAACCATCCATCGGCACCGTAGTGACCGATATAACCGAGGCGCCTCGCTATCTATCATCCACATAAGTAAAACGTATGGGCTTGCAAAACCCTGACACCACTCCTAGCTTGAAGGAAACGCATGTCCTCCCTAAGGTCCTCTCCCGTTTTTGGTTCACACCGGGGTGTGAGGCTCGCAAATTAACGCTGTACACAATGCTATGCTATATTAAAGCCATACTTTGATCATCAACCACAAGACTCTGCTTTTCAATAGAAGCCTTGATCATTTGCATCTCAGCATGCCACATAGGCAATTTACGCCATGTAACTGATGTATATCAATCACACAGAATGAAATCCAATGTCAGACACACATCCATTTACAAGTTCGTTCTGGGTCTGAACGAAACCGGAGGCACCTTATTCCTTGTCTCATATGTCCAGTACAGGAGAGAGGTCCTCGCATATCCGGTTGATCTTCAAGTACGTCTGGACGATCACCACTTATTACCTCGTCTTGGGTGTACAGCCCATTCGAGACCTCAGTAATCATCCAAACGATGTGAAGACCTCCGGTCTTTAACCACCATCTTCATCCATGACATATCGTCGAATCAGTTATTCAGAATGGGATAAACCTGGTCTTTCTGAATAACTCGCGTAAATAATAAACAAGTGCTATAAAAACACAACATACGCCTCATTCCAATTCTGAATATTCTTTTATTTAAATATTCATATTCTTTGGGAAAGGTTCCCATAAATTTTATCAAAGATAAATTCTTTAAATTTATTCTTTACTCTTCCTTTGGATAACAATTCAAACCAAATTAAGGTTTATCCAAACTAATCGGGATTAGCGAACCTAACCGAAGTAATCATTTGTTTTATTTCTTAATCCCAACATATTCATCCCATGGAGCAAAACTGGTAATACTCCATATCTAACACCCACGGTGTTATCGGTAAATTTAATCACCCTTTCACGTTCAAATCTAATTAAAGATTTAACTATCGCTTGGAGTAAAACTGGTGGTACTCCATTCTCGATCATTTCCCTAATTTGATAATTTATTTTATCAGTTTCGCATTTCAATCTACTTAAAGATTCATTAAAACTCTAATTCAGTTTTAATCCCCAAAAGTCACTACTTAATGATTTTTCAAAGTTAAGAAATTAATCTTATCTTTAACTGGGTTGAATAACTAATGTCATTTAAAACACAGCTCGGATAAACCCAAAAACACATTCCGTTAACAATGGAATCTTCACGGAAAACAAATCAATATATATAATCGATATAAACCTCCATATCCAAATGATAATATAAATGGAATAACATCAAAGCCTTTTAATTTCCATATATAGTAACAGTCTTCCTCCACAAAAGTTCACTTCGATTATTACCAAACCGAATTCCATTCCATTCCAATTTATTTTATTAAATTGGAAAACTTTTCTTTGGAAAATTTCCTCCAAATCTTAATTAAAAGATTTATAAATTCCAAATCACATTTCACTGTAAATCGGGTTTAAGAACGAACGTCATTAAAAACACAGTTCACAACAAGCCCAACTCACATTCTATTTTATTCCAGCTACTAAATATAACTGGAAACTCCAATAATCTTAATTAAAAGATTTATCCTTTTCACATGGGGTTTAAGAACAATGTTAATGAAGACACCATTCACGACAAACCAAAAATCCAATTCTTTTATTCAATTCCAATTAAATATTAATTAATTGGAAATTTTCACTAAATCTAAATTAAAAGATTTATTCTTCTCTTAACTGGGTTTAAGAACAATGTTAATGAAGACACCATTCACGACAAACCCAAAATCCAATTCAATATTAAATACAAGGCTCTGAATAGTAATTATATCGGCTTATATTCAATATCAAATTCTGAAATCAACAAATATCATATTGGGAATAACGATATATATATCTTCCAAATTCCTCCACAATATCCATATAATCACGGAATCCAATATCGAAATATTCCAAAGATAATTTTGATTCAAATCCATTCCAATTCATATATTGGAAATTCTGGTTATTTTTAAAACCATTTCAAATCCAATTTATTTATTTAAAAAAATATTGGATTATAATTCTAGTTCATAACTAGTTCATTTTGATAAAAATATATTTTTATCTTTACAAATGTGAAATTTTTCATCCCAATTCTTTCCAAATCATTTATTATGATTTTACACAAATTATTGATATTTTAGTAATTTTATCAAGGCCCGTACAGTCGATTTCCATAAACGGTCGCCGAATTGCACTTACATCGACCTTTTCCAATTTTGATTTAGACATAATTCCAAATCCAACCGTTAGATTTCAAATTTCTTATATTCGTTAGAAAGCTATTTTCAATACGTACCCATCGGTTCCGGTTTTAGGAGAATCTGACGGTCGGATCTTCCGTAATATCAATTCGAAGTCAATGGTCGAAATTCGCGAACAGTATTCAAACACAGTCAATTACCATATAATTTTATTTATATGGATTTCATACACACATGTACGCAACAATAATCAAACACAGTCAACCATCATCCAGAGTGCATTACACAACTGCATAAGCGTTAAATACGAATAATCAACGCATATAACAGCCTGTCAACCAATCGATTGACATACAACTAAATACTAGGATTAGTGTATGTCCAATATCCTCCCAATACTCGTGTGGGGTTTTCAACCAACAAACACTGATTATTATTTGTGCAGTTGGGCAATGTGTAAAATATATCGTCCCAATCCATATCAGTTAAATGTGTGTACATAAACAAATCGTCCGATTTGTAAATGAATATTTATTTTATTCATATAATGTAAAATATTTATTTCAACTTATGAATATTTTATACAGTTCAATTATAAAATAAAAATGATATTTTTATTGTTTTGATATTTTTAGAAAATTTCGATAGCATAACGGCGCGACACTAGAACCGGAATAAGATCTAGTAGCCTTATCCCTCACCAAATAATGGCTCACGCCATGTACAAACCAAATTCTAATCAATTCATTCAACCAAACCACCAAATTCAAACAAATAATCCAATCAACCAAACAAACATGGTTTCAAACAAAGGTGTCGGGTGCTATTAAGCACCGTTTGCATCCTAGCATATATTTCTAATTAGAAAATAAATTAAAGTGGGAAGTTCTCACCTTTGGGATCCACACCTCAGGATCAACTTCTGAATTTCTGAACAATTTGGATTTTCCCGTAATGTCAACGCAATCCTTTCCACGCTGTTCATAATAAAAATCACATTTTAATATGATGTTTATATTTTTAAAAATCGCATTTTTATACTGATGTTGACATTATAAAAATCACATTTTTAAAACTCAGTTTTCTATATAAAAATCATATTTTTCAATTCAATGAAATCGTATTTTTCACTTCGTTGAAATCGTATTTTTCAATTCAATGATGAAATCGTATTTTTCAATTCAATGAAATCGTATTTCTCAATTCAATGAAATCGTATTTTTCAATTCATTGAAAATCATATCTTTTCCCTTTTTAGAAATCTAATCTTTTCCATTTTAAAAATCTCCGGTTTTCTATTTTAAAAATCTCCTCTTTTCTATTTTAAAAATCTAATCTTTTTCAAATTAAAAATCCTATCTTTTTCAAATTAAAAATCAATTCTTTTTCAAATAAAAAAAATCAATGCTTTTTCATAAGTAAAAACAATGCTTTTTCAAATTAAAAATCAATGCTTTTTCAAATTAAAAATCAATGCTCTTTCATAAGTAAAAAATCAATGCTTTTTCGAATTAAAAATCAAAACTTTTTCAAAATAAATCAATTCTTTTTCAAATTTAAAATCAATGCTTTTTCATAAGTAAAAATCAATGCCTTTTCAAATTAAAAATCAAAACTTTCTATTTATAATTATCAAAACTTTGTATTTATAATTATCAAAACTTTCTATTTATAATTATATATAAACTGAAAAGAAAATTAAATAATAAAATAAAAAAACTCACAGTTTTTGTTCGTCGGAGGTTGGTGCTGGATGGCGGCGCAGGTCAATGCGAGGTGGCGAGAGTCACGGCCGGCGGTGGCGAGGCTGTGGGTGGCCGGAGCAGTGGGATTCAGTGGGGTCTGGGAGGAATTTCAATGGAGAATAGGGGCGTAGAGGATAGGGCGTCGGAGGTGGAAAGGCGGGGGGGGGGGGGAGGCGTCTCGCCGGGGCGGCGCGGTGATGAGGGGTGGGGAAAGGAGCGCGGTGGCGACTGGCCTAGCGGAGGAGGGCGTTGGTCAACAAGGGGTGGGGGAGGAATCGGTTTTGAATGAAGGGTTTTATTTCTTTAGTGTAACGAGAGAGAGAGGGACAGTATGGGGGGTCTATATAATAAAATATTTATTTTTTTATTTAATTAAATTTTCAAAAGTAACTTTTTACTTTGAACGCCAATTCGAACTCACCACCCGTCGCCCTAGCTATTTACCCTCATTTCGAACACAATGGGATATGTCCCATATGCCAATTTGACTATTACGGTCAGATTTCATTGAAATTAAAATATAGATTAATTTAGCGTTCTAAATTGATTTCAACGTACAATTTAATATACAAGGGCCATATACTAACTCCAAAAATTCCCAAAAAATAAATCTAGCTATGTTTTGATGATATGGTCCTAACAAAACTAATTTCGTTGAATTTGGAGACCGTTTGAAAAACGGTCATTTTTCAGTCGATTAAATTCAAACTGAATTGACCAAACACGTTTAAATCCGCCACGCTCACATAGTGATTCCAAAAATTATGAAAATTGGAATCAAGCAATAATTTGACATTCGGATCCAACAAAAGTGGTCTCGTCAAAAACGGAGGTCGTTTGCAAAATCTCCAATTTTAAGGGCTATATTTTTATATAAAATTCCATAGCGACTACTCTGAATCTTCAACTGAACATAACTTTTTATTCCCACTATGAAATTTGGATTTTTTAGATTTGTTGGAAAGATATTTTCAAATAGATTCAAATATTTATGGTTTCACTAAAATCCGGTTTATTTCGAATCTTATACATTCATTTGAAATTTGAAATCGAATTTTCAAACTACCACGCCATTTTCAATTCCTTTTATAATTAAAATAAATATTTATATTCTAACTTCGATTTAAATAAATATATACGTTCTAATTCTATTCAAAATAAATTTCTAGTTGTTATTATTTAAAATAAATCATTTTAAATATTCAAAATTCATTAAAATTTCCAAAATAAAATTTTAAATTAGTTCCGATTTTCTGGCTTGTTACATAATCCGATCCAGCGATAGGAGCAGCAGCGCTGAGTCTCCACGAACGACGAGACTTACAACTATAACGCCGGGAGTCGACCTACTGCCCACTAACACCAGCACTAAGATGCTCAATGGACATAGCAGACCGATGAATACTGGGAGTGGTGATCAAATCCCCATCACTAGCTACATCAGTCGATACAACATTGCTGAAACCAGGGCCAAAAACGCCACCACAAATCAAAGAGCCAACATAAAATCCATGAACTACCACAATGGGTGACTTCTCCAATACCTTAAAGCTTAGACGAGGCAGAAATGGGGTGGTTAAATCCCTCTTTTCTCAACTGACTTTATGGTGTCGAGATGTACCTTTCTCTCCAATAATTAAATATCGGTGAGGGCTCCCATTCGGGGGAAGAGCAGATACCAGATCTGACAAATAAAGAGGCGACAGTTCCAAAAAGCAATCCTCAACAACCAAAAACAGGTGGCGCAAAATATCAACAAAAGACTTCAACGAGAAGAGCTGAATCTCGATAGAATCTACATCTGTAACCACAATAGAAATCAGACTGTCCGCAACATCCAGAAGCGCGCTCGCAATAACCTCGAATCGTGGACAAGGCTGTAGAAACGAGCCGGTGACCACAAACTCTTCAGCAACGAAGCTCAGTGACATGCCTTAAAATAAGGGTTTCACTCCACGAGGAGACCACATGAGCAAGAGCACAATTGATTGCTGGAAATAATAGCAGAGAAGCGAACAAGCTATTAGAGCAGGAAAGTCGTAAAAAAGAGGAGAGAAACTAGAAGACAGTCTCCATTAATAAGACCGTTGAGGTGTTGTTGTATTATTTTGATGAATTAAGCTGTGAGGCTATTGAACAGGTTTAAAGATAAAGACCAGTGTCTGGATTTGGTGTGTGTAGCATATACAACCACTATATATCATGTTTGGAAGGAAAGAAATTCGAGGTTATACAATAATAAAAGGGTGTCTAAAGAGATCAAATTGATGATGACTGAGAAGGAAGATTTCTACTTGGTAAAGAACAATGGCAATAAGACCAAATGGACGCAGTGGAAGATGGAATTTTTGAGTAAATGAGGTACAGATTTATTAGATACTGGATGAATTCTCTTGTTAATTTTTGTTTTGAGAGTAGCTATTTGTTTGAGTGAGGTGAGAAGAGAATTTTTTATATGTTGGGCATGTCTGTTTCGTATATGTTTGTTCGTATGGTTAAATATGACGTATATATGTACTATTTTTCCTTTTGTCGCACTCATCTAGGTTAGGGGGCATAAGGTTTTGATGAGGCATATATACAAAACATATGATTGGTTTTGCAATAAAAGTGCACCAAATTTCATATATATATATATATATATATATATATTTGAAAATTGGTACTTTTTATTGCTAATACCAATTAAAAACCTCATTTATATGCCTCGTTAAAACCCTGCAATCCCCCTAACCTAGATGGGTGCCTTACAGGGAAAAAGAGTACATATAAATTTGGTGAAAACAAAGCAAACATTAACCATACCAGAAGAATACAAAGTATGAAAATAAAAGACAAGCTAAATAAAAGCAAGAAACATGTCTCTCTGCCGGCCCATCAAAGCCCAACCCAACATCAAACTACAAAACCCTATGGTCTTCTTCCTCTATCTAGTGTCGGCTAAGTCAACTCCCCAGATCTCCAACAGTTGAAAATTTCTCGAGCTTCTTTCAGATTTGCTTCCGTTGTTTCTAACAAAGAATTGGATCTCCCTTACAATTTGATTAAGCTTGGACATCATCGAGGTACGTCGGTTTTGATAGATTCTTTCATTTCGTTCTTTCCATATAAAATACACTGCTGAAGTGATTGCTCCACATGCAAGATCCCTAATTTGATCTTTAGTTTTGAAAAAATGATTAATTTCTCTCAATTCACTTTTTAATTGTAGATCTGTTGTCAAAGACATGCCCAATTTTTGCTTTAGAGACAACCAAATAAAGGAGGAGTAATCGCACTGAAAAAAGAGATGTTCAATTGATTCTGAATGAAGTTCGCAAAGAGGGCATAAGGTATTTGAAATGTTCCCAAATCTTAAAATTCCGTCTTTCATGTTCAATCTTCCCATGCTTGCTAAGTATGTTATAAAAGACATTTTCCTGCTGTTTTTATTATGCCAAATAACTGAGAAAATAGGGTCAATTTCCTCATGAGTTCTCACAGAATTCCATGCTATATGATAGGAGAATTTTCCACCAGAAAACCACTCATACTTATCCTCACTGAGATTAGGTTGAATGTGAATAGTACTTATTTCATCTATCAACTCCCTAGTTGCTGGATGAATAAGAGGATTCAACCTATCTTCATTTATAATAGAGCTTACTTTCTGGTTTGAATTACCTATCATATGAAGTCTATCATAACCAAGTATATCCACTAAACACTGACAGTTTATCCAAGGATCATGCCACAAAAAAGTATCATTTCCATTTGCAATAATTCTATTGAAAAATTGTTTTGAATGGGTTCTTAATCTAAGCATGCATTTCCATATAGACAAAGAATTATTGTCCTCAGACATAGACCAGAAAAAATTACCTTTGCAATATTTGTTCTTCATCCACTTGCTCCATAAAGAACTGTCTGACAAATATTTCCATAGCAATTTAACACATGCTGCCTTTTTTAAATTAGAAAAAAATTTCAATCCAATACCCCCTTCACTTTTAGGCTTACACAAAGCATTCCATGCTATTTTGTGTCCAGCACCACCCCAGAAAAAATCAGAACACATTGATTGCAATTTATCCAAGGTGAACTCTAGAATTTGGTAAATAAATAACCAGTAAAGAATAATTGGAGTCAACACTCCATTAATCAGCTCAGCTCTACCAGCATAAGATAGCATTTTATTCTCCCAACCTTAAATTTTTCCTTGAATTCTTTGAATCAACGCATTACACTCAGAATAATGCAAATAGTTAGATGATTGTGGAACACCCAAATACTTGATAGGTAAAACACCTCTATCAAAACCCAGAATATCCAATATTTCTTGATCATTTACCATTGAACTACTGAAA
This sequence comes from Allium sativum, assembly GCA_030737875.1. Lineage (NCBI taxonomy): Eukaryota > Viridiplantae > Streptophyta > Magnoliopsida > Asparagales > Amaryllidaceae > Allium > Allium sativum. Next base: position 16,006,877 of record CM060912.1, read on the forward strand.
AACACTTTTGTTTTGTCTGCATTCACTTTCAAACCTGCACAAATTCTCAATTTCTGAAAAATTTGTGATAATGTAATTGCATTTTGCCTTGAACTCTTCCCAAAAATCATTAAATCATATGCATAAAGAAGATGAGAAATATTTGGTTGCACTGCACTGTTTGACTGAAAGGATTTATTTGAAACTGATTCATCCATTTGATAAGTGAAAAACTGCATTGCTAAAGCAAAAAGATAAGGAGATAGAGGATCTCCTTGTCAAATCCCTCTAGTTGATGTAATAAATCCTTTTTTAATTCCTTGAATTAAGGTAGAGAAGGTAGTTGTTGACATACACTCATAAATCAAGCTAATAAAATGATTAGGGAAATTCATTAAAGACATGACTTGGCAAATGAATTCCCTATTTATGATGTCATAAGCCTTTTGCAAGTCCACCTTGACACACATTTTAGCCATTCCTTTTTTCTTAAAATCCCTCAACAACTCATGTGCTAGTAGAATATTGTCACCAATGTATCTATCCATAACAAAAGCACTCTGATTTTCTGAAACTAAATGAGGCAAAAATGGTTTCAATCTATTACATAGGACTTTTGCAAATATTTTGTAATACACATTACAACGGGAAATAGGCCTGTAATGAGATATCTGTGTAGGTCTATCATTCTTTGGGATCAAAGTTATGAATGTATGGTTGATAGATTTAGGCAGTTTTCCAGATTTAAAAATATCTTGAACAGCTTCAAGTAAATCTTGCTTTAACAAATCCCAGTGCAATTTCATAAACTTTGAATTAATCCCATCTGGACCAGGACTAGTATCATCCTGAATTGAGAACAGAGCCTCTCTTATTTCAGTCAAGGATATTTCAGATAATAGAAATTCTTGACCCTGAATATTAATAGTGCTAATTGGCTGGAAATTAAATGCAGGAACATTAGAAGGTCCATTAAATAATTCTGAATAATATTTTATGACTTCCTTTTCAATCTCTTCAGCTTTAAACATTAGATTCCCATCTTGATCAATAAGAGCTCTAATATGATTATAATATCTCCTATTTGACATGCAAGAATAGAAGAATTTTGAATTAGTATCACCTTGATGTAGCCATGACACCTTTGCCTGCTGTTTAAAACCTTGAAAATAAATTTTCTGCAGATTTTGATATTCTTGTTTGGCAAGGAGATAATCATCATATAAAGCAATGTCTTCTGGATCCAAATCAGCAATTTGTTCCAAATTATTCATATGATGTTCTGTTGTCATCAGGTTTGCATTATTCCTGTCTCTAATTTTATTCCAAAGTTTCAATTCTGCTTTGAATCTCTTAAGCTTATACATGAATTTATAACTTTGAAAACCCCAAGTAGATACATTCAAACCTTTTTCAACTGCATTCATGTATCCAGGCAAGTTTGGCCACTCATTCTTAAATCTAAAAGGAAAACCTTTTAATACAGGAGTAGGAATAAGGTCCAATAATATAGGATTATGATCACTAGAGTGTTGAGACAGAGACAAAGTCTTCATACTAAGAAAATTTTGCAAGAAGAAATTATTAACTAAAGCTTTGTTAATATAACTTGCAATTCCTCTTCTACGTCATGTGAAAAGAAAACCAAGAGGCTTTAATTCTGGTAGGGAAGCTTGCGAAATGAATTTATGGAATTCTCTTATATATTGATAAGGAATTGAACGACCTCCCTTTTTATCCATAGGTGATAAGGCATTATTAAAATCACCCAAGAGAATCCATGCATTGTTTACTAATCCAGAATCATTGATGAGTAATTGCCATAAATCCATTCTTTCAGAGAAAAAGTTGCTTGCATAGATCAAAGAAAAAATCATTGAGAATCCTCCTTTATTTGTAGCAGATACAGTAATATGTTGAAATGATGATGCTAAAGACACAATATCCCAAACCTTTGAATCCCAAACCATAAGGATTCTACCATTAACTGAATCTGAATTATTAGTCAAGTATTTCCATGTACTAGGAAGTAAAGCTAAAATAAGTTTCAGATTAGATATAAACAATTTATTTTCAACTAAACCAACAATAGTTGGCTTAGCTTGATTAAGGATTTTGATCACTTCTTTCATACGAGAAAGAGTGTTCATTCCCCTTACATTCCATGATAATATTGTCATTTAATGGTAGATGAACTCCTTGTAAATCTTTTAGCAGGAGTATTATGAGGCAGGGAACTTGATGTAGAGGATTTAGTGCTTTGCATATAATTTTTATTCTTATCAATAAGATCTGAAAAATCAACCTGTTTTCCTTTATCAGGTTCTTTAGGATGAGCATTTTCCTCCATTCTATCAGCCACATTGTTCAACACATCAGGCATTATATCTTTAGGTAATTTAGAATTAAGAAAATCTAAATCATCTCCTTGTTTTCCAGTAGATTCATTAGCTTTTTCTTGTTCTGACAGAGGATTGATTTCATTTTCAACTGTATTTTCTTCTTCTACATCATTTTGCTTCCAAGAGGGATCAAGAGTGGTTTCATGTTCCTCATCATCATGCCCAAATAATTTACATTTCAGGCACTTCTCTGGAACAAATTCATATTCAACAGTAACTTCTACTTTTTGTCCAGTATGTAATGATATAGGAACAATAGTTTTCATCTCAGTTAAAGTGTCAATAGATATTAAAACCCTAGCATATTTTGTGAATTTCCTTTCAGTAGTGTTTGAATCAATAAGAATTGGTTTTGAAATATAGCTAGCAACTCTTTGTATAGCATTTTTTGTCCATAATTCCATCGGAAGTCCATGTAGTCTTACCCAGATCTGAATAACATCACTCTGTTTTTTTTTTTGAAAAATCATACCCAGGATGCCATTCATCAACTAAAAGCAATCGTCCAAAGTATGAATAGGTGGATCCTTCCAGTACTCGAGAGAAATCTTCAATGGCTTCAAATTGAACTGCAAAATCATAATGAGGAGTAATATGCACATTGAATCCATTCAGAGGTCTCCAGACTTTTTGGATATAGTCCTTGAGCTTCAAGATTGAAAGTTTGAAGTTAAGCGACACCAAAGCTATAGTATGGATCCATACTTTATCAGATTCATTGAAGACTTGCTCAGGAATAAAAACGCAGTCAGATCCAGGATCTATAAATTCCAGATTTCGATCAATGGATCCTGTAGAAATAGGATTAGATGCTAACGGAAATGAATGATTAGATTGATTAATTTGTGGATTTGTAACCGAAGATTGAATAGGATTAGATTTTGTGGATTGAAATTCAGATCGAGTTTGAGGAAATCGAACTGTATTTTCCGCCATTAAAATAGGAAAGACGAAGTTTTTTTTTTACCAATTTTCATATACATACATACATACATATATATATATATATATACTGAATTTGTTCAGGAGGGAAACCGACCAGAGTCGTAAAACACTCCCTAGTGCACCTAGCCTGGTCCATGAGCACCAAATGGTTGATCTTAGCGTATGCAAATGGTAAACTCTTAGCATGACATTATGGGTTTTGAACTCACACCACTGTTACCATGGTGCAAAGTTCTTAACCGCTGGGCTATATATATATATATACATATATATATATATATAGGGTGGCTATTTGAACACAAAATTAGACGCAAAGAGAGAGACACAGAACCTCAACCGTTAGATCTTTTTGTCTTTATATGGAGAAGTGTAATTCATGGGGTGATCGAATGGTGCAAATCAGTTGTGTCCCTATTTGTGTCAAAATTTTGTGTCCTTGTAGACTTTCCTATATATATATATATATATACACACACAGAGGGCATTGTTATTGACACTCCAAATATCATTAAGGGGAGGTTAAATTTTAAAAACACTCCAATCATAAAAAAATGTTAGGGAGAGTCGCGTACTTAATTTTTTATGTTTTCTTTTTACCCTAGCAAGAACATCAATTACCATCCCAAATCCCAACCAATTTCAAATGTAAAAAAAAATCTCTAAATTATTTGCAAAAAAAAAAACAATCGTTTTGGGAAATTATTTTGCAAATGAAGAATATAAAACAAATGAGATTATTGATAATTTAACATATGAGAAATGAAATTATTTTAAAAAAGTGATCGACAAATGAGAAATGCAATTATTAAAAAAAAACTGATCTACAAATTAGATTACTGAAATTTTGTATAAAAATATGATGTAGTTCGACTAATTTTGTATCAAATTAGATTACAAATTAGATTATTAAAAGAGTTCTCTAATTTCATGGCTAGTAAAACAAAATATATCGATTTTGTTTTACACATCTATAACTCGGATTTCAAATGATGGATGACAAGCACCGTTCTGATTACTGTTTCTTTCAGCACAACGAAGTGTCTTTTGGATATCTGACGAGGAAGGAGGCAATAGATGTAAGAGGAGCGATGGGTTGCTTTCATTTTTGTTATTAGTGAAAGATTCCTCGTTGTATTCTACTACTACAATAAAGTTCAATGCCTTTGGCGAGTCTTCTATCACGAAAATCCTTCCGAACGGCTTAAACTCGTCACTGGTGGACGCTAAGTCTAGCTCCACGTCAAAAAGAAAAAGAAAAAAAGGGGATGCCTGGCAAATCCTTAAATTTGTTATTGTTCTACTGAGAAGTAAAAGCTTATAACAACGAGATTTGTAGAGATCTGGACGAGCTTTCACCGACCCTCCTGATTTAAATCGTTCAAAGGTGAGATATGGGCAAGCTTTCACTGCTCCCAATCATGATAGATCTGGATTTCATCCTGCCCTTGATGTCGGGTTTTTCTCAATCCAATTTGTCGCCCTCAGCACTCACTTCTACTACGCTGTCTGAACTTGCTTCTCTACTGCTTATGCTTCTCCGATTCAGGTGATTTCCGCTCACGTCCTTGATAATAGTTGCAGGTATTTGATGCAGCTGTAAGCTATGCTGCTCAATGTGATGTTGAAACGCCTAATTTCAATGTTTACGAACCTTCTCTGAACTATGTTATTGGTAATGGCATCAATAATGATCCTGGAATCTTGGCCGGTGCAACTGGTGCACCTGGCGGAGTTTCTATCTCTGCCAATGCTTTCGCACCTGCTACCTTACTGGATGATTCTACTCTTATACAATGGATGTCGTCATTTAAGTTATTACCTAAATGTGTAGGAGTATATAAGCCAGCAATGTTTGGTATTGCTATCTGTAAAGTGTAAAGTGGTTTCTGAATAGCTCCTTTTCATGTGTTTATTTAGGTCTGTTATGGTAATGGTAACTGCTACCGATACATGAAAATTATTACCCTACCAGTACTACTGGTAAGTCAAAAATAGCTACCGATAATTTACCGTTACCAATGGTAAAATATTCATTGGTATACCGATAAACTGGTATACCGTTGGCTGGTAATGGAAAATTTATCAGTACAGCAAACATTCAAATTTTGTTGCAATAAAATTTAAAAAAAAAGCAATTATCTTGTTTTTTATTATTACTCTATGATATTTATATTAGTACTATGACATGTTTTAGTTGACATCTAAGTATTTATTAATCCATCATAGCATATTTATAATAATATGAGATAATAACATTTATAATCTCAAACTTTGAGCCTTACAAAACTTAAAAAGAATCATCATCATAAATAATACTACAAAATCTTTTTGAAAACTACAACGTATCATTAAAAGTGTTTGTGGTTAAGATTTGATCTAATAGTGAAAAATAAATTTAATATGATTGGTAAATTTACCGTTACCACTGGTTTTGATTTTTCTTTACCGCTATATTTACCATTAACAATGGTAAATTTACCGTTACCATACCGATAACATTGGTAAACCAAAGTGGCTCTTTTTTTTATACCAATTACTTGGTATTGGTATGGTACTGGTAAATTTACCATTACCATAACAGCCTTATGTTTATTACAAAATTGTGCAGGAGTATATTAGCACATTAATGTGTATATGTACAGTGGTTTCTGAATAGTTCTTTTTCATGTCAAACTCCTACCACTGTTTGTTATAATCCATGGTTACTTGTTTAAAAAACAAGATATTTTTGAATTTAATATTGATTGTGGAGTGTTTTTACTTGAATGTTGTTCCTGTGGCTCATAAACTTGAGATTCATGTATCTCTTTTTTATATGCCATCTTTGTATTTCATTATACATTTGAGTATATCATCTTTAATACCATTCATCTAGCTTCAGATTGGATTGTATTATATCGTGTGTTTTATCAAAAATCATTAAAAAAAGAATTCACAGTAACATTTGAGACCGAGCTGGAACTAAATAATGGTCTTTAATATTCTTACTCAACCAATTTTTCAGAATGATATTTCAGTCTTTATGGTTTGAGACTGATGTCTCAGTCTCAATCCAATTTAAGACTTGGAAAATAAAGACTGGAAATTCGGTCTTTAATCAGTTTTAAAATCTAATTTAAAGACTAAAATGCGCTATTAAAGACCGAACTTTTCAGTCTTTAATTCTTTATTTTTTGTTATTTACCTCATCATGGGTCTAATTTTATTTTATCTTATGTACTTAGTATGGTGTTCTTTTGTTTTCCGCATATTTGATTTTGTATTCAGGTTAGTATGCTAACCTTGCTATGTACTTTTTTGTTTGGTTAATAAAAGTGTACCAATTTATATATATATATATATATATATATATATATATATAGAGAGAGAGAGAGATACATACATACATACATGCATAGGCTATTTAAACACAAAATCAGATTTACAAATTTTGTATTTTGAAAGGTATGATTAAGAAGAAGATCCAGTGGTTGATATTGTTTGGGTTTAAATTTATGTCATTATTTTGTATTTGAGGTTCAGTGGTTGAGATTCCACAACGTTATTCTACCCTCCTATCAATATTCCTTTATGGTTTATTTAAGTTTTATGCCCCACGGCATTGATTTTTGTATAACTTTACCTTGCTTTTTGTTAAATACTTGAAATTAAGATTTGATAATAAATGAAGCCATTCTTCACTGAATAAATTTTGCTTGACGTCTAATTTTTCTTCCTCGACAGTCGCTAAAACCTATAAATTTTACAATTGAAATTATGATTATAAATTTATGCATTATACGTTCTTCTGAATTACAAGACTTATTACGTTGAAATCGATTCTAATTATATCATCTTATATTTATCAAATCAAACGTAATTGGTATAATAACATTGATTGTTTTGATTAAATTTGTATGTTATTCAAAGTACTTTGATACACATTGTGTATCCTCCCGTGTCAATGGAGAAAATATTCGTACCCTTTCCGTAGAGCATGTATTGAGTTTGCAAGTGCAAGCCAATTTTTGATATTTCAAAGAAATTAACATGCCTTTTAAGAGCATCACAAGCAACGTGGAAAACTCGGAAAATGAGAGAAATCGACGTTTAGTTTTTTTCTCTTGCGCTGCAACATAGTGATCTAAATGTGGAAGAAACTGAAGCGTAGTGTTCTCCTTTTTTTCAAGCGCCGGTTCATAACTGGTGAACTGATTCCCGTTTACTCTCTAAACGAAAAAAAAAAATCGTAACAGCCTATAAACGGGAACCGTTTATAGGTTTATTAAAAGAAAGTCAGATTTGCTGTTGGAGAAGACGACTTCCCTTCAGTTTTATTTTTCCCTTCTTGCTTCCTCCTTTTCGTAAGAGTGGTGAAGATGGTCTTAGTCTCATTTGTAGATGAATTGTTTAATTTAGTGGCGAAACAATAGCAAAATATGAAGATAAAATGATCAATAATGATATGATTTTAAATAATTTTAATTAACGTCGTCGTTTTGTAGTATATAATTGTTACCAATGTTAGTAATGTTAGTGTCATGACCGGAAAAAATGAAATCCTCTATCCCAAAAACCCCATATCCATCTTTTTGTAATTAAGTTCTTTTTCTTTTTTTTGACTTAATTGCAAAAAGATAGAAATCAGGTGTCTTGGTTGGATACAAGGAAATAGAGAAATTTAGGTATGGAGGATTTACTCTCTGGCCGGAAAAAGCCAGTAACAATTGGTAAATAATATTTAATAAGAACGACCACATAAGCCAACGTTAAAATTCTTTGTAATGTATTGAACTGATATCTATGCTTTCAAATTCGAACCTATTACATTTTATATTGTATGTGTGTAGCCTGCGTTGTTTGTTCGAACGTCTTTCATGCAGACTACACGTAATTTGTATTATTTAATTGACTTTTTATGTGTATAAAAACAAAGTGTGCAGCAGGTATTAATCCTTTTGTTTTGCATGTATGGAACTTGTGGATCATACGCTAACTATTTTTTTTGCACGGATGTAGCACATACCTTACCCCTATGTTAGAATAGTTTTGATGTCATATAATTTGTTTATTCAGAAAATTGACTACGTCCCATTTCAACTCAAATTTCTCTCAATATCATTCAATATTTATTCACATATTTTTTGCATTACGGTTATTTCTTTTGAAAACCAATGAGTATAACTCATACATTTTTTGGCATAGCAAGCCGGATCTTTTACAGTGAGCCATAACACTATTTATTGGAAAGAAAAAAAAAGTTATTCTATACAAGCACAAAACAATAAATCCGGTTTGAAGTGTCAAAACATCGTGGATTACAAAACAGAAGGGAAACAGAAAGCTTCCGCTACTAATAATCTTGTTTTATACTGTCCAACAACATACAGTAAGAAACATGAGTGGGATAAAAGAATCTCTACCACTACAATGTAACCTATGATTCCACCACAACAGGTGAATCATCGCTAATGACATCTATATAACTATAAGGCGTCAAATGGCGAATAATAGAAAACATAATGTACCCAAGCTCTGACACATAGACTGGCGAATTAGAAGAGTAAAACTGATTCCTATCCCAATATTCATCTTTCAACATAATGTCATTATGGTCACCTAACTCTCCTTTCCCACAACTCCACTCCAAGACCGACCAGCTGATTAAAAGTCTACGCGTAGCACCAACTTCCCCAATATAATTAAAGAATTGGCCATCTTTGTCCAACCGCATCTTAGAGCTCAAGTGCTCTAAGACCATCTCATCCGGATGCCAACAAATGCCAGTAGCATCCACAAAAGGACGAGCGCTAACAGGTAACTGTCTTAGCTTTTGGAAACCCACTTCATAACGGTAGGCCTAGGAAGCGGTATGTTCTCATGAGGTGGCTCATCAAGCGGAAGCTTACAATTCTCAAAAGTGTGACCAAAGAATTTACAACAAGTGCAAATATCAGGTTTCCACCTATATTTCACGTCGACGACATTAACATGACCATTTAAGCAAACTTTAATCTGAGCAAGAAGAGGTTTGTCGGGAGAAATTTCGATCAAAGCCTTAGCATAAACAAGATTCTTCCTAGCAACAATATTGGCATCGAAATATTTTAACTTACCAACATGATAAGGCAGTCAATTAAGACCAATGAGTGACTGTAAAGCAGAAGGTAAGTGGGTAAACTAGGTCCAAACAGGAAATGTTAGCCCTTGCTCTCTATCCTTATCAACATATGGACTCCTTATTGTAATAATAAATGGTTTACCTCCTATAATTGAAGGAGCTGCTTCCGAAATTCTCATTCTTTCCTCAACCAAAGAGAAATTCAAGTAATACATACCAAAAACAAGAGTTAAACGTAAACCTCCCTAGATTCTCCAAGCATTCCTACATGCCATATTCACGTTAACGGTCGGTGGATTAGAATCAAGAAAAAAAAACCCACTAGGTGATCCTTCCAAAATATTGTAGCTTCGTTAAAGACTTCAAGTGGCGGGAGAGAACCACCAATTCACACAGGAATGGTGAAGTCTAGGAGTATGTACACCCTAGAAATATTGGGAAGTGAAGAAAACAAAGAGCTTCACTTGGCCTTAGGAAAATCCTTATACTTGGCATTCATACGAACATGTGGCGTGCAACGATGAGAAACCAATTGTAGGAGCAACACTAACGTCACTTAACAAACCAATACCCACCAAACCACAATTAGACATCACAATGTTTCCATCTTGTTTTAACACAAGATTATCATGATTCACAACATCAACACCCAATCCAGATATATGGACATCTCCACTCACATTATCAGTGATACACACACCTGAGCAGTCTTGGCTAGGCCATGAGGTCGAAGCAGACGCTAGCATACAGGTGACCGGATATACACCCAAATTGGACGTATAAGGTACTGTTGTTGGAAGCGCAGAAAGCTCCTCAAGTAGAGAAACAATAAGGTTTGTTGGGGGAAGCCGGAGTAGGCACTTTGTCGGAGTCAGAGCCCACAGGCTCATCATCTGAAACTAGATCGAAGGATGAGTTAAAACAACCAGATCCATTCCTCAATTTGTGCTAGCGATCGAGTGAAGAAGTAGACCTAGTGTTGACGTCAAAAGTTGGGCAGCAGTGACAATCAACCCTCAATCGTGTGGAGATGCAGAAATAATAAAGAAAACGGGGAGCACACACAAATTTTTTATAGTGGTTCGGTACATACAGTGCCTACGTCCACTTTATATATATATTTCTTCTGCTTTTTATTACAAATACAATGGTTTTTCTGTTTGAAGAAAGAAGAGGAAATGACTATTTTATGAGTTAACTGTGAGAATCAGAAGTCTTGGGGAAGAACAGAGCATCTGAAAAAGGGTCTTTTTCCTCTTTGAGCTTTGGGATATTTATAGGCGGAGATGGCGGCTTGGGCTATTGTGACGTGGCCCGGCCTTTTCGGGAAAGCTTGGACACGTGGAGTCCATCCCTTGGTTAGAAAAGCGGTTGGAGGACCAATTCCACTATTCATAAATAGTATCCTCGGAAGTTGTGGCTTACGTGGCGTCCATAGTGAGGTGTATCAAAAGTAGAGCTTTGTCCGGGTATGGTTAACCACTTTTATTGCCTTGAAGTCGTGCTGAGCATTTGAATGGATCAACAAGATATTTCCATGCAGATCCGAGATATTTGGTCAATACGCTTGATATGGGAGCGATTCTCACGTTTGACTGGGAGAACGGTTCTTCTGACGCGAGTCATCAGATGATGAGAATTGGCTTTGGGCCAATATGCGACTATTCCGGGCCGAGTTTCCGCTAGGCTTCCTGAAGCATGATTTATCTGATTCGGTTGATTGCGCGTTTGGGCTTCGATCTGGGCCGTCGCGGCTTTCGCCAAAAAGAGGGTTAACACTTTACCTCTCAGAATGTATCTTCCTCGGTAGAAGGAGGTGTGTTCTGAAATATGAATCGAAGCACAATCGCTCGAGCAACTATAGTCGCGTCGGACCATATTAAGGCCAGAAATCCGACGGTCCCGATGTTGTATTAAGGCCAGAAACCGACAATCGGACTAGGTCGTATTAAGGCTGGAAAACTGACAACTATCGGGAATCGTATTAAGGCCGAGATGATGATCATCGTCTGCATGAGAATAAGTTCCTACAAAGACAAAATAAGCCACTCTTGTTCTAGAGGAGGCTGATGGGTCGAGCATTTTATTTCACTTGGCTTTGAGTAGTGGCGAGCATTATCCAAACTCGGCTTAGTGGCGAGCATTAACCATACTCGGCTTAGTGGCAAGCAATAACCATATTCGGCTTAGTGGACCATATTCAGCTTAGTGGCGAGCATTAACCATACTCGGCTTAGTGGCGAGCATTAACCGTACTCGGTTTAGTGGCGAGCATTAACCATACTCGGCTTAGTGGTGAGCATTAACCATACTCGGCATGGTGCACGTGTTTTTTATGCTCGACTCATGTTAAATTAGTATATCCAACGAGCAGTAAATGCTCATGGTGCAGATAAGAGGATGAGAATAATCCATACTCGGTTTATCGTACTCGGCTGGTGGAGTAGGTTTTTTTTTATAGAAATAGTGGTGGACTTTCGCACGGACCACATTAAAGAAAGAGGGCGAGCATGAGCCATGCTCAGCTTAGAGTTTCCAGACATGATCCATGTTCGCAAAAGAAAATTCATAGCAGCTAAAGAATTATTACAAAGAAAGGAAATTCTAAGAGGACAACAGTTGATTCCAGGGCATGCCTAGGAGCTAAATCCTAACCCCATACATGTGTACATCAAGGTATCCTTTTTATTGAAAGAATTACATTAAAATAAGAAAAGATCTAATTAATGATAATGCCGCGAGTGCTAGTTTCAGGGTCCTTTCCGTTCCTAGGAGCTCGAGGACCAACCCGAGGAGCTTGGACAACAGATCGCGGTGGCATGGTCGGGGCGCGATTCTTAACATACTCGGGAAGCTCCCCTCGCCTGACTCGATCCTCGATGAGATCGCGCAGATGTCGACATTCATCGGTGCTATATTCAGCTACGTTGTGGAATACACAATGTTTGCTGGAATCGAGTTCCATCTGGGTTGGTTCTCGTCGAGGTGGTCTCAGAGTAGGAAGCGACCCTCGTATGTCAAGGTAGATATCAAGCATAGAGGAATTGAGCTCGGTGAACTTGTCGTACTTATTTTCGTTTCAAGGTCGTACGTTGCGTTCATTCTTTCCTGACGCCTTTCCTCTTCCTTTATCCTGGTCCTTGCTGTTGAATGGACCTTGTTGTTTGGCTGCTAGGACCTCAAGGCTCTCCATCTCAATGTTGGCGTCTTCTTGTCGGAGGAATCGCTCGGCCTCAGAATAGAAGTCATCTATATCCTTGGGGGATCTCTAGTTAAAGAGATTGAGAATTCTGATCGGTTCTTAACTCCTACAATGGTGGCCATAAGTACCATCGATGGCTCGGGCCGATCGACTGACGCTACAACCGCATTGAATCTTTTGAGGAAGGATCTGAGCATCTCCCCTGATCGCTGGTTGATAGTAGATAGGAACATAACGCTCTTTGGCCGAGAGATATGTACTCTGAATTGCTCGATGAAGCGGGTGACCAGCGTGTTCCAGCTGCTGATCGACTCTATTATCAGCTGCCGAAACCGCATGTCAGCTATGTCTGTGAGAAAGAGAAGGAAGCATTTATCCATGACGTTGGTCGATGCGCCAAACACTTCCATATGTCGCATGTATTGCATGAGGTGGATGGTCGGATCAATTCGACCATTGTATGGTTCGATGGTCGGGAATTTGAAGTCCGGGGGGTTTCAGGAGTTTCTAATTTCCCTGGTAAAGGGGCTCCGATTGACATTGTCTCTATCTTGCTGTGAAGACATGCCCAGAGTGAAACATCGGATGATGCTTGCAAGCTGGCTTCCATCTCCGAGGAGTCGTTGCCATGAATTTAGCTCTGCATTTGGGAGAGCTACGGTGCGAGGATCTGGCAAAAGCATGCTCGGAAGGGCGGCCGTTGGCTGGGCTCGGCCTCCGAGAGTTGAGTGAAGGTGAGAGTGAGGATGAGCTTCGTTGAGTGGTTCTGGGAAGAATGGTCCCTCTTGAAGCTGAGGAGTATTGGATCGAGCCGTACCCATGACAGTGGGTCTAGGCTGATCCAGCATAGAATGTGATGTTCAAAGCTCAGGGTTGCCCCCGGTTGGAGCGAGGTTAGGATGGTCTACGGTAGCGTCATCTTCCGCCATGGCGAGGACCGGTATGGTAGGGTGATCTCCCTTGTTCGTAGGGAAGGCTGCACCAGCTCTTCGTTGAAGGGGAAGGGTGGTTAGAGTGGTCTGCGATAAGATTCCGGGCTGTAATGGGAATGACATTGATTCTGATGGGCCCGGTGGTCGCTCGACTGGCATGAGAGGTCAAGCTGTTTCCAAGAGTGGAGGCAAAGTGGTCAAACGACCTAGATCTTGATCACGGACCTCCTGAGAATCTGCTGCTGCAACTGCACTGGTCACTGGAAGTGATACTTCTGGCTGTGAATGGTTGGTTAGTGGGACCAAACTAGGATGAAATAAAGGTGTAGCCTGATCAGTGGCCTGATTCTGCGCAGACCGAAGATCAGTTGCTGCCCTTGCCCCGGTCGGTGGAGGAATTGATGTTGAAGCGTTCAATCCCATCTCCACTAAACCGAGAAGGTGATCCATCAACTGCTGCTGTCGTTCGAGGAGTTTACCTTGAGGTGTCATATGGTCTCTGAACTCGACCATGATTTTATCCGTGTCGTCCAGGGTAATAAGTCGAGACATATCTTCATCAGAGGAAGCTTTGTGCTTGCCTTCGAAGCATTGGTATCGGCTGTGTCGGTGTTCACGGGACGAGAGGGTGTTGTATCTTTCTTTCGCTTGTTCGCCATGGATTGAAATAAGCAGAAGGTCGTAGGCTTGTCCCCTTCCTGACGCGCCAAAGTGTTGACGTCAAAAGTTGAGCACTAGTGACAATCAACCCCTAATCGTGTGGAGAGCACATGAATAACGATTATAAGATGCAAAAATAATAAAGAAAATAGGGAGCACACACAAAAAATTTATAGTGGTTCGGAAAATACAGTGCCTACGTCCACTTTATGTATATATTTCTTCTATTTTTTATTACAAGTACAATGCTTTTTGTGTTTGAAGAAAGGAGAGGAAATGGCTATTTTATGAGTTAACTGTGAGAATCAGAAGTCTTGGAGAAGAATAGAGCCTCCAAAAAAGGGTCCTTTTCCTCTTTGAGCTTTGGGATATTTATAGGTGGAGATGATGGCTTGGGATATTGTGACGTGGCCCGGCCTTTTCGAGAAAGCTTGGACGCGTGGAGTCCATCTCTTGGTTAGAAAAGCGGCTGTAGGACTGATTCCACTATTCATAAATAGTATCATCGGAAGTTGTGGCTTACGTGGCATCTACAGTGAGGTGTATCAAAAGCAGAGCTTTGTCTGGATATGGTTGACCACTTTTATTGTCTTGAAAGTTGGTCTGAGCATTTGACTGGCTCAGCTAGATATTTCCTTGCAAATCCGAGATATTTGGTTGATACGCCCGATATGAGAGCGGTTCTCTCGGTCGACTGGAGAATGATTCTTCTGGAGCGAGTCATCAGTCGATGAGAATTGGCTTAAGCCAATATGCGACTATTCCGCGCCGAGCTTCTGCTAGGCTTCCTAAAGCATGATTTATCTTATTCGGCTGATTGCGCATTTGGGCTTCGATCTGGCCCGTCGCGGCTTTCGCCAAAAAGAGGTTTAACACCTAGGCTTGGATTTTTGATTCTTGGCCATGAGAAGTAAACGATTGGAGAAGAGGAGAGGCGAAAGAGAATGAAATCGTCCGGGAAGAGCTAACGAGGTGGGAGATATTGACGATGCAAGAAAATTCGCCTGGAAGAGGAGACCATTTTTAAACAAGTGCTAAGAAAATTTTGGGTATTCAATTTTTTAATTATTATTTGTAAATTGTAATTTTAATGGTTGTTTTAATCATTCTTAACCGATATTTGTAATTCTTCTCTTATTTTTTTCTATTTAAATAAACCACATATACTGCTTTTTATTTTAATTATTGTGTGCAATTTAACCTCAAACATCCATAGATGTATATAGCTGATTTTATTATTATTTTTAATCGTCGTATAACATTATATAAGTTATTAAATCAATTATTAAAGGGTATAACTGGAAATAAAATTTTAAAATTTTAGTCGGGTATGAAGAGCAAATAATGGGGTGCCAGTAGCCGGACTCGAAGATTGTTTTATTATTATAAATCATACTTTATCCATCAACATGACTACATTTCTATCCTTATTTTAATGTATTAATATTAATATTCATACGCATGAGATTTGCTATAGTTACTCGCTGGAGACCGATTGTATATAATACTTGCCACTGTTGTTGGCTCAAATGAATGAATGGGTCCCACAATAATATTAAAAAAAGATTAAACTTTACTAATTTATAATTAATCAACCAATAGCAGTGGGAGTATAATATGCAGTCGCTCTCAAGCGAGTGACTGTAGCAAATCTCTTCATACGCATATTGCAAATTACATGTGTAAGTTTTGTGTTCATAAATCAACTGAATATTTTCCAAATAAGACCGTCAATTTTCAAGTAAGGTTAGCTTATTCCAATTGAAGGGACCTAATTACACAATGAGAAATGAATAATGATAATCAATGCCTAAACATACAATTTCGTGCATAGGGATACACACAACACAAGAATGCAGTGGTTCTAAATAGTAAAAAGAAAAAAATGATTTGAAAAGAAATAATATAGAAATATCAAAATAAAACAATCTAACTAATATAAGAACATTTCATTTGAAGCTTGTCGTAGCAATTTCCTTAAAATTTTATCTGAAATCTCCCCAGGTACAACAAAAGACAAATTGCGTGAGATTATGATGGCTATGTCTGCTCTTTGGTACAAAGTTGCTTTGAATTTTTTTTTAAAATTTGGGCACTTATATACAAATTTGGAGAGTAAACCACATTATCGTGAAAAAGAGGTCCTATGCAATTGAACTCGTGACATCTTGTATCCTGCTCCTATGCTCTAGCCAGTTGGGACAACGATGCTTGTCTGCTTTGATTTTTATACAGAACGACAGATGAAGAAGATGAAGTGAAAATGATTGAAAAAAGAATGAGAATGTGATTAGATTCTTCCATTTTACAATGGTCCTTTCAACAGTTGTGCTTTTTCAAATGGTTGTGTCTCTTTGTTTGAATCAAGGTAGTTATTTTGCAATAGTCATTTTTGTTGGTAATTTGCAACGTTGTTTGCAACTGTTATAAATATTGCAAGAGCAATTTGCAATGTTTTAAAGTTGCATCCATTCAAACAGTAATTTGTAACAGTTTGTATTTATTGCAAAAAATAACATTCATTCAGATATGTTGTTTGAATCCATAATTGCAACCCATATAAGTGTACCTTCCGACCCGAATTGGTATGAAACGAGAAGCGCGCTCGTGTCAGACAATGATCATAGAGCTTCTTGCGCCCTAGCACAAAATTATTTGACCGTAACTACAAAAATATAGGTTAAGGGAAAATGATATATAAACAGGTTAATGTGGAACTTTAAATATCTCTTCATTCACCTCTTTTATGCATGGATCCCTAACAATCCTCATATAAATAATGATATATGCTTCCCCACACAATGGGAAATATCATATAGTACTTACAGAAAAACGCTATCGATAAGTAGATATTTCTCTATGAAATTCCCCCATTTAAAAATATCAGATATACTTGGCTAATCAGTGAATTATTTTTAATTAATGAATTATTTCATCTTGAGCCATCAATCGTTGATGTACAATCAAGCAATAAACTTTGCGAAGCATTGTTTTCCTTCATGTTCAATATCTTGGTTGTGTTCATTTTGGTCCTGAACATAGTTTGTTATTTGAGTGTTTTAGAGAATATAAGCCTTAATATTCTCATAAAGCCAACCCAGCTCAGACTAATATGATGATCATATCCATCTGCGATTACTTTGAATATACCCTTGATGTTTTTGAAGATATAGACATCACTAAAAGCATAGCATAAACAAATACTTCTATACGCATGTATTTTATTATTCATCATATAAGTAGGTAGAAATAACTTAGAATGCATTACTTCTTGAGTTATCCAGTACTGGTTTATGACATATCACTTTAAAATGGACTCAACTTTTGATTCAGAAAATGTCCATAGAAACTTTAGACCCGGTTAAAACTGGGTATTAGTAGAAAATAAAATCAATATTGAGCTACCTATCTACCTATCAGAATTCACAGCTAAAGGGACAAAATATATATAATAACAATAATGGTGCCAATTTTATTTCAAGACAAATATCATAAAACATAAATCATTACATATCAATTCCAAACATTTAGTGAGTACAATATAATGTATTAAGAATAGATAAATAGCAACAGCCACAAGCTCTACCCTTACCGTCTTCAAGTATTACCCTCATCGTCTTCTTTTTTAACTTGTATTGTTAAGAGGAGGCGGTCAGACAAATAAGTTCTGGTGAATGGAAATATTAATCCTCAAAATTTTAGGACTGGACCATTTAACATCTCAAGGTTGTATACAGAAAATAGTCTACTACTCAAACATGAAAATAGGCGGGCCCAACGACCACTTAATACCTAAATATGGGTCCCACGATCACTTAATACCCATGAGGTGAATCCAAAAATAACTTAGCACTTAAGGCGGATCTTATAACCACTTAATATCTTAGTCTCTAAGTATAATACATAACTCATCCTGAGTGTGTGTGATTATTATTGGAAAAGATAACCAAACTTTGCCATTTCTTTCTTTAGCTAAATTCAAAATTCTTAGAATTCGCATATTTAGTAAAATGACATCTTCTAGAAGCGGAAATCCTAGTCTTCCTATTGCCTTAGATTCAGGCAAAAAGGACGAAGATGGTGGCTAGAAAGAGGTGAAACAAAGGGGAAGGAAAAACTAATTTGATGCTAATATCAACGGAACAAGCTAGGGTACATGAAAATATGACAAAAAAACCAAATTTTTTTGTAAAGGAACACGGTCCTGGGAGATGGCTATTGCAGGTAACATGTTTATCAAGAATCGGGTCACCGGATTTGACATGCAAACAGATGATAATGATGGGGAATTTATTGATTTATACGATGTCATCAAGCGGAAGCTTACAATTCTCAAAAGTGTGACCAAAGAATTTACAACAAGCGCAAATATCAGGTTTCCACCTATATTTCACGTCAACGACATGAACATGACCATTTAAGCAAACTTTAATCTGAGCAAGAAGAGGTTTGTCGGGAAAAATTTCGGTCAAAGCCTTAGCATAAACAAGATTCTTCCTAGCAACAATATTGGCATCAAAACATTTTAACTTACCAATATGATAAGATAGTTAGTTAAGACCAATGAGTGACTGTAAAGCAGAAGGTAAGTGGGTAAACTAGGTCCAAACAGGAAATGTTGGCCCTTGCTCTCTATCCCTATCAACGTATGGACTCCATGTCTTAATAATAAATGGTTTACCTCATATAATTGAAGGATCTGCTTCCAAAATTCTCTTTCTTACCTCAACCGAAGAGAAATTCAAGTAATACATACCAAAAACAAGAGTTAAGCGTAAACCTCCCTAGATTCTCCAAGCATTCCTACATGCCATATTCACATTAACGGTCGGTGGATTAAAATCAAGAAAGAAACCTCATTAGGTGATCCTTCCAAAATATTGTAGCTTCATTAAGTACTTCATGTGGCGGGAGAGAACCACCAATTGACACAGGAATGGTGAAGTCTAAGGGTGTGTACACCCTAGCAATATTGGGAAGTGAAGAAAACAAAGAGCTTCCCTTGGCCTTTAGAGAAGCCGTATCCTTGGCATTCATACGTGTGCAATGATGAGAAACACCAATTGTAGCAGCCACACTAACGTCACTCGACAAAGCAGTACCCACCAACCAAACCACAATTAAACATCACAGCATTTCCATCTCGTTTTAACACAAGATCATCATGATTCACAACATCAACACCCAATCCAGATGTAGGGACATCTCCACTTACATTGTCAGTGATACACACCTGAGCAGTCTTGGCTAGGCCATGAGGTCGAAGCAGACGCTAGCATGGAGGTGATCGGAGATACACCCAAATTGGACGAAGAAGGTACCGTCGTTGGCAGCGCGGAAAGCTCCTCAAGTAGAGAAACAATAAGGTTTGTTGGGGGAAGCCGGAGTAGGCACTTTGTCGGAGTCAGAGCCCACAAGCTCTTCGTCTGAAACTAGATCGGAGGATGAGTTAAAACGACCAGATCCGGTCCTCAATTTGGGCGAGCGATCGAGTGAAGCAGTATACCTAGGCTTGGATTTTTGATTCTTGGCCATGAGAAGTAAACGAGTTGGACATGAGGAGAGGCGAAAGAGAATGAAATCGTCCGGGAAGAGCTAACGAGGTGGGAGAGATTGACAATGCAAGAAAATTCGCCTAGAAGAGGAGACCATTTTTAAACAAGTGCTAAGAAGATTTTGGGTCTTCAATTTTTTAATTATTATTTATAAATTGTAATTTTAATGGTTGTCTTAATCATTCTTAACCACTGTATGTAATTCTTGTCTTTTTTTTAAATAAACCACGTATGTTGTTTTTTTATTTTAACTGGCATAATCGTACAACGGTGGAAAAACCGACCGTTTAACTATATAATTTAAAAAAAATGTATTTTTAAATTAATCGACAATAACATAGTTGATTTAAGAACTTATTATATTTTTTAATTTTATTGCATTTTCAAATTAATCTATTTAGACATATCAAATAATATTGTAGTAAATATAAGATACTAATGGTAGATCTGAAGTAAATCTGAAATATAACGAATATTTTGAAGAAATCTTGGATCGGAATTTGAGTTGCTAAAAATATTAAAGGAAACAACTCTGGAAAAAAGCATTATTTTAACGTTGTAAAAAATAAATTTTGGACAATGATAGTAAGCAAAACCCTTTAATTGTCAAATACTCTATTATTAAAGCATACTTTAATGCTCTAGTAGCTACACATTTTACTAAATCGTACGTTATAGTTAAATGTCTAATTTTAGAATTCCTATCAGTGCTAAAATTATAATAAAGATATCAAATACTCTACGTGCTCATATTGTGAAATTGTAAATAATATACTATGCCTAAAAAAAAATAGTGTGCGTGTCCGCATGCGTATGCATTTCAAATATAAATATTCCAGTAGTGTTGTTGAAGGAGCCTCTATCAACATTCTCACATGGCAATGGAAAACCAAATGATTGAACAAACAAAAAATTCAGTATAAAGAATTAATACATTGAAATCAAAAAATAGAAAAGAAGCATGAAATGTAACTTAAAAATAAAATTTATAAATAGTGAATCTCTTTAGAATTATTTATCCTGATTCCAATGTTTAAGACAATTCTTCCTATAGTAGTTCAAAAAATAATGATAAAAGAATCAGAATAACAATAACTTACAACTCAGGTTTACAATGATGCAGCCAAGTTTAAAGTAGAAGGAGAAATGAAAATTTAACCAACCTTGTTTATATATCATTTTTCATTTTAACTTAATAAAAACAAAATCTAAACTTACGAAGGGGCTCATTTCAAGTGGCAAAGTACCACTGAAGCGACCAAATTACTACTTGTTTACAACAAGATCTTAACAAAAGCATATTCTAAAGAAAAAAGATCTGATAAGTACAAACATGCAAGTGCCCAATTCAATTCAAATATACTACATCAACCTATCAATCCGAAGTGCAGCAAAATCGTATATAACAGTACAAGTAGAAGATATAAATATAAAATTAGTATCATAACAGTAACAACACATGGTTACCAACATAAATAAATTATACAATAAAAATAATCAGTAAAATAGCAGTTGACTATGATATTACAAATGAATTATAACCATCTTGCGTATCTTAGAGAAACTCATAAACAGGTTTCTCCCCATAATAAACCAAAATAATAATCATATCACATCATTACTACATAAAACAAAGCATTATACAATAATAAAGGGGAAAACAGCGGCATTAAAACGTCTTTTATTGCACATCCATATGACCAGCATCAACTAAGACCATCTCCTTCTTGACCACTGCCAAATTAGCAAGAACTGCCATCTTTGCTGGCTTTATAATCCCACCTTTCGCCTTCCACTTCAATGTATCCATTGCCTTACTTATGTCCCCCTTCAACCTATCTGCCTCTCCATGCCTAAAATACCACACTGACCTTCTAATCTTGCCCAACGTACTCAACCGTCTCTTCCGGAATATCATGAATCGTGCTGGGTCTTCATGGTGGCCACCACGAAACTCTGTGGTTAATATGTATATAAAATTTCACTTGTAGAATTCTTGAATTAAAAAACTTGACACCTGATGAATTAGGTGCATATGAGGAATGAACAACTTTTGTGCAAAAGGAGAATGCATAACTAGATTTACGGAGATTTCAATTTAGTAGCACAGACAAACAACATGGAAAGTAACAAACTAACATTACTTGAAATACCTAAAGCATGCTTCAAGCAGTACATAAAGTAAAAAACTAGTATTAATGCAAATACTTAAAGCATACTTTAGACATGGGTGCGGATCACCTAGACCAAATGGGCCAAAGACGGAAAGCCAAATTAAAGGATGAGATTTTGAAAGAATATTGGAAAAAAACATACTCTAAAAGATAAACGATTTTTTTTTTGTATAAATGTAGATGTTTTGATTGTCTTGCCTCAGGGAATAGGGGCCATTCGACCCAGGCGACCTCACCTTTTAGAGGTTGTAGGAGTGTACATTTACTGTAAAACAAAAACAATGTATTGCTTCTGAACAAAATCAATATAATTGGTTGGCATGTACATACAATAGCATATACAGCAAGTAATCCAGTTGCTGACTACCTATTCACAGGTCTTTAATCCTATGGTAAAAAGAAATCAACAGTCCATGGTCAAACGGAAAAATGATGAGCAAATAATAGTAACTGTAACTAAGTATACCAATATTAAGAAGAGAAAAGGCATAAAGATTAGTTGGAGCAATTCATGATACATTTCCATATTCGAAAGAATCAAAACAAATGTAAAGGTATGTGATATTTAATGGACAATAATTAACCAAATCAAATTAAAATATAAAAAAATTGCATGTTAAGGACATGTATTTAGGTGTGATGCCCCATTAGAGTATACTTGAACTACAAATATACTTTGCTATCCACCATGGTTGGATGGAACAAAAAATTATATGACAAAATATGCATATCATTTGAGCTGTAATAAAAAAAATCATTTTTTTTCCTTTCATTCTACTCGTTATTTTACATATTTTGGAGAAAATATAAAACAAAATATGCATAATGAGATTAACGCAGCAACGATAATCAAATATACTGAATAATATACAATCCCTTGTAGACTTGCCTAGGGGTGGCAATTAGACCTGACCCGATGGACCCGGACCCAACCTAGCGGGTCTCGGTTCTAGGCGGGTCGGTTTTGTCGGGTACATTTCAAAAATCTGGACCCGACCCGACCTGAGCTTCGGTTCGGGTCGGGTCGGTTCGGGTCCGACTGAAAAATAACACTAAAAATACATATATTTCAATGTTTATTGGTCGGGTCTATGCGGGTCGGGTTTGATCGGCTCTTAATGGTATTTTTCATCACCTAAACCCGACCCGAGACCCATCGGGTTCGGTTCGGGTCGGTTCGGGTTTTCGGTTCCCGGTTCTAATTGCCAGCCCTAGACTTGCCTTCACTAATACTAAAGTTTTTCATGCTAGTATTTGTTATATTCTTAATTGGAAAACCTTCATCGATAAACTTGCCGGTTTGCATGACCAATCCCAAATATAGGTAAACATGTGTTCAAATTTGCATAAATACTGGTAAACATGTGTTGTTTAAAAATTCAATTTCGCACTAAGAATTTGCACCAAGACGGCTTCATATTCCATTTAGTTGCCAAGAAAATGCATTTTTATCCCAAATAAATATATATTTCATGGACAGAGATAAAAATTCATTCCAAAATTGTGTTGCTAAATACTAATCATTATGATGTTGATTCTTTCATGCCGACTTGCCACATTCGCCTATTCCGAATATCACGTGGATTACCTACGTCTAGCTTCTAGCTACTTATAGAATCGTTGTTATGGCAAAAGGAAAATGAAATGGTACTTTTCAGTACTTTGTTTTTGCAACTTGTTAATTAGATTTAAATGGTAGCACAAATCAACATCGTGGTTTGTTAATATTAACTTATAGTACACAAATCCAAGATAACATCATCAAGGTAAAAGAAGCCTAAATGCGATCAATATTAAAACATACATATAAAAAAGACGAACCTACAGTATTTTGAAGGCAGCTTTAGGTTTGCAATAACATGGGCTGTAATAACATATATTTCACAAAATTTTCTGCCATGGTTCATCATGAAGAAGCTTAAATGACAGATCATCATCTATACCGATCGATGGCCAAGTAAAATTTAATGAGTAAAAAATAGAGATTTTAATTTTTAGGAATCAGTAAACCATCCAGATTCTCTAATTAAAATCACTTTTCCTATATCGAAACATTCCCATTCATCATCAATGATAAGATCAGAAAGATATATTAATTAAATATTACAATGTGAAATTCCAAAGAAATTACCAGAGCATGATGAGTAGTCGAGATCCAACATAGGGGGAAGTGGATTATTCTGAGAAGAGACCATAGAAATGTTGTGATCAATGGGGATACACAGATCTATACAATAAGAGGAACAATGACTAGATTTTCATAAGAGTCATCCTGCTATCAACATATTGAAAGGTTTGAAGTAATAAAAGAGTTATAGAGGCTTTTACAGTAAAAAGATTTATTAAGCAAGTAGGCATTTGAATCGCTATTGTGCTATAAAAATACATATTTGATGCATGCTAATGATACACAAGTAAGTAGGCACTTATATTGGATGCTTACTAATGAACTGTCTAAAGAATATAAGCCAAAAAAAAAACTCATACCATTCGCTTTAGCCTTAAATATCATAACAAACACAAACCAGTTCAAATGCATCACATCAAACATTAATGCAATATGCCAATGATAAATTATAGAAAGAAAACCCACATCAAAACCTATGGTAACTGGTAAGATCCTTGCAGCTTTAAAATAGCAAACTTGGAAAACTCAGAATATCCATACCTTTCATTTCAAGAACCCTTCAATTAAACCCTTAAAATTCTCCAACTCCATCGTCTCACACTTAATCTCATAGATTTACCAGCAACATTTGAGAGTTGAAATAATGAGATCTGAGCAAGGATTCGATGGCTCAGAGATCTAATCCCTCGTAGATTTACCAACGATAGTTGAGAATTGAAATAATGCGATCTGAGCAAGGATTCCATGGGTTTCTGTTAACACCCCGTTAATTGCTCTTCGCCCCCCACTAACTAGAAAATGAAATATGCACCCTACCATTTGCTCTCCCCACCCCGTTTAATCCTAAATGCCCTTATTGCATTTTATTTCAGCGTCGATTCATTTGAACAATATCATATCATCTATATTAATGATTTATTTATTTACTGTTTAGATCTTTGCAATTTCTGCATACTACTAACATACTCGATCTCAAAATGCATAATGATATACATCATTGATAGTACCATTTTTTAATTTTTAATAATTGTTTTAATTTTTTTTATCATTATTTGTAATTTCTATCATTTTTTATAAAGCTTATGTACAATGCTGATTTCAAATTTAAGTATAGTTTGCAATTCAGCATCGAACACCCATATATATAGTTGGAATTATTATTTTCTAATCATTTTGCAATATTAGACAAGCTATCTAATCGGCTGTTAAAGAGCAATTTTGAAAATGAAAAATTAAAATTTTAATCGGAGCGTGAAGAGCAAACAATGGGGTGCGAATAGCCAGACCCGAGATCTAATCCCTCATAGATTTACCAGCGACAGTTGAGAATTGAAATAATGAGATCTGAGAAAGGATTCGATGGGTTTGAGATCTAATCCATTTAGGTAGGAGCGATGGGTTAATTTAGGGTTCGATCAGTTAGATTTTTTGAGATGAATTAATCGAGAAACGGATTTTAAACGAGATTGTAGAGATATTTACAGAGAGAATGTCGGGAAGACGAAAGCAAGCAAAAGAAAAGTGCGGAGTTTATTTTCCTATAATTTTGTTCCGTGTAAAATTGGAATGGACAAAATTGATTTAGGCTCTCTTACAGTAGGGAAACCTCCCTAACGATCTGTTTGATTAGGCAAATTCTATTCAAACCTCTTAATTTGCTGATGCCCCCCTCCTTTTTCACTTTTTCATATGTCAAAAATACCCCTCCTCTTTCATTGAATGTCTTCTTTTTTCTCCTCACTCTCTCAAAATCCTAACTAACTCAAAAATCCTAATTTTTGCAATCTTCAATCAAAGATCTTGAAATTTTTGGATTCTAATCAAGTGGAATGGATACTAATGAGGATATAGCACTTCTACGAGATAGAGAATAGGTAAAAACTATGTTTTTAATCAAATTTCGTCAATAATTAATCTGTAGGCCGTAGAAAAAATCGTAGGGCTCGATTGAAAACCACGTTGAAGAAATACGTGAATGGTAAACAAACCACATTAAAGGCAAGCATGTTTTTTGAACGTTCCACGCAGTGTTTGTACATGGTACACATGATAACCACTGGTTCAGGGTCCGCGGTTTTGTGGTTAACCATGTTGTTTTTTATGTTATTTACGGTAATGTTTGTTTTTCACCTTTGACTTGAGTTATATTGTTGATTTCAGGATGTCGATTACTCGTCTGATGTAGACATGAATAATGAAATGTTGATGGACTACAGCAATGAATTTACAACGTTTGATGTAACGTTTTTATGCTTTCGATGATTGTTTTGGTATAATAAGTTTGCATTTTGATATGCTCTTTTTTCTTCTTCAGATTTATCCATCTCGGCAACAGCTAGTTGATTGGGTTCGTAACACCTGTAAACGTCTCGGTTTCGTCATAATAATTGTTAAATCGGACACTGGTGCATCAACTAAGAAACCGAAAGTAGTATTTGGTTGCGAACGTAGTGGTGTGTATACTAGAAAAAAAGTTAAAGACCCTGAGAACTATAGATTGACGGGTACCAAAAAATGCGATTGTCCGTTCAGGCTTAATGGAGTGAAACTTCCATTGGTGGACAATTGGCGTTTGGTAGTTGTTAATGGAATGCATAACCATTCGGGACTAAAACATAGTGAAGGTCATTCATATGTGTAACACCCCACCTCCGCTAGGGTCACTCACAAAGGGAATGCACTAGCTTTGGTGAAGCATTATCGAGGTAAACATGCACAGAAATATTACAAGACAGAACATATATGAAACAGCGGAAGTAAAACAAATTTTATTACCTTATAAAATAAGGTCTAAAGCCTTTTACATTAGAATACATCAAAACCTGTCTTGCAATAGTAAAGAAGAATAAAACCATTTCATAAATTATTCCCAAGTAAAACAGTAAAGTAGCCATAGCCAAGAAAAGTCCAAGCCATGCGTGATGACCTTCAAGCAGAAGAAGTCCGAACTAGATAACAGTGTTTCCTCCCTGAAACCTGGGGGGAAAACGGAAGACAAAGAGGCGAAACAAAACGGGGTCAGTCATAAAGACTGGTAAGTCCTATCTACTTCCAGTATAAAAACAGGTAAAGGTAACATGACATGCATAAACTGAAAGTAAACATAAGGATGACTACAAGATAGATAAACTAAACCAGGGTAACAGGCTGAACTACTGTAGCAAGGTAACTAAGATATCATGATAAACTACGGTGTCATGATAAATCAAGGTATCACATCATCAGGTTTCTATCAAGTATACTATCCCAAGGTATCTATCCTGTA
Organism: Allium sativum; assembly: GCA_030737875.1. Taxonomy (NCBI): domain Eukaryota; kingdom Viridiplantae; phylum Streptophyta; class Magnoliopsida; order Asparagales; family Amaryllidaceae; genus Allium; species Allium sativum. The sequence goes on from CM060912.1 coordinate 16,034,219, forward strand.
CACCATCCCATGGTGTCTATCACGTATACCATCCCAGGGTATTTATCATGTATATTTGCTCTGCACCTCTCGTACTAGTATCCCAACCCGCGTCATGTGTCAACTATGAATGTCCCTTGGCCAATGTCATGTAATGGTCCATGTCAACCTAATATATATAGCATATGTAGGCTTTCCCAACTCGTATGTTTCTTTCCATGTATAAGTTCAGTCCTTTGCCGTAGGCCATATGGGCTTTCCCATGTGAACGTTTTATCCTTGAGGTTATTTTGGACTGCTACCCTTGATCTGGTTATGTTTTCTTACCATGAACTATCGCGTGTTCACTTAGGATTTATGTCACCTAGGACCACTAGGGATTATACTACCTAATGAACGTTTCCGTGTCTCGGTTTGGGTTCAGCCACCTAGGGCCACTAGGGATTATGCCACCCGTCAACCGCGCCTTTATCCCGCGTATGTATCGTTAATCGTTTTCCATGTCTAGACGCACATGTTCTCAATGTGCCATCCGAGTTCCGTGCCAGGGCAAATCAAGAAATACGAAACTCGGTCGGGAGGTTTAAGTCGTCCGCTGATGCAGATTATCAAGGTCTATTTTTGTACCCGTGGCTATGGTCCCACATGACCCCTCCCTCAACTACTGAAAGGCAATCCAAGAAAAATCGTGTATGAGAACTACATCCCGGCCCCACTATAGCCCCACTTTCCTATGGGCCAACCTCACCCATGACTCGATAGCAAGAACATGGTCTGTTGGGAGTTCTCTGCCTTTCCGTTCGTACACGATTGACTAAAGATGGTAGGTAGTCGGCAACGTGCTATCCAGGGCAAAATCAAGTATCGTCGACTCCACGCTAATCCATCCCAGTCTTTAGGTCGCTCGCATAGCAACCAAGGCATACTCTTGGCTCTTCTATCGCAGGCCTTAACCTCTGTGAGGCCGGGTTTCATGGACCACATGCCACCTCACAGAGGTATACCAAGAGTACCCTCACGTCTCCCGAAGCTACCGCTTCGTCACCCAGTTCGTTGGAGTCTTTATCCAAATCGGATAATTTGCTCCTCCTCGTGTGTTTAAGCGATGTTACCATATCGGGTTGCTCATCCATTCATGAACTAGTCCCATGTCCTTGGCTAAGAATTATTACTTAGTTATACTTAACTAAGTTTTACCACTTAGCTTCTTTTCCCCGTTACCCTTGATTAACGACGATTTTCTACCTAGTTCCTCTAACTAGGGTTTTGTCTATTGGGTTAGGTGTTGTTATTCAGGTTCATGACTTGGCCCACCTACGAATCATGTCAAGATTGGCTAAGTTTTTAAGTTCAAGGTTTAGCCCTACAAGTTGGTTAAGTGTACTAAGAAGCCCATGACTTAACCCTATCAAGTCAAATTGGTTAAGTATTTATTTGTCTTAGCCCTATCAGATTATCATGTTAGATTGATTAAGCATAGATTATCTTAATCCCATCAGATTATCGAGTCGGATTGGTTAAGTATAGGTTAACTTAACCCCATCCACTAATCGTATTACAATGGTTAAGCCTAATTTAAAAGGTCTTGTGACTTAACCCTACCAGGTCCACATATTAGATTGGTTAAGTGTAGGTTACTTAACCTCATCAAATCATCATGTATAATTGGTTAAGTATAAGTTACTTAACCCCATTAAATTATCATGTTAAGTTGGTTAAGTATTGGTTACTTAACCTCATTGAATTACCAGATTTAGATTGGTTAAGTGTTTAACTTAACCCCATCGAATTACCGTGCTTAGATTAGTTAAGTGAAGGTTACTTAACCCCATCTAATTACCGTGTTTAGATTAGTTAAGTCTAAGTTACTTAACCCCACCTAATTACTAAGTCGGATTAGTTAAGTGTAAATCACTTAACCCCATCGAATTTACCGTGTTAGATTAGTTAAGTATGAATTACTTAACCCCATCTAATTACCGTTTTTAGATTAGTCAAGTGTAGGTTACCTAACCCCATCCCCTAATTGTCTTATATGGTTAAGTGTCATTAAGGAACCAAGTCCGATTTAACTTAACCTATCCATTCGTGTCATATCGGTTAAGTGTCATTAATCAAAATTACTTAACCTTTTCATGTGGCATTAATTAGATTAATGCACCTCAACCTCTCACATTAGACTTTGTTGTGGTTACTAGTTAAGCCGGGCGGGTCCGGGTAGATTTACACCACAACCTAGTCTAACCTCGGGTTTCAAGTGCTACATGACCAACTACCCACATTGGGTCCTATTGTTTGTAGCCACTAGTTAAGCCGGGCGGGTCCGGGTAGATTTATGATACAAACTCAACCCAACCTCGAGTTGGCCACTTTCATGTTTGGTCTAGTGTCTTATTACACTAACAACCTACCCATGTCTAGTTCAAGTTCAATGTTTTCCCCACGTGTCATAACCATATTTAAATGTATCATGAATGTCATGTTCTCATGTAAACCCCATGTCAAGTTTTTCATGTCATACGCACGTTTTTCCTAAGCTACCCAAACGTATTCCCAACCCAAGTGGAAGCGAGTCACATAGTAGGGTATTATGCCAACATATTGACCACAAACATGCATAGTATCATAAGGGGATTTGGCCACAAACATGCATAGTATCATAAGGGAATTTGGCCACAAATATGCATAGTATCATAAGTGAATTTGGCCACAAACATGCATAACATTCTAAGGTAATTTGGCCACAAACATGCATAGCATTCTAAGGTAATTTGGCCTCAAACATGCATAAGCCCCAAAGTCAAGTCTTTGCCCATGTTTCACAAGTCAAGTGGTTCCCAAAGGTTCATGCTAACATTTCATAGATAAAGATTCAAACTTGCAAGATATACTAGGTTAAACATAACATGAATGGCATGATTAAGTCGCTACAACTTAGCCCAAGGTCATAGATCATAGAAAAGGGGAAAATTTAGGTTCACATAAGCTAGCATACTTATGTTTCGTCACATTTTATCCCATGTCACATTAGAACCACCGTTAGAATCTATAAGTAGCTAGAACTTACATAGCGAGGCTTAGGGAAGGATTATGCATCGTCGTGATGAAGAAAGGTGGCTCCTTTGATGAAGAACCGTCATAAAATCGCCGTAGCAACGTTGATCGAGCCTCGATTTGGTGTAGCAAGCTTGCACCTTTCGATTCAGATCCGATTTGCATGCATAGTCTCTTGGAGTTGGAGATGGAGGCCATGATCACTTGGCATTTGGGCAGCACTTCGTGGCATGAGAGAGTTTGAGTGATTTAGGTTAGGGGGTTAGGGTCTTTTTATAGAGTTTAGGAGCATTTTAGGCCATAGGATTAACCCTAGATCGAATCCAAGCCATCCAAAATCGTCACAAGCCTCCAAAACCGAGCCATCATGACAAGCAGGTGCACCAGGTCGGGGTTCTATAGGGGGGGTCGACCCAGGGGTCGACCCCCTGGAGGGGGGTCGACCCCTGGGTCGACACCCATGTCGACCCCTTGGAGGGGGGGTCGACACCCATGTCGACATGGGTGTCGACACCCTGTGTGTCTGGCGGGAATTTTCCCGCCTTCTCTTCTTGGGCTGAATTCAAATCTGTTTTCGGATTTGAATTTTCGTTAAACTTCGCGAGGCCATATCTCGGTCATACGGACTCCGATTTACGAAATTTCGGACTCTATTTCGCGTATTTTTCCGAGACGAACGCAATGGCGCAACCCGTTTATCCTGATTTAGATTTTATAATTTAATTCTGTCTTGATTCTTGTCTTAACACGTTGTTTGAAATTCGGGTTGTTACATTCTACCCTCCTTTTAGGATTTCGTCCCCGAAATCTCCAAGTTAGGAAGAACGTATCCTACCATCCATCATCCATCTACTCAAAACATCATCCACAAACAACCATGATCCTTAAAAGGCTTCTAATGCTTTATGAACACATGCAAGAAAGTGTGTGTATATGTTCCTTAGCTAATGCTAATGATCAGGCCTGAATGATCTTCTAATGCAAAATATGTTTAGTGCCATGAATCCAACATGTATGCAAATAGTCCTAGCCATATAAATGCTATATGTGTGCACAACCATTCATTCTTATGCAACATCCGCATGATAACACATTCAATTTCATCCATAAACAGGTATAAATACTCATGCATATGCAATATGAAATGTGAGTGCGTCGATCTAGTATCTAATGTGTATTCGCGCATCCACGAGCAACCACTTGCAACCATTTGCAACCATATCAATCATAACATGTTTCAAACACATGTTTACATCCATAGGATTCTGCCTAAGGTTCTCACGATAGGATCGAGGAGATAAACAAGGTAAACTCCCTATGGGGTTTGCAACAGAAACAGGACCGAGAGGATATTCACCAAAAGATAACATGCGAGCAAGCTCTACAGGAAAAACCAGGGATCAAGGATACACTCTTTAAAAAGAGGTACGATGCGCGTGTCTAGCCTTACGTCTTCTAAGTCGCGTTTCCTTGAGCTTAATTCCTCGGTGCCTTGACCATCTTCTTAACTCCATGACCTCGTAGCTCCTTGATTCCTATTTCCAAGACATGAGTTAGAACTTATTTCATTGTCACCTCTTATTCCACTTTCACTTATCCTTTTCCTAGTATACTTGGCTCAAACGTATCCACTTACTCATGCAAGCTCTCCAAAATTCACTAGGGAATTCTGGATCTCGTATGCCGATGCCAATCCATGTTGCCAAGTGTACTTACTAGGATGATCCCCATAACTCATGCATAAGCGAAACGAACCATCCGACTTAGCGGCGAATTCTACTCGAATGGATTACCAACAACTGCATCATGAGATTCTAGGTAACTAGCCATGACAGAACCTAGAAGGTTACACGAGACTTCGAGGGTATTACCAAAGGAAGTCAAGAGTCTAACTACCCTCCTTTCAAAACCGAGAATGGCACCCCTTATTGGATGACCACTTTATACCTGGAATCCATCCACGGTCTTGAAACATAGGCATTCTGAAATCCAAACAAGTCATAAAAAAAATGGACTGATCGTCCAACAAGATTTGGGACAAAAATGGGATATTCTATCATGCTAGTACTAAGGTGCAGAGACTCAACTATCGAGGCAGACTTAAATGATGCGATGATCAAAACAAAGTTTGGACGGAATGATAGAAAAGAAAGGCTAAGCCTTTAACAGAAACGGTACCATCCTCCTTAGGTACGTTATTGAGGGCATACGATTGCCTTCTTGTTGATCTCGTCCTTATCTTCCTTTGTGGATCAAGCCATACCAACAAGTTGCTTATTCTTAAGCTTGTATCCTTTATCCCTTCTTATAACTTCAGTAACAGGTCTCTCGAGGACTTCCTCCATCGTACGGGAAAACACTTACGTAGCTAGACAAGGATTAGTCACAGTTAAAACTACTGTGACTACAGATGGAGGAAAGAAAGGAAAAGAGATTCAATCAAGGAAACAAAGGATAGTGCTAATGGATTTTGGGGAATAGCCTTTAAAAACTTTTCTTGAAAAATGCTTCTTTGTAAAACGGTTTCTCAAATAGTTTTCAGAAGGTTTTAAAAACTTTTGCCCAGTCTGGTAACCTTCTGCTCTGATACCAAATGTAACACCCCACCTCCGCTAGGGTCACTCACAAAGAGAATGCACTAGGTTTGGTGAAGCATTATCGAGGTAAACATGCACAGAAATATTACAAGACAGAACATATATAAAACAACGGAAGTAAAACAAATTTTATTACCTTATATAATAAGGTCTAAAGCCTTTTACATTAGAATACATCAAAACCTGTCTTGCAATAGTAAAGAAGCATAAAACCATTTCATAAATTATTCCCCAAGTAAAACAGTAAAGTAGCCATAGCCAAGAAAAGTCCAAGCCATGCGTGATGACCTTCAAGCAGAAGAAGTCCGAACTAGATAACAGTGTTTCCTCCCTGAAACCTGGGGGGGAAATGGAAGACAAAGAGGCAAAACAAAACGGGGTCAGTCATAAAGACTGGTAAGTCCTATCTACTTCCAGTATAAAAACAGGTAAAGGTAACATGACATGCATAAACTGAAAGTAAACATAAGGATGACTACAAGATAGATAAACTAAACCAGGGTAACAGGCTGAACTACTGTAGCAAGGTAACTAAGATATCATGATAAACTACGGTGTCATGATAAATCAAGGTATCACATCGTCAGGTTTCTATCAAGTATACTATCCCAAGGTATCTATCCTGTATACCATCCCATGGTGTCTATCACGTATACCATCCCAGGGTATTTATCATGTATATTTGCTCTGCACCTCTCGTACTAGTATCCCAACCCGCGTCATGTGTCAACTATGAATGTCCCTTGGCCAATGTCATGTCATGGTCCATGTCAACCTAATATATATAGCATATGTAGGTTTTCCCAACTCGTATGTTTCTTTCCATGTATAAGTTCAGTCCTTTGCCGTAGGCCATACGGGCTTTCCCATGTGAACGTTTTATCCTTGAGGTTATTTTGGACTGCTACCCTTGATCTGGTTATGTTTTCTTACCATGAACTATCGCGTGTTCACTTAGGATTTATGTCACCTAGGACCACTAGGGATTATACTACCTAATGAACGTTTCCGTGTCTCGGTTTGGGTTCAGCCACCTAGGGCCACTAGGGATTATGCCACCCGTCAACCGCGCCCTTTATCCCGCGTATGTATCGTGAATCGTTTTCCATGTCTAGACGCACATGTTTTCAATGTGCCATCCGAGTTCCGTGCCAGGGCAAATCAAGAAATACGGAACTCGGTCGGGAGCTTTAAGTCGTCTGCTGATGCAGATTATCAAGGTCTGTTTTTGTACCCGTGGCTATGGTCCCACGTGACCCCTCCCTCAACTACTGAAAGGCAATCCAAGAAAAATCATGTATGAGAACTACATCCCGACCCCACTATAGCCCCACTTTCCTATGGGCCAACCTCACCCATGACTCGATAGCAAGAACATGGTCTGTTGGGAGTTCTCTGCCTTTCCGTTCGTACACGATTGACTATAGATGGTAGGTAATCGGCGACGTGCTATCCAGGGAAAAATCAAGTATCGTCGACTCCACGCTAATCCATCCCAGTCTTTAGGTCGCTCGCATAGCAACCAAGGCATACTCTTGGCTCTTCTATCGCAGACCTTAACCTCTGTGAGGCCGGGTTTCATGGACCACCTGCCACCTCACAGAGGGATACCAAGAGTACCCTCACGTCTCCCGAAGCTACCGCTTCGTCACCCAGTTCGTTGGAGCCTTTATCCAAATCGGATAATTTGCTCCTCCTCGTGTGTTTAAGCGATGATACCATATCGGGTTGCTCATCCATTCATGAACTAGTCCCATGTCCTTGGCAAAGAATTATTACTTAGTTATACTTAACTAAGGTTTACCACTTAGCTTCTTTTCCCCGTTACCCTTGATTAACCACGATTTTCTACCTAGTTCCTCTAACTAGGGTTTTGTCTATTGGGTTAGGTGTTGTTATTCAGGTTCATGACTTGGCCCACCTACGAATCATGTCAAGATTGGCTAAGTTTTAAGTTCAAGGTTTAGCCCTACAAGTTGGTTAAGTGTACTAAGAAGCACATGACTTAACCCTATCAAGTCAAATTGGTTAAGTATTTATTTTTCTTAGCCCTATCAGATTATCATGTTAGATTGATTAAGCATAGATTATCTTAATCCCATCAGATTATCGAGTCGGATTGGTTAAGTATAGGTTAACTTAACCCCATCCACTAATCGTATTACAATGGTTAAGCCTAATTTAAAAGGTCTTGTGACTTAACCCTACCAGGTCCACATATTAGATTGGTTAAGTGTAGGTTACTTAACCTCATCAAATCATCATGTATAATTGGTTAAGTATAAGTTACTTAACCCCATTAAATTATCATGTTAAGTTGGTTAAGTATTGGTTACTTAACCTCATTGAATTACCAGGTTTAGATTGGTTAAGTGTTTAACTTAACCCCATCGAATTACCGTGCTTAGATTAGTTAAGTGAAGGTTACTTAACCCCATCTAATTACCGTGTTTAGATTAGTTAAGTCTAAGTTACATAACCCCACCTAATTACTAAGTCGGATTAGTTAAGTGTAAATCACTTAACCCCATCGAATTTACCGTGTTAGATTAGTTAAGTATGGATTACTTAACCCCATCTAATTACCGTGTTTAGATTAGTCAAGTGTAGGTTACCTAACCCCATCCCCTAATTGTCTTATATGGTTAAGTGTCATTAAGGAACCAAGTCCGGTTTAACTTAACCTACCCATTCGTGTCATATCGGTTAAGTGTCATTAATCAAAATTACTTAACCTTTTCATGTGGCATTAATTAGATTAATGCACCTCAACCTCTCATATTAGACTTTGTTGTGGTTACTAGTTAAGTCGGGCGGGTCCGGGTAGATTTACACCACAACCTAGTCTAACCTCGGGTTTTAAGTGCTACATGACCAACTACCCACATTGGGTCCTATTGTTTGTAGCCACTAGTTAAGCCGGGCGGGTCCGGGTAGATTTGTGCTACAAACTCAACCCAACCTCGAGTTGGCCACTTTCATGTTTGGTCTAGTGTCTTATTACACTTACAACCTACCCATGTCTAGTTCAAGTTCCATGTTTTCCCCACGTGTCATGACCATATTTAAATGTATCATGAATGTCATGTTCTCATGTAAACCCCATGTCAAGTTTTTCATGTCATACGCACGTTTTTCCTAAGCTACCCAAACGTATTCCCAACCCAAGTGGAAGCGAGTCACATAGTAGGGTATTATGCCAACATATTGGCCACAAACATGCATAGTATCATAAGGGGATTTGGCCACAAACATGCATAGTATCATAAGGGAATTTGTCCACAAATATGCATAGTATCATAAGTGAAATTGGCCACAAACATGCATAGCATTCTAAGGTAATTTGGCCACAAACATGCATAGCATTCTAAGGTAATTTGGCCACAAACATGCATAAGCCCCAAAGTCAAGTCTTTGCCCATGTTTCACAAGTCAAGTGGTTCCCAAAGGTTCATGCTAACATTTCATAGATAAAGATTCAAACTTGCAAGATATACTAGGTTAAACATAACATGAATGGCATGATTAAGTCGCTACAACTTAGCCCAAGGTCATAGATCATAGAAAATGGGCAAATTTAGGTTCACATAAGCTAGCATACTTATGTTTCATCGCATTTTATCCCATGTCACATTAGAACCACCGTTAGAATCTACAAGTAGCTAGAACTTACATAGCGAGGCTTAGGGAAGGATTATGCATCGTCGTGACGAAGAAAGGTGGCTCCTTTGATGAAGAACCGTCATGAAATCGCCATAGCAACGTTGATCGAGCCTCGATTTGGTGTAGCAAGCTTGCACCTTTCGATTCAGATCCGATTTGCATGCATAGTCTCTTGGAGTTGGAGATGGAGGCCATGATCACTTGGCATTTGGGCAGCACTTCGTGGCATGAGAGAGTTTGAGTGATTTAGGTTAGGGGGTTAGGGTCTTTTTATAGAGTTTAGGAGCATTTTAGGCCATAGGATTAACCCTAGATCGAATCCAAGCCATCCAAAATCGTCACAAGCCTCCAAAACCGAGCCAACATGACAAGCAGGTGCACCAGGTCGGGGTTCTACAGGGGGGGGGGGGTCGACCCAGGGGTCGACACCCATGTCGACCCCCTGGAGGGGGGTCGACCCCGGGGTCGACACCCATGTCGACCCCCTGGAGGGGGGGGTCGACACCCATGTCGACATGGGTGTCGACACCCTGTGTGTCTGGCGGGAATTTTCCCGCCTTCTCTTCTTGGGCTGAATTCAAATCTGTTTTCGGATTTGAATTTTCGTGAAACTTCGCGAGGCCATATCTCGGTCATACGGACTCCGATTTACGAATTTTCGGACTCTATTTCGCGTATTTTTCCGAGACGAACGCAATGGCGCAACCCGTTTATCCTGATTCAGATTTTATAATTTAATTCTGCCTTGATTCTTGTCTTAACACGTTGTTTGAAATTCCGGTTGTTACAATATGCGGGAAGATTAAGCGCGACAGAGATTAAATTAGTTGTGGATATGCATAGGAATATGGTTAAAGCTAAGGAAATTCTACATACTTTAAAAAGAAACGATTCGTCGAATAATACCACCATCAAAACCATATACAATGTTATTCATGCACAAAAACTTATAGAACGAGGTGGACGATCTCAAGTTCAATATTTGCTTTCTAAACTAAAGGAATATGGATATTTTGAATGGCATAGATGAACTTTAGATGAGACCGATATTATAAAAGATATATTTTGGGCACATCCCGTTAGTTTGGATTTTATACGAACATTTCCCCAAGTTATAGTACTTGATTGTACTTATAAAACTAATCGATACAAGATGCCGCTACTTGAAATCATTGGTGTCACATCTACGGATCATACATTTTGTATTTCCATAGCGTACATAGTTGCAGAAGGTGAAGAAAATTATATTTGGGCTTTAGAACGTTTGAAGTCTATTATGATTGATTGTGATGTTGAAATGCCCAATGTATTCATAACGGATAGAGAGTTGGCATTGATGAATGCTATTGAAATTGTTTTTTCCAAATCCGCTCATATGTTATGTAAGTGGCATATTAAGAACAACATACTTACGTTTATGGGAAAGAAGAAGAATGTCCAAGAAATGAATGTTGAGGAGATTTTTTTTTCTTGGGAGACTGGAATGAACTTATGTGTTCGAAAAATAGTAGAACATACAATGAAAATTTATTGTTGTTATATGGAAAACATAGCAATCATGGATCTCTATTGAAGTATGTATATGATAGTTGGTTGGATCCGTATAAAGATCAATCTATTCAAATGTGGACCGACGAATATATGCATTTCGGAAACTATACATCGAATAGGTAATTTTCATTATATTATTTCGTATATGAAAGTAAATTGTTAAGTACTATTTTTTACTCTATGTTTACTAAATGCAGCGCCGAAGCAGCACACTCAAAGTTGAAGAAGTAACTAGCTACTTGCCATTGTAACTTTGAGCAAGATTGGGTAAAACTGCATTCCTTACTAGAGTTATCTTTTGTTGAGCGAAAGGCCTCATTCGAGCGAAGTTTAAGTAGAGTGAAACATATTTTTCATGTTAGAGAGTTCAAGTTTCTACGTGTTGTTATTTCTGATGTGGCTCTTGATTTACTTCATTCGGAACTAGTACGAATGAAATCGGTTGGAGACGATGAATTTCTTTATGGTTGTGTGATTCGAAAAACACACGGGCTTCCATGTGCCCATGAATTCTCTCGCCTTGGTCCTTCGACCCCAATACCTCTTGATTTAATTGATGTACATTGGACACGGCTACATTTAATTCCACGGGGTAAGAGTAATGATGTTGGTGTTGCTGAAAAAATGGAAACTCTATTGAATGATGTTAAAAAATGGACACTCCTCATCAACTTCATATTTACAAAAAGTTAATGGAAGTTGTGCATCCACAAACGTCCATGCTTAGTTCACCTACTAGTAAGGTGAAAACAAAAGGAAGAGAAAGTAAAAGAACATCGAATACCTCAACAAAGAGAATGCCTTCTTCCTTTGAATTAGTCGATAGTTTGTCATCACATGACCCGTCTAGTCAATTGAGTGATAACAAACCGAAGAAGCATAAACTTCAAATCCGAAAGCCATTACAATATGACCGATGAAGCCTACATATGAAACGTTACATTACACAAATTCCTTGGGAAATAAAGCCATATGTCAAAGATATTATGGATGTTCAGGCGGATGGCAATTACGGATTTCATTGTATTGCGACACTACTGGGGGAATCGTATTGGCCTCAAGTTCAGCAAGATTTGTATGAAGAGTTGTATGAAAATCAAGATCTATATGGAAAAGTTTTCGTAGAAAATGGTCGGTGCAAGGAATTACTTGCGCAGTTACAACATTTCAAAGATGGATTTGCTCCATCGGAAAAATGGATGATAATACTGGACATGGGTTATCTTGCGGCGACAAAGTATAACGTAGTTGTAATTAGCATTAGTGAAAGGCTAAATTTGACGATACCGCCGTTAAAACGAAAAGTTCCACCTCCTATTCATCGCTTAGAAATAGCAATTGCTTTTGTTAATGATAACCATTTTATTCAAGTAAGTATTATACTTGTCATATATTTTATTCTATGTTAATTCGTCATATTTTGTCAATGTTTTATGTAGGTAGAGTTGGAACCTAAGCATCCGATGCCACCTATAATAACAAAATGGCTGAGCCACCGTCATCCGGATGCAGCTAGCTGGGGTGATATTTATGCAGATCGACGGCAAGCATGGGAAGAAAAAACTCAAACTTCTGCGTAGGATTAAATGGAAATTATGAGTTTGTTAGTTATGTATGTATTTGTTATGAACTACGCATTAGCATTGGTGATGTATGGATTTGTTATGTACTATGCAATTATGAGTCAAATTGAATGGTAATTAATAGTTTGTTAGTTCTGGATTTGTTATGGTTTAGTTAAAAACAATTTTTTTTTTAAATTCTCTGACAACAATGTGTACGATAAATGTGGTAAACCAACATACCACGGGGAGACAATACGAGAGCAGCTAGAATACCACGTATAGTTCAAACGTGGTTTCTTGGAAAACCGCGGAATGCTACACCGACGTGGTTCCATATTCACGTATACATTCTACGAGGAAGACACAGATGTGAAAAAAAATTAAAATGTGAATTGAATTGCAACATGGAATGAAGGAATATCTTAATTATCCATACAATATATTTAAATGAATTACAACATCAATTGAATCATCCATACATTTTTTTTTTCAAAATTTAGTGTGCCTCGTATGCAGACCCCTTGAATTTGGTACCAGGTCGTAGGGTCTATACGCGGTTATTTCCAATTCCACGTTGAAACTGCACGTGGTTAGGCTAATAACCACATATTCTCCTTACGTGGTTTTATACTTAACCACATATACTTTATATGAGGTTCTCAGGAATTTTGAAAAAAAAAAAATAGATAGCAGAAGCAAACCAAACATCATAACCATATATATAACAGATAACATAAATCATACATAAACCCAAACATCATACCCATTCAAAAAAATAACCGTACATCATACCATTCACATTATAACCATACATATAACATCAAAATATATCATCATACCCATACATATACACAACTAAAAAAAACCCAAAATGTTTCAACTATTGCCAAACTAATTGTGATGGTGAATGAAACGTCAAGCGATAACTATAGCAAGCTCAACTCGAGGGTTAGCATCATTCAGAAGACCATGTACATCTTGAAGAGTCTACAAAAAAGTTTAACAAATTTTAGTATGGTGGGAATTTAAATGGAAAAAGAAATATAAATGTACCGAGAACAGCTGGTTATAGGTTGGTTGAAAATGTGGTGCTCCCATAATGACAACATCAGGTAAATAAGCGGGATTGTGAACACGCAGAACACTATGATTAGCATACCACTCCATATAATCATTTGTGCAACTCATAATAGAATGATGTAGTGGAAACGATCTTCGATCATCTGCAATCACATGATGAAACCATCTCTCCCAAATACTTTACAAAACTGATAGCGCATACGAGTATACGTAGTCGAGGTTTTGCCTCGATGTTCATTTATCGCTATGGGAGGAATATGAGCCATTGGAATGTTCTGAACTCTACCAAACTGTCGCAGTACCCTATCGGGATGGAACGGCTCCACAACATTCAAGCATAGAATGCATCCCCTGTACCATGCTATACCATGAAACAGATGATAATGTCGAGCACATATATACAGATCGAAAGTAACCTGTTCAACGACATTTAACAAGTAAACAAAGTATACATACTACTTACTTATCATATAACAATAAAAATAAGAGTTTATGAAGTAATGCATTATGATTATCAAAACATAATTAAATAGATAATCCATTTAACATACCTGCTCAATTTGAATAATATCTAGGAAAATGCTATATCAACAACTGATGCACCGGTATCAGTAGAGGGATTCCATCGAGATGCACGTGGTAAAATCTCATAGTACAGCTTTGTAAAAGGTTGAAAGCAAGAAAAATGTTCGAATATAAATGGCTCAAGCAAGCATAGAAACCCTGCAATCTGTTTGATACCCATTCGTGTCGCTAACCTAAGCTGTCTGTATAGGAATGCAAGTGCTGCTGAACCCCATGAATAAGTGTTGATATTGTTCAAATTTTTAAGCGGTTCCAAAAGAGATATGTGGACATGAGTCTTGCTTTTATCCACAAATATTGTATTGCTATGCACAAATAAAAGATACGCGCGAGCCGCACGCCTAAATGCATGATCACTCCACTCTTCACTCACATCTTTAAATCTATCAAACAACTTTGACAAACTTAACTTATATCCAGCCCTCTCATTCGTTTCAATTCTAGCTTCTGCTGCACTAAGACTAAAATACTTCGTAACAGCAGCAACTGCTTGGTCTGTACCATATGACATGCTCTATATAGGTTTAACTTCGACAGGTAAGTGCAACAACGAAGCTACATCATCAAGAGTAATGGTCATCTCACCAAAGGGTAAATGAAAAGTATTAATCTCTAGATACCATCTTTCTACAAAGGCTGATATCAAATTCTTGTTCACACGCTTGTAACAAGTGCCGACAATAGGAAACAAACCAGATGTGTTAATAAGGGCTTTGAACCTAGAAGCATTATCCGGAATCCTCCATTCTGATACCTTAAGTGAGAATTGCTCATTCCTACACAAATAAAATTTGCTATTAGTACATAAATAGGTAATTGAAATTAATAACAGAAACGTACCTGACTAGTCCATATCATACAAGCAACATGGATATCAAAATCTCTAATCACATCATTGTTTCTGGGTCCAGTTTTGCCATGTAATTCTTCTTCGGCTTCAGCTTCTTCCTCCAAATGATCGTCTGCCTTATCATCATCACCTGTCTCAGAAACCTCCCATGTGTCATCTCCTTCTTCCTTTGAAGAATCTGATCCATCTCCGTCTCCATGTTCCCCTGAACCATCTAAACCATCACCATGTTCCCTCGAAGAATTTGAACCATCACCTTGTTCCTCCGAAGAATCTAAACCATCTCCGTGTTCCCCCAAAGAATCTGAACCATCTTCGTGTTCCCCCGAAGATTCTGAACCATCTCCATTACCACCACTACCATGTGCATCTACCTCAAACTACGATGGATCCACCTCCTCCTCCTGCTATTCGACGTCCATGTCCACACTTGTATGTTCAGTTTCTTTTGCCACTCGTCGCCTTCTTTCTGACACTGTCATAGGTTTGCGGGCCATCTGTTAAAATTGCAAAAACCACTGAGTACACAGTTTTTTAATATCCAATTTAAAAAAATAAAACTTGCTACACGAAACTCAACAAGTAAGTACTCATTTTTTTTTAAATTCACTCAAAAACTAAACACTCAACTACACTACAAAAAACTCAACAATTTAAAAAAAAAACATGCTACAAAAAACAACTAAGTCCACATTTAAAACTTAACAACTAAGTTCACTTTTTTTTGTTTTAAATTCTAGGTCTAGGTTTAAAACTCAACAATGCACTTAACAAGCTCAACAAGGAATGAGTACTCACAGAAAAAAAAATTCCCACTTACCACGAAGCAAGCCAACGTGGCAGGTTAATATACCACGGAGTGGATCAACGAGGAAATATTCCATACCTCGTTGATATCCTTCGTGGTCAGGAGCTCCACCATGTTTGCCACGCCCGTGGTATTCTTTCCTACCCCGTATTTCTTCGCCGTGACTAACTGAAATGAGGAAAAAAATACATGTACCAGATATGTGAAAAACTCGATACATTATGTTTCCTCAATTCAATTGCCAAATCAATGTTCAAATATTGTTCCCAATTCGATTATCTTCCAACACAATCACTAATGTTCCCAATTCAATTTCTACTAAACCCTAAAATCAAATCAAAATTAAGTACTTCGATTCAAAGAACTTTACCTTCGTTGATGCTCTGATGCAGGAGAGAAGCGTTGATGAAGGAATTTGGAGAAGCTTGATGAACGAGAGAAGCGATGGAAATCGATGGACACCATGTTGAAGAAGAATGAGGGATTTGTTCTGTTTAGCATTAGGGTTTTTCGTGTTTTGAAAGGGAAGGGTAATTTTGGAATAAGGGGGGGGGGAGGGGGGTTACTCGGTTAAAATGGGGGGATAACAATTTTTTAAGAAGAGGGGGCGCGGGGGGGGGGGGGGGGGGGCTCAGCAAATTAGGAGGTTTGAATAGAATTTGCCTTTTAATTATTGTGTGCAATTTAACCTCAAGCATCCATAGATGTATATAGCTGATTTTATTATTATTTTTGATCGTCATATAAATTAGATAAGTTATTAAATCAATTATTAAAGGGCATAACTGGAAATAAAATTTTAAAATTTTAGTTGGGGTGTGAAGAGTAAATAACGGGGTGCCAATAGTCGGGCTCGAAGATTTATTATTATTATAAATCATACTTTATCCATCAACATGACTACATTTCTATCCTTATTTTAATGTATTAATATTAGTATTCATACGCATGATATTTGCTACAGTCACTCGCTTGAGACCGATTGCATATGATACTCGGCACTACTATTGGCTCAAATGAATGAATGGGTCCCACAACAATATTAAAAAAAAAGGTTAAACTTCACTAATTTATAACTAATCAACCAATAGCAGTGGGAGTATAACATGCAGTCGCTCTCAAGCGAGTGACTGTAGCAAATCTCTTCATACACATATTGCAAATTACATGTGTAAGTTTTGTGTTCATAAATCAATTGAATATTTTCCCAATAAGATCGTCAATTTTCTAGTAAGTTCAGCTTATTCCAATTGAAGGGACTTGAATACACAATGAGTAATGAATAATGATAGTCAATGCCTAAACATACAATTTTGTGCATAGGGATACACACAACACAAGAATGCAGTGTTTTCTAAATAGTAAAATTGAAAAAATGATTTGAAAAGAAATAATATAGAAATATCAAAATAAAACAATCTAACTAATATAAGAACATTTCATTTAAAGCTTGTCGTAGCAATTTCCTTAAAATTTTATCTGAAATCTCCCTAGGTACAACAAAAGACAAATTGCGTGAGATTGTGATGGCTATGTCTGCTCTTTAGTACAAAGTTGCTTTGATTTTTTTTTTTAATCTAGGCACTTATATAAAAATTTGGATAGTAAACCACACTATCCTGAAAAAGAGGTCCGATGCAATTGAAATCGTGACATATTGCATCCTACTTCTATGCTCTAGCCAGTTGAGACAAGGATGCTTGTCTGCTTTGATATTTATACAGAATGATAGATGAAGAAGATAAAGTGAAAATGATCGAAAAAAGAATGAGAGTGTGATTAGATTCTTCCATTTTACAATGGTCCTTTCAACAGTTGTGCTTTTTCGAATGGTTGTGTCTCTTTGTTTGAATCAAGGTAGTTATTTTGCAATAGTCATTTTTGTTGATAATTTGCAATATTGTTTGCAACAGTTATATATATTGCAATAGCAATTTGCAATGTTTTTAAGTTGCATCCATTCAAACAGTAATTTGTAACAATTTGTATTTATTGCAAAAAATAACGTTCATTCAGATATGTTGTTTGAATCCATAATTGCAACCCATATCCGTGTACCTCCCGACTTGAATTGGTATGAAACGAGAGCGTCCTCGTGTTAGACCATGGTCATAGAGCTTCTTGCGCCCTAGCACAAAATTACTTGACCGTAACTGCTAATATAGGTTGAGGGAAAATGATATATAAACATGTTAATGTGGAACTTTAAATATCTCTTCATTCACCTCTTCTATGCATGGAATCCTAACATTCCTCATATAAATAACGATATATTCTTCCCCACACAATGGGAAATATCATATAGTACTTACAGAAAAACGCTATCGATAATTAGATATTTCTCTATGAAATTTCCCCATTTAAAAATATCAGATATACTTGGCTAATCAGTGAATTATTTCTAATCAATGAATCATTTCATCTTGAGCCATCAATCGTTGATGTATAATCAAGCAATAAGCTTTGCGAAGCATTGTTTTCCTTCATATTCAATATCTTGGTTGTGTTCATTTTGGTCCCGAACATAGTTTGTTGCTTGAGTGTTTTAGAGAATGTAAGCCTTAATATTCTCATAAAGCCAACCCACCTCAGACTAATATGATGACCATATCCATCAGCGTTTACTTTAAATATACCCTTGATGTTTATCAAGATATAGACATCACTAAAAGCATAGCTTAACCAAATACTTCTGTAGGCATGTATTTTATTATTCTTCATATAAGTAGGTAGAAATAACTTAAAATGCATTACTTCTTGAGTTACCCAGTACTGGTTTATAACATATCACTTTAAAATGGACTCAACTTTTGATTCAGAAAAGGTGCATAGAAACTTTAGACCTGATTAAAACTGGGTATTAGTAGAAAATAAAATCAATATTGAGCTATCTATCTACCCTTTCAGAACTCACAGCTAAAGGGACAAAATATATATAATAACAATAATGGTGCCAACTTTATTTCAAGGCAAATATCATAAAACATAAATCATTACCTATTAATTCCAAACATTTAGTGAGTACAATATAATGTATTAAGAATAGATAAATAGCAATAGCCACAAGCTCTACCCTCGTTGTCTTCAAGTATTACCCTCATCGTCTTTCTTTTTAACTTGTATTGTTAAGAGGAGGCGATCAGACTAATAAGTTCTGGTGAATGGAAATATTAATCCTCAAAATTTTAGTACTGGACCATTATAAATTTACATAACAATGCAGAATGAAATATGACTCAAATATAGAAAGAGGCAGACCCAACGACCATTTAACATCTCAAGGTTATACATAGAAAATAGTCTACTACTCAAACATGAAAATAGGCGGGGCTAACGACCACTTAATACCTAAATATGGGTCCCACGATCACTTAATACCCATGAGGTGAATCCAAAAATAACTTAGCACTTAAGGCGGGTCTTATAACCACTTAATATCTTAGTCTCTAGTATAATACATAACTCATCCCGGGTGTGTGTGTGTGTGTGCGATTATTATTGGAAAAGATAATCAAACTTTGCCATTTCTTTCTTTAGCTTAATTCAAAATTCTTAGAATTCACATATTTAGTAAAATGACATCTTCTAGCAGTAGAAACCCTAGTCTTCCTATTGCCTTAGATTCAAGAAAAAAGGATGAATGTGGTGGCTAGAAAGAGGTAAGACAAAGGGGAAGGAAAAATTGAACACTGATTTGATGCTGATCTCAACGGCACAAGCTAGGGACACGAAAATATGACAAAACAACCATTTTTTTTTGTAAAGGAACACATTCCTTGGAGATGGCTATTGCAGGTAACATGTTTATCAAGAGTCGGGTCACCAGATTTGACATGCACATAGATGATGATGACGGGGAGTTTATTGATTTAGACGATGACATCTTTGCTGATGTCAGATCCATGTGGCGTGACACCATTTATATTTATTTAACTAGTAAACGACCCTACTACATTCAATAAATGCATTTATTAGAAGGGAATGTAATCCTTTTGGAAGATGGGGCACTTTTGCCATGGAGAATGGATTTTTCCCATTAAATTTAGTAACGAAACTGAGTGAAAAATGTACTTGGAAAGGGGATCATTGTTCATGGAAAGGAAGCTTAGTTTTTATCAAAAAAAAAAAGGGAACTAAATTTGAGACTAGATAGGAATATGCTGGAATCTCTACCTATCTAGGCAAGATTCCTTAATTGAGACATTTCTTTGTGGAATGCTCGTGGTATAAGCAAACTTGCTAGCCTATTTAGCACACCATTAAAATGGATGATAACACTAGACAAGTGAATTGGTTAAATTACACTAGAGTTTTAATTAGTATTAAAGCTACTAATAGTATGAAAAAACAATGACAATATTTACATTTAGGAAGTGGAATACGAGTTTTCACCACCAATGTATGGCCACGACAAGTATTTTGGGCATTCTGATGCCCAATATTTAGTTACATCTTTTCCTATCAAATAAGTGTAGAGACAAAAAGTGGCAAGCAATTCAGTTAGTGAGACAAAAATGAGGAGCTACCTACCTCTATACAAAAAGGCCATACCCCACCTCCACAAAAGCCTAATATACACACACACAACACCACTACGATAATCAACAATTGATGGTTCCCCTTCGGACTCAGGTGGAGGAGGTTGGTGTGAATCAAACATTAGTGCATAAGGTACAAACAGTAGGCAAACCAGAGGTACCCTCGTTACTTTCAATCAGAGGATCCAGTATAGCTTTTTGTAGATTATAATATTAGTGAACTAAATGTTGTTAACATTGAAGTAGTATCAAAAGAAGAAGAGGTAGATGTATGTAAATCCATATGCTAAAAACTTAACGAAATAAAATAAAGAGTATGATCAATAGTTTAAACCACTGAGAGAAATGCCAAGGCGAGTAAGTTGAAAGCAATGTCTCCTAGGAAGTTAAGGATCATGGCGCTTCCTCCTCTACCTCCTCCTTCTCCACCACCATGTCAATCACAAGTGGGAACATGAGAGGTATAAACAGAGATACTAGATGTTTAGACCTTTATAATCTTAAAAACCAATATCTGCCTTATATTTTCAACGTGATTAAGAGCAAATTTGGCACTAGAAGTATGAATTTTTTTTTGTAAAAAATATGGGGAATGAATGGTTGCTCATACATAATGATGATGCAGGTAGCAAAGGTCGTACCCTAGTTATGTGGAGTAAAGTTGTTTTGAATTTTAAACTTATTGATAAGGATTACCAATAAATCACGGTTCAAGCTATGAATTTTGTTGGCCTCACGTTGTACATGTATTTTGTTTATGCTAGCAATCTGGCATCTTATCGCACTAATTTATAGTCAAGTATCAATAGGATTGCCAAATCGATTCGAGGCATTGGATTGTAGTAGGAAATTTCAATGCAGTATAAAAGTCGCAGAAAAGAAAGCCGATCTTACTATAAGATTTTCCTAGTTAGAGGAATTCAACAATTGCATCATGGCGACATGATTGGTTGAGCCAGTCCACTATGGCCTACAACTTACATGGAAAATTGGCAAGTGTAGGAAAATTTGTGTATCTTAGACAGAGCCCTTAATAAGGATGATTATATGAATTTATCCACTGATATCAAAATCATAGTTCTACCCATTTCCACAAGTGATCATAGTCACTTCCTTATAACCTTAATTGAGAAAAATGATAAAAATAGAAGGAAAGCCATTTAGACAAGCGAATGATTGGCATTTGCCAATTGGTTACTACGAGGCTAATCATTTAATTAATGATGAAGTTGAAGGAACCTAGTTTTATCAACTAACTCAAAAAATGAAAATGAAAGACAATTTAAACGCCAGATGTAGAAGAACCGTGAAGGCTTGCTGATTGATATTGATAAACATGATAGCGTAGAAGACTTGTATAACGAGTATTATCAAACTCAAGAGGAACTAAAGGATGCATTGAAGATTAAAGCGGTGGAGCTAAAAAAAGGCTAAAAAGGTCGGATAATAGAGGGAGATGAGTATACTGAATTTTTTATACCAAGATGTTTATACGAAATAATAGCAACAACAATTTTCAACTGATTGATCAAGATAGACATAAATTGAAAAGGATGCTATCAATTATTTCACTGGTCTGTATAATGGAGCACGTGAAGTAAACTTACTCGAAAAAATGCCGTAGGTTGATCAATAACAAAGGTCAAACATTGCTACATCGAGAAATTACCAAAGGTGAGTCTGGATCGCCTTTGATTCCATTCACATTGACTCCAGCCCCAAGACCGACGGACAAAGCTCCAAATTCTTCCAAGTGTATTGGAATGACCTGAAACAGAACACATTACAAGTTATGTAGGAAGCACTCCACAATTCTGTTAGGGAATGCGGAATACAGATTGTTACTACCTAGCATTTGATTAGCATTTATTGAAACGCTATCTAAAGTCTACCTGTTATAGCGTTTCTCTTTGACTTTGTATAGCGTTTATGGGTATACACTTCAATGCTTACTATAGCGTTTCTCATAGACTTTAAATATCGTTTCTCGTAGATTTTACATAGCGTTCTACATAGACTTTATACAGCGTTTATGAATGTGTACTATGCCGCTTACTATAGCATTTAGTTTGTGATATCATAGCGGTTTCGAAACGCTATGATTTTGTATGTCACTTCTATAACCTACCCCACCTTCTTTCTCTTTAATTTATTTTATATATTTATATACATATATTTTTCTCTTTCTCAGATACATAGAAACATAACACATTTTCAAAGACGACAACTATGTAAATTATAACAATAATATTGTATACATGTCATTCAAATAATATGTAAATCACAACACAATATACTAAGTAACTGCTAAACAACTACAAAATAAACGAAAGGAAGACAACTTTGTTCCATACCACATAATAGTTATAAGCTACAAATTTGATTTCAAATGTCTTATTCAAAAGTGCTAAAGGATGGATGAGTTTAGCAATGTGCTCAGCAAGTAGCTTTTCATCTTTTTCACTCACCTGCAAAATATGCAATGTAAACAATGTTATATGAGAAAATGAACAAAACAAAAGTGCACATCACAACAAAAAATTGACAATGCCCAAAAATAATGAATAAAATGCAAACGAGCTAAATCAAACACATACCAAGTTCAATATAAAATAATAAACAAAAGTAAGAAAGTAGTTATGTACCAAAATTGAATCAAAGACATCGTATGCGCTAACTATTTAATTAAATCAAAAATGTGCCATTATCTATCTTGCAGCTAATGCACTCTACAAAATAGTATACTCTAAAATGTAAAGTTACTTGCACATTAGTATGGAACAACTCAGTAAGACCGGTGGCATTATGGAAGAACTGGTATGAACAATTCAGTTGTCAAGTCACTGATATAAGATAAACTTAATATACACAATTAAAATGTTCTTTTACGCATAAAAAAAGGTTTTCACATCTAATAGAATAATGCAGATCAATTTTTTACTCTTATAACTCGCATTCTTAAAGCTAATGGATACAAATTCATCATCTATAACTTCTTCCTAGTACTCTAAACAACTAAACAATATTTAGCAAAAAATCATGGGATGGTTTCACCAATTAAAATTTACCATTTTATTATATAAGAAACGAAGTTTACACGAAATAGGGAAGTTATAATTAGTACATAACATGCAGGAGAAAAAACTGACCTGAGTTTCCTACTAACAGTTGTGAAAGTCAACAGGAAACGATTTATATGTGATCCTTCCTTTAAACATACTCTATCTGCTTGAGTTTGAGAAGCTCTCTCATTTTCTGCGAGATCTACTTGATTATGCATAATTTATATTCTATAAATAACAGGATAGAATGCTTCATAAAAATGTTAAAATTGAAACAAAATAAACACTTACTAGGTTAGCTAAAAAAGATTTTACACAACCGGACTTTCTCATAGCCCAGTCTCGATTGTCTACATCAAAATTAAAAACAGGAAAGAATCCAAATTTAGTGGAAGCAGGATATTCCTTACTCTATATACCAATCAATAAATGTACCAATCTGATTATCTGGTGCGACCTTCAGCTAGTGTCATTCAAAGCATTTTCACCAACCTGCCTTTTAGCTGCAGCAAACAAGGAACTGCTCCGTTCATATAATAGAACCCATAATCAATTTCCTATAAATAAATAAACCCTTTAGACTAACCTTCACATATTCCAATTAGATGCCTTAAATGTCGATCATCTTTTGCTGTTGCTTTTTCTAATTTATCAATAATAGTCCCTTTCTACGTGAAAGGAGTTAAAACATGCCATTATAATAAAACAGTTGATACCAACTAGTAATTTAAAATATGGAAGTAACAGTACCTCAAGGTCATCCAGCAGCCTCAAAGGACCAGATTTCGGTTTTAACAAGTAGTGTGCTATCACATTATTATAGATTTCTATAGCAGAGATCTTGATAACAAAATCTCGTTCAGGAGTCTATACAGGAAACAAAGATAAATTACAAAAACTGAAATCAATCACCACCATTTACTGACCAATTTGAGTAAAAGAGTACATGAAACAAAGATAAATAGTAAAAATAAGCTGCAAAAAAGAAAAGGAAAGCTTACATTATTTATGTGCTCATGTATATCATTAATAACGCTCTCATTTATTCCTCTCATTGTATAAGTTTTTCCACAGCTAGTCTGCCCATAAGCAAAAATAGTATCTACACAAAAAAACCAAAAAACAATAAATGTTTGCATGCATAATGCTCTGAACAATAATAAGAATGTTGATTCAACTCACTATTAATTCTTATCAGTGCAGATAATGCTACGTCCTTAGCCCCCTTTTTATAAACTCTCTTGGTTAAACAAGACGGACCAAATACTCTATCTGGTTAGCATAAAAAGAACAATATAGATGCCAGAAAAGTTTATTTTCATGTTTGCAGTTCTATCAAAACTGCCAACCAAAAGTAACTGTTTTCATTTTTATCTGTTCTTAAGCTTTTATGTTTGAAGCAATAATATGTGAATGTTTGCGGTAAATGTTTAAATTCATGTGCGAGTCTACATGTATGCATGTGCATGCGTGCACATGACACATGTATGTATGTGTGTGTGTGTGGATTTTTACACTCAAACTTATTACTTAAAAACTAAGGATTAACATTAAGTTATGACATAACGCCCCTAATAACCCTACCCCCCTTAATTATCCCCATGTTTATCTCATTTTAATAATTTTGACCATGTGATACTTAGATCTAACGGTTATTGATTTGAAAGACTTTTAAGCAAGAAATTTGAATGTAATGGACATTCCCCTACATGCAAGGTAAGCATGTACATCGCATGCACACATTTTTATATAGAAGTGGACAGAGAGTGGACAAAATGTCTATTTTTAAATATGAAGATTACCAAATGTGCATGAAGAAGTGAAGTTTGAACGATCTTGTGAACATGCTTTGAAAACAGTAGTGCTGTCATCCACACAGTCCCATGCAACCTGATCTTTGACTGCAAGTTCTTTATTGCTTAAAGGTCTTACATGTACAGTAACAAATATTTTTTCTTTATTGATATGTGATCCACCAGGAGTGGACATGAGTTGTTTTACAACTTTTGCAGGAGTTCAAGGAGCAGATGTAGTGCTTTTTTCTGTTTTTGGTGCTGGAGTATTTGGTGCTGACGTTGATCCTTTACCTAATCTTGAAGATGGTGTGTTATGCAGCCTAATCGTTGCCATTTCTTAATCTGGTGGATTATTAGGATTGGTTTCTGATCTTAAAGTATCAAGAGATAGGACAGTGATGCTAATTACTGTTTCTCAGTACCTGCACACAATACAAGAAATAAATAGTATAATAAGTCAACTGAGCCACATTATGCATCTACGACCCAATATTTACTCAGCTACAGACCTTATTACTTAAAGGAGCATGAGAAACCTAACAAGAAGCAAGATATCATGAGATTTATAATACAGGTAAACTTTAATGCTAAGTTAAACACATGTCAATACATCCCATGGAACACTTGCAAAATGCTGGAAGATAACTACAGAATAAAGTACACTAAAAAAATAGGAATCTCGCAAAATGATTCCCTTGAAATTCCTTTAAAAGGTTTTTTTTTAATAACTATAGTTGTAGCTTTTAGCGATTTTCTGTTTATATTTTAGTCTACTTTATTTTGAAAATAATGATAGTGGTACACTTACAAACAGAAATATGATACTAGACTATTAGTCATAAGATATTGCACAAAGTTTACAATTTAAGCCGGTGAGTTCATTATGCCATTGACATTAGTCATAAGATATTGCACAAAGTTTACAATTTAAGCCAGCGAGTTCATTATGCCATTGACATTAGTCATAAGATATTGCACAAAAACTGTAACTTGGACCCTGTGCTCATTAATGTGTAATAAGTAATAAAACGATACCTCTTTAGCTTTCGTAATGGCAGCACTTGGTATATCCAATCCCACAGCATAACGATCTGGCCCAACAATAGCAACAAAATCATATCCACAGCCATATCCAAGAATGGAAGTCTGGCCTTTTGGAAGCATTCCATTTTTAAGCAAATCCAAAAATAAGTGTTGTTTTACTCATATTCCAGGGTGTCACTCCTTGAAAAAAGAATTCCCAAACTTTTAATCAAAAAAATTACTTGAGTTTTAATATCTGCTTAATAATATGGCAGTCTTTAATTTACACAAATACTTCATTCTATAAATAAAAAACTGAGTAAATCTGTAGTATCCGCTGACCGTTGTGGCTCACACTTGTAATTTCCAAAAATTATGAGTACAATGTGGTTGGCACGTTGCTGTAGAACAAGCAGTGATAAGAAATGTTGCCGACTTGCCGTGTAAACAAATATATGATGCAGCATTTCAAGACCATTTCACATGCATGCAGCCCAAATGCTATTTATTGGCCTTGTATCCCATAGAACTTTAGAGACACTCATATATAAAAACTAAGGGTGCGTTTGGTTTACATTTTAAGTTTTCAATTTTGAGTTTTCATGGTTGTTTTCAATTTTGAGTTTTGAATAATTTCACTATTTCTCGAAACGCGTTTGGTTATACTTTTTTCGAAAACAAGTTTTCAAAACTAAAAATTGAAAAATGCGTTTGGTTTAAAATATAGTTTTCAAATTTTGAAAATTTGAGTTTACATTTTGGCATTTCAAACATAACTATTCAAATAATCGCCCCTAATAATATATACTGTTCATTTTTCATGTTTGCATGAACATACTACACGTTGTAAATCGAACAAAAAACAAAACGAAAAATTCAAACATAAAAAAGTTGAATAAAAATAACTGTAAATATATCAATCTGCTAATTAAAAACTATAATATATGAAAGATAATAAGCTGAATTCTAAACATAATGATTAAACATTAAATAGAATACAATATTTTAACTACAAATGACCGAATTGTACATGAATAAAATTACAATAAAGAAGTTCATAACAAGTTTTAAATACATAATATAATAGATAAGCTAGATAAAGAGAAAGTTGAAAAAAGAACAACTCGAGCATCTATCATAACAAGATGTTATTTATATAAGCCACAAATTTTGTATGGAATGTGCTTCTGATATCTTCCAAGTTACATCTGCAAACGATAGTACAAAAGTAAGACATAAATAAGAGTACCTGGACTACTCAAATTTGTTACTGAAATAAAGATGGAATGAATTATATAATTGAAATTGAAATAAAATTGTACCTGAAGTATATCATAAAGTATATTCTATATGGAATTTATTATGAGCATGAAATTGAGAAACTGTTTTCATAAAACATGTATGACATTTTTTTTTTTTTTTTTGACTTCTACATGCTAGAACACATGATGATGAAAGTATATGACATTTTTTCTTGACTTCAACATGCTTGACAGTTTACACCAAAAGAACAAACTATTTAACAGTATAGATCTGTAACCCAATTATAGCAGTCAATATAAAATCAACTTATAAACAACAAGACTTAAAATAAATGAAGACCTGTAATCATATTATCTCAGTTTCATAGCAAGACTTAAAAACAGCAAAACTTAAAATAAACTTACTGTGCCAGTTGCATTAACAATGGAAATATTACATGCTTACACTGAACAATCAAAGTAAAGCTTGCTCAATATTCTTACAACCGACTCTTTTCACACTTTTTTAAACAGACTGCATAACTTTGGCCATTGCATAAGCAGCAACAGAGCCAGTGGCAATCTAGTTGAGGCATACTTTATAAGTTTTATTACTATATCATCATTATCAACAACATACTGGTGTTCAAATTATACTTTAATTCATATTAAACACAAGAATTGAATCATATCCAGGAACCTGACAAATAATACTGAAGCAACAAATTCATGAAACAAAAATAACCAACACTAATGCTAAAAGAGATCTGATCACCAAATCCATGTACTAGGGATAACAACATATCAATATTTAGCCATGCAGCAACTAACGTCTTGAAATCAGAGGTTTTTTTTTGGAAACTATTAACTTGTTTTAAAGTTTTGAAAATCCAAAGTCACCATTTCTAAAGCATGGTATGCATATATATGGCATAAATCAAATTAATATTCATACGAAACCATGTAACCATGGCCCAAAAGCTTTAACAAAAGAATTACTCACTCCGCTGCTTAAAACAATAATTCTATTTCATGAAGTTTTACATTTAAAACTATTACATACAATAAAAATTGCTTTGAAGTCTAGGCATACTTTAGTTATGTATATTAAATTCCCGGTCATATATAGTATATTAAAAATTCAAATCATATAACGGCATATTAGCAGTATTACATATTACTAATTTTGACTACTTGAAATTATTCTGTTCCCACGTTTTATCCTATTCAAAACAAAAGAGAACTAGTACATAGATTGAAAATATGAAAAACTAGGATAGGACAAGGTGACCACCCAATAAAAGATGACAGTTCTGGTTAATTTTGATAAAACATTACTAATTTCAACAATACAGTAAAAAAAATATTAAACCAATAAGCCAAATGATCTATTAGAAACCAATAGTGCTTGTAGTTGGCTTCATTTCAGATCAATTAGAAACCAATAAAGTTTCAAAATAAATCCAAACTGAAAAAAATTAATTAACATTTAGCAATATACGTTACAACTGTACAAATAGCAAGGTGCCTTAAAATAACATTTCAATTTTAGTTGAATTCATACACTTACTTAATAAATACCTGGAGTAAGATTGAATACTTTAAAATGAACGTACATTTAAATATAAAAATTAAAAATATAAACAGATGAAGAATAGAACATAAGAAATAAGCACATGAAAACTATACAGTAACAGTCTTAGAAGGAATATAGAAAAGGCATGAATAAAATCATGATCCTATAAGCATTGAATCAAGATTTTATCACAATCTAACACGGACTGACAAAAGAGTATTCTTAGAAATTAGCCTGTCTAACCAAGCATATTACATATTACATATTATTACAGTTTAAACTTGGTGTATGAATCCATAGTTTACCTTAGAACAACACGAAATTAGAAACGGTCCACAAAACCCTAACCCTTACCAAAGGGGGAAACACCGTAACAAATAGCGAAAGCGATTAAGAAATACGAAATCGAATTATGAAATGCTAGAGAGGGAAATGTTGATGAATCTAGTAAAATCGAGTCGATTATGAAATACAAAATCAGGAATTTACCTTATTTTTGTTGACGATGGGCGAAGTTGATAATCGGCAGAAACGATTTAGTGCGGCCAGGAAAAAAAGAAAGCTAGATATAACGTGTTCGGTGTGTTTTTGGATTTTGGGTTTTGAATTTTCAAGTGGGCCTTAAAACGGTGAAAACAAAAAAAAATTGTTTTGAGTTTTATTTATTAGGCCCATTTTCAGAAATGATAATTTTTCAGAATGAATTTTTCAAAACGGTATAGGGAACGTGATTTCATCGTTTTTCATGGGAACTTAAAGAAGAAGCTAGCAATTCCAGAATCCCTAGGAAGAAGAAGCTCAGGAACTTAAAGAGATTGCAGAAGAATGCGTTTTGCAAGGAGGACAAATCGGGCTTGTACATATGTCATAGATCCCTCAGGGACAACCCTGGCAACCAATAGGATGGGGGTTGGTCCGCGACGGTGGAAATGATACTAGCTATGAGCAGGAAAAGTAATGACAAGGACAACGTTGCATAGATGGACAATCGACATATGAGTCTAAGGACTAAATAATGGTGCATTGTTTCATGGGAAGCTATATATCCTAGCCTCGTAATATTGATAGAGGCTCACTTACCTTTTTAAAATATTTTATTTACTTCACATATACAGTTAAAAGTTAAAACTGTACAGTGCCTGCTTTTATACTGGATGTTACGGTTTCAATACTGAGTAAACTCGGTTTTAAAACACTACATGATTCTCAGTTTTTAGCCGAATGATTCTCAGTTTCAAACATAATAATCATCGCTTACCCGTTGTCGCCAAATTTCTCAATCCGCACCAAATCATTCAACTTAATGGCTATTTTAGTTTTCTGGAAATTTTCTTTAGCATTTGAAGTAGATTATCCACTCCAACTAATTAGCCTAGATTTATTTTTATTGAAATAGCAACAACATCATATTTTGCAGTACTTGCATTCTAGATGAGAAAAATATATAGATAATGAAAACTGAATAAAGAAACAGACAAATAAAAAGGAAAATATTGCAATATATAAATATTTCCATGACCGAGTAAACAAATGCATACCTTAAGCGCTCATTATCATTTGATATCACAGCACCAACTAAGCCATATCTAGCAAATCTTCTTTTTGGTTTCTGAAGAAAAAAAGGATGAAGAATTGATCAAAACTTCAACTGCATGCATATATATTATTCAACCTGCCCCTTTCTCTTTCTTCTTTCTCTTCTCACACAAATAATCAGTCTGCTTCTGTTATATAAGAGGGAAAAACAAACATGTTTCAGCCTTGAAGTCAAATCCCTCACCTTGTCGCCACCTCATTTGTGACCTGCAACCAACACCACGTCACTTGCAAAGGAAAAAACAGACAACATTCCTCGCTGCCCAATAACCTCATCATCTCCCTCATTCCCAACCATTTCATACATCACACAAAAAATTCGGACAGTTAACAAATAACATACCGATAGTTACAATTACATGTTATGAAAACTGCGCCTTTGCGGAAGCGATCATGATCTTATTCACTCAATTACTTAAAGATGATTTCTATGGAAACAAACACAGATATGAAATTACATGCGCAAACACAAGATATTCCACTCAACCACCCTCTTTATTGATTCTCAAAAACAAATTTTGTTTACACACAATGGATCAAAACCAACAATAAACAAAATTACAAGAATCAATAATCTTATTGAGAAAGGTAAAGAATATCTAGATGACTAACACTCTTTTTTGAAGAAGGAGAACAATGAAGAACGACGGTTAAGCCTTGGATTAACTGGAGACACCAATCATCTCTAGAGCACCAAGCCCTAGAGGCACGCAGCCGCCACTTTATTCGATCATACATTAATCCAACCTAATGTGCTGCTTTTATAGGAGAATAGAAGACCTAGGAAAAATATCCAATTTTCCTCTTAGAGATATATTAGGAATATATCCCCTCAATACTTGCAGATAAGTCACAGAAAGACCGGGTCAAAATCCAGCAATAAATCTGCTCAAACGCCAAACTGTTCCTTCTACCTTTCTTTCTGTTGCTGCACCATCTCCTCTACCGCCAGGCACATTCACGCCTCGTCTTTATCAACATATGTGATTTTATGTCACAAATCACAACACTCCACCTTGATATGAAATCACATCAACAACGAGTCAACGACTTCCATGGACATACGAAATCACCATCACAATGCTCCACCTTAATCTGAAATCATATCAACACTCCAATAATCACCAAACAAGTCATCTACCTCTTTCAATGACACCTTCTCTCAATTAAACCAACCTCGATTTCCGGGCAATGAGATACACCCCACAATCTCGATTTCAGGGCAACGAGATACGCCCAATCGATTTGAAAGGACTACGACCATACCTCAATTTCAAACACAACTCACCGCCTGCAAAAGATGCATCTACCACCTGAGCTGCACTGTGCATCAACCAACGGTCTAAAAGTGCTTGTAATTCCACAACGACACCCGTCTACCACTTGATCTGAGCTCTTTCCTCGATCACTCCGGATCCCTCGAGCATCATCAACGTGAAGACCCCTGTCGAACACATCAGCAGTGACCAAATTAACCTCTCCACCTTGCTGTGGACTAGGTTCTTCAACCGTCACTCGCCTGCCACATCGACACCCGTCTACCACATGAATTGAGCTCCTTCCTCGATCACTCCTGATCCCTCGAGAATCATCAACGTGAAGACCCCTGTCGAAAACGTGAACCGAATCACTAAGGTATAGGAAAATCAAACCAATTGCCAACATCTTCGTCTTCTTCCATCTTCCCCCATCCACATCTGAGGGCTCCTCTTCATCTCCATCAACCAAACAATTGAGGCCTTCAAATTCCCAATCAAAAGTAGTCATCACCAAGAGCACCATCATATCCGACGTAAAAAAAATCGATTTTTTCAATAAAAAATCAATTTTTTCCGAACAAAAAACAATTTTTCCAATCCAAAATCTCTCTAAGCTTTATGATGATCTAGCTCTGATACCAACTGTTGTGAAAACCGCGCCTTTGCGGAAGCGATCAGGATCTTATTCTGTAACAACTCGTATTTTCAACAACCTGTAATAATGAAAATCGAGGCAGAATTTAATTATAAAATGTGAATCAAGGGAAACGGGCTATGCCATTGCGTTCGTCTCGGAAAAATACGCGAAATAGAGTTCGAGTTTTCGAAAATCGGAGTCCGTATGACCCGATTAAGGCCCAACGAAGTTTTCAGAAAATTCCTAAGTAAAAACAGATTTAAATTTTAAACAGGGGGTTAGGGCAAACTGGCGCAGGCGGGAAAATTCCCGCCCAGGACACGCATGTCGACAGGCCTGTCGACAGGGTCCCCAGGGTGTCGACAGCCCTGTCGACAGGGGGTGCCCAGGCAGTATTGCCTGGCGCACCATTTTGGTTTGGGCTTGGTCTTGTGGCTTGGTTCTAGAGAATTCCGAGATCTGACGGGCCAAAATTAACCTAGGGTTAATCCTAGGGCTAAAAACACTCTAATCTTCTATAAATAAGCTCCTAATCCTACCCTAAACCCTCATTATTCACTCTAGCAACCAAACTATGTCAAATTGAAATCTCAAATGGCCTCCACCTAAGAACCCTAGCCTCCACCCTCTTCAAAAATCAATTCTAAGAAGATTTTGATGTTCATACAAGCTTTTCTAAGTTGTATGAAGGATCATTAGCTTGCATACATCATCAAGTTGCAAGTTTTATTTACTAAGCTAGTGTTTTTGGGTGTTTTCTTATTGGAGCTTTGTTTTGGGGTTTTATGCTTGCATAAAAAGGGCTTCTCAATCTTTATTAGGAGATTTGTGTCTTCATAATAGTTGTAAGCCCTCTTACCTTCATTTTAGAAACTCTAAAGTTAATATGTGATGAAAGTTGGGATTTTTGTATGTTTAATGAGTTGTGCATGCTTATGCGAGTTCACTATGCTATGATATGCATGTTTAATGAGTTATGCATGCTTATGTGAGTTCACTATGCTATGTTACACATGTTTGATGAAGTATGCATGTTTTGATTTGCAAGTTTAACAAGTTATGCATGTTTATGCAAGTTCACTATGCCATGATTTGCAAGTTTAACAAGTTATGCATGTTTATGCAAGTTCACCAAGCCATGATTTGCAAGTTTATTTAGTTATGCATGTTAGGCAAGTTCACTATGACATGTTGTGCATATTTGACAAGTTATGCATGCTTATGCAAGTTCAAAATGACATGTTGTGCATATTTAACAAGTTATGCATGTTTATGCAAGTTCCCTATACCATGTTATGCAAGTCTAACATGTTATGCATGTTTATGATAATATGCAAGTTCACTATGCTAAGTCATGCAAGTCTAACATGTTATGCATGTTTATGTTAATATGCAAGTTCACTATGCTAAGTTATGCAAGTCTAACATGTTATGCATGTTTGTTGTGATATGCAAGTTCATCATGTATGATTATGCCAAGTTCCCTCTTCCTATCCTTTATGCGTTATTACGAATATGTAAGCGATAGAATGACGTTGGGGGGGTTTGGGTAAACTTAAAATACATGAAAATATAAGATTGGGAATTTACCTATTAAGTTAGGTCTACCCCTTGGGAATTTACCTATTAAGTTAGGTCTACCCAAGTATTTGTTGACTTGTGATGATGTTTTGAAATAAAGTGGACATGACACTTAGAAAACATAAGTGTGGCCAACTCGAGGTTGGGTTGAGTTTGTAGCGTAATTCTACCCGGAACCGACCGGCTTAACTAGTGGCTACAAACAATAGGACCCAATGTGAGAAGTTGGTCATGTGGTGCCAAGACCCGAGGTTAGACCAAGTTGTGGTGTAAAGCTACCCGGACCCGCCCGGCTTAACTAGTAACCGCAACAAAGTCTAATGTGAGAGGTTAAGGTGCATTGAGTTAATTAATGCCTCATGATTAGGATTAAGTCAGGGTCCACTAATACTTAATCCACTTGGGGATTAGAGGGATTGAAATGGGGTTAAGTGTGAACGATTGGTTACACTTAACCAGTTTAATCCAATTGGGGGTTCGAGGGATTAGAATGGGGTTAAGTTACACTTAACCAATTTAATCCGTGATTAGTGAAGGGTTAAATCGCACTTAACCCTCTTAGAAAACCCTAGCAGCGGGTCTGTTCCGGCAGTAATCCCAGTTTGGTATCATCACAACCCTAGAAGACTAGGCTAGGGCGGGGCACGATTATTGGACGGATGTAAGCGACCAAAAAGGCGATGGCTGAGTGGTACAGCGGTGCGGGTCCAGGCGGGCTACGGACGTGCACGTAGTCCGGTGTTGGACAAACTCGAGGCACGAGTACCAGTAGATTAGGGCTGTGCATTATTGCTTAAGTGTCTGGGGTTGACACCCGAGGGCTTGATACACCCAAAGGTGGACCCAACACAGTCTAACTACAACCATATGTGGGCCATATGGACACCAACACTTGACGTGTTAGGTTTATAGGGAGCCGATCGACTAGACCGTTGGGCTGGACCTTATATTAAGGTCACTACATGTTATTGGGTTAAAAGCTTGGGCCAAGGATCAATACCTGTTATGTTGGTTTGCTAGTACACCGTGGTGCAAAACTTAACCTTGTTTTATGCGATGACACCTCTATCTATCTTGTAGTTAATTTACCATGCCAGTATGTTGTTATCTATGATCATCTCAGTTCCCATCATGATGTTAACTTTATTAGTTTATAGACTGATCGTAGCAGGGCTTACTCAGTCTTTTTGACTGACCCGTTTTGTTTCGCCTCTTTTCTTCCGTTCCCCCCCCCCCCCCCAGGTTCTCAGGGAGGGAATACAGGAGCCTAGCTTGGATCTTAGCTGCTTTCTTGGATAGCTCATGTATGCTTTGGACTTGGGCTCGCTATGGTTTCTTCCACTTTGGGGATAGCTACTTTTATGTTTTCCTTTTCAGTTTCAGATGATGTTATTTTATGTACTAGACTTGTTTATTTGGGAAATTGACATTATGATGTAGCAGACTTGTTTTGAAATAGTTTAAAATTCTTCCGCTGTTTTATCTATCTACTTACTCTGTTCATTTACATATATATATGTCATGTCCTGCCTTGCTATATCATTATGCATGTTTACCTTGTTTTAAAACGCCCCATCAAAGTCAGAGTTGCTTGCAAGAGCCACCCTGGCGGAGGTGGGGTGTTACATATTCACCCAATTACTTAAAGATGATTTCTATGGAAACAAACACAGATATGAAATCACACGCGCAAACACAAGATATTCCACCCAACCACCCTCTTTATTGATTCTCAAAAACAAATTTGTTTACACATAATGGATCAAAACCAACAATAAATAAGATTACAAAAATCAATAACCTTATTGAGAAAGGGAAAGAATATCTAGATGACTAACACTCTTTGTTGGAGAAGGAGAATAATGAAGAACGAGGCTAAGCCTTGGATTAACTGGAGGCACCAATCATCTCTAGGGCTCCAAGCCCTAGAGGCACGCAGCCACCACTTTATTCGGTCATACATTAATCCAACCCAATGTGTTGCTTTTATAGGAGAATAGAAGGCCTAGGAAAAATATCCAATTTTCCTCTTAGAGATAAATTAGGAATATATCCTCTCAATACTTGCAGATAAGTCACAGAAAGACCGGGTCAAAATCCAGCAATAAATCTGCTCAAACGCCAAACTGCTCCTTCTAACTTTCTTTCTGTTGTTGCACTATCTCCTCTACCGCCAAGCACATTCACGCCTCGTCTCTATCAACATATGTGATTTTATGTCACAAATCACAACATTACAATGGCCTTATCTCTTTTTCCTGTGGAGTTATATTGCATATAAAACTATTTGATCATTCCAGGATGTGTATGCACTGTGCCGTGTATTCAAAAGAACCACCCTAGGTCCGAAGATCGTAGAGCACATTAAAAAGCCATCGGACAGTTACAGCCAGTCACTGCAATACGAGTCATATTCATCGAGCATTGTAAAAAAAATGTTGATTTGTCCACTGATGTCGAAACAAAGTGGGAACAGTTTCTTGATGAAGACACACCTAATACATACACCAATGTTTTCCCATTTCAACATTCTTTTTGCATGAGGTACGATCTTTCTCTTATGTTTTTTATGTCCAGATGAACTGAACAAATATCTGTAGACTTCTAAAGGGATATGAATGAATGCAGATGTTACAAAATGGGTGCTCCCTGGAGCAAGAGTGGGCTGTGAGCGCCGAGCAATTTGGTCTGCAAAATATGAAAATGTTTAGTTCTAATTTTGAAGTGGAAGGTTTATTTTTTCCTCAATTCCATAATTGTTTGTTAATATACACATTATAATTGTTGTATTTATTAAGAGACGGACTTAGAAAGAAAGACCAATGCAGCAATGTCATAAAGTCAAAGATATCGCTGAATTATAATCCTAATAGTATTTTGACAATGAATGTATGTAATAATAATTAAATTAAAGAATATTTTTTTTCAGATTCATGATTATACCTAATTGAAAAGAAAATGAAGATAAAAAGTATTGTTCAGTCATTCACAGCCAGAGTAGTACAATTATTTAGTATTCTAAGGAGGCATTAACGTAAAATGAAGATGAAAATGTGATCCCTATTCTCTTTTGATGTCCACCATTTATCTAACATTTGTGTCTTAGGCTAAACACAGTTTCCATCCCATTAATGATAGTTTATTGCGAAATGTTTGCTTTTTTTCTTTTTATTAGTGATTACCCAATTATTTCATCCAACTTCTTCATAATCGATTGTCACTCTATACAAATTTAGCGCCCCTGTTGCATCTTTTAGATTACTCTCTTACATTTGCTACTATTCTAAAGTTTCGAGTTTTCCACTCTAAAAGTTATTTCTATTGAAATTGGTGATACGCAAATCACAATTTTGGGCAACATATAATCTTACATATTTTGTGGAGAGATTTGTTGCTAGATTTGATGAAGAGATTTTGTGCTATATTTGATGAAGAGATTTGGTGCTAGATTTTTGGATAGATATTGGTTGCTATATTTGTGGACATTTACTGCAAGGATATTTGGTGCTTATCCAAATAGTTTATAACATATATGAAGATAATTTGGATGCCAAGTTTTCTTGGGCATGAAGCAATTCTCTCTATAAAAAGGGCCAGCTATCATCTTCATTAGGTGTGGATGAGAGCCACTAAAAGTGATCAGTCTAACTATTCCAAATTGAGTGTTCTCCTTCAAATTATTTAGCCATTAGATATTCTCTACCTATTTCTCAATAAAGTTATTGGTTCAAGTTGTAATTGTTTGTAACGATAGTTGAGATCGATTAATTTTTTTTATATTAGTGAATCAATAAAGAGGGCGGTTGGGTGGAATATCGTGTGCTCATATTTCCGATATTATTTGTGTTGTTTTTTAAATTTTCAATCAAATTCATCTTCAAGTGATTGGGTGAAAAAGTTCCAATTTTTCTTGGCATTTTGTCAAGCTTCCACTGCGCACAAAAATCATAATAGTTTGGTATCAGAGCCAGGTTCATCGCATAACTTGGAGTGATTTTGAATTGAAGATTGTAGATGTCGGAGATGATGTTGCTTTCATGGATGGCTATTGTGGAGTGGAGATTTTGAGAATTTGGAATGAAGAACCTAGTCCGCAGGAAGGTGGAGAGGTTGGTTTTGATCACTGCTGAGGATCCGTTGAGGATCATGTTATTGATTGTTGTCTTCACGTTGATAATTCTCGAGGGATCCATGTAGATGAAGAGGGATCAAGTGGTTGGCGTATATCGATAAAGAGGAGGTGTGATTGAGCCTGAAAATCAATTAGGTAATCTTGTGGCCTGATGAAATCAAGAAGGTGTGATTGAGCCTGTAAATCAATTGAGCCTGGACTTGAAGAGAAGACAAGGTGGTTTTATCTCGTAGCCGTTAAAATCGAGATGGTGATAATTGAGAAAGAAGAGGTTGAAAGTGAGAGCTAAAGGGCTATTGTTTGAGTGGAGGAGATGTTGTGATTTTGTATCAAGGTGGAGTGTTGAAATTGGTGATACGCAAATCACAATTTTGGGCAATATATAATCTTACATATTTTGTGGAGAGATTTGTTGCTAGATTCGATGAAGAGATTTGGTGCTAGATTTGATGAAGAGATTTGGTGCTAGATTTTTGGAGAGATATTGGTTGCTATATTTGTTGACATTTACTGCAAGGATATTTGGTGCTTATCCAAATAGTTTATAACATATATGAAGATAATTTGGATGCCAAGTTTTCTTGGGCATGAAGCAATTGTCTCTATAAAAAGGGTCAG
Source organism: Allium sativum (assembly GCA_030737875.1). NCBI lineage: Eukaryota > Viridiplantae > Streptophyta > Magnoliopsida > Asparagales > Amaryllidaceae > Allium > Allium sativum. The sequence goes on from CM060912.1 coordinate 16,073,010, forward strand.
TTATCATCTTCATTAGGTGTGGGTGAGAGCCACCAAAAGTGATTAGTCTAACTATTCCAAATTGAGTGTTCTCCTTCAAATTATTTAGCCATTAGATATTCTCTACCTATTTCTCAATAAGGTTATTGGTTCATGTTGTAATTGTTTGTTACGATAGTTGAGATCGATTGTAAACAATTTTTTTTTAGTGAATCAATAAAGATGGTGGTTGGGTGGAATATCGTGTGCTCATATTTCCGATATTATTTGTGTTGTTTTTTTATTTTTCAATCAAATTCATCTTCAATTGATTAGGAGAAAAATATCCAATTTTTCTTGGCATTTTTTCAAGCTTCCGCTGCGCACAAAATCATAACAATTTCAGACTACGTCAATGCCTTAGGAGTATTAGCAGAAGAAATAATTAAAATCTTCACTGTAAACCAAAAACTCTATTTCTTCTTGTATTTTAGCATACTGAATGATAGAAGGAAAAATAAAATGGAACGGACTAACTGCAACAAAATGCATTGATGATTAACAAAATACAATGTATATGTTTAGCACATAATTTACTGATATGATGAACAAACACCATGCAAAGCAATGGAATTCAGAAGTAAACATCTAAACCTCGTTTCCTGTATATTCTAAAATCAAAAATCAGCTGCGATTACTAGTTAGCCTATTACTCTTTCCAAACCAAAACTTTATAATCCCTTCTATTCATTCAGAAATCATAGCTTCATCATTAGTACTACCAACAATCGTCTTCCCCTGCCTAATCTAATCGCTCATTAACCTCAGACTACGTGTTATAGTAATAACTTACAGCATATTTTCGAGTTTTAGAAAAAATAATAAATATCAAATATTACCTCTTAGGGAAGTTCAAATCAGAGATGACTGCTATCTGGGTTTAGGCATGGCTACGTGAGAAATTGCACTTCAAAGAAGCCACTGTTGACGATGGTACCTAGTTGACGCAATTCAGATTTATGAAGGTGAACAACAATTAGAAGCCCAAATAAAAAATGCATGCTGCCTAGATTAAGGGATTGCGATGACTTCATGGGAGAGATTACCTAATTCAGTTCACGGAGATGTCGCTGTTGACGACGATAGCTTAGTTACGCAAATTGAATCTTGGTGATGATAACGAGGTGATAAAATAAAAGAATGAATATTTTATGGAGAGGAAGAAACAAAACAATTCGAGCTTTTTCTGATTCCCGCACGAAACTTTCGGTTCCCGCGTGACCTTTCATTGAATAGCGTTCTCTAAATCAAATAGCGTTGGCACCCTCGTATGCATATAGCCTGCCAATGGTGTTCTCTAAATCAATAAAGATGGTGGTTGGGTGGATTAAGAACGCAACCGTTGTAAAGACCTCTCACATTAGACTATCTTTTATGGCAGCTGGATTTGCCGGTCGGGTCCGGGCAGTCTTACGCCATAACCAAGTCTAACCTCGTGTCTTTACACTTGTCACGTATTTAGTTTATGCCTAAAACCTCTCACATTGGGCCAATCATTTGTAGCCGCTGGATTTGCCGGTCGGTTCCGGGCAGTCTTATGCTACAAAAGGGTCCAACCTCGTGTCTTAGTCGATTAATTACACCTAATTAATCACCCCCATAATTTGTATTAATTATCCCTAATTAATTACAAATTTAACGATGTACATAATTGACTCAATTATGTCCATCCACTTTATGGTATGCATAATCATACCAACTTCACACCATTTTATTAACATGAATATTAACCCCATCGTTCCCCACGTAATTCGCTAACATGACATACTTATAAGGGAAGATTCATCACAAATACAATGGGTTCAACTTGCATAATATTAGCATCAACATGGGTTTTAAAGGTGTCAACATGCATATATGACCATAGCATCAAACCCAACTAGCATAAATAATCAACCCAACTTGCATGAATCACATATGTCATAAAGAGGGTAACTTGCATAAGTTACTTATGTCATACAAAGGGGTAAACTTGCATATATATGTGTGACATATAAAGGGGTTAACTTGCATATGTATGCATCTCATACAAAGGTGTAAACTTGCACATGTTACTTGCATATAATCAAACATCAAACTTGCATAACATGTCATATATGAACTTGCATATAATCAAACACCAAACTTGCATAACATGGTGTCATAATGGATCAATGTTTATCATAATGATTTGCATAACTAGCATCATGAGCACATAGCATAAAACTTGCATAACTAGCATCATGAACATATAGCATAAAACTTGCACAACTAGCATCATGAACACATAGCATATGACTTGCATAACTTGCATAACATCATGAACACATAGCATATGACTTGCATAACTTGCATAACATCATGAACACATAGCATATGACTTGCATAACTTGCATAACATCATGAACACATAGCATATGATAACATAACTTGCATTGATCCACATACATAACCATAACCTCATTATATCCTATCATAATTAGTTTAGCAATTGCTTGCTAAAGGCATAGAAACTCACAACTTGTTGATTAGCACTCCTATGGAGAAGATTAAGTTGCTAAAGTTGATTAGAAGTTGATTTGAGAAGTTATCTTCCTCTTTAATTTGATGGAGGCTCCTTCAAGTTGCAATTTGACGGCATAACGACGTTGTATCTATTTTTAGTATGAATTAGGGTAGTCTTAGGGTGTATTTATAGATTTAGGATGTAGTTTAGGCCCTTAGATTAACCCTAGATTAGGTTAGAGCCGTCAGATTTCATCACAAGCCCCAAAACATAGCCCAAATCCCAAATCAGTGCACCCAGGTCACACTGACCGACAGGGGGGGTCGACCCCTGGGTCGACACATGGGTCGACCCCTTGGGGGGGGGGGTCGACACCCATGTCGACCCCTGTGTCGACACGCCCTGTTCTGGCGGGAATTTTCCCGCCTCTTCTAAAATCTGAAATTTGAATATTTTAAATCTGTTTTGAATTTTTCTGAAACTTCGGATGGCCATAACTTCTTCATACGAAGTCCAAATCACGCAAACTCGGACTCTATCTCAACCAGAATTCCGAGACGAACACAATGGAGCAACCCGTTTCCCTTAATTCTCACGTCTAAGATTAATTATTCTTTAATTACTAAACATTAATATTAAGTGAAATTCGGGGTGTTACATTCTCCCCTACTTAAAGGATTTCGTCCCCGAAATCTCCAAGTCAAGAAGAACGTATCCTACCAACCAAACAACCATCTACTCAAACCATCAAACACTGGCATCCATTGTCCTTAAAGTTTCTAATGCTGTATGAACATATGCAAAAAGTGTGTGTATATGTTCCCTGTCTAATGCAAAATCAGGCAGTCTACTGATTCAGTTGACTTCCTTTATGCAAACCATGATAGTGCCATGCATCCAATATGTATGCGAAAAAATCCTATCGACACATACTATTACTACATGTGTGCTCAACCATACACCAAAATGCATCATCCATATGATAACACAACCATTATACATCCATTAGTATAACTACCTACACACAATTATATGCAATATGCAATATGAAGTGATTGAGCCGATCTAGTGTCTAAAGTGTGTGTATATGCATCCACGAGCAACCACTAGCAAACACTTGCATCCACACGCATCCATCAATCATAACATGTCTCAAACACATGTTTCAACCATAGGTTTACCCTATCTAAAGGTCAAAGGTACTAATGAGAGGGCATACTAAAGATAAGATAAGTACTAGACAAACGATAAAGGAGAAGTTAAAAGACATACCCTCAAAAAGGAATGGGTACAATGTGCGCATCTTCGCTTCTGTCTCCCAAGTAGCATTGCTCTCATCCTCTCCCCATTGCACTTTGACTAGTCGAACCTCTCTGTTTCTCAACTTCCTAATCTCTGACCCAAGGATGCGGGTAGGAGCTCGTCGAATAGTCGCATCACGCTCTACCTCCACTTCTCTAAGCAAGCTCGGCTCCACCACCTCTGCGGTCTCATGTAGGCACTTCCTCAAATGTGACACATGGAATACGTCATGTACACCACTAAGTTTCTCTGGTAAATCCACTCTATATGCCATCCGTCCAATCCTTTCCTTAATAGGAAACGGTCCTACAAATCTTGGTGCTAACTTCCCAACGGACCCAAAGCGAACAACATTACGTAATGGAGATACTTTAACAAAGACCATGTCCCCAACATCAAACTCCAGATCCGTCCTCCTCTTATCCGCGTAAGATTTCTGCCTATCTTGCGCTGCTTTCATCCTTCTTCGAATCAAATCAATCTTTTCCGAAGTCTCTCTAACCATATCAGGCCCAAGCAAGATCTTATCCGTAGATTCCTACCAACATGTCGGTGATCGACAAGGCCTTCCATAAAGAGCTTCAAAAGGAGCCATGCCAATACTAGACTGAAAGCTGTTATTATACGCGAAATCCACCAGTGGAAGATGCTCTTCCCATGTACCTCTAAAATACAAGATACATAGCCTCAAAAGGTCTTCCAGAACACGATTCACCCTCTCGGTCTGGCCGTCCGTCTGAGGATTATATGCGGTGCTCAAACACAATTGAGTCCCTATTGCCTCTTGCAAACTCTTCCAAAACTCGCTAGTGAAGATTGGATCTCGATCGCTCACTATGATAGAAGGTACACCATGCAACCGAACTATCTCTCGAAGGTAAACTGAAGCTAGCCATGGAGCAGTCCTCTTACTCTTCACGGGTATGAAATGGGCGCTCTTAGTAAGTCTGTCTACCACAACCCATATTCCCGTATTACCCTTCCTCGATCTCGGTAACCCATCAATAAAATCCATCGAGACGCTATCCCACTTCCATTGCGGAACTTCCAATGGGTGAAGCAACCCACCAGGTTTCTTTTGCTCCGCTTTCACTTGTTGGCACACCAAGCATCTAGCGACATACTCAGCCACATCTTTCTTCATACCGGCCCAAAAGAAATCTCGCTTCATGTCTTGGTACATCTTGTCCCCACCGGGATGAATGGTCATCTTTGAACGATGCACATCATCAAGTATAGCCTTCCTCAAACCCTCGTCATGCGGTACACAAAGTCTACCGTCTCTACGCAAGCACCCCCTATCGTCTAGGGTGTACCTACTCAAATGGCTGGACGACTCCCCCCTTATGAGCCTCTCTACCAACTCAACCAATTGTGGGTCGTCCCGCTGTGCCTCGCCAATCCGTCCCAAAAGAGTAGGTCTGACCTCTAAGGATGCTAGCAAACCGGGTACAAAGTCAACGGAAGGTCTGAAATCAAACATCGAGATAAATTCCAAGCTTCGTCGTTCCACGAACAATGGACTCAAGGACAACCTTTTTCTACTTAAGGCGTCCGCCACCACGTTACCCTTGCCAGGGGTATACGTTATCTCGAAATCATAGGATGCTAAGAACTCCATCCACCTTTGCTGTCTTAAGTTCAAATCCTTCTGAGAAAACAAGTACTTCAATGATTTGTGGTCAGTGAACAATTCGAATCTCTCGCCAAGAAGATAATGACGCCAAGTCTTAAGCGCAAAAACAATAGCGGCCAACTCTAAATCATGGGTAGGGTAATTTTTCTCATGCGCTCTCAACTGCCTTCCACCGTAGGTTATTACCCTTCCCTCTTGCATCAAGACTGCGCCCAGTCCTGTCCCACAAGCATCGGTATAAACAACAAATGGCTTACTCCCATCTGGCAACCCTAAGACTGGAGCTGTGGTTAAAGCTCTCTTTAACCGTTGGAATGCATCATCACAATCTACGTCCCATGTGAAGACCAGATTCTTCTTCGTCAAGCGAGTTAATGGGGCTGATATCTTCGCGAAGTCCTTGATAAACTTCCTATAGTAGCCAGCCAACCCCAAGAAACTCCTCACCTCGGTAGCATTCTTCGGAACCTTCCAATCTTGGATGGACACTACCTTCGCGGGATCCACAGCTATCCCTTCCTTGGAGACCACGTGCCCCAAGAACCGCACTTCCTTCCTCCAAAAGTGACATTTAGAGAATTTAGCCTTAAGGCTATGCGCTCGAAGAGTCTCTAACACTTCCCTAAGATGTAGGGCATGCTCTTCTTCACTCTTAGAAAAGACTAAGATGTCATCCACAAAGACCACCACGAACTTATTAAGGTACTCCCTGAACACCCTACTCATCAAATCAACAAAGTATGCAGGGGCGTTCGTCAAACCAAATGGCATCACAAGCCACTCATAGAAACCATCCGGAGTCCTAAAGGCAGTCTTGTCTATGCTATCCTCAGCCACTCTCAACTGATGAAACCCCGTGGCCAAGTCCAACTGCGAAAATACTGAGGCGCCAACCAACTGATCAAAGAAATCATCAATCCTCGGCAATGGGTGTCTATTCTTCTTTGTGAGCTTGTTGAGTTCTCTATAGTCTACACAAAGTCTGAGGGACCCATCCGCCTTCGTGGCAAAAACCACTGGAGCACCCCACTCCGATATACTTCGTCTTATGAACCCCTTCTCAAGCAACTCCCCTACTTGCTTATGGAGTTCCCTCCTCTCACGAGGAGCCATGTGGCGCACTGGCAAAGATACTGGCTTATCATTGTCCACCAGATATATTCGGAAGTCTATCTCCCGCTTCGGAGGTAAGCCCTTCACCTCCTCAAACACATCTGAGTACTCCCGGACCACTCTAACAGATCGCAAACTCTCGAACGAAGCGTCAAGCGATTCAAGATAACTTAGCATAATAGAATCCATGGGATTACAAGAGATCTCGAGAGTGTTACCCAAGCGGGTCATGAGCCTAACAACTCTCCTTTTGCAATCAAGAACGGCACCATTACTGGATAACCAGTCCATGCCCAAAATCAACCCATAGCCCGTGAAGCCCAAAACAAAAGCATCACATCTAAACTCAACGCTAAGTATGGAAATCTTCAAACCCAAACATACCATGGACAAATAAGTGGAGCCCCCAATTGGGTTTGAAACAACCAAGGGATCATCTACTAGACTGGTGTCTAAGTGCAGTGACTCAACTAATGATGATGAGATAAACGAATGCGATGCGGCAAAGTCAAACAAAGTACGGACAGGATGATCAAACAGAAAAACCAGACTTTCAACGGAAATAGTTCTACCTCTTTCCTGAATCGGTGGAACCGCGAGAGCCTGAACTTGCCCCCTTGCCTGACCTGGTGCCATAAGAGCTTGCACCTATCCTCCTGAGGTAGATCCCGTCCTTTGCCCCTTCTTAGGGCAGTCTTTCACTAGATGCCCTGCTTCGCCATAGTGGAAGCAGCCAGTCTTCTTCTTCTTCCGACAATCTTTGCATAGGTGGCCTGGTGTCCCGCAATTGAAGCACTTCTTCTTTCCCTTGCCACCGTTGCCTTTCCCACCCTTGCTTTGCTGTTGCTGTTGAGGTCTCTTCTGATCTCCTTTCTTCTCGGGTGCCTTATTAGCATTGGGACCCCTCTCTTCCTCATGCATGAGTTCCATGTCTACTAGCTTCTCAAAGGTGGCCCCCATAGGGATGTGAGTCATAGCCAATCCATGCATCGGTTCATTCAAGCCCTTAACGAACCTCAAAGCCTTCTTCTCCGGTGTATTCACCATGTCTATGCCAAATCTTGCTAGCTGATTAAACTTGTTGACATATTCCTTTGTTGATAGGTTTCCTTGCTTTAGAGTCAAGAACCTTTCCATATACAAGTTTTCCTCCGCCCTTGAGAGAAACTTTGCCACAAACCTTTGCCTGAAATCCGCCCAAGAGTCAACAGGGTGCTCTCCATTAGTGACCTCCCACCAGAATGAGGCCTCCCCCTTCATTAACCAAGCAGCTAACTTGACTTTCCTTCCTTCTTCCATCTCAAAGATATCTATCAACTCTTCCACCTCCTTAAGCCAATCCCTAGATTCCACAAAAGTTTATGATCCTTGAAAAGGTTTCCCTCCCATAGCCTTAAATTCCTTGCAAGTCTTAGCAAAAGTATCCGTGCGAGGAGGAGGTGGGGGAGGAAGATCGGGTGCTACTGTTGGTGGAGGAACATTTGCTGGACCCGCAGTGGTGGCCCTAGCCTCCATCAACCTCCTATACCATACTGGTATCGCTACACCCTCCGGAAAGTTAAGATCTTCAGCCATGCTGAAACGAAAAAGGAAAGATTAAAACGGAGAATTCGAAAGATAAAGGTATGGCTATTGGGGATTATGCTTTTCTTTCAAAAACTTTTCTCTTAAAAGACATGTTTTTGAAAATACTTCTTCCAAAAATGTTTTTAGAAAAATAGTTTTCTAAAAAATTTATCTGTTCCGGTAACCTTCAGCTCTGATACCACGTGTAACACCCCACACCCGCTAAGGTCACTCACTATGGGAATGCCTTAACTTCGGTGGAGTATTTTAAGTGAATATAGAACAGAAAAATTACAACAAGACATATATAAATAATACTTGTTAACTAAAACATCATTTCATTGCAGCAGAAGGTAAACATGTTTGGTTACAAAACCATAAAACAAGATTCAAGTACTAAATATCCATCCTGATAAAACATAAGTACATAATCCCACTACATAACTAATAGCCATAATAGAAAAGATAAGCTGGGCTTTACATCAACGTCCAAGCTCCAAAAGATAGATAAAGAAATTTGATCAAAGCCCACTAGTGCTAGGCCCAACCTGAGGACCTGAGGGGAAAAAGATAAAAACAACGGGGTCAGACATAAGTCTGAGTGAGCCCTATAACTTTAACAATACAATCATTAAAGTAAGTAGGGTATGATATAAACTTGGTACGGTAATGACTGGGGATAAATGACTACACTAAGCAGCCAACTACACATAGGATGAACTAATATATCGGTAAAGACGCATCTACCCACCCAAGGGTAATTACTAACTGCACCACACTAGTCATTCCTACTTAAAGGTTGATCCCACCCAAGGACTTAGAAAATTTAACTAGTAGTTTCGTGTACCCCTAGCTGACTACATAGGTGCCGTCTGCCCCTATCTCCACTAGGTGTACCCACTACTCCCCAAGCGATCGGCTTCCTAACGTAGATACCCGTGCTGGCCCCACAGTGGGGTGTATCACTCCCCAAAGTGGCAACCCGATACAACAAACGGTGCACGGCTTATACCTACACGATGCAACAACGTCTTACCTACCAGCCCGGGTCCACACACGCATATGAAACCCATTGGACTTGCGTTGCCACCGCTAACCCGTTTTGGCCTCTTATAGTCAAGCCCAGTACGCGTGTCCCGTCCTCGACATGGGTCGAGCCAATAAGATACATATGGGTTACTGGTTGAAATGGGCCCTCACAAGCTACCCACCTAAGCTTGTCCCTTTTTCTAGTGCTTCCCACTTAACCCTTTAATCATGTTTAATTACATGTTTCCACTTGGTAAAGTATTCTAATCGTATTTTCTATTACCACCCAAGGCAACCCACTAGATTTCCACATGCCACCCAAGGCACTTACTTGATTTCCACATGCCACCCAAGGCACCCACTTAACCCCTCATGCCCCATTACATGCTTATCTGGTTAAGTGTTTCTTAATTGATTAAGAACGTAACCGTTGTAAAGACCTCTCACATTAGACTATCTTTTATGGCAGATGGATTTGCCGGTCGGGTCCGTGCAGCCTTACACCATAACCGAGTCTAACCTCATGTCTTTACACTTGTCACGTATTTAGTTTATGCCTAAGACCTCTCACATTGGGCCAATCATTTGTAGCCGCTGGATTTGCCGGTCGGTTCCGGGCAGTCTTATGCTACAAAAGGGTCCAACCTCGTGTCTTAGTCGATTAATTACACCTAACTAATCACCCCCATAATTTGTATTAATTATCCCTAATTAATTACAAATTTAACGATGTACATAATTGACTCAATTATGTTCATCCACTTTATGGTATGCATAATCATACCAACTTCACACCATTTTATTAACATGAATATTAACCCCAACGTTCCCCACGTAATTCGCTAACATGACATACTTATAAGGGAATATTCATCACAAATACAATGGGTTCAACGTGCATAACATTAGCATCAACATGGGTTTTAAAGGTGTCAACATGCATATATGACCATAGCATCAAACCCAACTAGCATAAATAATCAACCCAACTTGCATGAATCACATATGTCATAAAGAGGGTAACTTGCATAAGTTACTTATGTCATACAAAGGGGTAAACTTGCATATATATGTGTGACATATAAAGGAATTAACTTGCATATGTATGCATCTCATACAAAGGTGTAAACTCGCACATGTTACTTGCATATAATCAAACACCAAACTTGTATAACATGTCATATATGAACTTGCATATAATCAAACACCAAACTTGCATAACATGGTGTCATAATGGATCAATGTTTATCATAATGATTTGCATAACTAGCATCATGAGCACATAGCATAAAACTTGCAAAACTAGCATCATGAACATATAGCATAAAACTTGCACAACTAGCATCATGAACACATAGCATATGACTTGCATAACTTGCATAACATCATGAACACATAGCATATGACTTGCATAGCTTGCATAACATCATGAACACATAGCATATGACTTGCATAACTTGCATAACATCATGAACACATAGCATATGATAACATAACTTGCATTGATCCACATACATAACCATAACCTCATTATATCCTATCATAATTAGTTTAGCAATTGCTTGCTAAAGGCATAGTAACTCACAACTTGTTGATTAGCACTCCTATGAAGAAGATTAAGTTGCTAAAGTTGATTAGAAGTTGATTTGAGAAGCTATCTTCCTCTTTAATTTGATGGAGGCTCCTTCAAGTTGCAATTTGACGGCATAACGACGTTGTATCTATTTTTAGTATGAATTAGGGTAGTCTTAGGGTGTATTTATAGATTTAGGATGTAGTTTAGGCCTTTAGATTAACCCTAGATTAGGTTAGAGCCGTCAGATTTCGTCACAAGCCCCAAAACATAGCCCAAATCCCAAATCAGTGCACCCAGGTCACACTGACCGACAGGGGGGGTCGACCCCTGGGTCGACACATGGGTCGACCCCTGTGTCGGCACATGGGTCGACCCCTGTGTCGGCACATGGGTCGACCCCTGTGTCGGCACATGGGTCGACCCCTTGGGGGGGTCGACACCCATGTCGACCCCTGTGTCGACACCCTCTGTTCTGGTGGGAATTTTCCCACCTCTTCTGAAATATGAAATTTGAATATTTTAAATCTGTTTTGAATTTTTCTGAAACTTCGGATGGCCATAACTTCTTCATACGAAGTCCAAATCACGCAAACTCGGACTCTATCTCAACCACAATTCCGAGACGAACACAATGGCGCAACCTGTTTCCCTTAATTCTCACGTCTGAGATTAATTATTCTTTAATTACTAAACATTAATATTAAGTGAAATTCGGGGTGTTACAAGGTGTGGGTGAGAGCCACCAAAAGTGATTAGTCTAAATATTCCAAATTGAGTGTTCTCCTTCAAATTATTTAGCTATTAAATATTCTCTACCTATTTCTCAATAAGGTTATTGGTTCAAGTTGTAATTGTTTGTAACGATAGTTGAGATCGATTGTAAACAATTTTTTATTAGTGAATCAATAAAGAGGGTGGTTGGGTGGAATATTGTGTGCTCATACTTCCGATATTATTTGTTTTTTTTTTTCAATCAAATTCATCTTCAATTGATTAGGTGAAAAAGATCCAATTTTTCTTGGCATTTTTTCAAGCTTCCGCTGCGCACAAAAATCATAACAATTTCATACTACGTCAATGCCTTAGGAGTATTAGCATAAGAAATAATTAAAATCTTCACTGTAAACCAAAAACTCTATTTCTTCTTGTATTTTAGCATATTAAATGATAGAAGGAAAAATAAAATGGAACGGACTAACTACAACAAAATGCATTGATGATTAACAAAATACAATGTATATGTTTAGCACATAATTTACTGATATGATGAACAAACACCATGCAAAGCAATGGAATTTAGAAGTAAATATCTTAACCTCGTTTCCTGTATATGCTAAAATCAAAAATCAGCTGCGCTTACTAGTTAGCCTTTTACTCTTTCCAAACCAAAACTTTATAATCCCTTCTATTCATTCAGAAATCATAGCTTCATCATTAGTACTACCAACAATCGTCTTCCCCTACCTAATCTAATCGCTCATTAGCCTCAGACTACGTGTTATAGTAATAACTTACAGCATATTTTTGAGTTTTAGAAAAAATAATAAATATCAAATATTACCTCTTAGGGAAGTTCAAATCAGAGATGACTGCTATCTGGGTTTAGGAATGACTACATGAGAAATTGTGCTTCAAAGAAGCCACTGTTGACGATGGTACCTAGTTGACGCAATTCAGATTTATGAAGGTGAACAACAATTAGAAGCCCAAATCAAAAATGCATGCTGCCTAGATTAAGGGATTGCGATGACTTCACGGGAGAGATTATCTAATTTAGTTCACGGAGATGCCGATGTTGACGATGATAGCTTAGTTACGCAAATTGAATCTTGGTGATGATAACGAGGCGATAAAATAAAAGAATGAATATTTTATGGAGAGGAAGAAACAAAACAATTCGAGCTTTTTTTGATTCCCGCACGAAACTTTCGGTTCCCGCGTGACCTTTCATTGAATAGCGTTCTCTAAATCAAATAGCGTTGGCACCCTCGTATGCATATAGCCTGCCAACGGTGTTGTGCAGGAATGCTGTATGATTTTGCTATGGAATCCGCATTTTGTTGTAGTGCGACGATTATCTACATACATAATGAGGGCAATCTCCTCTAAGTATTCACAAGAAAATCGAAAGCCTACATTCAAAAGCATACATCTGAGAGCCTATACCCAAGAGCTGCTGCCAGGAGTTCAAATGTCACCCAAAAGCCACCACGTCAACAAGTCCATATAAATTTCTAAGAAGCCCAAACTAACGTGGACCCTCAATTTGAGGACTATAATTAGCACCACGAAGACGACCGAAAGCCAAATGTCTAAGACCAAGGAAAGGAGCAGCCGGAAAGGGCCCTTGTAGGTCTAATAGCCTAACAGCTGAAGGGCCCTATAATTCTCTATAAATAAGACCCCAAGAGCCACATAGAGGGGGATGAAATTTTCATTTCTAAATCTTGTTCTCGCTCCTTTCTTCTTCTTCTTAAGGAAGAAAACCCGAATTTCCAAATCGGATTGGGGATTACCTCAACTCTTGTAATACATCTACAATTTATGAATGAAGAATTCCAAGTCTTAAACATATTGCTATTTGATAATCTTGTTGTGCCATTATGATGAAACCGGGAGTAAACACTAACCTTTCGTATGAGAAAATTGATCAAGGCACCATTGTGAAGGAGGAAGAGTTAAATAGAAATCCAAAGTCCTCTTCCTTTACCCCCGAGGGTTTTGCGACACTGATCGATGCTCTCATGATGAGCCTAACGCTTCCTGCCCTAAAAAAGGGGGATCGTCTGCAGGCTTATAATTCAATATATAACGCAGCCTGAGCCCTTCGTGTTGGTCTGATGTGAAATGATTATCTGAGTTAACGAGCATTGTGATGTCCTCTTTCTCGAATAGGGGGATGTATTAGCCTGTTTTCTTCTTATCACAATATATATCATCATGTTCATGATCTAGGGAGTAATCGATTTCATAAAACCTTAGTTGTATCAAGCTAAATAAGCCTTCTTGAGGCCAGTTCGAAATTCCGCTATACGGTAAATGTGATATTCATCCCTCAAAATAACCATCAGAATCTGAATTCTGATGCCTAAGGAAAGGTAGATTTGGCTAAGTAATATAGGTTTTCGTATCCCCTTCAGTAACCTTGAATCATGACTGCATCAAATTCCTTGAACACATGTTCTGTATAATTCCATTCGGGTGTTGACAAAAAATAACGTTAACATTTTGGTGCTAAAAGGAGGGCCTGAACCTCCGTCCTTACGGTTAATCTAGCAAAAATTAACTTGGTAAATTTATTTCTCCATGGCCTGAAAGATGAAATAAAAAAGAATGGAAGATCGAAACAAGGAACCGACTCCTGACGTAACCTTTGAAGGAAATATGGAGTTAACGCTTAATCTGAACAACAACGAAAGAGTAACCACATCCAATCCACAACAACCACCAAACTCAAATGCCATGGAAGATAATGCCACAAGAATTTAAGGCCTTGGGGAAGCAACTCAAGGAAATGCAAACTCAGGTAAATGCTGTCCAAGCACAAAGGTCCCCAAGGCTCACCAAATCTAGTCAGAGAGAGACGAATGAATCTCAAGAAAAGAAAGGATCTCATTCAACGCTCAAAAGCAAAGGAGAAGCTTAAGCGACTTCCTCCAAGAAGAAGAAGTCCCATCTGGCAGGAGTAGACCATCAAGGGAATAATGCGAGGAGGAACAGTCCGGGAGTTCCATTTCCAAGGGTTATGATCCCAAGAGAATAAACTATGAAAACACGGAAGCTTATCTTAAAGACCTCACCTAGAAGACCATCAAAGACTTGTTGGGAAGCAAGGGAAAGAGGACCCAAGATGACAGGGTTAACGAGAATGAAAGGGTAGCTCCATTCATCGATGAAATTATGAATACCATAATACCATCGAGAGTGAAGCTTTCAACCATAAAATATCTGGGGACAACTGACCCCGATGATCATCTAATGGTTTTCGACAGCCAGATGGATCTCTACAATGCTTCCGGAGCCGTCAGATGTTGCCTTTTCCTGGTGACCTTTCAAGGGCAGCAGCAAAGTGGTATCATCAGTATAGAGAAAACACCATTTACTTATGGAAACAGTTCTCCTATGATTTTTCCGCACAGTTCCGCATCTGCAAAGTTCCGACAATTGACTATATAGTCATTGATAACATCAAACAGAGACAAGGGGAATCTCTGGCAGATTATCTGAAGCGGTTCAATATCGAGGCATTGAAGGCCAAGGATATGAACGACATGACAAGTTGATTGCCGTACACTCAAGGTTAATCAAAAATACTCCTTCTGGAACGAATTATATATTCACGACTGCAAATACTTACAAGACTTTCATTTCCAAGCCGACAAGTTTATTCGCATGGACGAGTTATACTTCACAAAGAGAAAGTTCGGACCTCGAAGGGAAGGAGGAAGGCCAAACTTTGGACGAAGGCCCCCAGAGGGAAACCAAAAGAGATCAAGATGGGAAGATTCTAATACCAACTCGGTTGCTCTAAACAAGCCCATCTCATTTGTGTATGTTGTTGCAAAAGAAAGGGTTAATAACTTCCCCGTCTCATTCAAAGCCAAGAATTTCCTGAAACCTTACTCCGGCGGAAAATACTGTGAATTCCACAAGACCAACGGACATAAGACTGATGACTGAAAGGTATTGGACGGGATTATTCAAAAGCTGATCCGAGAGGGACATCTAAAAGATTTTTTTTCTAAACAAGACAACGCCAGCTCAACATACAAATGGACAACCAAAGGTTTCGGTGAATACGATAGGGGCTACTATGGAAGAGGGCAACCTAGACTTGGGTCCACCCATAAATCGAATTAATGTGATCCATAGGGGGCCACACCCTGCCGGAAGCTGCCTGAGAGCTAGGAGTTAGTACATGAAGGAAGCCATGGAGGGAATAATCTCCATTCAAGAAGAACCATCATTAAAGAACACACGCTATGATCTCAAAATGCACAACCTAGGGGTTTCTCCAAAATAAATTAAGAAGGGGGGTCCACCACCCATATAATGATCCCCTTATGATAACGACGCAAATTGGGCTTTCGGTTGTTTCCAAAATCCTTATGGATACTGGAAGTGTCGTCAATGTCATCTTCAAACACACTTTCGACCAGATGGGAATCTATGAGAAAAAGTTAGGGCAAGCAATAAACCAATCTTTGGCTTCAACAACAAGGGATCGACTCCAGTGGGGCAAATCAACCTTCTGGTTCAAGTCGGACTGTCCCCGCTTCATAGGACTTTTGAAACTATCTTCGTCATGATCGATCAACCATCCTATTACAACACCTTCTTTGGGTGACCAGCTTTGGAGGAGATGTACGCTTTTGTTTCCTCCAAGTATCTCATGTTAAAATTCCTAACCAAGCAGCGATGGGGTACTATCCGGGGAGAACAGTTTAGTTCCCTCGAATTTTACTTTGTAACGATTGACAAATACAAGAGGGAGTGTTCTTCGTACTTTGATCCTTCTACTGTTTTTGTACCTTCGGATAAGGGATCCTTACACCCCACATTCGAAGCTAAAATAAAAGTTAATAAGGCTAACAAGCATGCAAATGGTAGGTGCATTTCTTTGAAAAGAAAGAGAAAGAGAGCCGATGATGTGAACTTGACCGAAGAAGGAGAAATTATCACAGACCTAGATTCTAAAGGGGGCATTGAAAGAATGAAACCTATAGAAGACATCGGAGAGGTGAACGTTGATTCAAAGGACAAGTCGAAGGTTGTCAACATAGGGAGAAGGCTGACAGAGCCTCTTAAGGGCGACCTAATCCGATTCCTGCAGCTCAACAAAGATGTCTTCAACTGGACCCATTCAGACATGATCGATATCGATCCTTCTACTATGAGTCATGCCTTAAACATTGACCCTTCAGTGCTCTCGGTTCGACTAAAGAAAAGACAATATAATAGAGAGCAGTTCTACTATGAAGGAGGAATTCAAGAGGTTGCAAACTAACGGGTTTATCCGAGAAGTCCTTTACCCAAAATGTTTATCCAATCCCGTGCTAATGAAGAAGGCCAATGGGAAATGGAGAACGTGTGTTGATTACATGGATTTAAACAAGGCATCCCCAACGGACTGCTACCCCCTTCCGCGGATTGACTGGTTAGTCAATGCCATGAGTGGTCACAAGATACTATCCCTTATGGACACTTACTCAGGGTACAACCAAATTACGATGCATAAACCCGACGAGGAGCATACAAGTTTTATCACTAATTGGGGAACATTTTGCTATAAAGTGATGCCCTTTGGGCTGAAGAATGTGGGAACAACAGACAAAAGATAGGTAAACAGGATGTTCCAAGAATAGATAGGGCGCAATATGGAAGTATATGTGGATGACATGTTAGTGAAATCCACCAAAACAAAGAACCTTCTAGTGGACTTGGAAGAAATGTTCAATGTCTTAAGGAGTTACCAAATGAAGTTAAACCCGCAAAAGTGTTTTTCGGAGTTCAATCTGGAATATTTCTGGGACATGTGGTAAGTGAGCAAGGGATTGAAGCTAACCCTGACCAAATCCAAGCCATAAGAGACATGGAAGAACCTAGGACAAGCAAAGAGGTCATGAGCCTGAATGGGAAAGTAGCAGGCCTCAGTAGATTCATTTCCAAAGCCACTGAAAAATGTGTCCATTTCTTCGATGTTATAAAGAAAAAGAAGAATTTCGAATGGAATGAAGAGTGGACGAAAGCATTCCAAGAATTAAAAGTTTATAAGGTAACGCCTCCAGTTTTATCCTGCCTCGAGAAGGAAGAAGAGCTATACATATATATTATTGTTTCGGAACATGCGGTAAGCTCAGTCCTGATAAGAGAGAGTAATGGGACTTAGCACCCCATTTACTACACTAGCTGAAGGCTAAAGGACGTAGAAACCCCATACCCTGTAATAGAGCAATTGGCATATTTCCTAATCCTTACCGCACAAAAGCTCAGAGGGTACTTTCAAGCTCACCTCGTTAGTGTTTTAACTAGTTTCCCGCTCAAGCAGCTGTTCAGCAAATTGGAAACCTCAAGGAGGTTAATCAAATGGGGTATCGAGCTTAGCCAATACGAGATTGAGTTCCATCCTCGAGTGGCAATTAAAGGACAAGCCCTCGCAGACTTCGTGAATGAATGCACAAGCTTCATTTCGGAACAATCGGTTAAGGAGAATGACTTAAAGGCCAAGTGGAAACTTTTTGTAGATTGAATTTCTAATGAATAGGGGGCGGGGGCGGGGGCAGGTTACATTATAATTACTCCTGATGGACACCGCTTGCACTATGCCATAAAGTTAGGGTTCCCAGCGACTAATAATGTAGCCGAGTATGAATCAATGATAACTGGTCTAAATTTGACACTACAGTTGAAGATACCTCAGATAGAAATCTTTAGTGATTCGCAACTAATGGTGAACCAGATAAAGCAAACCTATCAAACTAAGGATGCACGGCTAATCCAATACGTGAAGAGGGTATTAAAGAAGCTTTCCCGGTTTGAGGATTTCTCAATCCATCAGATGACCCACGGGAAGAATGCTCAAGTGGATTCACTAGCCTAATTAGCCAGTTCCCGGGGCCCCTCGATACTAGAGTTATTCCTGTGGGTTATCAGGAAAAGCCTAGTATTGAGCATGAAGAATCGAAAATGGGGAAATATTATTAGTTCTAACTAGATCCCAGGCCTTGAGAAGGGGGGACGAAGAAAACAAAGAGGGAAACTCCAATGGGGAGACTCCCTTAATAGAAACAAACCGCCACCATGAAAACACGTGGATGACTCCCATAATGGACTACCTCCTGAGCAGAACCTTGTCCCTTAGTAAGCAAGACGCGAGAAGGATAAAACACAAGCTCCGACATTTGTGATTACAGATAATATACTCTATAAAAAGGGACATTCGCTTCCTTACTTAAGATGTTTAAGCCCCGAAGATGGGCTTAACCTGTTGAAAGAAGCTCATGAAGGATGGTGTGGAGACCATTCCAGTGGAATTAAGCTGGCCAAGAGGGTCATGCGATAGGGTTATTATTGTTCGCAGATGAATAATCAAGCAGTTGAGTATGTCAAAAAATGTGAAAGGTGTCAAAGGTACTCTAGGGTGCCCGGCTCCCTCCTAGCGAGCTAACTGTTATCTCGAGTCCCTGGCCTTTCGACGTATGGGGGATATATTTAATCAGACCCTTACCAGTCTCCAAAGGGGGATCTAAATATGTCATAGTAGCCATTGACTACTTCACCAAATGGTTGTAAGCAGAACCCCTTCCGACAATCACGTCTAAAAAGGTGTTAAGATTCGTAGTAAAGAATATTGTTACCCGCTTTGGAATCCCTCACAAAATCATATCAGATAATGGAACACAATTCGAGAGCGAAGAATTCACACGGTTTTGTAAGAAAAATGGAATCATTAGAAGGTTTTCCTCAATGGCACACCCAAAGGCTAACAGAGCTATAGAAGCTACCAACAAAACCATAAAGGCAATTCTTAAGAAACGCCTAAACCAAGCCAAAGGGAATTGGGCCGAAGAGTTACCTTTGTGATTTGAGCGTATAGAACCTCTTCCAGAACAGCAACGGGTCACACCCCTTTCTTCTTAACATACGGATGCAAGGCTATGCTTCCGGTTGAGGTCGAAATCCCATCGCATAGAAGGATAGCTTATGCATTTGATCCCAATCAGGAGTTAAGAAAGGAGTCCTTAGACTTAACACAAGGATTAAGAGACGAGGCTGCGATCTGGACAATAGAATATCAAAGAAGGATTATGAAATAATACAACACAAAAGTCAAGACTAGAACCTTCGCAAAAGGAGAATTAGTTTTACGAAGAGTCATGACTATCACAAAGAACCCAACGAATGGCCCTCTCGGTACAAATTGGGAAGGACCCTTGGTCATCCATCAAGAAGTTATACCCACAACATATCGGCTATGCAGACCTAATGGAGATCTTGTCCCAAGAACATGGAACTCCGAATATTTAAGAACATACTTCTCAACGACAAAGAAATGAAGAAAAAGGATCCAATCCCTTGTCATCACCTAAATTGGTTAGGACGAGGCATCCCTCGGAGGGGGATGGTGTGTTAGTCTTTCTCCATGCCCAGGTCAGAGGAGGCTAGGTTAAAGCATCAAAAGCGTAAGCCTCCGTTTCACACCAGAAATGGTCGTGGCGGTGCATCTAAAATTAGCATGCCTTGCCTCTGCTCGCAGAAGAGTATGCCCTACCTCTGCTAAAACTAAGCACGTCTTACCTCTACTCGTAGAAAAGAACGTCCTACCTTTGCTTATGTTCCGCGTTACCCGTAGAAGGGATTGGAAACCCCTATAATCACTTATGATAGTCAAGATAGGGCACTCCTCGGAGGGGGTGGCGTGTAGGCCTCTATCAGTACCTACAATGGTCAGTATTGAGTGTCAAAAGAGTAAACCTTAGTTTTGTGCCTACGATGGCCCTGTCTAAGTTTCTAAGACCTGATCATCACATACGATGGCCAGGATAAGGCGCCTCCTGGAGGGAGGTTGGGTAAGTCCTTGGGCCCTGCTTGTGGATAAGCTAGCCAAGCGCACCGGACGCACAGGCCCAGAGAGTGGCCAATAAAGCACGTACATCCTCTGCTTTGACATCATAAGCCCGGAGGGTGGTTCAAGAAGCACGTACAACCTCTGCTTCTCAAATCAAATGCCGGAAGGGGTTTACGGTCTTCTATCTATATTAATACCTGAATCTGGGTTGATTCGGCTCTTCACAAACGCTGAAAGGGGTTTCCAGTCTTTTATCTATATTAATACCCGAATCTAGGTTGAATCGGCTCTTCACATATGCCGAAAGGGGTTTTAGGTCTTCTATCTATTTTAATACCCGAATTTGGGTTGATTCAGCTCTTTGCAAATGCCAGAAGGGGTTTCCGGTCTTCTATCTATATTAATACCCGAATCTGGGTTGATTCGGCTCTTCATAAATGCCGAAAGAGGTTTCCGGTTATATATCTATATTAACACCCGAATCAGGGTTGATTCGGTTCTTCGCAAATACCAGAAGGGGTTTCTGATCCTCTATCTATATTAACGTCCGAATCTGGGATGATTTAGTTCTTCACAAATACCCAAGGGGGATTTTTGGTCTTCAATCTTTAGATTATCCGAGTAAAAGTTGGTTTAGAAATACTGTCGTAGCAGGGAACCAGTTGTCGGCTCTCAACCCTTAATGGATAAAAAGAGCATGCCCGAGCGCAGTGCCTTATAGGTTCATGACACAATGACACTAAGAAACAACTCACAAATGAATAGAAGAGAGCCTGGAAAGAAAATTTTGATTTCGAAAGTCGAAGATACCCCTTCACTAGGGGGCAAATATTACTACCAAAATTAACTTCTAATATTGACTGATAGTGAAGGGGTATCAGAGGAATACAAACACAGAAGAACTTCCCGAAAACAAAAAGTCGAATAAATAGAAAAGACTGAAAGCAATAAAGAATAATTTGAGAACAGCATAAACCGGCACATCCTGGGAAGAAAGGAGTTTAAAGCCAGCAAAATGCCAGCGAAGTTTATCCGACAGGGACTGTCCGACAGGGTCTACCCGGCATGGAGTTCTATAACAAAGGGTCACCTAAGTCAAGAACTAAGAAAGAGGGAGACACAAGCTCCGCTTATTGAAACCCGGAAGGGCTAACAGTATTAACCTACTTGGTACCGACACATTGGAAGGCGAAGGTACCATGGGTACCAAGCTCAAAGTACATAAAGATTATCCAGAACATGCTTCCAAAATATCTACTGCATAAATGGTGAAAGCTCACATTGATGGACAACAGAAACATCACCAGAAGCAACCTTTTGGGAAACCAAACCACCCCAAAAGCTCCAACAAAGGGCTAACCAGGACCCTGACAGCGATATAGGCTATCCGTACCAATCTACTTAGTACAGATTCCAACAACGGTTTCGAACCAACGGTTATCTACATACATAATGAGGGAAAGCTCCTCTAAGTATTCACGAGAAAGTCGGAAGCCTACATCCGGAAGCTTACGTCCGAGAGCCTACACCCAGGAGCTGCTGCCTGGAGTTTAAATGTCACTCGAAAGCCAACACATCAGCAAGTCCATATCAATCTCAAAGAATCCCCAATTGACGGGGACCCTCACTTTAAGGACTATAATTAGCACCACGAAGACGATCCAAAGCCAAACGTTCGAAACAATGGAAAGGAGCAGCCGACAAGGGCCCTTGCAGGCCCAATAGCCTAACAACAGAAGGGACCCAGAATTCTCTTTAAATAAGACCTAGGAAGCACATAGAGGGGGACGAATTTTCATTTCTAAATCTTGTTCTCACTCTATTCTTCTTCTTAAGGAAGAAAAGCTGAATTTTACAGAGATTTCGCATCATATTTCTTTGTTTAATTTGCTCTTGATTCATGTGTATTTTAAGTACTTTAATATCAGCAAGCATTTGGATAGCATACCCTATTTTCTCTTCCAATTTGATTACATGAGAGAGGGTAAAACGTTGGAATGGCACTTTGGATGGTCTAGCGGATGATTCAGGGTTAATTTGGTTATTATAATTAGTGGAGGCCATGTTTGTAATGTTCCAAAATTCCGGTACAATTTGAGCTGACCAAATAACACAAGTCCAACCCAAATTACACTGGAACCCAGAAAACTAATAGAAAGAAAACAGAGGGTGAGAATAGATAAGGTAGAAACTTAGAATAGAATAAGAAGATGAACATACAACATCAGAGTAACACGAATCTCACAGCAGAACGAACAACATATAATAGATAACATATCTTTGAAATAAATCAGTATATGTATATAGTAACATTATCAGAGTACAACACTTACAACACAGCGGAAATAAACAGTTGTTATATAATCCTGAAGCCTCATGCTCCAAGCTCTCCAAGTATATTTGTAAAATCCTGACTACTTGACTGCCAGTACAAAATTGGGCACCCAAGAGTTTAGGGAAAAAAAAAACATCTGGGTCAGTCATGGGACTGGTGTGAGTAAAACAGTTTAAAACAGTTTGAGCAATTAAATGATATCTCATATGACCACGCCATATAACAGAACGGGTTTTTCCCTTTGAGAATCCAAATCAATTGATTTAACATCAAAAATCCTTTTTAATCGAAAATCAAACTCTTTGATATTATAATAGAGTCTATCAATCACAACTAAATAATCAACTAGCAGAACGCTTTCATCTCACGTTCTACATATATAGTATACAATCAAAACCGCGAGCACTTATTAAATAATCACTACAACAAAATGTAATATTAATAACGCTTTTTAATGACACATTATTCTGACGTGTTATTATTTACACCTAATATTTGTTTCTCGAGTTATTATGTTTTAACCAAATCACGGTGACGCTCCTCATAGAATTATTGACGTCTCCCTCCCACTATTATATTTTCATTCTCCCTCCAACTTCCCACGGATTACTTTCATTCTCCCTCCAAACTATTTACCCCTTCGAAATCATTTCACCTCACAAAAAATAGGTCGTTTCTCTCCCTTCTCCTCACTCGATCGAAGAAAGCAAACTCCTTTCATCTTCAATCTCCTCAACCGATCTGTCGAAGCTAGGGCGGGTTCATGAATTTTGGATCTAATATTCGATTTGGAATCTGGTAAGTGAACCCGATTCTATTGTCAAGTTGTTAGTGATTTAGAACATTGTAGATTTGAATTTGTTACTTAATAGAGATCGCGATGCTAAACGAATATCATTGGATTTTGTCTCAGTTTGATGTTTAAATTGAAATCGCGAATCATGGTTGGATTTTGACATTTGCGTTCTGAAATAGGATCGTATGTTTTACACGGGTACCGATCCAGTTTGATTCTGGATTGTTCTTTCAGTGTTGGATCGTATGTCTAACCTTGTAAAAAATTTAAGTTTTTTTTAAAGGGACATGGAGAGTCGATTATGGAACTGAATCCATTTTTTTGTTATGAGGCCGAAATTATTTGGCAAACGATGAAAAACATGCAGTAATGCATTTGGTAATGAAGAACGGAGAAGCCACGCCTTCATGTGTTAAACATGTCGTGATTAGGAATTAGAGATATTGGTCATTTTATTTAGTGAAGCGTATGGATAGCAGATGACGAAGGTTCAGTAGAGAAACTGTTAGTACAGTGGGTTAAGAAAATAATGTTTTTCAATTTGCCAAGCATATTTCCGGTTACTAACATGATTAACCACTCTTATTATGAACCTTACAACCAACTAATAATCAGCTTGTACGTATGCTTATTTTGATTGTTTATAGAACTTATTGAACAAGATTGTGATATACATGCTTTAAAACCTTAACAAAAAATGGAAGCATGTAGGCGTGGAATGCCAAATATTTAGTACTGAAAGAACAACCCATAACGTATAGTGCCACGATCAGGATTTAAATTAAAAAATGAACCTGGTAAAGTGATATTTTGCATAAGACTGTAGTTACTACCTAAATGAAAATATTTTCTCAAATGTTTTTAAACCCTCTATTGTTGATGTCAGTGCCTTGACTGCCATTGTTAATATCATTGATGTTGAAGAAATACAACTTTATGATGAGGATAATGGGGAAGCTGTTCGTTTTGTTGGTGGTAGTTTCACTGATTTGATTTCAGAAGTCATTGGCTTTCTTTGTGTGTTTGTATCATTCATTCATCGCACTCATGTGATTGTGATAGGGTTGGAAACTTGGATCATGTGTTTATCATCATAAGGATTGGGGATTGGGCAGGTGCAATCGGTGTAGCAATACATTACCTATGCCTGGTATAATACATTGTGCTATTATTTCATATAGATTGACTTATACCTACAAATGTGTGACCATATAGATTTACTTTCAAACGCATAAATTAGAACATGAAATCAAGCATGATTTTATAGTAGGCCTGGTTCCTCATATTTGCACCCTAGTGCAATATCTATATATTTAATCATACCGTTGAGAAAAGTCACTCTTTTCCTAAGAAATCTATCTTTTATACAGTTAATGTTAGAAGTCTATTGTACGAATAAAAAGAAGAATTATCAGAGTCGATATTTACTTTCTAAAGTGATGAAACATACAAGAATGTTTACTTTGTCCTTCTAATCTTCGTTGAGCTAAGCATGTTTTCTTGTTTTAGCAGTAGGGGTGGACAATATGTGCATTCTTGTACAAGTTCAATAAAAATATTCAAAAGCCACAAACAACTAATTGTTGATTTGAATTTAGTGAATGCAGGCAGACTGGAAAAGGGTGATTTTTCAATCCAATTTCCAATAATAATTTCTCCACGGCTTTAAACCCATTTCTTTGAAGTAAGCATAGAATAACAATATTTAATGAATGCTTAGAAAATATGTTCTAATAATATCCATTACTAGTGCAGCTTTATATGATCATATTCATCACTGGTGCAGTTGTATAAGAATCTTTTCTACCGAACGAAGCAACTCTTTGCAAATTCTTAAGAATCTTCTTTGTGTTCACAATTTTGCTACTAATGTAGTTTCTACAATAACAATATTTAATGAATGCTTAGAAAATATGTTCTAATAATATTCATCACTAGTGCAGCTTTATACGATCGTATTTGGAAGATATATAGTGGAATCATTTCATGAATTAATTCACAGTTTGATTCAAACTTTCATCTTTGATAGCAACATTGAATAGAAAATCTTGATGATGTGATTATAGGTTTATAAGACAATGTTGAAAATGTCTAGCTTTAGATGTTGCACTTAACAGTCTGGTTCAAATATGAAGTAATTGATTGGTGACATTGGTCACGTGTGTTGCGAGGTGGAGTTCCAGTGGTATTGGTGACATTGTTCCACTGTTAGTCTAACCTGAAATGCAACTAATCCAGAACTTTTTATGTAAGTCGGAAACTTGGAGGTAAATATAACTTTTTATGATGCACAATATAATTTTTGTATATATAGATATGGCTAGTTCTTTGGAATGTCTAAGTGTGTTGTGGAGTTCCAGCAGTACAAATAGATGTGACATTGTTTCTATAGACTATAGTCTTTGAATTCGAAGTTCATGTATTGTGTTATGCAAAATATACATGTTCTTTACTAGCAAAAAGTTGAGATGCAAACCAACACCGTTTATTGACATATGGAAGTACTATGCATTTGTGATGATATCCCACAATGCTAAGTTCTCGTTTTTATTCCAGCGTCTATCATATCATATTTAATTCTTGGGTTTTATCTTATCTTTACAAGTAGACTAGAATTCTAACATTTATATCCTTTAACCAAATATATAATGTTGAACCATCTCCAGAGCTATTGAAGCCCCCAATAGTTCAACATAGTGGGGACATGAATGTTAAGAGGATAATCTTTCAGTCCTCCTAAACATAGAAATCAGAAATCTTTGTGGTATACTATTTTCAAATGTATCCAGCTCTGGTCCTCATTGGATTTTTGCATGGACTTGTTTTTCTTCTAGTGGTGTTGAGTTTATGTGGACCTCCTTCAAGGTACGTGCTAGTTGGTAATTTTTTTTACTCATTTGTGTTCTGTTAAATGACAACACGAACATCGTATGACCAATAATCATTGTGTACCACTATAATTTACCTTTTTTCCCCTCAAATGCAAAGACACTAATAGGAACCCCATTTTCTTACAGACATATAGATAGTTCTTTACATGTGAATTTCAAGATTGTACACAATAGTTGGATAAAAATTATTTCCAACATTGCATTTGCCCCTCTAAACTTCAATTAATTAACAGCATTTGTATGCCAGAGTTTTGCACACTAGAACAGGTACATAGTTAGTATCATGTACATAAATCGTTTAAACCATGTTTAGAGTTAGAATTTACATAAGAATTTGGAAAAAGAAAAAGAAAAAAACTTGGTAAGAAAAAGTTTGAAAAACTGCTCTGTTACAGGCAATTTTTCATCCAATTCTCAATCTTGCAAACTCTGGATCTCATAATCCAACATGAATTTTAATATGCCATCAAAGGAAAGCTACGTGTCTTCATAGTATAATAATATAAATAATGATTGTGGTAGTCGAAATGTGCACAGATATCAACAAACAGACCCAAAAAATTTCTACCTCCTACAGTCTGTATATATTGAAAACCAAGTGCCCACTACTTTCAAAAATCCATAACACGCAAACTAGTCACTTCAGGAAAATGATCACAACATGGAACTTGTTCTATTTTCTATATAGTTTATTTTAATTATGGTCTTGGAGTACTTCATCCAGTATATTGAAAGCTATCTCCAAATTACATTCAACTGACATTAAAATGCAAAATTTTCACGAGAACAGTTAGATAAACACAGGTTACCGTTAGCACTTCTGTAGATACATTGGTTCCATTATTTTCTAAATGTTTAAATATTTCTTTTAGATGTACCGACGGGGGAGTTTTTTTTCTTAAATTACTGTTGAAGATTAAAGTGCGAAGAAAACAAATGAAATTTCATTAGTCCTAAGATTTTTCCTTAAATTTACAAGTGAAACTTGGTTCTATAGGTAATTCAAGATAAATAAATAAATTTACCAATGATCCGGGCAATTTAAAACTGTATTTTAATTTCTCGAAAATTGGGTGCACAAACATATAAAAGCACAACGTCTGAAACTGGTTTATTGCCAGGCTCTTTAAATTTTCAATGGCATATGGCTTCAAACAGTTGAACTTTTTTAACTTTAAAATTTGAGTTTTGTATTTCCTACGCATACATCAAAAGGTGTGTGAGAGGAGGGGAAGTGAGTGAAATTGATATGATGCTCTGCTATTTCTTTTCAGTTTCTTTCAATAGAATTAGATTTGAAAATTATGAATTTGTAGGATTTTTAAAAGCTGCATTTTTTAATTTAGGATCTATGCATTGAAAGAATGAAGTATGAATTTATGCTTTTCTTCCTTGGATAGATTATTTTAGCATTCAGATAATATTAATACACAAAATTTTGACCTTTGCACATACGAAGATAGCGAGGTAATCCTTCGATCAATGTATTCGGAGATTTTTTTTCAATGGTTTTAGAAGCTTGCGCTTGGGGCTTAGGCATCTATTCAATAGGCGCTTGATTTATTAAAAAAGGAAGTTCACATTATTTTGCAGAACAAGATGGTTATGGTGTGTTTGCCATACATTTGCCCTAATGCTCGGCGACCTGTTGAACACATGCTTGAGAAGTTAAATTACAGAAATGTAATTTCATATCTTCGAATGTAATATTGTTTGTTATGGCATTTTGTCGATATGATTTTCTTCTTCCCTGATTCTAACTATGAGCGCTGAGAGAAGCGGGGTCCGTGTATAGAATGGTCAGTGGATACCAAAATCCAGTCCAGTCAGTGTACATAGTTGAATTTTTTTCTACTTAACAACAAAACGAGGCAAGGATGAAGTGTTGTAATCTTTATTTTCCAGTTTATTTGTTGAGTGTATGATTTTAAATAACAGACCAATATTCTTGGCATAATTATCTTCATTTCTAGCGTCCTATGCTATTGTGGAGGAGGAGTTGAACTTTTCCGGTTGATCGAGCGGCAAGGGTTAGAACTGTGGCATGGCCAGGAGCGAAGTTATGTGACGAAGATGATGGAGGCGGTTATTTGAATTCTCCATTCCAATATTTAGTCTTTTGTAGTTACTAAATGATATACCTTCGTATATCAATAATAATTTGTACTACATGATATTGTTACAGGTACAAGTGAAGGTAGAATGACATAAACAAGCAATTTTTGATGGCATCAGGGATGAATGATTTTGCATATGTACACAATTTTGTTAACAAACAAAATGGTAAAATCAATTTTTAGTTCAATATGTGTATAATGGATACTATCTTATGATTTTTTTTTGGGCAGACAAGCTTATTTGAAAGCAAGGTCCTTTGTACCCAAGTAGATCAAATATTTTTGGACTATTTGATGGAAAAAGATTGGCTTTGGGAAGTGGAAGTTTTTAGTGACTCATATGGTACTTGTAGACTTTAAATATGAACTACGTTTGTGTACTCAAATTGACATCACTGTGGAATTGAAAACCTATGTATTGAATTTGTTAATTCATTGATTGAAATTATTTTTTGTTGATATTTTATTTTGTTACCATTAATATGCGTTAGATTTGCTGATTTTTTTTCCATTCATACATTGCTTTTTAAATTGTTATAAAGATTCATTTTGATTACTATAATATGTTGATATAATAGCGTCATATAGCCGCTATCGAATAAATCTGTTATAGCGGCTATAATGTGTTATAAATATTCTCACTTTCTTTGACATTTAGATGTTTAATAACAGCTAGGGTGAGTTATTGTCTTTAAATTACATAGCGGAAAATTTACACTATAAAACCAAGCTCTTTTATAGCGGCTTTTCTGTGTTATAAATATTCAGCAGTTTTTTATAACATGTTGATATACAACGTCTATCAAACCGCTATAACTGTTATTAATAGCGGCTAAAAACCGCTATAAAAGACAACTTTTGTTGTAGTGAATGGATTTCCAACTATGACAAGGTATGGAACTACCTTCCGATAGTGTACCTCTAGAGAGGAATACACTGGGTTTAACAAGAACATCTTGCAACCCGGCCACACATGATCGACCACTCATTTCGCTTAATTGTATCAAATGTATATCACCAATGGTTGGGATCAGTAACCGTTTCCCGAATGGGACAACATCGGCAATAGATTATAGAATGAAATGAATATCTCTAGATAGGTGATAATACACCCTAATTGGCAGCCAACTACTTAACCATGCTGCCTGCCCGATTTTTGTCATTTTCCGGTTGTAAGGCTAGAGGCCACGCTTATCATTGACAGATCACACATCTATTCACTTCGAATGTCACATCGTCATACCCGCCAAATCACAAATTGATTTCCCCAAAAATACAACGGGTATACAGGTAAGAGAAATGAATTCCTCCGCCACCAAACGTATATACGTTTGAAGAGATCAATTTACGCGATCTATTAAATATACTCTGTCAGACATTCTTCTATACAGGTCGTCCTGGGACTGGACAAACCGAAGGCACTATTTTGTAAACAGGACAACCCTTGCATAACTCCGTCTTTAATTATCTTCAACATATTTGATCGCAACGCGATCGTCCATACATAGTGGTTTTCAGATAATGAATCTTATTCCGGTCTCTCTGTATTGACAACGGAAAAATGTTCAAAAACTTCGATAGTCGGTGAGTTAACTATCAAAGAAAAACATGTGTGCAAACAACGATATTATTTCCAGATGGAAATTATATCGGTCAATCATCATTTAACATTTATCTCTTTAGTTCATTAATTTATTTATTTCCTATTTCCATAGATTCAACATTCCTTATTTTCTAAATTTAGAAAATATACGTTATTTATCAATGGAAAACATTTCCATCTCTTTTTCACGTATCACTGTCATTCCGGTATTCTTTATCATCAAACATTTCATTTTCCAGGATTAGAAAATATCTCTGATTATATTGGGAAAATGTTTCCAAAACTCATTCATTGGATTTAAACAGATGTTTAAATAAAACATCGCTATGCCAACTCGAACCATTAACACTTGTTAACTACATTCAATTAACTCTGTCACTATCGAACCTTAACCATTCCTTAGTTAAAAATGAAGTCAATCAAGTTGGGGTATAACTACCTATCAGACCTTAATTGAACAACATTTCTAACCTCGAAATAGACAAAGTTCACTCCTTTAAATCTTTAACAAACTTCCTTACGTAACTCTCGGATTCTATTTACGAATCCACTTCTTTTACAGAAATCATTGATTATAACTATGGCGTTATAATCCCTACTTCTGAAATATTTAACTTCAAAATATAACATGATTAACTTAAATCAATTAACCCTAACTCCATTAACTTTAACTCGATTAACTTTAATTCATTAACTCATATCACTTAGCTCCTTCCGAATAAACTATATTCGATTAACTCCTTTCAAATAAACTATATTCGATAACTCCTTTAACTCTATTCGAAACTATATTCGATTAACTCCTTTAACTCTATTCGAATAAACTATATTCGGTTAACTCCTTTAACTCTGTTCGAATAAACTATATTCGATTAACTCCTTTCTAATTAACTTTATTCAATTAACTCTATCCAATAACTCTAATCGATAACTCTAATCTCTATTCGATTAACTCCTTCGAATAACTAATATTCGATTAACTCCCTTCGGATAACTTATATTCGATTAACTCTACTCAAGTAACTAATATTCGATTATCTCTCTTCGAATAACTAATATTCGATTAACTCCCTTCGAATAACTAATATTCGATTAACTCCTTTTGAATAAACTATATTCGATAACTTCTTTCAAATAAACTATATTCAATAACTCCTTTCGAATAAACTATATTCGATTAATTCCTTTCGAATAAACTATATTCGATTAATTCCTTTCGAATAAACTATATTCGATTACTTCCTTTAACTCTATTCGAATAACTAATATTCGATAACTCCTTTCGAATAAACTATATTCGATTAATTCTCTTCTTCGAATAACCTTGTTCGATAACTCTTTCTTCGAGTAACTAATATTCGATAACTCTAATCCAACTAACTCTAATTCAATTAACTCTATTCGAATAACTAATATTCGACTAACTCTTGTTCGATTAACTCTATTTGAATAACTCTAGTTCGATTTAACTCTAATCGATTAGCTCTAACTGATTACCTCTAACTGGTTAACTCTAACTGGTTAACTCTAATTGATCAACCCTATTCAATTTACTCTTCGTCCATATTTAGTTCAAATATCGATGTTAAAATCGATTCTTACTTCTCTATATAAGTCCGGACTTATATATTCTATTTATCCAATGATAAATATTTTATTTAATTTATAAAACCTTATTTATAAATTAATCTTCTTACCTTATCTGTTAAAACAGATTTATCTTAAATGTTCACTTTGAATTCATATTCTGTTATACCCGTGTGCGAAGCACGGGTCTAAACCTTCCTAGTGTAAAATTCTCTTTTTATATAATTCTATTCATTTTTCAAGTGTTTCCTTTTATAATCCATTTATTTTCGAAATACATATTTCCTTTATAATTCTATTTATTTTATAAATAAATATTTCTTTTATAATTCTATTTATTTTCATAAATAAATATTTCCAAATATAATCTATTTGTAAATGTTTTACAAATATTTCCTTTTCAATTCTATTTGTAAATGTTTTTAAAATATTCCCCTTCAATTCTATTTGTAAATGTTTTACAAATATTCCCTTTTCTATTTGTTTCACAAATATTTCCTTTTATAACTTTATTTATTTTCTAAATAAATATTTCTTTTATCTCTATTTATTTTCTAAATAAATATTTCTTTCCCTATTTGTTTCACAAATATTTTCCTTTTATATTGTTTCACAAATATTTTCCTTTTATAATTTTCCTTTGATTTTATAATTATTTTCTTTTATAAAACCCTTTTCCTTTTATATATAAAATCCATTGATTTTATATAAATAATTCATTTTCAAAATACACTTTGAAAATTCCCTTTTCTACATCCCAGTATTTCTTACGGTATCTAAAATACCAAATAACAATGATTGATATCATTCAAACACACATAATCAACACAGATTATATATAATATCATATATTTCAATATATGAATACAACAGTATTATAAATATTTAGGAATCCAGTTGGATTCCGCCAACCTATTTCTCTGCATCCACAGATGTTAAACAATATAATTAACATCAACTTCATTTCAATATGAAGTATTCTGATCAACAGAAACAATATTTGATTAACGATTTATATATATATATATATATATATATATATATATATCGCTATCTATAATTTCAACCAATACATAAGCAGTTCAACCAAACAATCAGCACACAACAATCAATCATCATTTATCAGTTCTAAAAATACATTATAAAAATATGAACTGATAGAGTTGGTGAGTTTTACACACTTTGATTGGTTTTCGTTAAATAACGATATTCGTCCATCGATTCAGATCGAACAATTTATTTTGCTATAAATTGTAACGAGCTCCAATTCACTTCCAGTCAATTTCATTGGGTAGTCGTCATCCATACGATTCCAACGGATCTAATTTCGTCAAATTCTGATAACGAACGGGTAAGTTACAAGCGTTACAAATATATACACTATTTATATAAAAATTAACTTAGATTAATTCATCATGGGCTTTACCCAATTCCACTTGGCCCATCCTCACTTAAAAAAGAAGACCCGACCGACTTATTTCCTTTCTTCCCAGATCGGAGAAAATTAATCCGCTCCCCTTTATCTCACCATGACCGATTCTTTGATCCACCATTCCTCCTCCATTACTACACGGTCTTCAAAACCGTAATCATCACAACACTCCCCTTCCCGACATCTCCCATTCCATCACCATGATACACCGCCTCCTATCTCCGACAGAGGTGCGATTTCCGGTTTGAAACCGATTCCTCACTGACACCATCGACACAAATTTGTGCCGAGCTCCACCAAAACTTCACAAATCAAGTCGATTTTCCCCCTGAACACCACTATAGCATCCAAACCGTGAATCAAAACCTCGATCTCCCCATAAACCCAACCCTAGGCGTTGCCTTTGAAACCCATTCTTACAATACAGACTTCGAACCCGTTCAAATGGATATAAAACTGAAGATAATCTTATGTAGATTTCAGCTATATGTGTTATTCGATTTATGGGATTTGTTTCGATTTTATTTTGATTTTTCTATGGATTTGAAACTCACGTCTTTGATTTTTGCTAAGAAAGGGTATGGCGTATTTTTGTGTTGGCCGTGGAAAATATCTGAGTTAGGTTTAGAGAAGGTAATTATCGAAAAAGAATATTATTTTTATATGCCATTTTATATTTATTTATAAGTGGTCGTTGTTTTAACATGTCTTCTAAAAATTCACACGGCCACATACAATATCCAAAAATCATGAAAATGGACATATAACTAAAGTTCGACATTACAGACCCAACGAAACTGGTTTCATCAAATTCCGACACCGTTTGCTTACACAGCGTATTTTTAACCATCAAAATATTGACTGTTTTTCACATTAAAAATCCGTACAACCACACAATAACCCCAAAAATCACGAAAATTGAAATCTATCAATAATTTAATATTGTAGATCCAACAAAACTAGTTTCGTCGAAAATGGAGGTCTTTTGCAAAACTGGCTATTTTTAAAGCTCTAAATAACCCATTTAAATATATAAATATATTTAAAAATAATTAAATTTAATATTTAAAAATAAATATTATCATATATATTCACAATAGAATATCATATAGCTCCACTGGGATTTATAACTCGATATTTCAAAATTCCCAGTTATATCGATATTCGATTTATATTTAAATCCTTTTTAAAATATAAATAAATCGTTATTAATTATAAAGGAATTCCATAGCGACTTTTCGAAAATTTTATTTGGACATAAATCAAAATCTACACAATGAAATCCCCAATTTTCTCTTCCATTAGAAAAATATACTTCACCAGCTCTGAACGTTTCTTGTTCACGGAAATCCGATTTAAAACGGACCCTGTATATTCAGTTGAAGTTCAAATCGCCAAATTGCGAACTGCAACACCATTTTGAGCTCGATTATAATTATATTATAATTCTACATTCAAACTTTGTTTAAATAATATATTCGTTATTCAAATTCAATTCCAAACTGAATTATATATTTCGAATTGTCCAGTTCACACAATATTGTCAATTCAACTTAATTTTGATTATTTCCAAATTAAATATATTATTCTATTATTTAAATTAATTAAATATTCAATATTGTTTAATTAAATAACCATTTAAATTACCAAATCATATGATAAATAGTTAAATAAATTAATTATTATATTGTTGAAAGATACGGGTCATTACATTCTTCCCACCTTAAAATAATTTCATCCTCGAAATTGCTAAGGTTGAAAACACCCCTAATAACTGATTAAAAATTATTTTTTTAATTCTTAATTTCAGTTTCAACTGAACAAATAAACTACAAATAAAATATTAATTAATTCTTATCAATGAAAATTTTCAAAAATCCTAAAAATTTTCTAACACCTAAACTTTTCGAAAAATTTCGTCAGCATCTCCTTTGTACTGGTCAATCGGTACAACTACAATTCGCCTCTCTAGGCCTTCTCGAACCCAAAAGAAAATCAAACAGCCAAGCGGCTTTCCAATTCGACTCATCAAAATCTCAAACCCATATGTAATATAAACTGGTACCTTTTTGTCGGGCATATCATTATATCCTTTGCACTTGTTACCAATTCAACGTATACCAATGTCATCCTAATCAAACTGCAATCAGTTCATCCTCAACACAATTATTTGTTTAAACCAAAGTCAAATTCCATTCAAACTCCAATCTCAAATTCCAAACTCTTAACTTATCAACTCAATTCCATTCCAAATTATTCTCTAATCAATTCCAGTTTTGTTTAACTTATCTCAAGTTAAATTCTGATTTACTTATTTATCTTTACCATCTCAATTTATTTAACTTAACAAGTTAAATTTAAATTTTAGAATTTAAATCCATGGGTTTTTATTTCAAATCAATTGGAAATCATATTAACAATTCAAAACCTTTGAATTTCTGAATAACTTGTTTTCGCAAAACAATTTAAAAACAAAACCTTTGGTAGTAATCTGGCACTTAGCAACTCAAAAATGAACACTAATGATGTCGCGATTCATCATCAGGGTTATTTCCCAGCTATCGAAGTGAGTTCAATACTATATTACTTTCAAAACCATTTCTAAACACTTCTATTTTGAAATACATTTCAAAATACCACTCAAAAACAATTTAAAATCTCCCAGGATTTTAAAATTCTCATATATTTAATCCAAATCCATTTACAAACACCTTTCCAAATTTGAGGGTTTTAATTTCAATTCTGATTTAAATTCAGATTTAACTTAATGCATTACACTTGTATGAATTCTGATTGACTATTTACATAACCATTTAATTTATAATCTTACTCGATTATAATAACAACCAATATATCCAATATACTGTAATATTTCCAATATATATATTTTCTTTGTATCAACATATATTTAGGTAAGATTATTTCATTACCCGCTTTTCAAAACATACTATGTCGGTTCATCGTATTCAAGTGTTTATAAAACTCCTACCGATACAGTGGATCAAATGATCGACCAGAACTCATAAACAACTCAATCAATAAATCTCCACAATATAAAACCATTTTTATATCAAATAACAAATACGTTCACTCGTACATATACACTCAACTCAATCTAGGGTATTACTAACCCCATCTCTACTGAGTCACGCCACAGAGCCAAGGTAATTTCTCAACCTTAAGCTCTGATACCAATTGTAGTGTCCCAAAATTCCGGTACAATTTGAGCTGACCGAATAACACAAGTCTAACCCAAATTACACTGGAATCCAGAAAACTAACAAAAAGAAAACAATGGATGAGAATATATAAGATAGAATCTTAGAATAGAAGAAGAAGAACATACAACATCAGAGTAACACGAATCTCACAGCGGAACGAACAACATATAATTGATAAGATATCTTTGAAACAAAATCAGTATATGTGTACAGTAACATTATCAGAGTACAACACTTACAACATAGTGGAAATAAACAATAGTTATATAATCCTGAAGCCTCCTGCTCCAAGCTCTCCAAGTATATCTGTAAAATCCTGACTACTTGACTGCCCGTACAAAATTGGGCACCCAAGAGTTTAGGGAAAACAAAACAAAATAAACTCTGGGTCAGTCATGGGACTGGTGTGAATAAAACAGTTTGAGCAATCAAACGATATCTCATAAGACCACGCCGTATAACGGAACGGGTTTTCCCCCTTATGAGAATCCAAAGCAATTGATTTAACATCAAAAATCCTTTTGAACAAAAATGATAAACTTTATATCAAACTCTTTGATATTATAATAGTGTCTATCAATCACAACTAAATAATCAACTAGCAGAACGCTTTCATCTCACGTTCTACATATATAGTATACAACCAAAACCACAAGGACTTATTAGATAATGGATTTCCAACTATGACAAGGTATGGAACCACCTTCCGATAGTGTACCTCCAGAGAGGAATATACTGGGTTCAACAAGAACATCTTGCAGCCCGACCACACATGACCGACCACTCATTTCGCTTGAGTGTATCGAATGTATATCACCAACGGTTGGGATCAGCAACCGTTTCCCGAATGGGACAACATCGACAATAGATTATAGAATGAAATGAATATCTCTAGATAGGTGATAATATACCCTAATTGGCATCCAACCACTTAGCTATGTTGCCTGTCCGATTTTTGTCATTTCCCGGTTGTGAGGCTAGAGACCATGCTTATCTTTGACAGATCACACATCTATTTACTTCGAATGTCACATCGTCATACCCGCCAAATCACAAATTGATTTCCCTAAAAATACAACGGGTATACAACTAAGAGAAACGAATTCCTCCGCTACCAAACGTATATACGTTTGAAGAGATCAAC
The DNA here is from genome assembly GCA_030737875.1 of Allium sativum. Taxonomy (NCBI): domain Eukaryota; kingdom Viridiplantae; phylum Streptophyta; class Magnoliopsida; order Asparagales; family Amaryllidaceae; genus Allium; species Allium sativum. The sequence continues at coordinate 16,110,429 of CM060912.1, forward strand.
TTACGCGATCTATAAATATACTCTGTCAGACATTCTTCCATATAGGTCGTCCTGGGACTGGAGAAACCAAAGGCACTATTCTGTAAACAGGGCAGCCCTTGCATAACTACGTCTTTAATTATCTTCATCATATTTGATCGCAACGCGAATACCCATACAGAGTGGTTTTCAGATAATGAATCTGATTCCGGTCTCTCTATATTGACAACGGAAAAATGGTCAAAAACTTCGATAGTCGATGAGTTAACTATCAAAGAAAAACATGTGTGCAAACAACGATATTATTTTCAGATGGAAATTATATCGGTCAATCATCATTTAACATTTATCTCTTTAGTTCATTAATTTATTTATTTCCTGTTTCCGTATATTCAACATTCCTTATTTTCTAAATTTAGCAAATATACGTTATTAATCATTGGAAAAAAATTCCATCTCTTTTTCATGTATCACTGTCATTCCAGTATTCTTTATCATCAAACATTTCATTTTCTAGGATTAGAAAATATCCCTGATTATATTTGGAAAATGTTTCCAAAACTTATTCATTGGATATAAACAGACGTTTAAATAAAACATCGCTATGCCAACTCGAACCATTAACACTTATTAACTACATTCAATTAACTCCTTCACTATCAAACCTTAATCATTCCTTAGTTAAAAATGAAGACAATCAATTTGGTGTATAACTACCTCTCAGACCTTAACTGAACAACATTTCTAACCTCGAAATAGACAAAGTTCGCCCCTTTAAATCTTTAACAAACATCCTTACGTAACTCTCGGATTCTATTTACGAATCCACTTCTTTTACAGAAATCATTGATTATAACTATAGCGTTGTAATCCCTACTTCTAAAATATCTAACTTCAAAATATAACTCGATTAACTCAAATCAGTTAACCCTAACTCCATTAACTTTAACTCGATTAACTTAAATTCATTAACTTTTAGCACTTAACTCCATTCGAATTAACTATATTCGATTAACTCCTTTCAAGTAAACAATATTCGATAACTCCTTTAACTCTATTCGAATAAACTATATTTGATTAACTCCTTTAACTCTATTCGAATAAACTATATTCGATTAACTCCTTTCTAATTAACTATATTCAATTAACTCTTTCCAATAACTCTAATCGATAACTCTAATCTCTATTCGATTAACTCCTTCGAATAATTAATATTCGATTAACTCCCTTCGAATAACTTAAATTCGATTAACTCCCTTCGAATAACTAACATTCGATTAACTCTTTTGGAATAAACTATATTAAATAACTCCTTTTGAATAAACTCTATTCGATAACTCCTTTCGAATAAACTATATTCGATTAATTCCTTTCAAATAAACTATATTCGATTAATTCCTTTCGAATAAACTATATTCGATTACTTCTTTAACTCTATTCGAATAACTAATATTCGGTAACTCCTTTCGAATAAACTATATTCGATTAATTCTACTTATTCGAATAACCTTATTCGATAACTCTTTCTTTGAATAACTAATATTCGATAACTCTAATCCGACTAACTCTAATTCAATTAACTCTATTCGACTAACTCTTGTTCGATTAACTCTATTTGAATAACTCTACTTCGATTTTACTCTAATCTATTAACGCTAACTGATTAACTCTAACTGGTTAACTCTAACTGGTTAACTCTAACTGATCAACCCTATCCAATTTACTCTTCGTCCATTTTTAGTTCGAGTATCGATGTTGAAATCGATTCTTACTTCTCTATATAAGTCCTGACTTATATATTCTATTTATCCAATGATAAATATTTTATTTAATTTATAAAACCTTATTTATAAATTAATCTTCTAACCTTATCTGTTAAAACAGTTTTTTCTTAAATGTTCACTTTGAATTCATATTTTGTTATACCCGTGTGCGATGCATGGGTCTGAACCTTCCTAGTGTAAAATTCTCTTTTTATACAATTCTATTCATTTTTCAAGTGTTTCATTTTGTAATCTATTTATTTTTGAAATACATATTTCCTTTATAATTCTATTTATTTTATAAATAGATATTTCTTTTATAATTTTATTTATTTTCATAAACAAATATTTCCATATATAATCTATTTGTAAATGTTTTACAAATATTTTCTTTTCAATTCTATTTGTAAATGTTTTACAAATACTTCCCTTTCAATTCTGTTTGTAAATATTTTACAAATATTCCCTTTTCTATTTGTTTCACAAATATTTCCTTTTATAACTTTATTTATTTTCTAAATAAATATTTCTTTCCCTATTTGTTTCACAAATATTTTCCTTTTATATTGTTTCACAAATATTTTGCTTTTATAATTGTCCTTTGATTTAACAATTATTTTCTTTTATAAAACCCTTTTCTTTTATATATAAAATCCATTGATTTTATACAAATAATTCATTTTCAAAATACACTTTGAAAATCCCCTTTTCTACATCCCAGTAATTCTTACAGTATCTAAAATACCAAATAACAATGATTGATATCATTCAAACACACATAATCAACACAGATTATATATCATGTCCTATATTTCAAGTATTATAAATATTGAGGAATCCAGTTGGATCCCTCCAACCTGTTTCCCTGCATCCACAGATGTTAATCAATATAATAAACATCAACTTCATTTCAATATAAAGTATTCTGATCAACAGAATAAATATTTGATTAACAATATATATATATATATCGTTATCTATAATTTCAACCAATACATAAGCAGTTCAATCAAACAATCAGCACACAACAATCAATCATCGTTTATCAGATCTAAAAATACGTTATAAAAATATGAACTGATAGAGTTGGTGAGTTTTACTCACTTTGATTGGTTATCGTTAAATAACGATATTCGTCCGTCGATTCAGATCGGACAATTTATTTCGCTATAAATTGTAACAAGCTCCAATTCACTTCCAGTCAATTTCATTGGGTAGTCGTTGTCCATTCGATCCCAACGGATCTAATTTCATCAAATTCTGATAACGAATGGGTATGTTACAAGCGTTACAAATATATACACTATTTATATAAAAATTAACTTAGATTAATTCATCATGGGCTTTACCCAATTCCACTTAGCCCATCCTCACTTAAAAGAAGACCCGACCCGCTTATTTCCTTTCTTCCCAGATCGGAGAAAATTAATCTGCTCCCCTTTATCTTACCATGACCGATTCTTTGATCCACCATTCCTCCTCCATTACTACACGGTCTTCAAAACCGTAATCATCGCAACACCCCCCTTCTCGACATCTCCCATTTCATCACCATGATACACAGCCTCCTGTCTCCGACAGAGGTGCGATTTCCGGTTCGAAACCGATTCCTCACTGACACCATCGACACAAATTTGTGCCGAGCTCCACCAAAACCTCACAATTCAAGCCGATTTCCCCCCTGAACGCCACTATAGCATCCAAACCGTGAATCAAAACCTCAATCTCCCCATAAACCCAACCCTAGATATTGCCGTTGAAACTCATTCGTACAGTACAAACATTGAACCATTCAAATGGATATAGAACTGTAGAAAATCTTGTGTAGATTTCAGCTACATGTGTTATTCGATTTATGGGATTTTTTTCGATTTTATTTTGATTTCTCTATGGATTTGAAACTCACATCATTGATTTTTGCTAAGAAAGGGTGCGGCGGATTTTTGTGCTGACCGTGGAAAATATACGAGTTAGGTTTAAGGAAGGTATTTATAGAAAAAGAATATTATTTTTATATTCCATTTTATATTTACTTATAAGTAGTCGTTGTTTGTATATGTCTTCTAAACATTCACACGGTAACATACAATATCCAAAAATCATGAAAATGGACATAGAGTTCAACATTACGGACCCAACGAAACTGGTTCCGTCGAATTCTGACTCCGTTTGCTCACATAGCGTATTTTTAACCGTCAAAATACTGACTGTTTTTCACATTAAAATCCGTACGACCACTCACTGACCCCAAAAATCACGAAAATTGAAATCTAGCAATAATTTAATATTGCGGATCCAACAAAATTAATTTCGTCGAAAACGGAGATCGTTTGCAAAACTGGCTATTTTTAAAGCTCTAAATAACCCATTTAAATATATAAATATATTTAAAAATAATTAAATTTAATATTTAAAAATAAATATTATCGCATATATTCATAATAGAATATCATACAGCTCCACTTGGATTTATAACTCGATATTTCAAAATTCCTAGTTATATCGATATTCGATTTATATTTAAATCCTTTTTAAAATATAAATAAATCGTTATAAATTATGAAGGAATTCCATAGCGACTTTTCGAAAATTTGATTTGGATATAAATCAAAATCTATACAATGAAATACCGATTTTTCTCTTCCATTAGAAAAATATACTTCACCAGCTCCGAATGTTTCTTGTTTCACGGAAATCCGATTTAAAACAGACCCTGTATATTCAGTTGAAGTTCAAATCGCCAAATTGCGAACTACAGCGTGATTTCGAGCTTGATTATAATTATATTATAAATATGTTCAAACTTCGTTTAAATAATATATTCGTTATTCAAATTCAATTCCAAACTGAAATATATATTTTGAATTGTCCAGTTCACACAATATTGTCAATTCAACTTAATTCTGATTATTTCAGAATTAAATATATTATTCTATTATTTAAATTAATTAAATATTCAATATTATTTAATTAAATAACCATTTAAATTACCAAACCATATGATAAATAATTAAATAAATTAATTATTATATTGTTGAAAGATACGGGTCGTAACAACGATTTATTTTTGTTTTGAGTTTTTACAGAAGTGAAATACTAGAGTTAAGAAGAAAATTCAAAGTGGAGAGTTTAAATGGTTATTGCAACTAACTTTTGGTAGGAATTAATTTTTTAAATTTTGGCAGTCATATGTCGACATAGCCTTCTATGTATGTCGACATACATGCAGTTTTAATTTTATTTTTCTGATTTTAATCTTATTCTTATATATATTAATATATTAATATATTTAATTATTCTAACTCACTTAATGAACAAATACCTAATTCTCTTCTAAATTTAGTAAGCGTTGCTTCGTTTAATGGTTTTGTTAATATTTCTACTATTTGTTTATCTGTTTCTATAAATTCGAGTGAAATTTTGTCTTTACTTACGTTATTTCTGTAGGAATTTTCTCGATTAAATTGAGATCCAATTTGTATTTTTAACAGCTTAAAATAGGATCTAATGCTGAAAAATAAATCAAAACATATATACAAAAATTAGGTTTATGACTTAATACCATTCGAATCCGAATCCAAAACGAAACGAATCAGTCTCGAGATCAAAGAATTGGAGCATCGAATCTGAGCAACGCAAAGAAGCCTTGCCTCTATATGTATCCACGAACGTTATACATTCACAATCGAATTGAAGGAGGAAATAAAGAGAATACGGTGTTAGCGGCTAATGAATTTCTAGGGTTGGTGAGAATAGGGTATTCGGTTTTTCATTTTATATAGAAAAATGAATGGGTATTAATCGGATAAGAACCCCCTTTTAATATATTGGGTTACGTGTTTTGTTTTAAAAGAAAAACCCAAATATCTCTTTTAAAATTCAAACATTACCCATTAATATAGAAAACAACCGAATACAAATTCCAACTTCAAATAAAACATCAACAAATTGATATTTTATTTGTCCAAAATTAATTTCTCTTTTGTAACGTTCTATTGTGTGACCCTATAGGTTATTACAACATTCGAAATAATTTAAATCGTATTAAATTATAAAAGTGAGCGATATCTAGCATGTATAAGAACCCGTAACTTCCCCGTGAAGGAAAGAGCGGATACTTTGAGGACAAGACAGATCAAAACGCAAACAGAAGAACATTTCATTGCTTATTACAACAATTCCATCAGAATACAAGAATATACAGAGTATGAATGAATAAAATACATTTAATAAATATCAGAGATTTAAATTACATTTAAATACATCGCCGCGGAAAAACAATACAAAACACAGCTGAAAACAAATATACGGATACAGAGCTTTCCGAATACCGCTTCAGCTGTAAATCAGGATCCTGTGAATATAAATCTGCAAACCAAGACTACTAGTTGCCCATGTCGAAAATAAGGGCACCCAAAGTTTAGGTTAAAACAATAAACTCCAGGTCAGTCATGTGACTGGTGTGAGAACTAAAACAGTTATTAATCTTTACTTTAAATCAGATATATCAAGGGACCACGCCGTATAACACGGAACGAGTTTCCTCCCAAGAATACAAAAGCATATAACAAAACAGCGCAATGCTTTTTGGGAAAAATGAAGCTATTATAAGACCCAGGTCCCATCACACAATGCAACACAAGCCAGAGGATAGGGTTTTCCCTTATAATAGCCAAACATGCTTGGTACGTTAAAAACAAATCATTTGATACTATTATAAGTGCATAGTGTATAAAACAACATCAAATATAAACGTATCAATCCTAGACGGCATGGGTACCATATATCATGTCGCCATACTAGGCTCTACAATCAAAACCACAAAGTCACGTATTTGGAAATTGGTTTTACATCTATGAACCGAGGCCAGGGATCGCCCTCAACGTTTCGAGACAATCTAGCCTACCATGTCTCAGGAACAGCCGCAACTGCACCTTGGATCGTCAGGGCCGGTCCACTTGATGCGGATTAAACTTAAACCCTAAGAACTACGTTTCCCCACCCTATGGGGTGTAAATGAGCTAAATGACTCCATCGGCTCCACATAGTCACCGATATATCCGAGGCACCTCGCAATCCAACAACCACACAGGTGAAAATAATATAAATGTCAGGGCTGGTAGGTCACTGACACCACCCTAGCTAGAAAGAAACGCATGCCCTCCCTGAGGTCCTCTCCCATTTCGGGTTCACAACCTGGGTGTGAGGCTCGCGAATCAATGCTACACAAATCTATGCCACACAGGTCGTGCTTTGATCATCAACCGCAAGACTTTGCTTTTCAACAAAAGCCTTGATCATTTGCATCTTCGCATGCCACATAGGCAAACCATTGCATGCAACCGATATCCATCAATCACACAGAATGATATCTAATGTCAGACACACAGTCCATTTACAAGTCCGTTCTGGGTCTGAACGAAACCGGAGGCACCTTGTACCTCGCATATCCATCGATCTCCAAGTACGTCTGGCCGATCACCAACTGATTCCCTCCTCTTGGGTGTACAACCCAATCAAGATCATCAGTAATTATCCAAACAATGTAAAGACCTCCGGTCTTCGACCATCGTCTTCATCCTTGACACATCGTCGAACCAGTTATTCAGAATGGGATAAACCTGGTCTTTCTGAATAACTCGCGTATATAATAAACAAGTGTTACACAAACACAACATACGCCTCATTCCAATTCAGAATATTCTTTTATTCAAATATTCTTATACTTTGGGATAGGTTCCCATTAATTTTATCAAAGATAAATTTCTTAAATTTATTCTTTAATCTTCCTTTGAATATCAATTCAAACCAAATTATGGTTTATCCAAACTAGTCGGGATTAACGAACCTTACCGAAGTAATCACTTGTTAAATTTCCCAACCCCAACCTATTGATCCCATGAAGTAAAACTGGCAATACTTCGTATCTAACACCACGGTGTTATCGATAAATTCAATTACCATTTCACGTTCATATCTAATTAAAGATTTAACTATCGCCTGGAGCAAAACTGGTGATACTCCATTCTCAATCATTTCAATCTAATTAAAGATTCATTAAAACTCCACTTGGTTTTAATCTTACCAAAAATCAATATTAATGATTGTTTAACTTGGGAAATCATATCATGTCTTTAACTGGGTTAAAGAACCAATGTCATTTAAAACACGGTTCACGATAAACCGAAAATCACATTATATTCCATCAGCCTTTAACCGTAAATTAGCAAGTGAACAATTCCCTAAGCATTAACCCCGAAGGCCGAAACTAACATCAAATCAATACCCAAGAAATCATTCAACTTAACTAATCTTCAGTTAGTTTCTGATTTTCTTAACTTCTTGGGTCTAAGAACATTATTATTAAAGATACCTTTCACGACAACCCAAAATCACATTCCATTAACGATGGAATCTTCATGGAAAATGAATCGATATGTATAATCGATATAAACTTCCATATCCGACTAATAATATAAATGGAATAATGGCAACGCCTTTTAAATTCCAGATATATTAGCAGTCTCCCTCCATAGAAATTCACTTCGATTATTACCAAATCGAATTCCATTCCATTCCAATTTATTTTATTAAATTGGAAAACTTTACTTTGGAAAATCTCCTTTAAATCTTAACAAAAGATTTATAAATTCCAAATCACATTTCACTGTAAATCGGGTTAAAGAACGAATGTCGTTAAAACACAGTTCACGGTAAACCCAATTCACATTCCATTAATTATCGGGTTGAAGAAAAAGTGTTATTTAAAACACCGCTCACGGTAAACCCAAAAATCAATTCAAATTCATTTAATTGGTATACTTCATTAAATCTAAATAAAAAGATTTAATCTTTTCCTCAACTGGGTTTAATAACAGTGTTAATGAAGACACCATTCACGACAAACCCAAATCCCATTTGATATTAAATACAAGGCTCTGAATAGAAAATATATCGGCTTATATTCAATATCAAATTCTAGGACCAACAAATATCGTATTGGAAATAACGATATAAATATATCTTTCAAATTTCCATAACAATATCTGTACAATCACAAAACCCAACATCGAAATATTCCAAAGACAATTTCGATTCAAATCCATTCCAATTCAATTATTGGAAACTCTGGTTACCTTTAAAACCGTTTCAAATCCCATTTATTTATTTCAAAAATAAATGGATTATAATTCTAGTTCAAAACTAGTTCATTTCGATAAAAAACTATTTTTATCTTTTCAAATATGGATTTTTTCATCCCAATTCTTTCCAAATCATTTCTTATGATTTTACACAAATTATTACTATTTTTAATAATTTTATCGAGGCCCGTACAGTCGATTTCCACAAATGGCCATCGAACTGCACTTACAGCGACCTTTTCCAAATTTGATTTGGATATAATTCCAAATCCAACCGTTATATTTCAAATCTCCAGTACTCATTGGAAAGCACTTTTCGATACGAACCCAACAGTTACATTTTCAGGAGAATCCGTCGGTCGGATCCCCGTAACGTCAATTCGAAGTCAATTGTCGAAATTCGCGAACTGCCGCGGCGCGGTGCGTTCTATTCAGGCCATTCAGTATATATAATATATATATATATATATATATATATTATATATATTTCGTCGATTTCAATTTAAAATGTATTTTATAAATTGTTTTAAATTCAATTTCAAAATGATTTCAACTTCATATTCAATTCCTAATCAAAATTGAATATTCCATATCATCGATATATAAATGATAATATTTTCAAAATGTTATATTTTGACATCGCTTCCTTTTCTATATTCATTATAAAAACGAATATAATCCATATAAATATCATTCGCGTCAAAATGGCGCATCTCTAATCAATACGGCTTTATATATTTCAATAACTTCGTTATTCTACTCAACCAATGAATATTTTCTTCAAAACATGAATATATATTTTATTAAACACATGAATATATATTTTATTCAACACATGAATTTTCTTTTATTCAACACATGAATATATATTTTATTCAACACATGAATTTATATTTTATAATATTCTTTATTTTCCAAATGGGAATGAGGCCCAATCAATTACCATATAATGTTAATTATATGGATTCCCTACAACACATGTATATAATAGCAACGATAGATAATCAACCATCATCCAGAGTGCACCACACAACTACATAAGCATTAAATATAAATAATTACCGCTTACACAGTCTGTCAACCCATCGGTTGACATGCTACTAAACAATTGGGATTAGTTTACGTCAATATCATCCCAACACCCGTGTGGGGTTTCAATCAATCAAACACATATTTTATTTGTGTAGTTGGGCGATGTGTAAAATTTATCATTCCAATCTATGTCACTCAAATAGGTGTACATAAACAAATCGTTCTGATTTGTAAATGAATATCTATTTTATTCACATCAACATTAAAAATTATATTTTTAACTATAAAGTATTTTATTCCATTCCACATCACACAATCAACTTTCACAACACATCAATCAAACAAACAAGTCATCCATGGTCTGTGGACGACGGATGTCGGGTGCTGCTAAGCACCGTCTGCATCCTATTATATATTTTAACTAGAAAATAAATTAAAAGTGAGGAGTTCTCACCTATTCGCTAAACCAAACGCCACGACTCTTCATATGTAGGAAATCTTCGCCGCTTTTCCAACGAGATTTGTTCAACGCCGTTTGTGTTAAAAATTATATTTTTAACAACGCTACTCCTATATAAAGATTATATTTTTATATCATTGCTTCATATATAAAAATCATATTTTTCTCTCGCCATTCTCTATATAAAAATCACACTTTTATATATAAAGATCGTATTTTTATATATCTACTACACATGTAAAAAAAATCACTCCTTTACACCGCTACTTCCATGATAAAAATTATATTTTTACTATATATATATATATATATATAAATATAAATCACATTTTCATATCGTTTCTATATATATATATATATAATTCCCATTTCTCATTCGCTAACTTCATAATAAAAATCTCATTTTTATTATATCCTTTCATGTATAAAAATCAAATTTTTACCATATTAAAAATCAAATCTTTATGGTATTAAAAATCATATCTTTACGGTATTAAAAATCATATTTTTACTTCGTTTAAAATCTAATCTTTTTCATTCTAAAAATCGAATCTTTCTATGATTAAAACCGAATCTTTCCATACATCAAAAATAAAACCTTTCGTATAAAAATCAAGTTTTTTTTATTACATTAAAAACTGAAAATTAACTTTACACTTCATAAGTATACATAGGAATTTATTTAAAGAAAAAAAACTAAACTAAAATAAAAACCTTACTATTCGAAGAGGGGATGGGGTGGTTTGCGCTTGCCAGAGGAAGGGGGGTTGCTGAGCTGGCGCCGGAGCCTGGTGGTGGGGGGTGGTCATCTCGGGCGGAGTGGCGGTCATATGGTAAAAGGAGCGGTACGGGTTTTTAATTCGAGAAGGGGGGAGAAGGTCGAGGCTGAGAGGAAGGGGAGGCTGTGGTGGCGGGGTGTTGGACAAGGGTGGTGGCATTCGATTTGGGGGAGGGTTGCGCGGTTTGGATAAAAGAAGGAGGGAGGAACGAAGGAGAGGTGGGAGAAGGGGGAGGGTGGCATCGCGCCCTGGCGGTGGCGCTCCAACGAGGTGGCGGCTGGAGGGTTCCATCGCGCCTCCCTTTTCTTTTTTCTTTTTTTCTCTTAAAATCGATTTCTGAAGGAGGAGGAGAGAGAAGAGGGAGAGGGGTGAGTTATATAAATATTTATATTTTTTTTAATATTATTTTTCCTTAAAAAGTTGACTTTACATTCGAACACCAAACGAGGCCCAACGACTGTTGTCCCTAGCGTATTACCCTCATTCCGAACACAATGGGATATGTATCGTAATATGATTCGATCGTTTCGATCAGTTTTCATCAAAATTAAAATATAGATTTATATATTGAATTTGAATGCGCATTTCAATTTAGTGGCCACATACTAACTCTAAAAATTCTAGAAAAATTATTTCTAGCTTCGTACCGACGATACGGTCCTAATAAAACCAATTTCATCAAATTTTGAGACCGTTTGAAAAATGACCATTTTTCAATCGATCGAAATTGACTGAACTGTTAAAACACGTTTAGCTTCGCCATGCTCACATATTGATTTGAAAAATTATGAATTTTTAAACCTAGAAATAACTTGACATCACGGATCCAACAAAAGTGGTTTCGTCGAAAATCGAGGTCGTTTGCAAAATTTCCATTTTTAAGGGCCAAAATTCCATAGCGGCTATTCTAAATTTTCAACTGGGCATAACTTTTTATTCCCGCTATGAAATTTTGATTTTTCGGATTCGTTGGAAAGATATTTTTAAATAGATTCTAATGTTTTTGGTTTCGCTAAAATCCGGATTAGTTTGAATCCTGTACATTCATTTGAAATTCGAAATCGAATTTTCAAACCACCGCGCCATTTTCAATTCCTTTTATAATTAAAAATAAATATTTATATTCTAACAACGATCTATATAAATATATACATACTATATCTATTCAAAATAAATTTCTCGTCGTTATTATTTAAATAATTCATTTTAAATATTCAAAATTCATTAAAATTGCCAAAATAAAAATTTTAAATTGGCTCAGATTTTTCGGGTTGTTACAATCTCCCCCACTTAAAACTTTTCGTCCCCGAAAAGGAACGGAGCTGAAAGTTGTTTTACAAACCAACTCAACTTTCATTATCTTCATTACGGCTTAAGTTCTTCAACTTTTCAGTTTCTAATAACTTTTCAAATTTTTCAAAAATTTGGCTAACACCCTGAATTTTCGAATTTTTTTGCCATAACCTCCCCTGCACCGGGAGCTTCGGGATATTTCATATAGCCTCCCATGGCCCTCACCAATCCAAAAGAAAAAGAAAAAGCCAAACGGCTAGCCAATCAGCTCATAAATCATCAAATTCCCAAGAAATACAATAAACATGTACCCATTTATCGGGCAAACAATTTTATTCCTCTGCTCTAGCCTCCTTGCTATGACTTGTTCAATGTATATACATGTATATGCATGCAATTGTAATCATTTTCAATTCAGTTCTAAATTTGGTTCCATTAGGCTAAATGGTTCAAAATTTTAATTAATCAAAACAATAATCATACAACACAAGCATCAATCAATTAGTGAATTAACGTTTCAAATTCATAATTTTTATATATATACAGAAAATCATGTTTTTGGTGCCAATCTCAACAATAAACCTATCTAGTTTTCGTTCTCACACCAGTCTAATGGAAATATATAAATATCACACCTTCGAAACTCGAACATAAATACTGATGATGTCATGACAATTATCAGTACCATCTCCGGGCGACTAGAGTATGATTCTATATCTATCCAATATATTAAAACTTAAAATATACGTTCATGACGCATATATTCAAAATCTTTATATACTCGATTGTCCAAATTCAATACAAATAAAATATTCAAATACGTTTACTTGAATTTAATTTTCAAAACAAAATTTGTTTTTGTTTATATTTTAAAATTTTCACTCTTTACACTCATTCTAGGATACTACGGATCCCATCTCTAACGAGTTATTCTTATTGGATATTACTAATCCAATCTCTGATGATTTCTTTCGTTTGGTTCTAATGTGTCTTGTTCTCAAGCTCTATAAACCAAAGCTCTGATACCAAATATAAGAACCCGTAACTTCCCCGTGAAGGAAAGAGCGGATACTTTGAGGACAAGACAGATCAGAACGCAAACAGAAGAACATTTCATTGCTTATTACAACAATTCCATCAGAATACAAGAATATATAGAGTATGAATGAATAAAATACATTCAATAAATATCAGAGATTTAAATTACATTTAAATACATCGTAGCGGAAAAACAATAAAAAGCACAACTGAAAACAGATACACGGATACAGAGCTTTTTGAATACCGCTTCAGCTGTAAATCAGGATCTTGGGAATGTAAATCTGCAAAACCAAAACTACTAGCTGCCCGTGTCGAAAATAAGGGCACTCAGAGTTTAGGTTAAAATAATAAACTCCAGGTCAGTCATGTGACTGATGTGAGAACTAAAACAGTTATTAATCTTTATTTTAAATCAGATATATCAAGGGACCACGCCGTATAACATGGAACGGGTTTCCTCCCAAGAATACCAGTGCATATAACAAAACATCGCAATGCTTTTTGGGAAAATGAAGCTATTATAAGACTCAGATCCCATCATACAATGCAACACAAGCCGGAGGATAGGGACTTCCCTTATAATAACCAAACATGCTTGGTACGTTAAAAAGAAATCATTTGATACTATTATAAATGCATAGTGTATAAAACAACATCAAATATAAACGTATCAATCCTAGACGACATGGGTACCATATATCATGTCGCCATACTAGGCTCTACAATCAAACCGCAAAGTCACGTATTTGGAAATTGGAATTCCGTCTGTGAACCGAGGCCAGGGATCGTCCTCACCGTTTCGAGACAATCTAGCCTACTATGTCTCAGGAACAACCGCAACTGCACCTTGGATCGTCAGGGCCGGTCCACTCGATGTGGATTAAATTTAAACCCTGAGCACTACGTTTCCTCACCATATGGGGCGTAAATGAGCCAAATGACTCCATCGGCTCCACATAGTCACCGATATATCCGAGGAGCCTCGTAACACAGGTTAAAATAATATAAATGTCAGGGCTGGTAGGTCACTGACACCACCCTAGCTAGAACGCATGCCCTCCCTGAGGTCCTCTCCCGTTTCTGGTTCACAACTTGGGTGTGAGGCTCGCGAATCAACGCTACACAAAGCTGTGCCACACAGGCCGTGCTTTGATTATCAATTACAAGACTTTGCTTTTCAACAAAAGCCTTGATCATTTGCATCTTAGCATGCCACACAGGCAAACCACTCCATGCAACCGATATCCATCAATCACACAGAATGATATCCAATGTCAGACACACAGTCCATTTACAAGTCCGTTCTGGGTCTGAACAAAACCGGAGGCACTTTGTACCTCGCATATCCATCGATCTCCAAGTACGTCTAGACGATCACCAACTGATTCCCTCCTCTTGGGTGTACAGCCCAATCAAGATCATCAATAATTATCCAAATGATTTGAAGACCTCCGGTCTTCGACCACCGTCTTCATCCTCGACACATCGTCGAATCAGTTATTCAGAATGGGATAAACCCGGTCTTTCTGAATAACTCGCGTATATAATAAACAAGTGTTACACAAACACAACATACGCCTCATTCCAATTCAGAATATTCTTTTATTCAAATATTCTTATACTTTGGGAAAGGTTCCCATTAATTTTATCAAAGATAAATTCCTTAAATTTATTCTTTAATCTTCCTTTGAATATCAATTCAAACCAAATTATGATTTATCCAAATTAGTCGGGATTAACGAACCTTATCGATGTAATCACTTGTTAAATTTCCCAATCCCAACCTATTGATCCCATGAAGTAAAACTGGTTATACTTCATATCTAACACCACAGTGTTATCGGTAAATTCAATTACCATTTCACTTTCAAATCAAATTAAAGATTTAACTATCGCGTGGAGCAAAACTGGTGATACTCCATTCTCGATCATTTCAATCTAATTAAAGATTCATTAAAACTCCATTTGATTTTAATCTTCCCAAAAATCAATATTAATGATTGTTTAACTTGGGAAATCATATCCTGTCTTTAACTGGGTTAAAGAACCAATGTCATTTAAAACACGGTTCACGATAAACCCAAAATCACATTCTATTCCATCAGCCTTTAACCGTAAATTAGCAAGTGAACAATTCCCTAAGTATTAACCCCGAAACCAACATCAGATCAATACCCAAGAAACCATTCAACTTAACTAATCTCTAGTTAGTTTCTGATTTTATTAACTCCATTGGGTCTAAGAACAGTATTATTAAAGATACCATTCACAACAACCCAAAATCACATTCCACTAACGATGAAATCTTCATGGAAAACGAATCGATATATATAATCGATATAAACTTCCATATCCGACTAATAATATAAATGGAATAATGGCAACGTCTTTTAAATTTTAGATATATTAGCCGTGTTCCTCCTTAAAAATTCACTTCGATTATTACCAAATCTAATTCCATTCCATTCCAAATTATTTTATTAAATTGGAAAACTTTACTTTGGAAAATCTCCTTTAAATCTTAACAAAAGATTTATAAATTCCAAATCACATTTCACTGTAAATCGGGTTAAAGAACGAATGTCGTTAAAACACAGTTCACGACAAGCCCAATTCACATTCCATTAATTATCGGGTTAAAGAAAAAGTGTTATTTAAAACACCGCTCATGATAAACCCAAAAATCAATTCAAATTCAATTCCAATTAAATAACATTTAATTGGTATACTTCATTAAATCTAAATAAAAAGATTTAATCTTTTCCTCAACTGGGTTTAATAACAGTGTTAATGAAGACACCATTCACGACAAACCCAAATCCCATTTGATATTAAATACAAGGCTCTGAATAGAAAATATATCGGCTTATATTCAGTATCAAATTCTACGACCAACAAATATCGTATTCGAAATAACGATATAAACATATCTTTCAAATTTCCATAACAATATCTGTATAATCACGAAACCCAACATCGAAATATTCCAAAGACAATTTCGATTCAAATCCATTCCAATTCAATTATTGGAAATTCTGGTTACTGTTAAAACCATTTCAAATCCAATTTATTTATTTCAAAAATAAATGGATTATAATTCTAGTTCAAAACTAGTTCATTTCGATAAAAATCTAATTTTATCTTTTCAAATATGGAGTTTTTCATCCCAATTCTTTCCAAATCATTTCTTATGATTTTACACAAATTATTACTATTTTTAATAATTTTATCAAGGCCCGTACAGTCGATTTCCACAAACGGCCATCGAACTGCACTTACAGCGACCTTTTCCAAATTTGATTTGGATATAATTCCAAATCCAACCATTAGATTTCAAATCTCTAATATTCATTGGAAAGCTCTTTTCGATATGAACCCAACGGTTCTAGTTTCAGGAGAATCCGACGGTTAGATCTCCCGTAACATCCATTCGAAATCAATGGTCGAAATTCGCGAACTACCGCGGCGCGGCGCGTTCTATTCAGGCCATTTAATATATATAATATATATATTATATATATTTCATCGATTTCAATTCAAAACGTATTTTAAAAATTGTTTTAAATTCGTTTTCAAAACGATTTCAACTTCATATTCAGTTCCTAATCAAAATTGAATATTCCATATCATCGATATATAAATGATAATATTTTCAAAACGTTATATTTTGATATCACTTCCTTTTCTATATTCATTATAAAAACGAATATAATCGATATAAATATCGTTCGCGTCAAAATGGCGCATCTCTAATCAACATGGCTTTATATATTTCAATAACTTCATTATTCTACTCAACAAATGAATATTTTCTTCAACACATGAATATATATTTTTTTCAACACATGAATTTTCTTTTTTTCAACACATGAATATATATTTTATTCAACACATGAATTTATATTTTATAGTATTCTTTATTTTCCAAATGGGAATGAGGCCCAATCAATTACCATATAATGTTAATTATATGGATTCCCTACAGCACATGTATTTAATAGCAACGATAAATAATCAACCATCATACAGAGTGCACCACACAACTGCATAAGCATTAAATATAAATAATTAACACTTACACAGTCTGTCAACCCATCGGAAGACATACTACTAAACAATTGGGATTAGTGTACGTCAATATCATCCCAACACCCGTGTGGGGTTTCTATCAATCAAACACATATTTTATTTGTGCAGTTGGGCGATGTGTAAAATTTATCGTCCCAATCTATGTCAGTAAAATAGGTGTACATAAACAAATCGCTCTGATTTGTAAATGAATATCTATTTTATTCACATCAACGTTAAAAATTATATTTTTAACTGTAAAATATTTTATTCCATTCCACATCACACAATCAACTTTCACAACACATCAATCAAACAAACAAGTCATCCATGGTCTGTGGACGACGAGTGTCAGGTGCTGCTAAGCACCGTCTGCATCCTAGTATATATTTCAACTAGAAAACCAAATAAAAGTGAGGAGTTCTCACCTATTAGCTAAACCAAACGCCGCGACTCTTCATATGTAGGAAATCTTCGCCACTTTTCCAACGAGATCTGTTCAACGCCGTTTGTGTTAAAAATTGTATTTTTAACAACGCTACATCATATTTAAAGATTATATTTTTATATCATTGTTTCATATATAAAATCATATTTTTCTCTCGCCATTCTCTATATAAAAATCACACTTTTATATATAAAGATCGTATTTTTATATCTCTACTACATATGTAAAAAAAAAATCACTCCTTTACACCGCTACTTCCATGATAAAAATTATAGTTTTATTGCTACTTCATATATATATATATCACATTTTCATATCATTTCTATATATATAAAAATCCCATTTCTCATTCGCTAAGTTCATAATAAAAATCTCATTTTTATTATATCCTTTCATGTATAAAAATCAAATTTTTACCGTATTAAAAATCAAATCTTAATGGTATTAAAAGTCATATCTTTACTGTATTAAAAATCATATCTTTACTTCATTAAAAATCTAATCTTTTTCATTCTAAAAATCAAATCTTTCTATGATTAAAAACCAAACCTTCCCATATAATCAAACCTTTCGTATAAAAATCAAGTTTTTTTATTACATTAAAAACTAAAAATTAACTTTACACTTCATAAGTATACATAGGAATTTGTTTAAAGAAAAAAAACTGAAATAAATAAAATAAAAACCTTACTGTTCGAAGAGGGGATGGGGTGGTCTGCGCTTGCCAGAGGAAGGGGGGTTGCTGAGCTGGCGCCGGAGCCTGGTGGTGGGCGGTGGTCATCTCGGGCGGAGCGGCGGTCATAGGGTGAAAGGGGCGGCACGGGTTTTTAATTCGAGAATGGGGGGAGAAAGAAGGTCGAGGCTGAGTGGAAGGGGAGGCTGCGGTGGCGGGGTGTGGGCCACGGGTAGTGGCGTTCGATTTGGGGGGGGGGGGGGGCTGCGTGGTTTGGGTAGAAGAAGGAGGGAGGAACGGAGGAGATGTGGAAGAAGGGAGAGGGCGGCATCGCGCCCTTGCGGCGGCGCTCCAACGATGTGGCGGCTGGAGGGTTCCGTTGCGCCTCCCTTTTTTTTTCTTTTTCTTTTCTCTGAAAATCGATTTCTGAAGGAGGAAGAGAAAGAAGAGGGAGAGGGGTGAGTTATATAAATATTTATATATTTTTTAATATTATTTTTCCTTAAAAGGTTGACTTTACTTTGGAACACCAAACGAGGCCCAATGACTGTCATCCCTAGCGTATTACCCCCATTCCGAACACAATGGATATGTATCGTAAGCTGATTTGATTGTTTCAATCAGTTTTCGTCAAAATCAAAATATAGATCTATATATTGAATTTGAACGCGCATTTAAATTTGCCGGGGCCACGTACTGACTCTAAAAATTCTAGAAAAATTATTTCTAGCTTCGTACCGACGATACGGTCTTAACAAAACTAATTTCGTCAAATTCTGAGACTGTCTGAAAAAAGGCCATTTTCCAGTCGATTGAAATTGACTGAAACTATTAAAACATGTTTAGCATCGCCACGCTCACATATTGATTTGAAAAATAATTATTTTTGATACATAGCAATAACTTGACATCACGGATCCAACAAAAGTGGTTTCGTCGAAAACCGAGGTCATTTGCAAAATTTCCATTTTTAAGGGCCAAAATTCCATGGCGACTATTCTGAATTTTCAACTGGGCATGACTTTTTATTCCCTCTATGAAATTTTGATTTTTCAGATTTTTTAGAAAGATATTTTCAAATAGATTCTAATGTTTTTGGTTTCGCTAAAATCCAGTTTATTTTGAATCCTGTACATTCATTTGAAATTCGAAATCGAATTTTCAAACCACCGCGCCATTTTCAATTCCATTTATAATTAAAAATAAATATTTATATTCTAACGACGATCTATATAAATATATACGTTCTATTTCTATTCAAAATTAATTTCTCGTCATTATTATTTAAAATAATTCATTTTAAATATTAAAAATTCATTAAAATTGCCAAAATAAAAATTTTAAATTGGCTCAGATTTTCCAGGTTGTTACAACACATCACTGCTACCCAAGTTATAATATTATCGATTCGATACAACCTTTCCGTGACCGGTGTTTCAATGTAATATAATCCTTTTAACCGTTAAACCTAGGATTAAACTCAAGGCATGGATCATATCATCCTCTTTATAATTTAATCTGTTTTTCTTGATCGATGAGTAGACTATATAAAACAAATCAATATTTGAACACGGCCATGCATTTCATAGTCTCACTCAATCAAGAGGCCCATGGATATCACTACGAATATATCATAGGGTTAAACTCCATCCAGATCAGTCCTAATTTTCATTCGATTCGAGATGTATCCAATAATCACCGTTATCGTTACTCTGTTACGAATAACTTTAAATGATATCAAAACACAAATATCCTCGAATAAAATTATAATGATTTCAGGTCTGAGGACTATTACATCACTGTGAGAATAACTTATGATACTATTAATTATATTCCATGTAGTTATCTCATGGTGGGTCAGCCCAATACAATATTCTTCAATACGTATTTATGTTTTGACATTAATATCACGTATATTAATGATCAATGAGATGTGATCATCAGTCAATCAACATACTAGTCTCAGCACTTTATTGTTGTCCTATATAAATAATAAAACTCAACTAGGGACATTTAAGAATTACAATACTTAACATATTATATAGTCTCAAATTCAAGTCACTTACTTGAACTATATAATTCTAAGGACTTCTATTATATTAATATTATATTACGCATATAATATAATATTATTTTATTCCAAATAAAATAATAACATCAACAGTGTTATCAATCTCATCAAATGAATTACCTCTAGGGCATAAACACTAACAATCTCCCACTTGCACTAGAGTCAATCATTCATGTATCGCATACTCATGAAACTAGTGTGACTATTAAACTTCTGCTGGGACAAAGTTTAATTCAGTAGGTCTACAACTTTTACAACTTTGTAGATATTTTCATTTCCTGTGTGAACAACTTCACATAAGAATTATATTTCTTAAATATATGTTTGGATCGATAATGAGTTTAACGATTTGGGCTTGAGCAATAGCCACATTGTTATCCCAATGCAAATCATTGGATCAACAATTAATTTAGTTCAATTATGAACTTCTTAATACAAACATTTTCTTTCTTAGAATCATTATATATTTCTTGTTTTAAAACTAACATTATTTTCAATAATTAATTTGTTATCAATATATAACATTAGAATTATTGTGATACTCCCACTCAATTTCTTGTCTGTACAAGATTCAATGGTATTTTGTGGTTTTCGAGACATTTCGAATTCCATTTGATCTCCTTTGATATCTAAGAGACTGGATATCCTTTAAAAGGATACCAATTAGAGCAATAATCATTTTATCCTTTGAGGATTTATAGAAATAATATCCATTTATTTCTTTTGGATATTCCACAAAATTAATTATCTGATTTAGGTCTGATCTTATCAGAGGAAGGACGTTCAAGAAACGTCTTACATTCCAAATCTTTACATTAGACATACTAGGACATTTCCAAGTCCATATCTTATATGGTGTCTTCAAACTCGTTTTAGTAGGATTAAATGCAATTGTTCTATTTCAATTTATTGAAAGATCTATATGACTTAACTTGGTCGTACCATATCTTATACGGTGTAATTACTACTTTCAAACACACCATTTTACTATGGTGTTCTAGGTGGAGTGAGTCGTGAAACAATTTCAAACTCATCTGGATAGTCATTAAATATTTGGCTTAATTCATTTTTTCAATCTATTTGAAAAGTGTTTATTATTATTATTATTTTCATTAAAACTGGTTTCTATCTCCACTTTGAATTCTTTGAACTTTTCAAAGGATTTTGATATGTGTTTCATAAGATACACATATCTTGTCTACTGATATCATCAATAAATATAACGAAGTAAAAAAAAATTACCTCTAGTTTATGTATTGATTGCTCCATTTACATCATTATGTACAAGACCCAATACTTATCACTCATTCACTATGTCAAGTGAATGATGATTCAGTTATGTACCCTAATAAACAAGATCTGTTTCTTCATATAATTCAAAATCAAATTGATCTCAAAACCCATCATTATGGAGTTTTGATATACTTTCATGTTTACTGGTCTAACCGGTAATACTAAAGGTATATTGGATTTAAACCACTAAATTTAATCTAGTCATTTTTTAATGTCAAGTAAATTATAGTTAAAGATTTACAAATATCATTATCTGTTTGTGAAATTCCATATGATATTTCATTTAAATAAAATGAATAACAATTATTCTTTTATTACAAATGAAATTCAAACATGTCTGAACAAGATATATTATAACATTTTTTAAGGGGAATTTCATAATAATATTTATGTTATTTATTTAATTAATCCAATATAATGAATAAAAATCAACTTCCTATGGATAATCCAACAACATTTGCTTCATTTCCAATCGTAAGTCCACTTGTCCTTTTAACAGATTTCTACTTATTCTACAATTTCTGTAAATTCACATACACTTATGTTATTCACATCTAGTATCTAATACTAGAGATGTATAAGTAGATAATATAACATTTATATCTAAATTATTTGAAGTCATACTATAACTTATTTTAGATCCTCTCTTTATTTCTAAAACAAATACGTTTAAATTGTTTGAGGACAATCCTCAAATTCCAATGTCAATCAAGAAATTTGATTTAATTCAATTTATCCTTCTTAAGGATTAATATAAATTATCGGAGTTATTTATTATTTAATATCTTCAGTAGATAAAAAATAATATCTGATTCTTTAATATATATTTAATATAAACTTTGACAATCAAAATTTTATATTAACATAAATGTGTAATTTAAACTAAAATATGCTCCCACTCAAATTAACATCCCTTTATTTATATACATATATCAATATATATATATATATACACACACACACACATATATAATGGTGTTCCAAGACCCATATCTAGTCATTTCTTGACCTAGCTTTGGCTAATCCCCAAAACACAACCTTTTAGGTAGACATCTTATGTCAATTATATCGAGTATACAATTCCTGGATCGCATGATGAACATTTTGTTCAGTATTATTCATTTGCTCAAATATAGAATAATTCATGCTGTTGTCTCCAAGCCATAATCTTATTATGCAGCTCAGTTAAGTCAGACCCAATAATATAATTCAAGAGTCACTTTTACCCCGTCGCATATAACCAAAATAAAAGGATGCCCAATGCTTTGGCATTACCTTCATCTAGTCATTTTGGACATTGATGAGTGTATTATTGGATGACGTCACCATGACTCAATATAACAGAATTTGTTTTAAAGGGAATTTATAGTTGGTAGCGGTGAACAAAATCATATTTATTTATACATATCAAAATATATGTACTTTATATTCAAAATATTAATTGGATTTAAATAAAACATATAAATCAAATTTATATTTTTATATATTTTAAATTCAACATTATATAGGAATCTTGCATATATTTCTATTGAACATCTCAACATTCTAGGGATTACATTCAAATCCGTTATGAAATTCCATTAACCAACTCTACAAGTAAATTTATTTAGACATTGCACAAGTTCATATTTTACATAGTTTTGGATTTCAGGTTCAAAACATACCCTTATTTCTAACATATATACAAGGTAGCTCTCTATATATACAGGTACTTATAGATAACACAGGCTATAAATAATCCAATTATATATCAAACATAAGAAGGTACTTGTATGCACAAGCATATTATCAAACGATAAATGGGTATGTACCAAAACAATGCATATATATCACAAATTTACACAGAAACAAGTCATACTTGTTTTGTTTTGCATCCATTATACAAACACGTAATTATCTAAGGGACAGACCCTTTCAGGAATAAGAACATTACGGGATATTAATCTATTAATTAGCAGGATTATAATACAAATTAGTACATACAAGATTGGCATACTCAGTATAAGTTTAACACAACCAGCACAATGTTAATGTATCTATGTAGATATACATAAGACATTTCATATAAGTTCGACATCTCATACATATATACATAAGAAAAAACTATAGGTATCGACTTTCACTGATTCATACAGTTCCATATATATATATATATATATATATATATATATATATATATATATCTCTGCATCAATACATTCAAAATGTACGGAATGGAAGATTTGAAATTTGCAATATCATCAACTGCTGAGGCCAGTTCCTCTTTGAATTGACCTTTCTGCTGAAACAATTTCAGCATGTTCAACTCCTATAATTTTTGAAACAATTTCATTCATGAGGTTCGGCATATTTAAATACATCATATGTATTTTTCATATATATACTAAACCTATATATAATACTTTATGCAGTAAAATAACAGTCCATTGTTATAGCAAGTCATACTTCCTATATTTAGGTGTGATCCAAAATTGTACATATAAACCATTCAGATATGAGCATATCTCATATGCAAGCTTCTGATGTATACCAGATAACTATTTTAAATCATGTACCCAGATAATCAAACCTATATCTAAACAATTTAGTAAACATGTTAAATTCATTGTTTTCATAGCATAATATTATGGGGTTTTAAGGATATCTAAATATCCAGAAATACATATCAGAGGTATTTGTGATAGTGCAAATCATATTTGCAGTTTTAGTTTATGAACTTGATCAAAATTGTGATTATTGTGAGGATGGTTCATAACCAACAAGGTTATAACTATTAATACCCGTATTGACTGTTCATTGTAATTGACTGCTTAATATACTCATACAGATGTCAAACAATTTGTATAAATGTACCACTACAAATTTATACATATTGAATATTTATTTCTATTCAATATAGTAACATTTACAACGGTGTATAAGGTTATAACTTGTGAAAGTGTATTAGCAAACACCAAAATAATGTAATTTTAAGTCAAACTTGTAAAACATTGATACATTAAAATTTATCAATATATAATTGCAGATCACGCTCCTGACAATAATACAACGAGGCAATTACATGTATTTAGTGTTTAGCCAATATCGAATCAATACTCATGTTATGAGTGTATAATATGATGTATGAGCTATAACATCAATTCTTGTAATCTATTAACAATAATATGAATGTTGCTTTCAAATAAAACATCCTTCTATTTCATTATAAATTAGTGCGAACCCGTGCTCCGCACACGAGTTGTACCTATATGTTATTTTTGAAACTATCATTGAACCTCTTTTTTCCTTAAACTATATCATTTAATTCTGATAAACATTCCTTTTTCCATAGATCATTTCAATAAAGTCAAATTCCAATGTAGATAATGCCGGTAATGTGTTAGTCTTTAAGATTGTTAAACAAAGAGGAAGGAAAAATATATTAACGCTACTATATTTTAGTGGGGACAAACTCCATTTATATATTAATAAATGTCAAAAGATCAGTGTAGTGATGTTGTGCGGACAAATATAAAATGCATTTAGAACACGCAACAAATGTTTTGAAGGCACAAATTTATGTACATGCTTGGTCATGGGAACAGTACAATTACGTGCATGAAGGCAAGGAAGAAAAGTGAAGAAATATATGTGAAGAACTTGATAGTAGCACTGTAATTCGTACACATTGATAAATTTTTCCAAAGAATGCATAAGTTTCATGTTAGATATTCAGCTAAAATGAAAAACATTCATCGTCATTAATGCTAATTGTTCCGACAGAAGAAAACTAAGATAAAGTTATGGCTAGCTTCATTCTTAGCTAAGCAATAATATGCATCTTACGAAAATATGTACAGTCAAAGGCAACACAAATAGGTTAAAACATTTAATTAACACATTCATGCACAAATTTGAAACATTGAGATTGAATTTACAGCCAGATTCAAATGGACCGAATAACATCATAATAATGCCTCAGCACAAAATGAAGAACAGTTCAAAGTTAACAAAGACTAAGATAAAGTGGAAGGCTTATTTAAATACTGCTAATCGAAACATCTAACGTATCTAGTATAGTTCTAAATGGTTTTTACTCCAAGACTTTCTTGTGTAGTAATCGGCTGAAGCTTCCATGGCTGAAAAACATCTGAACAAGAAACATAGAAAAAAGTGCTAAGTGAACATTGGAAGAAAAAAAAACAGTAATTGCGCCGTTGAAATTAGTAAAAGAAAATTAGTATATTTTCAGCAAAAATTTTAATAACAGGCAATATTCTTTCAAATTTGTTTCAGTTTCCACATAATAAATTTTCAAATTAAATTGTTCCCTTAAGGAATATGTTAGTGTTGGAATAGCATAAGATTGAAATTTAATGAAGGTGTTTCCTAAGAGCAAAAATTGCCCATGGAAAAGCAGAGGACATGTTAAATAAAATGAAGAGTAAAACTTCAACTGTTATTTTTTTCTTATTTTTTACCAATATTTTTTTGGAAAACATTGTAATGTGCACTGCATAAATACATATAATTCAAGATGCACGCTAAGAACCACTTAATAAAGCAAGTTGAATAGTAAATCTTTTCTGTATAATGTGTACGAGCTAGCTTAATAAGGGTTTTACAGATCCTGTTTGTTAGATATTTCACTTAGTCTCCAGTCAGCTAGGCATGTAGTATCAAATTTAATTTTACAAAAGATGTACCATTTTCGTCAAAAAAATTCCTATATTTTTTTAAGACTAAAATAGGAGTATTAACCGATAAAACTAATCAGTAGGAAATAAAGATGTCCACACAACTACACCATTGGAAATGAAAATGATATTAGATGACTTTCAAAAATATAGTTATACATATGTTTGGGCAGTAGGTAAAACATAAATGATAAAAATGCCACACAAATTCGCACATATACCTGCACCTTTTGCATTATAGCTTATATCCTTTCCGGTATAGCAATAACTAACTAAATTTTGCTACGCTTAACTGTCATCGTCATGTTAGGTCCATTATACTATCTAGACGACTTATCTTTCTAGCGGGTTCAAGATACCATATGCATTTCAGAAGTTACAAAAATGCATAGGACATTGCGTAGGTGAATTTTAAGGTAAATAACAAAACACGGTATTTTTGTATGAATGTGCAACAATACCTACTATCCAGAATGCAATTTGCCTACAAAAAAAGAAAAGAAATAAAAACATCAACAATACATACAGGAAAAATGTCACGCATAATCGTTTTATAATTATATTTTTATTAACAAGCTTGTCATATTTAAGAACCATAACATAAAATTAACATATACATATATAATTATTGTTAACCTTCGATAATAGTGATGAAGGGAAGGAAGCATGCCATGGATTTATTATATGTTAATTGTACTACAGAAAACCGAAGAAAATTTAAACCAAAATAAACTGAAAGCATGAGTTATACTGTTTTTTTTTCAATTGCTCCTTCTGTGTATGCCCAGTGCACATGCTGGCTTGCTCTTCCATTCAGATTGTTGCTATTGTGGCATTTAGCCAGCATTTTGGTATTACAATCAACACTCTCCAGATCGTCACTGCCATTTGACTACCTGCCTGTCTCCATTTCAGGTTGGTCTTCGTTTAGGCAAGCCCACACCACAGTCAGATTTGTTGCATCCCACCATGTGCAGCATTCTTTCATGTACAATTGTAATGACATACTGAAAGTTGCTTATGCATGCCTGCTATTACCAACTGCTAGTTGCTGCTGTATCATCCAACCACTAAGCTATTGGATCCGCCAATACTGACATCAAGCTCGGGCAACTTTGTAATTTTTGGCAACACCAGCCCTCTCTTTATCCCTCCCTTGTATCACCCCTAGTTTGTTTGAAACCAACATCTTGCACTCAGAAGCTCTGCCCGGCAAAGATCATCCCAAAGTCCTTTCCATTGTCTGTTGTCCAACTTCTAACACTTTGAATTCAGAAGTATACTTGTTTGCCAAAATTCAGCAACTCTAATGATTATGACCATCTTATTTTTTATTTCACTTTCTATTGCTTGATCATCATAGTACTACAATGTAATACACAAATAAAATCATGAATAATTTAAAATTGACAACACTAAATGCAAGATACAAATATTACATAAATAAAATCATGAATAACTTAAGATGATTGCGAAGTTAGGAACCATTGGTAAATTGAATCAAAATCTAGTTAAAAAAAACTGAGAAGACTGATCAAAAGTTATGTACTGGAGTTACCATGGAAAGAAAATCAAAATCTTTTTGCTCAAACCAAAGAAAGAAGATTAGAGTAACTTTGGAAAAATGATATCTCTTAATCTAATTTTGCAAAATATTTTATTTTATGCATTAATATATTTAATACAACACCAAGTCAACTCAAATTCATATTAGCCGATATCAAATCAAACGAACAAAAACTACATACTGAAAAGCTAGAAGCATGACATGAATATGGATAAGGACCATATGATAAAACCCATGGAGCAAATTTACTAATTCGGGTCGAACTGGAAAATAGGATATTATATTATTCATGGATTAAAACAATTGTCATATAGGAATTTTAGAAAATGAAAGTAAGAAAAGAAATTAGAAAATGATCTATTATAGAAAAGATAAGAAGTTGAGAAAATGAAAATAAGAAGTAGAAATAAGCGTGTAACATTTCGAAATAAATAAAATAGAAAGCGGAAGGGCACATTGTTATTAAAACATATTAGACATTTAATTTGGATCGGAACAGTAAATAATTATTAGAGCGGTAAACAGAACTTGCCCTTCCAAATAAACCAGAGAAAAAGGATCAAGAGCAAGAATGAATGAGAAGTAAGAATATTTGTTGTCATGTAATCTCTTTTTTGTATATAATATAGTGGAATAGATAAAGAGTAATAGCTTGTAAGCATAAGTAAAAGGGGAGAAAGGATTGATGAAGCATCCAGTGCGGAAAACCGCCGACAAACAATATTAAATATGAACCTTCATTTTGGTCATTTGCTCTAAAATAAAGTCTAAAAACAACAAATCAATGGGGCTTGTACCTCTTCTCTTTAATTATACACATTATCAAATATTATCGTAAAAATAAACAACAAAAGAAAAAGGTACATTTTGAGATACATTTCTATGATTACATCCCTACTTTTAGATGATAAAATGATGAAATTTAAGGCGTAATTGGGTAATTTTACTAATCTTAAATATGCCTTTAAGGTATATGTCTATAACTTATACCTGCAATAATAAATGTCATAGATGCCGCTTTTTAATTTGGAAATGATAGAACGGAAAAGGAAGAAATTCTAAAAGGAGATGTAGAAAAAAGATTCTAAAAGGGAGGGATGTAAAACAAACAAATTTAGAAAAAATAAACGTTCCCTTAATTTCCACAAAATCATGGAGTTACCAAATAGAAAATATATTCTTCAAGTTTAAGGAAATAAAATGGTGGATAAGAATGAATAAATATTGAAAAATGACAAAAGGTTTTCCGACTGAAAATAAAAGTAGCTGGCTAACTGTATTATGATGAGTAAGATGAATAAAGTTTTTAGTTGTTATAGACAATTTATTAACAAAGCTAAAGTGTTTTGTTTACATAGCGTATAATGTGACATGCTCCAAAGATGATGAGTTCCATAAAATTGCATGGTGTATATACAAAACTTTATCATTTTTAATTAAAGATGTCTTTAATATTGAAAATAGAAAAGGGAGACAGGTGTCAAGATGTGTTTAGCTCTACCACCTAAAATTATGGAGTTAAACTGCACTTTCTATGCATAACAGATAATAATTTTGGATGTAACTACCCATTTATTAATTATATATTCTGGCTAAAATTCATGCAAAATTCCATACAGACAGAGAAAGTGTCCAATTTAACATTTAAAAAGTGTCCAATTTAACATTTAAAATTAGCACAAGGAAGGGAAAGATGATGAACATTAGCAAACTCTTTTTACATTATAGGATTCTACCTTTCTCAAAACAGATCCATCTACCTCATCTTGCATCATTATTATGCAAGCACAATGTAAGAAACTAAAGAGAACATATATGTGTACTCATGGCACCCCTTGTGGTGGCGAATCCATGTAGAGATCATTGAAGCCAATTGACGATCCATAAAGTATTATTCTGCACCAATATTGTGTATTTATTTGGTTGTATGGTATTTGCTTAAACCTAGTTTATAGAATTTGACATGACAGAGGAGAAAGGGCCATTTTTTAACTTATAAATATTTACTCTTGTTTACATGTATTATCAGATAAGAGACTTTTATAAACTACCGAATATTTGGATACAAAAGTCAATATAATAATAATTGTAATGAGTTCAATGAAAATATTATACAGGGAAATTAGCAAGGTTGTGTTGCTTACCACATAAATCAAGTTTTGTTAAACATCCTCTCAAGCATTATTAGCATGTAAAAATCTATGCACTAACTTAACTTTGGAGAAAATTTCACTATCAACGATAAATAACGGTGTATACGGCTAATTCCAACATTGACAGCATAAATGGATCACGCCTAATATTTCTAGAAGTATGAAGAAAGCAGGTTTTCAAATGTAAATTTGTAGTTATGCACAAAATGCACAATTTCTAGAAGTACGAAGATGACTATTTAGACAATCATTTCTCTACAAATATGTTCGATTTAAGAGTACTAAGGTTGTGATTATCATTGAAGAAATACTGATTAAGTAGAAACGACGGAGCAGAAATAAGCACCTGTTGTGAAGCATCGATTGTAGCAACACCTGATGGTGACAGGGAGGAGAGGGTGCAAGTTGACCATTAAGCGGGAGCAAAAGCAGTAGAGCGATAACCTACTTGAGGAGGCAAATTTGTAGTAGCAATACCATCGAAGAGGATGAGGATATCGAAGCGAAGGAACTGGAAGATTATGGTTGAAGGGGGAGAATTTTCAGGGTGTCAAAGAGAAGGAGAAAAATAGTGGAAAGGTGGAATTTGGGGAATGCGAAGGGGAGGGGAGTGATTGCTGGTTGATACGTTAAAAGAGAAGACGTGGCATTTGATTCGATGTGAACGGAGGCCGAACGATCTGTTCTTTGGACAAATGGCACCATCTTAATTTTTTCAACAAACTGGAACTGAGGGGACATTCAGAAAAGATTGTGTTTTCATATAATATAATAGATAGATAATAGATATGAGTGTATAATTTGATGTAGGAGCTATAACATCAATTCTTGTAATCTATTAACAATAATATGAATGTTGCTTTCAAATAAAACATCCTTCTATTTCATTATAAATTTGAAATCTGCAAAAGGATTTCAATATCTATATGTATATCAGATATACATGTATCCAGGTGTATGACCAAAAGGGTAAAACCAAAATAGGTTTTAGATTTTATAACATGTTAGCCAAACTATGAAAGACATATATCTTTTACTGGAAATACCAAACAATGCAACAAATTATTATCCTAATGAATCTAATAAGAATGATCTTTGGCACTAAGAATCAAAATTCATATTGTAACTCCTGGTCTATAATTCTGAAATATGCTAATGTAAGCAATTACAATTTCTGGTATCTATAAATTAAACCAGAATCAAATTTAAGGTCATGCAACTTAATATATACATTGTGCATGTTTATGTTATCCTATAACAAGAATCCAGACTTTGTAAGGTTTCGTAAAACTAAATACTATAATCCAATTTATCTTAATACAAATATTTCAACTAAAATATCTAAGATAAATCGTGGACTCCATTGATGTGCAATTGATATTTAGTCTGTTACAATACAACAGATCAATAACGTTGGATGTTAATCTTTAGAAAAGACCTTGCCTTGTATTCATAGATCAACACCAGGATTTAAAATTATATATATATATCATAATATATATACATTGATCTAAAATCATCATGTGTTCATGATCAATATCATAAACTAGCAAAACAGAATGAAGTTAACAATGAATCTCACATTCAATAATGTGATCATCAAATAAATTTGTTCCTTTTGATTAAAAAACAGATCTGTTAATCATTACAATTGTGATTAAACTGATTAAATCAACAAAAGGAGAATTGCTTAAATGATTCTTTCTAACAAATCTGATTTGTCAAGACAGAAAATCAAACATAAACATAACTGATTTTGGATACTTGTAAAATAATACAAGTACAGATCATATACAGACGATATTAAAATGGTATCCAAATCAGTTTAATAAGGCATACGAGGCTAATTGCTTAACTAGATGTAAACATAACTTATACCATTCAATGTAATAAAACAGATCTGAGTTGTGGTTTAAATTAATATCAAATATATATATGTATATATATATTTAAAATCCAACTCAGATTTATAGTAAAGATAACACAGTTTTATTCTTAAAATTATTACATATCAGAATTAACATGGGACAGTTTAAATATTTTAAACCAGAATAAAATAACTAAGATTAATCCAGAAATTTATTTAATTTTTGTGTCATATACGAAAACATTTCCCAATTAAACAATTTTAATTCGACTGGATTCACATTAAATTGTTCAATCAATTGTGTTCACAACACTGTCGATTTGATATAAATGGAACAGATCGAAATCCAAATTTCTATATCTAATATTGTCGAACATATAGGAATACAAGCACAACAAATTATGTTTACACTGAAATTATTCCAGATCCGATCAACTGTTTGTCATTAGGAGTTACAAATCAGTATCAATGTTTAAAACCCTTATTATCATCTCAGCATAAAACTTATATATGAAATCGTAGTTCATACGACAATTTTAACACAAATAACCCTAAAATCAAAGTCCAATTTAAAATTTCTCGCAATATCCTGGCTCTGATACCACTGTAGGAATTTTCTCGATCAAATCGAGATCCAATTTGTAATTTTAACAGCTTAAAATAGGATCTAATGCAGAAAAATAAATCAAAACATATATACAAAAATTAGGTTTATGACTTAATACCATTCGAATCCGAATCCAAAATGAAAAGAATCAGTCTCGAGATCAAAGAATGGGAGCATCGAATCTAAGCAAAGCAAAGGTACCTTGCCTCTATATGTATCCACGAACGTTATCCATTTACAATCGAATTGAAGAGGAAATAAAGAGAATACGGTGCTAGCCGCCAATGAATTTCTAAGGTTGGTGAGAATAGGGTATTCAGTTTTTCATTTTATTGGGTACTGAACGGATAAAAAACCCTTTTAATATATTGGGTTACGCGTATTGTTTTAAACGAGAAATCCAAATATCTCTTTTAAAATTCAAACGTTGCCCATTAATATAGAAAACAACCGAATACCAATTCCAACTTCAAATAAAACATCAACAAATTGATATTTTATTTGTCCAAAATTAATTTCTCTTTTGTAACGTTCTATTGTGTGACCCTATAGGTTATTACAATGTTGGCAATAATTTAAATCGTATTTAAATTATAAACAGTGAGCGGTATCTAGCAACACATCACTGCTACCCAAGTTATAATAATATTATCGATTCGATGCAACCTTTCTATGACTAGTGTTTCAATGTAATATAATCCTTTTAACCGTTATACCTAGGATTAAACTCAAGGCATGGATCGTATCATTCTCTTTATAATTTAATCCGTTTTCCTTGATCGATGAGTAGACTGTTTAAAACAAATCAATATTTGAGCACGGCCATGCATTTCACAGTCTCACTCAATCAAGAGGCTCACAGATATCACTACGAATATATCATAGGGTTAAATTCCATCTTGATTATTCACAATTTCATTCGATTCGAGATGTATCCAATAATCACCGTTATCGTTACTCTATTACGAATAACTTTAAATGATATCAAAACACAAATATCCTTGAATAAAATTATAATGATTTCAGGTCCGAGGACCATTACATCACTGTGAGAATAACTTATGATACAGTTAATTATATTCAATGAAGTTATCTCACGGTGGGTCAGCCCAATACGATATTCTCCAATACGTATTTGTGTTTTGACATTAATATCACATATATTAATGATCAATGAGATGTGATCATCAGTCAATCAACATACTAGTCTCGGCGCTTTGTTGTTATCCTATATAAACAATAAAACTCGACTAGGGACATTTAAGAATTAAAATACTTTACATATTATATAGTCTCAAATTGAAGTCACATACTTGAACGATATAATTCTAAGGATTTCTATTATATTAATATTATATTACGCAGTAAATATAATATAATAGATTATTATTTTATTCCAAATAAAATAATAACATCAACAGTGTTATCAATCTCATCAAATGAATTGCCTCTAGGGCATAAACTCTAACAATCTCCCACTTGTGCTAGAGTCAATCATTCATGTATCGTATACTCATGAAACTAGTGTGACTGTTAAACTTCTGCTGGGACAGAGTTTAATTCAGTAGGTCTACAACTTTTACAACTTTGTATATATGTTCATTTCCTATGTGAACAACTTCACATAAGAATTATATTTCTTAAATATATGTTTGGATCGATAATGAGTTTAACGATTTGGGCTTGAGCAATAGCCACATTGTTATCCCAATGCAAATCATTGGATCAACAATTTATTAAGTTCAATTATGAACTTCTTAATCCAAACATTTTCTTTCTTAGAATCAATATATATTTCTTGTTTTAAAACTAACATTATTTACAATAATTAATGTGTTATCAATATATAACATTAGAATTATTGTGATACTCCCACCCAATTTCATGTCTATACAAGATTCAATGGTATTTTGTGGTTTTCGAGACATTTCGAATTCCATTTGATTTCCATTGATATCTAAGAGACTGAATCTCCTTTAAAAGGATACCAATTCAAGCAATAAACATTTTATCCTTTGAGGATTTATAGAAATAATATCCATTTATTTCTTTTGGATATTCCACAAAATTAGTTATCTGATTTAGGTCTGATCTTATCAGAGGAAGGACGTTCAATAAACGTCTTACATTCCAAATCTCTACACTAGACATACTAGGACATTTCCAAGTCCATATCTTATATGGCGTCTTCAAACTCGTTTTAGTAGGATTAAATGCAATTGTTGTATTTCAATTTATTGGAAGATCTATATGACTTATCTTGGTCGTACCATATCTTATACGGTGTAATTACTGCTTTCAGACACACCATTTTAATATGGTGTTCTAAGTGGAGTGAGTCGTGAAACAATTTCAAAATCATCTGGATAGTCATTAAATATTTGGCTTAATTCATTTTTTCGATCTATTTGAAAAGTGTTTATTATTATTATTACTATTATTTTCATTAAAACTAGTTTCTATCTCCACTTTGAATTCTTTGAACATTTCAAAGGATTCTGATATGTGTTTCATAAGATACACATATCTGTATCTACTGATATCATCAGTAAATATAACGAAGTAAAAAAAATTACCTCTAGTTTATGTATTCATTGCTCATTTACATCATTATGTACAAGACCCAATACTTATCACACATTCACTATGTCAAGTGAATGATGATTCAGTTATTTACCCTAATAAATAAGATCTGTTTCTTCATATAATTCAAAATCAAATTGATCTCAAAACCCATCATTATGGAGTTTTGATATACTTTCTTGTTTACTGGGCTAACCGGTAATACTAAAGGTATATTGGATTTAAATCACTAAATTTAATCCAGTCATTTTTTAATGTCAAGTACATTATAGTTAAAGATTTACAAATATCATTATCTGTTTGTGAAATTCCATACGATATTTCATTTAAATAAAATGAATAACAATTATTCTTTTATTACAAATGAAATTCAAACTTGTCTGAACAAGATATATTATAACATTTTTTAAGGGGAATTTCATAATAATAATTATGTTATTTATTTAATTAAGCCAATATAATTAACAAGAATCAACTTCCTATGGATAATCCAACAACATTTGCTTCATTTCCAATCGTAAGTCCACTTGTCCTTTTATCAAATTTCTACTTATTCTACAATTTCTATAAATTCACATACACTTATGTTATTCATATCTAGTATCTAATACTAGAGATGTATAAGTAGATAATATAACATTTATATCTTAATTGTTTGAAGTCATACTTTAACTTATTTTAGATCCTCTCTTTATTTCTAAAACAAATACGTTTAAATTGTTTGAGGACAATCCTCAAATTTCAATGTCAATCAAGAAATTTGATTTAATTCAATTTATCCTTCATAAGGATTAATTTAAATTATCAGAGTTATTTATTATTTAATATCTACAGTAGATAATAAATAATATCTGATTCTTTAATATTTATTTAGTATAAACTTTGACAACCAAAATTTTATATTAACATAAATGTGTAATTTAAACCAAAATATGCTCCCACTCAAATTAACGTCCCTTTATGTATATACATATATCAGTATGTGTGTGTGTATATATATATAATGGTGTGCCAAGACCCATATCTAGTCATGCCTTGACCTAGCGTTGGCTAATCCCCAAAACACAACCTTTTAGGTAGACATCTTATGTCAATTATGTTGTGTATATAATTCCCGGATCGCATGATGAACATTTTGTTCAGTATTATTCGTTTGCATAAATATAGAATAATTCACGTTGTTGGCTCCAAGCCATAATCTTATTATGCAGCTCAGTTAAGTCAGACCCAATAATACAATTCAAGTGTCACTTTTACCCCGTCGCATACAACCAAAATAAAAGGATGCACAATGCTTTGGCAGTACCTACATCCATTCGTTTTGGACATTGATGAGTGTATTATTGGAAGACGTCACCATGACTCAATATAACAGAATTTGTTTTAAAGGGAATTTATGGTTTGTAGCAGTGAACAATATCAAATTTATTTATACATATCAAAATATATGTACTTTATATTCATAATATTAATTGGATTTAAATAAAACATATAAATCAAATTTATATTTTTATATATTTTGAATTCAACATTATATAGGAATCTTGCCTATATTTCTATTGAACATCTCAACGTTCTAGGGATTACATTCAAATCCGTTATGAAATTCAATTAACCAACTCTACAAATTTATTTAGACACTGCACAAGTTCATATTTTACATAGTTTTGGATTTTAGGTTCAAAACATACCCTTATTTCTAACATATATACAAGGTAGCTCTCTATATATACAGGTACTTATGGATAACACAAGCTATATATAATCCAATTATATATCAAACATAACAAGGTACTTGTATGCACAAGCATATTATCAAATGATAAATGGGTATGTACCAAAACAATGCATATATATCACAAATTTACACAGACTGGCCTCTAAACAAGTCATACTTGTTTTATTTTGCATCCATTATACAAAACATGTAATCATCTAAGGGACAGACCCTTTCAGGAATAAGAACATTACGGTATATTAGTCTATTAATTAGCAGGATTATAATACAAATTAGTACATACTAGATTGGTACACTCAGTATAAGTTTAACATAACCAGCACAATGTTAATGTATCTATGCAGATATACATAAGACATTTCATATAAGTTCGACATCTTATACATATATACATAAAAAAACTATAGCTATTGATTTTCACTGATTCATACAGTTGCATATATATATATATATATATATATATATATATATATATATATATATATCTTTGCATCAATACATTCAAAACGTACGGAATGAAAGTTTTGAAATTTGCAATATCATCAATTGCTGAGGCTAGTTCCTTTTTGAATTGACCTTTCCGCTGAAACAATTTCAGCATGTTCAACTCCTGTAATTTTTGAAACAATTTCATTCGTGAGGTTCGGCAGATTTAAATACATCATATGTATTTAACATTTATGTATTTTTCTTATATATACTAAACCTATATATAATACTTTATGCAGTAAAATTACAGTCCATTGTTATAGCAAGTCATACTTCCTATATTTAGGTGTGATCCAAAATTGTACATATAAACCATTCAGATATGAGCATATCTCATATGCAAACTTCTGATGTATACCAGATAACTATTTTAAATCAACTACCCAGATAATCAAACCTATATCTAAACGACTTAGTAAACATGATTAGTGTTAAATTCATTTTTTTCATAGCATTATATTATGGGGTTTTAAGGATATCTAAATATCCAACAATACATATCAGAGGTATATGTGATTGTGCAAATCATATTTGCAGCTTTAGTTTATGAACTTGATCAAATTTGTGATTATTGTGAGGATGGTTCATAACGAACAAGGTTATAACTATGTTAATACCCATATTGACTGTTTAATGTAATTAACTGCTTAATATACTCATACAGATGTCAAACAATTTGTATAAATGTACCACTACAAATTTATACATATTGAATATTTATTTCTATTCAATATAGTAACATTTACAAAGGTGTATAAGGTTATAACTTGTGAAAGTGTATTAGCAAACACCAAAATAATGTAATTTTAAGTCAAACTTGTAAAACATTGATACATCAAAATGTATGAATATATAATTGTAGATCATGCTCCTAAAAATAATACAATAAGGCAATTACATGTATTTAGTGTTTAGCCAATATCGAATCAATACTCATGTTATGAGTGTATAATATGATGTATGAGCTATAACATCAATTCTTGTAATCTACTAACAATAATATGAATGTTGCTTTCAAATATAACATCCTTCTATTTCATTATAAATTTGAAATCTGCAAAAGGATTTCAATATCTATATGTATATCA
Organism: Allium sativum; assembly: GCA_030737875.1. Classification (NCBI taxonomy): domain Eukaryota; kingdom Viridiplantae; phylum Streptophyta; class Magnoliopsida; order Asparagales; family Amaryllidaceae; genus Allium; species Allium sativum. Next base: position 16,149,239 of record CM060912.1, read on the forward strand.
GATATACATGTATCCAGGTGTATGATCAAAAGGGTAAAACCAAAACAGGTTTTAGATTTTATAACATGTTAGCCAAACTTTGAAAGACATATATCTTTTACTGGAAATACTAAACAATGCAACAGATTATTATCCTGATGAATCTAATAAGAATGATCTTCGACATTAAGAATCAAAATTCGTATTGTAACTCCTGGTCTATAATTCTGAAATATGCTAATATAAGCAATTACAATTTCTGGTATCTATAAACTAAACCAGAATAAAATTTAAGGTCATGCATCTTAATATATGCATTGTGCATGTTTATGTTATCCTATAATAAGAATCCAGACTTTGTAAGGTTTCATAAAACTAAATACAATAATCCAATTTATCTTAATACAAATATTCTAATGAAAATATCTAAGATAAATGGCGGACTCCATTGATGTGCAATTAATATTTGGTCTGTTACAATACAACAGATCAATAACGTTGGATGTTAATCTTTAGAAAAGACCTTGCCTTGTATTCATAGATCAAAACCAGGATTTAAAATTATATATATATACATATCATAATATATATACATTGATCTAAAATCATCATGTGTTCATGATCATTATCATAAACTAGCAAAACAGAATGAAGTTAACAATGAATCTCACATTCAATAATGTGATCATCAAATAAATTTGTTCCTTTTGATTAAAAAACAGATCTGTTAATCATTACAATTGTGATTAAACTGATTAAATCAACAAAAGTAGAATTGTTTAAATGATTCTTTCTAACAAACCTGATTTGTCAAGACAGAAAATCAAACATAAACATAACTGATTTTGGATACCTGTAAAACAGTACAAGTACAGATCATAAACAGATGATATTAAAATGGTATCCAAATCAGTTTAATATGGCAAACGAGGCTAATTGCTTAACTAGATGTAAACTTATATATACAATTCAATGTAATAAAACAGATCTGAGTTGTGGTTAAAATTAATATCATATATATATATATATATTTATATTTAAAATCCAACTCAGATTTATAGTAAAGATAAAACAGTTTTATTCTTAAAATTATTACATATCAGAATTAACATGGGCAGTTTAAACTTTTTAAACCAGAATAAAATAACTAAGTTTAATCCAGAAATTTATTTAATTTTTGTGCCATATACGAAAACATTTTCTAATTAAATAATTTTAATTTGACTGGATTCACATTAAATTGTTCAATCAATTGTGTTCACAGCACTGTCGATTTGATATAAATGGAACAGATCGAAATCCAATTTTCTATATCCAATATTGTCGAACATATAGGAATACAAGCACAACAAATTATGTTTACACTAAAATTATTCCATATCAAATCAACTGTTTGTCATTAGGAATTACAAATCAGTATCAATGTTTAAAACCCTTATTATCATCTCGGCATAAAACTTACATATGAAATCGTAGTTCATACGACAATTTTAACACGAATAACCCTAAAATCAAAGTCCAATTTAAAAATTTCTCGCAATACCCTGGCTTTGATACCACTGTACCTAGGAGCCTATTTTAATCCATACAAAGCTTTCTTTAACTTATATACGTGATTTGGTAATTTTTTTCTTCAAAATTAGGTGTTGTTCTACATATATGTCTTCTTTAACAAATCCATTTAGAAAGCACTTTTAAAATCCATTTGATATAATTTGAAATTATTATGGTTTGCAAAGGCTAGTAATATCCTAATTTCTTCTAATCTAGTTACGGGGGAAACGTTTCATCGTAATGTATTCCTTCTTCTTGAGTATAACCTTGTGCTACTAATCGTGCCTTATTTCTTATGACCTCACCATGTTCATTCATTTCATTTTTATAAATTCATTTAGTTTCTATTATAGTTTTATCCTCTAGTCTATGAACAGGTTACCATACATCATTTCGAGTAAACTGATTCTATTCCTCTTACATAGCAAGAATCCATGAATCATTAGATGATGCTTCCTTTGGATTCTTAAGTTCAATTAGTTGAAATAAATGTTGAATTACTCATATTATTTAATTGATTACGAGTCCTGACAAAAGATTCAATATCTCCTAAGATATTTTCTATAGGGTGGTCTCTTAGTAATCTAATTCTTTTATTTGGTTGACTATTTTCATTTTTTTCATTAACTTCATTTTCACATTCATCTTTGTTGTGTTGTGTTATATTTTTACAATTTTCGTCAAATAATACGTTTAAGGTTTCTTCTATAGTATTGGTTCTTGAATTAAAAACTCTATATGCCTTACTTCTCTCTGAATACCCACTAAATACTCCTTTATAGGATTTCGAGTCAAATTTATCTAAATTTTCTTCAGTATCCAGGATAAAAAATTTACTTCCAAATATTTTAAAATACGATACTTTTGGTTTCTTATTGTACAAAAGTTCATATGGTGTTTTATGGGTTAACGGTCTGATTGAAATCCTATTTAAAATATAACAAGCTGTTGCAACTACCTCAGCCCAAAAATTTCTTAGTAAATTACTATCAGATAACATAGTTCTTGCACACTCTTGTATTGTCCTATTTTTTCTTTCAACTACTCCGTTTTGTTGAGGGTTTCTAAGGACAGAAAAATTATGGGTTATTTCCTTTTCATTACAAAAATTTTCAAAATTTTTGTTTTTGAATTCTCCGTCGTGGTCACTACGTGTTGTTTTGAGTTTTAAGGATAATAAATTTTGAATTCATTTAGCAAAAGTTTTAAATTGATCAAAAGTATCACTTTTATTTTAAAAAACAATGTCCAATTAAATCTAGAAAAATCGTCGACTATTACATAAACATATCTATTGTGATTTATTATTCGGTTTGAGATGGACCAAATAAATCCATGTGAATTAACTCTAATGGTTCCGAGGATGTAATTTCCTCTTTTGATCTGAATGCACTTCTTTTTAATTTTCCAAACTGACAAGCGTTGCATAAATTATTAACTTTAAATTTCATTTTGGGTAATCCGCTAATTGAATCTAATTTAGAAATGCTAGAGATGTGTTTGAAATTTATATGATCGAATCTCTTATGCCAGATCCAAGGGTCACTCGTATTGACCATAAGACATAGATTACCGTTGGAGATTTTCATACTCAATATATAGATATTTTTCTTTCTATCTCCTTCGAATATTACTTTTGAATTCCTATCTTCTATAAAGCATTTATCCTTTTCAAAGTTTATTTTATAGCCCTTATCGCAAAGTTGACTTTTACATAGTAGGTTGTATTTTAGATTCCTAACTAACAAAACATCAGAAATAGTTTGGGTTTCAGAATTAGCGACATTGCCGATGCCAACAATGGATCCTTTAGAGTTATCACCAAAGTTCACCACTCCACCATCTTCATATACTAGATTATTGAGTATTTCTGGATTTTCTGTCATACTTCTAGAAAAGCCAATATCCAACATCCATTTGTCCTATTTGATTTCCACCATTTGTTCACCAGAATTTGAACTCTCAACTGCCATATAACACACCATTTCGGAATTTGAATTTTCAACAGCCACTTCACCCATCTTTTCAAAATTTGATTATCCAATAGCCATATAACACATCTTTTCCTGTATTGGACAACATTTCAATAGTCACTTGAATTCTGAACACAATTCTATGCAGACTATTTCACCATTGATGGAATGCATGAATTAACAATAGTATTAACAACAATTTCAAATTTTTCCATCTAATATTTTCAAAGATCAGATTATGAACTTTTTACAAAACCTTGCTCTGATACCAATTGTTAGGGAATGCAGAATACAGATCTTAAGGCGAAACTAATATTAAAGTGGGGGTGAAAGTGTTTTCAAGGAATTTAAGAAAATCTAAATCTTATAGAATCTACTATATGAATCACACACCATAGAGATGATCACAAACTTAGAATAAAACGCAAACACACAAACAAACAAAAATAAAATGCAGAAAAGGAAAGAACACACTGGATTTTATACTAGTTTAGATTACTCCTACATATTGTCCCATGCAATGCTGGATTACACAGAGTTTTATTACTTTATCAATGCCTAAGTACAATCTCCTTGATTTTAAGGCTATAAGGTTAACACCGCTCCAAACACCCTTGATTTCACGGCTACAAGGTTAACACCGATTTCACATCCTTGATTTCACGGCTACAAGGTTAACACCGATTCCTTTCGTTGATTACAGGGCTACGAGGAACACCCCTTTCCCAAACAATCCCAAATGATTACAGCATCCCTATAACTCTTCAATAGCACTTCAATTATGAGAGTAATGAGTAAAGAGTGAGAAGAGAAGAAGTTTTATGCAATTAGAATAGAAATCGACATAGTAGAAGTGCATATATCAATAAAAAAAATGAAATAATAATAGAGGAATAAAAAGGGGTGAAGATGGAGAAGAAGAATGTTATAAGATTTGAAAGGTTGCAGTGCTTCTGGAATGTTACAAATAGTGAAAAGACACTCCTTTCAAAATTGAAAAAGTGACAGTTGTATGTCGACATATGTTTATGTCGACGTCTTTTAAAAATTTGAGTTTTGAATATTTTCAAGTGTTTAAATATACATATATTATTATGGAAATTCTTGAATTAAAACATAGCGATACAATGAGTATTATAAAGTAGAAAATCATATGAAAACATAAATATAAATTATACAAAACATATTTATAAATTATAAGGTTTAAAACTATATAAATATAAAATTATACAAGTATATAACTACATAAATTTATATAAACTTTAAAACTTATGTTTGAAATCAAAAGTAAGATAGAAAAACTATTTAAACTTAGAAATAAAATTTGAAATAGAATTTAAAATTTTATCAGATTTTGAAAAACAAAATTTGAATTTGAACCTGGAGTGCTATTTAGAGTCTTACATATAAACTAGACTCTCTTACTATATATGTCTTGAACTCTTGAATTCTTGAATTCTTGATTTCTTAATTACTCAGGAGTCTTAAATCTTCTCTGAATTCTAAATCTTTTGAATCTCTACGGTCTTCAGTAGTAATTCCTGTATAAATTTTGCATATAAATGTATATATATTCTAGACAGAAATGTTAGTATATATTTTTTAATCAATGATAATTGAAATAAGGTTGTTGTCATCAAAAATCCATTCTTTAACAAATTATAGATTCACTAATGATACCAACTATACTTTGTTTTGCCTCATACAGAAAATCGATAAACCCTTTAGAATTGAAGACTACTGACCTATTACATGCTGCAACATCATATATAAAAACTTGAGCAAAATTATATGCAATAGAATGAAAATGATTCTACTTGACTTAATTGCGGAGTGTCAAAGAGCATTCATTAAAGGGAGAAGTATTTTTGAAAATTAGCTAGTTGCGCATAAACTAATCATAAATTTCAACAAGAAAGGAGTTGACAAAATTTTCCTTAAGGTGGACATTCATAAAGCTTATGATAAGATCAATAGACTATGACGGCTGACCATAACTCCTACACTTAACAAGAGTAATAATGCACTGAAAGACGTGCCAGGCAGCTATGGATGATCATCATGGTAGAACAACACCCGCAGAATGTGTCGTATAACTCACAACTCAAGGATAAAATATAATAGAACATATACAATAGGCAATAATAGTAAAGCATAATTTCAAACTTTCATATCATCATGAATTATCCAAACATCAAACCGTATACGACATCAAACTCTGTAAAATTTGCCTCACTACAGGTCACTCAGAGAATACATTAACATAACATCGGAAGCAATAAATGGTAGGTAATAGGAAAACTAATACGTAAGCATCCAGCTCATCGTCGCTCAGTAGCACCATCCTCATCAAGGTCAACTACCTGTCACCTGCTACTCAGTATTCCCACCCACACAATTGATGAACAACCCAAGGTAATACGAGGAAACATAAAACCTTGAGTCAAACAATAGTCTTCATCAGCGATAACCAGTTATCTAACATCATCAATAAAGTATATGAGAAATAGGTAGATCAATAATCTAATCTACCAACATCAACAGATAAGATATCCAAAACTGTCTCCTTCATTTCTGACAATGATAGCCTTTACAACCAATCAGATAGAAACAAACAGACATAGCTACTAGTTATCCTGTGTAGACCATTCTAATCGAGATCAACATCCCCCAAGCATATGCCCCGAAGGCCTAAACCAACATCGGGCATGAACCCAAGAGATGTCTCCTTTAACGTCGAACAATCTACGCAAGACGATACAAGAAAAATAATCAACATCCATGACTCTGGCTATCACCGCCAATCCTGCATTGAAACCATATTTAATCATATTACTAGCCATTTCATCATGTCATCCGTAAAGGGCTAATGGTAACCCGGTTCTAGCAAAAAATCCATATGTCTTTCGTGCAAAACATTCAATTCACCAATTAATCAAACCAAACCGTCAACAAGCATTAACACAATGATTATTCATAATTCAAACATAAGAAATTCACCAAATTCATGATAAACAATTACCAAATTAAACAAATGGATCTAACTTATAATAACTGTAACAATCGGGAATTTCGCTCGATCCGAATCAATCGCTAAACCGACCAAGACCGTTCGAAACCCCTGATTGTTTTTGAGAACATGACCAATCAGAACACAGACAGAAGAACATTTCATTATTTATTACAACAATTCCATCAGAATACAAGAATATTACAGAGTATGAATGAATAAAATACATTCAATAAATATCAGAGGTTTAAATTACATTACATAGCAGCGGAAAAATAATATAATACACAACTGAAAGAGATATACGGATACAGAGCTTTCCGGATATCGTTCCAGCTGTAAACCAGGATCCTGTGAATACAAATCTACAAAACCAAAACTACTAGCTGCCTGAGTCAAAATAAGGGCACCCAGAGTTTAGGTTAAAACAATAAACTCCAGGTCAGTCATGGGACTGGTGTGAGAACTAAAACATTTATTAATCTTTAATTTTAAAGTTTGGTAAATCAAGGGACCACGCCGTATAACACGGGATGGGTTTCCTCCCAAGAATACTCGTGCATAAAACAAACAGCGCAATGCTAAATAAAGAAAAATGAAGCTATTATAAGACCCAGGTCCCATCACACAATGCAACAAAAACTGGAGGATAAGGTCTTACCTTATAATAGATAAAGAATGCTTGATATGTTTAAAAACAGATTATTTTGATATTACTATAAGTGTATAGTGTCAAAACAATTTCAATCATAAGTATTAATCATAGACGGCATGGGTACCATATATCATGTCGACAATACTAGGCTCTAAAATCAAAACCGCACATGTCACGTATTGGAAGTTGGATTTCCATCTGTGAACCAAGGAAAAAGATAATCTTCACCGATTCGAGACAATCTAGCCCATGTCTCAGGTCAGAGCTCGAGTGACCTTTGGATCGTCAGGGCCGGTCCACCGATGTGGATTATTATGCCTGAACACTACGTTTCCCCGCCCTTTGGGGCGTAAATGAGCCAACAAATGACTCCATCGGCTCCACATAGTCACCGATATATCCGAGGCGCCTCGCAACAGCAACAACCACATAAGTCAAATTCGTCAGGGCGTGTAAAACCATTGACGCCACTTCTAGCTAGAAGGAAACTAATGCCCTCCCTAAGGTCCTTCTCCTGTTTCTGGTTCACAAAGGTATGCCACACAGGTCGTGCTTTGATCATCAACCACAAGACTTTGCTTTTCAACAGAAGCCTTGATCATTTTGCCACTTAGGCATGTCACATAGGCACTTCACTCCAGGCGATTGATATCCATCATTATATAACCCCTGAGCTCGTACGTCTCAGAGAAGGGCGTTAAGCAAGAGAATAAATTCTCCGCCGTTAAACTGATATATATTTAATAGAAATCAATCACACAGAATAAAATCCAATGTCAGACACACAGTCCATTTACAAGTTCGTTCTGGGTCTGAACGAAACCGGAGGCACTTAGTACCTCGCGTATCCATCGATCTCCAAGTACGTCTGGACGATCACCAACTGATTCCCTCCTCATGGGTGTACGACCCAATCAAGATCATCAGTAACTATCCAAACGACGTGAAGACCTCCGGTCTTCAACCACCATCTTCATCTTCGACTAATCGTCGAATCAGTTATTCAGAATGAGATAAACCCGGTCTTTCTGAATAACTCGCGTATATAATAAACAAGTGTAACACAAACACAACATACGCCTCATTCCAATTCATCAGTCACTAACCGTAAATTAGCAAGAGAATAATTTCCAAATATTAACCCCAAAGGCCGAAACCAACATCAGATCAATATCCAGGAAACCATTCTTCTTAGCTAACCTGCAGTTAGTTTCTAAATTTCATATTCTTAGGGAAAGGTTCTCATTAATTTTATCAAAGATAAATTCTTTTAAATTTATTCTTTAATTTTCCTTTGAATATCACTTCAAACTAGTCAGGATTAGCGAACCACACCGAAGTAATTATTTATTTTATTTCCCAATCCCAACCTATTCATCCCAAGGAGCAAAACTGGTAATACTCCATATCTAAAACCACGGTGTTGTCGGTAAAGTTAATTACCATTTTACGTTCAAATATAGTTAAATATTTAACTATCGCTTGGAGCAAAACTGGTGATACTCCATTCTCGATCATTTCAATCTAATTAAAGATTCATTAAAACTCCATTTAGTTTTAATCTTTAACCGGGTCAAAGAACCAATGTCATTTAAAACACGGCCCACGATAAACCCAAAATCACATCACATTTCAATCAGTCCCTAACCGTAAATTAGTAAAAGGACAGTACCCTAAAATATTAACCCCGAAGGCCGAAACCAATATCAGATCAATATCCAAGAAACCATCCAACTTAACTGATCCCCAGTTAGTTCTTAATTTTCTTAACTCAATTTGGGTTTAAGAACAGTATTATTAAAGATACCGTTCACGACAACCCAAAATCCCATTTGATATTAAACACAAGGCTCTGAATAGAAAACATATCGGCTTATATTCAATATCAAATTCTGAAACCAACAAATATCGTATTGGAAATAACGATATAAATATATCTTTCAAATTTTCATAACAACATCTGTATAATCACGAAATCCAACATCGAACTATTCCGAAGATGATTTCGATCAAATCCCTTCCAATTCAATTATTGGAAATTCTGGTTATCTTTAAAACCATTTCAAATCCACTTTATTTATTTTAAAAATAAATAGAATTATAATTCTAGTTCAAAACTTGCCCATTTCGATAAAAAACTATTTTTAACTTTTCAAATATGGAGTTTTTCATCCCAATTCTTCACAAATCATTTCTTATGATTTTACACAAATTTTTACTATTTTTAATAATTTTATCAAGGCTCGTACAGTCGATTTCCATCAACGGCCATCGAACTGCACTTACAGCGACCTTTTCCAAATTTGATTTGGATCATATTCCAAATCCAACCGTTAGATTTCAAATCTCTCATATTCGTTAGAAAGCTCTTTTCGATACGAACCTAACGGTTCTGGGTTTAGGAGAATCCGACGGTCGGATCTCCCGCAATATCCATTCGAAGTCAATGGTCGAAATTCGTGAACTGCCGCGGCGCGGCGTGTTCTATTCAGGCCATTATATAATATATATATATATATATATATATATATTATATTTCGTCGATTTCCTTTCAAAACGTATTTCATAAATCGTTTTAAATTCGTTTTCAAAACGATTTCAACTTCACATTCAATTTCAAATCAAAATTGAATATTCCATATCATTAATCTATAAATGCTGATATTTTCAAAACGTTATATTTTGAAATCAATTCCTTTTCTATATTCATTATAAAAATGAATAAAATCGATATAAATATCGTTTACGTCAAAATGACGTCAATCTAATCAACCCGGCTTTTATTCAACACATGAATGTTTATTCTATTCAACACATGAATTTATTTTCAATTCAACACATGAATTTATTTTCAATTCAACACATGAATTTATTTTCAATTCAACACATGAATTTATTTTCTATTCAACACATGAATTGATTTTCTATTCAACACAAGAATATATTTTTTAAATTGGAATGAGGCCCAATCAATTACCATATAATGTTAATTATATGGATTTTCTACAACATGTGTATATAATAGCAACGATAAATAATCAACCATCATCCAGAGTGCACCACACAACTGCACAAGCATTAAATATAAATTATTAACGCTTACACAGTCTGTCAACCCATCGATTGACATATAACTAAACAATCGGGATTAGTGTACGTCAAATATCATCCCAATACCCGTGTGGGGTTTCAAACCAACAAACACAGATTTTATTTGTGTAGTTGGGCGATGTGTAAAATTTATCGTCCCAATCAATATCAGTCAAATCAGTGTATATAAACAAATCGTCCGATTTGTTTATAAATATTTATTTTATATACACGTTAAAATTTTTATTTTTAACTATAAAATATTTTCCACTATAAAATATTTTATTTCATTTCACATCACACAATCAAATTTCACAACACATCAATTCAACAAACAAGTCATCCATGATCTGTGGACAACGGGTGTCGGGTGCTGCTAAGCACCGTCTGCATCCTAGTATATATTTCAAACTAGAAATTAAATTAAAAGTGAGGAGTTCTCACATTGGGGTTCCACTCCGCCATTCTTTCTGAACGGTTCGAATTTGTCCAACATTTCAATGTGATCTTTTTCCGCTGTTCATAGGAAAAATCTCATTTTCAATATGATGTTCCTATATTAAAAATCATATTTTTACCGTTACGTATACAGAAAAGATTATATTTTTCTAACGCTACATATATAGAAAAGATTATATTTTTACAACGCTATATATATATATATATATATTTAGAAAAGATTATATTTTTACAACGCTATTTATATATTTAGAAAAGATTATATATATTTTTCTTACAGTGTTAAAAATCTTAACTTTAAAATGTTAAAAATCTCATCTTTATATTTCTAAAAATCTTATCTTATATTTTTATAAGACTCAAATCTTTTCGTATAATAAAAATCATAACTTTCGCTATTACATATAATAAAAATCAAATTTTTATTTGTCTAAAAATCATATCATTTTAGTGTCAAAATCCAAATCCTTTTATAAATAAGATTCATATTTTTATACTATGTAATTTATATAAAATTAAAATTTTTAGTTCATGTATTCTATACAAAAAAAATGTATTTTTTTATTCAAGGTTATTTCCTTTTTTAAGATCCTAACTCTAATTACATTCAGATAAATAAAAAAACAAAATAAACAAAACTTACAGCGTTCATCAGGGAGGTGTCGCACCGGAGTCAGTGGTCGGGAGGGGCGCGGTTCCCCTGAGGTGGACCCACGGCGTCGGATTCAGGCGGAGGTAGCATCTAGACGGTCTGGGGGCTCTATTCGGTCTTAGGGCTTGGGGAGGGTTCTGGTTTCGTGAATGGAGGAAGGGGGAGCGAGTGGAGAGGGAAGCTGTGGCGTGGGTGGACGACGACAAGGCGGTCTGGGGGTGGCGATCGACGGTGCCGTGCGTTGGGCGACGAGATCGAACCGCGGTCTCGTTTTCTTTTTTTTCCTTTTTTTCCATCTGATAATTGGAGGGGGGGGGGGGGGAAGGTAAAGGAGGGGTGGGGGTGTTAAATAATTATATATAATAATTTAATTTTTTTTCCTTAAAGGTTGACTTTTCATTTTAATCCCAAATCGCACTCAATGACTGTCGTCCCTAGCGTAATACCCCCATTCCGAACACAATGAGATATGTTTCGTAACCCAATTCGGCTGTTATGAAAGGTTTCCACTAGATTAAAAATATAGATATATATATATATATATATTCAATTCAAACGCACATTTCAATTTACCGGGACTACATACGGATTCTAAAAATTCCCGAAAAATATTTTCTAGCTTCGTATCGATGATACGGTTCTAACAAAACTAATTTCGTCGCCCAACGCGTTTTCCTTTGCCACGCTCACATATTGATCCAAAAAATTACGAATTTTGAAACCTAGCAATAATTTGACATCGCGGATCCAACAAATGTAGTTTCATCGAAAACCGAGGTCGTTTGCAAAATTTTTATTTTTAAGGGCCAGAATTCCACAGCGACTATTCTGAAATTTCATCTGGGCATAACTTTTGATTCCCACTATGAAATTTCAATTTTTCGGATTTGTTTGAAAGATGTTCTCAATTAGATTCAAATATTTTTGGTTTCGCTAAAATCCAGTTTATTTTGAATTATGTACATTCATTTGAACTTTGAAATCGAATTTTCAAACTACCGCGCCATTTTCAATTCCTTTTATATTTATAAATAAATATTTATATTCTAACGACGACGTATATAAATATATACGTCCTAATTTTATTCAAAATAAATTTCTCGTCGTTATTATTTAAAATAAATCAATTTAAATGTTCAAAATTCACTAAAATTTCCAAAATAAAAATTTATAATTGGCTCAGATTTCCGGGTTATTACAATCTCCCCCACTTAAAACTTTTCGTCCTCGAAAAGGAACGAAGCCGAAAGCTGTTTAACTAATCAACTCAACTTCCATTATTTTGTCTACGGCTTAAGTTCTTCAACTTTTCAGTTTCTAAGAACTTTTCAAAAATTTGGCTAACACCCTAAATTTTCGAAAAATTTCGCCGTAACCTCCCCTGCACCGGGGACTTCGGGATATTTCAAATAGCCTCCCATGGCCCTCATCAATCCAAAAAGAAATAGCCAAGCGGTTAGACAATCGACTCATAAAATCATCCAAACCCAATAAATTCAATAAACATGTACCTATTTGTCGGGCAAACAATTTTATTCTTCTGCTCTAGCCTCCTTGCTATGACCTGTTCATCGTAAGTACATGTATATGCATGCAAATGCGACTAATTTTCAATACAATTCACCTTTTTGGTTCAATTTGGCTAAAGGTTCAACATTTAATTAATCAAACAACACAACCATCAATCAATTAGTTGATCATCATTTCAAATTCATAACTTTGATACATATACAGAAAATCATGTTTTTGATACTAGATCACAACGATAAATCTATCTAGCTTTGGTTCTCACACCAGTCTAATGGAAATATATATAGACATCACACTTTCGTCACTCGAGCATAAATTCTGATGATGTTTCGAACCACCATCAGAACATCCACGGGCGACTAGAGTGTGACCCTATATCAATCCAGTATATTGGAGGCTTCCAATACACATTATATTAAAATCTCAATATACCTGATAGTCCAAATCAATATAAATAAATATTCAAATACGAATTATTGATTTAAATTTTCAAAACAAAAATCGTTTTCATTTTAAAAATATACTCTTCACACTCGTTCTAGGATACTACTGATCCTATCTCTAACGAGTCATTCTCACTGGATATTACTAATCCAATCTCTGATTGATTCTTTCGTTTGGTTCTAACGTGTCTTGTTCTTGAGCTTTGTAAACCAAAGCTTCGATACCAAAAGTAACGATCGGGAATTTCGCTCGATCCGAATCAATCGCTAAACCGACCAAGACCGTTTGAAACCCCTGGTTGTTTTTGAGAACATGACCAATCAGAACACGGACAGAAGAACGTTTCATTGTTTATTACAACAATTCCATCAGAATACAAGAATATTACAGAGTATGAATGAATAAAATACATTCAATAAATATCATAGGTTTAAATTACATTACATAGTGGCGGAAAAATAATACAATACACATCTGAAAGAGATATACGGATACAGAGCTTTCCAGATATCGTTCCAGCTGTAAACCAGGATCCTGTGAATACAAATCTGCAAAACCAAAACTACTAGCTGCCCATGCCAAAATAAGGGCACCTAGAGTTTAGGTTAAAACAATAAACTCCTGGTCAGTCATGGGACTGGTGTGAGAACTAAAACAGTTGTTAATCCTTATTTTTAAAGCTAGGTAAATCAAGGGACTACGCCGTATAACACGGAACGGGTTTCCTCCCAAGAATACCAATGCATAAAACAAATAGCACAATGCTAAATAAAGAAAAATGAAGCTATTATAAGACCCTAGTTCCATCACACAATGCAACACAAACCGGAGGATAGGGTTTTACCTTATAATAGCCAAAGAATGTCTGATATGTTTAAAAACAGATTATTATGATATTACTATAAGTGTATAGTGTCAAAACAATTTCAATTATAAGTATTAACCATAGACGATACGGGTACCATATATCATGTCGCCAATACTAGGCTCTACAATCAAAACCACACATGTCATGTATTGGAAGTTGGATTTCCATCTGTGAACCGAGGCAAAAGATAGTCCTCACCGATTCGAGACAATCTAGCCCATGTCTCAGGTCAGAGCTCGAGTGACCTTTGGATCGTCAGGGCCGGTCCACCGATGTGGATTATTATGCTTGAACACTATGTTTCCCCGCCCTTTGGGTCTTAAATGAGCCAACAAATGACTCCATCAGCTCCACATAGTCACCGATATATCTGAGGTGCCTCGCAACAGCAACAACCACATAAGTCAAACTCGTCAGGGCGTGTAAAACCACTGACGCCACTTCTAGCTAGAGGGAAACGCATGCCCTCCCTGAGGTCCTTCTCCCATTTCTGGTTCACAACCGGGGTGTGTGTGTAGCGACCCGAAAATCCGGTAGAATTTGAGCTGACCAAAAACACAAGTCCAACCCCAAATATCACGGAAATTCGAACCATTAATAGAAAGAAGTTAGAGGGTGAGGATAGATAAGATAGAAACTTAGAATAGAAGAAGAAGAAGAACACAACATCAGAGTAACACGAATCTCATAGCGGAACGAATAACATATAATATATATATAACATAACTTGAAATATACATCTGTACTTGAATATACATCAATATCAAAGTACATCACTTACAACACAGCAGAAATAACTATAGCTATATGATCCTGAAGCCTCCTGCTCCAAGCTCTTCCAGTATATCTGTAAATTCCCGACTACTTGACTGCCCGTACAAATTTAGGCACCCAAGAGTTTAGGGAAAACAACAAAGTAAACTCCGGGTCAGTCATGGGACTGGTATGAGTAAACAGTTTAAAACAGTTTCAGAAAACTAAATGATATCTCATAAGACCACGCCGTATAACACGGAACGGGTTTTTCCCTTATGAGAATCCAAACACTTGATTTATCTTTATATCAAAACTCTTTTGATATTATAATAATGTCTAAGTCAAGTAGATAACAATCTAGTGGAACGCTTGCATCTCACGTTCCACATATATAATTACAATCATAAACCGCAAGCACGTATTGGGTATTTGATTTCCAACTATGACAAGGTATGGAACCACCTTCCGCTGGTATATCTCTAGAGGAGAATACACCGAGTTCAACAAGAACATCTTGCAACTCAGCCACACATGACCGACCACTCATTTCGCTTGAGTGTATCGAATGTATATCACCAACGGTTGGGATCAGCAACCGTTTCCCGAATGGGACAGCATCGACAATAGATTTTTAGAAGTAAATGAAACTCTAGATCAGGTGATTATACACCCTAATAGGTGCGACCTACATAGCCATGCTGCTTGCCCGATTTTTGTCATTTACCGGATGATGAGGCTAGAAGCTATGCTTTATCATCACACCAGATTCACTTCGAATGCCACATCGTCAAATCCATCAAATCACCGATTGATGTCTACAACAATACTTTATGTGTTAGCTAAAAGAAGTTTCCTTCTCCGCTTCCACTCTTGGTACGGTTGGAGAAATCAATATACGTGATCGTCTGGAAATACTCTGTCAGACATTCATCCATACAAGTCACCCAGGAACAGGATGAACCGAAGGCACTATTTCTATTAATAGAAAAAGTCCTTGCACTCTACTCCGTCTTCATTATTTTTATATAATCTGATTCGCACGCTACTGCCGATATGGAGTGGTTCTTCGGATAATAATCCAACCGGTCTCTCCATATTGACAACGATGGTCAAAACTTCGATAGTCTATGATTTAACTATCGAATAAAAACAAGTGTTTCGATAGTCGATGATTTAACTATCGAATAAAACAAGTGTTAATCCAAACATCCAACAATCACTGAGCCTTTAATTAATATTCCATTAATTAAAACTCTTCTCTATTTCTTATCAATATTTGTTAACAAAATATTTTCAATAACCATATTGGCCTTATACGTTATTTGGAAAACATTTCCATATATCGCCTTCTTTTATTTTCTAAACTCTAGAAAATATATGTTATTTATAACTGGAAAATATTCCAATTACTTAGCTCTTTTACAATCTCGTTTATTCCTATACTTAGGAAATATCCTTTATTTCTATTTCCAAATTACACTCATTTGGGTTAAAACGGATGTTGTGTAAAACATCGTTACGACAACCCAAATACTATATTCAACTAACTTTTATCCAACATTGATCTTCGAGCCTGGAATCTTACTATTTATTTGCTAATAATGAAATCAATCAAGTTGGGGTATAACTACCTCTCAGACCTTGACTGAATAACATTTATAACGTCAAAACAGATAAAACTACTTACTCGAATAATCAATACCATACAACTACTGATTCACTTTTAAACACATATAAACTTTCTCTTCTATTCTTTCGAGATTTTATTCCTAGTCTTCCTTTTTGATTATACTATTCTATTTCTAAGTTCATTCCCTTATTGACTTCTATATATATCGATACGTTGATTTCTAACTATCAAATTATCTTAAAAATATTCTGTCTCCTTAAATTCCCGAAAAAATTCGCCATAACCTCCTTTGTACCGGGAGCATCGGGAAATTTCAAATAGCTTTCCCGGTCCTTCTCATCTCAAAAAGAAAAAAGAAAAAGCCAAGCGGCTTGCCGATACGGCGCATAAAATCTCATATATGAATTAAATACGTACCTTTTTGTCGGGCATTCTATTTATTTCACTTCTATACTTTATTCCAAACCTGTCTCCTGTATCTTTATACCTGTCCAATCTATTTTAACTATACCAATCGTTTTAACTCAATTTGTTAATTAAATCTGTTACTTAACTTTTCAGTCTATTTCACCTTCATATTTGAACATGACATGTTCAAATATATTTTAACTGCATATTAACAAATTTTAATTATACTCATACTCTCGTTTCCTTATCGACTTCTCTATTCAAATTCCAATTCAATTCTATTTGAATTCTCTTTATTTAAACTTCGTTTGAATTCTATATTCAAATTCTATAGTTTAAAAGTCCATTTGAATTCTATATTCAAATTCTATAGTTTAAAAGTCCATTTGAATTCTATATTCAAATTCTATTGTTTAAAGTCCATTTGAATTCTATATTCAAATTCTATTTCAATTCCTTATATTCAAAGTCCATTTGAATTCTCTGCATTGTTTATAAACAACGTTTATAACTTCAATTCAAATCCCACCTTTCCATTTATAAACAACGTTTATAAATTCAATTCAAACCCCATATTTTCATTTATAAACAAAGTTTATAAATTCAATTCAAATTCCATCTTTTCATTTATAAACAAAGTTTATAAATTCAATTACTTGTTTATATATATATTCAAAACAAGTTAATGTTTCTATACTTCATTTAAAATTCAAATTCTATTTATAAAAATAGAATTCCCCTTTTAAATTTCAAATACCCTTTTTGATATTTTTATAAATCAATATCCCAAGCCCCAGTGATATTTTAAATAATCAATCAACCAATTTTCAATCATTTGATTTTTAACACATCATATATGAATATATATGAAATCAAACAAACAACAACAGATAATATATTTTTGAGGAATCCAGTTGGATTCCTCCAACCTGTTTTCCTGCATCCACAGACGTTAGTCAACATAGTAATACCCATCCTGCTTCGAGGCAGAATATCGCGGTATAGAAGGTCATCCACTAATCATAGCGTGGGGCGTATAGGGTAATCATCCGCTATGAAACTGCGGGCATCCGCTAATGATACTACGGGAATCCAACCAATCATCAACCCAATATATATATAATATCCTAAATAACTAATATATATTTTAAAACAATCAGGCAGCATTCAAACAAGCACAGACAATTATTTTTAACTATATAAAAATAATTCTAATTAAATGGTGAGTGAGGTTTACTCACCGGGGTTTTAATTGGCAGCTCATTCTGACTTTTAAATAAAATCCTAAGAGACTTCAAAAATTCAAACTGAACTCCATTGCGAAGCTTAAGTTTATACGAGCTCAACAAATCGACGACGTTCGCATCTGATATCGTATGAATTTTATACAGGCAATTATTATTTTTATTAAGCTTATGGTCATTAAATAAATTTAAAAAAATATAATTAATTACCTTTAATTCTTGATTTAGGGCGCTAACTCTTTTTCTTCCCTGATGAACTTCGAATCAACTGCTCCTCACAACCCAACGGTCTAACATCTTCACTCCTCACCTCAACACTTCAATCCAGTCCGGCGTTGGCCTCTGCTGCCATCGCAGTGTACTCCTCCACGCACAATTACCTAGTTCGAACTGTTCCCCAACTGAAGATCGATGCTCGAATCCTTCAGCATCTCGAATCTGTATTCCATGCTCGTAGATGTCGAGCTTCAGAAATCGTACCTTGTCCACATCGCGACCCCCAATTTGCGTTTTACAGAAACTGGGCATCTCTATTGAAGGCTGCTCTGACCTCCTTTGAAACCGCAGTCACCGAACTCGAGTGCCCTTCGAACCCTACAAAGTCGAGCCTCCCTTTCCCATCGCGACGTCACATGAATCGGAAATGCCTAAGGACTCCCAGCGAAGTGTTGAACGACCTCACGAACATCAATCTAGGCTTCAACTCTACCTCATACATCGTCGAAGACCCTCCGCCTTAACTCGCGACGACCCCAACGACGATTCCATCTCAACGCAAACATATCTCCGGCACGATTCAAGCTTCCGCGGATCTGAGTCCAAGTTGCAATTTGATTTTTAGGTATTTGAGTTTTCAACAGAAAAGGGGGATTTCGATATGAAGTTTTCGGTTTGATTTTATAAAAGGGACGGATGGAAAAGAGAAGGCCACGGTTTGGTTTGTTTTGTGAAAATGAATCAAGGCACGACATGTTTTGAATTGTGGTGATGAAAGGGCCACGGCTTTTGTTTATATCCACAAAAGAAAATATTTAATTTAATTTAAACCGGATCCTTTAAATTAGATTATCCCTTTGATTCTGAACTCCTCTCTGAACACAACAACTGACGATTTTAGGGTAATACCCCTATTTCGGACACACTGGGATAGGTCACGAAGTCCAGTTCGATCATCCCGAACAGATATTAATTTAAATCGATTTAATTTAAATTTCAAACCATTTAAATTCTTCGATAATTATTGAATATTATTATTCTAATTCAAACAGAATTATGTATTGATTATTTGAACTGTTTTCAAATCATTTTTCACTTCGAATTCAGTTATTCGCTGATTCCTTATTTTGATAATTTAATATATACGATATTAAATCGAAATCGATATTTAAATCGATAACATAAATATAAAAATTCATTTATATTATCAACTAAATATTTAAATCCATTCTAAATATTTAAAATTAGTTTGTCGAAATCTCGGGTCATTATAGTGTGGCTCGCGAATCAATGCTACACAAAGCTATGCCACACAGGCCATGCTTTGATCATCAACCACAAGACTTTGCTTTTGAACAGAAGCCTTGATCATTTTGCCACTTTAGCATGCCACACAGGCAATTTACTCCATGCGTTAGATATCCATCAATATATAACCCCTGAGCTCGTACATTTCAGAGAAGGGCGTTAAGCAAGAGAATAAATTCTCCGCTGCCAAACAGATATATATTTAATAGAAATCAATCACACAGAATAAAATCCAATGTCAGACACATAGTCTATTTACAAGTTCGTTCTAGATCTGAACGAAACCGGAGGCACCTAGTACCTCGCGTATCCATCGATCTCCAAGTACGTATGGACGATCACCAACTAATTCCCTCCTCTTAGGTGTATGACCCAATCAAGATCATCAGTAATTATCCAAACAACGTGAAGACCTCCGGTCTTCAACCACCGACTTCATCTTCGACTAATCGTCGAGTCAGTTATTCAGAATGAGATAAACCCGGTCTTTCTGAATAACTCGCGTATATAATAAACAGGTGTTACACAAACACAACATATGCCTCATTCCATTTCATCAGTCACTAACCGTAAATTAGCAAGGGAATAATTCCCCAAATATTAACCCCGAAGGACGAAACCAACATCAGATCAATATCCAGGAAACCATTCTTCATAGCTAACCTACAGTTAGTTTCTAAATTTCACATTCTTAGGGAAAGGTTCTCATTAATTTTATCAAAGATGAATTCTTTTAAAATTATTCTTTATTCTTCCTTTGAATATCACTTCAAACTAGTCAGGATTAGCGAACCACACCGAAGTAATTATTTATTTTATTTCCCAATCCCAACTTATTCATCCCAAGGGGCAAAACTGGTAATACTCCATATCTAACACCACGGTGTTATCGGTAAAGTTAATTCCCATTTCATGTTTAAATCTAGTAAAAGATTTAACTATCGCTTGGAGCAAAACTAGTGATACTCCATTCTTGATCATTTCAATCTAACTGAAGATTCATTAAAACTCCACTTAGTTTTAATCTTAAACCGGGTTAAAGAACCAATGTCATTTAAAACACGACCCACGATAAACCAGAAATCACATCACATTTCAATCAGTCCCTAACCGTAAATTAGTAAGAGGACAGTTCCCTAAAATATTGACCTCGAAGGCCGAAACCAACATCAGATCAATATCCAAGAAACCATCCAACTTAACTAATCCCCAGTTAGTTCTTAATTTTCTTAACTCCATTTGGGTTTAAGAACAATATTATTAAAGATACCGTTCACGACAACCCAAAATCCCATTTGATATTAAACACAAGGCTCTGAATAGAAAATATATCAGCTTATATTCAATATCAAATTTTGAAACCAACAAATATCGTATTGGAAATAACGATATAAACATATCTTCCAAATTTCCATAACAACATCTGTATAATCACGAAATCCAACATAGAACTATTTTGAAGATGATTTCGATTCAAATACCTTCCAATTCAATTATTGGAAATTCTGGTTATCTTGAAAACCATTTCAAATCCACTTTATTTATTTTAAAAATAAATAGAATTATAATTCTAGTTCAAAACTAGTCCATTTCGATAAAAATCTATTTTTATCTTTTCAAATATGGATTTTTTCATCCCAATTCTTCACAAATCATTTCTTATGATATTACACAAATTTTTACTATTTTAAATAATTTTATCAAGGCCCGTACAGTCGATTTCCATCAACGGCCATCGAACCGCACTTACAGCGACCTTTTCCAAATTTGATTTGGACTTAATTCCAAATCCAACCGTTAGATTTTAAATCTCTAATATTCGTTAGAAATCACTTTTCGATACGAACCCAACGGTTCCAGTTTTAGGAGAATCCGACGGTCGGATCTCCCGCAATATCCATTCGAAGTCAATGGTCGAAATTCGCGAACTGCAGCGGTGCGACGCGTTCTATTCAGGTCATTATATAATATATATATATATATTATATTTCGTCGATTTCCTTTCAAAACGTATTTTATAAATCGTTTTCAAAATGATTTCAACTTCGCATTCAATTTCAAATCAAAATTGAATATTCCATATCATTAATCTATTAATGCTGATATTTTCAAAACGTTATATTTTGAAATCAATTCCTTTTCTATATTCATTATAAAAATGAATAAAATCGATATAAATATCGTTTACGTCAAAATGGCATCAATATAATCAACACGGCTTTTATTCAACACATGAATGTTTATTCTATTCAACACATGAATTTATTTTTAATTCAACACATGAATTTATTTTCAATTCAACACATGAATTTATTTTCTATTCAACACATGAATTTATTTTCTATTCAACACATGAATATATTTTCTAAATTGGAATGAGGCCCAATCAATTACCATATAATGTTAATTATATGGATTTTCTACAACACGTGTATATAACAGCAACGATAAATAATCAACCATCATCCAGAGTGCACCACACAACTGCACAAGCATTAAATATAAATAATTAACGCTTACACAGTCTGTCAACCCATCTATTAACATACAACTAAACAATCGGGATTAGTGTACATCAAATATCATCCCAATACCCGTGTGGGGTTTCAAACCAACAAACACAGATTTTATTTGTGTAGTTGGGCGATGTGTAAAATTTATCGTCCCAATCAATATCAGTCAAATCAGTGTATATAAACAAATCGTTCGATCAGTTTATAAATATTTATTTTATATACACGTTAAAAATTATATTTTTAACTATAAAATATTTTCCACTATAAAATATTTTATTTCATTTCACATCACACAATCAAATTTCACAACACATCAATTCAACAAACAAGTCATCCATGGTCTGTAGACAACGGGTGTCGGGTGCCGCTAAGCATCGTCCGCATCCTAGTATATATTTCAAACTAGAAATTAAATTAAAAGTGAGGAGTTCTCACATTGGGGTTCCACTCCACCATTCTTTTTTAACGATTCGAATTTGTCCCACATTTCAAAGTGATCTTTTTTCGCTATTCATAGGAAAAATCACATTTTCAATATGATGTTCCTATATTAAAAATCATATTTTTACCGTTACGTATACAGAAAAGATTATATTTTTCTAACGCTACATATATAGAAAAGATTATATTTTTACAACGCTATATATATATATTTAGAAAATATTATATTTTTACAATGCTATATATATATTTAGAAAAGATCATATATATTTTTCTTACGGTGTTAAAAATCTTAACTTTAAAGTGTTAAAAATCTCATATTTATATTTCTAAAAATCTTATCTTATATTTTTATAAGACTCAAATCTTTTCGTATAATAAAAATCATAACTTTTGCTATTACATATAATAAAAATCAAATTTTTATTTGTCTTAAAATCATATCTTTTTAGTGTCAAAATCCAAATCCTTTTATAATTAAGATTCATATTTTTATACTATGTAATTTATATAAAAATCAAATTTTTAGTTCATGTAATCTATATAAAAAACATATTTTTTTATTCAAGTTTATTTCCTTTTTTAAGATCCTAACTCTAATTACATTCAGATAAATAAAAAAACAAAATAAAAAGGAAAACAAACAAAACTTACAGCGTTCATCGGGGGGGGGGGGGGGGAGTGTCGCACCGGAGTCAGTGGTCGGGAGGGGCGTTGTTCCCATGAGGTGGACCCACAGCGTGGGATTCAGGCAGAGGTGGCATCTGGAGGGTCTGGGGGTTCGATTCAATCTTAGGGCTTGGGGAGGGTTCTGGTTTCGTGAATTGAGGAAGGGGGCGAGCGGAGAGGGAGGCGGTGGCGTGGGTGGACGGCTATAGGGCGGTCTGGGGGTGGCGATCGACGGTGTCGTGCATTGGGCGACGAGATCGAACTGCGGTCTTGTTTTCTTTTTTTTTTTCCATCTGATAAATGGGGTGGGGAGGGAAGGTAAAGGAGGGGGGTGTTAAATAATTATATATAATAATTTAATATATTTTTTCTCCTTAAAGGTTGACTTTTCATTTTAATCCCAAATCGCACCCAACGACTGTCGTCCCCAGCGTAATACCCCCATTCCGAACACAATGGAATATGTTTCATAACCCAATTCGGCTGTTACGAAAGGTTTCCACTAAATTAAAAATATAGATCTACATATATTCAATTCAAACGCACATTTCAATTTACCAGGGCCACATACGGACACTAAAAATTCCCAAAAAATATTTTCTAACTTCGTATCGACGATACGGTCCTAACAAAACTAATTTAGTCGAATTCCGAGACCGTTTAAAAAATGGCCATTTTCCAGTCGATTAAATCAACTAAAACTGGTCCAACACGTTTTCCTTTTCCACGCTCACATATTGATTCATAAAATTACGAATATTGAAACCTAGCAATAATTTGACATCGCGGATCCAACAAAAGTGGTTTCGTCGAAAACCGAGGTTGCTTGCAAAATTTCTATTTTTAAGGGCCAGAATTCTACAGCGACTATTCTAAAATTTCATCTGAGCATAACTTTTGATTCCCGCTATGAAACTTCTATTTTTCGGATTCGTTGGAAAGATATTCTCAATTAGATTCAAATATTTTTGGTTTCACTAAAATCCAGTTTATTTTGAATCCGGTACATTCATTTGAACTTTGAAATCGAATTTTCAAACTACCGCACCATTTTCAATTCCTTTTATATTTATAAATAAATATTTATATTCTAACGACAACGTATATAAATATATACGTCCTAATTTTATTCAAAATAAATTTCTCGTTGTTATTATTTAAAATAAATCATTTTAAATTTTCAAAATTCACTAAAATTGCCAAAATAAATTTTTTAAATTGGCTCAGATTTCCGGGTTATTACAATAACACATGAATTAACATAGAAATTCACCGATATAACTTGATAGATTAGATACTATGGAGATTCGAATAAAAATATACTTATATGGATTAGATCTAGGTGAAAATAACTTGAAATGATGAAAATAGGATCAAACAAACCATATACACGATTTAATCTGTGTGAAAGATGCTTATCACTTACCAAATCCACAAATTAGCTTTACAATGATGTTCTACAAATCCGGACAATGAAGAATGATTAATCTTCCAATTTGATGTGATCTACTCTCTTTTGATGTTGATCTAGCCTTCCTCGATGTAGATCTCTAATCTTCTAAGGTAGATCTAAGATTTTAATGGAGGAGAGATGTATTTGACTGTAGTAAGGAGAATCTCAAATCTCAACCAAGTAAGAATTGAAGAAAGTAAGCCATTCTTCTTGCCTCTACCCCCTATTTATAGCAATCTAACCAGCCCAACAATGGGCCTCACCGAATCAGTCCATTAATGACTAATTAACTTGTCCAAAATTGGGTAACACAATACAACGATTCCTTCCAAACCGCTGAACCAAATCCTTAATGTGATCAATCTATGGAATTGGCAACACCATTTCCTTTCAAATGAAATTAATCTTAGCACCTGATTAAATCCCAGTCAAAGGTTTTGCCTTGCACAAAACTAGCAAGGGCAAAATGGTCACAAATAAAATTGGTCAAAATTGTGGACATGTATCACATCCCCATAACCAACATATCAAAATATGAGAATGATCAAACCCTCAGGGAATTAAATAAAAATATTTTATGATCCTCGAATATGTACATTGCAGGTCGTTACATTCTCCCCCTCCCATCTTTAGGAATTTCGCCCCTAAAATCCCAATCAAACACAAGCAACAATAAACAATTCTGTATGGCTACTATCTAGAAGCAGCCAATTTATCATTCAAATTAGCATCCATTAAGCCATGCATCCATTGTCTTAACCTAGCCCGCAGAATTCTAACGAATAGTACAAGTTACAATGGTGTAAGGGGACATGACATTAATGGATCATACCAACGAAGAGTTCTGGATGGATCATCTTCATACTCACTTCCGTTTCCTACGTACAATAGTTGTCATCCTCACTCCATTGCACCTTGACTAGCTTAACCGTCTTCCTCCTAAGTTGTTTCATGCCATTCCCTACAACGCCGAAGCGGCTTATGAGGTCTCATAACTACAAACTCGATTTCTAGGTCTTCGTATTTGTAACATCCCATATTTTTAGTGATCATATAATTAATTTATTTAATTATTTAAATGGTGATTTGGAGATTTAAATGACTTGAATTCAATTATTTTGAATATTCAATTAAAAAAATAATGGAATAATATATTTAATTCCAAAATCAGTTTCATTGGATCCGTAATATTAATTTATTGTAGGGTTTCAAGTCTCATCGCAATCGGACGTTATATTCGATTTTAAGAACTTAAAACATTGAACGTTAACTAAACGTTAAATAATAAAATTGGGATTAGAACTAGAACAAACTGTTAACAAAATTCCGGGTAAAATTTTATCCTATTTCGGCTTTTCCATACAGTTAAAAATATTGACCAAATTGTCTTAAACTTGGCTTTTAAGATTTCCGCAAATATAGATAACTCAATCCTATATAAAATCCATGGAAAAGACTTTGGATAAGGATCTTGTTTATACTTTACTCAACCATTCTGGCTTAAGAATTTTCATTCTTTCACACAGCGATTATGTTTTAAAAAAATCTAAACATTTTTTTTCAAAGGATCTGTGCATTTCAAAAATGGTCTAAGTCTTAACAAAAATCTTCGTTCATCCCCTACAAATCAAAAACGGAATCTTGTTAATTTATTACCAAATTTGATCAGATTTTCCTACAGTCAATAAAATATATTAGCTGATGTATACAAAATTATATATATTATGTATACTTATTTCGTACATTCCTAAATAGCGAAAATCTAATCTCAGCACATGCATCCTGGGAGAAAAATCTCAATCTATCTGTACATAGAACGTGCACTATATATATAAAGATATTGCAAATCTTATCAAATCTTGCAAAATAAATCTCGGCGGTTCCAAATCTTATCCAATCAAAGTAAAGTCTTGATCAGAAAGAAAACAACGTTCTCGAATCCTATCAAAGATTTGTTGTGTCTCCAAAGTCAAAAAGTTTCTGATCGAGTACTATATAAATATATAAAAATAATAATATAATAGTAATAAAATATGGGTACATATATTTGCCTCTTTTTATTCACAGAATACTTAAAAAAACAAAGCAGTAACGAAGCCACTACTTCTTCTTCTTCTTTCTTCTTCTGATAATTCCGTGAATTCAAAATCCCAAAGCAAACCGAGAACAAAAGAAAGGATAGAACCCTTGAACAAATATCATTGAACTCAATAAACCGATAACCTCAATCTCATAGCACTATGGTAGGGTTTGATCTATTTGCGCGAGAACGGAAAAGGACTGCAGGGGGTTTCAACGTTGGCGCTGGGTTTCTGGTATGGAGGCGCTCGACGAGGTGGTAGTACCCTAGGAGAGTGGTTCGTTGGCAGTGATTTCATGGATTTCGGTGAAGGAAATGGTTCGAAGTCTCACTGTAGGTGCAGGTTTGGTTGACTGGGTTGTGAAGAAGGATTAACAGCAGGAGTCGCATGTGTTGCAGGACATGAATAAATGGAAGTAGTGGAGTGTATTGTTTGACCAGATTAGCGGGATGGGTGACGGTGTAAAATGACGGGGATCTACCATGTTATTTGTTTGGGGAAGTTTCAGTCTTAAACAATAACGTTAAAGGAGGAATTCAGGTGTTCTTTTTTCCTTTTAGGTTCGAAAGTGAGAAGAGGATCGGGAACTTCTCCCTGGAAAGGAAGAAAACATGGAAAAAGGTTTAACATTTAAAAGTAATTAACGTTTAATTTAATTATCTACTAACTAATGATGATTATATCGGTTTCAGGTTTGCATGAGTATGAAGACAAGAACAAAGTAGCAAGAAGGATCGGCCATTAAACGTAATATGAAATGATCAGTTTAATTAAATAAAATTTAAGAACAAGTTATATTAATTTAAAATTTTGGATGATATAATTATTAACGGAGTCATATGTAAACAGAATTTCACGAAAACGACCAAGTTGTGATAGTAACGACAAGATCTATATTATGGAACCGATGTAGCTAAGAAGAGATTTATAGGAATTTCGTGATAAAATCAAACGTCTGTTTGATATTTTAAAATGAAACAAAAAGCAGAACCGTCAACTACAAAACAAGGTGAGTAAACTCACTAACTCTACCTCGTTTATATTTTTATATAAACGAGTTTTAAATTTATTTATACTATGCAATGGTTGAATGGTTGAATAGTTGATAAAATTGGTTGAAATGGTTGATATGATTATATCATTGATCGATTATTAGTTATGATATTTCATATTGATGTGAAATAATATTATTGATGTTGATTAACATCTGTGGATGTAGGAAAACAGGTTGGAGGTATCCAACTGGATTCCTCAACATTTATATTACTGTTTTTATTTGATTATGATATATGATGTGTTATATAATCCATGATTGGATATGTTGTGTTTGATTTACCCTAGCTATAGAAACTTGATATTTTAGATACCGTAAAATATAATTAAATGTGGAAAAGAAATTTGGGAATTTAAAATGGAATTTATTTTCAAAATAGAAATAGAATTTCGAATAGAGTTGAAAATAGAAACCTGTTCAAGGGAATAAATCAAGAAATCGTTATAAATAAGAATATAAATTAAGTGAATAATTAATCATTAGGTAAATTGAAATATAAGTTCTAATGTGAATTTATATGGGAAAGTGAAAATCGGTTTTGAGACCAATATTTGAAAATAGATTTAAACTTAGCGATTATAAAGGAATTATTGAATTGTTTATTATTAAGTTAATTATCATTTTAATAACTATTTAAGATAATTAATTATTCTATTCTATTTCTAGTTAATCAAGGACTTAACCACATTTACTAGAGTAAATATTAAAGTTAATAATTATTTTAGTTAATAATAATTAAAAGAATTGCCTTTTTAGGCAATCAGATTAGATTGAGATCTCATTTGAAGTTTTGTGAATAGTTCTGAAGGGAGGATTTAAAAATAAATCCAAACTTTATAAGCAAGGTTTACCAAAGAAGCAGACTTATGCGATGATTTTGAATAAAAGTTACAGGGTAAATTGTGTTAAGAGAAATAATTGAAATCGAGAAGAGATTCAAGAATGAATCCAAGTTTGGTAAACAAAGTTTATAAATGGACTTAAAGCTTAAATGGGCTAAAATGATAGTTTTAAATAAACATTTACTTAATAATTTAGTTAAGTAAAATATTTGGTATCGAAGGAAGATGTTCGAAATTTATAAAGGGAGAGGCTTAATGGACTTTGTTGATGGTATTGAACCTAAGTTACGTTATACCAAATAAATTTAAGTTTTGAGATGGAATAAATGGATTTGTTATAATAAAAACCCAACTTTGCATATGAATGATATTGAAAGAAGTAAAAACCAAGGGTTTTGTTTTAAATAAGAGTTACTTGAGAAAAGAAAGATTAAGTGAAGGATAATATCAATGAAAGGAGTTTTGTTTATCTAAAAGATTCAAGAACTGGATAATGTTCTCAAAGTAATGAAACGCGAGAGATTAGTTGAGGCAAGAATATATAATTAATTTTTTAGAATCGATGGAGTGATTTAAATGGAAGGATTATAATAAGTGTTTTGGTAAATCTAAATAGCGATTTTAGCGCTGTCATTATAATAAATATTTTATAAATCTAAGCAGCGGTTGTAATGTTAACGTTATAATAAATGTTTTATAAGTCTAAACGGCGATTATAACGCTGTTGTATAATAAATGTTTTGTAAATCTAAACAGTGATTTTAACACTACCATTATAATTAATGTTTTATAAATCAAATACAGCGATTATAACGCTACCGTTATAATCAATGTTTTCACATAAAAGAAGTGGATTCTTATATCGAATCTAAGAGTCGCGTAAGCGATGCTTTGTTTGAAGTTGTGAGCTTTGACTATTTTAAAGTTGAGAGTGTTGTTCAGTTAAGGTCTGAGAGGTAATTATACCCCAACTTGACTAACTTCATGATTGACGGAAGAATAGTTAAGGTTCGGTAATGAAGATGAGTAATACGGTTAGCAATGAATGATTAAATGGTGTTGGCTATAATAACGATGTTTTTATAACATCGGGTTAATTTAAAGGCTTTCGAAATGTTTCCCCAAATAAAATGAGAGATTTTTCTACGCATAGAAAATGAAATGAATTGGTCAACGAGAAACTAGGAAATGGAATATGGAAATATTTTCCGATATTAATAAGGTATATTTTCTGAATATAGAAAACAAGGATTTCGTGAATATTTAGAAATGTTTTCTAACTGGAATAAGAGATATTTTCTCGAATAAAGAATTAGGATATTGAAAATGTTTTACAAGAATCAAGAGAGAAAATAGAGCTTTGAAAAGATAGGAAAGATGGAAATTTGGAATTGATAACAAAATAAGGAATTTATATAAATAGGGGCCAGTATTGCTTGATGGTTGATCAGTAGAATTTTCATTTGGAAATAGGGTCGTTGGTTGAATGGATTTTCCTTTGATGGTTAAATCACCAACTATCAAAGTTTTGATTTATTTTATACCTTCGTTGTCAATACGGAGAGACCGGGATCATATTTAATATTTGAAAACCACTCCATATTGGCATAAGCGTTACGAATCAACTTATGTTAAGGAGATTATGAAGACGGAGTAAAGTGCAAGGGCTGTTATGTTAATCCCAGGTAAAAATTGCCTAAGATGGATTAATAGAATGGCGCCTTCGGTTTGTCCAGACCCAAGACAACTTGTAAGGACGAGTGTCTGACAGAGTATTTCCATAGGGATTATGTACATTGATTTCTTCAAACGTACGAAGTTGGTGGAAAAGAAGGGAAACTTCTTTAGCCTAACAATCTGAGTATTTTTGTGGGAATCAATTAGTGATTTCTGATGGATCTGACGATGTGGCATTCAAAGTGAATGGTGGCCAGATGTTTTGGAAGATAATTCAAACCTTAAGCTCACAACCGGGAATTTACAAAAATCGGGCAGGCAGCATGGCTAGTTGGGTCGCTTCCATTAGGATGTTAATCACCTATCTAGAGAAATTTCATTTGCTTCTTTAAATCAATCAATGCTGTCCCTTTCGGGAAACGGTTGTTGATCCCAACCGTTGGTGATATACATTCGATACACTTAAGAGAAATGAGTGGTCGGTTATGTGTGGGTCGGGTTGCAAGATGTTATTGTTGAACCCAGTGTATTCCCCTCTAGAGATACACTATCGGAAGGTGGTTCCGTACCTTGTCATGTTGGAAATCCAGTCTCCAATAAGCACCTTGCGGTTTTTGATTTTATATTATATATGGAGCGTGAGATGCAAGCGTTCCGCTATATTCTATTTACTTGTTGTAGACACTACTATAATATCACCGGATTTGATATCAAAAATATTTTTGGTTATCGTAAGGTAAAAACCATTTTTGTTTATGTGTGGATCGGTCTTACGATTATCTTTTCTTTCGAAAGGATTTTTAAAAGTTATACCAATGGTTGGAGTTTACTCACACCAGTCCCATGACTGACCCAGAGTTATTTTGTTTGTTTTCCTAACTCTTGGGTGCCCAAATTTGTATGGGTAGTCAAGTAGTCGGGATTTTACAGATTCACTTGGAGGAGTTTGAAGCAGGAGGCTTCACCAGTTAGCTATAGACATCATATTTCCACCGTGTACTATGTTGTATCTGGAAACAGGTGTTTATAACTGTTCCAGGAATAACTATTGTGCTCTGATAAAGGTATGTATATACAGTTACTGATTTGTATTTCAAAAGTTATGTTATTTAATATATTTTATTCGTTCCCCTGTGAGTTTGTAATCTTCGTTTTCTTCTATTCTAATATTTCTTTCTTTCTATTTCTCATCCTCTAACTTCTTTCTAATAATGATTCGCATTTCTGAGCAATTTGGGTTGTACGTATGGTGTTATTAGTCAACTCAAAGAGTATGGAAATTCAGGCCATTACAGTATTATTCCGGAGATACCACCACATTCGAATTGTGCATGCACTTCCGTAGAAACAACACGTGGAAAACATTATGCACACTCGACATCTTCTCGAGTAAATACAATCAATATGTGAGCTTTCCAATCTGCTCGACTATCGGAAATGGTCCAACGAATCTTGGAGCTAACTTTTCCTTACTTTCGAATCAAATAATATTCTTTAACGACGAAATCTTCACGAAAACCATGTCACCAACGTCGAATTCCAAATCTTTTCGGCACTTATCGGCAGTACTCTTCTAACATTCTTGGGCTATCTTCATTCGTTGCCGAACAATATCGATACAATGCTAGTCTCTCTGATCATTTTTGTGCTGATCATCAACCTATCTCTAGTTTTTGACCAAGATGCCGGAGAATTTCACGATCTTCCATACAACGCCTCATATGGTGCAATCCCAATGCTCGATTGGTAGCTGTTGTTATGTGCAAACTCAACTAGATGTAGATGGTCTTCCCACAATTGCCCGAACTCCAATACACAAGCTCTTAGGAGATCTTCCAAAACTCTGTTAACCCTTTCGGTTTGACCATCATCCTAGGGATGATAAGTCGTACTCAAACATAGCTCGGTTCCCAAAGTATCTTGCAAAATCTTCCAAAATCCACTCGTAAACAATGGATCTCGATCACTCACTATGCTCTTCGGGATACCGTAGAATCAAACTATCCATTTAATATATAGCTTAGCCAACTTCGATCCTGTCTTAGTCGATCTAACAGGAATAAACCTTGCACTTTTGGTCAAATGATCCACTACGACCTGAATTCCTTCGTTTCCTGCCTTGGTTCTAGGTAGTCCATTGATAAAATCCATCGATATCTGCTCCCATGTCCACTTAGGAACTTCTAATGGCTAAACCAATCCATTCGGCCTCTTCTGTTCTGCTTTCACCAACTGACAGTTCATACACTTAGAAGTAAATTTTCCAACATCCCGCTTCATACCTTCCCATAAGTAAGCCCACTTCATGTCCTAATACATCTTGTTACCACCGGGACGAATTGTCAACTTCGAGTGATGACATTCCCTCAGAACCTCATCTCTCAATCCATCAATATTGGGAACAACCAGTTGTCCTTTCTTTCAGAGACAACCCTCTCAATCGACTTCGAATTCCCTATCCTTTGGTTCCAACTTATGGATAACCTCGATGAGCTTTACTTCACGCTTGTGGCTCTCGCCAATCCTTTCAATGAGAGTAGGTCTTATCAATAAGATGACTAACATTTCAGGTTCTATCTCACACCTAGGCCTGATATTAAATCCTGCGAAGTACTCGAGGTGCTTCCATTCCAAAAACATTGCTCCCAAACTTGCATGTCTTCGAATCAATGCAACTGCAACTGCGTTTCCTTTAACATAAGTATAGGCTATACCAAAATCATACGATGCCAGAAACTTTAACCACCCTTGCTGCCAAGCATTCAAATCCTTTTGGGAGAAAAGATACTTCAACAACTTGTAACTTGTAAATAACTCAAATCGAACCCCGAACAGGCAATTTCTCCACATCTTCAAAGCAAACACGATCGCCGCCAACTCGAAATCATAAGTTGGGTAATTCTTTTCGTGCGGCTTCAGTTGTCGACTTACGTAGGCCACAACTCTATCCTTCTGCATCATTATTGCTCCAAGTCCAGTATCGCATGCATCAGTGCGTACCACCATTTCTTTATTCCCACCTGGAATCGTCTAAACAAGAGCACTCGTCTGTCTCTCTTTCAGGATTCCAAAAGCTTGCTCACACTTCGCATCCCATGTGAACGCTTGATTTTTCTTCGTCAATCCTGTTAGTGGTGCAACTATCTCGGAGAAATCCTTGATAAAACGATGATAATAACATGCCAACCTAAGGAAAATCCTAACATCCATCGCATTCTTAGGTTTATCTCAGTCCTGGATTGCTTCCTTATTAGCGAGATCCACCACTATTCCATTTCCAGAAACAACATGGCCTAAGACCCTCACTTGCTCTTCCAGAAGCGACACTTCAAAAAGTTAGCTCTCAACTGATGCTTTTGCAAGATTTCTGAAAAAACTCACAAGTGCGTTTTACGCTCTTCCTCATTCCGGAAATAAACCATAATATCATCCACGAACACAAGCACGAACTTGTTCAACTAATCTTTGAATACCCTATTCATAAGATCTACGAAATACGCTAGCGCGTTAGAAGAAACCAGATGGTGTCCTAAAAGCAGTGTTTGGCACACTTTCCTTTGCCACCCTCAACTGATGGAATCCCGTTTCCAAATCCAAGAAAACACCTTGGCCTAGTGAAGTTGATCGGACAATTCGTCTATCATTGGTAACATATACTTATTCTTCTTGGTCACCTTGTTTAGCTCACGATAGCCCACACATAATCTTAAAGATCCCAGCCTTGGTTGCAAACACAACTGGTGCACCCCATTCAGATACACTTTTCCGAATGAATCCTTTTACCAAAAGGTCACGTAATTGCACCTCT
This sequence comes from Allium sativum, assembly GCA_030737875.1. Lineage (NCBI taxonomy): Eukaryota > Viridiplantae > Streptophyta > Magnoliopsida > Asparagales > Amaryllidaceae > Allium > Allium sativum. The sequence continues at coordinate 16,183,556 of CM060912.1, forward strand.
AACTCATGCTATTCCTTAGGCGCCATTCACCAAACAGGCATGACGATAAGTTTAGCACCTTCGACTAAATCGATTCTGAACTCAATCTCACAATGCGACACACTAGCGATTGGCACAAATGACAATTCTTCTCATGGAATCACAAGCGAATATAAATAGCTTACAAAGACCCCAACTTCAAGTTTACATCGAATCGCAACCATTCGCCCTTCCACATTCCCAACCATCACCTCGAGCTTCTTGCAATCCACTTTTGCTTCATATCTCTTGAGCCAGTCCATACCCAAAATGGTCCCAAACCGAACAAAGTTCAAAACAAAGAAATCACACATAAAGGAGCAACCATGACTCGATAACACTAGACCATGATAAATCATACACAAAATGGATGAATCCCCAACTGGATTAGTCGCTATCAATGGTCTATCACAAATTTAGGTTCGAAACCCAAGCGGCACATAAGCTCATTGCAAATGAAAGAATGAGATGCTCCATTATCAAACAACACTCGAAATGAAATATCTCCAACCGAAATAATACCTTGAATGACGAAACTCTTCACTTTATCCTCCACCGTTGGAGCCCTCGAAGTAGATGGCATAACTTTCAAAGCGCCTTTACAATCTGCTTTCCCTTAGCTGGTTCTAGACAATCTTTCTTGTTATGACCAGGCTTGCCACTGTTGTAGCGCTTCCTCTCAACTTTCGGATTCTTGCAATCCTTGGAATAATGACCCTTATGCTGGTAGTTGTAGCAAGTCACTTCACATTTCTTCTTCTAATCATCTTTTCCCTTCTATTGTTGCTACTTCCTTTTCTTATTATTACCACCCTGTTGCGGTTTCTATTCTTTTTTAGATGCAACAACAGTCTCTTCCTTAGGAAACAATCTCTCATGCCTCAGAGCTTTCTCCATGATCTTCTCATAAGCGTCAATCATCCAGATGATCAAGCAGATGATTCCTAAGGTACCTGTCCAATCCTATAACAAACTTCTCATTCTTCTGGGTAGGAAGTCTCAATATACAAACGAGCATATTTGGACAAAGCTTCAAAATCTGAAACATACTCCAATACTGGTCTACCATTCTACTTTAGCTCAACTAATTTCTTTAACAAAATAGACTTCTGAACGATATAAACGAAATTCGTCTCAAACTTGACTTGGAACTGATCCCACGTGATCTCATCTTCTGGGGTCTCTAAAGTGACAGAGTTCCACTAATCCATAGCTTTGCCCTGTAGCTGTCTCGATGCAAGCTTCCTCTTAGTCGCATCATCAATTCCAAGTCCCCCGAAATCCAAATGCAAGTATCAAGCCACCCTTGAATATCTACAATCTGCTTTGTTCCTTTAAACGGCTTCCCTCATAGAGTAGTGAAGTCTTTGCATAGCTTTGCGCAGTCCACAACCCTTGGCACTTGCACATGAACCCCTACATCTACCGCGGCTGCCTCTGGAGCAGGTACCCTTCTCATGATAGTTGCCATCATGGCGTCAAACATAGCTGGGTAATTTGGTATACCGCCATGACACCCTCCAGGAATAGTATCCTCCGTAGGTATATGTGTCGAAGTTCAACAACTCGTTTAAATCTGAAAAATAAAATGGTTAGTCCACACAAGAGAATAATTGCAAATGGAGTTCAAGCGCTACTATACTATATACTATATACTATAATATAGTATATGACCATCATAAATCTACAAATACGTCTCTCATATGTTATTTCGTCTTCGAACTTTGGCTAAAATCGATTAATCAGAGCTTTGATACCAAAATGACGATCGTCCATTACTCCTCCACTTAACAAGAGGAATAATGCACTGAAAGACGTGCCGGGCAACTATGGACGATCATCAAGGTAGAATAACACACGTAAAACCTGTTGTATAACTCATAGCGCCAAGGATAAAATATAATAGAACATATGCAACAAGCAATAATAGTAAAGCAGAAAATTGAGCAGAATTTCAACTCCAATTGGTCCAAAACTCGTGCAAAACATTCAATTTCATCAATCAATCAAACCAAACCATCAACAAGCATTAACACAATGATTATTCATCATTCAAGCATAATAAATTCACCAAATTCCTGATAAACAATAAACGACTTAAACAAATGGATCTAACTTGTAATAACACCTGAACTAACATAGAAATTCAATGATTTAAGTAGCTAGATTAGATCCTATGGCGATTCAAATAAAAATATACTTACATGGATTAGATTTAGGTGAAAACAATTTGACATGATGAAAATAAGATCAGACAAACCATATACTCGATTGATTCCGTGTGAGAGATGCTTATCACTCACCAAATCCACAAATTAGCTTTAAAATGATGATCTACAAATCTGGACAGAGAAGAACAATCTTCTAATCTTCCGATTTGATGTGATCTACTCTCTCTTGATGTTGATCTTATTTTCCTTGATGTAGATCTTCAATCTTCTAATATAGATCTAATATTTTTATGGAGGAGAGATGTATTTGATTGGAGTAGAGAGGATATCAAACCTCAACCAAATAAGAAATGAAGAAAGTAGATCATTCTCCCTGCCTCTACCCCTCTATTTATAGCCGTCTAACTAGCCCGCTAATGAGCCTCAATAAATCATCCCATTAATGACTAGTTAACATGTCTAGAAATCGTTTAACACAAAAACAGCGATTCCTCCCAAACTAGTGAACCAAATATTTAGTGTGACCACTCCACGGAATTAGCAACACCATTTCCTTTCCAATGAAATCAATTTCAACACCTGATTCGATCCCAGTCAAAAGTTATCCCCTATACAAAACTAACAGGGGAAAACGATCATAAATAAAATTGGTAAAAACTATGGACATGTTTCATATCCCCATAACCAACATATCAAAATATAAGAATGATCTGATCCTCAGCAAATAAAATAAAATTATTGTACGATCCTCCGATACGTAAAATGCGAGTCGTTACATAAACACTTTATCATTCATATACTTTAATGTATAAGATTCCCCCACAAATTTGTTGAAATGGTTAGAGAACATATTGCAACTCCTACTTACCCTATTTTGATTAATTACGTACAAAAAGGCTTTATTAGTTCTAATAGAGGTATTCATTAAGGAGACCCCCTCTCCCTATATCTATTTGCTATTGCTATGGATTTTTTCATCACAGATGGAATTGGCTTGTTATCGCAAATTAATTCGACCTATACACGGCACTGTTTCAAATCTCGCAAATATCGCCAGAGATGTCCTTCGTGATCTCGTTTTGGGTTCCTTCCGAAACAAAATAGCAAATATCACTCTAAATCTTGTTTCGAATATATTGCACGAGATATTGCAATATCGAACGGTATATCGATCGAGATGAAATACTGGAATATCGTCTGAGATCTTAGTATTTTTGGTTAAAATTTAAATTTGTGGCTGAACTAGAACTACAATTAAAAAACTCAAATCTAGCCATAATAATCTTTGGTTATTTTACATTTTGCATGTTAAATGACTATATTGTATGTTCGTATATGTTTTACAATGCTTATAATTTTCATATTCGTCTTTTTACATAAATATTACTTATGAAATTATGCATTTTATGGTCTATTTATGCTGAATTTTTTAATGTTTTGGATCATTTTAATGTTTCTTGTCTAACAATATTTCTGTTTTAAGCATATTACGATTTAGTGTATGAATGATATTTCGCAAAATAAAGAATAGTAAAGTTATTTTGCATTTTATGTTTAAGTTACTATGTTTTTAGTAGCATTCATAAAAATCATTTTGTTAAAATATCATTTTTAACATATCATGTACCCTGAGACTGTTCCGATATGAACTTTTAGACCCGAGACGAAAATCCGAGATGAACTCCCGAGTTAGACTCATCTCGTCCGAGATCGCCCCCCTCCCCCCGATACGAGACCGAGTCTATAAAATCCTCGAGACGGAACACGACCGATATCCAAGATTTAAAACCCTAATACATGGTTTTCAACCTAGAGTCAGTCATTTGATATACACTACTGATTTATTGTGCATATAAAGTCAAGCAGTGAAGCAGCTAGAACCATTAAGAAATTATTCAAAGCTCATGCGAGCTTTATGTTTAAAGGTTTCAAAGCTTACCCTATATGGGGGTTCAAACATAATGCAAACAAAATTAGATGCTACTTAACAAATTTTGTAGAAATAAGGAAGTTAAAGAGGTTCTCAATATAAACGAGGTTAAACCACCAGTCAAATATCTTTGAGTTCCACGATCCTCAAACAAAATTACCGACAAAGAATGCATGGAATTGATAACTAAAATTCCTGAGAAACTTTAGGGTTGAAATTCTCGTCTTTTATCAACTACGGGGAGAATGAATTGGTGCATACTGTTATTCAAGCAAGATATCCTTTTGGGTACAGACTTTCCAACTTCTTGATGCTTCACTCAACAAGATTGAGAAAGTTTATGCAGATTTTATATGGAAGGAGAAATGCATAAAATTAAGTCTGATGACTAGTGTAAGCCTAAGTCTAAATGCATGGTTAGTTTGAGAAATTACATGACATGAGTCATGTTTATGCGATGAAGCAAGGATGAAAAATTATAAATAATTCTAGTTTGTGGGAAAGATGGGCACGGCAAAGATATATTTGGGAAACTTTTTGGAAAATACAACTAATAACAATGCAGTGACAATTTGGAAAGCAATAATGACAATTATAAAGAACTTAGTTACTTGCTATAAAAGGGAGATCGATAGAGCGAAAAATACTAATTTATGGAGAGACCTATGGATTGATGGTAAATCAATTATTTGTCTAGTTGTAATTCACACTTTTTCATACTACAACTGTATTAAAAAAAATTGTGAAAGAAATCATTCATGAAAATAATTGGAGCCTAACTTCCATTCCTTTTAACCACTCTCAAGAAGATAAAGTCGCCTTTTGCCTCTTTATTCTAGAAGTAAGAATGCCATTTGAACGTGGAAACTGACTGGGTATGGATTTTCAACGAAATTGACTTGGAATGATATTGGACAAAAGGATCAAAACAAGTTATGGAGTAAAATCATTTGGAATTGAGTTAATGATCCAAAAATGGATTTTACTCTTACAAAGTTGTCATGCAAAGATTGCCAACTTGGGATAGATTGAACAAATGAGGTTTAGGACTGAAACAGTCTGTATTTCAGTATTAAGAGGAGGAATCTCACTCGCATCTATTCTTTGAATGTCCTTTGCTACTATAATTACGGAAAAAAAATGTAATTTTGCTCTTAGAACTAGCATGTAGACAAACAAATTGCGGACATAGTGGATTACCTTGTCGGACGATGTAGATCGATAGATCTGGATGCCAAGCTACACGTGATCGCCTTTATTGTAGTTATTTGGGTTGTTTGGAAGGAAAGAAATAAAGGTTTTTTCAGAAAAAGGAAACCAGGTTAAAAATGGTTAGCAAAAGAACTCCAAATGGGAAGAATTGTAGTTCGCGAAGAAATAATGGATCGGTGCTCAACATCAGAAGGAAGCCTAAAAACGAATTTCAGGCCGCCATGACCGAAGAAGATAAAGATAAAGACCTTTTCATCAAATCCTTTTTTGTTTTATTTAGGGAATGTCAAATTTAGAAATATCAAGATGTGGACTTTTCTTCTCTTTTGGCCTGTTTACACATGTTGTACTGTGGTATTGTCACTGCCTATTGTTTCACCAAATTTGGGCTGAATGCCTAATATTTTTCTTACCTATTTTCAAATATATATATATATATATATATAATGTAAGGGATAGTAAGTATCTACTTATTAGCTACATAATATGTAGACTTCTTACCTTTTAAGACTTTTCCCAGGCAAGCCCTTATGTTACGATCTTGCTAGCATTATATGGTATCTTTTGGCCACTTAATACTTGGATTAAGATAGGCAGACCTTTGGTACAATCTCTTTGATCATTTAATACATGTCCTTATGTAGACTAACCCAATCACTTACTAGCTAATGAGAAGTGGAATCTTCCAAAGATACAATTTTCCTAACCACTACTAAACTATTGGAGAAAGAACCAGGTCCTAGAAGTGGACTCTTCCAATACAATTTTCCTAACCCCTATTAAACTATTGGAGAAAGAAGCGGGTCCCATGATCACTTAATACTAGGGCTGATCCAATGATGACTTAATACCTCATAGTGGATCGGACAAATTAATACCTCAATCCCTAAAGCCGGTCCTTTTGTCTTATAACAGCCTATAGCGTTGTGACATTTCACATGTTATTTATCATAGAAAATAATTCCTATGACTTAATCATTTTCATCACTCATCTCACTAAGACAAATTATGAGGAACCTTCTATAATTTGCTATAAAATAACACTTAGGATAATGATATAATTTACCCATTGAATTTGTTGAAGTTCAATTCTGTAGGGGGTTTTATGTTATGATTTCCATAAACTAATTTAATACAAGAGGAAAGATTTACACCATTTGAAATTAGAAGGAATGTATAATCTCTTTTTATTTTGAATAAACAGTGTAAAATACAGAGACTAAATGTAACTCCCAACCTTTATATTCGAGTTAGGTAAGGTCATTACAAGTAATGATGTCAACAAACTTGAAGAATAAGGCTGGTGAGGAGCGAACATCTATATAATAGCTTTGAACGAGTGTTAAACATGTCAGATAATCTGGTCTTGCTTTTTAAATCTCATGAGAAAATCTGACATATCTAATTCAAGTTCAAACCTACTACATAATGGCTATATATAATTAGGAATCAACATAAAATACAACAACATAATTAGAGTCTGACACAGATATCCACATCACTGAGGCAAAAATACATATGAATATAACACATAAGTGTAAGTACAAAGAGAATGGTCATAATCGATCCACTATACAACAAAAGAATAGGTACATGTTCTAGCTAAAAGAATATTTATACGTAGAAGTCTTATATACACATAGCCTAAAACGACTACAATGATATTATAGTAACCAAAAGTCAAGAGGTAGTCTATACTAGATGTCTTAAAGAAGCACCTGAAATACCTCAGTCTGACCCAAGTATTATTGTAAGAAAATAAACAATAAACATATCAATTTAGCTATTCTCATCATAATAAACTGAGATAAAATAAGAGATATAAACATAAAATGACATAAAAGAAATAACAACAAATCTTCACATGTAAATGTGAAGGCTCGAAATGTCCATACAATATGTCAAAGAAATCTCAGTGTATATAAAGATATCTCCTCCTAAATCATAAAACTACACAAAGATAGGATATCGCATATCCCATTAATACGAATGATCCAAAGTTCCTCAGGATGATCCAAAGATCATTGTTATAATCAAATGAACCGAAGTTCCTCGGGGATTTGACGATCATCGATATAATATAATGAACCGAAGTTCCTCAGGATGATCCAAAGATCACCGATATAATCAATTGAACTGAAGTTCCTCAGGATGATCCGAACATCATCGATATAATCAACTGAATCGAAGTTCCCCAGGTTGATCTGAAGATCATCATAGTGAACCGAAGGTCAAAATGATCACAGTTAATCAAGTATAGTGTGAACTACGCTAAGCTAGTAAATATAACAGTCAAGCTACATGTCCCATAACCACTTGCTCTACTCAAATATTTACAAACAAGTTGTATATTCCACTAGAAATATGAAACGATCATCGCTACAGTTTTCAATCGAACGAGTCCAAGAATTAATCGTCGAAGCAAACGCAAGGGTTCATAGTCCTGGTTTTTACTAAGGCATTTAATTGGATTTTTCATATGCATGAAGAAAAGGTTTGTATAAATATCATTACAACAAAACAGATCTATTACAATGGGCGATGCCCATTGTAATTGGGGTATTACAGCGGCCGGCCAGCCCGTTGTATTAGGACATGTTGTAATATGCCCTTTTTTACAACGGGCAATGAACGCGGTAACAGACGGTTGTAATAGAATTTTTACAACGGTTTTATGTTGTTGTTGTATGTTCTTTCAATAGAATAGCAGCCCGTTGTAATATTTTTTGCAATAGGTATTGACTGTTGTAATATCTTTTATAACAACAATTAATGTCCGTTGTAAAATGCTGAAAGTTGCAATGGATTTGAATATTACACATAATATTAATAATATTTACAAGAATTGAATATTTAGTTCAAAAATTACTTTTAAGCAAGTATTTATTCAAATAAATATTTATAACACTTTCAAATAGGACACATAATGTTTTCCCTCTTTTTACACAAACACATGTACATACACTTCCTCACTACATTTTACTTGTATATATTGACTTCTTACTACACACTTATTCACTCATATATACGTACACAGTCACTCAAACTCTCACTATAGTTTTAGTCTTTGGCTTCTTGCTTCCGAGTTTATACGAGATATAAACAGTAGAACATACTCCTTAACTAATGATTAACTTGGCATCTACACCACAAAATAAGAGAACATCCCTGATTACTGAAGATCAGAATATCTACTTTCATCCTGTTCTGTTTGAACTTGCTTGATTCCAGATTCTTGTCCTGATTTTAAAACATAAACCTATGTGTGTACATATATTAAGGCACACAAATTGTAAGCCAAAATAAAAACAGAATTAACATTCAATATTTTATTAATAATAAACTCTAGGATTATGTAGTTAACAGACACTTGCTCGGTACTTGCTATTAGGTTGTTACTAATTAGCATATGCGTTTAAATCTTTCATTTTACCCAATTCAAACATTTTAAAATGAAGAGAGAAAAATATTAGAAAATTAAATGGAACAAATTCTCACACAAACCAATGTAACACAATGTTAAAAAAAGAAATAAACTTAAGCACAAAGGGAAACTTTACCTAAACATCCTTCATCGCCATGATTCAACCCCATCCGCTATTAACATAGGGCCTTCTCCATCAGCATGTCAAAGAAACGTAAGTCTTAGAAAAAATGACGCAGAGAAACCTGTTGTTAATGGTGACCGCCTTCTGTAGATTCCATTTTGTACTTGGCAGCAGTTTTGTCTCATTCTTCCTGGTTTACAGTAAACGGCATGGCTGTAAATGTTGGGTGGAAAATGAACTAAGATTAAAAAATATCATAACGCAGTCTTAGAAAAATATTAGCATGTAATCCAAATTAGAGTACAATACATAGAAAAATATATCTTAAAATCCCATGCATAAAATAAATTATGCTAACAAGACAAAATACTGCATAAAGAGTGAAACGAAGTAGAAGCGGTCTCCAAAAGAAGCAAAACTCTTAAAGAAGCAAAAATGGGCCACTCACATGTTGCCTCGTCCACTATGACATGAAAAGGATGTAAAAGGGAGGGGTTAGACACAAGTCTGGAAAACAAGAGAAATTTTAGCAATGATAATTACGTGCAGTTGATTTTAATTTTATTCCAAGTGATAATAATAAGTATCTATAAATATATGCAAACAGCCTTGTCCGATAAAATAGGCCAAACTATTTACTGAACCTCACATGGCATACCTACTATCAAAAATATGCTTAAAGAGGGAGAACATCTTAAAGAAAAATCACTTATTGATTCATTATATACGACTACGTCCATCTGTCCACCATAATGGAAAAATGCTCTTGCTGTAGTGCAACATTATCTGCCTAAGGAACCCCCTTAATACCAAGTCCTAATTTGCACTATTTCCACTTACTGCATTACACTATTGTCTACCAGTCCCATGTTATACTAGAAAATGTGCTTATCTAGAACTCTGCTAGCATCAGGCTCTCTTAGAAAGTATCACTGATAGTGTTGCGTGCCCTTACATATTGAATGCTTTGGCTAGTGCAATGCAAAACAAATTGCACTAATCAACTCTATACATGCAAAAAAAAGTGTCCATACCAATATTAAACTTCGTGAAATACATCACCCTAAATAAGCTCTCAAACAGTTTATCGTTTACATAATTTATTACTAAATTTTATTATTTAACTTAGGCCTTAAACCAAGGTTTAATTTGCATAACTTTTATTTAGAACGCTTGACAACTAATTCCCTTCAGTTGATTGCTGGGGTTTTCAGGCTAGGATTCTTTACTTTGTCACATATCAGCTATTTGTACAATTGATTTACGTTGTTTAGGATATTAAAATATGGTAGTGACATGTTCTTCTATTTTACTCAACAACATTAAGATTATTACAAGATTACATCATACATCGCCGACGTTGTCCCTAGGATAATATAAACAGTGGAAAATCAATCATATCATCAAACTATATTCCCGATCAAGAGTTCACAAAACTTGTGCAAAAATCACATACATAATCATGTACTAATCAGTTTACTAAAATAATTAACCATCTTTGTAGAATATTTGAGCATATATATGACTGATAGTTAACAGTCCTTATTAGCCATCACAGTATGAATTTTGGCAATTGAAAAGAAAACACGAATATATAGTGATCAAATATAAAGAGCATTTTCAATAACAATATTCCATGAGGAAAAAAAGAATGCTATCATTAGTTAAAAAATATTTTACATTTATTACTTATGTTTACAATGTGAGTTACTACATGGTATTTTAGTACTTCTGTTTCATGCAGTTATATCAAGTTAGGGGGAGTCCTTCTATACGTAACTATGCCAAAGCATAATAAATAATAGAAACATTTTTAAGCGATAGTCTGTGATATACATGGGGATGTTGAAGCTCAACTGTCCTTTTTTATTTCTGACCACTGTATGCATTGCGCTTACAAATCTATCATTCGTCATCACCTACCCAGTATTGTAATGACCCGCATTGGCAGAGGTATTAGAATTAATTTATTTAATTATATCAATGGTGATGTAGAGAATTTAATGATCGTGGAATAAAATAATAGTGAATATTTAATTAAAAATGATAAATTAAATAATATATTTAATTCTGAAATAATCAGAATTAGCTGAAATGACGATATGGGGTGAACTGGATCACCTGTGATGTTTAATTCAACTAGGAATTGAATTTGAATAACGAATATATTTATATAAACGACGGTTTGAATGTAGAATTATAATATATTTATAATCGAGCATGAAATGGCGCTGCAGTTCGTAAATTGGCGATTCCAACTTCAACTGAATATACATGATTCATTTTAAGTCGGATTTCTGTGAAACAAGAAACGTGTGGAGCTGGTGGAGTATATCTTTCTAGCGGAAGAGAAAGATCAGGATTTCGTCGTGTAGATTTTGATTTATGCCCAAATCAAATTTTAGAATAGTCGCTATAGAATCATTTATCGGCCATAACGGTTATTTCAAAATAACTAGATATCGGGTGTGAATTCAGACAAGGTTCTTTAGAGACATAGTGATAATTTAATTTTTAGAATTTTACTGTAATTTTTAACTAATTTAATAAGCAACTTTTTATTTAAAGAATTTCACACCCTGAAATCAACATTTTGGGGTTTCACAGAATGAGTCCACCTACCGGTATTATTATATTTTTGGGATTGTGTCACCAAGCTCGACACAACGGTATCTCTATGTCAGTCTGTAAGTGGAAGGAATTTTATGAAACAAGGTACGTTAAGTTTTATAATATAAAACTTAGGAGAAAATATAGAGGGGTGACCAAGCCAATACTTAAGCTTAGCAACATCACTCCCTTTCACTGATCGGAGATAAGGCCACGCCTCATCATTTTTAGCCACTCCTTCCTTACAGCAAAACAAGAAATCGTGGACGCCCCTCTACCACAAAATCAAACAAAATATCTAAACCCTTTCTTCTATAAATAACCCACTGTTTCCCTTATAACCGAATACACTTATCTTCTTCAGTAAACTAAAAGTGAGCCGCCACTTTTCCTAATCTTTCAATCAATTAAATCGCGAGCTTCACTCCACGAAATCGAGCGTGTTTGGATCCGTTGAGCTCACGAGTTAAAGAATTTCAACTTCGTTGTCTTCTTTTTGGGTGCGGTGTGTTTTTCTCGTTGTTGATTTTGGTACAGCCGAGGCAGATGCTTGCGTCGCGGTGACCAAGTGGAGGCTGGAGGATTGTTCGAGGACACCATTGAACTCGGGGTGCGAAGTGGAATGTACTGGGCTCGGTTGTGAAGAGGCCTGAAGGGAGAATTAAACGTTACTATTTAAAATGGTGTTCATACTGGAGCAAACTTTTGTGAGTGGTAGTTGTAGTCCATGCGTGGATATATAATGACCGTGATGAAGTGGCAAGGTAGAACAGGAGCACGTTTAAATGAAGAAAGGTATGGGGGAAGTAATATCTGTGGTGTGTATTTTCATGATGGGAGGTGTTGCATGCGTAAGAATGAGGAAGGGAGGATGCAAAAGAGGAATGTCTTGGTTCATGCAGGCTGAGATGGGAACTTGCGGTTATTTTGTTTAAAACGGGAAGAGGCATGTTGGGATGGTGATGTGGAGTTGGAGCATGCATTGTGAAGGGGGAACGAACCATGAAGAGGGAAGGTGGAAGATGAGTTGTGTAAAAAGGACGTGAATGATGGTTGTATCAGTTTTGTGTCGTAACTGTAATACTAGTAGTATGGGGATGTGAAGGGTAACGTGAGCGATGTGAGGAGGAGCAGTGAGTGAAACCAACCCTTGAAGTCACGATGGTAATAACGGATGCCAACGGGTTGATCAGTGTGCGGGGAAGAAAGGGAATAAGATGGGCGGGTCCGATGTTTTAGTGGGCCGGCATTGAAAAGGTAAAGGGCCCAAGGAAATAAAACAATATATATTAGTTCATTTAAATTCAAATAAAGAATGTATTAACTTTGATTTATCATATCTTACTCGTATGTTAACGGAATCTGACGAAACAAGATCCGTTGGGATCGTATGGACGGGAGCATCACCATGGAGCTGACTGGGAGTGAATCCGAGATTGTTACAGTTTATGGTGAAATAAATTGTCTGTTCAGAATCAAATAACGCAAACCGTTATTTAACGATTAACGTGCCAATGTGAGTAAATCTCACTAACTCTGAACAGTTTATAATTTCATGTTGTATTTTTAGATCTGTTAGATATTGGCTGTTTAACTGTGTGTTGACTGTTGATTGAACTGCTAGTCAGTTAGTTGAATGTCTATATTTAATTCTGTTTAATAGAATATATCATATAGAACTGAAAAGTGATGTTATCTATATTGTTTAACATCTGTGATGCAGGGAAACAGGTGGGAGGAATCCAGCTGGATTCCTCAATATTTATTTTATTGTTTTCATATATTGTGATATATGATGTGTTATATAATCTGTTATGGATTATGGGTGTTGGAATGATGTTGATCAGTTTTATTCGATAATTTAAAATATCATAAAAGACCCTGGGATGTAAAAAGAACTATTTCAATGTATATTGAAATAAAGGAATTTTATAAAATCACAGGATTTTATAAAAGGAATTATTTATAAAACGAACACGGTTTTATAAAAGGGATATTTATTTAGAAAATAAATAGAAATAGAAAAGGGATATTTATTTAGAAAATAAATAGAAATAGAAAAGGGATATTTATTTAGAAAATAAATAGAAATAGAAAAGGAATATTTATTTAGAAAATAAATAGAAGTTACAAATAGGAAATATTTGTAACGGTAAATAGAAGTTATAAATAGGAAATATTTGTAACGGTAAATAGAAGTTATAAATAGGATATATTTGTAACGGTAAGTAAACGTTATAAAAAGGAAATAGTTGTAACGGAAAACATAGTTTATCAAAAGAAGTTAATCGATGTTAGTTAATCGATTAGAGAATAAAGTTAAAAGGAAGTTAATCGATGTTAGTTAATCGATTAGAGAATAAAGTTAAAAGGAAGTTAATCGATGTTAGTTAATCGATTAGAGAATAAAGTTAAAAGGAAGTTAATCGATGTTAGTTAATCGATTAGAGAATAAAGTTAAAAGGAAGTTAATCGATGTTAGTTAATAAAGTTAAAAGGAAGTTAATCGATGTTAGTTAATCGATTAGAGAATAAAAGTAAAAGGAGTTAATCGATGTTAGTTAATCGATTAGGGAGAAAGCAAAAGAGTTAATCGATGTTAGTTAATCGATTAGTGTTAAAGCAAAGGAGTTAATCGATGTTAGTTAATCGATTATAGAAAGAGATAGGAGTTAATCGAATATAGTTATTCGAATAGAAAGAGAAAGGAGTTAATCGAATATAGTTATTCGAATAGAAAGAGAAAGGAGTTAATCGAATATAGTTATTCGAATAGAAAGAGAAAGGAGTTAATCGAATATAGTTATTCAAATAAAAAGAAAAAGGAGTTATCGAATATAGTTTATTCGAAAGGAGTTAAGTGAAATGAGTAAATCAATAGCTTTAGTCGAATAGAGTTAATCCAATAGTGTTAGTCCAATAGAGTTAAGTAAAAAGAGTCAATCGAATATAGCTATTCGAAGAGGGTTAAGTAAGGAAGTTAGTAAAAGGGATATAAAGTGAACTTTGCCTATTTCAAAGTTAGAAATGTTGTTCAGTTAAGGTCTGAGAGGTAGTTCTACCCCAACTTGATTGGCTTCGTTTTTAACTAAGGAATAGTTAAGGTTCGACAGTAAAGGAAATGGTTTGAGTTGGCATCGCGATGGTTTGTTTAAACATATGTCTAAGTCCAATGAAGAAGCTTTGGAAATGTTTTCCAAATAAGAAACCAGAAATGTTTTCTAATAAAGAAAACAAGAAATGGAAATGTTTTCCATTGTTAACAACGTTTATTTTCCAAATTTAGAAAATAAGAAATATTGAATATAGGGAAACAGGAGATAAGTAAATTAATGAACTAAAGAGATGAATGTTGAATGATGTTTGATCGATATAATTTCCATTTGGAAATAATATCATTGTTTGCACACCTATTTTTATTCGATAGTTAAATCACAGACTATCGAAATTTTGACCATTTTAACGTTGTTAATATGGAGAGACCGGTTGGATTATTATCCAAAGAACCACTCTGTATTGGCATAAGCGTTGCGAATCATATATGCCAAAGGAAATTGAAGACGGAGTTATGCAAGGGCTATCCTATTTACAGAATAGTGCCTTCGGTTCATCCTGTTCCTGGATGACTTGTATGGATGGATGTCTGACAGAGTATGTCCAGACAATCACGTATATTGATTTCTCCAACCGTACCAAGAGTGGAAGCGGAGAAGGAAACTTCTTTTAGCTAACACGTAATGTATGGTTGAGGACGTCAATCGGTGATTTGATGGATTTGCTGATGTGGCATTCAAAGTGAATCTGGTGTGATGAT
This sequence comes from Allium sativum, assembly GCA_030737875.1. NCBI lineage: Eukaryota > Viridiplantae > Streptophyta > Magnoliopsida > Asparagales > Amaryllidaceae > Allium > Allium sativum. Next base: position 16,198,859 of record CM060912.1, read on the forward strand.
AAAGCGTAGCTTCTAGCCTCATATCCGGTAAATGATAGAAATCGGGCAGGCAGCATGGCTAAGTCGGTCGCACCGAAGTAGGGTGTATAATCACCTGATCTAGAGTTTCATTTACTTCTAAAAATCTATTGTTGATGCTGTCCCATTCGGGAAACGGTTGCTGATCCCAACTGTTGGTGATATACATTCGATACGCTTAAGCGAAATGAGTGGTCGGTCATGTGTGGCCGGGTTGCAAGATGTTCTTGTTGAACCCAGTGTATTCCTCTCTAGAGGTACACAAGCGGAAGGTGATTCCATACCTTGTCATAGTTGGAAATCCATTACCCAATACGTGCTTGCGGTTTTGATTGTATACTATATATGTAGAACGTGAGATGAAAGCGTTTCTGCTAGATGATTATATATATACTGTGGTTGATAGACATTATTATAATATCAAAAGGTTTTTGATTTAAAAGATATTTTGGATTCTCATAAGGGAAAAACCCGTTCCGTTATGCGGCGTGGTCTTATGAGATATCGTTTACTTGTTTGAACTATTTTTAAACTGTTTACTCATACCAGTCCCATGACTGACCCGGAGTTTACTTTGTTGTTTTCCCTAAACTCTTGGGTGCCTAAATTTGTACGGGCAGTCAAGTAGTCGGGGTTTTACAGATATAGTTGAAGAGCTGGAGCAGGAGGCTTCAGGATGTTATAACTATAGTTATTTCTGCTGTGTTGTAAGTGCTGTACTTTGATAATGATATGTATATTCAAGTACTGATTTGTATTTCAAAGTTATGTTATGAAATATATTTATTCGTTCCGCTGTGAGATTCGTGTTACTCTGATGTTGTGTTCTTCTTCTTCTATTCTAAGTTTCTATCTTATCTTTCCTCACCCTCTAATTTTTTTCACTAATTACCAGGATTTTTCAGTGTTTTGGTTATCGACATCGAGCTTATGTCGATAACCAAAGTCGCTCAAAATCCGGGTCGTTACAGTTGGTATCAGAGCTTAAGTTAAGAATTACTTGGCTCTGTGGCGTGACTCGGTAGAGATAGGGTTAGTAATACCCTAGATTGAGTTGAGTGTATGTATACGAGTGAAAGTATTTGTTATTGATATAAAAATTGTTTTATATTGTGGAGATTCATTGGTTGAGTCGGTTATGAGTTCTGGTCGATCAGTTTGATCCACTGTATCGTTAGGAGTTACTAAACACTTGAATACGATGGGTCATCACGATATGTTTTGAAAAGAGGGTAAATTAAAATAAGTTTACCCAAGGTATATCTTGACATAGAGAAGATATATATATCAAAATTTTAATATAGTGTATATATTGGTTGTGATTATAATCGAGTAAGATTATAAATGAAATGGTTAGGTAAATAACCAATCAGAATTCATATAAGCGAAATGCGTGAAATCAGATGAGTTAAATCTGAAATGTAAACCAGAAATTGAATTAAAATTTCTGGAAAATTGGATAAGTGTTTGTAAATGGATTTGGGTTAATAGTAAGGAAAATTTAAGGTCCTGGGAGATTTTAAATTGTTTTACAAGCAGTGTGAATTATATTTTGAAATGAATTTCAAAGTGGAAATGTTTAGAAATGGTTTTATAGTATTGAACTCACTTCGATCGCTGGAAAATAGATTCTGATGATGACAGCTGCATCATCAGTATTCATTTTCGAGTTGTAAGTGACGAATTACTACCAGAGATACTTTTTTTGAATTTGTTTTGAGAAAGACAAGTGGTGTTGAATTTCAAAATAGAATTTGAATATATAGAATTTGAATTTTGAAATAGATTTGAAATATTAACTTGTTTAAAAGAAATAAAACGAGAAGTTCCTTTATAAACGAAGTTTATAAATAGTTCTTTTATAAACGAAGTTTATAAAATGAAGTGAAAAGAATTATCATTGGATAATTCAGAAATAAAAAAAAATACAAGTATGAAATTGAAAGGGAAATCTATTTTCCAAAGGTGGAAATATCGATTTCAAAAGGAATTGAAACCGAGACTTATTTAAAGGAATTTGAATAAAGGAAGTTCAAACAGAGGATTTGAATATAGAAAATTCAAAGGGGATTTGAATAAAGAGAATTCAAATAGATTCGAATAATGAAATTCAAATATGGGATTTGAATAAGAGATTTGAAATGAAATTCAAATATGGAATTTGAATAAGAGAATCGAAATGGAATTTGAATAAGAGAATCGAAATGGAATTTGAATATAGGAAATTCAAATAAAATTGAAATGGAAATCAATTAGTTGATAAACAAGTTAAACTTATATTTGAACATGTATATTCAAATAAAAAGGGTGAAATAGTTAAACCAGTTAATTAGCCATTAGTAAATGGATCTTGAATTGAAGTTGAACTTTAGATAAGTAAAGGGGACTGGTAAATTTATATTTGAAATCGAATATGAAACCTAAGTTTGAAAAGGTGGAAGTTTATAAGTAAGTTAAAATATATTTGAACATGTTATACTCAAATATGAAGGTGAAATGGGCAAACCAGTAATTTGAAAATCACTTAACGAACTAAGTTAAAATAATTGGATTAAAGTTGAAATGAATTAGAAATGTATAAATATACATGAGGTAGGTATGGATAAGGTATAAAGGTTTATAAATAGATTGCTCAACAAAAGGTATGTATTTGATTCATATATGAGATTTTATGCGCCGTATCGGCTAGCCGCTTGGCTTTTTCTTTTTCTTTTGGATTGGTGAGGGCCATGGGAGGCTATTTGAAATATCCCGATGCTCCTAATACAAAGGAGGTTATGGCGAATTTTTCCGGGAATCTAAGGAGTTAGAATATTTTTAAGAAAATCTGACAACTAGAAATCTATATATCAATATATATAGAAGTCGATAAGGAAACGAACTTAGAAATAGAATTGTATAATCAAAAAGGAAGACTAGGAATAAAATCTAGTAAGAATAGAAAGAGAAAGTGTATACGTGTTTAAAAGTGAATAATTAGTTGTATGGTATTGATTATTCGAGTAAGTAGTCATATCTGTTTTGACGTTATAAATATTATTCAGTCAAGGTCTGAGAGGTAGTTACACCCCAACTTGATTGATTTCATTATTAAAAAATAAACAGTAAGATTTCAGGCTCGAAGATCAATGTCGAATAAGAGTTAGTTGAATATAGTATTTGGGTTGTCGTAACGATATTTTACACAACATCCGTTTTAACCTGAATAAGTGTAAACTTGGAAATATAATAGAAAATATTTCCTAAGTATAGAAATAAACGAGATGGGAAAAGAGATAAGTAATTGGAATATTTTCCAATTATAAATGGCATATATTTTCTAAAGTTTAGAAAATAAAGGAAGGCGATATTCGGAAATGTTTTCCAAATAACATAAAAGGCCAATATGGTTATTGAAAATATTTGGTTAACAAATATTGATAAAGAAATAGAAAAGTGATTTAACTAATGGAATATTGATTATATGCTCAGTTAATTTCAAAAAGGAAATTTTGATTTTTGAAAAGAGTAAACTGTTTGAAAACTCCCAGGGAAAGACTGTTGAATTAAAACCAAATGAAATAGGAATTTGTAAAAGCAAATTTGAGTTAAAGTAAAGCCAGTAAAGTGGTAACCGAGTTTGAATCAGAATGATATCAAGGCAAATTGGATTGTGAGATTCAAATTTGAAGTATAATGTGATAATCAAGTTAAGAGTGGGAATCAAGAACGAAACTTGAGTTTGAAATGATATTGGGATCAGATATAAGCGAATGGTTGTGTTGTGGATAAAAGCAGACGGGGATTTGATTTGGGATGACCCTTGTATCCGCTGAATTGATAACAGGTGGAAAGGATAAAATGATATGCCGACAAAAGGTACAAGTTTATATTCCCATTGGATATAAGATTTATGAGCCGAATTGGCAAGTCGCTTGGCTGTTTGATTTTCTTATGGGATGGAGATGGCCTGGAGAGGCGAGTGGGAGTTTGACCGATTGACCAATACAAAGGAGGTGCTGGCGAATTTTTTTCGAAGAGTTAAGGAGTTAGAAAATTTTCAGGATTTTTGAAAATTTTCGTTGATAAGGATTAATTAATATTTTAATTAAAATTAAATTGGTTCAGTTGAAACTGAAGTTTAGAAGTGAACTAATATGTTCTAACCAGTCGATAAGGTCATCCTCTACCTTTTAGCAATTTCGAGGACGAAATTATTTTAAGTGGGGAAGATTGTAATGACCCGCATTGGCAGAGGTATTAGAATTAATTTATTTAATTATATCAATGGTGATGTAGAGAATTTAATGATCGTGGAATAAAATAATAGTGAATATTTAATTAAAAATGATAAATTAAATAATATATTTAATTCTGAAATAATCAGAATTAGCTGAAATGACGATATGGGGTGAACTGGATCACCTGTGATGTTTAATTCAACTAGGAATTGAATTTGAATAACGAATATATTTATATAAACGACGGTTTGAATGTAGAATTATAATATATTTATAATCGAGCTTGAAATGGCGCTGCAGTTCATAAATTGGCGATTCCAACTTCAACTGAATATACAGGATTCATTTTAAGCCGGATTTCTGTGAAACAAGAAACGTGTGGAGCTGGTGGAGTATATATTTCTAGCGGAAGAGAAAGATCAGGATTTCGTCGTGTAGATTTTGATTTATGCCCAAATCAAATTTCAGAATAGTCGTTATAGAATCGTTTATCGGCCATAACGGTTATTTCAAAATAACTAGATATCGGGTGTGAATTCAGACAAGGTTCTTTAGAGACATAGTGATAATTTAATTTTTAGAATTTTACTGTAATTTTTAACTAATTTAATAAGCAACTTTTTATTTGAAGAATTTCGCACCCTGAAATCAACATTTTGGGGTTTCACAGAATGAGTCCACCTACCGGTATTATTATATTTTTGGGATCGTGTCACCAAGCTCGACACAACTGTATCTCTATGTCAGTCTGTAAGTGGAAGGAATTTTATGAAACGAGGTACGTTAAGTTTTATAATATAAAACTTAGGAGAAAATATAGAGGGGTGACCAAGCCAATACTTAAGCTTAGCAACATCACTCCCTTTCACTGATCGGAGATAAGGCCACGCCTCATCATTTTTAGCCACTCCTTCCTTACAGCAAAACAAGAAATCGTGGATGCCCCTCTATCACAAAATCAAACAAAATATCTAAACCCTTTCTTCTATAAATAACCCACTGTTTCCCTTATAACCGAATACACTTATCTTCTTCAGTAAACTAAAAGTGAGCCGCCACTTTTCCTAATCTTTCAATCAATTAAATCGCGAGCTTCACTCCACGAAATCGAGCGTGTTTGGATCCGTTGAGCTCACGAGTTAAAGAGTTTCAACTTCGTTGTCTTCTTTTTGGGTGCGGTGTGTTTTTCTCGTTGTTGATTTTGGTACAGCCGAGGCAGATGCTTGCGTCGCGGTGACCAAGTGGAGGCTGGAGGATTGTTCGAGGACACCATTGAACTCGGGGTGCGAAGTGGAATGTACTGGGCTCGGTTGTGAAGAGGCCTGAAGGGAGAATTAAACGTTACTATTTAAAATGGTGTTCATACTGGAGCAAACTTTTGTGAGTGGTAGTTGTAGTCCATGCGTGGATATATAATGACCGTGATGAAGTGGCAAGGTAGAACAGGAGCACGTTTAAATGAAGAAAGGTATGGGGGAAGTAATATCTGTGGTGTGTATTTTCATGATGGGAGGTGTTGCATGCGTAAGAATGAGGAAGGGAGGATGCAAAAGGGGAATGTCTTTGTTCATGCAGGCTGAGATGGGAACTTGCGGTTATTTTGTTTAAAACGGGAAGAGGCATGTTGGGATGGTGATGTGGAGTTGGAGCGTGCGTTGTGAAGGGGGAACGAACCATGAAGAGGGAAGGTGGAAGATGAGTTGTGTAAAAAGGACGTGAATGATGGTTGTATCAGTTTTGTGTCGTAACTGTAATACTAGTAGTATGGGGATGTGAAGGGTAACGTGAGCGATGTGAGGAGGAGCAGTGAGTGAAACCAACCCTTGAAGTCACGATGGTAATAGCGGATGCCAACGGGTTGATCAGTGTGCGGGGAAGAAAGGGAATAAGATGGGCGGGTCCGATGTTTTAGTGGGCCGGCATTGAAAAGGTAAAGGGCCCAAGGAAATAAAACAATATATATTAGTTCATTTAAATTCAAATAAAGAATGTATTAACTTTGATTTATCATATCTTACTCGTATGTTAACGGAATCTGACGAAACAAGATCCGTTGGGATCGTATGGACGAGAGCAACACCATGGGGCTGACTGGGAGTGAATCCGAGATTGTTACAGTTTATGGTGAAATAAATTGTCTGCTCAGAATCAAATAACGCAAACCGTTATTTAACGATTAACGCGCCAATGTGAGTAAATCTCACTAACTCTGAACAGTTTATAATTTCATGTTGTATTTTTAGATCTGTTAGATATTGGCTGTTTAACTTTGTGTTGACTGTTGATTGAACTGCTAGTCAGTTAGTTGAATGTCTATATTTAATTCTGTTTAACAGAATATATCATATAGAACTGAAAAGTGATGTTATCTATATTGTTTAACATCTGTGATGCAGGGAAACAGGTGGGAGGAATCCAGCTGGATTCCTCAATATTTATTTTATTGTTTTCATATATTGTGATATATGATGTGTTATGTAATCTGTTATGGATTATGGGTGTTGGAATGATGTTGATCAGTTTTATTCGATAATTTAAAATATCATAAAAGACCCTGGGATGTAAAAAGAAGTATTTCAATGTATATTGAAATAAAGGAATTTTATAAAATCACAGGATTTTATAAAAGGAATTATTTATAAAACGAACACGGTTTTATAAAAGGGATATTTATTTAGAAAATAAATAGAAATAGAAAAGGGATATTTATTTAGAAAATAAATAGAAATAGAAAAGGGATATTTATTTAGAAAATAAATAGAAATAGAAAAGGAATATTTATTTAGAAAATAAATAGAAGTTACAAATAGGAAATATTTGTAACGGTAAATAGAAGTTATAAATAGGAAATATTTGTAACGGTAAATAGAAGTTATAAATAGGATATATTTGTAACGGTAAGTAAACGTTATAAAAAGGAAATAGTTGTAACGGAAAACATAGTTTATCAAAAGAAGTTAATCGATGTTAGTTAATCGATTAGAGAATAAAGTTAAAAGGAAGTTAATCGATGTTAGTTAATCGATTAGAGAATAAAGTTAAAAGGAAGTTAATCGATGTTAGTTAATCGATTAGAGAATAAAGTTAAAAGGAAGTTAATCGATGTTAGTTAATCGATTAGAGAATAAAGTTAAAAGGAAGTTAATCGATGTTAGTTAATCGATTAGAGAATAAAGTTAAAAGGAAGTTAATCGATGTTAGTTAATCGATTAGAGAATAAAAGTAAAAGGAGTTAATCGATGTTAGTTAATCGATTAGGGAGAAGCAAAAGAGTTAATCGATTAGTGTTAAAGCAAAGGAGTTAATCGATGTTAGTTAATCGATTATAGAAAGAGATAGGAGTTAATCGAATATAGTTATTCGAATAGAAAGAGAAAGGAGTTAATCGAATATAGTTATTCGAATAGAAAGAGAAAGGAGTTAATCGAATATAGTTATTCGAATAGAAAGAGAAAGGAGTTAATCGAATATAGTTATTCAAATAGAAAGAAAAAGGAGTTATCGAATATAGTTTATTCGAAAGGAGTTAAGTGAAATGAGTAAATCAATAGCTTTAGTCGAATAGAGTTAATCCAATAGTGTTAGTCCAATAGAGTTAAGTAAAAAGAGTCAATCGAATATAGCTATTCGAAGAGGGTTAAGTAAGGAAGTTAGTAAAAGGGATATAAAGTGAACTTTGCCTATTTCAAAGTTAGAAATGTTGTTCAGTTAAGGTCTGAGAGGTAGTTCTACCCCAACTTGATTGGCTTCGTTTTTAACTAAGGAATAGTTAAGGTTCGACAGTAAAGGAAATGGTTTGAGTTGGCATCGCGATGGTTTGTTTAAACATATGTCTAAGTCCAATGAAGAAGCTTTGGAAATGTTTTCCAAATAAGAAACCAGAAATGTTTTCTAATAATGAAAACAAGAAATGGAAATGTTTTCCATTGTTAACAACGTTTATTTTCCAAATTTAGAAAATAAGAAATATTGAATATAGGGAAACAGGAGATAAGTAAATTAATGAACTAAAGAGATGAATGTTGAATGATGTTTGATCGATATAATTTCCATTTGGAAATAATATCATTGTTTGCACACCTATTTTTATTCGATAGTTAAATCACAGACTATCGAAGTTTTGACCATTTTAACGTTGTTAATATGGAGAGACCGGTTGGATTATTATCCAAAGAACCACTCTGTATTGGCATATGCGTTGCGAATCATATATGCCAAAGGAAATTGAAGACGGAGTTATGCAAGGGCTATCCTATTTACAGAATAGTGCCTTCGGTTCATCCTGTTCCTGGATGACTTGTATGGATGGATGTCTGACAGAGTATGTCCAGACAATCACGTATATTGATTTCTCCAACCGTACCAAGAGTGGAAGCGGAGAAGGAAACTTCTTTTAGCTAACACGTAATGTATGGTTGAGGACGTCAATCGGTGATTTGATGGATTTGATGATGTGGCATTCAAAGTGAATCTGGTGTGATGATAAAGCGTAACTTCTAGCCTCACATCCGGTAAATGACAGAAATCGGGCAGGCAGCATGGCTAAGTCGGTCGCACCGAAGTAGGGTGTATAATCACCTGATCTAGAGTTTCATTTACTTCTAAAAATCTATTGTTGATGCTGTCCCATTCGGGAAACGGTTGCTGATCCCAACTGTTGGTGATATACATTCGATACGCTCAAGCGAAATGAGTGGTCGGTCATGTGTGGCCGGGTTGCAAGATGTTCTTGTTGAACCCAGTGTATTCCTCTCTAGAGGTACACAAGCGGAAGGTGATTCCATACCTTGTCATAGTTGGAAATCCATTACCCAATACGTGCTTGCGGTTTTGATTGTATACTATATATGTAGAACGTGAGATGAAAGCGTTTCTGCTAGATGATTATATATATACTGTGGTTGATAGACATTATTATAATATCAAAAGGTTTTTGATATAAAAGATATTTTGGATTCTCATAAGGGAAAAACCCGTTCCGTTATGCGGCGTGGTCTTATGAGATATCGTTTACTTGTTCGAACTATTTTTAAACTGTTTACTCATACCAGTCCCATGACTGGCCCGGATTTTACTTTGTTGTTTTCCCTAAACTCTTGGGTGCCTAAATTTGTACGGGCAGTCAAGTAGTCGGGGTTTTACAAATATAGTTGAAGAGCTGGAGCAGGAGGCTTCAGGATGTTATAACTATAGTTATTTCTGCTGTGTTGTAAGTGCTGTACTTTGATAATGATATGTATATTCAAGTACTGATTTGTATTTCAAAGTTATGTTATGAAATATATTTATTCGTTCCGCTGTGAGATTCGTGTTACTCTGATGTTGTGTTCTTCTTCTTCTATTCTAAGTTTCTATCTTATCTTTCCTCACCCTCTAATTTCTTTCACTAATTACCAGGATTTTTCAGTGTTTTGGTTATTGACATCGAGCTTATGTCGATAACCAAAGTCGCTCAAAATCCGGGTCGTTACAAGTATCCACTACTCAGTTAACCCGACTAAAACCAGATGCAGCTATCCATAAAGCACAGATGGCTAAGCATGTATAAGTGGCCAAAACATGTGCATACCTGAAGTAAGTCGCTAATATTGACAGTGATGCCACCCTCTTGGTAACCAACAGGGATCCATTCTCCATCTTTAAGAACCTCAAGTCCTCCAATCTCGTCCGTAAAGACTAGAGAAATGCAGTTGCCATCTTGACGTGGTACTAGACCCGTATCATTCTCTTTTTCCAAGGAAGCACTAGCGCTAAAAATCATTAAAATTGGGAAGCATTAGCAGTAAGAATCATAAGAATAGAAACATATCAATGGTGCATATAATTAATTATCAATAGAATATACATACCTTGCAAAGACTCAGCTGCAGAACATCAAGTCGAATATCCATACCTTGTAGCATATCAATGGTGCACCAGTGAACATAAGTGCAATTTAAAGAACCACACAACAATTATCACCAGAATTCATCTCTTCTACCTTCTCCGATTAAGCCTAGCACCAGAAGATATCAAAATAATCCTATCATCAGAATGCGAGCAAATATCATAGCAATAATATCCACAGTGCTCAGTACGAAGGGTTGAACTCTCACAGATTGAATTGTAATACGAAGCGGTCGTTCGTATTAGTGTTGAAGAAGGACCAGATAGCGCGAAGGACAACGCTGGGGAGCTCTGGTTCCATGACTATGTTGGGTAGTCCTCAATGATGCTGCGGACTAGTGGAATGCAGATTCGAACATCAGACTTCACAAATCTCGATTGATTCGATTTCCGGAAGAATGGAATACAGAGATAGCGATTTCAATTTGGAATCCTCGCATCACTCCTGTTGGATTATTGTTTCCATTGTGGCTGATAGTTCGGGATTCTATTAAGATGGAGATGACAGCTTAGCTAGGTTTTGCGATGAGAAATGCATCAAAGCGAGTTATATTTATCAGGTGAGGTAATATTCTGGGACTACACCACTTAATTGCTTAATTGAGTTTGGATCCTCATATCTCAATTTATTTCAAATTTATTTTCTATCATTTATTAATTGTTCTTAATTTGTTAAGTTATATCAATATCAGTTTATTATAATTTCTTAAATATAATTTAATAACTATTACATATTAAATTCTATAGTTTACCAAGTTTATTAACTATCATTTGTATAAGTTGATATTTCTAATTATTTTTTATAAATTATTATTTATATGCTTTTAAGTAATTATTATTGTTTACTAATTACAAATTATCAATTACCAATTATAATAAAATATTAATTATAAATTATCTGATATTAAGTATATATAATTGTGTATTCGTTTTTATTTAAATTAATAATGAGTATATATTATTAGGTTTTCGTTTTTATTAGCAATTATTACTATTTTTAGTTATCAGGTATTAATAAGTAATAATTATTTGGGTATTTTATGTTCATTGTAAAATTAGCATCGACTAAAATGACCATTTTATCACACTTGTTAAATTGGCACCTATTACAATGGGTATTTTGTGACCGTTGTAAAATTAGCATCTTTTAAAACGGTCATATTTTGAACATTGTAAAATTGACATCTATTACAACGGGCATGAAAGGACTGTTGTAATAGCACTCTATTACAGTGGACAGTTATTGCCTGTTGTAAAAAGGGTGTTGTATAGAACATCTATTACAACGGTTCTGAACTGACCGTTGTAATAACCATCTATTACAACATGCAGCAAATGCCTGTTGTAAAAGTGATGTTATAATAGGGTATTTTGCTGTAGTGTATATAATTGTAGATTAAAAAACGATTTGTAAAATAACTTCGTATAATGAAGTAGGATTAGAAACCAATTTAGTAAAATATTTGGTGTCTACTAATAATATAATGCCCTTTATAGTTTGAAATGGATAATCTCGTAAAATATCGATTGTGGTAACAATCTATCTCAAAATTCAAGTTTTAATAACATAAATTAAATCCATGGAATATTGATTATAAATTCGTTTATCATGAACAAATCGAAAGTCCAGAAAAGAAGTTATCGACTAAAAAACCGCGATAGGAATCAATCCGGAGTAAGTTGGATTGATATAACTCAAAATATTGCAAAAAGAAGGACAATATTGACTTAACATCCAATTCAGCCAGTTGATATATCAAAACAACCGTCTGAATTGGAAGGGCAGAAACTATGCTTCTTTCATTGAACCTTAACCAGTTGTTTGTCCCAAATCAGCCGTATAAATTGATATTCAGCAAGTTGATTTAAGCCATTCAGCTGCTTAAAGTACACTATGTATTTTTTTGTAAATGATGGCTATAGGGCAGCCGGATGAAAAACATGATTTAGCCAGCTGATTTATTGCCTGGGCATTGATTGCCTAGGCAATGAAAATCAAAGCCATTTTCGATGAATGGTGAGGGCTTATAACAATATTCAAGTCGGAATGAAGCTCCGACGACTCCCTGAAACAACACAATAACTCCATCATGAATGCATATAAAGATTTACACTAGAAATCATGTGTTTTAAAGGAAATGTCGCTATGTGATGATTCCGGGTGACTTGTGATGGCTTCACATGCTAAGGGAAGTTATAAGAGCCTGCTAGCATGCAGGAACTTTGCCTAAAACATCCATAACCAACAATAAAACATAATTTAATTTCCAATACCTAAAATCATGGAAATCAGCGACTTTAAGCAATTAACTAAATGCACTCATAACACAAAGTGCCAAGGAAGCACTATCCAAGCATATAAGCTTGAGTCATAAATGTGAGTTTGGAAGAACTCACCTTTGATCTTAAGGAAAGAAATAGAGGCTGCAAAACCATGCAACATCAACCTCTCTTTAAATAACACTATAGAATCTTCAATCTATGATCATATACATTGAATTCCTAAGAGTTAGGCTATAGGAAATCTCATAAATAGAAGCGAGAAAAAGACTAGGAAGATGGAGATGGACTTACCCAAGCTTCTCCTTTGATTTTGCACTTGATTTCTACAAGAAGAGGGATTCCTAAGATCAAAATTTTAATTTCCCTTGCCTCTCCCTATTTCTTCTTTCTTTATGTGTTGAATGAAGTGAGAAGGAGATGGGGTTGTGGGGTTATAAGGGTGTGGGCTAGGTTTACTAACCCAAGCCCTAACCAAAGTCCTAAATTTCACAAACTTTATACAAATCGATGTTTACAATTTTTATTGTCGTAAATGGCATTTTGAACTCAATGGGAGTGACCTCGAGTCCAAATTCATCCATATGCAAAAAGTGACTTTTCAGACATACACTCGACTAACGATGTTATATTTATATAAAATATTTAAGTATATTATCATCTAATATGCGAGTTGTTACAGATTCCCCTCTTAAAGAAATTACATCCCCGCACTTACTTAAGAAAAAACTCAAAATAAATAACAACCAAGCATCAACACAATCTATATAGAAATAGATTAACTCAAGAAATTCACTTTTTTTTATATTTTGTATATCATTCTTATACTAAAATTCACTTATGAATAATTTCATAGATTTTAACTTTGTGTTATAAATCACTATATAACTTAAGTATATACATGTATAATGTTCAAATAAGACTCGTGAACATACATAATAAACTAACTTATTCTAATCATAAGTCGTTTCAACAAATTAGAATTTTCCTTACTTAAATTCTAAATAATCCAAACCTCAATTTCAATAATTATTTAAATTTTAGTTTGTGAACTACTACACCATGATTTTTCTGAAAATTTGGTTCAGATATATCTCAAAATTTACAAGATGAAATTCAAACCTTTTCTTACATTAGAAAATAATAACCTAGTAGATCCGGATAATTCTTGTTATAAAGAATTCTGACTTATATTGGGTCATATATACTCAATTGAAGTTCAAATCGAAAAATTACGAACCACCGCTATGCGATGAGCTCGTTTTAATTAAATTTAATTAATTTGTTAAACATTTAACAAATTTATAAAATTTAAATATAATCTTTTATGTTTTCAACTTAAACTTGTTAAACATTCAAATTCACTTGGATATATCGACTATCCAAAATCGTGGAACTTCCCTATCATGTTTAGCTAGAAAATTTTATCCACTATTTTTTTTTCAAATTTTATTGAAAAGAAAAGGTTGTATATGGTGGTCATGATAAAGGGTAGAAGTTGACCATAAAACTTGAAAGCCTTGGTTTTCAAATTCACAAGTATATCACCAACAAGGATGAGGTCAAATCAATCAAGTTATGACCTCTAAATTTCTGGTTAACAAAATAAACTGAAATATTTGTTTAACTCCTAATCACGAGAGCTCGGAGATGATGAATCAAAATTTTGAAAACAAGAGATTAATATAGATAAGAAAAGTTTGGCTTATTACTTTTCAAAAGAAGATTTGAGATACTTCAAATGAAATCCCGAATCACTCAAATTCTAGAAATCACCTAAAGAGATCTAGAAGGATATAAAATGGAAAGACACTCGAACCATAACAAGTGTGAACGTATAAATCCGTAAACCACAATGTTATTCACGAATGGTCCTCATCAAGAAAGAGTTTGAACAACCATGAAATGTAGAAATAGCCAAAAGAACGACGATTCAAACTTGATAATCATCAAATCAATTAGCTTCAAACTTGGTGAAAGAATAAGCAATTTTGTTCACCACAAAGTTGCAAATTATCACACGGAACTTTTCATCTTTCGATGTGGTGGCTTCACAATGCAATATGTGATATCTCATCGATGTATATAAAGGTATACAACACATGAGATAACTCCTTATCGATGTATATAAAGATACACAACACATAAGATTCACATTGATGTACATAAAGATATATAACACCCAAGCTCAAATAAAATTAACCAACATCGATGTATATAAAGATATAAAACATGTGACCTCTAGGTAGCTACCCTACAACGGTCTAAGACCAAAACAATCCAAAGACCACTACAATTGTACGACCAAAACGATCCAAAGACGAATTCAATTCAATGACCACAATGATCAAAAGATCAATATGGTCCAATGACCAAAATGATTCGAAGATCAATACGGTCCAATGACCAAAATGATCCGAAGATCAGACGATCCAATGACCAAAACGATCTGAAGATTAATACGGTCCAACGAACAAGACGAAGATGAACAACGTCGATGCATATAAATACATGTGATCCTGAGATTTCATGCAAAAAGAAATGAAATTAAATCTCAAATGACTAAGTCAGAAATTAATCGATGAAGTAAACGCATGTATTTCGACCCACTCGTTTTTACCAAGACATTTAATTAAATTCCTTATTCAATCAAAAAGACAAAATTAATTGTTTGAAACAAGTAATATTTCAAAGCAAATGAGAATACTCAATCCTTACCTAAAGAGCTAAAAAATCCCGATAACAAAATATATGGGTAATGGAAACTCAAGCTAAATATGGAAGAATTTTCACAAAACATACGTTTGGAAAATTGAAATACTCAGATATAGAACAATCGCCCTACAACACCTAAGGACATGGTGCCCCCAAGTTCCTTTGACGCAAAGAAGGTGAATGATCGCAATTTCAAAAGAATTCGAATGAGATGATCACAGAAATCATCATCATAAAGAATAGAGGGAAAGATACCTTAATTGGCACTAGTTTCCTTTATAAAATAAGATATCCCAAACTTCATAGTTAAAATTCTAACCACGAAAGGTGTAAAGGATATATATGATAGTCATATATATCCCATTCTCACATCGTTATCTTCTTAAAATCCCTAAGATTGAATGGCGATGCACATCACTAGTATTTAATACAAGTGTTGTGTCAAAATTGTCACATTAAAGTGTTTGGAAACCCCTATCGATATCATCGCGTCCCACCTTCCGATTAGAATTCCTAACATATTCAGTGGGCAATTCAACACAATTTAACAAAATACGCCAAAATAGGGGCGCAAATTTGTAAATAAATAATCAGAGGTTCAACCACTTATTCATGAAGTAAATTTGGAATCATAAATAACTAAACAACCGTTTCATGGTGCTTAGTGGAAAATAATATATCCATTTTTTCCTTGCAAAGATAATCACAAACGATTAGTATTTTGCTTGGCCAAAACTGTTTTATTAAACCACTTTATAAAATAATTTAGAAATCTTTATAACTAAGTCCTAAATGTTACTTAATCAAAAAAATTTGAAATAGTCTGAATTCCTACTCACGAAAGGGACATGACCCTAGGTATGTTTAGGCCAAGGTTTCACAAGATGAACTCAAATAATTTTGATTGGTCAAATAAAGGGTCATGACATACGATAGAAAACGATGGGTCTTAAGACTCGAGCTAAATCCTAAACACGATTTTCTAAGAGAGACTTAAGACGATGATCGTCGCCATAATATCTTATATTGCTCCAAAATTGGTTCTAATTCCAAGTGTAACGCCCCACCTCTATACTCATGTTAGTCTAGGTCATTACAAGTAATGATGTCAACTAACCCGAAGAATAAGGCTGTTTAGGAGTGACAATCTGTATAATAGCTTTAAACAAGTGTTAAACATGTTGGATAATGTGGTCTTGCTTTTTAAATCTCATAAGGAAACCTGACACATTTAATTCAAGTTCAAACCCACTACATATTGTCTATATATAATTCGAAATCAATATAAAATACATAACAATATAATCAGAGTCAGACACAAATATTCACATCATTAAGGTGGAAATAGCTATGAATATAACACATAGGTGTCAATACAAAGATAGTGGTCATAGTCGATCCAGTATACAACAAAATAATAAGTATATGTTCTAGCAAAACGAATATGTTATATAGAAGTCTCATATACATATAACCCAAAATTACAACAATGATATTGTAGTAATCAAAAGTCAAGGGGTGGTCCCTGCTAGAAGTCTTGAAGAAGTACTTGCAATACCTCATCTGACTCGAGTATTATTTATAAGAAAATAATTATAAACGGATCAGCCTAGTTATACCCTTCATAATAAATTGAGATAGAATAAGAGATATAAACAGAAAACGACATATTATAATAACAACAAATGTTCACATGTAAAATGTGAAGGCTCGAAATGTTCATACAACATGTCAAAGAATTCTCAGTGCTATATAAGGATATCTCCTCCTAAATTATAAAACACTCGTAAGATAGATATCGCATATTCCGTCAATACGATATGATCCGAAAATCCTTAGAATGATCTGAAGATCATCGATATAATCAAATGACTCGAAGTTCCTCATGATGATCCGATATAACGACCCAAACTTCCATGTAAAGGAAAGCCCGGATTGTCTGAGAACAAGACGAATCAGAACACAAACAGAAGAACATTTCATTACTTATTACAACAATTTACATCAGAGTATAAAAATATACAGAGTATGAACAAATAATATACATTTGATAAATATCAGAGATTTACAAATTACAATGCAGCGGAAAAATAATACAAAACACAACTGAGATAAATAGATATAGAGTTTTCCGAATATCATTCCAGCTGTAAACCAGGATCCTGTGAATATAATATCTGCAAAACCCAACTACTAGCTGCCCGTGTGGAAAATAAGGGCACCCAGAGTTTAGGTTAAAACAATAAACTCCAGGTCAGTCATGTGACTGGTGTGAGAACTAAAACAGTTATTTAAAACTTTACTTTAAAAATAAGGTAAATCAAGGGATCACGCCGTATAACACGGAACGGGTTTCCTCCTAATAATACTAGTGCATAAACAGTTATAAATAACGCAACGCTTTTTGGAAAATGAAGCTATTATAAGACCCAGGTCCCATCACACAATGCAACGCAAGCCGGGGGAATAGGGTTTTCCCTTATAATAGCCAACTATGTTTGGTACGTTTAAAACAAATCATTTGATACTATTATAAGTGCGTAGTGTATAAAACAACTTCAAATAAAAATGTATCAATCCTAAGCTGCATGGGTACCATCTATCATGTCACCAATACTAGGCTCTACAATCAAAACCGAAATGTCACATATTGGCAATTGGATTTCCATCATGAGTCGAGGCCAAGGATGGCTCCTCACCGCTTTGAGACTCTCTAGCAAATGCCTCAGGATACGAACGCTCGCAAATCCTTGGATCTTCAGGGCCGGTCCACACATAGCGGATTAGTTATACCTGAACACATGTTTTCGGGTCCTATAGGACCTATCCATCGGCTCCGTAGAGACCAATATATCCGAGGCGCCTCGTATTCCAACAACCACACAAGTAAATTAATATAAATGTCAGGGCTTGTAAAATGCTGACACCACCCATAGCTAGAAAGAAACGTCATGCACTCCCTGCAGTCACAATCCCCTTTTTGACTCATACCGAGGTGTGAGGCTCGCGAATTAACGCTATACACAAAGCTATGCCACATAGGCCGTGCTTTAATCATCAGCCACAAGACTCTGCTTTTCAAGAGAAGCCTTGATCATTTTCATCTCAGCATGCCACACAGGCAATTCACGCCATGCGACTGATGTCTATCGATATACAACCTCTGAGCTTGTACGTCTCAGAGAAGGTCGTTAAGAAAGAGAATAGTTTCTCCGCCGCCAAACAGATATATATTTAATAGAGATCAATCAACATAGAATAAAATCCAATGTCAGACACACAGTCCATTTACAAGTTCGTTCTGGGTCTGAACAAAACCGGAGACACCTTATTCCTCGTGCCATATGTCAAATACAGGAGAGGCGCTCGCATATCCGTCGATCTCCAAGTATGTCTGGACGATCACCACTTATTACCTCGTCTTGGGTGTACAGCCCAATCAAGACATCAATAATCATCCAAACGATGTGAAGACCTCTGGTCTTCAACCACCGTCTTCATCGTCGACTTATCGTCGAATCGATTATTCAGAATGGATATAAACCCGGCCTTTCCGAATAACCCGCGTATATAATAAATAAGTGCTACACAAACATAACATACGCCTCATTCCAATTCAGAATATTCTTTTATTCAAATATTCACATCATTATGGAATAGGTTCCCATTAATTTTATCAAAGATAAATTCCTTTAAATTTATTCTTGAATCTTCCTTTGGATATCAAACCATATTAAGGTTTTCCAAACTAGTCGGGATTAGCGAACGACACCAAAGTAATCATTTATTTTATTTCCCAATCCCGACATATTCATACCATGGAGCAAAACTGGTAATACTCCATATCTAACACCATGGTGTTATTGGTAAAATTAATTACCATTTCACGTTCAAATCTACTTAAAGATTTAACTATCGCTTTGGAGCAAAACTGGTGATACTCCATTCTCAATCGTTCCAATCTGATCAAAGATTCAATAAAATCCACTTAGTTTTAATCTTCCCAAAAGTAAATATTAATGATTATTTAACTTTGGAAACACAAACATGTTGCGTCGACAATCTACACCGTACTATTGATTTCTGCCGATATGTAACCTCCAAGCTCGTACGTCTCATAGAAGGGTGTTAAGCAAGAGAATAAATTCTCCGCTACCAAACAGATATATATATTTAGCAGAGATCAACCATATAGTTCAAAATACAATGACTGACATGTAATCCTACCTTTATCTTGTTAAAGAACTAATGTCGTCTTAAACACAGTTCACGATAAACCCAAATCACATTCTATTAATTATGGAATCTTCATGGAAAAACAAATTAATATATATATATATATATATATATAATCGATATCAATTTCTGTATCCGACTAATAATATAAATGGAATAACGGCAAAGCCTTTTAAATTCCATATGTGTTAACAGTCTTCCTCCACAGAAGTTCACTTCGATTATTATCAATCGAATTCCATTCAATTCCAATTTAATATATTAAATTGGAAAACGTTACTTTGGAAAATTCCTGTTAAATCTTAATAAAAAGATTTATAAATTCCAAATCCCATTTCATTGTAAATCGGGTTAAAGAACGAATGTCGTTAAAAACACAGTTCACAGCAAACCCAAAATCCCATCAGTCTCTTACCGTAAATTAGTAAGAGAACAATTCCCTAAGTATTAACCCCGAATGCTGAAACCAGCATTAGATCAATACCCAGGAAAACCATTCAACTTAGCTAATCTCCTGTCAGTTTCTAATTTTCTTAACTCCATTAGGTTTAAGAACAGTATTATTAAAGATACCATTCACGACAAACCCAAAATCCAATTTGATATTAAATACAAGGCTCTGAATAGAAAATATATCGGTTTATAGTCAATATCAAATTCTGAAACCAATAAATATCGTATTGGAATAACGATATATATATCTTCCAAATTTCTCCATAATATCTGTATAATCACGAAATCCAATATCGAAATATTCGGAAGATAATTTCAATTCGATCCATTCCAATTCATATATTGGAAATTCTGGTTATATTTTAAAGTCATTTCACATCAAATCCAATTTATTTATTTAAAAATACTGGATTTTTAATTCTAGTTCCTAACTACTTCATTTTGATAAAAATATAATTTTATCCATTCAAATGTGGAATTTTTCATCCCAATTCTTTCCAAACCATTTATTATGATTTTACACAAATTATTAATATTTTTAATAATTTTATCAAGGCCCGTACAGCCGATTTCCATAAACGGTCATCGAACTGCACTTATAACGACCTTTTCCAAATTTGATTTGGACATAATTCCAAATCCATCCATTAGATTTCAAATTCCTTATATTCGTTGAAAGCTCTTTTCGATACAAACCCAACGGCTCCAGTTTTAGGAGAATCCGACGGTCAGATCTCCCGTAATGTCCATTCGAAGTCGATGGTCGAATATCGCAAACTGCCGCGGTGCGTTCTATTCAGGCCATTAAATATATATAATATATATTATATATATATTTTTCGATTTCCTTTCCAAAACGTATTTTATAAATTGTTTTAAATTCGCTTTGAAAACGATCTCACTTCATGTTCAATTTCGAATCAAAATTGAATATTCCATATCATCGATATATAGATGATGGTATTTAAAAACATTAGATTTTGAAATCACTTCCTTTTCGATATTCATTATAAAATCGATATAAATATCGTTCACGTCAAAATGGCATTAATCTAATCAACACGGCTTTTATTCAACACATGAATATTCTTTTCAACAAATGAATATTTTTTTTATTCAACACATGAATATTTTTAACCCCTTCCTGAATATTATTTTAAAATATTCTTTATTTTCCAAATTGGAATGAGACCCAATCAATTACCGTATAATATTACTTATATGGATTCCAAACAACACATGTATATCATAAAAAAGATAAACCATCATCCATCATCCAAAGTGCATTTCACAACTGTATACGCGTTAAATATAAATATTTATTGCTTACAATAGCCTGTCAACCCATCGATTGGCGTACAACTAAATGTTGGGATTAGTGTAAGTCCAATATAATCCCAATACCCGTGTGGAGTTTTCAAACAAAAAGCACTAATTATTATTTGTGCGGTTGGGCGATGTGAAAAATTTATCGTCCCAATCCGTATCAGTAAAATGAGTGTACATAAACAAATCGTCTGATTTGTAAATGAATATTTATTTTCATTTCAGTAAATATTTTATTTCATTCATTTATACAATAAAAATGATATTTTTATTGTTCTAACACCCTATTCAACACATGAACATTTCTCCATTCAACACATGAATATATTTTATCATTCCACATCACAATCAATTTTCACAACACATCATAATCAAACAAGTCGTCCATGGTTTGTGGACGACGGGTATCGGGTGCTGCTAAGCACCGTCTGCATCCTAGTATATATTTCTAACTAGAAAATAAATTAAAGTGAGAAGTTCTCACCTTTGGGATCCACCCCGCCATTCTTTAATGGACGATGGTTCGGATTTGGTTCATTTCCATCGCGTTGTGTTCTTCAACATAATTCCAACGCAATCTGCTTCATACGATTTATAAGTTAAAAATCATATTTTTATAACTCTTCTGTGTATATAAAGATCATATTTTTATTTCACTAACTTCACAATAAAAATCCAACTTTTACATCGCCACTTCATATATAAAAATCGTACCCTTGCAACATATAAATTAGATTTTTAACACGATGTGTATATAATAAAAATCATATTTTTATACCGCCATTCATATTATAAAAATCTCATTTTTATATCGCTGCAGATATAATAAAGATTATATTTTTACAATGACTTCATATTGATAAATATTATATTTTTATAATGATTTTATACTGATAAAGGTTATATTTTTATTCTAAAACCATATACATAAAATTCAATTCTTTTAACAAGTAAAACTCCAATCTTTATGTTGTTAATCATTACTTTATATGATGGAAAATCAAAGGTTTTTATAATTAAAAATCAAAGCTTTTCCTATTTAAAAATAACATCTTTATCTATTTGTAAATCAAAACTTTGTCTATTTAAAAAAAAAAAACTTTCTTGGGTTATGAAACATATAAAAATTCACTACTTTATATATTATATACATATATATTAAAACTGATATTTGAATTATTTAAACTAAATAAAATGGAATAAAAAAAACTCACGGTGGTTTAATGAAGAGGGAGGAGGAGCAGAGGGTTTCAGAGGGGCGGCGCAAGATTTTGTGGGGGTGCTCGGACCGACAGCCTACTTCGAGGGGGGGAGGGGTGAGATGGTGGGGGCGCAAGATGAGGCACTTCTCCGGTGGGCGATTCTAGGGTGAAAACGGGGGCTTCTTGAATGGGAGTTGAGGTTGGAGATCGGAGGAGGGGTGGAGAAGTTCGCCACTAGTGGTGCGGCGGGCGGCAAGGCCGGGGCAATGGCGCGCGGTCTGGATCGGGAAGAGCGGCACGATGATTTGTTTTTTTTTCAATTTGACGGGGAGAGATAATAGTGAAGAGGGAGAGTTGACCAAATTATAATTATATATATTTAATTGAATTTAATTTTTTAAAAGTTACTTTTTCATTCGAAATCTAAATCATACCCAACGACTGTCGCCCCTAGCTAATTAACCCCATTCTGAACACAATGGGATATATTTCGCAAGCCAATTCGGCTGGTACGATAAGTTTCCATCTAAATTAAAATACAAATCAATATATTCAATTTTAAACAAACATTTCAATTTATCGGGGCCATATACGGACCCTAAAAATTCCAAAAAAATAAATCTTGTTATGTTTTGACGATACGGTCCTAAAAAAACTAATTTCGTCGAATTTTGAGACCGTTTGAAAAATGGTCATTTTCTGGTCGATCCAAATTGATTGAAACTGTAAAACACGTCTTACTTCGCCATGCTCACATATTAATTCCAAAAATTATGAATTTTGGATTCTAACAATAATTTGAACTCCCAGATCCAACAAAAGTGGTTTCATCGAAAACGGAGGTCGTTTGTAAAATAACCATTTTTAAGGGCTATTTTTCCATAGCGACTATTCTAAATTTTCAATTGGACATAACTTTTTATTCCCGCTATGAAATTTTAATTTTTCGGATTCGTTAGAAATATATTTTCAAATAGATTCTAATATTTTTGCTTTCGCTAAAATCCGGTTTATTTTGAATCCTGTACATACATTTGAAATTTGAAATCGAATTTTCAAACTATCGCGCCATTTCCAATTCCTTTTATAATTAAAATAAAATTATTCATTTTAACTTCATCGAAAATAAGTTTTCCTTCGTTATTATGTAAAATAATTCATTTTAAGTATTCAAAATTCATTAATATTGCCAAAATAAAAATTTAAATTGGTTCTGATTTTCTGGGTTGTTACAATCACCCCCACTTAAAATCTTTTCGTCCTAAAAAAGGAATGGAGCTGAAAGTTGTTTTACTAATCAACTCAACTTTCAGTTTGGCTTTCATTCTTCAACTTTTTAGTTTCTAAGAATCTTCCAATCCTTCAAAATTTTGGCTAACACCCTAAGATTTTGAAAAAATTCGCCATAACCTCCTTTGTACGGGAGCATCGGGAAAATCCCCAAACCGCCACATAGGCCCTCTCATCTCAAAAAGAAAAAGAAAAAGCCAATCGGCTTATAAAATCATCATCGCCCAAGAAATTAGTAAACATGTACCTATTTGTCGGGCATACAATTTTATTCCTCCTCTCTAGCCTCCTTACTATAACCTGCTCAATGTAGGCACACGTATATGCATGTAATTTCAAACAATATTCTAGACAGTTCAATATTTGACTTTATTTGGCTAAATGGTTAAAAATATCAAACCAATAATCAAACAACACAATAAGCAATCAATTAGTTGATTAATGTTTTTCAAATTCATAATCTTGATATATATATATATATATATATATATATATATATATATATTAAAAATCAGGCTTTTGATGCCAATTCACAATAATTACCCTATCTATTTTTGGTTCTCACATGAGTCTAATGGAAATATATAGACATCCCACTTTCAAAACTCGAACACAAGTGCTGATGATGACATGCCATCATCAGAACCATCTCCGGGCGACTAGAGTGTGATTTTATATCTATCCAGTATATTAAAACTTCGAATATACGTTTGCAAGGCGTATATGCAAAATCTTTATATATTGGATTGTCGAAATTCAATATAAATATAGATATTCAAATACGAATAATAGGGTTTAAATTTTCAAAAATTTGTTTTCATTTTTATTTTAAAAATAATTCTCTTCACACTCATTCTAGAATACCACTGATCCTATCTTTAGCGATTCATTCTCATTGGATATTACTAATCCAATCTCTGATGAATTCTTTCATTCGGTTCTAATATGTCTTGTTCTCGAGCTCTGTAAACCAAAGCTCTGATACCATGATGTAACGACCCAAACTTCCCCATAAAGGAAAGCCCGGATTGTCTGAGAACAAGACGAATCAGAACACCAACAGAAGAACATTTCATTGCTTATTACAACAATTTACACCAGAGTATAAAAATATACAAAGTATGAACAAATAATATACATTTGATAAATATCAGAGATTTACAAATTACAACGCAGTGGAAAAATAATACAAAACACAATTGAAAGAGATAAACGGATATAGAGCTTTCCGAATATCATTCCGGCTGTAAACCAGGATCTTGTGAATATAATATCTGTAAAACCCAACTACTAGCTGCCCGTGTGAAAAATAAGGGCACCCAGAGTTTAGGTTAAAACAATAAAATCCAGGTTAGTCATGTGACTGGTGTGAGAGCTAAAACAGTTATTTAAAATTTTACTTTAAAAATAAGGTAAATCAAGGGACCACGCCGTATAACACGGAATGAATTTCCTCCCAAGAATACCAGTGCATAAACAGTTATAAACAGCACAATGCTTTTTGGAAAAATGAAGCTATTATAAGACCCAGGTCCCATCACACAATGCATCGCAAGTCGGAGGATAGGATTTTCCCTTATAATAGCCAAACATGCTTGGTACGTTTAAATAAAATCATTTGATACTATTATAAGTGCAGTGTATAAAACAACTTCAAATATAAATGTATCAATCCTAGGCGGCATGGGTACCATCTATCATGTCGCCAATACTAGGCTCTACAATCAAAACCGAAATGTCATGTATTGGAAATTGGATTTCCGTCATGAGTCGAGGCCAGGGATGGCTCTTCACCGCTTTGAGACACTCTAGCAAATGCCTCAGGATTCGGACGCTGGCGAATCCTTGAATCTTCAGGGCCGGTCCACACATAGCGGATTAGTTATACCTGAACACACATTTCCCGGTCCTATAGGGCCTATCCATTGGCTCCGTAGAGACCGATATATCTGAGGCGCCTCGCTTTCCAACAACCACACAGGTAAAAATAATATAAATGTCAGGGCTTGTAAAACGTTGACACCACCTATAGCTAGAAAGAAACGTCGTGCACTCCCTGTAGTCACGATCCCATTTTGGACTCATACCAAGGTGTGAGGCTCGCGAATTAACGCTATACACAAAGCTATGCCACACAGGCCATGCTTTGATCATCAACCACAAGACTCTGCTTTTCAACAGAAGCCTTGATCATTTGCATCTCAGCATGCCACATAGGCAGTTCACGCCATGCGACTGATGTTTATCGATATACAACCTCTGAGCTCGTACGTCTCAGAGAAGGGCGTTAAGCAAGAGAATAAATTCTCCGCTGCCAAATAGATATATATTTAATAGAGATCAATCAACACTGAGTAAAATCCAATGTCAAACACACAGTCCATTTACAAGTTCGTTCTGGGTCTGAACAAAACCGGAGGCACCTTATTCCTCGTCCCATATGTCCAATACAGGAGAGAGGCCCTCGCATATCCGTCGATCGCCAAGCACGTTTGGACGATCACCACTTAATACCTCGTCTTGTGTGTACAGCCCAATCAAGACGTCAGTAATCATCCAAATGATCTGAAGACCTCCGGTCTTCAACCACATTCTTCATCTTCGACTTATCATCGAATCAGTTACTCAGAATGGGTATAAACCCGGCCTTTCCGAATAACCCGCGTATATAGTAAACAAGTGCTACACAAAAACAACATACGCCTCATTCCAATCCAGAATATTCTTTTATTCAAAAATTCACATAATTAGGGAATAGGTTCCCATTAATTTTATCAAAGATAAATTCCTTTAAATTTATTCTTGAATCTTCCTTTGGATATCAAACCATATTAAGGTTTTCCAAATTAGTCGGGATTAACGAACCACATCGAAGTAATCATTTATTTTATTTCCCAATCCCAACCTATTCATCCCATGGAGCAAAACTAGTAATACTCCATATCTAACACCATAGTCTTATTGGTAAAATTAATAACCATTTCACGTTCAAATCTACTTAAAGATTTAACTATCGATTTGGAGAAAAACTGGCGATACTCCATTCTCGATCATTCCAATCTGATTAAAGATTCATTAAAATTCCACTTCGTTTTAATCTTCCCAAAAATCAAATTAATGATTATTTAACTTTGGAAACACAAACATGTCGCATTGACAATCTACATTGTACTATTGATTTCTGTTGATATATAACCCGAAGCTCGTACGTCTCAGAGAAGGGTGTTAAGTAAGAGAATAAATTCTCCGCCACCAAACAGATATATATTTAGCAGAGATCAACCATATAGTTCGAAATACAATGACCGACATGTAATCCTGCCCTTAACTGGGTTAAAGAACTAATGTCATCTAAAATACAGTTTACGATAAACCAAAATCACATTCCATTAATTATGGAATCTTCATGGAAAAACAAATCAATATATATAATCGATATCAATTTCTATATCCAACTAAAAATATAAGTGGAATAACGGTAAAGCCTTTTAAATTCCATATGTATTAATAGTCTTCCTCCACAGAAGTTCACTTCGATTATTATCAATCGAATTCCATTCAATTCCAATTTAATATATTAAATTGGAAAATGTTACTTTGGAAAATTCCCATTAAATTTTAATAAAAAGATTTATAAATTTTAAATCCCATTCACTGTAAATCGGGTTAAAGAACGAATGTCATTAAAAACACAGTTCACAACGAACACAAAATCCCATCAGTCTCTAACCGTAAATTAGTAAGAGAACAATTCCCTAAGTATTAACCTCGAAGGCTAAAACCAACATCAGATCAATACCCAGGAAAACCATTCAACTTAGCTAATCTCCAGTTAGTTTCTAATTTTCTAAAATCCATTGGGTTTAAGAACAGCTTTATTAAAGATACCATTCATGACAAACCCAAAATCCAATTTGATATTAAATACAAGGCTCTGAATAGAAAATATATCGGCTTATATTCAATATCAAATCTTGAAACCAACAAATATTGTGTGGGAATAACGATATATATATATATATTCTCCTCCACAATACCTGTATAATCACGAAATCCAATATCGAAATATTCTGAAGATAATTTCGATTTGATCCATTCCAATTCATATATTGGAAATGCTGGTCATATTTTAAAGCCATTTCAAATCCAATTTATTTATTTAAAAATATTGGATTTTTAATTCTAGTTCATTTTGATGAAAATATAATTTTATCCTTTCAAATGTGGAATTTTTCATCCTAATTCTTTCCAAATCATTTATTATGATTTTACACAAATTATTAATATTTTTAATAATTTTATCAAGCCCCATACAGTCGATTTCCATAAACGATCATCGAACTGCACTTACAGCGACCTTTTCAAAATTTGATTTGGACATAATTCCAAATCCAACCATTAGATTTCAAATTCCTTATATTCGTTGGAAAGCACTTTTCGATACGAACCCAATGGCTCCGGTTTTAGGAGAATCCGACGGTTGATGTAACACCCCGTATTTTCTGTGAATATTAAAAGCAACAAATTAAAGAACACTTAATTTTTAGAAGAAGAATTAAGGGAACCAGGATACGCCATTACGATCGTCTCGGAATTTTGCTTGAGATAGAGTCCTAGTTTACGTGAATCGAACTCTGTATGAAAAAGTAATGGAGTTCAGAAAATTTCAAGTATAAACAAAAATTAAATTAAAAATCAGAAAACAGTTTGAAATTCAAAAATCGGCCAAAACAGCTGAGCGGGAAATTTCTCGCTCAGGGGTGTCGACCCCTCCCCTCCCCCCAAGGGGAGTCGACATAGGTGTCGACCCCCCTATAGGGGAGTCGACATAGGTGTTGACCCCCCTGTAGGGAGTCGACCCCTTTTGAGAACCAGACCCAGTGATGAATTTTTATAATTCTTAGCTGATGTGGCCTTCCCTGATTGGCCGATGACTAATTTCTAAGGTACTAGGGATTATGTATCGTGCAATGGTTAGGTGGATGACACATCTCTATGGTTTGATGGCTCTGATTTCTCCTAGACTAATCTAAAGGCTAGAATTATTCCTAGACTTCTATATAAGCACCCCAAACCTCAACCCTAGACCTCACAATGAAGCCATCATGTTGTCCATCCCTAAGCTAGCCTAGCCTCCATCTTCTCCAAATTACAAATCCAGTTAAAAGCTCCAAACAAAATCCAAACTAGAGAATCAAACGTCTAAATTAAAGGATAGCTAAACAAATTCAAAAATCGGATCCCAGAATACAAGATCCATCCTTTTTCTACAAGTTCAGTTATTATTTAGATGTAAACACCTAATAGAAATCATGACTGTAATAATCGGATCTAGAACGTTGCCTGATTCAGATTCATGCTTATCCTTTTGTCAAGTTTGAATTGCTTATTCCTATGAGACTATTGTGATTGATGTAATGACACCTATCATGCCTATGAGACTGTTGTGACTGACATAATAAAACCTATCATGCCTATGAGACTGTTGGATTGGCATAATAAAACCCATCATGCCTATGAGACTGTTGGATTGATATAATGGAACCTATCATGCCTATGAGATTGTTGTGATTGATATGATGGAACCTATCATGTTGTACATCCTATGCCTATGAGACTATTGTAGTTAAAATAATGGGACTTATCATGTTGTACATAAGAGTTAGTGATTCTCTGAAGTCCAATTCTATCTATTATTTATACCTATGGTGTAAATAGCTTAGCTTGTCCACACCTATTATTAATGTACAACATTGAAACATGATTCTTGAATTAGGCACACCTTTACATGCCTATTTTTCCTTATGTCATTTCTTATGCTCCATCTCTATTTTTTCCTTTTTACTTGCTTTTGTGAATACTAAGTTCATTCGGAACTTAAATTGAATTCTGTTGTACGTGCGATTATAATGCCGGGAAAATTAGGTATAATTTAATTTAGTAAATTTTGGGCATAGCATGTGAATGTGACATAAAACTTGTACTGACTACACTTAGGAAAAATTGGCATAAAAAGACATAAACTTTGACACATATGACAAATATGTAAATTGGCTAAAGATGAACATGCCTAGATTGAGTTGCGGTGTAAGGCTGCCCGGAACCGCCCGGCACATCCAGCTACCGCAACAATATAGATCTAATGTGAGAGGTTAGCGCATTAACCCCAAAAACCCGAGGTTAGATTGAGTTGCAGTGTAAGACTGCCCGGAACTGCCCGGCACATCCAGCGACCGCAACAATATAGATCTAATGTGAGAGGTTGATGCTTTAATGAATGAATTAAAGCTAAGGAACAGACAGACTAATAATGGTAGGGTTAAGTTAATTAAGGCAACAATTACCAATACAACATGTTAATTAAATAGATGGGTGAGGTTAGGTAAATTTGAAACACTTAACCATTATAACATGTTGATTAGGAAACCCTAGTAACGGGGACCCATTTCAGCTGTAACCCACATAGATGTATCATGGTACCCTGAACTAGGCAAGGTGGGGCACGATTACTGGGCTGATTATAAGCGGTCAAAATAGCGGTGGGTGGTGCAGCAGTGTAGGTTCCGGCGGAGTATGGGCATGCACGTACTCTGGAGTGGATAAAGTAGGCACTGGGCATCAGTAGTATACACTGGGCATCAGTAGTATACACTGTGCATCTTGAATTTGTGTCGGGTTGTCACCATAGGAATTGATACACCCTATGGTAGGACCAGCACTGGTATCTACAATCAAGCAGGGCCGAATGACACAAGTAATAATTGCATGCGAGTAGAATACGATCGGGAAAGGAATCACTTTGTTATGAATGCATGATGGTAGTTGAAACATTTGTTAGTAGGTGCAGAGAAATGGAAATGAGTGCGATAGTATATTCAGTTTATCTTTTCTTATCTTATGTTATCTTATTGCTGTGGTATTGTCCTATGTTCAGCTTATTCATGTCATGATCCTTTTATCTGTTTACATGCTGAATAGTCACTGGACTTACCAGGCTTATGTCTGACCCATTTTCTTTTGCCTTCATTTCTTCCATCCCCCCCAAGGTCCGCAGGGAGGGAATACTTCAGCTTAGTGCAGACCTTTTTCAGCTTGAAGATGGTAGATGTATTGCTTGGATTCTCTTTTCTTGGGTTATGGATGTGGTTACACTTTTATTGGGGATTCATGCTGCTTTACTACTGTTTTATGCTTCTTTATGTACTTGGAGTTTTAAATCAAGACAGATGTTTTATTGTAATAATTTAGAAGTTGGGTTTTGAGACAATGCTTATAATGTTTTGACTGAACCACGCTATTTATGAAATGATTTCAGTTTTCCACTGTTGTATATGTCTGTCTTGTAAATTATCTATGCCTTTTACCTAAAATAAAAGGCCTCACCAAACTTAATGCATTCCTTTTGTAAGTGACCTAAATGGAGGTGGGGTGTTTCACTTGGTATCAGAGCGATGGTTTACCAGATCAGATAAAAGTTTTTGAAAACTATTTTTCAAAAAGAAGTTTAGTGGAGCATTTTCAAGAAAAGTGTTGTTTTATTTTTAAAGGCATAATCCCCAAAGCCATATGCACTGTCTTTCTATCCTTTATTTTGAACCTTTTCATTTTGTTTCAGCATGTCTGGGGATCTTAATCTTCCCGAGGGTGTACCGATACTTGGCTGGTTCAGAAGGTATCTAGAAGTTAGGGCTAATGACGCAGGCCCAGCAGACGTTCCTCCTCCCCCAGTTGCACCCGTTCCTCCTCCTACTCCTCCGTGTGTGAATGCTTTCTCGAAGATATGTAGAGAATTTCGAGCTATGGGCGGAAAGAACTTTAATGGGACTGAGTCATTTGTGGAAGCAAGAAACTGGCTTAAGGAAACAGAAGATTTGTTTGTTATCTTCAAAGTGGATGATAGGAAGAAGATAAAATTGGTTGTATGGTTACTTAAGGACGAAGCCTCTTACTGGTGGGAAATTACTAATGCTGAGAGACCAGTTGAAACTTGGGAGGATTTCAGGATGAGATTTGAAATGAAGTTCGTCTCGCAAGCTGAACGAAGCCTATAGATGGAGAAGTTCTTAGCACTCAAACAGGAAAACCTATCGGTTAATGAATACGTCAACC
The DNA here is from genome assembly GCA_030737875.1 of Allium sativum. NCBI lineage: Eukaryota > Viridiplantae > Streptophyta > Magnoliopsida > Asparagales > Amaryllidaceae > Allium > Allium sativum. Next base: position 16,230,594 of record CM060912.1, read on the forward strand.
AATTCAACTAGCTGGCCAGATTTGGACTGGAGTTAGTAAGCACTCCACATAAAAAGGCTCTCTGATTTGTTAAAGGGTTAAATGAGCCACTGCACAGCCTAGTTATGTCCCATATACCAATGGGTGCGACTTTTGAGAGACTGGTGGACATGGCACTGTTACAGGAGGAAGACAAGGATGGCAAGAAAGGGGCAAAGGTGGAAGAACCTCTAGACAAGAAAGTGGAGGGATCGCAGAATAAGAAGACGGATTCCAAGAAAGGCGGGAAGAATAACAAACCCCGTGACAAGAGGAAGTGTAGATTTTGTGGCATACCTGGACATCTAATTAAAGACTGCAGGAAGAAGAAGAGGATGATGGGCGGTTGCTTTCAGTGCGGCGAGACAGGACATATAGCTAAGGATTGCCCAAAAAGGCAAGGGCAAGGGCAGAGGACTGGATCTACTTCTAGAGGGAAGATTCACACTCTCATTGCACCTGCGCAAGAAAGAGGTAGAAATATTTTTGTTGAGGGTTTAGTTTATCTTTCTGATCACCTGGTTCGTACACTTTTTGATTTTGGCGCATCGCACTCTTTTATATCTACTGCTTTAGTTGAATCTCTGCACCTAGATACCAGTATAGTAGAGGATCCCAGGGTTGTTTCAAATCCAATTGGGGGTTCGGCTTATTTGTCAATGATTTGTTTGGATTTGGAAATTTCTATACTAAGCGTTGGGTTTAGATGTAATGCTTACGATTTGGGTTTCACGGGCTATGGGTTGATTCTGGGCATGAATTGGTTATCCAGTAATGGTGCCATCCTTGATTGTGAAAGGAGAGTGGTTGGACTTATGACTCGCCTCGGTAACACTCTCGAAATCTCTTGTAAACCCATGAATTCTATTATACTTAGCTACCTAGAATCTCTTGATGCGTCTGTTGATAACTTGCAATTTGTTAGAGTAGTCCGTGAATACTCAGATGTCTTTGAAAAGATGAAAGGTTTGCCTCCGAAACAAGAGATAGACTTCTGTATATACCTTGTTGATAATGCAAAACCAGTTGCTTTACTCGTTAGACACATGGCTCCAAGGGAAAGGAAAGAGCTCAGCAAGCAAGTTAAAGATTTGCTTGAAAATGGGTTCATAAGGCGGAGTATTTCTGAATGGGATGCTCCAGTGGTGTTTGCAACCAAAGCGGATGGGTCACTTCGCCTGTGCGTGGACTACAGGGAGCTAAACAAGTTGACCAAGAAGAATAGGCACCCACTTCCTAGAATAGACGACTTGTTCGACCAGCTCGTAGGTGCCTCAGTTTTCTCCCAACTAGATCTAGCCACCGGATTTCATCAGCTAAGAGTGGCTGAGGACGGCCTAGATAAGACTGCGTTCAGGACCCCAGATGGTTTCTTCGAATGGCTTATCATGCCTTTCGGCTTGACAAACGCACGTGCCTACTTCGTGGACTTGATGAGTAGGGTGTTCAGAGAGTTCCTTAATAAATTTGTAGTGGTCTTTGTGGACGACATTTTGATTTTCTCAAAAAGTGAGGAAGAACATGCTTTGCATATAAGGGAAGTTATGAATACTCTTCGTGCACATCAGCTGAAAGCAAAATTCTCCAAATGCCATTTTTGGAGAGAAGAAGTAAGGTTTCTTGGACATGTGGTGTCCGAAGAAGGGATGGCTGTGGATCCCGCAAAAGTAGTTGCGGTGCAAGATTGGAAGATCCCACAGAATGCAACCGAAGTACGAAGTTTTCTCAAGCTAGCAGGCTTTTACAGAAAGTTCATTAAGGACTTTGCGAAGATCTCAGCCCCAATTACTAGGTTGACAAAGAAGAACCTAACTTTTGCTTGGGATTTGGATTGCAATGTTGATTTCCAACAATTGAAAAGGGCTCTAACAACAGCCCCGGTTCTGACATTGCCTGATGGGAGTAAGATGTATACAGTGTACACAGATGCATGCAGTATAGGGTTAGGCGCTGTCTTGATGCAGGAAGACAAGGTAGTTTGTTATGGAGGAAGGCAGTTGAAGGTACATGAGCAAAACTACCCAACTCATGATTTAGAACTAGCTGCCATTGTTTTCGCTCTTAAGTCATGGCGTCATTACCTACTACAAGAAAGGTTTGAACTGTTTACTGACCATAAATCATTAAAGTACCTTTTCTCATAGAAAGATCTTAACTTAAGACAACAAAGGTGGATGGTTTTGTTGCCTCATACGATTTTGAGATTGCTTATACACCTGGCAAGGGCAATGAGGTGGCAGACGCCTTAAGTCGGAAAAAGCTGACCTTAATTCCTCTCTTTGTAGAAAGGCAAAGCTTAGAGTACAAAGCAAACTTTGACTTTAGACCTACTTTGAATTTGTACCTGGTTTGTTAGCATCGCTAGAGGTGCAGCCTACCCTTTTGGACTCAATAGGAACCGCGCAATGTGAAGACCCTCAGCTAGCTGACGTGATGGATAAGCTAATTAGAGGTGAAACTTCTAGTCACCTCAATAGATACTCCATCGATGACAAGGGTTGGTTGAGACGGGATGGAAGACTATGCATCCCACAAGCAAGGGATTTGGTGAAAACAATTCTCGAAGAAGCACACCATTCTAAGTTGACCATACACCCAGTGGGGACAAGATGTATAAAGACATAAAAGGGTTTTCTTTTGGAATGGCATGAAGAAGGATGTAGCTGAGTTTATATCTAAATGCTTGACATTCTAGCAAGTCAAGGTAGAGCAGAAGAAGCTTGGTGGTCTGCTTCATCCTCTAGAGGACCCACAGTGGAAATGGGATAGCATTTCGATGGATTTATTGATGGGTTGCCTAGATCAAGAAGGGGCAACACCAGTATTTGGGTAATAGTGGACAGGCTCACTAAACACGCTCACTTTATACATGTTAAAAGTAGAAGGACTGTCTCATCTTTAGCATCCATTTATCTTAAAGAGGTAGTTCAACTGCATGGAATACCCTCTAACATAGTAAGTGATCGAGACCCTATCTTTATGAGCGAGTTTTGGAAGAGTTTGCAAGAGGCTGTAGGCACACAGCTATGCTTAAGCACGGCCTATCACCCTCAAACCGATGGTCAGACGGAAAGGGTGAACAGAGTATTAGAAGATCTCTTGAAATTGTGCATTCTTGATTTTTGGGGAACATGGGTGGATCATCTTCCTTTGGTGGAGTTCGCCTACAACAATAGCTACCAAGTCACCATAGGCATGGCACCCTTTGAGGCTTTATATGGAAGACCATGCCGATCACCAACTTGTTAGTGGGAGTCTACAGACAAGCTCGTACTTGGGCCTGACATGATCAAAGAAACTTCAGAGAAGGTAGACTTGATACGAAGACGAATGAAGACCACACAAGATTGACAGACGTCCTACGTTGATAAAAGAAGGACCGGCCTTGAGTTTGAGGTTGGAGACAAAGTTTTTCTTAAAGTATCTCCTTTGAAGAATGCCGTTCGCTTTGAGTCCGTAAGAAAATTGGCAACAAGATTTGTAGGGCCATTTCCTATCATTGAGAGGATTGGGAAGATGGCTTATAAAGTAGAGCTACCCGAAAGATTGGCTGGAGTATATAATGTCTTTCATGTCTCTCATCTACGAAAGTGCTTACATGAGTCCGCGGAAGTTGTGGAGCCAAGCATACTAGAGGAAATACAAGTGGAAAGAGAAGCAACGGTGAGAAGAGTTCCAACTCATATCTTAGGTACAAAAGTTAAAAAGCTACGCAATCGTGAGGTCAAGCTAATTAAAGTACAATGGATTGATGCTGAGGAAGACGCGACGTGGGAGACTGAGGACAAGATACGCGCAGCCTACCCTTATCTTTTAGAGGGTACATTCTTGATCTCTTTTTCCATAAGTTTATGCATGCTTGCATCTATCTTTTAAGTATATCTCCTCGGTCCTATTCTTAATCCTTAGGTAGAAAGCAATGGATGTAAACATGTATTTGAAACATGTTATGGTTGATGGTTGCAAGTGGTTGCTAGTGGTTGCTCGTGGATGCATACACACACACTAGGTGCTAGATCAGCTCAGTCATTTTCATATTGCATATGCATATAGGTATTTATATATGGATTGAAACTTGATGGTTTATCATGTGGACGTTGCATTTGCATGAATGATTGTGCACTTATGTAGAATTGCAAAATACGATTAAGAATAATTGCATACATGATGGACTCATAACACCGACATGATTCGCATCAAGGAGGTCAACTAAATCAGTAGACCGCCTGATTTTGCATTAGATAAGGACATATACACACACTATGCATATGATCATGAAAGTATTGGAAATATTTTTAAGGACAATGGATGCCTGTGATTGATGGCTGAGTAGACGGATGTTGGATGTTAGGATACATTCTTCTTAACTTAGAGATTTCGGGGACGAAATCCTTTAAGGAGGGAAGAATGTAACACCCCGTATTTTCTGTGAATATTAAAAGTAACGAATTAAAGAACACTTAATTTTTAGAAGAATAATTAAAGGAAACGGGTTAGGCCATTGCGTTCGTCTCGGAATTCTGCTTAAGACAGAGTCCGAGTTTGCGTGAATCGGACTCCGAATGAAGAAGTTATGGAGTTCAGAAGATTTCAAGTATAAATAGAAATTAAATTAAAAATCAGAAAATAGTTTGAAATTCAAAAATCGGCCAAAACGGTTGAGCAGGAAATTTCCCGCTCAGGGTTGTCGCCCTCCCCCCCCAGGCCGAGTCAACATAGGTGTCGATCCCCCTATATAGGAGTCAACATAGGTGTCGACCTCCCTGTAGGGAGTCGACCCAATGACGAATTTTTATAACCCTGAGCTGATGTGGCCTTCCCGGATTGGCCAATGACTAATTTCTGAGGCATTAGGGCTTATGTGTCGTGCTATGGTTGGCTGGATAATACATCTCTTTGGTTTGAAGGCTCTGATTTCTCCTAGACTAATCTAAAGGCTAGAATTAATCCTAGACTTTTATATAAGCACCCCAAACCTCAACCCTAGACCTTGCAATGAAGCCGTCAGGCTGTCCATCCCTACGTTAGCCTGGCCTCCATCTTCTCCAAATTAGAAATCAAGTTAGAAGCTCCGAACAAAATCCAAACTAGAGAATCAAACATCTACATCAAAGGATAGCTAAACAAATTCAGAAATCAGATCCTAGAATACAAGATCCGTCCTTTTTCTATAAGTTCGGTTATTATTTAGATTTAAATACCTAATAGTAATCATGACTGTAATAATCGGATCTAGAACGATTCCTAGTTCTGATTCATGCTTATCCTTTTGTCAAGTCTGAATTGCCTATGCCTATGAGACTATTGTGATTGATGCAATGACACCTATCATGCCTATGAGACTGTTGTGACTGACATAATAAAACCTATCATGCCTATGAGACTGTTGGATTGGCATAATAAAACCCACCATGCCTATGAGACTGTTAGATTACATAATGGAACCTATCATACCTATGAGATTGTTGTGATTGATATGATGGAACCTATCATGTTGTACATCCTATACCTATAAGACTATTGCAGTTAAAATAATGGGACTTATCGTGTTGTACATAAGAGTTAGTGATTCTCTTAAGTCCAATTCTATCTAATATTTATACCTATGGGGTAAATTGCTTAGCTTGTCTATACGTATTGTTAATGTACAACATTGAAACATGATTCTTGAATTGGGCACACCTATACATGCCTATTTTTCCTTATGTCAATTCTTATGCTCTTTCTTTACTTTTCCCTTTTTACTTGCTTTTGTGAATACTAAGTTCATTCGGAACTTAGATTGAATTTCGTTGTACATGCGATTATAACGCAGGGGAAATTGGGTATAATTTAATTTAGTAAATTTTGGGCATAGCATGTGAATATGGCATAAAACTTGTACTGACTATACTTGGGAAATATTGGCATAAAAAGACATAAACTTTGACATATATGACAAATATGTAAATTGGCTAAAGATGAACATGCCTAACCCGAGGTTAGATTGAGTTGCGGTGTAAGGCTGCCCGGAACCGCCCGGCACATCCAGCGACCGTAACAATATAGATCTAATGTGAAAGGTTAGCGCATTAAGCCCAAAAACCTGAGGTTAGATTGAGTTGTGGTGTAAGACTGACCGGAACCGCCCGCACATCCAACGACCGCAACAATATAGATATAATGTGAGAGGTTGGTGCTTTAATGAATGAATTAAAGCTAAGGAACAGACAGGCTAAGAATGGTACGGTTAAGTTAATTAAGGCAACGCTTAACCAATACAACATGTTAATTAAAAAGACGGGTGGGGTTAGGTAAATTTGAAACACTTAACCATTATAACGTATTGATTAGGAAATCCTAGTAACGGGGACCCATTTCAACAGTAACCCACATAGATGTATCATGGTACCCTGAACTAGGCAGGGTGGGGCACGATTACTGGGCTGATTATAAGCGGTCAAAATAGCGGCGGGTGGTGCAGCAATGTAGGTTCCGGCGGAGTATGGGCGTGCACGTACTCCGGAGTGGATAAAGCCGGCACTGGGCATCAGTAGTATACACTGTGCATCTAGAATTTGTGTCGGGTTGCCACCATAGGAATTGATACACCCTATGGCGGGACCAACACAGGTATCTACAATCAAGCGGGGACGAATGACACAAGTAATAATTGCATGCGAGTAGAAGCCGATCGGGAAAGGTATCACTTTGTTATGAACACATGATGGTAGTTGAAACATTCATTAGTAGGTGTAGAGAAATGGAAATGAGTGAGATAGTATATTCAGTTTATCTTATCTTATTTTATCTTATTACTATAGTATTGTCCTATGTTCAGTTTATTCGTGTCATGATCCTTTTATCTATTTACATGATGAGTAGTCACTGGACTTACCACGCTTATGTCTGACCCATTTTCTTTCACCTTCCTTTCTTCGTTTCCCTCCCCCCCCCCCCCTCCGGTCCATAGAGAGGGAATACTTCATCTTAATGCATATCTTTTTCAGCTTGAAGAGAGTAGATGTACTGCTTGGATTCTCTTTTCTTAGGCTATGGCTGTGGTTACACTTTTATTGGGGATTCATGCTGCTTTATTACTGTTTTATGCTTCTTTATGTATTTGGAGTTTTAAATCAAGACACATGTTTTATTGTAATAAACCATCATCCATCATCCAAAGTGCATTTCACAACTGTATAAGTGTTAAATATAAATAATTAATGCTTACAACAGCCTGTCAACCCATCGATTGACATACAATTAAATATTGGGATTAGTTTATGTCCAACATCATCCCAATACCCGTGTGGGGTTTTCAAGCAACAATCACTGATTATTATTTGTGCGATGTGTAAAATCTATCATCCCAATCCATATTAGTAAAATAAGTGTACATAAACAAATCGTCTGATTTGTAAATGAATATTTATTTTCATTTCGGTGAATATTTTATTTCATTCATTTATACAATAAAAATGATATTTTTATTGTTCTAACACCTTATTCAACACATGAACATTTCTCCATTCAACACATGAATACATTTTATCATTCTACATCACAATCAATTTTCACAACACATCATAATCAAACAAGTCGTCCATGGTTTGTGGACGACGGGTGTGGGGTGCTGCTAAGCACCGTTTGCATCCTAGTATATATTTCTAACTAGAAAATAAATTAAAGTGAGAAGATCTCACCTTTGGGATCTACTCCGCCATTCTTTAACGGAAGATGGTTTTGGATTTGGTTCATTTCCATCGCGTTGTGTTCTTTACCATAATTCCAACGCAATTTGCTTCATACGATTTATAAGTTAAAAATCATATTTTTATAACTCTTCTGTGTATATAAAAATCATATTTTTATTTCACTAACTTCATAATAAAAATACAACTTTTACATCGCCACTTCATATATAAAAATCGTACCTTTGCAACATAAAAATCATATTTTTACACCGAAAATCATATTACAAAAATCTCATTTTTATATCGCTGCATATATAATAAAGATTATATTTTTACAATGACTTCATATTGATAAAGATTATATTTTTATAATGACTTCATATTGATAAAGATTATATTTTTATTCTAAAACCATATACATAAAATTCAATTCTTTTAACAAATAAAAATCAAATCTTTATGTTGTTAAAAATCATTACCTCATATAATGGAAAACCAAAACTTTTTATAACTAAAAATCAAAGCTTTTTCTATTTAAAAATCGCATCTTTATCTATTTAAAAATCAAAACTTTGTCTATTTAAAAAAATCAAAATTTTCTTGGGTTATGAAACATACAAAATTTCACTACTTTATATATTATATATATATATATTAAAACTGATATTTGAATTATTTAAACTAAATAAAATGGAATAAAAAAACTCACAGTGGTTTAATGAAGAGGGAGGAGGAGCATAGTTTTCAGAGGGACTATATTTCCATAGCGACTATTCTGAATTTTCAACTGGACATAACTTTTTATTCCCGCTATGAAATTTTTTTCGGATTCATTGGAAAGATATTTTCAAATAGATTCTAATATTTTTGGTTTCGCTAAAATTCGGTTTATTTTGATTCCCGCACATTCATTTAAAATTTTAAATCGAATTTTCAAACTACCGCGACATTTTCAATTCCTTTTATAATTGAAATAAAAATATTCGCTTTAACTTCGTCGAAAATAAATTTTCCCTAGTTATTATTTAAATAATTCATTTTAAATATTCAAAATTCATTAAAATTGCCAAAATGAAAATTTTAAATTGGTTCTGATTTTCCGGGTTGTTACATCAGAAGATCATCGATATATTCTAATGAACCAAAGTTCCTTAGGATGATCTGAAGATCATCGATATAATCAAATGAACTGAAGTTCTTCAGGATGTTTCGAAGATCATCGATATAATCAATTGAACCGAAGTTCCTCATAGATATAATCAACTGAACCGAAGTTCCCCAGGACGTTCTGAAGATCACCATAGTGAACCAAAGGTTGAAATGATCACAATTGATCAAGTATAGTGTGAAATACGCTAAGTTAATAAATATAAGAGTCAAGCTACATGTCCCCTGACTACTTGCTCTACTCAAATATTTCTAACAAGTTGTATATTCCACTAGAAATATGAAACGATCATCGCTACAATTTTCAATCGAGCGTGTCCAAGAATTAATCATCAAAGCAAACGCAAGGGTTCAGAGTCCTTGTTTTTACTAAGGTGTTTAATTGGATTTTTCATACGAACGAAGAAAAGGTTTGTATAAATATCACTACAACAAAACAGATCTATTCCAACAGGAAATGCCCGTTGTAATAGGGGTATTACAGCGGCCAGCCCGCTCGCTGTATTAGGCCATGTTGTAATATGCCCTCTTTTACAACGGGCAACGAACGTGGTAACAGACGTTGTAATAGACTTTTTACAACAGTCTTATGTTGTTGTTGTATGTTCTTTCAATAGAATAGTAGCCCGTTGTAATATTTTTTGCAAAAGGTATTGACTGTTGTAGTATCTTCCATAACAACAATTAGTGTCCGTTGTAAAATGCTGAAAGTTGCAATGGATTTAAATATTACACATAATATTAATAATATTTACAAGAATTAAATATTTAATTCAAAAATTATATTTAAGCAAATATTTATTCAAATAAATATTTATTACAATTTCAAATAGTACACATAATGTTTTCCCTCTTTTTACACAATCACGTGTACATTTAATTCTTCACTACATTTCACTTGTATAAATTGACTTCTCACTACACACTTATTCACTCATATACACGTACATAGCCACTCACACTCTCACTATAGTTTTAGTCTTTGGCTCCTTGCTTTAGAGTTTATATAAGATATAAATAGTAGAACATACTCCTTAACTAATAATTAACTTGGCATCTGCACCATAAAATAAGAGAACATCCCTGATTACTGAAGATCAGAATATCTACTTTCATCCGGTTTTGTTTGAACTTGCTTGATTCCAGATTCTTGGCTTGATTTTAAAACATAAACCTATGTGTGTACATATATTAAGGCACACAAATTGTACGCCAAAATAAAAACAGAATTAACATTCAATATTTTATTAATAATAAACTCTAGGATTATGTAGTTAACAAACAATTGCTCGGTACTTGCTATTAGGTTGTTACTAATTAGCTTATGTGTTTAAATCCTTCATTCTACCCGATTCAAACATGTGAAAATGAAGAGAGACAAATATTAGAAATTCGAATGGAAAAAATTCTCCCCCAAACCAATATAACATAGTGTTAAAAAAAGAAATAAACTTAAGCACAAAGGGAGACTTTACCTAAATATCCTTCGTGACCATGCTTCAACCCCATCCGCTATTAACATAGGGCCTTCTCCATCAGCATGTCAAAGAAACGTATGTCTCAGAAAAAATGACAAGGTGAAACGTGATGCTAATGGCAAACCACCTTCTGTAGATTCCATTTTGTACATGGCGGCAATTTTGCCCCATTCTTCCTGGTTTACAGTAAACGACATGGCTGTAAATGTTGGGTGGAAAAAGAACCAAGATTAAAAAAATATCATAACGCAGTCTTAGAAAAATATTAGCATGTAATCCAAATTAGAGTACAATACATAGAAAAATATATCTCAAAATCCCATGCATAAAATAAATTATGCTAACAAGATAAAATACTGCATAAAGAGTGAAACGGAGTGGAAGCGGTCTCCAAAAGAAGCAAAACTCTTAAAGAAACAAAAATGGGCCACTCACATGCTGCTTTGTCCACTGTGACATGAAAAAGGATGTAAAAGGAAGGGGTTATACACAAGTCTGGAAAACAAGAATTTTTTTAGCAATGATAATTATGTGCGGCTGATTTTAATTTTATTCCAAGTGATAATAATAAGTATCTATAAATATATGCAAACATCCTTGTCCGACAAAATAGGCCAAACTATTAACTGAACCTCACACAGCATACCTACTATCAAAAATATGCTTAAAGAGAGAGAACATCTTAAAGAAAAATCACTTAATGATTTTTATATACAACTATGTCCATCTGTCCACCATAATGGAAAAATTCTCTTGTTGTAGTGCAACATTATCTGCCTTAGGAACCCCCTTAGTACCGAGACCTAATTTACTTTGTTTCCACTTACTACATTACACTATTGTCCACCAGTGCCATGTTATACTAGAAAATGTGCTTATCTAGATCCTCTGTTAGCATCAGGCTCTCTTAGAAAGTATCTCAGACAGTGTTGCGTGCCCTCAGATATTGAATGCCCTGGCCAGTGCAATGCGAAACAAATTTCACTAATCAACTATATACATGCAAATAAAGTGTCCATACCAATATAAAACTTCGTGAAATACATCACCCTAAATAAGCTCTTAAACAGTTTATCCTTTACATAATTTCTTACTAAATTTTATTATTTAACTTAAGACTTAGACCAAGGTTTAATTTGCATAACTTTTATTTTGAACGGTTGACAACTAATTCCCTTCAGTTGATTACTGGGGTTTTCAGGTTAGGATTCTTTACTTTGTCGCATATCAGCTATTTGTACAGTTGATTTACGTTGTTTAGGATATTAAAATATGGTAGTGACATGATCTTCTGTTTTACTCAACAACATTATTATTATTACAAGATTGCATCATACATCGCCGACGTTGTCCCTAAGATAATATAAACAATGGAAAATCAATCGTATCATCAAACTATACTCCCGATCAAGAGTTAACAAAATTTGTGCAAAAATCACATACATAATCACACACTAATCAATTTACTGACATAATTAACCATCTTTGTAGAATATTTGAGCATATATATGACTGATAGTTAATAGTCCTCATTAGCCATCACAGTATGAATTTTGGCAATTGAAAAGCAAACGTGAATATATAGTGATCAACTATAAAGAGCATTTTCAACAACAGTATTCCATGAGGAAAAAGAATGCTATCATTACTTAAAAAATATTTCACATTTATTACTTGTGTTTACAATGTGAGTTACTACATTGTATTTTAGTACTTCTGTTTCATGCAGTTATATCAAGTTACGGGGAGTCCTTCTGTACGTAACGATGCCCAAGCATAATAAATAATAGGAACAATTTTAAGCGATAGTCTGTGATATACATGGGGATGTTGAAGCTCAACTGTCCTTTTTTGCTTCTCACCACTCTATGCATTGCGCTTACAAATCTATCATTCGTCATCACCTACCCAGTATCCACTACTCAGTTAACCAAACTATAACCAAATGCTGCTATCCATAAAGAACAGATGGCTAAGCATGTATAAGTGGCCAAAACATGTGCATACCTAAGGTAAGTCGCTAATATTAACAGTGATGCTATCCTCTTGGTAACTAACAGGGATCCATTCTCCATCTTTAAGAACCTCAAGTCCCCCAATCTCGTCCTGAAATACAAGAGAAATGCAGCTACCATCTTGATGTGGTACTAGACCCGTATCATTCTCTTTTTCCAAGGAAGCACTAACACTAAAAATCATTAAAATTGGGAAGCATTAGCAGTAAAAATTATCAGAATAGAAACATATCAATGGTGCATATAATTAATTATCAACAGAATATACATACCTTGCAAAGACTCATCTGCAAAACATCAGGTCGAATATCCATACCTTGCAGCATATCAATGGTGCACCAGTGAACATAAGTGCAATTTAAAAAACCACACAATAATTATCAACAAAATTCATCTCCACTACCTTCTCCGATTAAGCCTAGCACCAGCAGATATGTAATGGCGTGTTTTGTTAGCTGTCGAATAATTAATTTATTTAATGATTTATATATCGATTTGGCGATATCGATAACTTAAAGTACAACATTCGAACTTATAATTTATAATTATAATTAAAACGAACCTGAAAACGTCGCGGCAGTTCGCAATTTGGCGATTTGAACTTCAACTGAAGGTATATGATTCATTTTAAATCGGATTTCTGTGAAATAAGAAACGTGTGGAGCTGGTGGAGTATATCTTTCTAGTGGAAGAGAAAAATGGGGATTTCTTCGTGTAGATTTTGAGATATGTCCAAATCAAATATTCAGAAAAACAGCGGTATATTCGTTCGTGGCCATAACGGTTATTTCGAAATAACTAGATATCGTGTGTGAATTTAGACAAGGTTCTTTAGAGACGTAGGGATAATTTAATTTTTAGAATTTTACTGTAATTTTTAATTAATTAAATAAGCAACTTTTTATTTGGAGTATTTTGCACCCTATAATCAACATTTCGGGGTTTCACAATATGAGTTCATCTACCGGTGTTATTACATTTTTGGGATCGGGACACCTCGCTCATCACGAAGGTGTTTTTATTTCTGTTCGTAACAGTATGTAACTATATGAATAAATAAAATAGTATAGCAATATGAAGTGATATATATATAAATACAACTTCTTCGAAAAATCCTAAGGTATTTCCTCATTCTCTATGATCAGAAGAAGGCCACCCCTCTCATGTTTTCAGCCGAAAGTTTTGTGTGATAAAAGGAAGAAAAACGTGGAAGTTTCTTCATCCTCTAAACTCTCCTATATAAAACATTTTTAATCCTCCTGAACCAAAAACTATCGTTCATCTCAAAACATTTGAGCCGCTACCCTTGTCTTCAGGAAAATCAAAATGGAGTGCTTTATAAATTCAAAAAGAAAAATCAAAGTTAAATCCACTAGTTTCCAAACTCATGTGTATAAAATCTCCTTAGTCTCCTCTTGAATCTCGTATGCCTCGTGTTTAACTCGACGATGATTTTCGAACGCTGGTTTCAACCCGCGTGAGAACTAGGGTTCATAATTTTGAGTTTTTGGTGTATCAATAGCCGAATCGAAGTGTGTTTTTGGATTTAGTGAGGGGATTGGCACTTGCGTACAAAGTTTTGAGGTAGGCCGACATCATCTGGAAGTCGCGAGTTGCCTGTATTCGACGAACAGGGTTGAGCGACGGGAACTGCTAGGGGATTTCGAGTGTAAGGTTTTGGGGGTGAGCGGTTGTAGTTTCGAAGAGGGCGATGTTGGTAAGGTCTGTTTTCGAGATGGTGATGGAATGGAGGATCGGTGGGGGTTTGAAGTTTGGGAAATGGCCTTTGGAAACTTCGATTTCCTGTATACGAAATTTGGGAAGAAGCTTCAATAGCGGGTGGGCTTGAGAGAGGGAAATGGGCCGGGGGTTTCATAATGGTGAGGCCCGGATTGGTTAAATCTAAGTTATTTTTAATTCGAATTGTATTCAAACTTGTAAAACACGTATCTATCTCATACGATATCGGTTTTCAGCGAAACAAGATCCGATAGGATCGTGTGGATGGACACTACATCATGGAGCTGACTAGGAGTGAATCCGAGCTCGTTACAATTTATGGCAAAATAAATTGTTCGACTGAATCAATGAACGCAAACCGATATTTATCGGTTAACGCGCAAATGTGAGTAAAACTCACTAACTCTGAACAGTTTATAATTTCATGTTGTATTGTTAGAACTGTTAAAATTGTCTGTTTGACTGTGTGTTGATTGTTTGATTGAACTGCTAGTCAGTTAGTTAAATTTCTATATTGATTCTGTTTAACAGAATATATCATATGGAACTGAAAGTGATGTTATCTATATTGTCTAACATCTGTGATGCAGGGAAACAGGTTGGAGGAATCCGACTGGATTCCTCAACATTTATTTTACCGTTTTTCATATATTGTGATATATGATGTGTTATGAAATCTGTTATTGATTTCATATGTTTGAATGATACCGATCATTGTTATACGACACGTTAAACACCGTAGGTGATACTAGAGTGTAAAAAGGGAATTTTCAATGTTTATATTGAAAATAAATCTTATTTATAAAATCGATAGGACTTTATAAAATGAAAAACATTTATTTATTTAGGAAATAAATAAAGGAACATTTATTTAGATTATAAATAAATGGAATAAAGGAATATTTATTTAGGGAATAAATAAAGGAACACTTGTTCGGAAAATAAATAGAATTATACAAGGATAGATTTAAACACGTGCTTCGCACACGGTATAACACGATATGGATTTAAATGAGATATTAAATAGGAAATCTGTTTTAAACAGATAAATTGAAGTAGATTAATTTATAAATAATGTTTTATAAATTAAATAAATTATTTATCGTTGATAAATGGAATATATATAAGTCGGGACTTATATAGAGAAGTAGAAACGTTATTAAAAGGACATTTATAAAGTGAAGAACCGTTACTAAAAGTAAATCTTTATAAATGGATAAACGTTGTAAAAAGGAAATCTTTTGAAATGAATAAACGTTAATAAAAGGAGTTAATCGAATTTAGTTATTCGAAATGAGTTATTCGAATTAGATATTTGAATAGAGTTAAACACATTAGAGTGATTCGAATTAGTTATTCGAATAGAGTTAAACAAAGTAATTTGTTAGGTTAACCAAAGCAAGTTAGTCGGGTTAATCAAAGTAATTGGTTAAGTTAACCGAAGTAAATTAGTTAAGATAAACTAAGCGGTTAATCGAAGTGAATTAGTTAAGTTAAACTAATTGGTAAATCAAAGTGAATTAGTTGTGTCAAACTAAGTGACTTAGTTAAGTTAAACTAATTGGTAAATCAAAGTGAATTAGTTGCGTCAAACTAAGTGAATTAGTCAAGTTAAACTAATCGGTTAATCAAAGTAAATTAGTTGGGTTAATCAAAGTGAATTAGCTGAGTTAAACTAAGTAAATCGGTTAGAGTTAATCAAAGTGAATTAACTAAGTTAAACTAAGTAGATTAGTTCAGTTAGTCGAGACAAGTAAATCAAGTTAGGTTAAACCATTCGAGTTAACCAGTTAAAGTTTGCCAGTTAGAGATAAACAGTTAGAGTTGACCAGTTAAAGTTTACCAGTTAAAGATAAACAGTTAGAGTTGACCAGTTAAAGTTGACCAGTTAGAGTTGATCAGTTAGAGTTACTCAGTTAGAATTGACCAGTTAGAGTTGACCAGTTAGAGTTATCCAAGTGGAGTTAATCGAGTAGAGTTGCCGAATATCACTTATTCGAAGTAGAGTTATCGAATATAGTATATTCGAGGGAAGAGTAATCGAATATAGTTTATTCGAGTGGAGGAATCAATTGTTATTCATTTGAGAAGAGTTACCGAATATTATTTATACGAAGAGTAGTTATCGAATATTGGTTATTCGAAGTTAGTTAATCCAAAGGAGTTATTCGAAGTTAGTTAATCCAAAGGAGTTATTCGAAGTTAGCTAATCCAAAGGAGTTATTCGAAGTTAGTTAATCCAAAGGAGTTAGTCGAAGAGTTAATCGAATATAGTTATTCGAAAGAAGGTGTTAATCGAATATAGTTATTCGAGTAAAGTTAAAAGAGTTAATCGAATTTAGTTATTCGAAATGAGTTATTCGAATTAGATATTTGAATAGAGTTAAACACATTAGAGTGATTCGAATTACTTATTCAAATAGAGTTAAACACGTAAGAGTTAATTGAATATTAGTGATTCAATTAGAGTTAAATCGAATTTAGTTATTCGAAAGGGGTTAATCAATTTGAGTTAAGTTAATCGATTTGAATTAAGTTGAATCGAAATGGAGTAAATCGATTAGAATTAAGTTAATCGAGTTAGAGTAAATCGAATATTGGTTATTCGAAGGTAAGTTATTCGAATTAGTTATTCGAAGGAGTAAATCAAATGAGTTGATCCAAAGGAGTTAGTCGAATATTAGTTATTCGAATAGAGTTAAAGGAGTTATCGATTTTAGTTTGATCGAAAGGAGTTATCGATTAGTAAATCGAAAGGAGATTTTCGAATATAGCATATTCGAAAGAAAGAGATCGAATATTGTTTGTTCGAAAGAGAGAGATTTCGAATATGAGTTATTCGAAGAGAGATAATCGAATATAGGTTATTCGAAGAAGAGTTAATCAAATAGAGATTACTCGAAAGAGAGTTATACGTCGAATTCGATTATAGCGAATTCGGGAAAGTACTATTTACTTTCCAGGGTTTAAATCAAGACTTAGTTATTGATTTAGAAATTAGGTGTCTGTTAAATTATTCGAGTTAGGAAATAAAATATATAGGGGTAGGAATTATAACGTTATAGTTATAATCAAACACTGTCATATAAGAAGTGGATTCGTAACCAGAATCCGAGAATTTGCATAAACAGATGATTGTAAAAGGTGAGTGATGAGCTTCATCTATTTCACAGTAAAGGACGTTGTTCAATTAAGGTCTGCGAGGTAATTATACCCCAACTTGATTGACTTCAGAATTGACAAAGGAATAGTTGTGGTTCGATAGAAAAGGTTGATTTGAAATATAGTTAAGTAATAAGCGATTAATGGATTAAGCGTAACGATGTTTTATACAACGTTCATTGGAAATCCGTAAATGAGTTTTGGAAACGTTTTCCAAATATAGTCAGATATGTTTTCTAAACATAGAAAATGAAATGTTTCCATGATAAGAATTTAAGAAATAGAGTTAAGCAAATTCAGAAACTAACTGGAGAGGGTAAGTTGAACGGTTTTCTAAGTGACGATCTGATGTTGGTTTCGACCTTCCGGATTGATACTTAGAGAATTGTTCTCATACTAGTTACAGTTAGGGACTGATAGTTGCGAAATAATAGTGATGTGAAATTAAGCTATGGAAATGTTTTCCAATGATTAATAACATATATTTTCTAAATATATGAAATAAGGAAATATGAACATATGATGATTGATCGATCGAATTTCCATTTGGAAATAAGATCGTTGTTTGTACACCGACATGTTTTCATTTGATAGTTGAATCACAGACTATCAAAGTTTCTACCATTTTAATGTTGTTAATATGGAGAGACCGGTTGGATTATTATCCAAAGAACCACTCTGTATTGGCATAAGCGTTGCGAGCAATATCTGCCAAAGATAAATTGAAGACGGAGTAAAGTGCAAGGGCTGTTGTATAAGTCTTAGATAACAGTGACTAAGATGGATATACTGAATAGTGCCTTCGGTTTGTCCAGTCCCAGCACAACGTATATGGAAGAAGGTCTGACAGAGTATATCCAATGGATCGCGTAAGTTGATCTGTTCAAACGTATTCACGTTTGGTGGCGGAGGAATTCGTTTCTCTTAGCTGTATACCCGTGTTATTTTTGGATAAGTCAATTTGTGATTTGGCGGGTATGACGATGTGGCATTCAAAGTGAATGGTGATCAGATGTTCTGAAGATAGACGTAGCTTCTGGCTTCACACCAGGAAGTAACAAAAGTTGGGCTAGGCAGCATGGCTAGTTGGGTCATCCCCAAGCAGGGTGTATTATCACCGATCTAGAGAATATTCATATTTATACTTCTTTTTGATTCTGTATCCTACAACCGTGGTGGCAATATATTCGCGACACTCAAGCTAAATGAGTGAGCGGTCATGTGTGGCCGGGTTGGAAGACGTTCTTGTTGAACCCTGAGTGTATCACCTCTAGAGTACACTATTCATAAGGTGCTCCCATACCTTGTCTGTTGGAATCCATTCTCCGATAAGCGCCCTGCGGTTTATGATTTTATACTATGTATGTAGGACGTGAGATGCAAGAGTTTCTGCTAGATTGATATCTATTTGTACTTAGACATTATTATAATATCACAATGATATTGCTTGTCAAAGTTGTTCAGATACTCATAAGGAAAAACCCGTTCCGTATTCACGGCGTGGTCTTATGACATACCCTATACCTGTTTTAAACTATTTTACTCATACCAGTCCCATGACTGACCCGGAGTTTACTTTGTTGTTTTCCCTAAACTCTTGGGTGCCTAAATTTGTACTGGCAGTCAAGTAGTCGGGATTTACAGATATGCTTGGAGAGCTTGGAGCAGGAGGCTGCAAGATTTTATAGCTATAGTTATTTCCGCTGTGTTGTAAGTGTTGTACTCTGATAAGTGCTATTGTATATATATAACTGTTTACTTCAAAGCTATGTTATATATTATATGTTATTCGTTCCGCTGTGAGATTTGTGTTACTCTGATGATTCTGATGTTCTTCTTCTTCTATTCTATTAGTTCTATCTTTTCTTTCTCACCTTCTAAATTCTTTCACTAACGTCTCGGAATTTCCGACTCTCGAAGAGTCGGAAATTTCCAGCCGTTACAGTTGGTATCAGAGCTTAAGTTAAGCGATTACCTTGGCTCTGTGGCATAACTCGATAGAGAAGGGATGGGATTAGTAATATCCTAGATTGAGTTTGAGTGTATATATATGAGTGCGTAATTGTTATTCAATTTAAAATGGTTTTATATTGTGGAGACTCATTGGTTGAGTGGCTTATGAATTCTGGTCGATCAGTTGATCCACTGTATCGATAAGGGTTACTAAAAACTCGAATACGATGAACCATCATGGTATGTTTTGAAAGAGGGTAAATGAAATAATTTTTCCCAAAATATATTTGTTTATAGAAGAAATATATATCTTGAAATTATTATAGTATATTGTTTGTATTGGTTGTTATTATAATCGAATAAGATTATAAAAGGGTGAAATGGTTATAAATGACCAATCAGAATTCATATGAATGTAATATATGAAATAGTTTGAATTAAATATGAATTTAAATCAGAATTTGGAATTTAAAATAAGGAAATTTTAAGTTCCTGGGAGATTTTGAAAATGTTTTTCAAATTGAAAATGATATAGTATTGAACTCACTTCGATAGCTGGAAAATAGATTATGATGATGAATCTAGACATCATCAGTGTTCATTTTCGAGTTCTAAGTGACGGATTTCTACCAAAGGTTTTGTTTTTGAATTGTTTTGAGAAAACAAGTTGTTTAGAAATTCAAAGGTTTTGAATTGGCATTATGATTTCAAATTGATTTGAAAGAAACCCAGGAACTTAAGTTCTGGAATTAAAATTTAACTGATGAAGTTAAATAAAATGAGATGGTAAAAATAAATTGAAATTTAACTTGAACCGAGTTAAATAAAATTGAATTGGATTAGAGATAATCTAGAATGGAACCAAATTGATAAGTCAATAATTTGGAATTTGATATTGGAGTTTGAATGGAATTCGACTTGGGTATAAGCGAATGATTTGGTTTGAGGATATAAACTGAGTGGAATGACCATGATATATGCAGAAGTGATAACAGATCAAAAGGATATAATGATATGACCGACAAAAAGGTACAAGTTTATATTATATATGAGTTTGGATTTTATGAGCCGAATTGGCAAGCCACTTGGCTGTTTGATTTTATTTTGGGTTGGAGGAGGCCTAGAGAGGCGAGTTGTGGTTTGACGTATTGAGCCGTACAAAGGAGGTTATGGCGAAATTTTTCGAAAATTTCAGGCGTTAGAACATTCTCATGATTTATGAAAATTCAGTTAGCCAAAATGAATTAATAATTTAATTGAAAATTAAATG
The DNA here is from genome assembly GCA_030737875.1 of Allium sativum. NCBI lineage: Eukaryota > Viridiplantae > Streptophyta > Magnoliopsida > Asparagales > Amaryllidaceae > Allium > Allium sativum. Next base: position 16,251,070 of record CM060912.1, read on the forward strand.
GTTCAGTTGAAACTGGAGTTAAGAAGTAAACTAAAAGATATTTGAATCTAGTTAGTAAAGTTGGTAGCATTTTTCTAACTTAGCAATTTCGAGGACGAAATTATTTTAAGGGGGGAAGTCTGTAATGGCGCGTTTTGTTAGCTGTCGAATAATTAATTTATTTAATGATTTATATATCGATTTGGCGATATCGATAACTTAAAGTACAACGTTCGAACTTATAATTTATAATTATAATTAAAACGAACCTGAAAACGTCGCGGCAGTTCGCAATTTGGCGATTTGAACTTCAACTGAAGGTACATGATTCATTTTAAATCGGATTTCTGTGAAATAAGAAACGTGTGGAGCTGGTGGAGTATATCTTTCTAGTGGAAGAGAAAAATGGGGATTTCGTCGTGTAGATTTTGAGATATGTCCAAATCAAATATTCAGAAAAGCAGCGGTATATTCGTTCGTGGCCATAACGGTTATTTCGAAATAACTAGATATCGTGTGTGAATTTAGACAAGGTTCTTTAGAGACGTAGGGATAATTTAATTTTTAGAATTTTACTGTAATTTTTAATTAATTAAATAAGCAACTTTTTATTTGGAGTATTTTGCACCCTATAATCAACATTTCGGGGTTTCACAATATGAGTTCATCTACCGGTGTTATTACATTTTTGGGATCGGGACACCTCACTCGTCACAAAGGTGTTTTTATTTCTGTTCGTAACAGTATGTAACTATATGAATAAATAAAATAGTATAGCAATATGAGGTGATATATATATAAATACAACTTCTTCGAAAAATCCTAAGGTATTTCCTCATTCTCTATGATCAGAAGAAGGCCACCCCTCTCATGTTTTCAGCCGAAAGTTTTGTGTGATAAAAGGAAGAAAAACGTGGAAGTTTCTTCATCCTCTAAACTCTCCTATATAAAACATTTTTAATCCTCCTGAACCAAAAACTATCGTTCATCTCAAAACATTTGAGCCGCCACCCTTGTCTTCAGGAAAATCAAAATGGAGTGCTTTATAAATTCAAAAAGAAAAATCAAAGTTAAATCCACTAGTTTCCAAACTCATGTGTATAAAATCTCCTTAGTCTCCTCTTGAATCTCGTATGCCTCGTGTTTAACTCGACGATGATTTTCGAACGCTGGTTTCAACCCGCGCGAGAACTAGGGTTCATAATTTTGAGTTTTTGGTGTATCAATAGCCGAATCGAAGTGTGTTTTTGGATTTAGTGAGGGGATTGGCACTTGCGTACAAAGTTTTGAGGCAAGCCGACATCATCTGGAAGTCACGAGTTGCCTGTATTCGACGAACAGGGTTGAGCGACGGGAACTGCTAGGGGATTTCGAGTGTAAGGTTTTGGGGGTGAGCGGTTGTAGTTTTCGAAGAGGGCGATGTTGGTAAGGTCTGTTTTCGAGATGGTGATGGAATGGAGGATCGGTGGGGGTTTGAAGTTTGGGAAATGGCCTTTGGAAACTTCGATTTCCTGTATACGAAATTTGGGAAGAAGCTTCAATAGCGGGTGGGCTTGAGAGAGGGAAATGGGCCGGGGGTTTCATAATGGTGAGGCCCGGATTGGTTAAATCTAAGTTATTTTTAATTCGAATTGTATTCAAACTTGTAAAACACGTATCTATCTCATACGATATCGGTTTTCAGCGAAACAAGATCCGATAGGATCGTGTGGATGGACACTACATCATGGAGCTGACTAGGAGTGAATCCGAGCTCGTTACAATTTATGGCAAAATAAATTGTTCGACTGAATCATTGAACGCAAACAGATATTTATCGGTTAACGCGCAAATGTGAGTAAAACTCACTAACTCTGAACAGTTTATAATTTCATGTTGTATTGTTAGAACTGTTAAAATTGTCTGTTTGACTGTGTGTTGATTGTTTGATTGAACTGCTAGTCAGTTAGTTAAATTTCTATATTGATTCTGTTTAACAGAATATATCATATGGAACTGAAAGTGATGTTATCTATATTGTCTAACATCTGTGATGCAGGGAAACAGGTTGGAGGAATCCGACTGGATTCCTCAACATTTATTTTACCGTTTTTCATATATTGTGATATATGATGTGTTATGAAATCTGTTATTGATTTCATATGTTTGAATGATACCGATCATTGTTATACGACACGTTAAACACCGTAGGTGATACTAGAGTGTAAAAAGGGAATTTTCAATGTTTATATTGAAAATAAATCTTATTTATAAAATCGATAGGACTTTATAAAATGAAAAACATTTATTTATTTAGGAAATAAATAAAGGAACATTTATTTAGATTATAAATAAATGGAATAAAGGAATATTTATTTAGGGAATAAATAAAGGAACACTTGTTCGGAAAATAAATAGAATTATACAAGGATAGATTTAAACACGTGCTTCGCACACGGTATAACACGATATGGATTTAAATGAGATATTAAATAGGAAATCTGTTTTAAACAGATAAATTGAAGTAGATTAATTTATAAATAATGTTTTATAAATTAAATAAATTATTTATCGTTGATAAATGGAATATATATAAGTCGGGACTTATATAGAGAAGTAGAAACGTTATTAAAAGGACATTTATAAAGTGAAGAACCGTTACTAAAAGTAAATCTTTATAAATGGATAAATGTTGTAAAAAGTAAATCTTTATCAATGGATAAACGTTGTAAAAAGGAAATCTTTTGAAATGAATAAACGTTAATAAAAGGAGTTAATCGAATTTAGTTATTCGAAATGAGTTATTCGAATTAGATATTTGAATAGAGTTAAACACATTAGAGTGATTCGAATTAGTTTTTCGAATAGAGTTAAACAAAGTAATTTGTTAGGTTAACCAAAGCAAGTTAGTCGGGTTAATCAAAGTAATTGGTTAAGTTAACCGAAGTAAATTAGTTAAGATAAACTAAGCGGTTAATCGAAGTGAATTAGTTAAGTTAAACTAATTGGTAAATCAAAGTGAATTAGTTGCGTCAAACTAAGTGACTTAGTTAAGTTAAACTAATTGGTAAAACTAAGTGAATTAGTTGCGTCAAACTAAGTGAATTAGTCAAGTTAAACTAATTGGTTAATCAAAGTAAATTAGTTGGGTTAATCAAAGTGAATTAGCTGAGTTAAACTAAGTAAATCGGTTAGAGTTAATCAAAGTGAATTAACTAAGTTAAACTAAGTAGATTAGCTCAGTTAGTCGAGACAAGTAAATCAAGTTAGGTTAAACCATTCGAGTTAACCAGTTAAAGTTTACCAGTTAGAGATAAACAGTTAGAGTTGACCAGTTAAAGTTTACCAGTTAAAGATAAACAGTTAGAGTTGACCAGTTAAAGTTGACCAGTTAGAGTTGATCAGTTAGAGTTACTCAGTTAGAATTGACAAGTTAGAGTTGACCAGTTAGAGTTATCCAAGTGGAGTTAATCAAGTAGAGTTGCCGAATATCACTTATTCGAAGTAGAGTTATCGAATATAGTATATTCGAGGGAAGAGTAATCGAATATAGTTTATTCGAGTGGAGGAATCAAATGTTATTCATTTGAGAAGAGTTACCGAATATTATTTATTCGAAGAGTAGTTATCGAATATTGGTTATTCGAAGTTAGTTAATCCAAAGGAGTTATTCGAAGTTAGTTAATCCAAAGGAGTTATTCGAAGTTAGCTAATCCAAAGGAGTTATTCGAAGTTAGTTAATCCAAAGGAGTTAGTCGAAGAGTTAATCGAATATAGTTATTCGAAAGAAGGTGTTAATCGAATATAGTTATTCGAGTAAAGTTAAAAGAGTTAATCGAATTAAGTTATTCGAAATGAGTTATTCGAATTAGATATTTGAATTGAGTTAAACACATTAGAGTGATTCGAATTACTTATTCAAATAGAGTTAAACACGTAAGAGTTAATTGAATATTAGTGATTCAATTAGAGTTAAATCGAATTTAGTTATTCGAAAGGGGTTAATCAATTTGAGTTAAGTTAATCGATTTGAATTTAGTTGAATCGAAATGGAGTAAATCAATTAGAATTAAGTTAATCGAGTTAGAGTAAATCGAATATTGGTTATTCGAAGGTAAGTTATTCGAATTAGTTATTTGAAGGAGTAAATCAAATGAGTTAATCCAAAGGAGTTAGTCGAATATTAGTTATTCGAATAGAGTTAAAGGAGTTATCGATTTTAGTTTGATCGAAAGGAGTTATCGATTAGTAAATCGAAAGGAGATTTTCGAATATAGCATATTCGAAAGAAAGAGATCGAATATTGTTTGTTTGAAAGAGAGAGATTTCGAATATGAGTTATTCGAAGAGAGATAATCGAATATAGGTTATTCGAAGAAGAGTTAATCAAATAGAGATTACTCGAAAGAGAGTTATACGTCGAATTCGATTATAGCGAATTCGGGAAAGTACTATTTACTTTCCAGGGTTTAAATCAAGACTTAGTTATTGATTTAGAAATTAGGTGTCTGTTAAATTATTCGAGTTAGGAAATAAAATATATAGGGGTAGGAATTATAACGTTATAGTTATAATCAAACACTGTCATATAAGAAGTGGATTCGTAACCAGAATCCGAGAATTTGCATAAACAGATGATTGTAAAAGGTGAGTGATGAGCTTCATCTATTTCACAGTAAAGGACGTTGTTCAATTAAGGTCTGCGAGGTAATTATACCCCAACTTGATTGACTTCAGAATTGACAAAGGAATAGTTGTGGTTCGATAGAAAAGGTTGATTTGAAATATAGTTAAGTAATAAGCGATTAATGGATTAAGCGTAACGATGTTTTATACAACGTTCATTGGAAATCCGTAAATGAGTTTTGGAAACGTTTTCCAAATATAGTCAGATATGTTTTCTAAACATAGAAAATGAAATGTTTCCATGATAAGAATTTAAGAAATAGAGTTAAGCAAATTCAGAAACTAACTGGAGAGGGTAAGTTGAACGGTTTTCTAAGTGACGATCTGATGTTGGTTTCGACCTTCCGGATTGATACTTAGAGAATTGTTCTCATACTAGTTACAGTTAGGGACTGATAGTTGCGAAATAATAGTGATGTGAAATTAAGCTATGGAAATGTTTTCCAATGATTAATAACATATATTTTCTAAATATATGAAATAAGGAAATATGAACATATGATGATTGATCGATCGAATTTCCATTTGGAAATAAGATCGTTGTTTGTACACCGACATGTTTTCATTTGATAGTTGAATCACAGACTATCAAAGTTTTTACCATTTTAACGTTGTTAATATGGAGAGACTGGTTGGATTATTATCCAAAGAACCACTCTGTATTGGCATAAGCGTTGCGAGCAATATCTGCCAAAGATAAATTGAAGACGGAGTAAAGTGCAAGGGCTGTTGTATAAGTCTTAGATAACAGTGACTAAGATGGATATACTGAATAGTGCCTTCGGTTTGTCCAGTCCCAGGACAACGTATATGGAAGAAGGTCTGACAGAGTATATCCAATGGATCGCGTAAGTTGATCTGTTCAAACGTATTCACGTTTGGTGGCGGAGGAATTCGTTTCTCTTAGCTGTATACCCGTGTTATTTTTGGATAAGTCAATTTGTGATTTGGCGGGTATGACGATGTGGCATTCAAAGTGAATGGTGATCAGATGTTCTGAAGATAGACGTAGCTTCTGGCTTCACACCAGGAAGTAACAAAAGTTGGGCTAGGCAGCATGGCTAGTTGGGTCATCCCCAAGCAGGGTGTATTATCACCGATCTAGAGAATATTCATATTTATACTTCTTTTTGATTCTGTATCTTCGGATGACGGTTTGATGGCCTACAACCGTGGTGGCAATATATTCGCGACACTCAAGCTAAATGAGTGAGCGGTCATGTGTGGCCGGGTTGCAAGACGTTCTTGTTGAACCCTGAGTGTATCACCTCTAGAGTACACTATTCATAAGGTGCTCCCATACCTTATCTGTTGGAATCCATTCTCCGATAAGCGCCCTGCGGTTTATGATTTTATACTATGTATGTAGGACGTGAGATGCAAGCGTTTCTGCTAGATTGATATCTATTTGTACTTAGACATTATTATAATATCACAATGATATTGCTTGTCAAAGTTGTTCAGATACGCATAAGGAAAAACCCGTTCCGTATTCACGACGTGGTATTATGACATACCCTATACCTGTTTTAAACTATTTTACTCATACCAGTCCCATGACTGACCCGGGGTTTACTTTGTTGTTTTCCCTAAACTCTTGGGTGCCTAAATTTGTACTGGCAGTCAAGTAGTCGGGATTTACAGATATGCTTGGAGAGCTTGGAGCAGGAGGCTGCAAGATTTTATAGCTATAGTTATTTCTGCTGTGTTGTAAGTGTTGTACTCTGATAAGTGCTATTGTATATATATAACTGTTTACTTCAAAGCTATGTTATATATTATATGTTATTCGTTCCGCTGTGAGATTTGTGTTACTCTGATGATTCTGATGTTCTTCTTCTTCTTCTATTCTATTAGTTCTATCTTTTCTTTCTCACCTTCTAAATTCTTTCACTAACGTCTCGGAATTTCCGACTCTCGAGGAGTCGGAAATTTCCAGCCGTTACAAGATATCACAACAATCCTATCATCAGAACGCGAGCAAATATCACAACAATAATATCCACAGTGCTCAGTACGAAGGGTTAAACTCTCATAGGTTGAACTTTAATACGAAGCGGTCGTTCGTATTAGTGTTGAAGAAGGACCGAATAGCACGAAGGACAACGCTGGGGAACTCTAGTTCCATGACTATGTTGGGTAGTCCTCAATGATGCTGCGGACTAGTGGAATGCGGATTCGAACATCAGATTTCAAGAATCTCAATTGAATCGGTTTCCAGAAGAATGGAATACAGAGATAGTGATTTCAATTTGGAATCCTCGCATCACTCCTGTTGGATTATTGTTTCCATCGTGGCTGATAGTTGGGGATTCAATGAAGATGGAGATGACGGCTTAACTAGATTTTGCGATGAGAAATGCATCAAAGCGGGGTATATTTATCGGGTGGGGTAATTTTCTGGGACTACACCACTTAATTGCTTAATTGCATTTGGATCCTCATATCTCAATTTATTTCAAATTTATTTACTATCGTTTATTAATTGTTCTTAATTTGTATAGTTTTATCAATCTCAATTTATTCTAATTTATTAAATATAATTCAATAACTATTACTTATTAAATTCTGGTTTACCAAGTTTATTAACTATCATTTATATAAGTTGATATTTATAATTATTTTTAATAAATTAAACTATCATTTATATAAGTTGATATTTATAATTATTTTTAATAAATTACTATTTATATATTTTTAAGTAAGTATTATTGTTTATTAATTACAAATAATCAATTACCAGTTGTAATAAAATATTAATTATAAATTATTTGATATTAAGCATATATTATTGTGTATTCATTTTTATTATAAATTAATAATGAGTATATTATTATGTATTCGTTTTTGTTATTAATTATTATTATTGTTAGTTATCAGGTATTAATAAATAATAATTATTACAATGGGTATTTCATGATCATTGTAAAATTAGCATCGATTAAAATGACCATTTTATCACACTTGTTAAATTGTCACCTATTACAATGGCGTTATGAACGTTACAACTTACAACGGGCATCTTGTGACCATTGTAAAATTAGCATCTTTTACAATGGTCATTTTTTGTATGCTGTAAAATTGACATATATTGCAACGGGCATGAAAAAACTGTTGTAATAGCACTCTATTACAACAGATAGTTATTGCCTGTTGCAAAAAAGGGTGTTGTATAGGACATCTATTACAATAGTTCTGAATTGACTGTTGTAATAACCATCTATTACAACATGCAGCAAATGCTCGTTGTAAAAGTGACGTTATAATAGGGTATTTTTGTTGTAGTGTATATAATAGTAGATTAAAAAATGATTTGTAAAATAACTTCGTATAATGAAGTAGGATTAGAAACCATTTTAGTAAAAGATTTGGTGTCTACTAATAATATAAAGCCCTTTTATAGTTTGAAAGGGATAATCTCGTAAAATATCGATTATAGTAACAATCGATCTCAAAATTCAAGTTTTAATAATGTAAATTAAATCCATGGAATATTGATTATAAATTCATTTATCATGAACGAATCGAAAGTCCAGAAAAGAAGCTATCGACTAAAAAACAACGATGGGAATCAATCTGAAGTAATTTGTATTGATATAACTCAAAATAATGCAAAGAGAAGGACAATATTGACTTAACATCCAATTCAGCCGGCTTATATATCAAAACAACCGTCTGAATTGGAAGGGCAGAAACTATGCTTCTTCTTTGAAAATTAACCGGTTGTTTGCCCCAAATCAACCGTATAAATTGATATTCAAAAAGTTTATTTAAACCATTCAGCCACCTAATGTAAACTGTGTATTTTTTTGTAAATGATGGCTATAGGTCAGCTGGATGAAAAACATGATTTAGCCAGCTAATTTATTGCCTGGGCATTGGTTGCCTAGGCAATGAAAATCAAAGTCATTTTCAATGAATGGCGGAGGCTTATAACATTATTCAAGTGGGAATGAAGCTTCAACGACTCGCTGAAACAACACAATAACTCCATTATGAATGCATATAAAGATTTACGCTAGAAATCACGTGTTTTAAAGGAAATGTCACTATCTGATGAGTCCGAGCGACTTGTGATGGCTTCACATTCTTAGGGAAGTTATAAGAGCTTGCTACCATGCCGGAACTATGCCTAAAACATCCATAACCAATAATCAAACATTATTTAATTTCCAATACCTAAAATCATGGAAATCAACGACTCTAAGAAATTAACTAAATGCATTCACAACACAAAGTGCCAAGGGCGCACTATCCAAGCATATAAGCTTGAGTCATAGATGTGAGTTCGGAAGAACTCACCTTTGATCTTAAGGAAAGAAATAGAGGCTGCAAACCCATGCAAGATCAACCTCTCTTCAAACAACAATCTAGAAACTTCAATCTATGATCATATAAACAGAATTCCAAGATTTGGGTTTTAGGAAATCTCATAAATAGAAGAGAGTGAAAGATAGGGAAGATGGAGATGGACTTACCCAAGCTTCTCCTTTGATTTTTGCACTTGATTTCTACAGGAAGAGGGATTCCTAAGATCAAACTAGGTTTAGGAATTTTAATTTCCCTTGCCTCTCCCCATTTCTGTTTTCTTTAAGTGTTGGAATGAAGTGAGAAGGAGATGGGGTTGTGGGGTTATAAGGGTGTGGGCTAGGTTTACTAACCCAAGCCCAACCAACGTCCCAAATTTTAAAAACTTTATACAAATCAGTGTTTACAGTTTTTATCGTCGTAAACGACATTTTGAACTCAATGGGAGTGATCTTGAGTCCAAATTCATCCATATGCAAAAAGTGACTTTTCAGACATACACTCGACCAACGATGGTATATTTATATAAAATATTTAAGTATATTATCATCCAATATGCGGGTTGTTATAGATTCCCCTCTTAAAGAAATTACGTCCCCGCAATTACATAAGAAAAAACTCAAAATAAATAACAACCAAGCATCAACAAAATCTATATAGAAATAGATTAACTCAAGAAATTCACTTTTGTTTTTATATTTTGTATATCATTCTTATACTAAAATTCACTTATGAATAATTTCATAGACTTTAACTTTGGGTTATAAATAACTATATAACCTAAGTATATACATGTTTAATGTTCAAATAAAACTCGTGAACATACATAAGAAACTAACTTATTCTAATCATAAGTGGTTTCAACAAATTAGAATTTTCCTTACTTAAATTTTAAATATTCCAAACCTCAATTTCAATAATTATTTAAATTTTAGATTACGAACTATTGCACCGTGATTTTTCTGAAAACTTGGTTTAGACATATCTCAAAATTTACAAGACGAAATCCAAACCTTTTCTTTCATTAGAAAATAATAACCTAGTAGATTTGGATAATTCTTGTTACAAAGAATTCCAACTTGTATTGGGTCATATATACTTAATTGAAGTTAAAATCGAAAAATTACGAAACACTGCTATGCGATGAGCTCATTTTAATTAAATTTAATTAATTTGTTAAACGTTCAACAAATTTATAAATTTTAAATCTATTCTCTTATGTTTTCAACTTAAACTTGTCAAACATTCAAATTCACTTGGATATATCGACTATCCAAAATCGTCGAACTTCCCTATCATGTTCAACTAGAAAATTTTATCCATTAATGTTTTTTTTCAATTTTTTCTTAAAAAGAAAAGGATGTATATGATGGTCATATATATCCCATTCACAAGGATAAGCGATCCCATTGCAGAAATAAAATCATGAAACAAATATTTGGGTTATACCTCCCAAATTGGAAATATTAGCATGTTCTCTAATATTTCAAAAACAACTTCTAAATTATGGAAACATGATAAAGGGTAGAAGTTGACCATAAAACTTGAAAGCCTTGGTTTTCAAATTCACAAGGATATCACCTACAAGGATGAGATCAAATTAATCGAGTTATGACCTCTAAATTTCTGGTTAACAAAATAAACTTGAATATTTTTTAACTCCTGATCATGAGAGCTTGGAGTTCATGAATCGAAATCTGAAGTATGGCTTATTATTTTTCAAAAGAAGATTCGAGATACTTTTTCAAATGAAAACCCGAATCACTCAAATTCTAGAAATCACCTAAAGAGATCTAGAATGATATAAAATGGAAAGACACTCAAACCATAACAAGTATGGACATATAAATCCGTAAACCACAATGTTATTCATGAATGGTTCTCATCAAGGAAAGAGTTTGAACAACCGTGAAATGTAGAAATAGCCAAAAGAATGACGATTCAAACTTGATAATCACCAAATCAGTTAGCTTCAAACTTAGTGAAAGAATAGGCAATTTTGTTCACAACAAAATTGCATATTATCACATGGAACTTTTCATCTTTCGACATGGTGGCTTCACACCGCAATATGTGATCCCTCATCGATGTATATAAAGATATACAACATATGAGACAACTCAGAACACATAAGGTTCCTATGGATGTACATAAAGATATATAACACCCAAGCTCAAAAAAAAAATGACCAAAATCGATGTATATAAAGATATACAAAACATGTGACATCTAGGTAGCTAACCTACAACAGTCCAAGACAAAAATGATCCAAAGGCAACTACAATCCAATGACCAAAACGATCCATAGACGAATTCGGTCCACTGACCACAATGATCAAAAGATCAATACGGTCCAATGACCAAAATGATTCGAAGATCAATACGGTCCAATGACCAAAACGATCCGAAGATCATACAATCCAATGCCAAAACGATCCGAAGATCAATACGGTCCAATGAACAAGACGAAGAAGAACAACATCGATGTATATAAACATATGTGATCCGGGGATTTCATGCAAAATGAAATTAAATTAAATCTCAAATGACTAAGTCAGAAATTAATCGATGAAGTAAATGCATGTATGTGGACCCACTCGTTTTTACCAAGACATTTAATTAAATTCCTTATTCAATCAAAAAGACAAAATTACTTATTCGAAACAAGTAATACTCCAAAGTAAGTGAGAATACTCAATCCTTACCTAAAGAGCTAAAAAGTCCCGATAACAAAATATATGGGTAACGGAAACTCAAGCTAAATGTGGGAGAATTTTCACAAAACATACCTTTGGGAAATTGAAATACTCAGATATATAGCAATCGCCCTATAGCACCTAAGGACATGGTGCCCCAAGTTCCTTTGAAGCAAAGAAGGTGAATGATCGCAATTTCAAAAGAACTCAAATGAGATGATTACAAAAATCATCATTATAAAGAATAGAGAGAAAGGTACCTTAATTGGCACTAGTTTCCTTTTGAAAAAAAGATATCCCAAACTTCATAGTTAAAATTCTAACCATGAAATGTGTAAAGGATATATATGATGGTCATATATATCTCATTCTTACATCGTTATCTTTTTAGAATCCCTAAGGTTAAAGGGTGATGCAAATCACTGGTATTTAATACAAGTGTTGTGTCAAAATTGTCTTATCGAAGTGTTCGGAAACGCCTATCGATATCATTGTGTCCCACCTCCCAATTAGAATTCCTAACATACTCAATGGGAAATTCAACACAATTTAATAAAATATGCCCAAATAAGGTGCAAATTTGTAAATAAATAATCAGAGGTGCAACCACTTATTCATGAATTAAATTTGGAATCATAAATAATTAACCAACTGTTTCATGGTGCTTAGCGGAAATAATTTATTCATTTTTTCCTTGCAAAGATAATCACAAATGATTAGTATTTTGCTTGGCCAAAACTATTTTCTTAACACTTTATAAAATAATTTAGAAATCTTCACAACTAAGTACTAAAGGTTACTTAATCAAAAAAATTGGAAATATTCTGAATTCCTACTTATGAAAGGGACATGACCCTAGGTATGTTTAGGCCAAGATTTCACAAGATGAACTCAAATAATTTTGATTGGTCAAACAAAGGGTCTTGACATAAGATAGTATATGACTGGTCTTAAGTCTCGAGTTAAATCCTAAAAACGATTTTCTAAGAGAGATTTAAGACGATGATCATTGCCATAATATCTTATATTGCTCCGAAATTGGTTCTGATACCAAGTGTAACACCCCGCCTCTATACTCGTGTTAGCCTAGGTCATTACAGGTAACGATGTCAACTAACCCGAAGAATAAGGCTGTTTAGGAGTGACAATCTGTATAATAGCTTTAAATGAGTGTTAAACATGTCGGATAATGTGGTCTTTCTTTTTAAATCTCATGAGAAAATCTGACACATCTAATTCAAGTTCAAACCGACTACACAGTGACAATATATAATTTGAAACTAATATAAAATTCATAACAATATAATTAGAGTCAGACACAAATATTCACATCATTAAGGTGGTAATAGCTATGAATATAACACATAAGTGTCAATACAAAGATAGTGGTCATAGTCGATCCACTATAAAACAAAAGAATAAGTATATGTTCTAGCCAAAAGAATATGTTATATAGAAGTCTCATATACATATAACCCAAAATTACAACAATGATATTGTAGTAACCAAATGTTAAGGGGTGGTCCCTACTAGAAGTCTTGAAGAAGCACTTGAAATACCTCATTTGACTCGAGTATTATTTATAAGAAAATAATTATAAACAGATCAGCCTAGTTGTACTCATCATAATAAACTGAGATAGAATAAGAGATATAAACAGAAAATGGCGTATTAGTAATAACAACAAATGTTCACATGTAAAATGTGAAGGCTTGAAATGTCCATACAACATGTCAAAGAATTCTCAGTGCTATATAAGGATATCTCCTCCTAAATCATAAAACACTCTTAGGATAGATATCGCATATCCAGTCAATACGAAATGATCCGAAAATCCTTAGAATGATTTGAAGATCATCGGTATAATCAAATGACCACAAGTTCCCCAAGATGATCTGAAGATCATCGATATATTCTAATGAACCGCAGTTCCTTAGGATGAACTGAAGATCATCGATATAATCAAATGAACCGAAATTCCTCATGATGATTCGAAGATCATCGATATAATCAATTGAACCAAAGTTCCTCATTGATATAATCACGTGAACCGAAGTTCCCCAGGATGATCTGAAGATCATCAAAGTGAAATGAAGGTCGAAATGATCACATTTGATCAAGTATAGTGTGAATTACGCTAAGCTAGTAAATATAAGAATCAAGCTACATGTCCCATAACCACTTGCTCTACTCAAATATTTATGAACAAGTTGTATACTCCACTAGAAATACGAAATGATCATCGCTACAGTTTTCAATTGAACGAGTCCAAAAATTTATCGTCGAAGCAAACGCAAGGGTTCATAGTCCTTGTTTTTACTAAGGCATACAATTGGATTTATCATACGAACGAATAAAAGGTTTGTATAAATATATAATAGTAGATTTAAAGACAATTTGTAAAATAACTTCATATAATGAAGTAGGATTAGAAACCATTTAAGCAAAAAAATTGGTATCTACTAATAATATAAAACCTTTTTATTGTTCGAAATGGAAAATCCCATTAATTATTGATTGCAGTAATAATTGATCTCAAAATTCACATTTTAATAATGTAAATTAAATCCCTGGAATATTAATTATAAATTTATTTATCACGAGTGGATCCAAAGTCCAGAAAAAAGTCATCAACTCAAAAATAACGATAGGAATCAATCTGGAATAAGTTGGATTAATATAGCTTGAAATATCTCAAAGAGAAGGCCAACATTGATTCAACATCAAATTTAGCCAGCTAGAATATCAAAACTGCTATCTGAATTGGAAGGGACCAAACCAGCCGTCTGAATTGATATTCAGCCGGCTAATTTAAGTCTTTCAGCCGCCTAAAGTACACTATTTTTTTTTTCAATAAAAGATAGCTACAGGTCAGCCGGATGACTAATATGATTTAGCTGGCTGATTTATTGCCTGTGCATAGGTTGCCTAGGTAAATAAAATCAAAGCCATTTTCGCCGAATGGTGAAGGCTTATAACATTATTCAAGTGGGAATGAAGGTTCAACGAGTCGCTGAAATAATACAATAACTCCATATGAATGCACATAAAGATTTGCACTAGAAATTATGGGTCTTAAAGGAAATGTCGCTATCTGATGATTACGAGTGACTTGTGATGTCTTCGCATGCTTAGGGAAGTTATAAGAGTTGCTAGCATGCAAGAAATTCGCCTAAAACATCCATAACATACAATCAAACATAATTTAATTTATAATACCAAAAAGAAAGGAAATCAGTGATTATAAGCAATTAACTAAATGCATTCACAACACAAAGTACCAAGAGTGCACTAGCCAAGCATATAAGCTTAAGTCATAGATGTGAGTTCACAAGAACTCACCTTTGATCTTAAGGAAGGAAGTAGAAGATCCAAAACCGAGCAAGTCAATCTTTCTTCAAACAACACTCTAGAATCTTCAATCTAAGATCATATAAATAGAATTCCTAAGAGTTGGGTTATAGGAAATCTCATAAATAGAAGAGAGAACAAGATGGAGATGGACTTACCCAAGCTTTCCCTTTGATTTTGCACTTGATTTATACAAGAAGAGGGATTACTAAGATCAAACTAGGTTTAGGAATTTTAATTTCTCTTTCCACTCCCCATTTCTATTTTCTTTAAATGTTGGAATGAACTGCGGAGGAAAGGGGGCTGTGGGACTATAAGGGTGTTTTCTAGTTTTACTAACCCAAGCCCAAACCAAAGGCCCAAATTTCACAAACTATAAACATACCAATGTTTACATTTTTCATTGTCGTAAACAGTATTTTGAACTCGATGGGAGTGGTCTCAAGTCCAAATTCATTTGTATGCAAAAAGTGATTTTTCTGACATACACTTGACAAACGATGTTATATTTAAATAAAATATTTAAGTATATTATAATGAAATTTTCGGGTTGTTACAAACTTTCCCCTTAAATAAATTGCACCCTCGCAATTACTTGTGGAAAACTCAAAATAAATAATAACCAAG
The DNA here is from genome assembly GCA_030737875.1 of Allium sativum. Lineage (NCBI taxonomy): Eukaryota > Viridiplantae > Streptophyta > Magnoliopsida > Asparagales > Amaryllidaceae > Allium > Allium sativum. The sequence goes on from CM060912.1 coordinate 16,266,696, forward strand.
CATCAAAAAATCTATATAGAAATAGATTAACTCAAGAAATTCACTTTTGTTTTTATATTTAGTATATCATTCTTATACTAAAATTCACTTATGAATAATTTCATAGATTTTAACTTTGGGTAATAAATTACTATATAACTTAAGTCTATACACGTATAATGTTCAAATAAAACTCGTGAACATACATAAGAAACTAACTTATTTTAATCATCAGTGGTTTCAACAAATTAGAATTTTCCCCACTTAAATTCTAAATATTCCAAACCTAAATTTAATTAATTATATTTATTTTAAATCACAAATCACCACACCTCTATTTTTCTTTCATTAGAAAACTATAACCCTATAGATCCGGATAATTCTTGTTACAAAGAATTCTGACTTATATTGGGTCATATATACTCGATTGAAGTTCAACTCGAAAAATTACGAACTACCGCTACGTGATGAGCTCGTTTTAAATAAATTTAGTTAGTTTGTTTAAAGTTCAATAAGTTTATAAATTTTAAACCTATTCTCTTATGTTTTAAAAATAAACTTATTAAACATTCAAATTCATTTTGAAATATCAACTATCCAAAATCGTCGATCGTTCCCTATCATGTTTTAGCTAGAAAATTTTATCCATTAAAATTTTCTCAAAAATATTCTAGATTAAAAAAATTGAAAAGAAAAGGGTGTATATGACATCATATATATCCGACTCACAAAGATAAGCGACGCCATTGTAAAAATAAGATCATGAAACAAAAATCTGGGTTATACACCCTAAATTTGAAATATTAGGACATGCTCTAATGTTTCAAAAACAACTTCTGAATTATGGAAACACGATAAAGGATAGAATTTGAAAGAATTCCATAAAACTTGAAAGCCTTGGTTTTCAAGTTCATAAGGATATCACCAACAAGGATGAAGTCAAACCAGTCGGGTTATGACCTCGAAAATTTCGGGTTTATTAGGGTTAACAAAATAAACTAGAATAATTTCCAAAATATTCTATAGTAAAAAATATGGATTCCCACATCTTAAAGTGGATAATAATTCTCCATTTCATGATAATGATAATGGACTTGTAATTGATTTTCAATTTTTTTATTGACTAAATGAAACATTCCCTATTCCATTCAACTTCTGTCAAAAGAAATGCTGAGAATATTTATGAGGAATAAAATATTATCTTATGACAGCTAAAATATTTACGGAGGAGGAGTCATATATATTAGTCATTATTTATGGAAATATTATGATTGTTGTATTGTTATTGGGATAATTATTGTTAATGTACCTCTTATGACAGCTAAAACTCGTTCTAACCAACATTTATATGGTTTTTAATTTATTGTACATCTATTTCAGATTATTATATTTTAACCATTCCTCTATGTGAGATTCTGATTTTGGTTTAGTCTACTCCATTTTATCTATTAAAGTATTTCCTTATACGAACCAACAATCCATTTAGAATAGCTCTATATTTTGATGGGCCTTTTCTAGTTCAGAATTTAGGCCCATTTTGGGCGGATTATTATAGTTATAGGATATATTGTAGCTGTTAGTCGGTGTATACTTTGATTGGGTGAGCCTAGAAGTAGTGGTGGAGCTTTATGCATGAGATTAACAGGAAGTAGGTTAGCTATTCAATCTTTGCGTATTTCAGTTCAACCTTTGTTATACTTTTGCTGACATAGCAGACATACTTCTAGATCCGATGGTTTTCAGACACAAATGCAACACTGAAAGCATGCAATGAAACTGCTAAACAAATGAACAAATATTTATGATTCGTAGGCTTTGACGGGAGGGAGGCCTCTTGAAGTGATTAATCTTTGCGTATTTCAGTTCAACCTTTGTTAAACTTTTGCTGACATAGCAGACATACTTCTAGATCTGATGGTTTTCAGACACAAATGCAACACTGAAAGAATGCACTGAAACAAATGAACAAATATTTATGATTCGTAGGCTTTGACGGGAGGGAGGCCTCTTGAAGTGATTCAATGTATTTCGAAATGTGTTTATATGGTCCTACATCTAAGCAAAGTTATGCTTCTCTTTTTAATCAGATAAAAAAAAGGAGAATGCACATGTTAGTTGCTCTAGGGATGGATTGACTCAAGGCAATGACTTTCCTATTCAAACTTTCCATGTCCTTTATCTTAATTAGAACTTTAATATTCCCAATACCAATAACCTTCTTGTAGTTGACTTGAACCAGCGAGAAGGGACAATGAAACCTAAGAACTTCCCTAACGCAACACCAAAAAGCATTTCAACGGATTAAGTTTCATACATATTGCAAAGAATGTTGAACATGTCTGCAAAGTCATCGACATTGTCATTCGATAGTCATGACTTTACAAGAATATCATCCAAGTGTGTTTCCTATATCTTATGGTCTTCTTTCTAAACATGTGGTTAAGTAATGACTGATTATTTACTCCTTCATTTTTCAGTCTGAATGACATAACAACATAACAACACATCCTAAATAAGTGTTAAAATTTGTGTTCTTCTAATTAAGGACGAGCACTATAATTTGACTTTACCTGAAATATGCATACGTAAAAGATAAATTGTAACACATCGCACCCCTTAGCATTCCCTAAAGGGTCATACTAAGGAATACAAAGTGATGTAGGTCAAACAAATCACAAAGACTAGGATGGTGAAACATGAAAACAAAACAGTGGAAATATTTATTTAAAAACAACTTATTGTTCCAAGATAATAATTTATAAAAGATGAGTATTAGTACAAATCATATGTCTTACATAATCTCAGCCCAAATCAGAGTATAAAACAAAACATTCACTACAACAAATATACCATATTACAACGGTGCAAAAACATTGTAAAAAGTTTTTACAACGGTGGAGCCACCGTCGTCTATTAAGAAGTTGTAATAGACTAAAATCTTTTACAACGTTTTTGCACAGTTGCAGCACCGTTGTGAAATGTATATTTTACAACTTTTTTCCACCGTTGTAATAACTTTTATTACAACTGTTATGCACCGTTGTTGTTATAATTTTTACAACTTTTTATAAATATTGTAATATATTATAATTATTATTTTACAATTGTAATATATCCACAAATTATATACATATTACTGATAAAGGAATTCATTTCAGAACATATTATCTTCAAAACTTTAGATATCAAACAAACTTAAAACATGTACCAAAATAATTTATTAATATTTTCAAACTGTCATCATTTTTTTTACATAATACGCTTACAAAACACAATACATACAGTCCAACACTTCAACATGGTACACAAGATCAATGGCATCAATCAAAGATGATTTTTGACTGCCAACAGCTCTCTATTCCAATCATCAAATTCTGGTTTTCTTGCGCACGTTCCAAGCAGGCATTTCGCAGAGTGACAAATTCTCCTGATTTTTGCATTGCCCGATAAACAGGAACTCCTTCAGATTTCAAAATTGATGGTGATAGCTGCGTAACCTGATAATTATGAACAAAAGTATACACCAACAAACAAATCATGCGGTGAATTGCTAATGAACAAGAATATGACTAGTTCTATTTTTGCTCAAAATTGTCTTTCTACTCCTACTTTGCTATTTTAACCAAGCTACCAACAAGTGACAAGTGTTCAAATTGGAGAAATAGAGAAATCATGAAACGTTTGTTTTGCAAAGTGGATTTAGAGAATATAAGTCATATATATTTTGACTGTCCTTATTCTTAGTATATATGGTTTATAGAAAGAAAAAAAACTCAAGCTTAACCAAAGGATTCCCCTTCAAAACATTAGAGAAATTATTCAGTATATCATGCAATATTGCAAACGAAATAAAGAGAATTTCAATAAATTTTGTGTAGTCCTGATTGTTATTATTTATACTATCTGGAATGAAAGAAACAATTGATTGCACAATAACAAAGAAATGGATTGTTTCCATCTCTGGAAGAGTACTGAAACTAAGTGCAATATCATTCTTCTAGAACCCCAAAAGCATTCTAGAAACCTGAGTACTCATAATACTTGTGACGTAGACAATTATGAAGAATGCACTAAAGCATACTTACAAGGGGGTAAGAATCCTCTGGACATCTCCAAAGGTAAAATCAGCCTCGCCAGTCAAAGAAACCGCTCTTGGCCTTGATGGTTGCAGCTAAAAGTAGCATCTCATCATCAGGCTTTCTACTTGGAGGTCTGCTTTTTGACTGTCGTGCCAGAGTTAACCCTATAAACGGAAGAAAGGAAAATATTAGCTTTAATGATAATAATACATTTAAAATAAAAAAAATTGATTTTTCCTTCCCTGATAAGTGCAGTGTCGAAGCGAACAGCTCCAACAGTGTTCCCAATGATAGCTTTAACAGAAAACATGACAATGGAAGAGACGAGCTCAATGTCAATGCCTATCAAACCAGTCGTAGCAGCAAACTGTCCTGCTTCCTTGCTAAGTGGATTGATTCAACTGTCAATGACGGCTTTTGTCAAGGAAGTAAAAAGGTCACAAGTATTTACAAAGATAATGATATTTTTAGTGATAAAACGAACGATAAGTGTGGTTATTTACCTAATACTTGCAGATCTAAACCCAACCCCCTCAACAGAGTTCAAGACATTCACCACCTGATTCATCATAAAGATATATCTCAACTTGATTCCAACGATCAAAGAATCAGAGAGTTTCACCACGAAAGCAAACTTTACGACAAAGTGTATCACATATCTAAGTGGAATTGTGGTGAATCAGCTCAAACCCAAATGAGTTGCTTTTCTCATCAGATTTGCCCATTCTCGGCATCTCTAATGATAATAAAATGAGTTGCTTTGAATATATCGGGTTTGCCCATTTTTGAGCAGAAAGCCATTTTTGGTGTAGTTGACGATGCCGGATGTAACGACCTTATCTTCCGTGTTTAAGAAATAAGGCACATGGATACAATGACATGAACATATGTTTCATGTTTTAAGAATAAAAGCAACAGGGATTTCCAGAGTTTAACAATACATAACTATTTTTTTTAACTACCCACATGTTGATCGGCCTTTCGGACCGCTCATCAAGGCATGACAATATGATAAATTCCAGGATTCTAGCACTCGAAGCGGGTGAGCTAAAGGAGCCTGTTCCGTGGGCTCGCTACACACAATGAAATACGGATTGGAGGAAGCGTGGAAGGGCTGGATCTAACCATTTATTATGCATTCATTTAAGGCCCAAGAAACCAACCTAAAGAATAGCTCATCCCAGATTCTCTTCATTCAAACCGCTTAGGATATTTCAACCGAGCATTTAGGGCGGAATACTAATTCTTTAGCAAAGACCAAATCCACCAGTAGCAACTACTTTCATGGATATGATAACACATATTAGTAACGGCCCATTACTATATCATCTATAAATATTGATATCCTAGTTCAGAAAAGGCATTGAATCATTGTAATCATGATAGCAAATCAATAAAAAAGAGAAATAATATATAAAGTGGACGTAGGCACCATCTTCGCCAAACCACTATAAAAACTCTGTGTGTGATCTCTTTCAATTTCTGTGCATTGTTTATTATTATTAATCTTCATTTATTCTCTATAAATCTCTTCTCTTTGGGGTGTTGAACCAGTTTTTGGTATCAACACCACAAATATAACTTCACCTTAAATACATCTATATCAACCTGAAATCCTATGGTTGAAACACAATCAAGTTACTAATATTCTCAGCAAATCAATATGACCATATTATGCACCATGAAATGCATAAATCAAGTTGGGTTACTAAGACCAGATGGCATGCATAACTATAAAACCAGTAGTGTAAGAGAACAGTAGCAAGGAAGCAACTTTACATAATCAACATGACAAACAAACATATACAGGACCAAGCCGACATACTAGTAGGGTGAAATAAGTCACAATGGGTCGGTACAGTGAATTGAGCCTAACGCAAGTTTGAACCCGAAAATTAAGACTGTCAGGCTTAACCATTTCCTAGTTTTAGACTGAGATTAAATTACTTAAAACCAGAAATCAATCGTGATCTGACACTCACCTGCAGCAGTGGCGAAGGTGCAGGCAGGGGCTCGAGATGCTCGATTTGGATCTGAGGTCCGGAAAGGCGGCGGCTGCAGTTTCCAGTGGCGCGTGCCACTACTGTTCTGCCCATACGATTCCTTCTCGTGTGTTCTGGGTTTCTAGCGAGATGCAGCGACGGTCGATCAAGACGCGGTGGCTCAAGGGAGGCAAAGGCGACGTCTAGTTACGGTAAAGGGCTTTGAGGGGAGTCGCAAGCCAGTGGGAAGTAGCAGGAAGCGTCGGATCTGATGGTCATAGGAGTGGGATGGATTAGCGATGAGGCAACGGACGGATTCAGGCAAGGTGGTGGCTCACTGCGACATGAACGGCGGAGGAGAAGAGACCGATTTGGATGGCTGATCGAGGGTAGTGCGATGGCCATTAATTTTTGGGTAGATGCGGATTTGATTTGGGTAAATGGAAATTTGGGGTAAAACGATTTGAGTAGAAAATGATTTTGGGGAAGGAGGTATTTTGATCGGCTTGTAAAAATAGAATGAACGGGGCAAAGAAAGAAGAGGGACACGGTGCGAATTAATTTGGAATTATTTGGAGGGTTCCGCTACAGAAGGGTCTAGAAATATAAGATGTGAATTCCCTTCAGCCAAATTTTCAGTTTTTCCACCTTTGTTTCATCGTTTTGCATTGTTGTGACCCCCAGTTTTCCACAGGTCACCATTAAAATTTCAACAAAATTTAAAGAATTAAAAATTATAAGTTAGAATTAATAAGTTAAATATTATATTAAATATAATATGAATTCAACACTCAATAGAACACGTTGGTTAAGTCACCTAAATATTCATTTCGATTTTAAGGTTCAATTACCATAAGAAAAAAAGAGAAAAACTAATTAGTTTTTCGAAATTTTGGATATTTTATAAAAGTACTAGTTCATTGATTTTTTTTTAAATTACTTCGTGAAAAATTCAATATTTTATAAGTTTAGTCCAGAAAAATTTAAACTTTTTTTGAAATATTAAATAACAATAATAAGTATTACTTTTTAATTATTAAAGATTTCTTATTAATGTTCGTTATTATAAATTAATTATTAAATATAATCTTAGTTATTAATCTCTTCTTCTTAATTATTAATCTCTACTTCTTAATTATTAATAGCAACCATTGATTATTCATGATTAGCATTAATTATTATATTTTAATTATTAACTATGTAATAGTAATTATGTGATATTAACTATATTTTTTAATTATTCTTCTTAGTTGATAAGTATAAAATATTATGGATTGATTATTAATTATTACTTCCTAATTGATTATTAATAGTAATTATTAGTTATTAATTATAAATAATCAATATAAATGTATTAAATATTAATTATTAGTTGTTAATTATATTAAAATATAGTCATATATTACAACAGTCAAAAAATAAAAGTTGTGATAGGCTTTTATTACAACTGTCAAAATAACACAGTAGTTAAAAATAAGTTTATTACAACTTTTCTGGAAAAAGTTGTAAAAAAACATTTATTACAACGGTGCTTTTACCACCGTTGTAAAATCAAAGTTGTAATATTGGGATTTTGTTGTAGTGATTTTCCCTTATAAGTACAAATCCAAAACCTGAAAAATAAGATGTCATAAAATAGAATCAAGTACATCAAAAAGAACGAAAACCAGATCTTAGAAATTAGTTTTCCCAAACTGCTAGTATCAATCGACCTCTGCCCTATTATAACGACTCGATAATTTTTAGATTGCAAAGTTAATTAAAATTTGCATATGAATGAATGTTTGTGATCATGATTTGAACTTGAAACTTAAATTTTATTATATATTGAAGTTATGAACTTATGACGCGTATATTTGGATTTGAATTGAAAGCTACAACGATTAATTGTATTCATAAATTATTTATTTTAGTAGACATGATATTAATAAGTTATAAAACAATAATTCTTAAAAATCGAATACGTTGCTTATTACTAATCTAGAAATTTATATACAATGATAATATCTAAGTGTGCTTGGTTCGTTTAGATCGTTTTATACAGTTGAATTACCGTAGCGGTAACCAATATGTTGCTAATAACTTTAAAATCTTAGAAGGAAAATTAAATTGTGAAATTTAATAAATGAAGTGCGTCTACCTAGACATAGTAAGAGAATTAATTTCATAGAAAAATAAGCATGTTTGTTCTGTTTGCTGTAAGTTAATTTAATATTCGAGTAAATCACCAAGAATTAAAATAGTGTCGGCATTTAGGCAAATCTTAAATAAAAATACTGGGCTGTATTCTTGAAATAACGGTATATTTCGTTCGTGAAATTTTAATGTTTGTGGTTTCGAATCTTAAATTTAAAGCCAGAACAGTGTAGCGCAGACAATGTCTACTACGTATTACTTCGCGTTTTTGAGAATTTATATTCGGATTTTCTCAATATTGTGCCTTGAAATAGAAGATAAGGAAGGAACTTTCATAACCAAAAGAAAATAAATTCCAACACTTGTTAAAGAGAGCTGCCTTGGTCTAACACACGTTCAAGCTTTGTCAGAAAATACCACGTGTCCTTTATGTCTTCCACTTCACTCCTCTCTTCACCGTTTACTTTAATTAAAGAAAAAAACGATCTTCATTCCTCCATCTTCCTCAAATCGGAAAATGAAATCCAGTCTTCATCTCAATTCCAAATCGCGCAAGCTCCTCCTTTAATTGAGTCCACACCTCATCCAAACCATCTGACGCCGACCAAAAGCACGCCGACCACCAGCGATATCCGGCTATCTCGGAAGCCTTTTCCCCTCTTTATTTCAACTGGAGTCGAACGAGAATAAAGGAACGATGTTGAAGCCATCGGAGATTTTGCGTCCCCTGGCTCTGCTCGCCGTCGAAGTCGATCCCCGACTGTGAGGGCTCATGCAAACATCCGAGCCTCCACGAAGCTCTCGATCATACAACCCTCATGCGATGTTGCTGCAACTACAAAACCAAAGCTACTAACGCTCACCGACCTCAAACTAAGCCCTAAAGATTGCCTCAAACCCTACTGTAGTTATGTGATAGCCGAGTTCCCGATCCACGTCAGTTGCATTGAAAGCTCCACCTGCCCATGTTCGTTGATCCCCTTAACCCTTCAATCTCTCAGAAGCACGCTTGGTGTTTGGATAAATGCCTGAAAGGCAAGTTGAGCATGGTAGGACAGATTTGGACTGCAGGCTCTGATAGGATTTGTTGCCCATTTGGTTGGTCTGTCGAAACCGAGGCTAAAGCCTAGGTATATCTCTTTATAAAAAAACCTCATTTATTTAATAATTAAATTATTTTAAATAGAATATAAACCATAATACGATGAAATTGATTTTGTATTCGTTGAAATTCTGGTTAGGGATCATAATAGTGAAGATCGAGCTTGGAATCTTATTCGTACAGTTTCAATATTGCATTTGTGTACACATATATCTATATATGTGTATATAAATGTATTGGAAGTGTATTCATCGTTTGGCTATCAAGCTTCATTCATAAACTTCTGCTTCAGTTTTGCACTAGTTTCCTTGCCTCGAAAGGTTAGTTTTCTCACTCACAGACTAACTAATTATTAAGTGAATTAAATATCTGAGATGTTGAATGGAATGTTAGGTTGTTCTAGAAATTGTTTGCTTCGTGATTGTGCACATATGACACACACCGTAATCTTATATGACACAATTTGTATGTGAATGTGTGATATTCTATATTTTATTCTCACCATGCAAGTTCCCTTTATATTAGAAAACCATTGCGGTTGAAATGATAAATACCCGAAGAACTGTATATTCGAATCGATTGGGATGTGGATTGAAATGATACATACTCGGGATTCGAATATTTTAAAGAACGGATTGAAATGATAAATATTTGTATCACTTGACCATAGGGTAGAAAATTATATATGGACACCATGTCAATAAAATGAGAATATTTTTAAATATTTATCGATTTATAAGTAGAAATTTTTGATGAATTTCTATAACATAAAGAAAAGTTTAAAAGTAAGTTTCTCCAAATATTTTCTTATAAATTTCATGAAACCCAATTTGTATTAAAATTAGTTTTAAAGGTGATTTTTTTTTCAAGTTAATACTTAAGTTGAATTTATTTAAATAAAGTCTTTATCACTTTATGTTTATCTAACAAGTTTAATGATTTGATTTAAGGGATATGCAAGACTTGATAAATGCTTCCCAAAATCTTATTTTGACACATGATTTGACAATGAATTTTCACCGTGCAAACGTAAGATGGATTTTGTCAAAATAAAAAAGTGTTAAATCAAAGCATATGAAAGAATATGATTATTTAAATCATGGTGAATACAGGTTGGTTAACAAGTTAGAATTTAAATAGATCATGTGTGTTTAACAATTAATGTGAAAATGTTTGGGAATTTATTTATAAAATGGATATGTGAAACCCAAAGTAAACATTGGTTTGAAGATCGTTTTAACCATGAAGTGTTCAATTTGAACCAAATAAATGGGGATTTGTTTAAGGTTGAAATTTTGATGGGAAAAGAAATTCTGAGACATGGATTTGGATTTGGACTGGATCAATATTATTTCAATTTCATAGAAGTAAATTTTCCTCATTACTTGATTTTATAAATATTTTCTCTAAAATGGTTTGATTACTTTAACTATATGAATTTTATAATATTTTTCCAACTGTATATTTATACAATATTTTCAATTTAATATACATATATTTTTCCAATCATATATATTTATACATTACTCTCAAATTTATATACATATACTTTTCCAACTCTATATATGTTCATACATTATTTTCAATATACTGTTTTCAATCTTAACCTTTCTAAAGGTGTTTTATAAATATAAATCTATGTCTGATCCAGTCCATTTAGTCCAAAGGGTGAAAGAAAGGATTTTAAGTAATATTAATATGTCATGGAATTTTAAACTTAAACCCAATTGTTGACTAAGTAATGGCGAATTTTGGTTTTATAATCTTAAATCAAACCAATGATAAATGATTTTGAGAAATCGATTTTGGGGCAATACTTGAGACAACTCGATTTGCGATATGATTTCAAATATAATGGCCACGGTGTGAAAGATGTAAGCGTCGGTTGTTAAAGAGACCGGAGTCGGTAACTGGCATATTCTCTATCAGTGTTAATACCACTTTAACAATTGTGTACGTGATGGAATATCGGAACGACTACAAGATGGCTTGGAAGCGATTACTGGATTGAAGAATGCGAACGATAACGAAATGGCCTTGACCTTCGGGTCATAATTGAAATGACTAAAACAGAAGCTATACCGTGACTAATTGAGGTAGCACCTTTGATCGGACGCACTTCTTCGATACCATTTCTATGTTGATGATTTAGGCGCCCTTTTGACTTTGGGAGTGTGTTCCGAGGTGGGCGGTAGTGGCTGCTATGCGTTACCACCGGTCCGGGAGTGCAACAGGTAGAATCCTACCCTGGGTATTGCCTCGAGTGCCTTGTCATATTTATCCCATACGAGCCCCATACGATTTTGATTTAGTGTTGCTTTCTATGGAGTGCCCTCTGATAACACCAGTGCGTTGAATTTACGGTACTGTATAGATTATGATGCCTATAAACGCCGTAAGGGTAATATGGTAATCCTGCTTACGCTATTTTCAGTATATTTACTTTACTGAATAGACATTACAATAATAGCGTACTATTTTACATTTATTATTTCCACGGTTCCTTAGAGGACGAGAATCCCAAACATCCTTTAAGTTATTGTACATTTCAGTGGACACTTCATTTGAGTTAATTCACTTATATGAGACTATTAGTCCTGACTCGTGTATTTTGTCTATTTTATTCTTTACAAAATGCCCGAGTCGGACCGAGGATTTCAGCTTGTAGATATCTGTTAGAGCTTGAGATTTGTTGGAGATCCAGCCGTCCATCTACCATGTCATACTCGATGGTGCCCATCTCTGCTTATAACAAATACTTGTATGATTTTATGATTATTCTTCCGTTGTATCTATACTTATTTCCGTACCCTGATATTATGTAAATTTAAAGATGTTGTATAAATTTTACTTCCGCTGTGAGATACTCTGTGTTCTGTGTGTTTGTGATTCCATGATGATTTGTATTTCAACTTCATAAGCAATAACAAACTGTCATTTTGGATGGTTCGAGTTGGTTTAATAACCGACTTGAGGCGATAAAAAAGCCAGTTCGTTACAGTTGGTATCAGAGCTTTAGTTAAACAAAGCTTAGCTTATGTAGTTGAAACACTCATTAGAGATGGAGTAGAAATACTTTAGAATGAGTGAAATCGTCTTGGGAATCATACCCATGAGAGCGTATTTTGAAAATAATAATATTTAAAGGATTTTAAAGGATTTTGAAAAGGATTTTCTATATATGAAAACAATTTGAAAGTTTAGCCTTGTTTTATAAATATATCCTTGTTTTAATCTCGTTCCTTTGAACTCGTCTTTGCTGGATCCTCCTTAAGTTGGGATTTTTCCCGAATCTAAGTCTCGTTTGCTTTGCCCCATCGTAGAACTTAGATTGGTCGTGTTTAGACCCGAATCTTCCTTGATTCATTTTACCTGCCCTGGATGAATCCATCTGGTCGTCCGGTTGGTCCACTCGTTCGTTCGGCTCCCATCTTATGTTTCAACCTAAATCAAATCGAAATAAATAAGGTACAAGAAAATAAAACTTGGATAATGCCTAAATATTAAATGCTTGATTGTATCAAATAAATTAAATCCAATAGAAATAAGTTATATATATATATATATATATATATATATATGAATTCTAATCCTATGTTAAGGAAAATTTCATATGGGTGAACTCATGAACTATTAAAGTTATGTACATGTAGATAGAACTTGAAAAAAAACACAGTAAAATGTTGGAAAATAAATAATTTGGTTCTACTGTAATTCCGGATGAAACATCGATAAATACCAAGACCATTTGATAATGGTTCGGATGAAGTTAAATGAAATATTCCCGTAAATTAAAGTGAACTTAACGAAATTATCATACACTACATGGTGAAATGAACTTTGAATCCAAAAATTTGATAGAATGATGAAATAAAACCCAAAATAAAGCAAGTAAATATAGCTTGGATGAAATTTAATGAAGGGATTATTATGAATAAGTTAATGGGATTGTCAACTAGACTAAAACAAGTTTGATGTGAAAAATTTGAATGAAATTTTGATGAAGCAATGATGTGAAAGAAGTAATAAATTGTTAAAATAAAATGAGTGAGTCTTGGGTATTCAATTCGTCATTAAAATTTGGATTATCAAGTGCATAAATATTTTAGGACATACGCCTAGCTAACGTATGTATTAAATTCTTCGCATACTAGATAAATATAGATTTGCACTGGAGTCGCTTGAAAATAAATCTGGTGATTATTGCAATATCATCAATGTTTATTTTTAAGTTTCAAAAGTGAGGAAGATGTATAATGCCAAATTGAGACGGCGAATAAATACTTAGACCTTATTTTGTTAATATTTACGGGAGAGAAAGAATGAAAATTCAATTTTTTTTTTTAAAGAAAATATCCAAAAAGTATTTATGGAACTATAAAATTTTCTCTATGTGTGTAAAGAAGGGAAGAAAAGAATCAAATCAAACTAGGGTTAGTGCGAAATTATATATACCCTAAATTGGATAAGTAAAATAGAAACTAACTTAAAAGTTTGAATTTACTTAAGTGGAAACTTGAAAATATCATTTCATATCTCAGATTTTGGTTACCATGTATTCAAAACTCGCAAATAAAATTGTGAATCCACAATGAATGTGGAGAATAATAACATATTCCAGACAAGATAATAAAAATAAAAGTTCATAAGTATAGTGGACATAAATTCCATTCTAGACTTAAGGAGTAAATCATAAATTAATGTTAACTTGACAAAGTATTAAAGCGCAAGTTTTAAAGAGCATAAATTGAAAGTAAAATTCATTTATGTTCATTTGAAAACAATTCAAATTGTTTTGAAGGAAAATATTTAACTTAAGGAATTTATATTATCAGTAAGTCAAACCTACGATAGCTAAAAAGATAATTAGATGGAGCTAACAAATTTTAGTTGAATTGGGTATGCAAATTAGCATAGTGGTATGTTTTTCAGACTCTTTAAGAAAAGAAAAAAAAGGAAAAGAAAAACAAAGTGTTGCGAAGAAGCATGGTAAAATCTAACCCTTCCCATAAATGTTTGCAGAGAAGGTGCAAATGATCCTCAGGAAATAAATAATATGAGTGCTGTTTCATATAGTAAAATATTATAGTTACTTCAATGGTAATATAATGTACTAAGATGTAAATTTTAGTTTCATGAAACGATGGTAAAAAAATCAAAGCATAAGCTGAAGAGGTATGCAGAACAAAATTGGCTTAACTAATGGAATTCTGGTATAAATCATGTATCTTCAAACGCCAGAGTTTACATTGTTGATTTATTGTAGAACAGTAATAGCTATTTTGGCATTCATGAATAATAGTATGTATAATCTTTTCCTTAAAACTAGTTGAAACCAGTTAATTACCTTCCAAATACTTTAGGCAATCTTAACATTCAGTTAACTATATGTAACACTAAGTACAAGATAACTGAACACAATGCTAACCTTCGGAAGCTGCTGTCGTTATCATTATATCCTCCACCACAGTAAGGGCTGCTGTAAATGTAAATCAGAACTGGAAAAAAAAATGAACTGAAAAAAAACTTCAGAACTGAAAAAAAAAAGAGAAAAAAAAACTGCAAAACTGCAAATCTATAAAGGAAAATTCGACAATCGAATGGGAAGTTAACGAAGGGACAAAAACAGTGCATGAAGGGTTCCTGAATGTAAGATAACAAACATTAGTTGGGCTTACACTTAACTTTGGTAAAAGAAAAATGTCCATCTACTCATTTATACTTAAAGATTTGATCGAATCTTAAGTATGAAAAAAAACCACACAAAATGAGTATTGACATGAATGGAAACGGAACATATGTTGCATAGTAAAAGGATTATGTACATCGTTAGTGCATTCCTATATTCATCAAACGCTACTCTCATTTCATGTCATATTGTTATGTTATATAATTCTTATTGTTATGCATATTTGTTTTTACTCTATTCTCATATATTTTGAGTGTCTTAGTAGGTTGCGATGACGCGCTTTGCCTATGGAAGCCCGCTTTTGCGCAATATGCAAATTAAAAATAGGTAAACATGCTTTAAATGGCTAAATAAGGTACGTATCCCGGTTTACATATCGCTTTTTGTAATGACCCGGATTTTGAGCGACTTTGGTTATCGACATAAACACGATGTCGATAACCAATCATCGAAAAATCCTGGTAATTAGTGAAAGAAATTAGAGGGTGAGGATAGATAAGATAGAAACATAGAATAGAAGAAGAAGAACACAACATCAGAGTAACACGAACCTCACAGCGGAACGAATAACATATAATATATATAACATAACTTGAAATATACATCTGTACTTGAATATACATCATTATCAAAGTACAACACTTACAACACAGCGGAAATAACTATAGCTATATGATCCTGAAGCCTCCTCCTCCAAGCTCTTCTAGTATATCTGTAAATCCCGACTACTTGACTGCCCATACAAATTTAGGCACCCAAGAGTTTTAGGGAAACAAACAAATAAACTCCGGGTCAGTCATGGGACTGGTATGAGTAAAACAGTTTAAAACAGTTTGAACAAGTAAACGATATCTCATAAGACCACGCCGTATAACGGAACGGGTTTTTCCCTTATGAGAACACAAAATATCTTTATATCAAAAACCTTTTGATATTATAATAATGTCTATCAATCACAATATAATAATCATCTAGCAGAAACGCCTTCATCTCACGTTCTACATATATAGTATACAATCAAAACCGCAAGCACGTATTGGGTAATGGATTTCCAATTATGAAAAGGTATGGAACCACCTTTCGCTAGTGAACCTCTAGAAAGGAATACACTGGGTTCAACAAGAACATCTTGCAACCCGGCCACACATGACCGACCACTCATTTCGCTTGAGTGTATCGAATGTATATCACCAACGGTTGGGATCAGCAACCGTTTCCTGAATGGGACATCATCAATAATAGATTTTTAGAAGTAAATGAAACTCTAGATCAGGTGATTATACACCCAACTTCAGTGCGACCGACTTAGCCATGCTGCCTGCCCGATTTCTGTCATTTACCAGATGTGAGGCTAGAAGCTACGCTTTATCATCACACCAGATTCACTTTGAATGTCACATCGTCAAATGCATCAAATCACCGATTGTCGTCCTCAACCATACATTATGTGTTAGCTAAAAGAAGTTTCCTTCTCCGCTTCCACTCTTGGTACGGTTGGAGAAATCAATATACGTGATCGTCTGGAAATACTCTATCAGACATCCATCCATACAAGTCATCCAGGAATAGGATGAACCGAAGGCACTATTCTGTAAACAGGATAGCCCTTGCATAACTCCGTCTTCAATTTCCTTTGGCATATATGATTCGCAACGCTTATGCCAATACAGAGTGGTTCTTTGGATAATAATCCAACCGGTCTCCCAATATTAACAATGTTAAAATGGTCAAAACTTCGATAGTTTGTGATTTAACTATCGAAGAAAACAGGTGTGCAAACAACGATATTATTTCCAAATGGAAATTTATATCGATCAAACATCATTCAACATTTATCTCTTTATTTCATTAATTTACTTATCTCCTGTTTCCCTATATTCAATATTTCTTATTTTCTAAATTTGGAAAATATACGTTATTAACAATGGAAAACATTTCCATTTCTTGTTTTCTTTATTAGAAAACATTTCTGGTTTCTTATTTGGAAAACATTTCCGAAGCTTCTTCATTGGACTTAGACAGATGTTTAAACAAACCATCGCTATGCCAACTTAAACCATTTCCTTTACTGGCGAACCTTAACTATTCCTTAGTTAAAAACGAAGCCAATCAAGTTGGGGTAGAACTACCTCTCAGACCTTAACTGAACAACATTTCTAACTTTGGAATAGGCAAAGTTCACTTTATATCCCTTTTACTACCTTCCTTACTTAACCCTCCTTCGAATGGCTATATTCGATTGACTCTTTTCACTTCACTCTATTCGATTAACCCTTATCAATTAACTCTATTGGACTAACACTATTGGATTAACTCTATTTGACTAACGCTATTGATTTACTCATTTCACTTAACTCCTTTCGAATAAAATATATTCGATAACTCCTTTTACTTTCTTCGAATAAACTATATTCGATTAACTCATTTGCTTCTATTCGAATAAACTATATTCGATTAACTCCTTTGCTTCTATTCGAATAAACTATATTCGATTAACTCCTTTGCTTCTATTCAATTAACTCCTTTGCTTCTATTCTAATAGATTTAACTCTAACATTGATTAACTCCTTTTACTTTAACTCTAATCGATTAAACTAACATTGATTAACTCCTTTTTCTTTAACTCTAATCGATTAAACTAACATCGATTAACTCCTTTTGATTAAACTAACATCGATTAACTCCCTTTACTCGATTAAACTATTCATTTATAAAGATTTACTTTTAGTAACGGTTCTTCACTTTACAAATGATTTCCTTTTATTCTAACTTATCCTTTTGATTTTATAAATGTTTCTTTTATAAAAATCCTTTCCCTTTTCTATATAAAATCCATCGATTTTATATAAATAATTCATTTCCAAAATACACTTTGAAAAATCCCATTTTCCATATCCAGTATTTCTTATGGTATTTAACATACCATATAACAACGATAAATATCATCCAACACACATAATCAACAACAGATTATATATATCACATCATATATCACAATATATGAATCACAGTAAAATAAATGTTGAGGAATCCAGTTGGATTCCTCCAACCTATTTCCCTGCATCACAGATGTTAAACAATATTGATAACATCGCTTTCAGTTCCATATGATATATTCTGTTGAACAGAATCAATTTAGAAATTCAACTAACTGACTAGCAGTTCAATCAAACAGTCAACACACAGTCAATCAGCCAATATCTAACAGTTCTAATAATACAACATGAAATTATAAACTGTTGAGAGTTAGTGAGGTTTACTCTCATTGGCAGTTCATTGTTAAAGAACGATAAACTGTTGTTTGATTTGAATCAAACAGTTTATTTCGCCATAAATCATAATGAGCTCCGATTCACTCCTAGTCAGCTCCATGGTGTAGCTGTAGTGACTCGAAAATTCGGAAGAATTTGAGCTGACCAAAAACACAAGTCCAACCCCAAATATCACGGAAATTCGAACCATTAATAGAAAGAAGTTAGAGGGTGAGGATAGATAAGATAGAAACTTAGAATAGAAGAAGAAGAAGAACACAACATCAGAGTAACACGAATCTCACAGCGGAACGAATAACATATAATATATATAACATAACTTGAAATATACATCTGTACTTGAATATACATCAATATCAAAGTACATCACTTACAACACAGCAGAAATAACTATAGCTATATGATCCTGAAGCCTCCTGCTCCAAGCTCTTCCAGTATATCTGTAAATTCCCGACTACTTGACTGCCCGTACAAATTTAGGCACCCAAGAGTTTAGGGAAAACAACAAAGTAAACTCCGGGTCAGTCATGGGACTGGTATGAGTAAACAGTTTAAAACAGTTTCAGAAAACTAAATGATATCTCATAAGACCACGCCGTATAACACGGAACGGGTTTTTCCCTTATGAGAATCCAAACACTTGATTTATCTTTATATCAAAACTCTTTTGATATTATAATAATGTCTAAATCAAGTAAATAACAATCTAGTGGAACGTTTGCATCTCACGTTCCACATATATATACAATCAACCGCAAGCACGTATTGGGTAATGGATTTCCAACTATGACAAGGTATGGAATCACCTTCCGCTGGTATATCTCTAGAGGAGAATACACCGAGTTCAACAAGAACATCATGCAACTCAGCCACACATGACCGACCACTCATTTCGCTTGAGTGTATCGAATGTATATCACCAACGATTGGGATCAACAACCGTTTCCCGAATGGGACAGCATCGACAATAGATTTTTAGAAGTAAATGAAACTCTAGATCAGGTGATTATACACCCTAATAGGTGCGACCTACATAGCCATGCTGCTTGCCCGATTTCTGTCATTTACTGGTTGTTGAGGCTAGAAACTACGCTTTATCATCACACCAGATTCACTTCGAATGTCACATCGTCAGATCCATCGAAAATCACTAATTGACGTCTACAACAGTACATTACGTGTCAGCTAAAAGAAGTTTCCTCCTCCGCTTCCACTCTTGGTACAGTTGAAGAAATCAATGTACGTGACCTTTCTGGAAATACTCTGTCAGACATTCATCCATACAAGTCACCCAGGAACAGGATGAACTGAAGGCACTATTTCTATTTATAGAAAAAGTCCTTGCACTCTACTCCGTCTTCGATTATCTTTATATAATCTGATTCGCACGCTACTGCCGATATGGAGTGGTTCTTCGGATAATAATCCAACCGGTCTCTCCATATTGACAACGATGGTCAAAACTTCGATAGTCTGTGATTTAACTATCGAATAAAAACAAGTGTTTCGATAGTCGATGACTTAACTATCGAATAAAACAAGTGTTCATCCAAACATCCAACAATCATTGAACCTTTAATTAATATTCCATTAATTAAATCTCTTTTCTATTTCTTTATCAATATTTCTAAACCAAATATTTTCAATAACCATATTAGCCTTTTACGTTATTTGGAAAACATTTCCGAATATCGCCTTCTTTTATTTTCTAAACTTTAGAAAATATTCATTATTCTATTTCCAAGCTTTGCACATATTTGGGTTAAAACAGATGTTGTGTAAAACATCGTTACGACAACCCAAATACAGTATTTAACGAATTCTTATTCCACATTGATCTTCGAGCCTGAATCTTGCTACTTATCGGTATATCATGAAATCAACCAAGTTGGGGTATAATTACCTCTCAGACCTTGACTGAATAACATTTAACGTCAAAACAGACAAGACTACTTACTCGAATAATCAATACCATACAACTGATTATTCACCTTTAAACACATATACATTTTCTCTTTCTATACCTACGAGATTTTATTCTTATACTTCCCTTTTTATTTTACTATTCTATTTCTAAGTTCGTTTCCTAATCGACTTCTATATATTTCGATACGTTGATTTCTAACTATCAAATTATCTTAAAAATATTCTGTCTCCTTAAATTCCCGAAAAAATTCGCCATAACCTCCTTTGTACCGGGAGCATCGGGAAATTTCAAATAGCTTTCCCGGTCCTTCTCATCTCAAAAAGAAAAAAGAAAAAGCCAAGCGGCTTGCCGATACGGCGCATAAAATCTCATATATGAATTAAATACGTACCTTTTTGTCGGGCATTCTATTTATTTCACTTCTATACTTTATTCCAAACCTGTCTCCTGTATCTTTATACCTGTCCAATCTATTTTAACTATACCAATCGTTTTAACTCAATTTGTTAATTAAATCTGTTACTTAACTATTCAGTCTATTTCACCTTCATATTTGAACATGACATGTTCAAATATATTTTAACTGCATATTAACAAATTTTAATTATACTCATACTCTCGTTTCCTTATCGACTTCTCTATTCAAATTCCAATTCAATTCTATTTGAATTCTCTTTATTTAAAACTTCATTTGAATTCTATTTTCAAATTCTATAGTTTAAAGTCCATTTGAATTCTATATTCAAATTCTATTTGAATTCCTTATATTCAAAGTCCATTTGAATTCTTTGCATTATTTATAAACAACGTTTATAACTTCAATTTAAATCCCACCTTTCCATTTATAAACAACGTTTATAAATTCAATTCAAACCCCATATTTCCATTTATAAACAACTTTTATAAATTCGATTCAAATCCCATATTTCCATTTATAAACAAAGTTTATAAATTCGATTCAAATCCCATATTTCCATTTATAAACAACTTTTATAAATTCGATTCAAATCCCATATTTCCATTTATAAACAAAGTTTATAAATTCGATTCAAATCCCATATTTCCATTTATAAACAACTTTTATAAATTCGATTCAAATCCCATATTTCCATTTATAAACAAAGTTTATAAATTCGATTACTTGTTTATATATATATTCAAAACAAGTTAATGTTTCTATACTTCATTTAAAATTCAAATTCTATTCATAAAAATAGAATTCCCCTTTTAAATTTCAAATACCCTTTTTGATATTTTTATAAATCAATATCCCAAGCCCCAGTGATATTTAAACAATCAAATCAACCAATTTTCAATCATTTGATTTTTTTCACATCATATATGAATATATACGAAATCAAACAAACAACAACAGATAATATATTTTTGAGGAATCCAGTTGGATTCCTCCAACCTGTTTTTCCTGCATCCACAGACGTTAGCACATAAATAATACCTATCCTGCTTCGAGGCAGGATATCGCGGTATGAAGGTCATCCACTAATCATAGCGTGGGGCGTATAGGGTAATCATCCGCTATGAAACTGCGGGCATCCGCTAATGATACTGCGGGAATCCAACCAATCATCAACCCAATATATATATAATAGTCAACCAATCCTAAATAACTATATATATATTTTTAAAACAATCAAACTAAACAGCATTCAAACAAACAACAACAATTATTTTTAACGATGTAAAAATAATTCTAAACAAACAGGTGAGTGAGATTTACTCACCAGGGTTTTTATTTGCCGAATACCCCGATTTAAATTAAATCGAATATCATTCGATTTAAATCCAATTTCTAGTCATCTCTGATCAACTCCAAATGAATTCCCGATTTTTAATATCTGCAATTACAAATCCTATTTTACGATTTTCTCACTTTGTATAATATAATATATTGCATTATAGATTTATAATTATATCTGTATATTAAACGAATTAAATAGACAAATAAATTTCAAAGGTTAATTACCTTAATTAGTGAGAATAAATCACTGCTTAACCCCTTTTCAACTCCTAGAGATCTCGGCTTCAAAACCAGTCCTTTACCCTCCATCGATGACGTTGCCTTCCTCCTTTGCTCTATACAAACACAAGGAGCCAGATCAATAAGTTGTCTGCTCCTAGCCATCAACCTGCTACAGTAAGCAACTCCCAAAATCACTTCACCCGCAACCCTTGCCAGAACATCGGTCCACCTCCAGCCACCATCACGCTCACCCTATTACCAGAATCGCAACAGGCTTCCCCACCTAAATCGAACACCACCGTACTTTATAACTTCGGCCTCCCTACCTGTTCATCGCACCGCTTCCTTACTGACCAGCGAGCATGCCCAAACTCGCTTATACCTTGCGCAACCCCAATCGACAAATTACGACCCCAATTTGACAGTTTAACCACAAATGTTTTCGATATCCCCCTTCGTATTTGTTGAAAATTGATTCGCTTTGATTTCCTGTTGATGGGTTTCATAAGGAACGAAGCAGATGATTTTGGTCGGCTTTGATTTCTATTGCGGAATCGATTTTGATTTATCGAATGAGGAAAGGAGCAGTTCGGTATACTCCATAGAACAAAACCAAAAGAGAAAGAGGCTGTCGCCATATTTATAGAGTGAATGGAGGGTTCGGCTTTCTCTGATGAACAATAAAACGAGGAATGGGATTTGGGTGGGGTGCGATTTAGTTATATAGGCAAAGGTGTGGTATCAGCATGAACAACGAGGCCATTTATGTGTGGAGTGGAAGAGGAGAACGTTTTCTTCTTTCCCCCTTATGATTTGTGCGGTCATTTTTCCCTCCTTGTTGTTTTATCTCAGTCCACAGATCAAGGACATTTTATTTTTATTTTAAATTTAATTAACCAACGCGATTAAATTAATTTAAATTTTCCCGTTGGTATCGAACTCCTTTCTGAACCCAACTACTGTCAATTCTAGGGTAAAACCACTATTCTGAACCTACTGGGATAGGTCACGAAGTCAAATTTTATCATCTGAAGGAGATATTTATTTAATTCAATATAAATTAATTTTAGACAATTTATTTCCTCGATAAATAAATAAATATTATCGTTATTATTCAGTTTTGAATTTCTATTGATTATCTGAATCAATTTCAGTACAGTCTGAACTCTTGAATTCAATTAACTTCGTATTTCGAAAATTATATAAATTCAAAGTAAATCATATTTCGGATTTTAAATCGATAATCAAATATAAAATTTCTTTTATTAAATATTCTAAATTTACCGACGAAATATCCGGGTCATTACATTCTTCCCCACTTAAAATAATTTCGTCCTCGAAATTGCTAAGGTAGAAAAAGTGCTACCAACCCATTAACCTTTCCAAAACTTATTTATGTTGATACTCAACATTTCAAACTTCCTTGCATAACTCTCTTTCGAATAAATCCATATTCGATAACTCCTCCCTTCGAATAACTATATTCGATAATCTCTCTTTCGAATAACTAGATTCGAAAACCTTTCTTCGAATAAACTATATTCGATTTACTCTATTCAGTTTACTCTTATTGATTTAACTCTTTTTCGATTAACTCCATCGAATAACTAAATTCGATAACTCATTCGAATAACCAATATTCTACAACTCACTTCGATTAAACTAATCGATAACTCTTTTCGATTAAACTATAATCGATAACTCCTTTAATTCTATTCGAATAACTAATATTCAATTTAACTTCATTCGCTTGACTCTAGATCGCAGTGATCACAATGGTTATGCCTGATTCCCCCAGGAAACATCCGACCGCCCTAGGCTATCTGCAGCCCTGCGAATTACGCTAGCAGTCGTACGAAATGGCAACTTATCCTGAGTAACTATGGTTGACTAACTCTATCTCAATAACTATATTCGATCAACCTTAATTAAATAACTAACGTTCAATTAAATTCTAATTCGATTAACTATGTTCAATTAACTCTATCTGGTTAACTCTTTCTCTAATCGATTTATTTCTAACTCTAATCGACTTCTCCTATTCGAATAACTCCTATTGGATAACGTTTATTCATTTATAAAGATTTACTTTTAGTAACGGTTCTTCACTTTATAAATGTTCTCTTTAATAACGTTACTTCACTTATACAAGTGTTGTGTACCCCTTCTATTTAAAACTATCGGTGTTAAAAACCAATATCTCTTCTCTATATAAGCTCAGACTTATATATTCCATTTATCGAATGATAAATACCTGATTTAATTTATAAATTGTTATTTATAAATTAATCTTTTCTATTTATCTGTTAAAAACAGATTTCCATTTTCTATTCATCTTCTAAATATTTCTTTGATTAAATTCTATTTATTTAACAAATAAACATCTCATCTATAACACTCTATTTATTTTCTATAAATAAATATTTCCATTGAATCTATTTGTAAATGTTTTTACAAATATTCTGTTCTAAATTCTATTTGTAAATGTTTTTCACAAATATTTCTCCTTTTATTTGTTAGCACATAACTTCCTTTGTATTTGTGTTACAAATATATTTTCTTTTTAACTCTTTAGGTTTTTCCTTTCTTCACACCAAATTCATATTTCATTCACATTGATTTTACTCCATTTATCCATTTCGATCCATTTAACTTACTTAAGTTAAATTTAATTTTAATCATTCAAATTCCCATTAACTAGTTGCTAATTAACCGTTTTGCCTATTTCACCCTTTTTATTTGAATATAACTTGTTCAAATATATGTCAACTTAATTATAAACTAATCTAATTATAATTTCAACTCGAGTTATATATTCGATTTCAAATATAAATTCTCAATCTCTTTCACTTATCCAAAATCCCAATTTCGATTCAATTTTCCTTTAACTAATTATTTTTCAATTTAGTTAACTCCATTCAATAATCAGAAATATGATCATTGTTTCCCAAATCATTTTATCTAATTCACTTGAGTTCACATTCATTTTATAACTCAAGTCTATATTTTTCTCATGGCCATTCGGATTTTATTTACTTTAAAAATCCTTTTACTTATATATATATAAACCATTGTGGTTTTAAAATGGTTCTGGCGCTGCTTTTCTAAAAATTTGATTTTGACATAACTCAAAATCTATACGACGAAATCCAGATTTTTCTCTTTCATTAGAAAACTATTGTTCAACCGGTCCCGACGATTCTTGTTTCACAGAATTCCGACTTCAATTGAGTTCTGTATACTAAATTGAAGTTCGAATCGCCAATTTACGAACTACCGTGCTACGGCGAGCTCGTTTTAATTATATTTATAAATATAAACGTTTTAACTTTGTTTATAATGAATTCAACTCCATTCTGATATATTTTTAATATATCGAATCCATTTCATAATATTTTCGATCTATTTCACTACTATTTGAAATTTTATATATTTACAATATTCAAATTCCATTTGAATTTCTTTATTCCAACTCATTTGAATTTCCTTCTATTCAATTTCAATTTGAATTTTTCTTCGATTCAAATTCTAATTCAATTTCCTTATCTTCAATTTCTATTTGAATTTCTTCATTCAAAACCCATTTCAAATCCCTTATTCAAATTCCATTTGAAATCCTTTATTCAATTTCTATTTAAATTCCTTATTTAAATTCCATTTGAAATCCTTTATTCAATTTCTATTTAAATTCCTTATTCAAATTCTATTTAATTTCACTTTGAATTATAAATAGAATTTCTATATTCAAAATCCGTTTTAACTCTATTTGAATCCTATATTCAAATTTCCATTATTTACATCTTCTTTATTCAAATCTCATTTGAATTTTCTATACTCCAATCCCTTTTGAATTTTCTTATATTCAAATCCATTTGAATTCCTTTGAATTCAAATTCCATTTCAATTTTTCTTATACAATTTCTATTTGAATTTGTCTTTATTCAAACTCATTTGAATTCCTTTGAATTCAAATTCTGTTTCCCTTCTATTTGAATTATATATATATTCAAATTTCTTTAATGTACTTCTATTTGAAATCTATATTCCAATTCCCATTTCACATTTCAAAATTCCTTTGAAGTCATATAAGTATATACATATATTTATATCTATCTCAAATTCAAAACATTTGAATTTTCAAACAACTTGTTTCTTTCAAACAAATTTCCATCAAAAAATTTCTAAGGCAGCAATTCGTCACTTAGAAACTCGAAAATGAACACTGGTGATGTTGCGATCATCATCAGAATTATTTCCCAGCTACTGAATGAGTTCAGTGCTTTATTTCTTTCAAAATCCATTTAGAAAAATATTTTTCCAACCCCCAGGATTTTAAATTCTGAATTCTGGTTGGAATTCAATTTCAATTCATCACATTTGTATATTTGATTTCATATACAAATTCCATTGGTTATATATAACTATTTCTGTTTTATAATCTAATTCGATTATAATCCTAACAATCAACTTAACTACTTGAAAACAATATCGTGTCCAATCTTCTGTTCAAGTGTTTATAAATTCCTATCGACTTCGTGGCGTCCCACGATTCGACCAAAATTTATAATCCACTCAACAGACTGGTCAACACAATATAAAATGGTTTTTATATCAAATAACAAATACGCTCTCTCGTATATATATACACTCAACTCATTCTAGGATACTACTGATCCTATCTCTAATGAGCACATTCCAACAAGCCTAGGTATTCGCTTAACCTAAGCTCTGATACCAACTGTAGTGACCCGAAAATCCAGAAGAATATGATCTGACCAAAAACACAAGTCCAACCCCAAATATCACGGAAATTCGAACCATTAATAGAAAGAAGTTAGAGGGTGAGGATAGATAAGATAGAAACTTAGAATAGAAGAAGAAGAAGAACACAACATCAGAGTAACACGAATCTCACAGCGGAACGAATAACATATAATATATATAACATAACTTGAAATATACATCTGTACTTGAATATACATCAATATCAAAGTACATCACTTACAACACAGCAGAAATAACTATAGCTATATGATCCTGAAGCCTCCTGCTCCAAGCTCTTCCAGTATATCTGTAAATTCCCGACTACTTGACTGCCCGTACAAATTTAGGCACCCAAGAGTTTAGGGAAAACAACAAAGTAAACTCCGGGTCAGTCATGGGACTGGTATGAGTAAACAGTTTAAAACAGTTTCAGAAAACTAAATGATATCTCATAAGACCACGCCGTATAACACGGAACGGGTTTTTCCCTTATGAGAATCCAAACACTTGATTTATCTTTATATCAAAACTCTTTTGATATTATAATAATGTCCAAATCAAGTAAATAACAATCTAGTGGAACGTTTGCATCTCACGTTCCACATATATATACAATCAACCGCAAGCACGTATTGGGTAATGGATTTCCAACTATGACAAGGTATGGAATCACCTTCCACTGGTATATCTCTAGAGGAGAATACACCGAGTTCAACAAGAACATCTTGCAACTCAGCCACACATGACCGACCACTCATTTTGCTTGAGTGTATCGAATGTATATCACCAACGATTGGGATCAGCAACCGTTTCCCGAATGGGATAGCATCGACAATAGATTTTTAGAAGTAAATGAAACTCTAGATCAGGTGATTATACACCCTAATAGGTGCGACCTACATAGCCATGCAGCTTGCCCGATTTCTGTCATTTACTGGTTGTTGAGGCTAGAAGCTACGCTTTATCATCACACCAGATTCACTTCGAATGTCACATTGTCAGATCCATCGAAAATCACTAATTGACGTCTACAACAGTACATTACGTGTCAGCTAAAAGAAGTTTCCTCCTCCGCTTCCACTCTTGGTACAATTGAAGAAATCAATGTACGTGACCTTTCTGGAAATACTCTGTCAGACATTCATCCATACAAGTCACCCAGGAACAGGATGAACTGAAGGCACTATTTCTATTTATAGAAAAAGTCCTTGCACTCTACTCCGTCTTCGATTATCTTTATATAATCTGATTCGCACGCTACTGCCGATATGGAGTGGTTCTTCGGATAATAATCCAACCGGTCTCTCCATATTGACAACGATGGTCAAAACTTCGATAGTCTGTGATTTAACTATCGAATAAAAACAAGTGTTTCGATAGTCGATGATTTAACTATCGAATAAAACAAGTGTTCATCCAAACATCCAACAATCACTGAACCTTTAATTAATATTCCATTAATTAAATCTCTTTTCTATTTCTTTATCAATATTTGTTAACCAAATATTTTCAATAACCATATTGGCCTTTTACGTTATTTGGAAAACATTTCCGAATATCGCCTTCTTTTATTTTCTAAACTTTAGAAAATATTCATTATTCTATTTCCAAGCTTTGCACATATTTGGGTTAAAACAGATGTTGTGTAAAACATCGTTACGACAACCCAAATACAGTATTTAACGAATTCTTATTCCATATTGATCTTCGAGCCTGAATCTTGCTACTTATCGGTATATCATGAAATCAACCAAATTGGGGTATAATTACCTCTCAGACCTTGACTGAATAACATTTAACGTCAAAACAGACAAGACTACTTACTCGAATAATCAATACCATACAACTGATTATTCACCTTTAAACACATATACATTTTCTCTTTCTATACCTACGAGATTTTATTCTTATACTTCCCTTTTTATTTTACTATTCTATTTCTAAGTTCGTTTCCTAATCGACTTCTATATATTTCGATACGTTGATTTCTAACTATCAAATTATCTTAAAAATATTCTATCTCCTTAAATTCCCGGAAAAATTCGCCATAACCTCCTTTGTACCGGGAGCATCGGGAAATTTCAAATAGCTTTCCCGGTCCTTCTTATCTCAAAAAGAAAAAAAAAAGCCAAGCGGCTTGCCGATACGGCGCATAAAATCTCATATGGAAATTAAATACGTACCTTTTTGTCGGGCATTCTATTTATTTCACTTCTATACTTTATTCCATACCTGTCTCCTGTATATTTATGCATGTCCAATTTATTTAACTATACCAAATCGTTTTAACTCAATTTGTTAATTAAATCTGTTACTTAACTTTTCAGTCTGTTTCACCTTCATATTTGAACATGACATGTTCAAATATATTTTTAACTTGCATATTAACAAATTCTAATTATACTCATACTCTCGTTTCCTTATCGACTTCTCTATTCAAATTCCAATTCGATTCTATTTGAATTCTCTTTATTTAAAACTTCATTTGAATTCTATTTTCAAATTCTATAGTTTAAAGTCCATTTGAATTCTATATTCAAATTCTATTTCAATTCCTTATATTCAAAGTCCATTTGAATTCTCTGCATTATTTATAAACAACGTTTATAACTTCAATTCAAATCCCACCTTTCCATTTATAAACAACGTTTATAAATTCAATTCAAACCCCATATTTCCATTTATAACCAACTTTTATAAATTCGATTCAAATCCCATATTTCCATTTATAAACAAAGTTTATAAATTCGATTCAAATCCCATATTTCCATTTATAAACAACTTTTATAAATTCGATTCAAATCCCATATTTCCATTTATAAACAAACTTTATAAATTCGATTCAAATCCCATATTTCCATTTATAAACAACTTTTATAAATTCGATTCAAATCCCATATTTCCATTTATAAACAAAGTTTATAAATTCGATTACTTGTTTATATATATATATATTCAAAACAAGTTAATGTTTCTATACTTCATTTAAAATTCAAATTCTATTCATAAAAATAGAATTCCCCTTTTAAATTTCAAATACCCTTTTTGATATTTTTATAAATCAATATCCCAAGCCCCAGTGATATTTAAACAATCAAATCAACCAATTTTCAATCATTTGATTTTTTTCACATCATATATGAATATATACGAAATCAAACAAACAACAACAGATAATATATTTTTGAGGAATCCAGTTGGATTCCTCCAACCTGTTTTTCCTGCATCCACAGACATTAGCACATAAATAATACCTATCCTGCTTCGAGGCAGGATATCGCGGTATGAAGGTCATCCACTAATCATAGCGTGGGGCGTATAGGGTAATCATCCGCTATGAAACTGCGGGCATCCGCTAATGATACTGCGGGAATCCAACCAATCATCAACCCAATATATATATATAATAGTCAACCAATCCTAAATAACTATATAAATATTTTTAAAACAATCAAACTAAACAACGTTCAAACAAACAACAACAATTATTTTTAATGATGTAAAAATAATTCTAAACAAACAGGTGAGTGAGATTTACTCACCAGGGTTTTTATTTGCCGAATACCCCGATTTAAATTAAATCGAATATCATTCGATTTAAATCCAATTTCTAGTCATCTCTGATCAACTCCAAATGAATTCCCGATTTTTAATATCTGCAATTACAAATCCTATTTTACGATTTTCTCACTTTGTATAATATAATATATTGCATTATAGATTTATAATTATATCTGTATATTAAACGAATTAAATAGACAAATAAATTTCAAAGGTTAATTACCTTAATTAGTGAGAATAAATCACTGCTTAACCCCTTTTCAACTCCTAGAGATCTCGGCTTCAAAACCAGTCCTTTACCCTCCATCGATGACGTTGCCTTCCTCCTTTGCTCTATACAAACACAAGGAGCCAGATCAATAAGTTGTCTGCTCCTAGCCATCAACCTGCTACAGTAAGCAACTCCCAAAATCACTTCACCCGCAACCCTTGCCAGAACATCGGTCCACCTCCAGCCACCATCACGCTCACCCTATTACCAGAATCGCAACAGGCTTCCCCACCTAAATCGAACACCACCGTACTTTATAACTTCGGCCTCCCTACCTGTTCATCGCACCGCTTCCTTACTGACCAGCGAGCATGCCCAAACTCGCTTATACCTTGCGCAACCCCAATCGACAAATTACGACTCCAATTTGACAGTTTAACCACAAATGTTTTCGATATCCCACTTCGTATTTGTTGAAAATTGATTCGCTTTGATTTCCTGTTGATGGGTTTCATAAGGAACGAAGCAGATGATTTTGTTCGGCTTTGATTTCTATTGCGGAATCGATTTTGATTTATCGAATGAGGAAAGGAGCAGTTCAGTATACTCCATAGAACAAAACCAAAAGAGAAAGAGGCTGTCGCCATATTTATAGAGTGAATGGAGGGTTCGGCTTTCTCTGATGAACAATAAAACGAGGAATGGGATTTGGGTGGGGTGCGATTTAGTTATATAGGCAAAGGTGTGGTATCAGCATGAACAACAAGGCCATTTATGTGTGGAGTGGAAGAGGAGAACGTTTTCTTCTTTCCCCCTTATGATTTGTGCGGTCATTTTTCCCTCCTTGTTGTTTTATCTCAGTCCACAGATCAAGGACATTTTATTTTTATTTTAAATTTAATTAACCAACGCGATTAAATTAATTTAAATTTTCCCGTTGGTATCGAATTCCTTTCTGAACCCAACTACTGTCAATTCTAGGGTAAAACCACTATTCTGAACCTACTGGGATAGGTCACGAAGTCAAATTTTATCATCTGAAGGAGATATTTATTTAATTCAATATAAATTAATTTTAGACAATTTATTTCCTTGATAAATAAATAAATATTATCGTTATTATTCAGTTTTGAATTTCTACTGATTATCTGAATCAATTTCAGTATAGTCTGAACTCTTGAATTCAATTAACTTCGTATTTCGAAAATTATATAAATTCAAAGTAAATCATATTTCGGCTTTTAAATCGATAATCAAATATAAAATTTCTTTTATATTTTTATTTCAATAATTAAACCTCATTAAATATTCTAAATTTACCGACGAAATATCCGGGTCATTACAGTAGCCCTCGTCCATACGATCCCAACGCAACTTATGGTTCGTCAATCTGACATCGTATGATCAAGGTACATATAATTAAAGGATTGACGTATTTGAAATTTTAAAACAAAACTTAAATGAATTAACAAGTGGACCTCACCCCTCTTAAAAATCACCGGCCCATTTAAATTTCTGGCCCGCCCATCATCTGAAGCCTTTCTTGCCCGATAGCTGCTCCAACCCGTCCTCCTTTGCTCCTCTTTCAACAACCATTAGCCGACCTCTCATGAAATCAACCACTTCATTTACTCCACTTAAAATCAAATAGAAATCACCACAAGCATCTCCTTCTTCTCCTCTCCACAGCCATGAACTCGCATTACTCCCTGGTGGTCGCGACGCCAGCATTCCGCTCGAGCTTACAGTGACCTACGAACCTTTCTACCACCGAATACCCCCCCAAAACAACCACACACGTGCGGTTTCACCTCTTGAGACCAAATCTGGTACTTGATTCAACTATCATCACCTAAATTGCCTACAAACTGAACCCTAATCCACTGTCTAAAATACTCAACCCAAAAATCAACGTCGGACTCCTCAGAATGGGTACCAAAATGAAGAGAATTACTCCAGGATCCCATATATACCCATAGATTGATTTATAGAATTTCTTTTGATTTCTTTCGATTTTAGAAGTTGGTCCCCTTCACGTTTTTATTTTCTTAAGTGTCGGCTGGAAGAAGAGATTATATACGAGGTTGAGATTTTGTTGTGAGGCTGAAATGAAGGAACTATGGCCTTGCATTGGCCATACATAGATTAGGATTTTTTATTATCATTTTAAAATCATTTCCGTCTTCTAAAAAGCCGTACGATTACGTACGATACTTAAAAATCATGAAACTGGACATGCAGCTACAGTTCGACATTACGGTCCCAACGAAACTGGGTTCGTCGAATTCCGACTTCTTATGCTCACACAGCGTATTTTTAACTGTCAAAATACTGACTGTTTCTCACTCTAAAATCCGTGCGGCCACACAGTGATTCTAAAAATCATGAAACAGGAAATCTAACAACTATTTGATATTGCAGATCCAACAAAACTGGTTTCTTCGAATTCCGACTTCATTTGCAAAAGTGGCTATTTTTTAACGCTCTAAATAGCCTATTTAAATATAATTAAATTTAATATTTTAAAAATAAATATTAACGTCTATATTCACATGGAATACCGTATAGCTTCAGAATACTCCTGTATGAAATTCTCAGCTCGATATTTCAAATTCTGATTAAATCGATATTCGATTTATACTGAATTCCCTTTTAAAAATATAATTAATTCCTTTATAAATTATAAAGGAATTACATAGCGACTTTTCTGAAATTTGATTTGGATGTAAATCAAAATATACACGATGAAATCCAGATTTTTCTCTTCCACTAGAAAGATATACTCTACCAGCTCCCCACGTTTCTTGTTTCACAGAAATCCGGCTTAAAACGAATCCTGTACATTCAGTTGAAGTTCGAATCGTCAAATAGCGAACTGCCGCGTCGTTTCAAGCTCTATTTTAATTATATTATAATTCATACGTTCAACCATCGTTAATTAAATATATTCGTTATTCTAATTCAATTCGAAACTGAATTAAATATCCCAGATGATCCAGTTCACACCATATCGCCATTTCAGCCAATTTCGATTATTTCGGAATTAAATATATTATTTAAATTATTATTTTAATTAAATATTCACCATTATTTAATTCCATGACTATTTAATTCTCTAAATCACCATTTATATAATTAAATAAATTAATTATAATACCCCTGCCAATGCGGGTCATTACAATCTTTCCCACTTAAAATAATTTCGTCTTCGAAATTGCTAAAAGGTAGAGGACGACCCTATCGACTGGTTAGAACATTTTTGTTCACTTCTTAACTCCAGTTTCAACTGAACCAATTTAATTTCAATTTAAATTATTAATTCTTGTCAACGAAAATTTTCAGAAATCCTGAAAATTTTCTAACTCCTTAACTTTTCGAAAAATTTCGCCAGCACCTCTTTCATACTGGTCAATACGTCAAACCACCACTCGCCTCTCTGGGCCATCTTCAACCCAAAAGAAAATCAAACAGCCAAGCGGCTTGCCAGTTCGGCTCATTAATCTTATATCCAATAGAAATATAAACTTGTACCTTTTTTCGGCATATCATTATATCCTTTCCACCTGTTATCAATTTAGCAGATACAAGGGTCATCCCAATCAAATTTCAATCTGCTTTTATCCACCACACAACCATCCGCTTATATCCAAGCCAAATATCATTTCAACTCGAGTTTCTTCTCGATTCCCAACTCTTAACTTGATTATCCCATTACACTTCAAATTTGAATCTCACAATCCAATTTGTCTTGATATCATTCTAATTCAATCTCAATTACCACTTTACTGGCTTTACTTTAATTCAATTTTCTTTCATAAATTTCTGTTAAATTTGTTTTTAATTCGAACAGTCTTTCCCTGTGACTTTTTAAATAGTTTATTCTTTTCAAAAATCAAATTTTCCTTTTGAATATGTCACTGAGCCCTTAATTAATATTCCATTAGTTAAATCACTTCTCTATTTCTTTATCAATATTTGTTAACCAAATATTTTCAATAACCATATTGGCCTGATACATTATTTGGAAAACATTTCCATATATCGCCTTCCTTTATTTTCTAAACTTTTAGAAAATATATGCTATTTATAATTGGAAAATACTCCAATTACTTATATCTTTTCCGATCTCGTTTATTTCTATATTTAGGAAATATTCTTTATTATATTTCCAAGCTTACACTTATTTGGGTTAAAACGAATGTTGTGTAAAACATCGTTACGACAACCCAAATACTATATTCAACTAGCTCTTATTCAACATTGATCTTCGAGCCTAAAATCTTACTATTTATTTGTTAATAATGAAATCAATCAAGTTGGGGTATAATTACCTCTCAGACCTTGACCGAATAACATTTATAACGTCAAAACAGATATGACTACTTACTCGAATAATAAATACCATACAACTACTTATTCACTTTTAAACACGTATACACTTTCTCTTTCTATTCTTACGAGATTTTATTCTTAGTCTTCCTTTTTGATTTTACTATTCTATTTCTAAATTCGTTTCCTTATCGACTTCTATATATAAATCGATACCTTGATTTCTAACTTAAAAATGTTTTAACTCCTTAAATTCCCGGAAAAATTCGCCATAACCTCCTTTGTACCAAGAGCATCGGGATATTTCAAATAGCCTCCCATGGCCCTCACTAATCCAAAAGAAAAAGAAAAAGCCAAGCGGCTAGCCGATACAGCGCATAAAATCTCATATATGAATTAAATACATACCTTTTCGTCGAGCATTCTATTTATATACCTTCATACCTTATCCATACCTATCTCATGTATATTTATACCTGCCCAATCTATTTTAACTATACTTGATCGTTTTAACTCAATTCGTTAATTAATTTTTTAACTAACTCTTTAGTCTATTTCACTTTTATATTTGAACATGACATGTTCAAATATAATTTAACTTACTTATAAACTAATCAAATTCTTTTTTTTTCAAACTCAAGTTTCATATTCGATTTCAAATATAAATTTACCAGTCCCCTTTACTTATCGAAAGTTCAAATTCCATTCAAGATCCATTTACTAATGGCTAATTAACTGGTTTACCTATTTCACCTTTTTATTTGAATATACATGTTCAAATATAAGTTTAACTTGTTTATCAACTAATTGAATTCCATTTCAATTCTATTTGAATTTCCTATTTTCAAATTCCATTTCAATTCTCTTATTCAAATTCTATGTTTGAATTTCATTTCAAATCTCTTATTCAAATTTTATATTTGAATTTCGTTTCAATTTCCTTATTCAAATTCTATATTTGAATTTCATTTGAATTTCTATATTCAAACTCTATTTCAATTTCATTGAATTTCATATATTCAAACTCCCTTTGAATTTCTATATTCAAATTCTATATTTGAATTTCCATTTGAATTTCTATATTCAAATTCTATATATTCAAATCCTATATTTGAATTCCTTTATATTTTCTATATTCAAATTCTATATTTGAATTCCATTTGAATTTCTATATTCAAATTATATAATTACTCTATATGAATTCTATATTCATTTTCCCATTATTTAAATCTTCTTTATTCAAATCTCATTTGAATTTCTATATTCAAATCCCCTTTGAATTTTCTATATTCAAATCCCCTTTGAATTTTCTATATTCAAATCCCCTTTGAATTTTCTTGTTTAAATTCTATGTTTGAACTTCCTTTATTCAAATTCCTTTTCAAACTTTCTTTATTCATTCTTTAAATAAGTCTTGATTTCAATTCCTTTTGAAATCGATATTTCTATCTTTGGAAAATAGATTTCCCTTTAAATTTCACACTTGTATTTTTATTTTTTAATTTATCCAATGATAATCCTTTTCACACATGACCGACCACTCATTTTGCTTGAGTGTATCGAATGTATATAACCAACGGTTGGGATCAGCAACCGTTCCCGTATATATATGGAACAACATTGATAGACTAAAGAAGCAAATGAATATTCTCTAGATAGGTGATTATACACCCTACTTCGGTGCGACCGACTTAGCCATGCTACCTGCCCGATTTCTGTCATTTACCGGTTAATGAGGCTAGAAGCTACGCTTTATCATCACATCAGATTCACTTCGAATGCCACATTGTCAGATCCATCGAAAATCACTAATTGACGTCTACAACAGTACATTACGTGTTAGCTAAAGATGTTTCCTTCTCCGCTTCCACTCTTGGTACGGTTGAAGAAATCAAAGTACGTGACCTTTCTGGAAATACTCTGTCAGACATTCATCCACACAAGTCATCCTCATTCACTTAGAATGTCACATCGTCATACCCGCCAAATCACAAATTGATTTATCCAAAAATAACACGGGTATACAGCTTAGAGAAACGAATTCCTCCGCCACCAAACGTGAATACGTTTGAACAGATCAACTTACGCGATCCATTGGATATACTCTGTCAGACCTTCGTCCATACAAGTTGTCCTGGGACTGGAAAAACCGAAGGCACTATTCAGTATATCAATCTTAGTCACTGTTATCTAAGATTTATACAACAGCCCTTGCATTTTACTCTGTCTTCTATTTTCTTTGGCATATATGATTCGCAACGCTTATGCCAATACAAAGTGGTTCTTTGGATAATAATCCAACCGGTCTCTCCATATTAACAACGTTAAAATGGTCAAAACTTTGATAGTCTGTGAATTAACTATCAAAGAAAAACAAGTGTGCAAACAACGATATTATTTCCAGATGGAAATTACATCGAACAAACATCATTTAACATTAATCTCTTTAGTTCATTTTCATCTCCTGTTTCCCTATATTCAATATTTCTTATTTTCTAAATTTAGAAAATATACGTTATTAATATTGGGGACATTTCCATTTCGTGTTTTCTATATTAGAAAACATTTCTGGTTCTTATTGGAAAACATTTCCAAAACTCGTACATTGGACTTAGGCGGATGTTTAAACAAACCATCGCGATGCCAACTCAAATCATTACACTTATTAACTATGTTCACTTAACCACCACTTACTATCAAACCTTAGTCATTTCTTAGTTAAAAACGAAATCAATCAAGTTGGTGTATAATTACCTCTCAGAACTTAACTGAACAACATCTTTAACCTCGAAAAAAGATAAGTTCCCCTTCCTAAATCTTTAACACTTCCTTACGTAATTCTCTTTCTTTCGAATAACTATATTCGATCAACTCTTTTACACACAACTAGATTCGATAATCTTTCTTCGAATAAACTATATTCGATTTAACTCTATACAATTTACTCTTATCGATTAACTCTTATTAATTTACTCTATTGGACTGGCCCTACTGGATTAACTCTACTCGATTTAACTCTAATCGGTTTACTCTTTTCACTTGACTCCTGTCGAATAAACTATATTCGATAACTCCTTTAACTCTATTCGAATAAACTATATTCGATAACTCCTTTAACTCTATTCGAATAAACTATATTCGATAACTCTTTTAACTCTATTCGAATAAACTATATTCGATTCACTACTTTACTTTATTCGAATAAACTATATTCGATAACTCTTTTAACTCTATTCGATTTGGTAACTCCCCTTTCGAATAACCAATATTCGATTAACTCACTTCGAATAACCAATATTCGATTAACTCACTTCGAATAACCAATATTCGATTAACTCACTTCGAATAACCAATATTCGATTAACTCACTTCGAATAACCAATATTCGATACTCTATCGATTAACTCCATTTGAATAACTCTAATTAGTTTACTCTAACTCTAACTGGTAATCTCTAACTGGTCAACCCTAACTGATTTACTCTAACTGATTTACTCTAACTGTTTAACTCTAACTGGTCAACCTAACTGGTAAATTCTAACTGATTAACTCCTATCGATTTATTCTAACTCTAAACGATTTATTCTAGCTCTAATCGATTATTTCTAACTCTATTCGATTTCCTTTATTCGAATAATCCCTATTTGATAACGTTTATTCATTTATAAAGATTTACTTTTAGTAACGGTTCTGCACTTTATAAATGTTCTCTTTAATAACGTTATTCCCCTTATACAAGTGTTTGTATCCATTTTATATATACTATCGGTGTTAAAACCAATATCTCTTCTCTATATAAGTTCAGCCTTATATATTTCATTTATCGAATGACAAATATTCATTTATTTTATAAACTGTTATTTATAAATTAATCTTTTCCATTCATCTATTCAAAACAGATTTCCATTTTCTATTCACTTCTAAATATTCTTTTGATTAAATCCTATTTATTTAACAAATAAATATCTCCTTTGATTAAATCCTATTTATTTAACAAATAAGTATCTCCTTTATTTTATTTATTCTAACAAATAAATAATCCTTTTAATTTATTTATTCCCTAAATAAATAAATCCTTTAACTTTATTTATACCCTAAATAATAAATTCTTTTACCTTTATTTATGTTTTACCAATATATTTCTTTAGATTTGCTTTCAAATATATTTCCTTTATATTTGATTTCAAATATATTTCCTTTATATTTCATTTCAAATATATCTCCTTTATATTTGATTAACAAATAAATCCCTTTTATATTTGATTAACAAATATAATTCCCTTATATTTGTTTAACAAATAAATTCCATTTTTAAAAATCCTTTTCCTTTATATAATATAAAATCCATTGATTTTATATAAATAAATTATTTTCAAAAGATACTTCGAAAATCCCTTTCCTACATTCTGATATTTCTTATGGTTTTTTAACACACCATATAACACGATGAATATCGTCCAACACACATAATCAACGTCAGATTGTATATCACATTATATAACACAATATATATATATATATATATATATCACAGTAAATAAATGTTGAGGAATCCAGTTGGATTCCTCCGACCTGTTTCCCTGCATCACAGATCTTAGACAATACGATTAACATCGATTTCACTTCACTGTTAAATATTCTGATAAACAGAATCGACATATAAATATTTAACAGTTTATATTTATATATATATATATATATATATAATTTCTACTAACTGACTAGCAGTTCAATCAAACAGTCAACACACAGTCAAACAGACAATATTTAACAGTTCTAAGAATACGTTGTAAAAATAGAACTATACAGAGTTGGTGAGTTTTACTCACATTGGCAGTTCATCGTTAAAGAACGATAAACTGTTGTTTGATTTGAATCAAACATTTTATTTCGCCATAAATTCATACGAGCCCTAATCCACTTCCAGTCAGCTTCATTGTGAAGCTCTCGTCCATACGATCCTATCGGATCTTGTTTCGCTGAATTTCGATAATATACGAGGAAGTTATTCAAGTTCAAAGTTTATACATCGTTATTAAAAATAAAACAAATCCCTTTTTAAAAATAAATGGGCTTAACTTTGTTTTATCCGGCCCATACCCAATTGCACCCGTGAACACCATCTCCCCCAAACTCCTTACTACGTGGCTCCAGACATTTTCTTTTTGCCATTAACCGAAGTTCACAGACCTCGTCCCCCTTTAACTCACCACCATTTCGAACGAAAATACCACCAAAGAGTTTATCCTTCGATCCTCTATCCTTCCATCCTATTTCCGCCCAGCTCGCAACAAGTTCCCAATTTCCTTCGTCGAGCCTTCTACAGGAATCCACCGAATTACCACATCTCGAAATCTCCCAAAAACTCACGTACAGATCGTGTTCGACCTTATGAACACCAATATGGCCTTTCAAAGCCAATCGATGCACCCAGATCTCAGTACCCAAAACGTGAACTCCAGAACTTAACCTAACTATTTACCATCGTTTAAACAATACCCCTCTATTGTGTACCCCCATCGACCCTTTTCTTTGCCTGAGACCGGACCGACCTCGCTCCGACGACCCTAACCCATGTTGTGTACATCGCTTCAACCACTGGAGACATCGAACTCCAAGAAACTGCTGCGGGAATGATGGATAAGTCAACGGGAATCCGGAAATACATAGATTATGATTTAAGAGTTTTTATTTGGTTTTAGAGGATTTTATGAAGATCGAATCATTTTTCTAAAAGAAGGAACTGGCGGCTCGTTTTGACAAAAAAGAGGAATTAGGTTAGAGGTTTTTTTAAAGGCTATTTATAAGAGGGAGAAAATATCTAGATATTTTCCATTTGTAATTGTTTTTATGTTATAAAGTTTACCATCACTTGATAAAGAATTTCCTTCCTTTACAAGCTGTTGTCGACAGAAGTAAACATACCGTTGTAATCAGCTCGGTGCCATGATCCCAAAAATATAATAATACCGGAAGATTAACTCATATTTTGAAACCTCAAAATGTTGATTACAGGGTGCAAAATACTCTAAATAAAAAGTTGCTTATTTAATTAATTAAAAATTACAGTAAAATTCTAAAAATTAAATTAGCACTATGTCTCAAAAGAACCTTATCTAAATTCAAACCCGATATTCAAATATATTTAAATAACCGTTATGGCCACGAACGAATATACCGTTGTTTTTTCTGAATATTTAATTTGGATATAACTTACAATCTATACGACGAAATCTCGATTTTTCTCTTCTATCAAAAAAATATACTCCACCAGCTCCACACATTTCTTGTTTCACAGAAATCCAATTTAAAATGAACTCTGTATATCCAGTTGAAGTTCGACTCGCCAAATAGCGAACTGCCGTGCCATTTCGAGCTCTATTTTAATTATATTAAAACTCTACATTTCAAACTGACGTGGTTTGAATATATTCATTAATATAATTCAACTCTAAGCTGAATTAAATCTAAGGGACGACCCCGTTAACAGAATATTGTGATTCCCAATATTTTTGATTATTTCTGAATTAAATATATTATTTAATTATTCTATTAAATTAAACATTCACTATAATTTAATTAACGATGATTTAATTCCCTAAATCACTATTTATATAATTAAATAAATTAATTATAATACCTCTGACAATGCGGGTCATTACACTAAACATTTCCACTTTGAAATCCATTTCAAAATATAATTCACACTGCTTGTAAAACAATTTAAAATCTCCCAGGATCTTAAATTTTCCTTATTTTTTAATCCAAATCCATTTACAAACACTTATCCAATTCTCCAGAGTTTTAACTCAATTTCTGGTTTAAATTTGAGATTTAACTCATCTGATTTCACATATTTCACTTATATGAATTCTGATTGGTTATTTACATAACCATTTAATTTATAATCTTACTCGATTATAATAACAACCTATATATCTAGTATATATCAAAATATAATTTGGATAAAATTTATTTTCATTTACCCTATTTTCAAAACATATCGTGCTGACCCATCGTATTCAAGTATTTAGTAACTCCTACCGATACAGTGGATCAAACTGATCGACCAGAACTCATAAACAACTCAACCAATGAATCTCCAAAATATAAAACAATTTTTTTATATCATCTACAAGTACGTTCACTTGTATATATATACACTCAACTCAATCAAGGGTATTACTAACCCCATCTCTACTGAGTCACACCACAGAGCCAAGGTAATTCACTTAACTTAAGCTCTGATATCAACTGTAATCACCCGGATTTTGAGCGACTTTGGTTATCTACATAAACACGATGTCGATAACCAATCATCGAAAAATCCTGGTAATTAGTGAAAGAAATTAGAGGGTGAGGATAGATAAGATAGAAACTTAGAATAGAAGAAGAAGAACACAACATCAGAGTAACACGAACCTCACAGTGGAACGAATAACATATAATATATATAACATAACTTTAAATATACATCTGTACTTGAATATACATCATTATCAAAGTACAACACTTACAAAACAGCGGAAATAACTATAGCTATATGATCCTGAAGCCTCCTGCTCCAAGCTCTTCCAGTATATCTGTAAATCCCGACTACTTGACTGCCCATACAAATTTAGGCACCCAAGAGTTTTAGGGAAACAAACAAATAAACTCCGGGTCAGTCATGGGACTGGTATGAGTAAAACAGTTTAAAACAGTTTGAACAAGTAAAGGATATCTCATAAAACCACGCCGTATAACGGAACGGGTTTTTCCCTTATGAGAACACAAAATATCTTTATATCAAAAACCTTTTGATATTATAATAATGTCTATCAATCACAATATAATAATCATCTAGCAGAAACGCTTTCATCTCACGTTCTACATATATAGTATACAATCAAAACCGCAAGCACGTATGGGGTAATGGATTTCCAATTATGACAAGGTATGGAACCACCTTTCGCTAGTGTACCTCTAGAAAGGAATACACTGGGTTCAATAAGAACATCTTGCAACCCGGCCACACATGACCGACCACTCATTTTGCTTGAGTGTATCGAATGTATATCACCAACGGTTGGGATCAGCAACAGTTTCCTGAATGGGACAGCATCAACAATAGATTTTTAGAAGTAAATGAAACTCTAGATCAGGTGATTATACACCCTACTTCGGTGCGACCGACTTAGCCATGCTGCCTGCCGGATTTCTGTCATTTACTGGATGTGAGGCTAGAAGCTACGCTTTATCATCACACCAGATTCACTTTGAATGTCACATCGTCAAATCCATCAAATCACCGATTAACGTCCTCAACCATACATTATGTGTTAGCTAAAAGAAGTTTCCTTCTCTGCTTCCACACTTGGTACGGTTGGAGAAATCAATATACGTGAACGTCTGGAAAAACTCTGTCAGACATCCATCCATACAAGTCATCCAGGAATAGGATGAACCTGTAAGAACCCGTTACTTCCCCGTGAGGGAAAGAGCGGATACTTTGAGAACAACACACAAATGAACGCAGACTGAAGAACATTTCATTGTTATTACAACAATTCCATCAGAATACAAGAATATACAGAGTATAATTGAATAAATTACATTCGATAAATATCAGAGATTACAATAAATTACATAGCAGCGGAAAAATAATACAAAGCACAACTGAAGGTGATATACGGATACAGAGCTTTCCGGATATCATTCCAGCTGTAAACCAAGATCCTGTGAATGTAAATCTGCAAAACCAAAACTACTAGCTGCCCGTGCGGAAAATAGGGGCACCCAGAGTTTAGGTTAAAACAATAAACTCCAGGTCAGTCATGTGACTGGTGTGAGAACTAAAACAGTTATTTAAAACTTTACTTTAAAAGAGAGTAATTCAAGGGACCACGCCGTATAACACGGAACGGGTTTCCTCCCAAGAATACCAGTGCATATAGATAAACAACACAATGCTTTTTCGAAAAATGAAGCTATTATAAGACCCAGGTCCCATCACACAATGCAACGCAAGCCGGAGGATAGGGTTTTCCCTTATAATAGCCAAACATGCTTGATACGTTTAAAACAAATCATTTGATACTATAATAAGTGTATAGTGTCAAAACATTTCAATCATAAATATAAATCATAGACGGCATGAGTGCCCCATCCCACTATGTCGCCATACTAGGCTCTACAAATAAAGCCGAAATACACGTATTGGAAATTGGATTTCCGTCATGAGTCGAGGCAAGGGGCAAGCTCCTCTCCGCGTTCGAGACACTCTAGCAAATGTCCCAGGGCTACGCACTCTGGGCAACCCTTGGATGCTTCAGGGCCGGTCCTCACTTACGTTAGAGGATTGGCAATTCCTGAACACACGTTTCCCGGTCCTTACAGACCTATAATCGAGGAGCCTCATCCAACAACCACAAAAGTGAAAAGTATATATATGTCAAGGTTGGTAAGTCACTGACACCACCAAAGCTAGAAAGAAACGTCGTGCTCTCCCTGTAGTCCGTATCCCGTTTTTGACTCATACCGAGGTGTGAGGCTCGCGAATTCACGTTATACACAAAGCTACGCCACAAAGGTCGTGCTTTGATCATCAATCACAAGACTTTGCTTTTCAACAGAAGCCTTGATCATTGCATCTCAGCGTGCCACACAGGCAATTCATGCCATGCGATTGATGTCCATCGATATACAACCTCTGAGCTTGTACGTCTCAGAGAAGGGCGTTAAGCAAAAGAATAAATTCTCCGCCGCCA
Organism: Allium sativum; assembly: GCA_030737875.1. Classification (NCBI taxonomy): domain Eukaryota; kingdom Viridiplantae; phylum Streptophyta; class Magnoliopsida; order Asparagales; family Amaryllidaceae; genus Allium; species Allium sativum. The sequence continues at coordinate 16,311,457 of CM060912.1, forward strand.
AACAGATGTATATTTAATGGAAATCAATCAACACAGAATAAAATCCAATGTCAGACACACAATCCATTTTCAAGTCCGTTCTGGGTCTGAACGAAACCGGAGGCACTTTCCTCGCATATCCATCGATCTCCAAGTACGTCTGGACGACCACCAACTATTTCCATCCTCTTGGGTGTACAGCCCAATCAGGATCGTCAGTAATTACCCAAACGATGTGAAGACTTCCGGTCTTCGACCACCGTCTTCATCTTCGACTTATCGTCGAATCGGTTATTCAGAATGGGTATAAACCCGGCCTTTCCGAACAACCCGCGTATATTAAAAACAAATGTTACACAAACACAACATACGCCTCATTCCAATTCAGAATATTCTTTTATTCACAAAATCACATTTTTAGGGAAAGGTTCCCATTAATTTTATCCAAGATAAATTCTTTAAAATTTAACCTTTAATCTTCCTTTGGATGTCGTTTCAAACCAAATTATGGTTTTCTGAACTAGTCGAGATTAGCGAACCACACCGAAGTAATTATTTATTTTATTTCCCAATCCCAACCTATTCATCCCATGAAGCAAAACTGGTAATACTCCATATCTAATACTATGTGGTGTTATCGGTAAATTTAATTACCATTTCACGTTCAAATCTAATTAAAGATTTAACTATCGCTTTGGAGCAAAACTGGCGATACTCCATTCTCGCTCATTTCTAAATTTGATAATTTAGATTATAGATTCACATTTCAACCTAATTGCAGATTCGTTAAAACTCCTTTTACTGGGTTAAAGAACTAGGTGTTATTTAAAACACAGTTCACGACAAACCCAAATCACATTCTATTTATTATCGGGTTAAAGAACTAGTGTTATTTAAAACACCGTTCACGATAAACCCATCTCAAATCCAATCAAATATATTAGAAATTCCGATTATTTAAAACCCCTTTTTAAATCTAATTTATTTATTTAAAAACAAATCGGGTTTTAAATTTAGTTCAAACTAGTTCATTTCGATAAAAATCTATTTTTATCTTTTCAAATATGGAGTTTTTCATCCCAAATCTTCCCAAATCATTTCTTATGATTTTACACAAATTATTGTTTAATAATTTTATCAAGGCCCGTACAGTCGATTTCCATCAACGGCCATCGAACTGCACTTACAGCGACCTTTTTCGAATTTGATTTAGACGTATCTCCAAATCCAACCGTTAGATTTCAAATTTCTAATATTCGTTAGAAAGCTCTTTTCGATACGAACCCAACGGTTCCGCTTTTAGGAGAATCCGACGGTCGGATCTCCCGTAATGTCCGTTTGAAATAAATGGTCGAAATTCACGAACTGTCGCGGCGCGTTCTATTCAGGCCATTATATTATATATATAATATATAATATATATTTCGTCGATTCCTATTTAAAAACGAATTTTATAAATAGTTTTGAATTCGTTTCAAAAACAATTTCAACTTCCATCTCAATTCAAATCAAAATTGAATCTTTCCTTATAAATTCGTTTTAAAATTCATTTCTATTCAATTCAAATTTCAATTCAATTTGAATTCATTTCAATTCGTTTTAAATTCAATTCGAATTCGTTTTCAATTCGATTCAATTCAAAGTGGTTTTCTATTCGATTCAATTCAAATTGGTTTTCTATTCGATTCAATTCAAATTGGTTTTCTATTCGATTAATTTCAAATTGGTTTCCTATCAAATTCATTTCGTTTTCTATTTAAATCAAATTCATTTCGTTTTCTATTTAATTCGAATTCATATTGGTTTTCTATTCGATTCAAATCAAATTGGTTATATATTCAATTCATTTCAAAATCGTTTTATATTCAATTCATTTCGAAATCGCTTTATATTCAATTCATTTCGAAATCGTTTTCAATTCATTTCGAAATCTCTTTATATTCAATTCATTTCGAAATCGCTTTCAATTCATTTCATTCCGAAATCGTTTTCAATTCATTTCGAAATCGCTTTATATTCAATTCATTTCGAAATCGCTTTATATTCAATTCATTTCGAAATCGTTTTATATTCAATTCATTTCGAAATCGCTTTATATTCAATTCATTTCGAAATCACTTTATATTCAATTCATTTCGAAATCGTTTTCAATTCATTTCGAAATCGCTTTATATTCAATTCATTTCGAAATCGTTTTCTATTCATTTCGAAATCGCTTTATATTCAATTCATTTCGAAATCGCTTTTAATTCATTTCATTTCGAAATCGTTTTCAATTCATTTCGAAATCGCTTTATATTCAATTCATTTCGAAATCGCTTTATATTCAATTCATTTCGAAATCGTTTTATATTCAATTCATTTCGAAATCGTTTTATATTCAATTCATTTCGAAATCGCTTTATATTCAATTCATTTCGAAATCGCTTTATATTCAATTCATTTCGAAATCACTTTTCAATTCATTTTAAAATGAATAAAATCGATATAAATATCGTTTACATCAAAATGGCATCAATCTAATCAACACGGCTCCATATATTTCTATTTTCAAATGTTCTGTTTCAAATATTTCTTTTTCAAATATTTCTATTTCAAATATTTCGTTTTCAAATATTTCGTTTCGAATATTTCGATTTCAAATATTTCTATTTTCAACAAATGAATATTTATTTTTGTCAACACACGACTAATCTCAACGAATGAGTACTGTCCACGTGTGACTATTTTTGTTAAATTATTTCGTTCAACACATGACTAATATCAACGGATGAGTGCAGTCAACACATGAAACTTTATTTTATAGTGATAAAGATGTAAATTTTATTATTAAAATATTTCGTTCAACACATGACTAATCTCAACGGATGAGTACAGTCAACACATGAACCTTTATATCATATTATTCTTTATTTTCTAAACTGGAATGAGGCCCAATCAATCACCATATAATGTTAATTATATGGATTTTCATACATCACACGTATATAATAGCATTGAAAAATAATCAACCATCAACCAAAGTGCACTACACTATATAAGCATCAAATATAAATATCTAACGCTTATAACAGCCTGCCAATCAATCGATCGACATATTTAATCAATCAGGATGAGTGAACTTCAAATTTCATCCCAACACCCGTGTGGGGTTTCAAACAATCAAACACAGATTTTATTTGTGCAGTTGGGCGATGTGTAAAATTTATCGACCCAATCAATGCCCTTCAAATATGTGTACATAAACAAACCTTCTGGTTTGTAAATGAATATTTTATTTTATTCACTTTCACGATAAAAATTATATTTTTAACGATAAAACATTTCATTCCAACATATGAATTTCTATTCAGTTCATTCTTTAAATAAAGTGATATTTTTATTTTTCTAACTTATTTTAGAAAATTTCGGCGGCATAACGGCACGATACTAGAAACGGGACGAGGGCTAGCCTTATCCCCGGTCTAGTGAAGGCCCACGCCATTCACACATCAATCAAATTCACCAAACAATTCAATTTTCAATCGAATAATCTAACTAATTTTTGCAATCAAACAAACAAGTCCATGGTCTGTGGACGATTGTGTCGGGTGCTACTAAGCACCGTCTGCATCCTAGTATATATATATAATTAGAAAATGAAATTGAAGAGTGAGAAATTCTCAACGATAGCTATCCAAATTCCACGACTCTTCTTTTAGAGAAATCTTCATCGTTATCGCATTTTTGTCATCTTCGTTGCTGTAGCCACTACATATATAAAATAACACATTTTTATATTTTGATGTCTTTAACATAAAATCACATTTTTATTTATTCACTTTCAATTTAAAAATTACATTTTTATAATCGCTTCATACATTTAAAAATCGAATTTTCACTATGCTATTCAATATATAAAAATCGAATTTTTATTATGCTATTCAATATATAAAAATCAAATTTTATTACGCTATTCAATATATAAAAATCAAATTTTTATTATGCAATTCAATATATAAAAATCGAATTTTTATTATGCTATTCAATATATAAAAATCGAATTTTTATAACGATGTTATATAGATAAAAATTCTATTTTTATCCTGCTATTCTTCATATAAAGATTTCGCCTTTTCAAAAATATTGATGTCGCCTTTCTATAACATAAAAATTATATTTTTTTCTCGAAGTAAAAATCATATTTTTACATCTCTACTCATCTCAAAATATCGCCTTTTCATATCTAAAAATATCATCTTTTCAAAATCAATCTTTATTTTGCTACACATATAAAGATGTTATTTTTAATATTCCTATCGTATAAAAATTATATTTTTAATCCTCTACCTAAATAAAAATCATATTTTTACATCATCTATATAGTAAAGATTATATTTTTAATACTTTAAAAATATAAAAATCATATTTTTAATATCCCACTTACATAAAAATTATAATTTTCATTTATTTGAAAATCAAATCTTTATTTCATCATTAGTTTTAATTACTATATAAAATTAGTTTTTATAATCCCTAAAAATCGATTTTAATATATAAAAAAAACAGTTATATATAAACAAAAATAATAAAAAAAAGAAGAAGAGGACTTACAGCGGATGGGGGAGAAGAGGGATCGGAGGGCTGGAGTTCGCCGGTGGTGGCGGCGGAGCAGGCGAGGGGGGCTCGGTTGCGTCGGTGGATGGGGGGGGGAGTCTCGCGTCGGTGTCGAGGAAGGGCAAGGGGGAGGAGAAAGAAGAAGGGAGGGGGAAGAAGAGGAGGGGGGCGGCAGGTGATGGCTGCGCCGCCCTAGGCGCGGCGGCTCATCGTGGGGGGGGGGGGGGGGGGCAGCATCGATCGCGCCCCCCTTTCGTTCTTTTTTATTTCTTTCCGAAAAAAATGATTTTTGAAGGGGGGGCCAGAGATTAATAGGGGAGAGAATTTTTTTTAATTATTTAATTATTTTATTTTTGAAAAAGTTGACTTTTACATACGACCTCTAAACGAGGCCCACCGCCTGTCATCCATAGCGTTTTACCCCCATTCCGAACACAATGGGATATGTATCGCAAGCTGATTTTATCGTTTCGATTAGTTTCCGTTGAATTTACATTTAAATCACTATATTGAATTTTAAACGTACATTTCAAATTACCGGGGTCGCATACGAACTTTAAAAATTCCAAAAAAATATTTTCTAGCTTCGTATTGACGATACGGTCCTAACAAAACTAGTTTCGTCGGATTCTGAGACTGTTAGAAAAATGGCCAATTTCCAGTCGATTAAAATCAACTGAAACTGGTCAAACGCGTTTTCCTTTGCCACGCTCACATATTGATTCGAAAAATTATGAAATTTGATACCTAGCAATAAATTGACATCACGGACCCAACAAAACTGGTTTCGTCGAAATCCGAGGTCGCTTGCAAAATTTCCATTTTTAAGGGCCTGAATTCCATAGCGACTATTCAGAATTTTCAACTGGACATATCTTTTGATTCCCGTTATGAAATTTTGATTTTTCGGATTCGTTGGAAAGATATTATCAAATAGATCCTAATGTTTTTGGTTTCACTAAAATCCGGATTGTTTTGCACCCGGTACGTTCAATTGAAGTTTGAAATCGAATTATCGAACTACCGCGCCATTTTCAATTCTATTTATAATTATATATAATTATTTATATTCTAACGACTACGTATATAATATATACGTTCGAATTATATTCAAAATAAATTTCTCGACGATATTATTTAAAATAATCTATTTTAGATATGCAAAATTCGCTAAAATTGCCAAAATAAAAAATTTAAACTGGCCCAGATTTTCCGGGTTATTACCATCTCCCCCACTTAAAACTTTTCGTCCCCGAAAAGGAACAAAGTCGGAAGTGGTTTGATTAATCCACTCTTCGTTCGATTTGGCTTCCATTCTCCAACTTTTCAGTTTATGAGAATTTTCAAATTTTCAAAAATTTGGCTAACACCCTAAATTTTCGAAAAATTTCGCCATAACCTCCCCTGCACCGGGAGCCACGAGAAAATTCCGAAATTGCCATACAGGCCTTCTGATCTCAAAAAGAAAAAGAAAAAGCCAAGCGGCTAGCCAATAGGCTCATAAAATCATCATCACCCAAACAAAACAGTAAATTATGTAGTAAACATGTACCTATTTGTCGGGCAAACAAATTTTATTCTCTGGCTCTAGCCTCCTTGCTATGACCTGTTCAATATAAGTATATGGATATGCAAGCAAATGCAACTAATTCTCAATATAGTCCAATATTTGGTTCAATTAGGCATAAATGGTTCAGAATTAGCAAACAAATAGACAAACAACACAAACATCAATCAATTAGTGAATGAACATTTCAAGTTCATAATTTTGATATATATCCAGAAAATCATGTTTTTGATGCCAATTCACAACAAATAAATTTATCTATATTAGTTTTGGTTCTCACACCAGTCTAATGGAAATATATAGAATATCACACCTTCGTCACTTGAAAATAAATGCTGATGATGTTTCAAACCACCATCAGAACATTGTCGGGCTACTAGAGTGCGGTTCTATATCTACCCGGTATATTAAAACTTCGAATATACGTTCATGACGCATACATGCAAAATCTTTATATAGCGAATTGTCCAAATTCAAAATAAATAAATATTCAAATACGCATAAAATGGTTTAAATTTTCAAAACAAAATTGTTTTCATTTGAAAAATATACTCTTCACACTCGTTCTAGGATACTACTTATCCTATCTCTAACGAGTCATTCTAATTGGATATTGCTAATCCAATATCTGATGAATTCTTTCGTATGGTTCTAATGTGTCTTGTTCTCGAGCTCTGTAAACCAAAGCTCTGATACCACTGTAAGAACCCGTTACTTCCCCGTGAGGGAAAGAGCGGATACTTTGAGAACAACACACAAATGAACGTAGACTTAAGAACATTTCATTGTTATTACAACAATTCCATCAGAATACAAGAATATACAGAGTATAATTGAATAAATTACATTCGATAAATATCAGAGATTACAATAAATTACATAGCAGCGGAAAAATAATACAAAGCACAACTGAAGGTGATATACGGATACAGAGCTTTCCGGATATCATTCCAGCTGTAAACCAAGATCCTATGAATATAAATCTGCAAAACCAAAACTACTAGCTGCCCGTGCGGAAAATAGGGGCACCCAGAGTTTAGGTTAAAACAATAAACTCTAGGTCAGTCATGTGACTGGTGTGAGAACTAAAACAGTTATTTAAAACTTTACTTTAAAAGAGAGTAATTCAAGGGACCACGCCGTATAACACGGAACGGGTTTCCTCCCAAGAATACCAGTGCATATAGATAAACAACGCAATGCTTTTTTGAAAAATGAAGCTATTATAAGACCCAGGTCCCATCACACAATGCAACGCAAGCCGGAGGATAGGGTTTTCCCTTATAATAGCCAAACATGCTTGATACGTTTAAAATAAATCATTTGATACTATAATAAGTGTATAGTGTCAAAACATTTCAATCATAAATATAAATCATAGACGACATGAGTGCCCCATCCCACTATGTCGCCATACTAGGCTCTACAAATAAAGCCGAAATACACGTATTGGAAATTGGATTTCCGTCATGAGTCGAGGCAAGGGGCAAGCTCCTCTCCGCGTTCGAGACACTCTAGCAAATGTCCCAGGGCTACGCACTCTGGGCAACCCTTGGATGCTTCAGGGCTGGTCCTCACTTACGTTAGAGGATTGGCAATTCCTGAACACACGTTTCCCGGTCCTTACAGACCTATAATCGAGGCACCTCATCCAACAACCACAAAGGTGAAAAGTATATATATGTCAGGGCTGGTAAGTCACTGACACCACCAAAGCTAGAAAGAAACGTCGTGCTCTCCCTGCAGTCCGTATCCCCTTTTTGACTCATACCGAGGTGTGAGGCTCGCGAATTCACGTTATACACAAAGCTACGCCACAAAGGCCGTGCTTTGATCATCAACCACAAGACTTTGCTTTTCAATAGAAGCCTTGATCATTGCATCTCAGCGTGCCACACAGGCAATTCATGCCATGCGACTGATGTCCATCGATATACAACCTCTGAGCTCGTACGTCTCAGAGAAGGGCGTTAAGCAAAAGAATAAATTCTCCGCCGCCAAACAGATGTATATTTAATAGAAATCAATCAACACAGAATAAAATCCAATGTCAGACACACAATCCATTTTCAAGTCCGTTCTGGGTCTGAACGAAACCGGAGGCACTTTCCTCGCATATCCATCGATCTCCAAGTACGTCTGGACGACCACCAACTATTTCCATCCTCTTGGGTGTACAGCCCAATCAGGATCGTCAGTAATTACCCAAACGATGTGAAGACTTCCGGTCTTCGACCACCGTCTTCATCTTCGACTTAACGTCGAATCGGTTATTCAGAATGGGTATAAACCCGGCCTTTCCGAACAACCCGCGTATATTAAAAACAAATGTTACACAAACACAACATACGCCTCATTCCAATTCAGAATATACTTTTATTCACAAAATCACATTTTTAGGGAAAGGTTCCCATTAATTTTATCCAAGATAAATTCTTTAAAATTTAACCTTTAATCTTCCTTTGGATGTCGTTTCAAACCAAATTATGGTTTTCTGAACTAGTCGAGATTAGCGAACCACACCGAAGTAATTATTTATTTTATTTCCCAATCCCAACCTATTCATCCCATGAAGCAAAACTGGTAATACTCCATATCTAATACTATGTGGTGTTATCGGTAAATTTAATTACCATTTCACGTTCAAATCTAATTAAAGATTTAACTATCGCTTTGGAGCAAAACTGGCAATACTCCATTCTCGCTCATTTCTAAATTTGATAATTTAGATTATAGATTCACATTTCAACCTAATTGCAGATTCGTTAAAACTCCTTTTACTGGGTTAAAGAACTAGGTGTTATTTAAAACACAGTTCACGACAAACCCAAATCACATTCTATTTATTATCGGGTTAAAGAACTAGTGTTATTTAAAACACCGTTCACGATAAACCCATCTCAAATCCAATCAAATATATTAGAAATTCCGATTATTTAAAACCCCTTTTTAAATCTAATTTATTTATTTAAAAACAAATCGGGTTTTAAATTTAGTTCAAACTAGTTCATTTCGATAAAAATCTATTTTTATCTTTTCAAATATGGAGTTTTTCATCCTAAATCTTCCCAAATCATTTCTTATGATTTTACACAAATTATTCATATTTTTAATAATTTTATCAAGGCCCGTACAGTCGATTTCCATCAACGGCCATCGAACTGCACTTACAACGACCTTTTTCGAATTTGATTTGGACGTATCTCCAAATTCAACCGTTAGATTTCAAATTTCTAATATTCGTTAGAAAGCTCTTTTCGATACGAACCCAACGGTTCCGGTTTTAGGAGAATCCGACGGTCGGATCTCCCGTAATGTCCGTTTGAAATAAATGGTCGAAATTCACGAACTGCAGCGGCGCGGCGCGTTCTATTCAGGCCATTATATTATATATATATAATATATATAATATATATTTCGTCGATTCCTATTTAAAAACGAATTTTATAAATAGTTTTGAATTCGTTTCAAAAACAATTTCAACTTCCATCTCAATTCAAATCAAAATTGAATCTTTCCTTATAAATTCGTTTTAAAATTCATTTCTATTCAATTCAAATTTCAATTCAATTTGAATTCATTTCAATTCGTTTTAAATTCAATTCGAATCGTTTTCAATTCGATTCAATTCAAAGTGGTTTTCTATTCGATTCAATTCAAATTGGATTTCTATTCGATTCAATTCAAATTGGTTTTCTATTCGATTCAATTCAAATTGGTTTCCTATCAAATTCATTTCGTTTTCTATTTGAATCAAATTCATTTCGTTTTCTATTTGATTCGAATTCATATTGGTTTTCTATTCGATTCAAATCAAATTGGTTATATATTCAATTCATTTCGAAATCGTTTTATATTCAATTCATTTCGAAATCGCTTTATATTCAATTCATTTCGAAATCACTTTATATTCAATTCATTTCGAAATCGTTTTCAATTCATTTCGAAATCGCTTTATATTCAATTCATTTCGAAATCGTTTTCAATTCATTTCGAAATCGCTTTATATTCAATTCATTTCGAAATCGCTTTCAATTCATTTCATTTCGAAATCGTTTTCAATTCATTTCGAAATCGCTTTATATTCAATTCATTTCGAAATCGCTTTATATTCAATTCATTTCGAAATCGTTTTATATTCAATTCATTTCGAAATCGCTTTATATTCAATTCATTTCGAAATCACTTTATATTCAATTCATTTCGAAATCGTTTTCAATTCATTTCGAAATCGCTTTATATTCAATTCATTTCGAAATTGTTTTCAATTCATTTCGAAATCACTTTATATTCAATTCATTTCGAAATCGCTTTCAATTCATTTCATTTCGAAATCGTTTTCAATTCATTTCGAAATCGCTTTATATTCAATTCATTTCGAAATCGCTTTATATTCAATTCATTTCGAAATCGTTTTATATTCAATTCATTTCGAAATCGCTTTATATTCAATTCATTTCGAAATCGCTTTATATTCAATTCATTTCGAAATCACTTTTCAATTCATTTTAAAATGAATAAAATCGATATAAATATCGTTTACGTCAAAATGGCGTCAATCTAATCAACACGGCTCCATATATTTCTATTTTCAAATGTTCTGTTTCAAATATTTCTTTTTCAAATATTTCTATTACAAATATTTCGTTTTCAAATATTTCGTTTCAAATATTTCGATTTCAAATATTTCTATTTTCAACAAATGAATATTTATTTTTGTCAACACACGACTAATCTCAACGAATGAGTACTGTCCACGTGTGACTTTTTTTTTTAAATTATTTCGTTCAACACATGACTAATCTCAACGGATGAGTGCAGTCAACACATGAACCTTTATTTTATAGTGATAAAGATGTAAATTTTATTATTAAAATATTTCGTTCAACACATGACTAATCTCAACAGATGAGTGCAGTCAACACATGAACCTTTATATCATATTATTCTTTATTTTCTAAACTGGAATGAGGCCCAATCAATCACCATATAATGTTAATTATATGGATTTTCATACATCACACGTATATAATAGCATTGAAAAATAATCAACCATCAACCAAAGTGCACTACACTGTATAAGCATCAAATATAAATATCTAACGCTTATAATAGCCTGTCAATCAATCGATCGACATATTTAATCAATCAGGATGAGTGAACTTCAAATTTCATCCCAACACCCGTGTGGGGTTTCAAACAATCAAACACAGATTTTATTTGTGCAGTTGGGCGATGTGTAAAATTTATCGACCCAATCAATGTCCTTAAAATAGGTGTACATAAACAAACCTTCTGGTTCGTAAATGAATATTTTATTTTATTCACTTTCACGTTAAAAATTATATTTTTAACGATAAAACATTTTATTCCAACATATGAATTTCTATTCAGTTCATTCTTTAAATAAAGTGATATTTTTATTTTTCTAACTTATTTTAGAAAATTTCGGCGGCATAACGGCACGATACTAGGAACGGGATGAGGCCTAGCCTTATCCCCGGTCTAGTGAAGGCCCACGCCATTCACACATCAATCAAATTCACCAAACAATTCAATTTTCAATCGAACAATCTAACTAATTTTTGCAATCAAACAAACAAGTCCATGGTCTGTGAACGATTGTGTCGGGTTCTACTAAGCACCGTCTGCATCCTAGTATATATATATAATTAGAAAATGAAATTGAAGAGTGAGAAATTCTCACAGATAGCTATCCAAATTACATGACTCTTCTTTTAGAGAAATCTTCATCGTTATCGCATTTTTGTCATCTTCGTTGCTATAGCCACTACATATATAAAATAACACATTTTTATATTTTGATGTCTTTAACATAAAATCATATTTTTATTTATTCACTTTCAATTTAAAAATTACATTTTTATAATCGCTTCATACATTTAAAAATCGAATTTTCACTATGCTATTCAATGTATAAAAATCGAATTTTTATTATGCTATTCAATATATAAAAATCAAATTTTATTACGCTATTCAATATATAAAAATCAAATTTTTATTATGCTATTCAATATATAAAAATCGAATTTTTATTATGCTATTCAATATATAAAAATCGAATTTTTCTAACGATGTTATATAGATAAAAATTCTATTTTTATCCCGCTATTCTTCATATAAAGATTTCGCCTTTTCAAAAATATAGATGTCGCCTTTCTATAATATAAAAATTATATTTTTTCTCGAAGTAAAAATCATATTTTTACATCTCTGCTCATCTCAAAATATCGCCTTTTCATATCTAAAAATATCATCTTTTCAAAATCAATCTTTATTTTGCTACACATATAAAGATGCTATTTTTAATATTCCTATCGTATAAAAATTATATTTTTAATCCTCTACATAAACAAAAATCATATTTTTACATCATCTATATAGTAAAGATTATATTTTTAATACTTTAAAAATATAAAAATCATATTTTTAATATCCCACTTACATAAAAATTATAATTTTCATTTATTTCAAAATCAAATCTTTATTTCATCATCAATTTTAATTACTATATAAAATTAGTTTTTATAATCCCTAAAAATCGATTTTAATATATAAAAAAAACAGTTATATATAAAAAAAGAGAAGAAGAGGACTTACAGCGGATGGGGGAGAAGAGGGATCGGAGGGCTGGAGTTCGCCGGTGGTAGCGGCGGAGCAGGCGAGGGGGGGCTCGGTTGCGTCGGTGGATGGGGGGGAGTCTCGCGTCGGTGTCGAGGAAGGGCAAGGGGGAGGAGGAAGAAGAAGGGAGGGGGAAGAAGAGGAGAGGGGGCGGCAGGTGATGGCTGCGCCGCCCTAGGCGCGGCGGCTCATCGGGGGGGGGGGGGGGGGCAGCATCGATCGCGCCCCCCTTTCGTTCTTTTTTTTTTCTTTCCGAAAAAATGATTTTTGAAGGGGGGGCCAGAGAGTAATAGGGGAGAGAAAGGTTTTTTTTTAATTATTTAATTATTTTATTTTTGAAAAAGTTGACTTTTACATACGACCTCTAAACGAGGACCACCGCCTGTCGTCCGTAGCATTTTACCCCCATTCCGAACACAATGGGATATGTATCGCAAGCTGATTTGATCGTTTCGATTAGTTTCCGTTGAATTTACATTTAAATCACTATATTGAATTTTAAACGTACATTTCAAATTACCGGGGTCGCATACGAACTTTAAAAATTCCAGAAAAATATTTTCTAGCTTCGTATTGACGATACGGTCCTAACAAAACTAGTTTCGTCGGATTCTGAGACTGTTAGAAAAATGGCCAATTTCCAGTCGATTAAAATCAACTGAAACTGGTCAAACGCGTTTTCCTTTGCCACGCTCACATATTGATTCGAAAAATTATGAAATTTGATACCTAGCAATAAATTGACATCACGGACACAACAAAACTGGTTTCGTCGAAATCCGAGGTCGCTTGCAAAATTTTCATTTTTAAGGGCCTGAATTCCATAGCGACTATTCAGAATTTTCAACTGGACATATCTTTTGATTCCCGTTATGAAATTTTGATTTTTCGGATTCGTTGGAAAGATATTATCAAATAGATCCTAATGTTTTTGGTTTCACTAAAATCCGGATTGTTTTGCACCCGGTACGTTCAATTGAAATTTGAAATCGAATTATCGAACTACCATGCCATTTTCAATTCTATTTATAATTATATATAATTGTTTATATTCTAACGACTACGTATATAATATATACGTTCGAATTATATTCAAAATAAATTTCTCGACGATATTATTTAAAATAATCTATTTTAGATATGCAAAATTCGCTAAAATTGCCAAAATAAAAAATTTAAACTGGCCCAGATTTTCCGGGTTATTACAGAACCGAAGGCACTATTCTGTAAATTGGATAGCCCTTGCATAACTCCGTCTTCAATTTCCTTTGGCATATATGATTTGCAACGCTTATGCCAATACAGAGTGGTTCTTTGGATAATAATCCAACCGGTCTCTCCATATTAACAACGTTAAAATGGTCAAAACTTCGATAGTCTGTGATTTAACTATCAAAGAAAATAGGTGTGCAAACAACGATATTATTTCCAAATGGAAATTTATATCGATCAAACATCATTCAACATTTATCTCTTTATTTCATTAATTTACTTATCTCCTGTTTCCCTATATTCAATATTTCTTTTTTTCTAAATTTGGAAAATATACGTTATTAACAATGGAAAACATTTCCATTTCTTGTTTTCTTTATTAGAAAACATTTCTGGTTTCTTATTTGGAAAACATTTCCAAAGCTTCTTCATTGGACTTAGACAGATGTTTAAACAAAACATCGCTATGCCAACTCAATCCATTTCCTTTACTGGCGAACCTTAACTATTCCTTAGTTAAAAACGAAGCCAATCAAGTTGGGGTAGAACTACCTCTCAGACCTTAACTGAACAACATTTCTAACTTTGAAATAGGAAAGTTTCACTTTATATCTCTTTTACTAACTTCCTTACTTAGCCCTCCTTCGAATGGCTATATTCGATTGACTCTTTTTACTTAACTCTATTCGATTAACCCTTATCAATTAACTCTATTGGACTAACACTATTGGATTAACTCTGTTTGACTAACGCTATTGATTTACTCATTTCACTTAACTCCTTTCGAATAAACTATATTCGATAACTCCTTTTACTTTCTTCGAATAAACTATATTCGATTAACTCATTTGCTTCTATTCGAATAAACTATATTCGATTAACTCCTTTGCTTCTATTCGAATAAACTATATTCGATTAACTCCTTTGCTTCTATTCGATTAACTCCTTTTACTTCTATTCTAATCGATTTAACTCTAACATCGATTAACTCCTTTTAATTTAACTCTAATCGATTAAACTAACATCGATTAACTCCTTTTACTTTAACTCTAATCAATTAAACTAACATCGATTAACTCCTTTTGATTAAACTAACATCGATTAACTCCCTTTACTCGATTAAACTATTCATTTATAAAGATTTACTTTTAGTAACGGTTCTTCACTTTAAAATGATTTCCTTTTATTCTAACTTATCCTTTTGATTTTATAAATATTTCTTTTATAAAAATCCTTTCCCTTTTCTATATAAAATCCATCGATTTTATATAAATAATTCATTTCCAAAATACACTTTGAAAAATCCCCTTTCCCATATCCAGTATTTCTTATGGTATTTAACATACCATATAACAACGATTAATATCGTCCAACACACATAATCCACAACAGATTATATATATCACATCATATATCACAATATATGAATCACAGTAAAATAAATGTTGAGGAATCCAGTTGGATTCCTCCAACCTGTTTCCCTGCATGTTAAACAATATAGATAACAACACTTTCAGTTCCATATGATATATTCTGTTGAACAGAATCAATATAGAAATTCCACTAATTGACTAGTAGTTCAATCAAACAGTCAACACACAGTCAATCAGCCAATATCTAACAGTTCTAAAAATACAACATGAAATTATAAACTGTTCAGAGTTAGTGAGGTTTACTCACATTGGCAGTTCATCGTTAAAGAACGATAAACTGTTGTTTGATTTGAATCAAATAGTTTATTTCGCCATAAATCGTAACGAGCTCGGATTCACTCCTAGTCAGCTCCATGTTGTAGCCCTCGTCCAAACGATCCCAACGCAACTTACGGTTCGTCAATCTGACATCGTATGATCAAGGTACATATAATTAAAGGATTGACGTATTTGAAATTTTAAAACAAACTTAAATGAATTAACAAGTGGACCTCACCCCTCTTAAAAATCACCGGCCCATTTAAATTTCTGGCCCGCCCATCATCTGAAGCCTTTCTTTCCCGATAACTACTCCAACCCGTCCTCTCATTGCTCCTCTTTCAACAGCCATTAGCAAAACTCTCATGAAATCAACCACTCCATTTACTCCACTTAAAATCAAATAGAAATCACCACAAGCATCTCCTTCTTCTCCTCTCCACAACCATGACCACCATCATCAACTCGCATCACTCCCTGGTGGTCGCGACGCCAGCATTCCGCTCGAGCTTACAGTGACCTACGAACCTTTTTACCACCGAATACCCCCAAAACAACCACACACGTGCGGTTTCACCTCTTGAGACCAAATCCGGTACTTGATTCAACTATCATCACCTAAATCGGCCTACAAACCGAACCCTAGATCCACTGTCTAAAATACTCAACCCAAAAATCAACGTCGAACTCCTCAAAACGGGTACCAAAATGAAGAGAATTACTCCAGGATCCCATATATACCCATAGATTGATTTATAGAATTTCTTTTGATTTCTTTCGATTTTAGAAGTTGGTCCCCTTCACGTTTTTATTTTCTTAAGTGTCGGCTGGAAGAAGAGATTATATACGAGGTTGAGATTTTGTTGTGAGGCTGAAATGAAGGACATGTGGCCTTGCATTGGCCATACATAGATTAGGTTTTTTTATCATTTTAAAATCGTTTCCATCTTCTAAAAATCCGTACGATTACGTACGATACTTAAAAATCATGAAACTGGTTTCGTCGAATTCCGACTTCGTATGCTCACACATCGTATTTTTAACTGTCGAAATACTGACTGTTTCTCACTCTAAAAATCCGTGCGGCCACATAGTGATTCTAAAAATCACGAAACTGGAAATCTAACAACTATTTGATATTGCGGATCCAACAAAACTGGTTTCGTCGAATTTCGACTTCGTTTGCAAAAGTGGCAATTTTTTAACGCTCTAAATAGCCTATATAAATATAATTAAATTTAATATTTTAAAAATAAATATTAACGTCTATATTCACATGGAATACCGTACAGCTTCAGAATATTCTTGTATGAAATTCTCAGCGCGATATTTCAAATCCCGATTAAATCGATATTCGATTTATACTGAATTCCCTTTTAAAAATATAATTAATTCCTTTATAAATTATAAAGGAATTCAACAGCGACTTTTCTGAAATTTGATTTGGAAGTAAATCAAAATCTACACGATGAAATCCCGATTTTTCTCTTCCATTAGAAAGATATACTCCACCAGCTCCACACGTTTCTTGTTTCACAGAAATCCGGCTTAAAACGAATCCTGTACATTCAGTTGAAGTTCAAATCGCCAAATAGAGAACTGCCGCGTCGTTTCGAGCTCTATTTTAATTATATTATAATTCATACGTTCAACCATCGTTAATTAAATATATTCGTTATTCTAATTCAATTCTAAACTGAATTAAATATCCCAGATGATCCAGTTCACACCATATCGCCATTTCAGCCAATATCGATTATTTCAGAATTAAATATATTATTTAAATTATTATTTTAATTAAATATTCACCATTATTTAATTCCACGACCATTTAGTTCTCTAAATCACCATTAATATAATTAAATAAATTAATTATAATACCCCTGCCAATGCGGGTCATTACACTTTTGGGTTGTTTTTCTTTTGTTTCGCCTATATTGGGATGCCTCATCGTGTAGATGAGATGTATATTGATAAATATTGTGTTTATAAATTTTTCCGGACACTCCGTACAAAGGAGGTGCTGCCGAAATTTTCCGTAAATCCGGGCATTAGAAATTTTTTTAGTTTTGAAATTCTAAAACAAAAAAAAAATTCCTTTTTAGTAAGTTATAGTCTTAAAAAACATTTGATAAGCTAGGGATGAATCACATAAGTACGATTTTTGATGACGTTTCCTTTTCAAGGATGAAAAGCGCTAAGTGGGGGAGAATGTAACGACTCGATAATTTTTACATCGCAAAGTTAATTAAAATCTGCATATGAATGAATGTTTATGATCATGATTTGAACTTGAAACTTAAATTTTATTATATATTGAAGTTATGAACTTATGACGCGTATATTTGGATTTGAATTGAAAGCTACAACGATAAATTGTATTCATAACTTATTTATTTTAGTAGACGTGATATCAATAAGTTATAAAACAATAGTTCTTAAAAATCGAATACGTTGCTTATTATTAATCTAGAAATTTATATA
This sequence comes from Allium sativum, assembly GCA_030737875.1. Lineage (NCBI taxonomy): Eukaryota > Viridiplantae > Streptophyta > Magnoliopsida > Asparagales > Amaryllidaceae > Allium > Allium sativum. The sequence goes on from CM060912.1 coordinate 16,329,628, forward strand.
CAATGATAATATCTAAGTGTGCTTGGTTCGTTTAGATCGTTTTATACAGTTGAATTACCATAGCGGTAACCAATATGTTGCTAATAACTTTAAAATCTTAGAACGAAAATTAAATTATGAAATTTAATAAATGAGGTGCATCTACCTGGACATAGTAAGAGAATTAATTTCATAGAAAAATAAGCATGTTTGTTCTGTTAGTTGTAAGTTAATTTAATATTCGAGTAAATCACCAAGAATTAAAATAGTGTCGGAATTTAGGCAAATCTTAAATAAAAATACAGGGCTGTATTCTTGAAATAACGGTATATTTCGTTCATGAAATTTTAATGTGTGTGGTTTCGAACCTTAAATTTAGAGCCAGAACAGTGTAGCGCAGACAATGTCTATTACGTATTACTTCGCGTTTTTGAGAACTTATATTCGGATTTTCTCAATATTGTGCCTTGAAATAGAAGATAAGGAAGGAAACTTTTGTAACCAAAAGAAAATAAATTCCAGCACTTGTTAAAGAGAGTTGCCTTGGTCTAACACGCATTCAAGCTTTGTCAGAAATTGCCACGTGTCCTTTCTGTCTTCCCCTTTACTCCTCTCTTCACCGTTTACTTTAATTAAAGAAAAAAAACGATCTTCATTCCTCCCTCTTCCTCAAATTGGAAAATGAAATCCAGTCTTCACCTCAATTCCAAACCGCGCAAGCTCCTCCTTTAACCGAGTCTGCACCTCATCCAAACCATCTGACGCCGACCAAAGGCACGCCCGCCACCAGCGATATTCGGCTACCTCGGAAGCCTTTTCCCCTCTTCATTTCAACTGGAATCAAACGAGAAGAAGGGAACGATGTTGAAACCATCGGAGATTTTTCGTCGCCTGGCTCTGCTCGCCGTCGAAGTCGATCCCCGACTGTGAGGGCTCGTGCAAACCTCCGAGCCTCCACGAAGCTCTCGAACATACAACCCTTGCGCGATATTGTTGCAATTACAAAACCAAATCTACTAACAATCACCAACCTCAAGATAAGCCCCAAAGATTGCCTCAAACCCTACTGTAGTTATGTGATAGCTGAGTTCCCCATCCACGTCAGTTGCGTTGAAAGCTCCACCTACCCGTGTTCATTGATCCCCTTAACCCTTCAATCTCTCAAAAGCACGCTTGGTGTTTGGATAAATGCCTGAAAGGCAAGTTGAGCATGGTAGGACAGATTTGGACTGCAGGCTCTGATCGGATGTGTTGCCCAGTTGGTTGGTCTGTCGAAACCGAGGCTAAAGCCTAGGTATATCTCTTTATATAAAAAAACCTCATTTGTTTAATAATTAAATTATTTTAAATAGAATATAAACCATAATACGATGAAATAGATTTTGTATTCGTTGAAATTCTGGTTAGGGATCATAATAGTGAAGATCGAGCTTGGAATCTTATTCGTACAGTTTCAATATTGCATTTGTGTACACATATATCTATATATGTGTATATAAATTTATTGGAAGTGTATTCGTCGTTTGGCTATCAAGCTTCATTCATAAATTTTCGCGTCAGTTTTGCACTAGTCTCCTTGCCTCGAAAGGTGGGTTTTCTCACTCACAGACTAACTAATTATTAAGTGAATTAAATATCTGAGATGTTGAATGGAATGTTAGGTTGTTCTAGAAATTGGTTGCATCGTGATTATGCACATATGACACACACTGTTATCTTATACGACACAATTTGTATGTGAATGTGTGATATGCTATATTTTATTCTCACCATGCAAGTTCCCTTTATATTAGAAAACCATTGCGGGTTGAAATGATAAATACCCAAAGAACTGTATATTCGAATCGATTGGGATACAGATTGAAATGATACATACCCGGGATTCGAATATTTTAAAGAACGGATTGAAATGATAAATATTCGTATCACTTGACCATAGGGTAGAAAATTATATACGGATACCGTGTCAATAAAATGAGAATATTTTTAAATATTTATCGATTTATAAGTAGAAATTTTATATGAATTTCTATAACATAAAGAAAAGTTTAAAAGTAAGTTTCTCCAAATATTTTCTTATAAATTTCATGAAACCCAATTTGTATTAAAATTAGTTTTAAAGGTGATTTTTTTCAAGTTAATATTTAAGTTGAGTTTATTTAAATAAAGTCTTTATCACTTTATGTTTATCTAACGAGTTTAATGATTTTATGTAAAGGATATGCAAGACTTGATAAATGCTTCCCAAAATCTTATTTTGACACATGATTTAACAATGAATTTTCGCCGTGCAAATGTAAGAAGGATTTTGTCAAAATAAAAAAGTGTTAAATCAAAGTATATGAAAGAATATGATTATTTAAATCATGGTGAATATGGGTTGGTTATCAAGTTAGAATTTAAATAGATCATATGTGTTTAACAACTAATGTGAAAATGTTTGGGAATTTATTTATAAAATGGATATGTGAAACCCAAAGTAAACATTGGTTTGAAGATCGTTTTAACCATGAAGTGTTGAATTTGAACCAAATAAATGGGGATTTGTTTAAGGGTGAAATTTTGATGGGAAAAGAAATTCTGAGACATGGATTTCATAGAAGTAGATTTTCCATATTACTTGATTTTATAAATATTTTCTCTAAAATGGTTTGATTACTTTAACTATATGAATTTTATAATATTTTTCCAACTATATATATATATCTATATATTTATACAATATTTTCAATTTAATATACATATATTTTTCCAACCATATATATTTATACATTACTCTCAAATTTATATACATATACTTTTCTAACTCTATATATGTTTATACATTATTTTCAATATACTATTTTCAAACCTAACCTTTCTAAAGGTGTTTTATAAATATAAATCTATGTCTGATCCAGTCCATTTAGTCCAAAGGGTGAAAGAAAGGATTTCAAGCAATAGTAATATGTCATGGAATTTGAAAATTAAACCAAATGGTTGACAAAGTAATGGCGAATTTTGGTTTTATAATCTTAAATCAAACCAATGATAAATGTTTTTGAGAAATTGATATTGGGGCAATACTTGAGACAACTCGATTTGCGATATGATTTCAAATATAATGGCCACGGTGTGAAAGATGTAAGCGTCGGTTGTTAAAGAGAACGGAGTCGGTAAGTGGCATACTCTCCGTCAGTTCCGATACCACTTTAACAACTGTGTACGTGATGGAGTATCGGAACGACAACAAGATGGCTTGGAAGCGATTACTGGATTGAAGAAGGCGAACGATGACGAAATGGCCTTGACCTTTGGGTCATTATTGAAATAACTAAAACAGGAGCTATACCGTGACTAATTGAGGTAGCACCTTTGATCGGACGCACTTCTTCGATACCATTTCTATGACTATGTTGATGATTTGGCGCCCTTTTGACTTTGGGAGTGTGTTCCGAGGTGGGCGGTAGTGGCTGCTATGCGTTACCACCGGTCCGGGAGTGCAACCGGTAGAATCCTACCCTGGGTATTGCCTCGAGTGCCTTGTCATATTTATCCCATACGAGCCCCATACGATTTTGATTTAGTGTTGCTTTCTATGGAGTGCCCTCTGATAACACCAGTGCGGTGAATTTACGGTACTGTATAGACTGTGATGCCTATAAACGACGTAAGGGTAATATGATAATCCCGCTTATGCTATTTTCAGTATATTCACTTTACCGAATAGACATTACAATAATAGCGTACTATTTTACATTTATTATTTCCACAGATCCTTAGAGGACAAGAATCCCAAACATCCTTTAAGTTATTGTACATTTCACTGGACACTTCATTTGAGTTAATTCACTTATATGAGACTGATAGTCCTGACTCGTGTATTTTGTCTGTTTTATTCTTTGCAAAATGCCCGAGTCAGACCGAGGATTTCAGCTTGTAGATATCTGTTAAAGCTTGAGATTTGTTGGAGATCCAGCGGTCCATCTACCATGTCATACTCGATGGTGCCCATCTCTGCTTATTACAAATACTTGTATGATTTTATTATTATTCTTCCGCTGTATCTATACTTATTTATGTACCCTGATATTATGTAAATTTAAAGATGTTGTATAAATTTTACTTCCGCTGTGAGATGCTCTGTGTTCTATGTGTCTGTGATTCCGTGATGATTTGAATTTCAACTTCATAAGTAATAACAAACTGTCATTTTGGACGGTTCAAGTTGGTTTAATTACCGACTTGAGGCGATAAAAAAACCAGTTCGTTACACCTATGAAACTAATAGGAAAGAAACAAGAGGAAAGAGGAGTGGGTCAGACATAAAGTCTGGTGAGTGAAGTAATTGCTAGCACGATTAACTAAGAAAAGGAAATATATTCAATAATAGTTCTAGTGTCATAAGATAACGCATACATGCATAACTTAAAATTGTTTGTAGTAAATTAGATTATTTGGCTAGTTCAGGCTGAAATAACTATTTGATTATTTGCAATTATTCTACCACAGAATATAAAAATATGGGTTGGATAATTCCCTAATACTATCCATCGACTGAACTTTCCTACTTGTCTACCACCTTGCATGGTTGAAGGTCATTGTGGACCAAACCGTTTTGAAGTCGACCACTGCCCAGTTATCCACCAACAAAGACATAATCTATCACTTGGATGCGGTAGCGGTTTATTTTCTCTAATCGATGTTGTAGCATGCTCGGTCATTACTGGGACACGCTAACTATCATCTCTCCTTATTGACCACGTATTTACGTCTATTAGAATAATTGTACCTAGCCTTAACACTCTATCTAAGGCTATCAATAATAAACCTAAAAGTGAATTTTGCTAGTATGATCCCTAACAAAAAAATATTCTAATTTGCACCCCTTTTCAATCTCCCTGATTTGGGCCTTAATTATTGGCCACTTATTTTCCCCAGTTATCATTACTATCGGAATGGGCCTCTATATGGTTACTTATTTCCCCCAATTAATAATTGCTGCTGGAATAGACCATGTATGTTATTGCTTATCAACTCGATCCCAGGTCTAAATTTAAACACAGTAAGCTTTTCCTCTATCTTTCTAACCCCTGTACCATAATTTTCTAGCAAATATCCAAGATTTTCCTATTTTAGTTTATTTCTATTTATTACGGATTTGTTCTAATTATAGCCCTCATCTTATAATTTTACTTGCAAATATTTCAGATCTGTTTATTTTTCAAATTACAACAAGACAACCCTTGTTATAATTTACTTTAAATTCCTACAAGTTTGCCTAATCCAATATGATTTCTTTTAATACAAATTTACAATTCATGCACATGTCTCCTTAAATTTAGTTTCTTTCATTTAATCCGTGTTTGTGAAGTTTATACATTTTATTATATTTTTTCACTCGTAAAATGAGGATTAAATTTGCATCAATTGCCTAATGTTTACAGATCTAGACATGTTTAAGAACAAACTTGAAAAATTGCTAAAACTATAAATAACTAATCAAAATAGCTGCAAAGGAAAAGACTGAAAAGTCATCTTATAGAATTTAACTAAAAAGAACTATTGAAAGAAGCAGAGAAATACATAAAATAATTTACAGAGAGACTACAGAAAACTGTAAAAGAAACTACAAAAAAAATTACGCATATTAAGAATCCTATTTCTTTATATTACTCGGAAATATGAATAACTACAACACCCACATGTAGTCCTTAGCTTTTCCGTGTGTGCAGCATTTCTAGACTTTGTCCTTAGGTCGATTATATATGTTTTTATTTTTACAAATCTCTTTTCAGAGAAAAAATTAAGTTTTAGGTTTGTCTTAGTTAAGGGAGAACCCAAAAGGAAAAGATTTGTGTTGTGAATGAAGAGTTAGGACCAGAGTCTTATTTATGGGAGCTAGGGGATCTTAGGCTATAATATTACTTGATAACCTAGTCCAAACACGTCAATAAGTCAATTAAAACCTTCAAATTTCAGAAACAATGCTCATGATTTCATAAAATTGTATATTAAAATTGCCAACTTTGTACATGGACGTAATTGCATTCTAGGTAGCAAAGCGAGTCAACCCGCACCCATGGAGGGTTGACCTGTGTGAGGTCGGATCAACCTGGCCTATGTATGTATATTTATTTTTCTTTCTTTTTCGTACCAGATTTTATGTTTTCTGAAATCTTTAATAACTCTTTCATATTAGTTTGGTTTTTGACAAGTTATATATGAAAACTGTCTAGCAAATGTTCATTGACATAGTGGAAAAGTTTCTGAAGTCAAATTCGGATATTTATAAAAGTTTTATTTTTAACCTCTTTCTGTATTGATAGTTAATCTCTTTTTCTTAAATTCATAGTTTACTTCTCTTTACAATGTTATTGTTTAACTTTCAATAAATTCCATCAATACCAGACGTAAACCATGTTTTTATGACATGTGTTAATTTTTCAAATTCAAATGCGCATGTTAACATTTTGTGAATTAATCCTTTTATTAACTTTTAATGTTGCACTTATATAACGTTAACATTTTGTGAATTATTCTGTAACTTTATGTCTACTTTAATATTTGAATTTCTTAGTTAATTATATTTAAAATTTTGGATTGTTACATAAATGTTTATGTCCAAATGTCGAGTCTACAAGGTGGCTTATGTCGAGTCTACAAGGCCTATCATTAGAATAGAAAACTGTCTTGTAGACACACTATTTTCAAGGAGGAATAATGATATACTCTTGTCCGTCACTTCCCATTGGCTATATTCACCAGGACTCGATTGGGTACTCGAGCCAAATAGCGGGTGCCGCAGTTGAAGCCATTATAAGCTTATCCACCTTCTCTTTTAACGCGGTCGGTCTCTTCGAATCTATGTTGTGTCTCTTATTCTTCACTAGCATGAACGGTCGAAACTGAATACGTGGCTCGTAATGGCTGGTGAGATCACACACGTGTCAGTATACGACTAAGCGAACACATGCATGTTTGCTAAAAGGAAATTGGAAAGTTCCTTTAATTATTTTTAATTGAGGTAATATTCGACCTTCAAGACATTCGATGGTTCAACATTATTGATTAGAATTTCAATGATTGTTTTAGTAGGAACAACTCTTTTATATTTAATGTGCACGTAAAAAGACATATTTTTATTTACATATTTATTCTTATTTTAAATAAATATATGTCATATTAGGATGTTTTCACATGTCGTAAATGAAAATAAAAAAATATTTCAAGTCATTACTCACTCATGCACACAAGGGCGAAATGGTCATTTTATATGAATTTATTTGAAGAAAATTTACTTGTACATTCTTATTTTATGTTTTAGGAAAAGGTGTGCACACGAAAGGGGCTACATGAAGATATCATACAAATGTTAAAGGATAAAAGCATGAAAAAATAAATCAATTCATACAACATGGAGGAGCCTGCCTACCAACTACCTAACATTAAACAAATCAAAAGCAAAACACAAGCTAGTGGAGGATTAATTAAATTCTAATGATGACTTGGAGGCTACACAGTTTCATGGGCATTTTGCGGCATGGTTAAAAATAAGTTAAGATTTTAGGCATGTATAATAACCCTCTTATGTTCATGTAGAGATACTATTTTCTTGATCTAAGCTGTAAATCAAAGTAAGAAATAAATTAAAAAAAAATCTTTAATGGCTTCCAAAGACTTCTCTACTATTTTTATGTTCTTTTATCTCATGCTATTTTTATGCTTTTTTCAGTTATGCTAATCTTTTTTATATTCCTTCCTCTCATGCAACAAGTTTAGATTTTTTTTATGTGAGTTAATTAAATCTTGTTTTTTTTGTTAAGCTGTTTACATTTTTTTCTTGTTTATGTCTAAATCTTTTTATGTTAATACGCATTTAATTATGAGTAGCAAAACATCTTCAATTTGGAGGTAATGAAGCTCTCATGAATCACAAAAAGATAAACATAAGTGATTTAATTTATGATAGCATGTTTCGTTCTTAATGGAAGTTTTGAATATTTATGTAAAATTATTGTTTAATATTAAGTTTAATAGCCCGTATTGTTAATACTAAATAGCCTATACTTCATCAAATATAAACACAAAATTACTCTTCATCAACATATGGTGGGTAATAAATTTGAGGATAGAATCTAAATTCGATGTTATATGTTACTAATGCAATAGTAAATAGAGCATGCTTAACGTAAATTTATTTTCAATTTCTTGTCATTTTCATGAGAGTATACAAGTGGATTAGAGGGTGTAATATAGTTTGAGGATTTATAGGTCATACTTATGTCTTTTCGTTTATTTGTCATTGTTTCATTTAGTTCTAGTTTTAAAAAAATACTGCTTTCTGTTTTGTAAACAGGAATTTTGTCTTTTTGTTGCCCATCTTATTTTTTTTTCATTTCAATTCTGCTTTTCTATTTCTGTAAACTGCAATAAAAAAAGAATATGTTTTCAATCATCACACCACTTTTTTATCTCAGTTTTATGTCAGCGTCTTTGCATTATTTATGTGTCTTAGGTTGTGCATTTTTCACAAAAAAACCACACACTATTATTGTTCATTGTGCTCTATTCTTTGTGCACATGGTTCTTTTCTTTTGTTTTGGTCTATGTGCACTGTTGTTTTTGTCTATTTCTGTTCATCTCGAATAATCCAATCTTTATTTCATGTACTTTCAGTTGTTCTTGTTTGCTTTCAATTTTATTTTTCTTAGATTATAAAAAAAGAATCAGTTTCGATTTAAGCTATATTTCCATTCATAATTCAATTTCAATACATTTACCTTTGGAGTATTGTTTACAATTGCATCGCAGATTCTTCACTATTTACATTAAACTATTATTTTTCTTCTCTTTCTCTCAAGTTTTCATTCTGACCTCACATCCAAGATTGCCACGAGTAACTTTATCGGACTGCCGCAGTCCGCAACCATACACCTACCACACACATATACAACCACCACCTACATCTCCTCACCAAACCATCTACTTCCTTCAACACTTCTGTCATAACTTCCTCCTTTGGAAACATTCACCCAAACTCCAACTGTAAACTTCACAATTCAATAACTCAGCAGAACATGCATCTCCTCTGCCCACGGTCATCCTTCTCAACTTCCTCCTGGAACACCAACCAACTTAATCTCCATTCAACCAACAACGATTCAACACTAGCAGTCACCACACCTACAACACACAACCAACCTTTCTGCCCACGCCATTCATTGCAACGCAACACTCCTCCACGCAATTCACAACTCAGTGAACACAAGCATAACTAGATACCATAAAACCTCATTAGAAACTATCCTACCATCAGTATAAACCAAAATAGTGAACTGGCGAATCACCATCGTCAGCACATCCTAACACGTAACTACAACCCTTTACCCTTCTCAACTATCATCGCCTCCGTCTATTACGATCAATCTCCAGAACCGTTGTAGTTTTGATCAGAAAGCACCACAATAATGTCCCATCAACCATAGACTTACCTGAACCATCCAAAACTACTACTTCCTTAAATCAAACTACCACCATCAATCCACAACCAACTTCAAAAGCATCAGTAATTTCCCTTAAACATCAACTCGGCATCAACTTCACTCTTAAACAGCATCTGACAGCACTGACATCCAAATCAAACCACCTCATACCTATGATCCACTTCACCCAAAATTCAAAGCAGCATACCTAGTTGTCCTTTACAATTCCACAAAATCTATAATCGATATTGTTGTAAATTTTCAAATTGATTTAGGATAGGGTTTTTCTTTTTTGAAGAGAAAAGAAGAAGAAGGGTATGCGGATTAGTCTCCCATCATGAAAGATGAATAAAGTATTGTTGTACTAAAGGAGCTTTGTCATAAGAACATTTGGTCCTTGAGGAACCCAAATATGTACTTCACTGTGAGGAGGGAGGCCATGCAATACCACCACACATGCCACGCCATCGCCATCCGGCCGGGTACGGGTTTTAGGTCTAGATTTATTAAGAATATTTTTGGATAGAATTATGGGTCTAAATTTATTAAGAATATTTTTGGATAGAATTTATAAATGGTAACAGGCCGAATTTCAGCCCATTACGGACCAGAATGCAATTCAAAACAGGGTAGGTTTTTAGAAACATTTGTGGACGTTGGAAAGTGGCACGCCAAATTCAAATTCGTAACGCTTTTGAAATGTTATAACTGAAAAGGCATTGGTTCGAATTCAAATGGATATGCCCGGTGGTGATGGTTGCGAAGCTTGGTGAAGAGGCGTTTCCTTTTGCCTCTATAAATACCCATGAAATTCATCCCAAAATTCGAAAAATTCTTCTTTCTTGCTCCATATTTGCAATGCGTTAGGACTATTTCAAACAGCACTGGTTTGTTAACTTTGCACAGAGTGTTTTAAAGTTTCATTTTCCTTTATTTTGTTTTTTATTTTAGCTTTAGAATAAATTTTATTGTCATCTCTTTTCAAGTTGTAGAAAATAAAAAACAAGACTCGTTATGCTTTGATTTGCTTGCTAAAAATCTACGCTGAAAAAAATGCTGCTTTAAAATAATAAATTGCTACATGCTTTAGTATTGTTTTATCAACTCCTTTTTTTTTATTGCACTGTTGGTTGCTTTCATTCTTATATAACCTAAAAATTTCAAATAAAATTTCATTTGTAGTTTTACTATTAATTCATGTTTAATTTTAGTTTTACATTCGTTTCCTTTTACTTTTATTTCTTTAAGGCAATATCCAAATTTGCATAAGTTGGAGAATTCATATATCTTCTTTGGATCAAAAAATTGCATCTCATAATAGAAAATTGAATAATTAATAATGATTAAACGTCGAACTTAATATGTCATGGGCTCATCTAGGACAAATTTGTGTTTTGACAACTTGATTTGTTTTACCAAAACTATTTACTAGTGTCTAAGGATGTAGCAGAGTTTTAGTCACTTATAATTATCATAAAGATTCATCGATATTATAGTGGTTGTTTATCTGAAGGTTCTTGAATCTTCAGTTGCGTTTCTGAAATGATTCTTGATGCACTGAAAATTCTTGTCCATTACCTGGTTAAGAATTGTTTTGTTAATTCAAATTAAAGTGTCTTGATACAAATTTGGGTCAGGAGCTACTAAGGACATAAAATTTCTACTTAAGCCCTTGCATTCATTTAGTTACATTAGTTTCCTGCATATATAAAAAGAACAAAAACAAACGTCTAATAAATAAAGAGCATATATAAAAAGAACAAAAACAAAAGTCTAATAAATAAAAGAAAAAACAGTTTCTTTTGAACATGCACATCTTTTTGCAAAAAACCAAGAAAACCCAAAAATTCAAAAAAAACAAATCATTTAACCTATATATTTTTTATAAATAAAAAAATTAATTTAAAAGCCAAAAAAAATTACTTTGTTTCTAGTCTCCTACCCACGTTTTCACTTCTCTCTCTTCTTAATATTCACACTTATGCATGAGTGCTTGAACACACGACACTTCGAAAAATCGTTTAATCCAAGCAGATATTCTTTGTAACACCCCATAAAATTCATAAGTATTAATAATAAATAAATAAAAATAAGCAACTAAATAATATGGCTGGAAAATTAGATTTTGTTGCTTTAGGAATTTGGCTACGAAATTTTTTTATTTGGATTTTTGGTGGAATTCTGGATCGTTTTCATATATAATATGCTGAAAACGGTTAATGTATGAAAAAGTTGTGAACAAATGAATTTGGACCGTAAACGCAGAATATATATATATATATATATATATATATATATATATGTATGTATCTGTGTGTGTGTGTGTGTCCAAGATAAATTTAAAATAAAGACAGAAATTTCAAATTTTGAATTGGAGATAAGATCAAGGGGACAAAGTATATTTCATATATGGAATAAGACTAAGATATTAAGGAAAATATTAATTAAAATAAATAACTGAGCAACGCAGCCTTTTTAAGCGTTTCAGCCCTAACAGGGTCGACCGCCCTCCTTGAGGGGTGTCGATCGCCGGTCGACCACGTGGCGACTGGACAGCCCAATACTGGTTAGGGTTTTTCTAAGAGGATATATATAAATTAAAGGCTTGGATTAATTCTAAGTAATCCAACGGTTTATGCTCAGATGGGAAACTATATATAGCCCCTCATATCACGCTATAAAAATTCTCCCTACCTCCATGTTGCCTCTCTGCCATTGCAAAATTCAAAAGAAAATAAATGTTAAGATTTCTGCTAATTCCCCAATCTAAATTCTTATCTCCTTTTTATTCTAATCCATATAGGTTTTACAATAAAAACTTTGGAATTTGTCTTAAATATGTATATATAAGATTCTAATACATGTCTCTTGTATATATATATATATATATATATATTAAAAATGATTGTTGGAGCAAGTTTGAATGCAAAGAATTAGTGTAGATCTAGATCTACTACAGATTTCTCTCTTTTCCGACTAGATCTGTGAGTGGAATATCGTTTACTTAAAGCATATTCGTGTTTTTATTAGATTATCAGGTTGAAAGATATGCCTAGGAGGATTTGGAAATCCGATAATATAAACATTAAAACCCCCCAAATCCTCTATCTTGTATTTGCGCATGAATTGTCATGATAAATTGGGTTTTGTGGATTTTTGGTTTCAATATTGGGTTAAAGATGAAAATGGGTTGTTTCTATTTTGTATGATTCATCTTTACCAAACATTTGATTGTAACCTAAAAGGGTTTAGATTTGGGTATTTCATGATTTCTTTAGGTTTGGATTCTATTTTGAATCCAAACGTATTCATATTTGAAATGTGAAAATATAAACGTTTTTATGTGCATAATACCCAAAAAGCGGTGAATTAGACAAAATGGAAATTTTAAACATACATGTGTAAATGTAAGTAATACTCTATTTTTTAATATAGTATTGAGATCATTCCAACAAGCCTTGGATGCAAGTTGCAGGTTTGTATGAATGTATATTTTCCATCCACTGCTATATGTTATCTTGTATTATGTCATCATGCCTAAGTTGTAGCGGTAAAAGTATGGAAAAATTAACTTGTATGCTTGATTTGGATATATTGACAATTGCCACCTAATTAGAATGTTTCCTCATTTATACGAATATTTAACGTTGTTGCGCGTTATTACTATATTATTAATATAGCGTAATCAACATAATTAACGTAATATTAACATAATAAGTGCGATTAGGACAAGGTTTGAAATTGAATTTGTCCCCATATATGTAAATGTATATTTGATTGATTGTGTATGCGTATATAGAATGACTTCAAATATGTACATATATATATATACATATATTGTGACACATAGACATGAGGTTAGTTTCCATTTGTGGTGGTAGTTTGCCCAGATTCGACCGACAAATCCAGCACCACAAGTAGGCCCAACTAATGTGGGATGTCTAGGTGATATGGGTCATTCAAAAAAAAAACTTAGTACACTAGAAATGAGGTTAAACAAACTTGTAATAGAAGTCTGCCCATAACCGACCGACATCCAACTTCTTCAGGTGTAAGGTTTAATGTGAAGGGTCTAGTGTGTATATATATAGCCAAATATATATATACACACACACACACATGTCTACTCTAGTGATCCCTCCAAGGGTTTATTCCTTGGAGAGGAGCCTGAGTCATGGGACCCACCCTTATAGATTTGAAGTAAGTCTTTGGGTCCTCCTTCCCTAGAAGTGGTTAGGCATAAACCGTAACAAAGCTAGGTAGTTCATGGGGATGTCCACTTCCTTCTGGAAGCTTGTAATGGCTCAAGTAAGGACAAATTGGTAAGTGTCCTATCGGGTAATATCAGTTAAGTAGTAACGTTCACAATATTACTTCTCATATTACAATTGAGAGTACAGACTAAAGAACGTTAATGCATTAGGACGGGGTCTCAAAGGGCTGAGGGTTCGCCTCAGGGTTATAAGAGATCATAAGAATCCACCTTTAATAAGGCCATAAGTGACCGAGAATGCCACCTCGTTGGGTCTTTACCCTAAAAACACTAATGGGCAATTGACTTGGATATCCACACCATCGGTTAGATACTTGGTGTTTGTGTGAATCTTGGGTGTTGCGTAGACATACCTTGACATATGTAACCAACTAAAAATATAGGGTATGGACATTAAGTAACACCATATTTCAGTCAACAGAACTTTATCTTCTGACCCCTCTCCTTAACATATCCAAAAGGTCAGTAGATGGGGTAAAAGCTATGGATGAAGTCATGATTGAAGTTGGTAAAGAAGACAAAGTTGTTATGCTATTATTAGTAGTTATAGCTTTACTTCTTTTGGAATCTATGAGAATTAACAATTTGATATACCTATTGATCAAATGTAACTATGACTGTTGTATTTCTGAGATTTTTAATAAATGGTACATCTTATTTCAGTATTATATTTTCTCTTTCCGTTGTGTGACAATTCCATTCGAAGTATATGTTGTTATTTTTTGTGCAAATGTAATCCTTACAGGAACCAATGACCCATTTTGAATGGCTCTAAGTTTCGATGGGCCTTTTGGGTCGAAATTTAGGCCCATTTCGGGCGGGTTGTTACATTTGGTATCAGAGCATAGGTTACCCGATTATAAGGGAATTATACGTATAAGAGGCGTATTTGTATGTTGAAAAAGATTTTTCAAACTATATAATATATATGTGTGTGTATATATATATATATATTTACCCCCAATAAGCATATGCATTTATATTAGGCATCTTTATCTTTTTCTTCCTTTTTCAGCTCAAATACTATCTCAGGAGTATCCACTAAAGGATTCTTCCTTTTCTTTTCAGATAGTAGAATAGCTGAAAACCCTTCTGAACAGGGTAACCAGGCAAGACCCCGCTACTTGCCAGAATGGTTTCAACGGTACCTCCATATTGTTAAACAAGTCCCTGTTGCTAATCCTGCCCCAGCGGCCCTTGCAGTTCCTGCCGTTGAGGTAGCCTTTGACTTTTCCCACCTTTATAAAACCTTTACGCATCTTGGAGGGAAATCATTTTCTGGAAAGAAAGGCTTTGCTAGTCCCCAGACTTGGCTAACGGACCGTGAAAGAATTTTCAAGCAATTAGAAGGCGTGATGAGGTAAAGAGGAGAATTGTGGCCTAGCATTTGAAGGATGAGGCCCTTGAAAGGTGGAATTTAGTATCGGTGGAAAATGAGGGTCGGATATTTACGTGGGCCAAATTCAAAACCCGTTTTGAAGTGAAGTTTTTTTTCCTAGGGCAGAAATGACAATCCAACTAGAGAATTTCATCCACCAAGCAAGGAAGCTTGAGCTGTATGTATCCAAATTTACCAAATTATGCAAGTTTGGAAGAGATTTGGTAGATACCCCCATGAACAAAGCCCTTCGATTTGTTAAAGGACTGAACTTCCCGTTGAAAGAAATCATATTAGCGCAAGTAACGTTTGGAGCAACTTTTGAAACTCTAGTTGAAAACTACCCTATGCACGACTGACAGTGCCAAGGAGGACAAAGAAGGGGAGGAAAGAGAAAGCTCCAATAAAAATAAGAAGAAGGAATGGTGGAAAAATAAGAATAAGTATAAATTCAAAAAGGACGCAAAGACTTGTACGAAGTGCCATCGCAAGGGCCATGAGGTCAAGGATTGTAGGACCTCATTACTGAAAAAGGAGTTTAGGGGTGAATGTTAAAATTCCATAAAGAAGGACACATGTCCAAGGATTGCCCAAAGCCCAAAGTTGTCAAGAGTGACCAGAACTACGCAATAAAGGAAACACCAGTTCAAAGACGAGCCCCAAGAGACCAAGGGCAGCCCGCACTTGAAGGTATAACCTCTATTTTAGGGAATTCAGTATATACCTTGTTCGACTCCAGAGCAACCCATTCGTTTATCTCCAAGCGATTAGTAAATCTGTTGAATCTTTCCATATCTATCTCGAATAGTCCGATAGAGGTGGCCAACACTATCGGAGGATCTAAGTATCTTGAACTGTTGCGTAAGGACCTAGTATTGGAGGTCGACAATGTCAAGTTCCATTGCGAAGCATATGCGTTGGATTTTATGTGGTATGACATTATCCTAGGTATGGATAGGCCGCCATTTTATGGGGCCATCCTATATGGCGATAAGAAAATCGTTCGTCTTAGGAGCCGAGGAGGACGTAGCTTGAATATTCCTTGTAATTTTAGGAACAAGGATAAAGCCTAATTATATTCCATATGTCCTAGTTTAGAAGGACCATCTTTAGTCCCTATAGTTTGTAAATTCTTGGATGTCTTCAAGGAAGTCACAGGACTTCGCCCTATAGAGAAATATCTTTTAGTATTGACCTAGAGAAGGACGTTAGACCTGTAGCACTACCCTTTAGACACATGACACCTAAGGAAAGAAGGGAACTAGATAAGTAGATTTCATAATTGTTGCAAAAAGGTTTCATTCATCGAAGTACCTCAGAATGGGGTGTACCTGTCGTATTTTCCACCAAAGCTGCCATATCTTTGAGACTTTGTGTGGAGTATATGGAACTCAATAAATTAACCAAGAATAATAAGTACCCTTTACATAGAATTGATGTTCTTTTTGACTACTTGGGAGGAGCTCGAGTATTTTCCCAACTAGACCTTGCTACTAGATTTAAGAAGTTAAGAATTGTGGAGGACAACAAGGACAAAACCGCGTTTAGGACATCAGACAGATTATTCCATTGAGAAGTTATACCATTCGGGCTAATGAATGCACCCGCTTTCTTTGTTAACCTCATGATAATTTGACCTACCCTAAGAGAAAGGATCCAAAGAGCGTAAAATTTTGACGAGGAATTAATAAACATAAAGGAGAAAGTGGGAAGGAATGAGATCTTTCCTCATTCGGTTAGGTATTCGATCAACGATGACGGGAGTTTACTTTGGGATGGACGACTTAACGTCCCTAAGGATAAAGAGTTAAGGAAAGGAGTTCTAGAGGAGTGTCATAGGTCAAAATTGACCATACACCCCGGTTGGGATAAAATTTATACAGATATGAAGAGGCATTTCCATTGGGATGGAATAAAGAGAGATGTAGCCGAGTTCGTGGCCAAGAACTTAACATGCCAAAAAGTCAAAGCGGAGCAAGGGAAGCCCGGAGGATTATTGTTACTGTTAGAGATCACGATGTGGAAGTGGGAACATATATCCATGGACTTCATAGATGCACTTCCTAGAATCCAAAAAGGGAATGAGGCCATTTGGGTTGTGGTAATCGTTTAACCAAAAGCGCCCATTTTATACCAGTCAAGAAGATAAGAACTGTAACCTCGTTAGCCCAATCTTATGTCAAAGAGATAGTCAAACTTCATGGTATCCATCGAGTATCATGAGTGATAGAGACCCCTTATTAACGAGTGAATTATGGAGAAGCCTACTAGCAGAATTAGGAACGACCCTCAGTCTAAGAACAACTTATCATCAATAGAAAGATGGCCAGACAGAAAGAGTAAACAGAATCTTAGAAGACTTGCTCAGAGCTTGCATCATTGACTTTGGAGGAGTTTGGGAGCTACACCTACCACTCGTGGAGTTCACATATAATAATAGTTCTTAAACGACAATCGTATGGCCCCTTTCGAAGCGCTTTATGGGAGGCCATGCAAATCGCCAACTTGTTGGTGGGAAACTACCGACAAGGCTATACTCGGACCAGATTTCGTCCGTGATTCCATGGAGGAGATATCTTTGATTAGGCAGAGGATGAAGGCAGCCCAAGACTGTCAGAAATCGTATGTCGATAAGAGAAGGAGGGAACTTGAGTTTAATGTTGGAGACTTAGTATTCGTAAAAGTATCCCTTCTTAAGAAGACTGTTCGGTTTGGTAAGACTTGTAAGTTGGCTCCCAGATTTATTGAGACTTTTCGTGTCATCGAGAAGATAAGATCTTTGGCTTATCAAGCGGATCTCCCAGAGCGTCTATCGGGAATCCATAATGTTTTTCATGTATCTCATCTAAGAAAATGCCTTCATGATTCTGCTATCAAACCCGAGCTTGATGAAATTGGGGACATAGAAAAACTCGAGTTGGAGTCCAGGGTGCCACGTGCCACTGCGAGGATTGTAGAGAATGGAATCAAGAGACTCCGCAACAAAACCATTCACCTCGTCTGAGTACAATGAAGAAATGATATAGTGGAAAGAACATGGGTGACCGAGGATAAGATGACACAGACTCAAAAAGAACTTTTCCCGAGTAATTTTTTCCCCAAAATAACGTTTATGGATGCATCGTGATTGCAAAATTGGACGTTAGGAAATGGATGCAACACCATTGCACCGAGCCCTCATGTAGAAATATATGCATATTTAGCTTGTTTGCATATGTATTGCATCACGTATTACACCTACATGCTAGGGTAGAGCTCACTTTAGTGGGTCTGTAGTTCATAATCACTACAAGCCATGGATGTTTATGGATGAATTATAAATAACATGGGTGTACAACATGGATGTTTTGAACGAGTTGTATTTTTCACCCCTTAAACAGATTTCAGGACGAAATCTATTTTAAAGGGGGAGAATGTAACACTCGTAAAATTCACAAGTATTAATATTAAATAAGTATATTTAAATAAGAAATTAATTAATATGGATGGAAAATGAGAATTTACACCTTAAGGAATTTGGCAACGAAATTCTTTTATTTAGATTCATGGTGGAATTCTAAATCGTTTTCATATAAAATATATTGAAAATAGTTAATGTATGAAGAAGTTATGAATAGATTATTTTGGACCGTAAATGCAGAATATATATATATATATTAAATGGATAATATACATATGTGTGTGTGTCCACGATAAATTCAAAAAAAAATGGGAGAATTCAAATTTGGAATTGGAGGTAAGATCGGGGGGACAAAGTATATTGCATATATGGAATAAGATTAAGAGATTAAGGAACGTATTGATTAAAGTAAATAACTGAGCAACGTAGTCTTATCAGGTGCTCCAGCCCCGAAGGTGTCGACCCCCCTTCTTTCCAAAGGGTGTCGACCGTTGGTCGACTGGACAAACCAATAAATTTAGATGGTAATGGTTTTTCTAAGAGGATGTATATTAATTAAAGGCTTCGATTAATTCTAAGTAATCCAACGTTCTATGCTCACACGGGCAACTATATATAGCACCACATATCACACTATGAAAACCCTGATCATTCTCTATCCCTGCCTCCATACTGCCTCTCTGCCATTGAAAAATTCAAAAGAAAATAAAGGTTAAGATTTCTTCTAATTCTACAATCTAAATTCTTATCTCCTTTCTATTCTAATCCATATAGGTTTTAGAATAAAAACTTTGTAATTTGGTATAAATATGTATATATTAAATTCTAGTACACGTCTCTTGTGTTTGTGTGTGTATATACATACATACATAAATACATATATATATATATGTGTGTGTGTGTGTGTGTGTGTGTGTGTATATATATTTGCAGCAAGTTTGAACGCAAAGAATTAGTGCAGATCTAGATCTAATACAGATTTCTCTCTATTCCGCCTAGATCTGTGAGTGGAATATCATTTACTTAAGGCATATTCCTGTTTTTATTAGATATCATGTTGAAAGATATGCCTAATAGGATTTGAAAATCCGATAATATAAACATTAAAATCTCCAAATCTTGTATTTGCGTATAAATTATCACGATAAATTGGGTTTTGTGGATTTTTGGTTTCAATATTGGGTTAAAGATGAAAATGGGTGTTGCTACTATTGTTTCTATTTTGTATGATTCATCTTTATCAGGTTTAGATTTGGGTATTTCATGATTAGATTAGGTTTGGATTCTATTTTGAATCCAAACGTATTCATATTTGAAATATGTCAAATATAAACGTTTTTATGTGCATAATACCCAAAAAGGGGTGAATTAGATAAAGTGGAAACTCTAAACATACATGTGTAAATTTATGTAATACTCTATTTTTAACATAGTATTGAGATCATTCCAACAAGCCTAGGATGCAAGTTCCAAGTTTGTATGAATGTATATTTTCCATCCACTGTTATATGGTATCTGTATTATGTCATCATGCCTAAGTTGTAGCAGTAAAAGCGTGGAAAAAATAACTTGTATGCCTTGATTTGGATAAATTGACAATTGTCACCTAACTAGAATGTTTCCTCGTTTATACGAATATTTAACGTTGTTACGCGTTATTACTATATTATTAATATAGCGTAATCAACATAATTAACATAACATAATAAGTGCAATTAGGACAAGGTTTGAATTCGAATTTGTCCCCTACGTAAATGTATATTTGATTGATTGTGTATGTGTATATAGAATGGCATTATATATATATACACATATATATCTATTGTGACACATAAACATGACGTTGGTTGCCATTTGTAGTGGAAATCTGTCCCGAACCGACAGGCAAATCCAACAACCACAAGTAGGCCCAACTAATGTGAGATGTCTAGGTGCCATGAACCATTCAAAAAAAACTTAATACGCTAGAAACGAGGTTAAACCAACATGTAGTGGAAGTCTTCCCAGAACCGGCCGGCATATCCAACATCTGCAGGTGTAAGGTTTAATGTGAGGGGTTTAGTGTGTGTATATAACTATATATATACATGTCTATTGTGTGTTAAAATATAGAGGTTTACTACGCCTTGAGAAGGCCTTAAGTGGTTAACTATCTTTTTATTTAGTTCGGGTCTTAAGTGGTTAGGACTAGGATCGCTCCGAAGGTTTATTCCTTGGAGAGGAACCCGAGTCTTGGTACCCACCCTTATTAGATTTGAAGTAAGTCTTCGGGTCCTTCCCTAAAAGTGATTGGGCATAAATGGTCACGAAGTTGGGTAGTTCACGGGGATGTCTACTTCCTCTAGAAGCTTGTAAGGGCTCAACTATTGGTAATTGAAAGATATGTGGACATTGCATGCTCACCAACTGTCCAAGGGAAGTCTTAAGCGACATAGGTGTCCTACAGGGTAATTTCAGTTAAGTAGTAACATCTGCAATACTACTTCTCATATTACAATTAAGAGTATAGACTTAAGAATGTTAACGCATTAGGACAGGGTCTAAAAGGGCTAGGGGTTCGCCTCAGGGTTATAAGAGATCATAATAATCCACCTTTAATAGGGTGTCCAAGAATGCCACCTCGTTGGGTCTTTACCCTAAGAACACTAATGGGAAATTGACTTGGATATCCACCCCATTGGTTAGATACTTGGTGTTTGTGTGAATCTTGGGTGCTGCGTAGACATACCTTGACATATGTAACCTGCTAAAAATATAGGGTATGGATATTAAGTAACACCATATTTCAGTCACACAAAACTTTATGTTCTGACCCCTCTCCTTAACATATCCAACAGGTTAGTAGATGGGGTAAAAGCCATAGATGAAGTCATGATTGAAGCTGATGAAGAAGACAAAGTTGTTATGCTATTATTAGTAGTTATTGCTTTACTTCTTTTGGAATCTTATGAGAATGAACTATTTCATGTACCCGCTGATCAGATGTAACTGTGACTATTATATTTCTGAGATTTTTAATAAATGGAACATCTTATTTCAATATTATATTTTCTCCTTCCGTTGTGTTAGCATTCCATTTGGAGTATATGTTATTATTTTCTGGGCAAATGTAATCCTTATAGGAAC
The DNA here is from genome assembly GCA_030737875.1 of Allium sativum. Lineage (NCBI taxonomy): Eukaryota > Viridiplantae > Streptophyta > Magnoliopsida > Asparagales > Amaryllidaceae > Allium > Allium sativum. Next base: position 16,351,248 of record CM060912.1, read on the forward strand.
CATCGACCCGTTTAGAATGGCTCTAAGTTTCGATCGACCTTTTTTGGGTCAAAATTTAGGCCCATTTTGGGCGGGTTGTTACATTTCTTCTCAAATTGCTAATGAAAATCCTTCTTAAACTCTCATGGGAAATTTTTTTCCTTGATTGTGCTTTTGTCCCTTAATGCAGCCCGTTGCCAACCAAATCGAAAATTTTTTTGAAATTCATTCGATTCACATTAGCACACTTCCAAAATTTCAAAATTTTAATGTAACGGCCCGCAAATCCGTACTATCTGAATTGACTACATACATCACACGTCCAACCCAAATTGCACAGAAATACGAATCATTATTAGAAAGAAGTTAGAGGATGAGGAATATAAAGGAAGAAATATTAGAATAGAAGAAAATGATCACAAACTCACAGCGGAACGAATAAAATATATTAAATAACATAACTTTTGAAGTACAAATTAGTAACTGTATATACATACCATTATATAGTTATTCCCGGAATAGTTATAAACACCTGTTTCTAGATACAACATAGTACACAGCAGAAATATGATAGTCTATAACTAACTGGTGAAGTCTCTTGCTTCCAGGTCTTCCAAGTGAATCTGAAAAATCTCGACTACTTGACTTCCCGTACAAATTTGGGCACCCAAGAGTTTAGGGAAAACAAACAAAATAAACTCTAGGTCAGTCATTGGACTGGTGTTGTAAACTCTAACCATTTGTTTGACTTTCAAAATCCGTTTGAAAGAAAGGATAATAGTAAGACCAGCCCATACATAAACATGGATGGTTTTTTCCTTACTATAATCCAAAACACTTTGATACGGAAATCCAGTGATATTATAATAGTGTCTAAATCAAATGAATAACAATCTAGCGGAACATTTGCATCTCACGATCCAACCGGTCTCTCCATAGCGATAGTCGGTTATTTAACTATCGAAGAAAAACAAACATCCATTCAAAACATCGAACAATTACTGGGCCCTTTAATTAATATTTTATTAATTATATCACTTCTCCATTTCCTTGTCAATATTTATTAACCAAATATTTTCAATTATCATTTTGGTCTCTTACGTTCTTTGGAAAACATTTCCATACATTGCCTTTTTTTATTCTTTATATTTAGAAAATATCTTCTATTAATAATTGGAAAATATTCCAACTACTGATCTCTTTCACGACCATTCATTTCTATACTTAGGAAATATTTATTATTATATTTCCAAACTTTCACTTCTTCGGGTTAAAACAAATGTTATGTAAAACATCGTCACAACAACCCAAAATACTGCATTGGACTAAATCTCTTTAAACATTTCTCTTCAAGACTGAATCTTGCTATTTATCGGTTAAAAACGAAATCAATCAAGTTGGGGTATAACTACCTCTCAGACCTTGACTGAAAATATTATTAACTTCAAAACAGACAAGACCACTTACCTCGAATAATTAACATCATATAAAACCAATTGTCCATTTTTAAAAACGTATATACATTTCCCTTTCTATTTCTAGATTATCGATTTCCTTTTTGTTTATAATATTCTATTTTCAAGTTTATTTCCTTACCGAATTCTATATATATTGGTACACTGATTTCTAACTATCAAAATTTCTTAAAAATATTCTAACTCCTTAAATTTCCGGAAAATTTCGCCATAACCTCCTTTGTACCGGGAGCATCGGGAAAATCCCCAAACTGCCACATAGGCCCTCTCCATTCAAAAAGAAAATCAAAAAGCCAAGTGGCTTGCCAATTCGGCGCATAAAACCTCATATGGAATTTAAACGTGTACCTTTTTGTCGGGCACTTGAATTATAATCTCCATACACTCCATCCCATACCTGTCTAACACATATACGTCTGTTCCCAACTTATCCCAACTCAATCTAATCGTTTTTAACTTGATTTGCTAATTTATTCCCTTATTTTCTCTTTTGCTTATTTCACTATATTATTTGAATATATCACATTCAAATATATTTTTATCTACTCATGAACCCAATCTAATTCCATTTTCAACTTGCGTTACATATTCGATTTCGAATATAAATTTTCAAATCTCTTTCGCTTGTCCAACGCCTATTTCAATTCAAATCTCGATTAACTATTTTTCTTCAAATTAGTTAATTCTATTCAATAATTAAAAATATGATTTTGTTTCAAAAATCAGTTCACCTACTTCACTGGAGTTCATATTTATTTTATCTCTCCAGTCTGCACTTTTCTACTGGCAATTCGGATTTTATTTCCTTAAAATCCTTTTATTTATTGAAATAAACCGTTATGGTTTTTAAACGATTTTGGCGCTGCTTTTCTGAAAATTTATTTTTGACATAACTCAAAATCTATTAGACGAAATCCAGATTTTTCTCTTCCATTAGAAAACTATTATCAAATCGGTCCTGACGATTCTTGTTTCAAAGAATTCCGACTTTAATTGAGTTCGGTATACTCCATTGAAGTTCGAAACGCCAATTTACGAACTACAGCGCTGCGACGAGTTCGTTTTAATTATATTTATATATATATAAACGTTTTAACTTCGTTTATAATAAATTCAACTCCATTCTGATATATTTTAATATATATCAAATCAGTTTCCCAATTCAACATCATATTTCCAATTTTCCAAAATTGTCAATTTTTCCTAACTCGGTAATATATTTATTTATACTTTGATCTTCTATTTTAAATTCCAATTCCTTTTACAAATTATAAATCCTTTGGAATTATTTTCTATTCTGTTTAAAAATCCGCATTCTGAAATATATTTCGTCGTTCCCATTTCGAAATGATTTCATCTTTCTATTTTCAAATTCTCTTTTCAAATTCTATTTGAATTTTCTATATTCAAATTCCATTTGAATTTTCTATATTCAAATTCTATTTTTAATTTCTATACATTCAAATTCTATTTGAATTCTCTATATTCAAATTCAATTTTAAATAAATTTGAATTAATCGAATTCAAAATCATAAATCCTTACGGATTTATTTTAGTTCAATTTATATTCTGAACATCAGAATAAATTCCCTCGTTTATTCCTTAAAATGATTACCCCAATTCTATTTGTATAAATTCACATTTGAATTTAAATATTCAAATTATCCTATGATAATTTTTCCACTTTATTTATAAACACCGTTTATAAATTCATTTCAATTCTCTGCATTATTAATTTATAAACAATATCTATAAATTCACTATTTGTTTTATATATTCAAAACAAGTTAATATATTTATAGCCCAATTGAAATTCGATTTCTATCTTAGAAAAATAGATTTCTCCCTTTAAATTACAAATATCCTTTTCCTTGATATTTAAATATCAACATTTTGGCCCCAATGATATTTAAACAATCAAACAACCCAATTTTTAATCAACATATTATATATATGATAATATGTGAAAACAGACAATTAATAAAATTTTGAGGAATCCAGTTGGATCCCTCCAACCTGTTCTCCCACATCCACAGACGTTAGTCAACAGAAATAATACCCATCCTGCTTCGTGGCAGGATATCGCGGTATAGAAGGTCATCCACTAATATATATTTATGGGGCGCACAGTGAAATCATCCGCTAATGGTACTGTGGGCATCCGCTAATGAGACTGTGGGAACAAATCAACCACCCAATATATATAATAGTCAAGCCTAAATAACTAATATATTAAAAACAACCAGAAAACATTCAAACAAGCAACAAACAATTATTTTTAACAAATAAAAATAATTCTAAATAAAGAGGTGAGTGAGATTTACTCACCGGGTTCTATTCGATGATTATCATCATTTTATCTAATTTTAAAAAATGTTTAAAATTAGATAAAATCCCATCTAGATCTAATCTGGTTCCATTCAATCCCGTAATGCAGATAACCCTTTTATAATTGCAACTCAACTCGTTTTGGCCTAGTATGAATTTGAAATTTAATTTATAAGCTGTCTATTAAAACAAATAAAAATTAATAACTTGGTTATTAACACTATAATTACCTTATTTAATTATCTTCCCCAACGCTACTGCCTATAGGAGACAAAACCAAAACTGTCGAACCATTTCTTCCTTCACTAAAACCATTCGAACTGAACAACCTCCCCATGCCTTGACACCAACGCGTTGTCTTCCCCCATTCGCCTGCTAAAATCCTGCAACTCCTCATCCAACTTCGAACCATCTCCCCTGAACCTAAATCGAAGTTCGAACCTAGCATTCAGGACTAGGGCCAGTACACAAGATAACGCGAATCCTTTCAGTCTTGTCAACGCACCTCTACAGGAAACAAATTCGACCTCTTCTATCATGAAATCTCCCAAAATCGATGTCCAATCCCTCTTGATGTTGAGCATCGCGTCAAATTCACGAACCAAAAAAATGGATCGCGACTACTAATCCGTACCCCCACACTATTGACCTTCATCGCAATACCATCTCCAGGTTTCTCAAAATCGGCTACTCCTTCGCTGCTTGAATCGAGATGATTTCCGACCCTCGATGAACACAATCGCAACCTGTCAAACATCGCCTTAAATCGGAGACCAGGCCCCCTTTTCCAAGCTCAAAGAACACGGTGTTCATTCGATTTAATTTCCATTGATTTGTGCATACTTTGTTTTCTGAGGAAATGGCTTTGGACTTCGTTTATTGTAATTGAAACGAGTACAAGGATTGGCTTCAAAGGATTATAAATTTTGGAGTTTAAGGGATTGAATTAAAATAAAAAGGGGAGCCATCATTTGAAGCTTTCGATTTGAAGAAAAAATGAAAACAGCGATGATATATATAGGTGGAGAAGCTTAAGCCTGAAGGAATAGGCCTGCGCGTTATATAGGTAGATATAGGTTAAGTACATTGTTATTAAATACGATTTGATTTTAATTTAACTGTAATTTGATCTCATATTTAATACAATTCAATATAAAGCGATTTTTTATTCTTTTTAGATGGATATCGATTTGATTTCGAACCTATCCACAACCAAATATCTCGGGGTCCATTAATTTAAATCACGAACCGCTATTCTAGCGTACCGACTGACATTTCAATATATTAACCCTATTTTGAACTCAACAGTAAATATTATGAAATTTAATTTCAACATATATGCCATATTAAATTAATATAATTTAAATTCGAAAACCACAAATTCTTTGATAATAAATTATTATTTATAATCGTATATATCAAATAAAATTCCTACTTATCATCTGAATCATTTTGATTCAGTTTTTAACTTCGATTTCGATTATATTTCGAATTACAATAATTCGATATATTCTAAATTAAATTATATTCGATTATTAAATCGATAACTCAATATAAAAATTAATTTATATTATCAACTAAATATTTAAAACAAATATTAAATATTTAAAATATACAGACCAAAAATCTGGGTCATTACATTCTTCCCCCCTTAAAAGAATTTCGTCCCCGAAATTACTAAGGTGGGAAAAATAGTGTGAACCCATTACTTTTTAAAGACTACTTATGTTTAAAATCAACTTTTCATATTTCTACAAATTTAATTTCAACCAAAACTTTTGGTTTCCATGCATATACATTCTAATTCATTCAAATTGATTCTAATTCGATTTATTCACCTTGATTTATTTAACTTGCTTAAGTTAAATTTAAATTTCAATTTCCCGGGTTCTCATTTCAAATCCCTTTTGAAAACATATATGTATAAACATATATTTATTTCTATTTCAAATTCAAAACATATGAATTTCTTAAAACTATTTGTTTTCTTCCAAATAAATTTCCATCAAAAACTTTTCTAAGGTAGCAATCTATCACTTAGAAACTCGAAAATGAACACTGATGAAGCTGCAGTCATCATCAAAATTATTTTCCAGCCACTGAAGTGAGTTCAGTACTTTATTACCTTTAAAAATCCATTCAGAATGATTTTTATTCAAAAATCTTTCCAAAACAAAGCTATATTGCTTTAATATACTTTGAAAAATATTTTCCAAATCTCCCAGGATTTAATATTCCAATTTCTGGTTTAAATCCAATTTTAATCCATCTCATTTGTATATATTATTCATATACAAGTTCTATTTGGTTATGTATAGCCATTTCAATTTTTATAATCTCTTTGGATTATACTCAACCAACACATCCATATCTTACAATAATTTCAGAAAATTATTCTTTCTATATCAAAATATAGTTTTAGGTAAAATTATTTCATTTACCCATTTTAAAACCATATTATGTCGTATCTTCTGTTCCAGTGTTCAGAAATTCCTATCGACTTCATGGCGTCCCACAATTCGATCAGAATTCATAAACCACTCAATAGTCTAGCCAACACAACATAAAACAAATTTTATATCAATTAACAAATACGGTCTCTCGTGTGTATATATATATATATACTCAACTCATTCTAGGGTACTACTGACCCTATCTCTAATGAGCACAATCCCAAAGCCTAGGTATTCGCTCAACCTAAGCTCTGATACCAACTGTAACGGCCCGCAAATCCGTACTATCTGAGTTGACTACATACATCACACGTCCAACCCAAATTGCACAGAAATACGAATAATTATTAGAAAGAAGTTAGAGGATGAGGAATAGAAAGGAAGAAATATTAGAATAGAAGAAAACGAAGATCACAAACTCACAGCAGAACGAATAAAATATATTAAATAACATAACTTTTGAAATACAAATCAGTAACTGTATATACATACCATTATCAGAGCACAACAGTTATTCCTGGAACAGTTATAAACACCTGTTTCCAGATACAACATAGTACACAGTGGAAATATGATAGTCTATAGCTAACTGGTGAAGCCTCCTACTTCCAGCTCTTCCAAATGAATCTGAAAAATCCCGACTACTTTACTGCCCGTATAAACTTGGGCACCCAAGAGTTTAGAGAAAATAAACAAAATAAACTCTCGGTCAGTTATGGGACTGGTGTGAGTAAACTCCAACCATTTATTTAACTTTCAAAATTCGAAAGAAAGAAAGGATAATAGTAAGACCAGGCCACACATAAACATGGACGGTTTTTGCCTTACTATAATCCAAAACACTTTGATACGAAAATCCAATGATATTATAATGGTGTCTAAACCAAATAAATAACAATCTTGCAGAACATTTGCATCTAACGCTCCATATATAATATAAAATCAAAAACTGCATGGCGCTTATTGGAGATTGGATTCCGACTATGAAAAGGTACGGAACCACCTTCCAATAGTGTATCTCTAGAGAGGAATACACTAGGTTCAACAAGAACATCTTGCAACCCGACCCACACATGACCGACCACTCATTTCGCTTGAGTGTATCGAATGTATATCACCAACGGTTGGGATCAGTAACCGTTTCCCGAATGGGACAACATCGATAGATTAAAGAAGTAAAAGGAATTTCTCTAGATAGGTGATTACACGCCCTAATAGGAGCAACCCAATAGCCATGCTGCCTGCCCGATTTTTGTCATTTCCCAGTTGTTGAGGCCTGAGGCTACGATTACTTTCCATTCATTGATAGCACAATCACTTTGAATGTCACATTGTCAGATCCGTTAATCACTAATTGATTTGCACAAATATATTCTGGATATTATGCTAACGGAATAAATCCGTTGCCACCATATATATTTATACATACCAACATATTCGATCATTGGAAATACTCTGTCAGAAATTCGTCCATTTACGCTCGTTCTGGGATTGAACGAAACTGAAGGCACCATTTCTATTAATAGTAAAGGTCCTTGAACTTTACTCTGTCTTCGATTATCTTCATATAATCTGATTCGCAACGCTACTGCCAATACGGAGTGGTTCTTGGATAACAATTCAACCGGTCTCTCCGTATTGACAACGATATTGGCAAATACTTCGATAGTCGGTTATTTAACTATCGAAGAAAAACAAACATCCATTCAAAACATCGAACAATTACTGGGCCCCTTAATTAATCTTTTATTAATTATATCACTTCTCCATTTCCTTGTCAATATTTATTAACCAAATATTTTCAATTACCATCTCGGTCTCTTACGTTCTTTGGAAAACATTTCCATATATTGCCTTTTTTTTATTTTTTTATTTAGAAAATATCTTCTATTAATAATTGGAAAATATTCCAATTACTAATCTCTTTCACGACCATTCATTTCTATACTTAGGAAATATTTATTATTATATTTCCAAACTTTCACTTCTTCGGGTTAAAACGAATGCTATGTAAAACAACGTCACAACAACCCAAAATACTGCATTGGACTAAAAACATTTCTCTTCAAGACTTAATCTTGCTATTTATCGGTTAAAAACGAAATCAATCAGGTTGGGGTATAACTACCTCTCAGACCTTGACTGAAAATATTATTAACTTCAAAACAACAAGACCACTTACCTCGAATAATTAACAACATATAAAACCAATTCTCCATTTTTAAAAATGTATATACATTTCCCTTTCTATTTCTAGATTATCGATTTCCTTTTTGTTTATAATATTCTATTTTCAAAGTTTATTTCCTTAACGAATTCTATATATATCGATACATTGATTTCTAATTATCAAAATTTCTTAAAAATATTCTAACTCCTAAAATTTCTCGAAAATTTCGCCATAACCTCCTTTGTACCGGGAGCATCAGGAAAATCCCCAAACCGCCACACAGGCCCTCTCCATTCAAAAAGAAAATCAAAAGGCCAAGTGGCTTGCCGATTCGGCGCATAAAACCTCATATGGAATTTAAATGTGTACCTTTTTGTCGGGCACTCGAATTATAATCTCCATACACTTCATCCCATACCTGTCTAACACATAAACGTCTGTTCCCAACTTATTCCAACTCAATCTAATCGTTTTTAACTTGATTTGCTAATTTATCCCCTTATTTGCTCTTTTGCTTATTTCACTATGTTATTTGAATATATCACATTCAAATATATTTTTATCTACTCATGAACCCAATCTAATTCCATTTTCAACTCGCGTTACATATTCGATTTCGAATATAAATTTTCAAATCTCTTTCGCTCGTCCAACGCCTATTTCAATTCAAATCTCGATCAACTATTTTTCTTTAAATTAGTTAATTCTATTCAATAATTAAAAATATGATTTTTGTTTCAAAAATCAGTTCACTTACTTCACTGGAGTTCACATTTATTTTATCTCTCCAGTCTGCATTTTTCTAATGGCAGTTCGGATTTTATTTCCTTAAAATCCTTTTATTTATTTAAATAAACCATTATGGTTTTTAAACGATTTTGGCGCTGATTTTCCGAAAATCTGATTTTGACATAACTCAAAATCTATCAGACGAAATCCAGATTTTTTTCTTCCATTAGAAAACTATTATCAAATCGGTCTTGACGATTCTTGTTTCAAAGAATTCCGACTTCAATTGAGTTCCGTATACTCCATTAAAGTTTGAAATGCCAATTTACGAACTACAGCGCTACGGCAAGTTCATTTTAATTATATTTATATATATAAACGTTTTAACTTTATTTATAATAAATTCAACTCCATTCTGATATATTTTAATATATGTCAAATCAGTTTCCCAATTCAACATCATATTTTCGATTTTCCAAAATTGTCAATTTTTCCTAACTCGGTAATATATTTATTTATACTTCGATCTTCTATATTAAATTCCAATTCCTTTTAAAATTATAAATCCTTTGGATTTATTTTCTATTCTGTTTAAAAATCCGCATTCTGGAATATATTTCGTCATTCCCACTTCGAAATGATTTCATCTTTCTATTTTCAATTTCTCTTTTCAAATTCTGTTTGAATTTTCTATATTCAAATTCCATTTCAATTTTCTATATTCAAATTCTATTTTTAATTTCTATATATTCAAATTATCTATATTCAAATTCTATTTTAAATAAATTCGAATTAGTTGAATTCAAAATCATAAATCCTTACGGATTTATTATAGTTCAATTTATATTCTGAACATCAGAATAAATTCCCTTGTTTATTTCTTAAAACGATTCCCCTATTTCTATTTTTATAAATTCACATTTGAATTTAAATATTCAAATTATCCAATGATAATTTTTCCACTTTATTTATAAACACCGTTTATAAATTCATTTCAATTCTCTGCATTATTAATTTATAAACAACATCTATAAATTCACTATTTGTTTTGTATATTCAAAACAAGTAAATATATTTATAGCCCAATTAAAATTCGATTTCTATCTTAGAAAAATAGATTTCTCCCTTTAAATTACAAATATCCTTTTCCTTGATATTTAGATATCAACATTTTGGCCCCAACGATATTTAAACATTCAAACAGCCCAATTTTTAATCAACATATTACATATATGATAATATGTGAAAACAGACATTTATCAAAATTTTGAGGAACACAGTTGGATCCCTCCAACCTGTTCTCCTGCATCCACAGACGTTAGTCAACAGAAATAATACCCATCCTGCTTCGTGGCAGGATATCGCGGTATAGAAGGTCATCCACTAATAAATATTTGTGGAATGCACAGTGAAATCATCCGCTAATGGTATTGCGGGCATCCGCTAATGAGACTGCGGGAACAATCCAACCACCCAATATATATATAATAGTCAAGCCTAAATAACTAATATATTTAGAACAACCAGAAAGCATTCAAACAAGCAACAAACAATTATTTTTAATGAATAAAAATAATTCTAAATAAAGAGGTGAGTAAGATTTACTCACCGGGTTTTATTCGATGATTATCGTTGTTTTATCTAATTTTAAACAAATGTTTAAAATTAGATAAAATCCCATCTAGCTCCAATCTGGTTCCATTCAATCCTGTAATGCAGATAACCCTTTTATAATTGCAACTCAACTCATTTTGGCCTAGTAAGAATTTGAAATTTAATTTATAAGCTGTCTATTAAAACAAATAAAAAATAATAACTTGATTATTAACACTATTATTACCTTATTTAATTATCTTCCCCAACGCTACTGCCTACAGGAGACAAATCCAAAACTGTCGAACCACTTCTTCCTTCACTGAAACCATTCGAACTGAACAACCTCCCTATGCCTTGACACCAACGCGTTGTCTTCCCTTATTCGCCTGCTAAAATCCTGCAACTCCTCATCAAACTTCGAACCATCTCCCCTGAACCTAAATCGAAGTTCGAACCTAGCATTCAGGACTAGGGCCAGTACACAAGAAAACGCGAATCCTTTCAGTCTTCTCAACGCACCACTACAGGTAACAAATTCGACCTCTTCTATCATGAAATCCCCCAAAATCGATGTCCAATCCCTCTTGATGTTGAGGATCGCATCAAATTCACGAACCAAAAAATGGATCGCGACTACTAATCCATACCCCCACACTATTGACCTTCATCGCAATACCCTCTCTAGGTTTCTCAAAATCGGCTACTCCTTCGCTGCTTGAATCGAGATGATTTCTGACCCTCGATGAACAACATCACAACCTGTCGAACATCGCCTTAAGTCGGAGACCAAGCCCCATTTTCCAAGCTCAAAGAACACGGTGTTCATTCGATTTAATTTCCATTGATTTGTGCGTATTTTGTTTTTTGAGGAAATGGCTTTGGACTTCGTTTATTATAATTGAAACGAGTACAAGGATTGGCTTCAAAGGATTATAAATTTTGGAGTTTAAGGGATTGAATTAAAACAAAAAGGGGAGTCCTCATTTGAAGCTTTCGATTTGAAGAAAAAATGAAAACAGCGATGATATATATATATATATATATATATATATATATATATATATATATATATATATATATGGAGATGCTTAAGCCTGAAGGAATAGGCGCGCGCGTTATATAGGTAGATATAGGTTTAGTACATTGTTATTAAATACGATTTGATTTTGATTTAACTGTGATTTGATCTCGTATTTAATACGATTCGATACAAAGTGATTTTTTATTCTTTTTAGATGGATATCGATTTGATTTCGAACTTATCCACAATCAAATATCTCGGGGTCCATTAATTTAAATCACGAACCGCTATTCTAACGTACCGACCGACATGTCAATATAATTACCCTATTATGAACTCAACAGTAAATATTCTGAAATTTAATTTCAACATATATACCATATTAAATTAATATAATATAATTTAAATTCGAAAACCACAAATTCTTTGATAATAAATTATTATTTATTATCGTATATATCAAATAAAATTCCTACTTATCATCTGAATCATTTTGATTCAATTTTTAACTTCGATTTCGATTATATTTCGAATTACAATAATTCGATATATTCTAAATTAAATTATATTCGATTATTAAATCGATAAGTCAATATAAAAATTAATTTATATTATCAACTTAATATTTAAAACAAATATTAAATATTTAAAATTAACAGACCAAAAATCTGAGTCGTTACATTTAAAATCATTGGTTCTTACATTTTTCTATTGAAATTCAATTGGTGTAACCACTAAACTTCAATAATTATGTGATGATGGAGTCAAACCTAGGTTAATTCCATTTTTACTTAACAATTATGTTGAAAAATGGTTGTACATCTTTTCTTCGAATTGGATCAGAACTTGGGAAAAATTTGTAAAAAAAATTCCAGAACAGATTTTACCACTTAGGAAAAACAACCAAAATTCAAAATGAAATTATGAGCTTTCATCAATTAAGGGGTAAATATTTTGGAAAATACTTTGAAAGATTTAAGAAACTTTTGATCAAATTTTACACCATAATTTTGGAAAATGGTCTCTTTGCCAAATTCTATATAATGGTCTCGAAAATGGAACTCGAATAGTATTTGAATGATGCGCCAAAGAACTTTTTTTGGCACAACACCATAATGCCACTTGGTAATTCCTTGAAAAATTGGCTGAAAAATCAATCCAACGGGAATGATTTAACGAGAAATCGATCTGTTCATGATCGACCTCTCATTCGATAGGATCATCTCTGGATTTAGAAGCTAAAATCAATATGATAATAAGCAAATTTGATGTTGTTTTTTTGACAAATCAAATGAACAAAGTTTCTCAATCTTTGTGCTACAAATGAAAGGATTCAAATCATATCGCCAATAATGACCTGCCCTCTCTAAGGTACAATCCAATTTGGTGAAATCAACCTAACTTCGCATGGAACTAAAACAATTCATATTCGAATTTGGTTCGACCCACTTTTCAATCATCTCCAAACAATGCTTCAAATCCTCCTTTTTTACCTTAATCAAGTTCAAAGCTTTGTGCAACCTTTTCAAAACAAAGGGCAACAATCCTATGTCCCTCAAGATGATAAACGAATGACTTTACCAAAAAAAAGACTAAAAATTGGCTAAGGCTACAAATTTAAATCTTCAATCAAACAATAATTTGCAATACTTATTAACCTCCTATATGCAAAATACGGATCAATCAATCATTAAGATTGAATTATAAATGAGCCAGTTAGTGTCACACCCCATGTCCGTTAATGTCACTCATAAGAGAATGCATTAGGTTTCAAGAAGCGCAATAGGTAATTGTTAGAAGGAATTTACAAGAAAATAAGCAGCGGAAAATTTTAACTTCATTATTGAAAATAAAGCATAGTTTCAAAAGTCCATCAAAACCAGTTACAACTAACCAAATGTCACAAATCTGTCTTACAAAACATCTCATGAAATAAAATATCAGAGTACATAAAATCATATCCCTCGCCGTAAGCCATACTAAAGTAGAGAGCAAGTCAAAACGATACATCTCAATAAATCCAATTCGAAGCTATAAGAGAAGTCCTAGTCATTGTTGAGTGCTTCCACTTTGAGGACCTAGTTGGGGGAGAGAAGGAGAAAAGAGGCGAAAGCAAAAGGGTTAGACATAAAGTCTGGCGAGTTGCAGTGATTTACAAATGTGCATAAAATAGAAATGTTAAGACAGGTAAATAAGTCTGGATGAGAAAGGTACATTGTCATATAAGGTAACAGATAAACTAAACAGAACAACATGATGGACACGAATAATAGGAATAAACTATGATCGTTTAATACTTCACATTTATATCCTAAAACAGGTATGCTTGCAATAATACTAGTATAACAAGTTCAAAATGATTACACATCAGCAGGGTTAACAGCAGTATCAAACAACAGGATTAGGCATACCCTAATTACATGACTATATTAGGTGTTAACCTAATTAAATAACAGCAAGATTAGGTGTACCCTAATTGCTACCCAAGCAATAGGCTACCTACTACGTAAATACCCTGTGTCATCTCCGATAGTATGGTGTATCTCTCCCTAACCCAGCAACTGTATAACACGAACCTATTTACTAGTGTTACAGCGTCTTATTTACCCTATTCGGACCCATGCACGCTCATGACTCTACTGGAACGTGCCCGTACCCACCTCCATGCGAACCTCTTACTATCCAATTCAGTAAAGTGTTCCTTGGTCCCTACCTAGTGCGAACCCCCTCTAATAAGATACCAATAGGGGTACTGACTGATATGGGTTCCAAACAGCAATTGACACAAGCCAAACCCCCTAAGCTTGTGCCCCCAAAACTAGGATTTAAGAGTCCCCAAAACCCGATACAACAGCAAAACGGGAGACCTCTTGGCATTGTAAACTCATGCTTAACATAGCAGGTTTGGGTTTACTAATAAACGTGGTTGTAATTATTAAATGTCACTATGTGTGTACAACCCTTCCCTAAATCACTTGCCCCGATATATACAACTTTTATAGCACTTCAGTTTATTAACCTACATCTGGTATTTACCATATTCTAACATGTCATTTGCTTAATGTTAGTATTAAGTCAAATCATGTCCAATACATATGCTTAATATTCATCAACTATGTTCCCAGTTTACAACATATACAAGTTTATGCATATTATCCATATCTACCCATTTATAAAAAGTATATACACATTATCCCTTTTTATCAGTTAACCGTAAGTCTAAGCATGTGTATATTATCCCTATTTCATAAATTAGAGTTAATTAGTCCCAATTTAATGCCATGCCTAAATTCCTTATTTTATATCATCCATTATTGCCCTAATTGTATGTAAACTCTAATCGGGTATAGCCTAGGCTTCCAAAGGCTTAGGCTTAGCGTAAAATAAAAAGGGAAAACAGAGGAAGAAGAATAGAATCAAATCACATAGGCATATAGGCAAGACGGGAAATAAAAAAAACATAGAAAATAGGAAAAGGCGGGTAAATACATATAACTTGTAAATAACCCAACATCAAAGTCATATGTTTTACTGATCATAACAACATAAGTGATTAACAGTGAAAACATGTATAACTTTTATCTTACTTACACTATATATCCTAACCCAATTTTATTTAACTGTCATGTTTAAAGTCTAAGAAATCAGATCTGTAAATGACAGGAACTTACAGTTGGTTTTGGGGAAGAAGAGAATAAACCTCTTATACAAATGTAACAGTATGCCGTAGAAAACTCCAATCCAAGTTGTATGTATGCAAGTTCCAAATGTTGTCTCTGTAGATTTAGATCTCAGCAGCATTCCCCATTATATGTTTATATTTTTAGAATAGATTTACAGAGGCAAAAGATATGAAGAAAATTGTGTAAATCAGAATGGGAGAAGCCACCTATTTATATATTTAGAGAGTCAACCTCAGCCTTTAGATCTTAGGGTTTTAATCTTAACCGTATGAGTGATGTTGAGTCAACAATGAATATTTTTGCAAAACACTCCAAATTGAGCAGACGAATCTGCCCAGATCTGGAGTGTGTCAACCCATAAACCCATGGGGTCAACCCTATGGTCGACCCAGGCCGAGTGCGAGTCGTCCCACAACGGTCCTAGTTCCAGCTTTACTTTCCCGCTTACTTTGTTCGAAAATTCTGGAATTTATTATATTATATTTATATACAAGCTCCTTATATGTATACAAACTTCTAACACCCATAACTTCTTCATACCTTACCTGTTTTACGCAAATTAGGGGTCAATATGAACCAAAATTTCGAGAAGAACGTAATGGTAATGCCGGTATCACTTAATTCTAAATATTTAATTAATTTATTCCCAATTTATTATCTTTAATCATGGTTATATTGTATTAAATTTTGGAGTGTTACATTCTCCCCTACTTAAAAGATTTCTTCCTCGATATCTCCAAGTTAAGAAGAATGTTACTATCATAACAACCATCTACTCATCCATCATCCACATGCATCCATTGTCCTTAGGAAATTTCTAATGCTTGTATGAACTTATGCAAAGGTGTTTTCTGTATATGTCCTTACACTAATGCAAAAAATAGGCGGTCGACTGATTCAGTTGACCTCCTTAATGCAATATATGTTTGTGTCATAAGTCCAAAATGTATGTAAGTAATCCTAGTATAACACATAAACTCTATATGTGTGCACAATCATTAATCAAAATGCAACATCCATATGATGATTCACCCATTTCCATCCATAGAAAAATTAAAATGCACACACATTCATATGCAATATGCAAGTGATTGAGACAATTTAGTACCCGGTGTGTGTGTATGCATCCACGAGCAAACACTTGTTGTAACAACCCGGAAAATCTGAGCCAATTTGAAAATTTTATTTTGGCCCTTTTAGCGAATTTTGAATATTTAAAATGATTTATTTTAAATAATAACGATGAGAAATTTATTTTGAATAGAATTTGAACATATATATTTATTTGAATCAACTTTAGAATATAAATATTTATTTTTAATTATAAAAGGAATTGAAAATGGCGCGGTAGTTTGAAAATTCGATTTCAAATTTCAAATGAATGTACAGGATCCAAAATAAACCGAATTTTAGCAAAACCAAAAATATTTGAATCTATTTGAAAATATTTTTCCAACAAATCCGAAAAATTGAAATTTCATAGCGGAAATAAAAAGTTATGTCTAGTTTAAAATTCGGAATAGTTGCTATGAAAATAAAGCCCTTAAAAGTAGCCATTTTGCAAACAACCTCCGTTTTCGACGAAACCACTTTTGTTGGATCCGGAATGTCAAATTATTGCTAGATTCCAAAATTCAAATTTTTTGGGATTAATATGTGAGTGTGGCAAAGGAAAACGGTTTTGACCGTTTTAGTCAATTTGGATCGACCAGAAAATGGCCATTTTTCAAACGGTCTCCAAATTTTGACGAAATTAGTTTTGTTAGGACCGTATCGTCAATACGAAGCTAGAAATAATTTTTTGAGAATTTTTAGAGTTAGTATGTGGCCCCGATAAATTGAAATGTACGTTTAAATTGAATATATATTGATTTAAATGTTAATTTAAAAGAAAACCAATCGTAACAGCCAAATTGGGTAACGAAACACACCCTATTGTGTCTAGGATAGGGGTATTTAGTGAGGGACGACTCTCGTTGGAATCGATTTGAAGCTCGGATAAAAATCTAACTTACATGGAATAAAATAATATTTAAATATATATATATATAATTATAATCCTAACATCTCTCTCCCTCAGAATATCGACCCCCCCCCCAAGTCGAAAAGAGTCGCTGCTCTTCCGCAATGCGCCGACGCCGAGCTCCTCCCCTGCTGCGCCATCGAACGCCGCCGACCCCTGCCTCGTGGCGTGCACCCCCTCCAGCGCGATAAACAAAACCCTAGCCGCACTCGAATGGGATGTCGCCCCCATTGAAGACCCTATCGCGACTTCGAGCCACCACCAGACTCCAGCGCCGCACCCAGCCACCTTTGCCGCCGCCTCAGCCTCCTCCCACGTCCGCCTTCCCCTCTCGAGTCCTCAGGAAAAAGGCAAGTCTTCCGATTAAAACTTCTTGCTTTTCAAATATATGATTTCTTGCTTATGAAAACATATGATTTTAGAAAGAAAAAGTTAGATTTTTATGTGATAAAAAATTGATTTTTAAAATGAAGTTGAAGTGGTAAAAAACTAATTTTTAATATGAAATTGAAGCTATAGACATTCGATTTTTATATATATGAAGTAGTAATAAAAATTCGATTTTTATAGATATGGATAGCGATATAAAAATATACCTTTTTATTTCCATTTGTTTATGTAATAAAAATATGATTTTTATATTATATAGATAATAAAAATATGATTTTTATATTATATAGACAATAAAAATATGATTTTTATAATATGAATAATGATATGAAAATATTATTTTTAGTTAGATAAAAATATAAATTTTATCGTATGTATGTAATAATGTAAAGATTCGATTTTTATATATGTAGAATGGCGATAAAATATAATTTTTATTTTGTAGGAAAAATTATAAAAATGTGATCTTTATAGATAAAAATATGATTTTTATAATGTTTTCGTTATGATAAAGATACGATCTTTATATGGATATCATTAAGATAAAAATTCGATTTTTATTATATATGAAGCGAAATAGAAATTCGATCTTTATATAAGAAGTAGAAATATAAAAATATAATTTTTATATAGGAAGAAGCGTTGTAGAAAATATATGAAGTAGAAATAAAAATATGATTTTTATTTATTGGAATGAAGCGATAAAAATATGATTTTTATATATGAACAGCGGGAAAAGGCCGCAGTGGAATTTTGGGCATATCCGAACCATCCAGAAATAGAGAATGGAGGAGTGGAACCCAAAGGTGAGAACTTCTCACTTTTATTTTATTTTCTAGTTAAAATATATATTAGGATGCAGACGGTGCTTAGCAGCACCCGACACCCGTCGTCCACAGACCATGGACGACTTGTTTGTTTGTTTGATTGTGTTGTTGAATTTTATTGTGTGATGTGGAATGGAAGAAATAAAATATTCTTGTGCTAAAATAAAATATTTTATAATTAAAAATATAATTTTTAACTTGTATATGAATAAAATAAATATTCGTTTACAAATCAGATGATTTGTTTATGTTCACTGATTTGACTGATATTGATTGGGATGGTAAATTTTACACTTCGCCCAACTGTACAAATAAATATGTGTTTGTTGTTTGAAAATCCCACACGGGAATTGGGATGATATTAGACAAACATTAATCCCAATATTTAGTTGTATGTCAATCGATTGATTGACAGGCTATTGTAAACATTGCATATTTATATTTGATGCTTATGCAGTATAGAATGCACTTTGAATGATGGTTGACTATGTTTGGTTGTTGTTGTGTACATGTGGTGTATGAAATTCATATAATCACATTATATGGTAATTAACTGTGTCTGATTCCAGTTCAGAAAGAATGAATATTTTCAAATAATATTCAGAAAAGAATCAAAATATGATTTTAATGTCCGATTTGGGATGGACACGAATATATTTAAATATATATAGCCGTATTGATTAAATTAACGCCATTTTGATGAGAACGATATTTATATCGGTTTTATTCATTTTTATAATAAAATCGAAAAGGAAATGATTTCAAAATATAATATTTTGAAAATACTATCATTTATATATTAATGATGTGGAATATTCAATTTCGATTTGAAATTGAATATGAAGTTGAAACTATTCTGAAAACGAATTTAAAACAATTTATAAAATACGTTTTAAATGGACATCGACGAAATATATATTATATATATAATATAATGGCCTGAATAGAACACGCCGCGTAGCGGCAGTTCGCGAATTTCGACCATTGACTTCGAATGGATATTACACGTGATCCGACCGTCGGATTCTCCTAAAACCGAACCGTTGGGTTCGTATCGAAAAGAGATTTCTAACGAATATTAGAAATTAGAAATCTAACGGTTGGATTTGGAATTATGTCTAGATCAAATTTGGAAAAGGTCGTTGTAAGTGCAGTTCGATGGCCGTTTATGGAAATCGACTGTACGGGCCTTGATAAAATTATTAAAAATACCGATAATTTGTGTAAAATCATATTAAATGATTTGGAAAGAATTGGGATGAAAAATTCCATATTTGAAAAGGTAAAAATAGATTTTTATCGAAATGAACTAATTTTTAACTAGAATTATATTCCAATCATTTTTAAAATAAAAAAATTGGATTTGAAATGGTTTTAAAAATAACCAGGATTTCCAATATATGAATTGGAATGGATTTGAATCGAAATTATCTTCGGAATATTTTGATATTGGATTCCGTGATTATACGGATATTGTGGAGGAATTTGGAAGATATATATATCGTTATTCCAATACGATATTTGTTGGTTTCAGAATTTGATATTGAATATAAGCCGATATATTTTCTACTCAGAGCCTTGTATTTAATATCAAATTGGATTTTGGGTTTGTCGTGAATGGTATCTTTAATAATACTGTTCTTAAACCCAATGGAGTTAAGAAAATTAGAATCTAACTGGAGATTAGTTAAGTTGAATGGTTTCCTGGGTATTGATCTGATGTTGGTTTCAGCCGTCGGGCTTAATACTTGGGGAATTGTTCACTTGCTAATTTACGGTTAGAGACTGATTGGATTTTGGGTTTGTTGTGAAATGTGTTTTAAATGGAACTGTTCTTAAACCCAAGGTGAAAAGAATAAATCTTTTAATTAAGATTTGAACAAGAATTACCAATTAATTAACATTTAATTGGAACTGAAAATAGAATGTGAATTGGGTTTATTGTGAACTGTGTTTAACGACATTCGTTCTTTAACCCGATTTACGGTGAAATGTGATTTGGAATTTATAAATCTTTTTATTAAGATTTAATGGGAATTTTTCAAAGTAACGGTTTTCCAATTTAATATATTAAATTGGAATTGAATGGAATTCGATTGATAATAATCGAAGTGAACTTCTTTGGAGGAAGACTATTAATACATATGGAATTTAGAAGGCTTTGCCGTTATTCCATTTATATTATTAGTCAGATACGGAAATTGAAATCGATTATATATTGATTTGTTTTTCCGTGAAGGTTCCATAATTAATGGAATGTGATTTGGGTTTATCGTGAACGGTGTTTTAAATAACACTTGTTCTTTAACCCGATTAACGATGGAATGAGGTTTTGGGTTGTCGTGAATGGTATCTTTAATAATACTGTTCTTAGACCCAACGGTGTTAAGAAAATCAGAAACTAACTGGAGATTAGTTAAGTTGAATGGTTTCCTGGGTATTGATCTGATGTTGGTTTTGGCCTTCGGGGTTAATACTTGGGGAATTGTTCACTTGCTAATTTACGATTAAAGGCTGATGGAACGAAATGTGATTTTGGGTTTATAGTGAACCGTGTTTTAAATGGCATTGGTTCTTTAACCCAGTTAAAGACATAATATGGTTTCCGAAGTTAAAACATCGTTGATATTGATTTTTGGGAAGATTAAAACCAAGTGGAGTTTTAATGCATCTTTAATTAGATTGAAATTATATCCAAAGGAAGATTAAAGAATAAATTTAAAGAATTTATCTTTGATAAAATTATTGGGAACCTTTCCCAAAGTATAAGAATATTTGAATAAAAGAATATTCAGAATTGGAATGAGGCACATGTTGTGTTTTTATAACACTTGTTTTTCATATACGCGAGTTATTCAGAAAGACCGGGTTTATCCCATTCTGAATAACAGATTCGACGATTGGTCGAAGATAAAAACGGTGGTTGAAGACTGGAGGTCTTCACATCGTTTGGATGATTACTAATGTCTTGATTGGGTTGTACACCCAAGACGAGGTAATAAGTGGTGATCGTCCAGACGTACTTGGAGATCGACCGGATATGCGAGGACCTCTCCCCTATATTGGATATATGGGAGAGGAATAAGGTTCCTCCGCTTTCGTCCAGACTCAGAACGAACTTGTAAATGGATGTGTGTCTGACATCGGATTTCATTCTGTGTGATTGATAGACATCGGTTGCATAGCGTGAATTGCCTGTGTCGCATGCTGAGGTGCAAATGATCAAGGCTTCCGTTGAAAAGCAGGGTCTTATGGTTGATGATCAAAGAACGACTTTAATATAGTGTAGCTTTGTGTAGAATTAATTCGCGAGCCTCACACCCCGGTGTGAACCAGAAATGGGAGAGGACTTCAGGGAGGACATGTGTTTCCTTCTAGCTAGGAGTGGTGTTAGCGTTTTGCATGCCCTGGCATTTTACTTGTGTGGATGATGGATAGCGAGGCGCCTCGGTTATATCGATCGTTCCGGGGCCGATAGTTTGGTCGGGATATGACCAGTTGATGCCCCCATAGGGCAGGGAAACACAGTGTTCTGGCATTTTAATCCACATCAGTGGACCGGCCCTGACGATCCAAGGCTTGTCTGTGCGTTTGCCTGAGATACGGGCTAGAGCGTGTCGAAGCGGTAAGGACGATCCCTTGCCTTGGTTCACAGATGGAAATCGAACTTCCAATACGTGACAATTGCGGTTTTGATTGTAGAGCCTAGTATTGGCAACATGATATATGGTACTCATGCCGTCTAGGATTGATACATTTATATTTGAAGTTGTTTTATACACCATGCACTTATAATATATCAAATGGTTTGTTTTAATGTATAAATCATGTTTGGCTATTATAAGGGAAAACCCTATCCCTCGGCTTGCGTTGCATTGTGTGATAGGTCCTGGGTCTTATAATAGCTTCATTTTTTCAAAAAGCATTGCGCTGTTTTGATATATGCACTGATATTCTTGGGAGGAAACCCGTTCCATGTTATATGGTGTGGTCCCTTGATATATCTGATTTAAAGTAAAGTTTTAAATAACTGTAGTTCTCACACCAACCACATGACTAATCTGGAGTTTATTATTCTAACCTAAACTCTGGGTGCCCCTATTTTCCGCACGTGCAGCTAGTAGTTTTGGTTTTGCAGATTTATATTCACAGGATCCTGGTTTACATCTGGAATGATATTCGTAAAGCTCTGTATCCATATATTCTTTTCAGTTGTGTTTTGTATTATTTTCCGCTGCATTGTAGCATGTCAGTCTCTGATGTTTAGTAAATGTGTAATATTTATTCGTACTCTGTGTATTCTTGTATTCTGATGAAATTGTTGTAATAAGCAATAAAATGTTCTTCTGTTTGTGTTCTAATTTGACGTGTTCTCAAAGTCAATCCGGGCTTTTCTTTACGGGGAAGTTCGGGTCGCCTCACTTGCATCCGCTCACAACCATCAACCATAACATGTTTCAAACACATGTTTCCAACCATTGGATTCTACCTAAGGATCAAAAAGTTCGAAGGATAGGATAAATAATTTTGAATGTAGAAGTCAAGAACGTACTTTCAAAAAGAAAATGATAAGAAGCACGAATCCTATATTCGGGTTCCTATGTTGCATCTTCGCGGTATTCTTCCCATTGCAATTTTACCAATATGATTTCCTTGTTACATAATTCCTTGATTTCAGATCCAAGGATATGAGTAAGAACTCTTCTCATCGATGCTTCCTTCTCAACTTCCACGCCTTCTAGTGTGCTTGGCTCTACTATCTCTGAATATCATGGAGACATTTCCTCAAGTCGGAAACGTGAAACATATCGTGTATGCTCGTCAGTCTATCAGGTAGTTTAATCCTACAAGCCATGTGACCCTATCCTCTCTACTATAGAGAACGACCCTACGAATCTTGGTGCCAGCTTCCCTACTGAGCCAAAGCGAACTACATTCCTTAGCATTGATACTTTAATGAAGACCATATCTCCTGCTTCAAATTCTAAATTGGTCCTCCTTTTGTCAGCATAAGATTTCTGTCTGCCTTGAGCGGCTTTCATTCTTCGGCGGATAAGATCGATCTTCATGGAAGTGTCTCGAATCATCTCGGGTCCAAGTAGAGGTCTTTCTGTAGACTCCCACCAACAAGTCGGCGACCTACAAGGTCGTCCTATCGCGCTTCGAAGGGAGACATACCTATGCTCGATTGGTAACTGTTTTTATAGACGAACTCCACCAATGGGAGATGCTCCTCCCAACCAAGTCCCTCCAAAGTCTAGGATACACAGTCTTAGAAGATCTTCTATAACTCTATTCACCCTTTTTGTCTGCCCATCTGTCTGAGGGTGGTATGTTGTACTCAAACATAGCTGTGTACCTAACGTCTCTTGTAAGCTCTTCCAAAATTCACTAGCAAAGATGGGGTTGCGGTCACTTACTATGCTGGAAGGTACCCTATGCAATCGAACTATCTCTCGAAGATATACCGACGCTAACCATGCAGTCGCCCTCTTATTCTTACAGGAATAAAGTGAGCGCTCTTCGTAAGTCTATCCACTATCACCCAAATGCTCGTATTGCTCTTCCTTGATTGGGGCAACCCATCGATGAAATCCGTAGAGATGCTCTTCCACTTCCATTGTGGGATATCTAACGGCTGAAGCAATCCACCCAATTTCTGTTGTTCAGCCTTTACTCGTTGGCATATCAAGCATCGAGTCACAAATTCCGCCACATCCTTCTTCATGCCAGTCTAAAAGAGAACCCTCTTCATGTCTCGGTACATTTATCACCTCCTGGATGGATAGTCATCCAAGAATGATGAACTTCTTCTAGCACTGCCTTTAGCAATTCCCCAATCTTAGGGTCATAAAGCCTTCCATCTCGTCTTAGCCACCTTTTCTTGTCCACGGTATATCTAGCAAGGTTACTAGAAGTCTTTCCTCTACCAAGACTGCCCAAGATGTTTAAAATTTGCAGATCCTCCCGCTGCATAGATCCAACTAGCTCTAATAGAGTAGGTCGCACCTCCAATAACGCTAATAATCCCAATCTAAAATCTATAGATGGCTTGAAATCAAAGGTCGGGAAGTACTCTAAGCTTCTCCTTTCTATGAATAAAGGACACAAAGTCGTCCTCTGCCTACTCAGTGCGTCCACCACAACATTACCCTTGCCCGGGGTATAAGCTATCTCAAAGTCGTAGGACGCTAGGAACTCCATCCATCGTTGTTGCCTTAGGTTGAGATCCTTCTGTGTGAACAGGTACTTAAGCAACTTATGATCCATGTATAGCTCAAATCTTTCTCCAAGTAGATAGTGTCGCCAAGACTTCAATGCGAACACTATTGCTGCCAACTCTAAATCGTGGATAGGGTAGTTCTTCTCATGAACCCTCAACTATCTACTGCCATAGCATACTACCCTTCCCTCTTGCATTAGAACGGAACCAATCCCTATGCCATAAGAATCTGTGTAGACCGCGAACATCTTGCTTCCATCTGGGAGAGTCGTAACTGGGGCTATTGTTGGAGCCCTCTTTAATCTTTGAGAGGCATCCTCACAATCAATACTCCACGTAAAAGCCAAGTTCTTCTTCGTCAATCAGGTGAGCGAGGTCAATACTCTTGCAAAATCTTTGATAAACTTTCTATAATAGCCCGCCAACCCTAGAAAGCTTCTCACCTCCGTTGCATTCTTTGGAGCTCTCCAGTCTTTAACTGAAACGACTTTTGCGGGGTCCACTGTTGTCCCGTCCTTGGGGACCACATGCCCTAGGAATCTTACTTTCTTCCTCCAAAAATGACACTTAGAAAGTTTTGCCTTGAGTTGATGCGATTAAAGAGTGCTTAGAATCTCTCCTAAGTTTTGGGTATGCTCAGCCTCATTCTTTGAGAAGACCATAATGTCATCCACAAAGACCACCACAACTTATTCAGAAACGCTCTAAACACCCTACTCATCAAGTTCACAAAATAGGCGGGTGCATTGGTTAGTCCAAAAGGCATAACCAACCATTCAAAGAAACAGTTTGGAGTTCTGAATCTAGTCTTATCAATGTTGCCTTCTGCCACTCTCAACAGATGAAACCCTATGGTTAGATCCATCTGCGAGAAAGCGGATGCGCCTACTAACTGATCAAATAGGTCGTTAATTCTTGTTAGCGGGTGCCTATTCTCCTTAGTGAGATTATCTACCTCCCTATACTCCATACTTAGACGAAGTGATCCTTCTGCATTAGTTGCGAAGACGAGTGGAGCTCTCCACTTTGAGATGCTTCTCCTAATAAAACTTTTCTCAAATGGTTCCCTTACTTGCTTGCAAAGATCCCTCCTCTCTTTAGGAGCCATGTGGCGCACTGGTAGAGCAACTGGCTTCGCATTCTATACTAAGTAAATCCGGAAATCTATCTCACGCTTTGGAGGTAACCCTTAACTTTCACAAACACGTCCAGATAGTCTCTGACTATGGGTACAGATAGCAAGTCGTCAACAGAAGTATCAAGTGATTATAGAAAACTGAGCATCACCGACCCCAGTGGGACGCAAGAAATTTTGAGAGTACTCCTATGACAAGTAAGAAGCCTAACCAATCTCTTTTCACGATCGAGGATTGAAACATACATGGCTAGCCAATCCATGCCTAGAATCAAACCATAGCCCATAAAGCCTAACACGTATGCGTCGTATTCAAACTCGCCAAGATAAAAATTATCAAACCCCTACACATCATGGATAAATGCGTTGATCCTCCTATGGGGTTTGAGACCACTATAGGTTCAGAGACTATTCTAGTATTAAGGTGCAGACTATCTACTAATGAACTGGATATAAATGAATGTGAAGCGCCAGAATCAAACAGGGTTCGAACAGGATAGTCAAAAAGGGAAATTAAACCTTCAACCGTGACTTTCCTACCTCGATCAGGTTTATTCACCTCTAAAGCATGCACTTGTCTAGAAGTTCCTGCCCCTTGTCCTTGCTTGCTAGGGCATTGTTTTTCGAAGTGTTCTACTTTTCCATAATTAAAGCATGCTTTCTTTGTCCTTTTGCAGCCCTTCACAAAATGACCCATAGCTCCGCAACCATAACACTTGATATCCTTCTTGATCTGAGCCTTGTTAGGCTTTCCACCTTTCTTTTTCTGGGCCACCATTTTCGTTTTTCGCCCTTAGTTTCCTCAGTCTTAGTGTCTTTCTCCTCATCCTTGTCATCTTTGCGCATAAGCGCCATATCAACCAGCCTTTCAAAAGTCGCCCCTATCTTTATATAAGGTAAAGCAAGTACTTGGAGAGATTGGTTCAACCCTCTTGCAAACCTAAGCGACTTCTTGTGTGGCTTATTCACTAAGTCTAGATTAAGTCTAGCCAACTAATTGAACTTATTCTCATAATCCTTAACATACATGTTCCCTTGCTTTAAAGCCAAGAATCTCTCTAATTGTAATCCCTCTTCCACCTGAGATTAGAATTTCACCTCGAATCTCTGCCTAAAATCATCCCAAGCAGCTACTGGTTGTCCATCTTGCATTACTTCCACCAGTAGGAAGCCTCATCCTTCAGTTGCCATGAAGCCAACTGTATCTTCCCTCCATCGTCGATTTTGAAAAGGCCAAACACATTCTCCATCTCTTGTAGCCAATTCCATGCTTCAACAAAGATTTTGGTACCACAGAATGGTTTTCCTCCTATAGCGCATAAGTCTTTGCATAACTTAGAAAAGTTATCTACTCGTGGAGTTGGAGCGACAACAGTTGCAGCTGAGGGATGGGCATCACCTTGACCACCGGAAGGTGTTGTAGCCTCAAGATATCTACGGAACCATGTCGGTAGCGGAATTCCCTCAGGAATATTGGGTGCCCAGACATGCTGAAAAGAAAAGAAAAATGATTCAACAAGAGGTTGAGAGAATATTGACTATGGTTTGAGGGGATATGTTTTTCAAAAATAGATTTTTTATTAAAAAATACTTTGCTTTTGAAACCCATTTTTATAAACTTTTTCTCTGATCTTGTAACCTTCAGCTTGGATACCAAATGTGACACCCCACATCCGTTAATGTAACTCATAAGAGAATGCATTAAGTTTCATGAAGCGCAATAGGTAATTATTACAGAGAATTTACAAGAAAAATAAGCAGCCGAAAATTTTGATTTCATTATTAAAAACTAAAACTTGTTTCAAAAGTACATCAAAGCCAGTTACAACTAACCAAATGTCTCAAATCTGTCTTATAAAACATCTCATGAAATAAAATATCAGAGTACATAAAATCATATCCGTGGCCATAAGCCATACTAAAGCAGAGAGCAAGTCAAAACGATACATCTCAATAAGTCCAAGTTGTAAGAGAAGTCCTAGTCACTATTGAGTGCTTCCACTCTGAGGACCTGGGAGGAGGAGAGAGAAGGAAGAAAGAGGTGAAAGAAAAAGGGCCAATCATAAAGTTTGGTGAGTTCCAGTGATTTACAAATGTGCATAAAATAGAAATGCCAAGACAGGTAAATAAGACGGATGAGAAAGGTACAGTGTCATATAAGGTAACAGATAAACTAAATAGAATATAACGATGGACACAAATAACAGGAATAAGCTATGATCGGGTAATACTTCACATTTATATCCTATAACAGGTATGTCTGCACCAATACTAGTATAACACGTTCAACATGATTACACATCAGCAGGATTAACAGCAGAATCAAACAACAAGATTAGGCGTACCCTATTTACATAACTATATTAGGTGTCAACCTAATTACATAACAACAGGATTAGGTGTACCCTAATTGCTACCCAAGTGATAGGCCCCCTACTACGTAAATACCCTATGCCATCCCCGATAGTAGGGTGTATCACTCCCTAACCCAACAACTATATAACGCAGACCTATTTACTAGTGTTACAGTGTCTTATCTACCCTATTTGGACCTATGCACGCTCATGGCGCTGCTTGAATGGTCCGTACCCACCTCCATGTGAACCTCTTACTATCCAATTCAGTAAAGCGTGCCCTGGCTCATATACCTAGTGTGAGCCCCCCCCCCCCCCCTCTAATAAGATACCAATAGGGATACCGACTTATATGGGTTCCAAACAGCAGATTGACACAAGCCAAACCCTCTAAGCTTGTGCCCCCTAAACTTGGATTTAAGAGTCCACAAAACCCGGTACAACAGTAGAACGTGGGACCTCTTAGCTTATAATACTCATGTTTAATGTAGCAGGTTTAGGTTTACTAATAAGCAGGGTTGTAATTATTACGTGCCATTATGTGTGTACAACATTTCCCCAAATCACCTGCCCAGATGTATAAAATTTCTATAGCACTTCAGTTTATTAACCTACATCTGGTACTTACCGTATTCTAACATGTCATTTATTTGATGTATGTACTAAGTTAAATCATGTCCAATACATATTCATAATTTTCATCAACTATGTTCCCAATTTACAAAATATACAGGTTTATGCATATTATCCATTTTTACCAGCTTACCGCAAGTCTAAACACATGTATATTATCACTTTTTCCCAAGTTAATGATAATTAGTCCCAATTTAATACCATGCCTAAATTCCTCTTTTTATATCATTCATTATTTCCCTAATTATACGCACGCTCTAACCGATATCCTAACCAAATTTTATTTAACTGTCATGTTTAAAGTTTAAGAAATCAGATCCGTAAATGACAAGAACTCACAGTGGGTTTTGGTGAGGAAAAGAATAAATTTCTTATACAAATATAACAATATGCCGTAGAAAAGTCCAATCCAAGTTGTATGCATGCAAGTCCTAAATGTTGCATCTGTAGATATGGATCTCAGCAGCATTCCCCCATTAAATGTTTATATTTTTTGAATAGATTTACAGAGGTAGAAGGTATGAAGAAAATGGTGTAAATCAGAATGGGAGAAGCCACCTATTTATAGATTCACATAGTCAACCTCAGCCTTTAGAACTTAGGTTTTTAATCTTACCCATACAAGTAATACCGAGTTAGCAACAAATATAGCCACAAAACAGTCTAGATTCAATGGACGAATCTGTCCAGATCTAGAGTGGGTCGACCCATAAACCCATGGGGTCGATCCTAGGGTCGACCCAGCCGACCATGGGTCGACCCAAGCCGAGTGTGGGTTGTCCGACAATGGTCCTGGCTCTCGCTTTAGTTTCCACTTACTTTGTTCGAAAATTCTAGAATTTATTATATTATATTCATATACAAGCTCCTTATATGTATACAAACTTCTAATGCCCATAACTTCTTCATACATTATCCATTTTACGCAAACTTGGGGTATATCTAAACCAGAATTCCGAGACTAACGCAACGGTAATGCCAAATTCACTTAATTCTGAATATTTAATCAAGTCATTCCCAGTTTACTATCTTTAATCATGTTTATAGTGTATTAAGTTTTGGGGTGTTATAGTTAGCTACCTCTATAAATGAAATGAGAAAAGACACTTTCCCAAGTCAGCCAATTCCAAACCTGAGAAAACAAAATTCTAACCCAAACCAAGCTCATATTGCTCAAGATAATAATTTGAACCAACTGAATGTAATAGCCATTTTGTGATCTGGTAAGCAAATCGATAACCAAATTGTCAATCCTAATGAGTTACCGGAAAATTCCTCCAAAACTCCTACTCCTCTTGATAATTCGAAAATCATAGATAATTCTAATCAAAATGTTAAGTCAAACCTCGAACCAAATTCTAAGTCTAATTCTTTTCTAACTCAAGTAGACCATCCTATTGAGTTTCGAGCTCCATTTCCACATTGACTTAAACCTAAGAATTATTTTGATTAAATGGAAAAGATTTCATAAATTTTCAAGAAAGTCTAAGAGAGCATCCTCTCTTACACATCGTTAGGAAAGTCCCAACTTACACTATGATTTTTAAGGAATTATGCACTTAAAATGACACATTTAAGTACTTAAAAGGTCTTCTTAATGGATAATTTAAGTGAATTCTTATTTCAATCCATTTCATCAAATAAAAAGATATGGGTTGTCCCACGATCTCATGTATAATAGGAGACAGGACGGTAAATAAATGCTTGGTAGACTTAGTGCAAGTATAAACTTGATCCATACCCTGTGCACAACAAATTAGGCTTAGATGAGCTCAAATGAACAGAAGTTACACTTCAATTTGCCGACAAATTAATGGTGTGCTCAATAGAGTCGGGCAGTCCATATTCACAATCGATTTCATCGTCCCCAAAACATAACGTATAAATAACCTTACAAGCAAAATTTCATTGATTTTAGGATGATCTTTCTTAGATACCTCAAATGCCTTGATAAAATGTTGGAATGGTTCAATGAAAATTCTTTTAGCAGCACGACTTTAAATTTTAACATTTTCAATTTAGAAAATCAGCAGAATGAATAAGTCAAACAAGCATTGGAAGTTAGTACCATTAATCAAGACATTGATGATGAGACAATTGACCCCAACGATGAAAATAAAGCCAAACACAAGGAATTATTTGATGATAGTCAAAACGAGATCGAACACACACTTACCTTTAAATCTCTAACGTCTGAGTCTGAAACTCAATCGATTTCTTTGGATGGGAAACCCCCGAGGTTAGGGCTTAAATCTCTCTCAACTCACCTTCAATACGCTTACTAAGTGATAACATATCTTGTCCTTTCATCACTTCAATTGATTTTTCTCTTAAACAAGAAGCATCCCTTTATTCTGTTCTTTCAGAAAACAAAGAAGCTATTGCTTAATCTATTTCTGATATTAAGGGAATTAGATCCGCTATTGTCCAATACCACATTCACCTAACTATGAAGCCTAACCCACTGAAGGCATAACCCAAAATGTAAGACGTAGTGCAAGACGAAATTCTTAAGCTCCTAGATAATGGTATCATTTATCCCATCCCAAATAACTCTTGGGTCAGCTCAATTCACGTTGTACCTAAAAAATTTGGACTCACCGTTGTTACGAATAAAAAAAATGAGCTATTAAAACTCGCACTTAAACATATGGATGTGTTTGGATTAATTATCGAAAATTGAATGCTGCAACATGTAAAGATCATTTCTTCTTCTATTCATCAACCAGTTGCCTGAACAATTACTCAGTCACAACTTCTATTCCTTTCTTGATGGTTATTCCAACTATAACCAAGTTCCAATTGCTCTTGAAGATCAGGAGAAAATGACTTTCACGTGTCTTTTAGGAACCTTTGCTTATCAATACATGCCATTTGGGCTTTGCAATGCCCTTCTTACTTTTCAGCAATACATGGTTGGTATTTTTTCTAACATGACTGAACATTTTCTTCAAGTTTTTAAGGATGATATTTTAATATTAGCGACCCTTTTTTCATTTTTTACACCGTCTTGAGCTTTTTGAAAGCAATATAAAGAAAAGAACCTAACTTTGAACTTTTATGGTCAATGATGGAATAGTCCTTGGATAGATCACATTGAATAAGGACATTGAGGTAGGTAAGGAAAAAATTAAGATCATTTCAAATCTACCTATTTCCATATCTGTTAAGGACATGCGTTCATTCCTAGGATATGTTGGTTTTTATTGACGCTTCAAGAAAGATTTCAGTAAAATTGTTCGACTCTTGACTACTCTTTTATGCAAAGACGTTTCCCATTGATTTCAACTCTGATTGCATCACTTCATTCGAACATCTAAAAATTGAGCTCGTCTTAGTTGCAGTAATTTTCTCTCTCAATTGAGATCTTCTTTTGAAATGATGTGTGATGTTTTGAACTTCGCGGTTGGTGCTGTTTTAGAACAACATATCATCAAAACTCTTCACATTCTATATTACGCTAATATGACACTAAGTAACGCCCAACTCAACTACACAACCATTGGAAAAGGCTTTTAGTTGTATTGCCTACATTGGAGAACTTCATACCTTATTTGAGAAGCCCACACATCACAACCCAACTGACCACTTGGCTCTTAGGTACGTCCAAAAGGATGCTAAATCTCAATTTTCATTGGATCCGTTTACTCTAAAAATTTGACCATAAATCAATGATAAGGAATGATCCAATAACGTTATAGTCGACTGTAAGAACCTGTAACTTCCCTGGTAAGAAAAGCCCGGATACTTTGAGAACAAGCCACATCAGAATGCAGATAGAAGAACATTTCATTGTATATTACAACAATTTCATCAGAATACAAGAATATTACAGAGTATGAATAAATATTACACATCATAATATATCAGAGATTACAATACCTTACATAGATGCGGAAAGTAATACAATACACAACTAGAAGTAGATATATGGATACAGAGCTTTTCGGATATCATTCCAGCTGTAAATCAGGATCCTGTGAGTGTGAACCTGCAAAACCAAAACTCCTAGCTGCCCGTGTCAAAATAAGGGCACCCAGAGTTTAGGCTAAAACAATAAACTCCAGGTCAGTCATGTGACTGGTGTGAGAACTAAAACAGTTATTAATCTTTATTATAAAGTTTGTTAAATCAAGGGACCACGCCGTATAACACGGAACGGGTTTCCTCCTAAGAACACCAGTGCATAAACAACAACGCAATGCTAAATAAAGTAAAATGAAGCTATTATAAGACCCAGGTCCCATCACACAATGCAACACAAGCCGGATGATAGGGTTTTTACCTTATAATAGCCAAAGAATGCTTGATACGCTAAATTTCATGTTTTTAATTCTTAATCAGATTCCAACCGTAAATTAGTAAGAGAACGATTCCCTAAGTATTAACCCCGAAGGCCAAAACCAACATCAGATCAATACACAGGAAACCATTCATCTTAACTAATCTCCAGTTAGTTTCTGATTTTATATACAATCATAAGTATCAATCATAGGCGACATGAGCGTTCCATGCCACTATGTCGCCATATATAGGTTTACAATCAAAACCGCACATATCGTATTTGGAAATTGGATTTCCATCTATGAACCGAGGCCAGGGATCGTCCTCTACCGATTCGAGACTGTCTAGCCCGAGCCTCAGGACCCAGACACAGGTGAGCCCTTTGAGTGACATGGTCGGTCCACCGATGTGGATTAAAATTCCTGAACACTACGTTTCCCCGCCCTTTGGGGCGTAAATGAGCCAGCGAATGACTCCATCGACTTAACATAGTCACCGATATAACCGAGGCGTCCCGCAACAGCAACAACCGCATAAGTCAAACTCGTCAGGGCGTGTAAAACCACTGACGCCACTTCTAGCTAAAAAGAAACGCATGCCGTCCCTGAGGTCCTCTCCCATTTCTGGTTCACAACCAGGGTGTGAGGCTCGCGAATTCACGCTACACAAAGCGATGCCGCAAAGGCCGTGCTTTGATCATCAACCACAAGACTTTGCTTTTCAGCAGAAGCCTTAATCATTTGCCACTTAGGCATGCCACACAGGCAATCCACTCCATGCGATTGATATCCATAAATATATAACTCCTGAGCTCGTACGTCCCAGAGAAGGGCGTTAAGCAAGAGAATAAATTCTCCGCCGCCAAACAGATATATATTTAATAGAAATCAATCACACAGACTAAAATCCAATGTCAGACACACAGTCCATTTACAAGTTCGTTCTGGGTCTGAACGAAACCGGAGGCACCTAGTACCCCGCATAAGCATCGATCTCCAAGTACGTCCGGACGATCACTAACTGATTCCCACCTCTTGGGTGTACGGCCCAATCAAGATCATCAGTAATCACCCAAACGACGTGAAGACCTCCGGTCTTTAACCACCGTCTTCATCTTCGACTAATCGTCGAATCAGTTATTCAGAATAAGGTAAACCCGGTCTTTCTGAATAACTCACGTATATAATAAACAAGTGTTACACAAGCACAACATACGTCTCATTCCAATTCATCAGTCACTAATCGTAAATTAGCAAGAGAATAATTCCCCAAACATTAACCCCGAAGGCTGAAACCAACATCAGGTCAATACCCATAAAACCATTCTTCTTAGCTAACCTACAGTTAGTTTCTAAATTTCACATTCTTAAGGAAAGGTTCCCGTTAATTTTATCAAAGATAAATTCTTTTAAATTTATTCTTCCTTTGAATATCACTTCAAACTAGTCGGGATTAACGAACCTTACCGAAGTAATCATTTGTTTTATTTCCCAATCCCAACCTATTCATCCCATGAAGTAAAACCTGTAATACTTCATATCTAACACCACGGTGTTATCGGTAAATTCAATTACCATTTCACGTTGAAATCAAATTAAAGATTTAACTATGGCCTGGAGCAAAACTTGTGATACTCCATTCTCGATCATTTCAATCTAATTAAAGATTCATTAAAACTCCACTTAGTTTTAATCTTTAACTGGGTTAAAGAATCAATGTCATTTAAAACACGGTTCACGATAAACCCAAAATCACATTCCATTCTATCAGCTTTTAACCGTAAAATAGTAAGTGAGCAATTCCCCATGTATTAACCCCGAAGGCCGAAACCAACATCAGATCAATACCCAAGAAACCATTCAACTTAACTAATCTCCAGTTAGTTTCTGATTTTCATAACTCAATTGGGTCTAAGAACAATATTATTGAAGATACCGTTCAGGACAACCCAAAATCACATTCCATTAATTATAGGGTTAAAGAACAAGTGTTGTTTAAAACACCGTTCACGATAAACCCAAAAATCAATTCAAATTCAATTCCAATTAAATACCATTTAATTGGTACACTTCATTAAATCTAAATAAAAAGATTTAATCTTTTCTCAACTGGGTTTAAGAACAGTGTTAATGAAGACACCATCCCCGACAACCCAAATCACATTTGATATTAAATACAAGGCTCTGAATAGAAAATATATCGGCTTATATTCAATATCAAATTCTACGACCAACAAATATCGTATTGGAAATAACGATATAAATCTATCTTTAAAATTTCCATAACAATATCTGTAAAGTCACAAAATCCAATATCGAAATATCCCAAAGACAATTTCAATTCAAATCCATTCCAATTCAATTATTAGAAATTCTGGTTACTTTTAAAACCATTTCAAATCCACTTTATTTATTTTAAAAATAAATAGAATTATAATTCTAGTTCAAAACTAGTTCATTTCAATAAAAATCTATTTTTTTTCTTTTCAAATATGGAGTTTTTCATCCCAATTCTTCACAAATCATTTCTTATGATTTTACACAAATTATTACTATTTTTAATAATTTTATCAAGGCTCGTACAGTCGATTTCCATCAACGGCCATCGAACAGCACTTATAGCGACCTTTTCCAAATTTGATTTGGACATAATTACAAATCCAACTGTTAGATTTCAAATCTCTAATATTCGTTAGAAAGCTCTTTTCGATACGAACCCAACGGTTTCGGTTTTAGGAGAATCCGACGGTCAGATCTCCCGCAATGTCCATTCGAAGTCAATGGTCGAAATTCACGAACTACAACCGCGCGGCGCGTTCTATTCAAGCCATTATATTATATATATAATATATATATAATATATACTTTGTCGATTTCCTTTTAAAATGTATTTTATAAATTGTTTTAAATTCGTTTTCAAAACGATTTCAACTTCATATTCAATTTCGAATCAAAATTGAATATTCCACATCATCGATATACAAATGATAATATTTTCAAAACGTTAAATTTTGAAATCATTTTCTTTTCTATATTCATTATAGAAACGAATATAATCAATATAAATATCGTTCGCGTCAAAATGGCGCATATCTAACCAACACGGCTTTATATATTTCAATAACTTCGTTATTCTATTCAACAAATGAATGTTTTCTTCAACACATGAATTTATTTTATATTCAATACCTGCATTTATTTTCTATTCAACACATGAATTTATTTTCTATTCAGCACATGAATTTATTTTCTATTCAACACATGAATATTTTCTAAATTGGAATGAGGCCCAATCAACTACCATATAACGCTTATTATATGGATTTCCATACAACACATGTATATAATAGCAACGATAAATAATCAACCATCATACAGAGTGCACCACACAACTGCATAAGCATTAAATATAAATAATTAACGCTTACACAGTCTGTCAACCCATCGATTGACATACAACTAAACAATCAGGATTATTGTACGCCAAATATCATCCCAATACCCGTGTGGGGTTTCAAATCAACAAACATAGATTTTATTTGTGTAGTTGGGCGATGTGTAAAATTTATCGTCCCAATCAATATCAGTCAAATCAGTGTATATAAACAAATCGTCCGATTTGTTTATTACTTTTTATTTTATATACACGTTAAAAATTATATTTTTAACTATAAAATATTTTCCACCATAAAATATTTTATTTCATTCCACATCACACAATCAAATTTCACAACACAACAACCAAACAAACAAGTCGTTCATGGTCTGTGGACGATGGGTGTCGGGTGCTACTAAACACCGTCTGCATCCTAGTATATATTTCAAACTAGAAATAAATTAAAGGTGAGGAGTTCTCACCGACTAGCTAAACCAAACGCCATGACTCTTCATATGTAGAAGTCTTCACCGTTCTCGCCTTTTGTAACTTTCATTGTCCGTAGCCACTACATATATAAAAATCACATTTTTATATTGTTGCTATGTATATAAAAATTACATTTTTATACCACTACTTTATAGATAAAATTCTATTTTTACACCACTACTGTATAAATAAAAATTCTATTTTTATCTTGCTACTATATAGAT
The DNA here is from genome assembly GCA_030737875.1 of Allium sativum. Classification (NCBI taxonomy): domain Eukaryota; kingdom Viridiplantae; phylum Streptophyta; class Magnoliopsida; order Asparagales; family Amaryllidaceae; genus Allium; species Allium sativum. The sequence continues at coordinate 16,388,639 of CM060912.1, forward strand.
AAAATTTTGATTTTTACATCGCTACTATATAGATAAAAATTTTATTTTTACATTGCTACTATATAGATAAAAATTATATTTTTACATCGCTACTATATAGATAAAAATTATATTTTTACCTTGCTAGTAAAAAAAATAAGAAATTATATTTTATTACTCTACATGAATAAAAATCATATTTTTATTCCTCCTATGATATAAAGATCGAATTTTTATTACCTATATAATATAAAAATCATATTTTTATAATGGCACTTCATATATGAAAATCATATATTTTTACAATGCTAACTTCATAATAAAAATCGTATTTTTACTTATAAAAACCAAATCTTTTTATTTATAAAAATTAAATCTTTTTGCTTATAAAAATTCAATCTTTCTTGTTCTAAAAATTCAATCTTTCTTTGTTGTTTTGTATAACGTAAAAAACATAGTCTAAATGCTGATTTAAAATAATAAATAACTGAAAAGAAGGATAAAATGGGGCTTACTGGTATCGTCGGAGATCGGGGTGTCGTGCGTCGGCCAGGAGGGGGGCGTCAGGTGGCCGGGTAGCTGAGCTAGGGCGCGGTGGGTGCTACCGGTATTGGGTTCGAATGGGTATTTGGGGCTCACGTTGGAAATCGAGGAGGGAAGTGCGCTGGGGAGAGGGGCAGCGTCGGTGGGACCACGGCGGTGGCTTGCCTGGATGCGGCGGCGGTCGGTTTAGAGAGCGGGGGCGGCGCGATTTTTTTTTTTTTTTGATTTGAGAAAGAAAGGGGGTTGGGTGAAATGGGAAATGGGGGGGCTGATGTAGTTTATATATTTATTATTTTAATTATTTAATTATTTCAAAAAGGTACCTTTTTATTTTGACCTCGAAACGAGACCCACCGCCTGTTGTTCATAGCTAATTACCCCTATCCCGAACACAATGGGATATGTATCGTAGGCTGATTCGATCGTTTCGATCAGTTTTCGTCAAAATCAAAATATAACTCTATATATTGAATTTGAACGCGCATTTCAATTTATCGGGCCCACATACACTCTCTAAAAATTCCCAAAAAATATTTTCTATCTTCGTATTGACAATACGGTACTAACAAAACAAATTTCGTCAAATTCCGAGACCGTTTGAAAAATGATCATTTTCCAGTCGATTAAAATCAACTAAAACTGGTCAAACGCGTTTTCCTTTGCCACGCTCACATATTGATTCAAAAAATTATGAATTTTGAAACCTAGCAATAACTTGACATCATGGATCCAACAAAAGTGGTTTCGTCGAAAACCTATGTCGTTTGCAAAATTTCCATTTTTAAGGGCTAGAATTCCATAGCGACTATTCTGAATTTTCGACTGGGCATATCTTTTTATCCCCGCTATGAAATTTCAATTTTTCGGATTCGTTGGAAAGATATCCTCAATTAGATTCAAATATTTTTGGTTTCACGAAAATCCAGTTTATTTTGCACCCGGTATATTCAATTGAACTTTGAAATCTAATTTTCAAACTACCGCGCCATTTTCAATTCCTTTTATAATTTAAAATAAATATTTATATTCTAATGACGATCTATATAAATATATACGTTCGAATTCTATTCAAAATAAATTTCTCGTCGTCATTATTTAAAATAATTCATTTTAAATATTCAAAATTCACTAAATTGCCAAAATAAAAATTTTAAATTGGCTCGGATTTCCGAGTTATTACAATCTCCCCCACTTAAAACTTTTCGTCCCCGAAAAGGAACGAAGCCGAAAGTTGTTTCACAAATCAACTCAACTTTCATTATTTTCATTACGGCTTAAGTTCTTCAACTTTTCAGTTTCTAAGAACTTTTCAAATTTTTCAAAAATTTGGCTAACACCCTAAAATTTCAAAAAAATTCGCCATAACCTCCCCTGCACCGGGGACTTCGGGATATTTCGTATAGCCTCCCATGGCCTTCTTCAATCCAAAAGAAAATGAAAAAGCCAATCGGCTCATAAAATCATTCAAACCCAAAGAAATACAATAAACATGAACCTATTTGTCGAGCAAACAATTTTATTCCTCTTCTCTAGCCTCCTTGTTATGACCTCTTCAATGTAAGTACATGTATATATATGCAAATGCGACGAATTTTCATACAATTCACTATTTGGTTCAATTTGGCTAACGGTTCAACACTCAATTAATCAAAATAGTAATCAATCAACACAACCATCAATCAATTAGTTGATTAGCTTTTCAAATTCATAATTTTGATACATAGTCAAAAATCACATTTTTGATGCCAAATCACAACAATAAGCCTTATCTAATTTCGATTCTCACACAGTCAATTGGAAATATATAGAAATCTCACTTTCGAAACTCAAAAATAAATACTGGCGATGGTGCTCCATCACCAGAATTATCCCCGGGCAACTAGAGTGTGATTCTATAACTATCCAGTGCATTAAAACTTCGAATACACGTTTGCAAGGCATATATGCAAAATCTTTATATATTGGATTGTCAAAATCAATTTAAATATTCAAATATGTATACAACGATTTAAATTTCAAAACACAAATTGTTTTCATTTTTATTTTTTTAAAAACAACACTCTTCACACTCGTTCTAGGATACTACTGATCCCATCTCTAACGAGTCATTCCCATTGGATATTACTAATCCAATTTCTGATGAATTCTTTCGTTTGGTTCTAACGTGACTTGTTCTCCGAGCTCTGTAAACCAAAGCACTTATACCAACTGTAAGAACCCGTAACTTCCCCGGTAAGGAAAGCCCGGATACTTTGAGAACAAGCCACATCAGAACGCAGACAGAAGAACATTTCATTATATATTACAACAATTCCATTAGAATACAAGAATATTACAGAGTATGAATAAATATAACACATCATAAAATATCAGAGATTACAATACCTTACATAGCAGCAGAAAATAATACAATACACAACTAGAAGTAGATATACGGATACAGAGCTTTCCGGATATCATTCCAGCTATAAATCAGGATCCTGTGAGTGTAAATCTGCAAAACCAAAACTCCTAGCTGCCCGTGTCAAAATAAGGGCACCCAGAGTTTAGGTTAAAACAATAAACTCCAGGTCAGTCATGTGACTGGTGTGAGAACTAAAACAGTTATTAATCTTTATTTTAAAGTTCGGTAAATCAAGGGACCACGCCGTATAACATGGATCGGGTTTCCTCCCAAGAACACCAGTGCATAAAACAACATCGCAATGCTAAATAAAGTAAAATGAAGCTATTATAAGACCCATGTCCTATCACACAATGCAACACAAGCCGGAGGATAGAGTTTTTACCTTATAATAGCCAAAGAATGCTTGATACGCTAAATTTCATGTTTTTAATTCTTAATCAAATTCGAACCGTAAATTAGTAAGAGAACGATTCCCTAAGTATTAACCTCGAAGGTCGAAACCAACATCAGATCAATACATAGGAAACCATTCATCTTAACTAATCTCCAGTTAGTTTCTGATTTTATATACAATCATAATTATCAATCATAGGCGACATGAGCGTCCCATGCCACTATGTCGCCATATATAGGTTTACAATCAAAACCGCACATATCGTATTTGGAAATTGGATTTCCATCTATGAACCGAGGACAAGGATCGTCCTCTATCGATTCCAGACTGTAGCCCGAGCCTCAGGACCCAGACACAGGTGAGCCTTTGGAGCGACAGGGCCGGTCCACCGATGTGGATTAAAATGCCTGAACACTACGTTTCCCCACCCTTTGGGGCGTAAATGAGCCAACGAATGACTCCGTCGGCTTCACATAATCACTATATATCTGAGGCGCCTCTCAACAGCAACAACCACATAAGTCAAACTCGTCAGGGCATGTAAAACCACTGATGCCACTTCTAGCTAGAAAGAAATGCATGCCCTCCTTGAGGTCCTCTCCCGTTTCTGGTTCACTACGGGGGTGTGAGGCTCGCGAATTCACGCTACACAAAGTGATGCCACAAAGTCTGTGCTTAGATCATCAACCACAAGACTTTGCTTTTCAACAGAAGCCTTGATCATTTGCCACTTACGCATGTCACAGAGGCGATTCACTCCATGCGATATATAACCCCTGAGATCGTACGTCTCAGAGAAGGGCGTTAAGCAAGAGATTAAATTCTCCGCCGCGAAACAGATATACATTTAATAGAAATCAATCACACAGACTAAAATCCAATGTCAGACACACAGTCCATTTACAAGTTCGTTCTGGGTCCGAACGAAACCAGAGACACCTAGCACCCCGCATATCCATCGATCTCCAAGTACGTTTGGACGATCACTAACTGATTCCCTCCTCTTGGGTGTACGGCCCAATCAAGATCATCAGTAATCACCCAAACGACGTGAAGACCTCCGGTCTTCAACCACCTGCTTCATCTTCGACTAATCATCGAATAAGTTATTCAGAATGAAATAAACCTGGTCTTTCTGAATAACTCGTGTATATAATGAACAAGTGTTACACAAACACAACATACGCCTCATTCCAATTCATTAGTCACTGACCGTAAATTAGCTAGAGAATAATTCCCCAAACATTAACCCCGAAGGCCGAAACCAACATCAGATCAATACCCAGGAAACCATTCTTCTTAGCTAACCTACAGTTAGTTTCTAAATTTCACATTCTTAGGGAAAGGTTCCCATTAATTTTATCAATGATAAATTCTTTTAAATTTATTCTTCCTTTGAATATCACTTCAAACTAGTTGGGATTAACGAACCTTACCAAAGTAATCATTTGTTTTATTTCCCAATCCCAACCTATTCATCCCATGAAGTAAAGTTGGTAATACTTCATATCCAACACCACGGTGTTATCGGTAAATTCAATTACCATTTCATGTTCAAATCTAATTAAAGATTTAACTATCGCCTGGAGCAAAACTGGTGATACTCCATTCTCGATCATTTCAATCTAATTAAAGATTCATTAAAACTCCACTTAGTTTTAATCTTTAACCGAGTTAAAGAATCAATGTCATTTAAAACACGGTTCACGATAAACCCAAAATCACATTCCATTCTATCAGCTTTTAACCGTAAAATAGCAAGTGAGCAATTCCAGAAGTATTAACCCCGAAGGCCGAAACCAACATCAGATCAATACCCAAGAAACCATTCGACTTAACTAATCTCCGGTTAGTTTCTGATTTTCTTAACTCAGTTGGGTCTAAGGACCATATTATTGAAGATACTGTTCACGACAACCCAAAATAACATTCCGTTAATTATCGGGTTAAAGAACAAGTGTTATTTAAAACACCGTTCACGATAAACCCAAAAATCAATTCAAATTCAATTCCAATTAAATACCATTTAATTGGTACATTTCATTAAATCTAAATAAAAGGATTTAATCTTTTTCTCGACTGGGTTTAAGAACAGTGTTAATGAAGACACCATTCCCGACAACCCAAATCACATTTGATATTAAATACAAGGCTTTAAATAGAAAATATATCGGATTATATTCAAAATAATATTCTACGACCAACAAATATCGTATTGGAAATAATGATATTAATCTATCTTTCAAATTTCCATAACAATATCTGTAAAATCACGAAATCCAATATCGAAATATCCCAAAGACAATTTCGATTCAAATCCATTCAAATTCAATTATTGGAAATTCTAGTTACTTTTAAAACCATTTCAAATTTACTTTATTTATTTTAAAAATAAATAGAATTATAATTCTAGTTCAAAACTAGTTCATTTCGATAAAAATCTATTTTTATCTTTTCAAATATGGAGTTTTTCATCCTAATTCTTCACAAATCATTTCTTATGCTTTTACACAAATTATTACTATTTTTAATAATTTTATCAAGGCACGTACAGTTGATTTCCAATTCCATCAACGGCCATCGAACTGCACTTTCATCGACCTTTTCCAAATTTGATTTGGACATAATTCCAAATCCAACCGTTAGATTTCAAATCTCTAATATTCGTTAGAAAGCTCTTTTCGATACGAACCCAACAGTTCTGGTTTTAGGAGAATCCGATGGTCGGATCTCCCGCAATGTCCATTCGATGTCAATGGTCGAAATTCATGAATTGCCGCAGCGCGGCGCGTTCTATTCAGGCCATTATGTTATATATATTATATATAATATATACTTCGTCGATTTCCTTTTAAAACGTATTTTATAAATCGTTTCAAATTCATTTTCAAAACGATTTCAACATCATATTCAATTTCGAATCAAAATTGAATATTCCACATCATCGATATACAAATGATAATATTTTCAAAACATTAAATTTTGAAATCATTTTCTTTTCTATATTCATTATAAAAACGAATATAATTGATATAAATATCGTTCGCATCAAAATGGCGCATATCTAACCAACACGGCTTTATATATTTCAATAACTTCGTTATTCTATTCAACAAATGAATATTTTCTTCAACACATGAATTTATTTTCTATTCAACACCTGAATTTATTTTCTATTCAACACATGAATTTATTTTCTATTCAACACATGAATATTTTTAAATTGGAATGAGGCCCAATCAATTACCATATAACGTTTATTATATGGATTTCCATACAACACATGTATATAATAGCAACGATAAATAATCAACCATCATCCAGAGTGCACCACACAACTGCATAAGCATTGAATATAAATAATTAACGCTTACACGGTCTGTCAACCCATCGATTGACATACAACTAAACAATCGGGATTAGTGTACGCCAAATATCATCCCAATACCCTTGTGGGTTTCAAATCAACAAACATAGATTTTATTTGTGTAGTTGGGCGATGTGTAAAATTTATCGTCCCAGTCAATATCAGTCAAATCAGTGTATATAAACAAATCGTCCGATTTTTTATTACTATTTATTTTATAAACACGTTAAAAATTATATTTTTAACTATAAAATATTTTATTTCATTCCACATCACACAATCAAATTTCACAACACATCAACCAAACAAACAAGTCGTCCATGGTCTGTGGACAATGGGTGTCGGGTGCTACTAAACACCGTCTGCACCCTAGTATATATTTCAAACTAGAAATAAATTAAAGGTGAGGAGTTCTCACCGACTAGCTAAACCAAACGCCACGACTCTTCATATGTAGAAGTCTTCACCGTTCTCGCCTTTTGTCACTTTCATTGTCCGTAGTCACTACATATATAAAAATCACATTTTTATATTGTTGCTATGTATATAAAAATTACATTTTTATACCGCTACTATATAGATAAAAATTCTATTTTTACACCACTACTGTAACACCGCGTGAGTTCTATAATGTTGAGCTTCACAAATTAAAGTATAATTAATTATAAATAATGAAATCAAGGGAAATGGGTTACGCCATTGCGTTCGTCTCGAAATTCTGCTTGAGATAGAGTCCAAGTTTGCGTTAAACGGATATCATATGAAGAAGAAATGGACAAACGAAGTTGGGCAGAAAAACCAGAAAACGGGTCAGAATGCACTGGCGCACTTGTGAAGTGCGCCAGAACAAAGTTGAACTGGCACACTTGGGAAGTGTGCCAGTAAATTTTTTGCCTGTCGCACCTGCCAAGTGCGCCCAGGTCAGAATGACCTGCTGGTCAGGTCCTGGCTGGCCTGATCAGGGTCTGGTCGAATTCTGAGGCTTGGCTAGGGCTTACATGTCACTTTCTGATTGGCTTCTCTTGAGATGGATGGTCTGGATTCACTCTAGCTTCATCAATGGTCTAATTAGAATAAAATTCTATAAATACAACTCATGTCTAACCCTAAACTCACACAAATAATAGAATACAAAAGTCGTCATGCCGCTGGAAAGGAACTAGGAATGGCTGTCAATTAGAAAGCCTGGAGACAAGCCAACACTAAAGCTTAGAGACGAATCAAATTAAGAAGAAGATAAAAGTTTAATCAAAATTAATCAACGCAACGTTAGTCTACCCAAAGGAGCGCATCTCAATTTCAGAATTCAGAATTCAAGACTCTGCATTCGTTGTAAGTATAGTGACCTTTCAGAATATGAATAAGAATTGTGATGTGGTTCGATGTGAATGAAAATAGAATTGTGTTATTGTATTGTATAAAATTTTATGTCTTGCGATGGTTCTATCATGACTTATGTATTGATGTTTGTGGCATAAATTGATTGATGCAAGCCTATTGAACAATTGTATAAGAAAACAATGGCACTTGCAAGTTCGTGGCAAAAATTAGAAATTGATCCTTTTATGTGTATGTCGATGGCATGGATTATGTATATTCCCTTAGTCTAAGTTAGAATTTATGTAAACATGTTATAGACCTTTTATGCCTACATGACCCAAAACCTATGGTATCATTCTTATGTTTATTTGCAAGTATGATTGGATCTATGTTTATTTGCAAGTATTATTGGATCTATGTTTATTTGTAAGTATCGTTTGGGTTTCATAAACTATGCAAGTTCATGTTGAAATAGGCTATGTGATTAAATGTTTTAATTGGACCTTTTGGTGAATATACATCATGCTAGTTTTGTGTTTGACATTATGCCAAGTTCAACATGTTTAAATACAAGTTTGTATAAATCAAAACTATGTCATTTCATATGTCATCTACTTAGTTATCCTTTGATTTGAATGCAAGATCACATGACCCATCATTTATGTTAGTATCGTTAAATTGCAAGTTCATGCGCCACACAACCTTATATGCTGTAAAATATTACATGTTATGGATTTTCCCCTTTTTCTCACGTTTAATAAAGTTGGCTGAATTGTGTCGAGCCCAACATTTGTTATAATGTTGCGAACGTTACAAACGGGGGTAATAACGTTGGGTGTAAAACATGAAGATATATGTTGGCATGTTTGGCACATGCCAATGACAATGACATTTAAAGCGGTATGAATTGTTATACACAAAAATAAAAGATATGACATTTACATATATATTTGAGAAATAATAAAATATGTAAATTTAGAAAACACGATGTGCTTAACCCGAGGTTGGATTGAGTTGTGATGTAAACCTACCCGGAACCGCCCGGGTGTCCAGTAGTCACAACAATACCTATCCAATGTGGGTGGTTAAGCATTGATCCCAATAATGACCCGAGGTTAGACTGAGCTACGGTGTAAACCTGCCCGGAACCGACCGGCATATCCAGTAACCGTAGCATTACCTGTCTAATGTGAGTGGTCAGGTGCTCCTAAGAGGCTGAGGACAGATGGTATGGTTAAGTCAACTATAACACTTAACCAAATTCAACATGTTAACAAGAATTGATGGGTGGGGTTAGGTAAATACACACACTTAACCACTTAACATGTTTGACTAGAAAATCTTGGTAACGTGGGACCCGTTTTAGCAGTAACCCAAGTTAGGTATCAACGGTACCCTGAAACTAGGCAGGGTGGGGCACGATTACTGGGCTGATTGTAAGTGGTCAAAACGACGGCGGTGGGTGCACAGTGCAGGTCTAACGAAGTGCGGGCATGCACACACTTCGGAACAGACAACCAGGGCACTGGGGACACCAGTAATATAACCTATGCCTTCTAGAATTTGTATCGGGCCGCCACCATGGGTCTTGATACACCCCATGGTAGGACCAGCGTAGGTATCTACAATTCTTGGGGGCCGTATGACACATGTTAACGCGAGTAGGAGCCGATCTTTAAATAAAGTTGGGGTCACTTCACCCTCACCATGGGGTGCCAGTTAGAGTAAACTCAAGTAGATGCAGAGATATAGTATGGGTGCGATAGTACATTCGACACTTTCCTAGCTTGTGACACCATCCTATTTTCAGTATGTATCTATCATGCCCTTTTCTTATTCACATACTGAAGAGTTACTAGATTTACTCAGGCTTTATGTCTGATCCTATTTTCTTTTCGCCTTCTTTTCTTTCGTTTCCCCCCAGGTCCACATGGAGGAAACAACTCAGCTCATTCGGGCTCTGTACAAGCTCCAAGAACGTAGATGTATGATTTGTGTCTCTTTTGCTCGGACTATGGCTTTGGATTTCACTATGGGGATTTTTGTCACTTTATTTATGTTTTATGCTTCTTTAATTATCAAGACAGTAATGATGTTGTAATGTTGGAAGTATTTTGAGACAAATGTTTGGTTTTGAACACGTATTGATGAATAAAAGTCTGTTGGTTTCCGCTGTTTAAAATATGTGTGTTTATATATGTCTTGAGTTTATCTGTGGCTTTTACTTATAAACCTCCACCAAAATTAAGGCATTCCCTTTGTGAGTGACCTTAACGGAGGTGGGGTGTTTCACTTGGTATTAGAGCCTAGGTTTACCAGGCAAGATAAAAGTTTTTGAAATTTGTTTTCAAAAAGAAAGTTTAAAGAAGCATTTTTTTATCCAGAAAAAGTGTTATATTTATAAAGAGACAAAATCCCCCAAAGCCATGTGCCTTATCTATCTTTCTCTATCCTTCATTTTGAATTTTTCCTTTCTGTTTCAGCATGTCAGGAGACCTTAACCTCCCGGAAGGAGTGTCGATTCCCGGCTGGTTTAGGAGGTACTTAGAAGCAAGGGCCAATGGCGCAGGCCCAGCAGACATCCCTCCTCCAGTGGTCGCGGTTCCTCCTCCTCCTCCACCTCCTCGTGGAAATGCCTTCGTAAAAACATGTAGAGACTTCAAGGCAATGGGTGGAAAAGACTTCTATGGGACAGAATCCTTTGTAGGGGCAAGAAACTGGCTAAAGGAGATTGAGGATCTGTTTGTCATCTTCGGGGTTGATGACAGGCGAAAGATACAACTAGCGGTATGGTTGCTTAAGGATGAAGCTTCCTATTGGTGGGAAGTTACCAATGCTCAGAGGGCGGTGGAAACATGGGAAAATTTCAGGACAAGGTTTGAAATGAAATTTCTCTCCCAAGCTGAAAGAAGCCTGCAAATGGAGAAGTTCCTAACTCTGAAACAGGGGAGCATGACGATCAGGGAATATGTTAATCAATTTAATCAGCTGGCCAGATTTGGGTTAGACTTAGTAAACACCCAGCACAAGAAGGCACTTCGCTTCGTCAAGGGTTTGAATGAGCCTTTACACAGCCTTGCCATGACCCATGTATCCACGGGAGCGATTTATGAAAGCTTGGTGGACATGGCGTTGCTACGCGAGGAAGATCACGGCAAGAAAGAAAGTAAGGGGGAAGAAAAGAAAGAGGGTCTACAAGCAAAGAAAACCGACTTCAAGAAAGGAGGGAAGAACAATAAGCCCCATGAGAAGAGAAGGTGCAATTTTTGTGGCATTGTGGGCCATATATCATGGTTGCTTCCATTTTGGAGAGACTGGGCATCAAGCTAAGGACTGCCCAAAGAAGAAAGGGCAGGGACAGAAAGCCGGATCCACTTCAGGGGGTCAGGTTCATGCGCTAGTGGCACCTCAGCAGGAACGAGGTAGTAATATTTCTGTAGAAAGTGTAGTCTATCTTTATGATCATCCAGTTCATACACTTTTTGACTCTGGCGCATCACACTCTTTTATTTCATCTGCCTTAGTAGAATCTCTGCATCTAAACACTAGTATGGTAGAAGATCTCTTAGTAGTTTCGAATCCAATTGGGGGCTCCGCTTACTTGTCAATGGTTTGTTTGGGTTTGAAAATCTCTATTCTCAGCGTTGAGTTTAGTTGTAATGCCTTTGTTTTGGGCTTCTCGGGATATGGTCTGATCTTAGGCATGGACTGGTTATCCAGTAATAGTGCCATTCTTGATTGTGAGAAAAGATTAGTTAGACTCTTAACCCAGCTTGGTAACACTCTAGAAATTTCTTGTAATCCTTTGAATGCTGTTATGCTTAGTTATCTAGAGTCGCTTGATGCTTCTGATGAGAATTTGCAATCAGTTAGAGTAGTCCGGGAATATCCGGATGTCTTTGAGGAGGTGAAAGGCTTACCTCCGAGGCGGGAAATAGACTTCCGCATATATCTTGTGGATAACGCAAAGCCTGTAGCTTTACCTGTCAGACACATGGCTCCAAGGGAGAGAAAGGAGCTCAGTAAGCAGGTTAAAGAACTTCTCGAAAAGGGGTTCATTAGACGAAGCATTTCGGAATAGGGAGCTCCAGTGTTGTTCGCAACCAAAGCAGACGGTTCGCTTCGCCTTTGCGTCGACTATAGGGAGTTAAATAAATTGACCAAGAAAAATAGGCACCCTCTTCCCCGAATCGACGATTTGTTTGATCAGCTTGTAGGTGCAACGGTCTTCTCCCAACTTGATCTGGCAACTGGGTTCCATCAGCTAAGAGTGTAACACCGCACACCCGCTATAGTCACTCACTAAGGGAATGCCATAGCATCGGTGGAGTATTTTAGTGAATATAGAACAGAAAAATTACAACAAGACAGGTATAAATAGTACTTGAAATTTTAAAACATCATCTCATAACAGCGGAAATAAACATGTCTGGTTACATCATAAAAACCACGATAAAAGTCAAGTACAATATTCATCAAAATAAAGAAGTACATAATCCCACTCTCTCATACAATAGCCATAAGAAAAGAAAAGATAACTGGATAACTGGAGCTTTACATCTACCCAAGCTCCTCAAGACTGGAAACAGAAATCCGATCAAGCTCTACTACCGCTAGGATCCACCGTAGGACCTGAGGGTTGGGAAAAAGATAAAAACAACGGGGTCAAACATAAGTCTGAGTGAGTCCTATAACCCTAACAATACAACCATTAAAGTAATTAGGGTATGACATAAATAAGGTACGGTACCTCTGGGGATAATGACCACACTAAGTAGCCAACAAAACATAGGGTGTACTAAGATAACCGAGAAGACGCTTTTATCCTCCCAAGGATAATTATTAGATTACACCACCCCAGACTTATTCACCCAAGGGTAATTCCTACACTGCACCACACCAGTTCTACCCACCAAGAGTAATTCCTACTTAAAGGTTGATCCCACTAAGTGTACTTAGTAATTTTTACCCGGTAGTTTCTTGTACCCCTACGCAGGTGCCGTCTGCCCCTATTTTTACTAGGTGTACCCACTACCCCCAAGCGATCGGCTCCCTACCGTAGATACCCGTGCTGGTCCCACAAAAGGGGGTGTATCATTCCCCAAAGTGGCTACCATATAATATCACTGTGCACGGCTTTATATCTACACGATGCAACAACGACTTACCAACCAGCCCGGGTCCACACACGCATATGAAACCCGTTGATCCCGCGTTGCCACCGCTAACCCGTTTTGGCCTCTTACAGTCAAGCCCAATATGCGTGTCCCGTCACCCGACTAGAGTCGAGCCTACAAAGATACGTTTGGGATATTGGTTGAAATGGGCCCCCACAAGCTACTACTTAAGCTTGTCGTTTAATCTAGTGCATCCTACTTAACCCTTTAACCATGTCCCCTTACATGTTATAAATCTTGGTTAAGTCCTTTAATCATATTTCAATTGCCACTTAGGGCACCCACTAGATTCCCACATGCCACCCATGGCACTTACTTAACCCCTTAATCATGTTTAATTACATGTTCCACCTTGGTTAAGTATTCTAATCGTATTCTCACATGCCACCCATGGCACTTACTTAACCCTTTTATCATGTTTAATTACATGTTCCACCTTGGTTAAGTATTCTAATCGTATTTTTCTATTGCCACCCAAGGCAACCCACTAGTCTCATCATGCCACCCCAAGGCACCCACTTAACCCCTCATGTCCCACTACATGCTAATATGGTTAAGTGTTTCTTAATTCATTAATTAAGATCATGACCTCATAAAGACCTCCCACATTAGACCGTCTTTTATGACTGCTGGATATGCCGGTTGGTTCCGGGCAGACTTCTGTCATAAAAAGGGCCTAACCTCGTGTCTTTACTTTAATCATGTATTTAATTTATGACTAAGACCTCTCACATTGGGCCAATCATTTGTAGCTGCTGGATGGCCGGTCGGTTCCGGGCAGACTTCCGCTACAAAAGGGTCCAACCTCGTGTCTTAGTTGATTAATTAAACCTAATTAATCACCCCCATATTAATTATCCCTAATTAATATCAAATTTTCCATAACATGGGTAGACCTAACTCAATAGGTAAATTCCCATGGGGTAGACCTAACTCAATAGGTAAATTCCCATGGGGTAGACCTAACTCAATAGGTAAATTCCCACTTATGGTAATTTATTTTTATGGTATGCTTAATCATACCCAATCATACTTTTATTAACATATTTATTACCCCATCGTTCCCCACGTAAATCGTTCTCATTTCACGACATAATAAAGGGAAAGATCCATCACAAATATCATGGGTTTAGCATATAACTTTGTCATGGGTTAAGAGAATGTCAACTTGCATATATGAACATATATTAACCCAACTACATATAACCCAAACTTGCATATTATCATACCCATGATTTGCATAACATATGACATATGAGTTTGCATATTATCATACACATATCTTGCATAACATGTTAAACTTGCATATAAGCATCCTCATAACTTGCATAACATGTTAAACATGCATTTAAGCATACACATAACTTGCATAAGCATTCACATACTTGCATGGGCATTCATATACTTGCATAAGCATTCACATACTTGCATGGGCATTCATATACTTGCATAAGCATTCACATACTTACATATCACATTAAGCTCGCATTTAAGCATATACATAACTTGTATAACATCATGCTCATAACTTGCATAATCTCATAAACTTAACTTGCATAACAGTATGCACACAACTTGCATACCCTCATACACATAACTTGCATATGCACATAACTTACATAACATGTTGAGCTTGCATGTAAGCATAACTTGCATAATATGTCGAACTTACATATATGACTTGCATCTTAAAGGAGGGTAAACATGCATAGCATATAAGAGTGCCATCTTGCATATGTATATACCATATTTAAAAGGGTAAACTTGCATATCATGATTTATGCATAATACCAAACACTTAGCATGCATAAAACCACTTACTTATCATGCATAGAATCAAATACTTATTATGCATAAAATCAAATACTTATTATGCATAAAACCAAATACTTATTATGCATAAAATCAAATACTTATTATGCATAAAATCAAATACTTATTATGCATAAAACCAAATACTTATTATGCATAAAATCAAATACTTATTATGCATAAAATCAAATACTTATTATGCATAAAATCAAATACTTATTATGCATAAACCTACCACTTAACTTGCATAAACCCAAACACTTAACATGCATAAAACCCCATACTTAGTATGCATACAATCAAATACTTATCATGCATAACGTCAAATACTTTAGCATGAATAACATCAAATACTTAACATGCATAACACCAACTACTTAGCATGCACAAAATCACATACATAACTTGCATATCATGTTACATATAACTTGCATATATTCTCACATATAGTTTGCATAACATGTCACATATGCATAAATGTTTAACATGGTGTTTTGCATCATAAAACATGGCCTTAACTTGCATTTAACATAAAACTTGCAAATCACATATCATACAAACTTGCATAAATACATTCATCCACAAACATAGCCATGTCTTATCACATCCTACCATAATCAATTTAACAATTGATTATTAAAGTCATAGAAACTCACCAAAACAAGATTAGCAAGTTAAATGAAGCAAATCCCAATGATTAAGTAGAAGAAGATGTAGATTAGCTTGCAAATCCTCTTAGGATTTTTAGTGGAGGCTCTCCAATTTTCTAAGTGGTGGCATAATGGCCTTAGATCTATTTTTTGGTAAGGATAAGGGGGTATTAGGGTGTATATATAGATTAGTTAGATGTTTTAGGACCATAGGATATACCGTAGAACCAATCCTAGCCTTTAAAGCATGTCTTGGGGAAGAAGTCAAGTGTAGGAACCATTTAGGGCCCAAAAAAACAGCCCAAAACTCATCCCGGGCCTCAAAACATGAGCAATTTTTGTTTTTGATTTTTCGTGAAACTTTGACGGGCCATAACTTGGTCATACGGACTCCGATTTACGAAAACTCGGACTCTATTTCGCGTATTTTTCCGAGACGAACGCAATGGCACAGCCCGTTTCCCCTGATTCAGAATATTAAATTTAATTCTGCTCTGATTTATGTTATAACAAGTTATTTAACATACGGGGTGTTACATTCTCCCCTACTTAAAGGATTTCGTCCCCGAAATCTCTAAGTCAAGAAGAACGTATCCTACCAACCAAACAACCATCTACTCAACCATCAAACACTGGCATCCATTGTCCTTAAAACAATTTCTAATGATGTATGAGCATATGCAAAAAGTGTGTGTATATGTTCCCTATCTAATGTATGAACATATGCAAACCATGATAGTGTCATGCATCCATTATGTATGCGAGGGAACCCTATCGACACATACAATATCTACATGAGTGCACAATCATTCACCAAAATGCATCATCCATATGATAACACAATCATTATACATCCATAAATATAGCTTCCTACACACAATTTTATGCAATATGCAATATGAAGTGATTGAGCCGATCTAGTGCCTAGAGTGTGTGTATATGCATCCACGAGCAACCACTAGCAAACACTTGCATCCACTTGCATCCATCATACATAACATGTCTCAAACACATGTTTCAACCATAGGTTTACCCTATCTAAAGGTCAAAAGTACTAACGAGAGGACATACTAAGGATAAGATAAGCACAAGATATGTGATGAAGGAGAAGCAAAAGGATATACCCTCCGAAAGAAAAAGGGTACCTCGAACGCATCTTCGCTTCCGTCTCCCAGGTAGCGTCACTCTCTTCATCTCCCCTTTGTACTTTGACTAGTTGAACCTCTCTGTTTCTCAGCTTCCAAATCTCTGACCCAAGGATGCAAGTAGGAGCTCGTCGAATCGTCGCATCACGCTCTGCTTCCACTTCTCTAAGCAAACTCGGCTCTACCACCTCTGCGGTCTCATGTAGGCACTTCCTCCCATAGAATACATCACTAAGTCTGTCGGGCAACTCCGCCAATGGAAGATGCTCCTCCCATGTACCTCCAAAATCCAAGATACATAGCCTCAAAAGGTCTTCTAAAATATGATTCACCCTCTCGGTCTGGCCGTCCGTCTGAGGATGATATGCGGTACTCAAACGCAACTGAGTCCCTACCGCCTTTTGCAAACTCTTCCAAAACTCTCTAGTGAAGATAGGATCTCGATCACTCACTATACTGGAGGGTACCCGATGCAATCGAACTATCTCTCGAAGATATACAAAAGCTAGCCATGGAGCAGTCCACTTACTCTTCACAGGTATGAAATGGGTGTTCTTAGTAAGTCTGTCTACCACCACCCAAATTCCTGTATTACTCTTTCTCGATCTGGGTAACCTGTCAATAAAATCCAACGAGGCGCTGTCCCACTTTCATTGCGGAACCTCCAATGGGTGAAGCAACCCACCCGGTTTCTTTCGCTCCGTCTTCACTCGTTGGCACACCAAGTATCGAGCGACATGCTCGGCCACATCTTTCTTCATACCGGCCCAGAAGAAAGCCCTCTTCATGTCTTGGTACATCTTACCCCCACCGGGATGAATGGTCATCCTAAAACGGTGTGCGTCATCAAGAATAGCCTTCCTCAAACCCTCGTCCTGCGGTACACAAAGTCTACCGTCTCTACGCAAACACCCTCTATCTCTAAGGTGTACCTACTCAAATGGCTGGACGACTCCCCCCTTATGAGCTTCTCTACTAACTCAACCAACTGTGGGTCGCCCCTCTGTGCTTCTCCAATCCGCCCCAAAAGAGTAGGTCTAACTTCCAAAGAAGCTAGCAAACCGGGTACAAAGTCAACGGAAGGTCTAAAGTCAAACTTAGAAATAAACTCTAAGCTCCGTCGTTCAACGAACAATGAACTCAAGGACAACCTTTTTCTACTTAAGGTGTCTGCTACCATGTTACCCTTACTCATAGGATGCTAAAGATCCCATCCACTTTTGCTGTCCTAAGACTATGCGCTCGAAGAGTCTCCAACACTTCCCTAAGATGTAGGGCATGCTCTTCTCCACCAGAATATCATCCAAGATCATCATAACCGTCTCCCACGCAGACCACCCTAGTCGAATTCGGCATCCCCCAAATGCAAGCCCCAAAGGCCTAAACCAATATCAGACAAACACCCAAGGGATACCTCCTTCGAATTCAGACGACCTACTTGAGACGATACTAGTAAAAATGGCTAAATAATTAAGCCCTTGACCAATTTTGGATGTTCTCGCCAGTCTCGCTCCAAAACCGTCGTTTATCCTATACTGGCCCTGCTCAGCCTATTGAGCACATACGAAAACTTATTTCGTTCCTAGAAAAGACCAAAATGTCATCCATAAAGACCATCACAACTTATTTGGGTACTCCTTGTACACCCTTCTCATCAAATTAACAAAATATGCGAGGCGTATGTCAAACCAAATGGCATCACCAGCCACTCATAAAAAAAACATCCGGAGTCCTAAAGGTAGTCTTTTCTATGCTATCCTCAGCCACTCTCAACTGATGAACTTCCGTGGCTGAGTCCACTACTAAAACACTGAGGCGCCAACCAACTGATCAAAGAGATCATCAATCCTTGGCAATGGGTGTCTATTCTTCTTTGTGAGTTTCTTTAGTTCTCTTTAGCCTACACAAAGTCTGAGGGACCCATCCGCCTTCATAACAAAAACTACTGGAGCGCCCCACTCCGATATACTTCGTCTTATGAACCCTTTCTCAAGTAAATCGCCTACTTACTTATGGAGTTCCCTCCTCTCACTAGGAGCCATGTGGCACACTGGCCAAGATACTGGTTTGGCCTTATCCACCAGATATATTCGGAAGTCAATCTCCCGCTTCGGAGGTAAGCCCTTCACCTCCTCAAACACATCCGGGTATTCCCGGACCGCTCTAACAGATCGCAGACTCTAGACCAACGTGTCAGGCGATTCTAGATTCCTTAGCATAACAGATTCTATGGGATTACAAGAGATCTCGAGAGTGTTACTTAGGCGGCCCATAAGCCTAACAACTCTCCCTTCAAAATGAAGAACAGCACTCCTACTGGATAACCAGTTCATGCCCAAAATTAACCCATAGCCCGTGAAGCCCAACAAGCATCACATCTAAACTCAACGCTAAGTATAGAAACTTTCAAACCCAAACATATCATGGAGCCCCAACTGGGTTTGAAACAACTAAGGGATCATCTACCAAACTGGTGTCTAAGTGCAGTGACTCAACTATCAATGGTGAGATAAACGAACTCGATATATCAGGATCAAATAAAGTTTGAATTGGATAATAAATAAATCCAAATTCCAACCTAGACGGTCTTATCCCCACCTGGTACCCTAGTCGTGAGGGAATACAACTACCCTCCAGAAGATTCCATACCTTGCCCTTGCTTCTTTGAACAATCCTAATAAGGTGTCCTATTCCTCTTAAAAGGATAACCACTTGCCTTCTTCTTCCCTATTCTCCACTCGTAACCTCCCACCAATGAGGTTTCATCTTTCATTAACCAAACAACTATTTGAGCCTTCCTCCCATCGTTTATCCAATAGATACCTACCAGTCCTCCTCCTTCTTGAACCAACTTCTAATCCGACTAACGTCTAAGTCCCTTGAAGTGGTTTTCCATCCTTATCTATCTTAGAAAGATCATCTATACGCGGAGGGGAAACTCAAAACGAGAGAAAGGAAGAGATTCAAAATGGAGAATTCGAAAGATATAGATATGGCTATTGGGGATTATGCTTTCCTTTCAAAAACTTTTCTCTTAAAAGACATGTTTTTGAAAATACTCCTTTCCAAAAATGTTTTAGAAAAATAGTTTTCTAAAAATTTTATCTGTTCCGGTAACCTTTGCTCTGATACCACGTGTAACACCCCACACCCGCTATAGTCACTCACTAAGGGAATGCCATAGCATCGGTGGAGTATTTTAGTGAATATAGAACAGAAAAATTACAACAAGACAGGTATAAATAGTACTTGAAATTTTAAAACATCATCTCATAACAGCGGAAATAAACATGTCTGGTTACATCATAAAAACCACGATAAAAGTCAAGTACAATATTCATCAAAATAAAGAAGTACATAATCCCACTCTCTCATACAATAGCCATAAGAAAAGAAAAGATAACTGGATAACTGGAGCTTTACATCTACCCAAGCTCCTCAAGACTGGAAACAGAAATCCGATCAAGCTCTACTACCGCTAGGATCCACCGTAGGACCTGAGGGTTGGGAAAAAGATAAAAACAACGGGGTCAAACATAAGTCTGAGTGAGTCCTATAACCCTAACAATACAACCATTAAAGTAATTAGGGTATGACATAAATAAGGTACGGTACCTCTGGGGATAATGACCACACTAAGTAGCCAACAAAACATAGGGTGTACTAAGATAACCGAGAAGACGCTTTTATCCTCCCAAGGATAATTATTAGATTACACCACCCCAGACTTATTCACCCAAGGGTAATTCCTACACTGCACCACACCAGTTCTACCCACCAAGAGTAATTCCTACTTAAAGGTTGATCCCACTAAGTGTACTTAGTAATTTTTACCCGGTAGTTTCTTGTACCCCTACGCAGGTGCCGTCTGCCCCTATTTTTACTAGGTGTACCCACTACCCCCAAGCGATCGGCTCCCTACCGTAGATACCCGTGCTGGTCCCACAAAAGGGGGTGTATCATTCCCCAAAGTGGCTACCATATAATATCACTGTGCACGGCTTTATATCTACACGATGCAACAACGACTTACCAACCAGCCCGGGTCCACACACGCATATGAAACCCGTTGATCCCGCGTTGCCACCGCTAACCCGTTTTGGCCTCTTACAGTCAAGCCCAATATGCGTGTCCCGTCACCCGACTAGAGTCGAGCCTACAAAGATACGTTTGGGATATTGGTTGAAATGGGCCCCCACAAGCTACTACTTAAGCTTGTCGTTTAATCTAGTGCATCCTACTTAACCCTTTAACCATGTCCCCTTACATGTTATAAATCTTGGTTAAGTCCTTTAATCATATTTCAATTGCCACTTAGGGCACCCACTAGATTCCCACATGCCACCCATGGCACTTACTTAACCCCTTAATCATGTTTAATTACATGTTCCACCTTGGTTAAGTATTCTAATCGTATTCTCACATGCCACCCATGGCACTTACTTAACCCTTTTATCATGTTTAATTACATGTTCCACCTTGGTTAAGTATTCTAATCGTATTTTTCTATTGCCACCCAAGGCAACCCACTAGTCTCATCATGCCACCCCAAGGCACCCACTTAACCCCTCATGTCCCACTACATGCTAATATGGTTAAGTGTTTCTTAATTCATTAATTAAGATCATGACCTCATAAAGACCTCCCACATTAGACCGTCTTTTATGACTGCTGGATATGCCGGTTGGTTCCGGGCAGACTTCTGTCATAAAAAGGGCCTAACCTCGTGTCTTTACTTTAATCATGTATTTAATTTATGACTAAGACCTCTCACATTGGGCCAATCATTTGTAGCTGCTGGATGGCCGGTCGGTTCCGGGCAGACTTCCGCTACAAAAGGGTCCAACCTCGTGTCTTAGTTGATTAATTAAACCTAATTAATCACCCCCATATTAATTATCCCTAATTAATATCAAATTTTCCATAACATGGGTAGACCTAACTCAATAGGTAAATTCCCATGGGGTAGACCTAACTCAATAGGTAAATTCCCACTTATGGTAATTTATTTTTATGGTATGCTTAATCATACCCAATCATACTTTTATTAACATATTTATTACCCCATCGTTCCCCACGTAAATCGTTCTCATTTCACGACATAATAAAGGGAAAGATCCATCACAAATATCATGGGTTTAGCATATAACTTTGTCATGGGTTAAGAGGATGTCAACTTGCATATATGAACATATATTAACCCAACTACATATAACCCAAACTTGCATATTATCATACCCATGATTTGCATAACATATGACATATGAGTTTGCATATTATCATACACATATCTTGCATAACATGTTAAACTTGCATATAAGCATCCTCATAACTTGCATAACATGTTAAACATGCATTTAAGCATACACATAACTTGCATAAGCATTCACATACTTGCATGGGCATTCATATACTTGCATAAGCATTCACATACTTGCATGGGCATTCATATACTTGCATAAGCATTCACATACTTGCATATCACATTAAGCTCGCATTTAAGCATATACATAACTTGTATAACATCATGCTCATAACTTGCATAATCTCATAAACTTAACTTGCATAACACTATGCACACAACTTGCATACCCTCATACACATAACTTGCATATGCACATAACTTACATAACATGTTGAGCTTGCATGTAAGCATAACTTGCATAATATGTCGAACTTATATATATGACTTGCATCTTAAAGGAGGGTAAACATGCATAGCATATAAGAGTGCCATCTTGCATATGTATATACCATATTTAAAAGGGTAAACTTGCATATCATGATTTATGCATAATACCAAACACTTAGCATGCATAAAACCACTTACTTATCATGCATAGAATCAAATACTTATTATGCATAAAATCAAATACTTATTATGCATAAAACCAAATACTTATTATGCATAAAATCAAATACTTATTATGCATAAAATCAAATACTTATTATGCATAAAATCAAATACTTATTATGCATAAAACCAAATACTTATTATGCATAAAATCAAATACTTATTATGCATAAAATCAAATACTTATTATGCATAAAATCAAATACTTATTATGCATAAACCTACCACTTAACTTGCATAAACCCAAACACTTAACATGCATAAAACCCCATACTTAGTATGCATACAATCAAATACTTATCATGCATAACGTCAAATACTTTAGCATGAATAACATCAAATACTTAACATGCATAACACCAACTACTTAGCATGCACAAAATCACATACATAACTTGCATATCATGTTACATATAACTTGCATATATTCTCACATATAGTTTGCATAACATGTCACATATGCATAAATGTTTAACATGGTGTTTTGCATCATAAAACATGGCCTTAACTTGCATTTAACATAAAACTTGCAAATCACATATCATACAAACTTGCATAAATACATTCATCCACAAACATAGCCATGTCTTATCACATCCTACCATAATCAATTTAACAATTGATTATTAAAGCCATAGAAACTCACCAAAACAAGATTAGCAAGTTAAATGAAGCAAATCCCAATGATTAAGTAGAAGAAGATGTAGATTAGCTTGCAAATCCTCTTAGGATTTTTAGTGGAGGCTCTCCAATTTTCTAAGTGGTGGCATAATGGCCTTAGATCTATTTTTTGGTAAGGATAAGGGGGTATTAGGGTGTATATATAGATTAGTTAGATGTTTTAGGACCATAGGATATACCGTAGAACCAATCCTAGCCTTTAAAGCATGTCTTGGGGAAGAAGTCAAGTGTAGGAACCATTTAGGGCCCAAAAAAAACAGCCCAAAACTCATCCCGGGCCTCAAAACATGAGCAATTTTTGTTTTTGATTTTTCGTGAAACTTTGACGGGCCATAACTTGGTCATACGGACTCCGATTTACGAAAACTCGGACTCTATTTCGCGTATTTTTCCGAGACGAACGCAATGGCCCAGCCCGTTTCCCCTGATTCAGAATATTAAATTTAATTCTGCTCTGATTTATGTTATAACAAGTTATTTAACATACGGGGTGTTACAAAGAGTAGCTAAAGATAGTATTGATAAGATAGCGTTCAGAACCCTAGATGGTTTCTTTGAGTGGCTTGTCATGCCTTTTGGCTTGACAAACGCACCCGCTTATTTCGTAGACCTAATGAGCAGGGTGTTCAGAGAATTCCTCAATAAATTTGTGGTTGTCTTCGTAGATGATATCTTAATCTTCTCAAAGAGTGAGGAAGAGCATGCTCAGCATTTGAAAGAAATCATGGAAACTCTTCGAGCTCATCAACTAAAAGCCAAATTCTCCAAGTGTCACTACTGGAGAAAAGAAGTAAGATTTCTGGGGCATATAGTGTCCAAAGAGGGGTTGGATGTGGACCCCGCAAAAGTGGTGGTAGTGCAAGACTGGAAGACACCAAGAAATGCAACCGAAGTTCGAAGCTTTCTTGGGCTAGCCGGGTTTTACCGAAAATTTATTTGGGATTTCGCGAAATTCTCAGCCCCACTTACAAGGCTAATAAAGAAGAATCTGGCGTTCACTTGGGATTTGGATTGTGAGTTTGCTTTCTAATGATTAAAATGGGCTCTCACAACAGCCTCAATTCTGACCTTACCAGATGGAAGCAAAATGTTCACAGTATACACGGATGCATGTGGAACGAGACTAGGCGCTATTCTAATGCAAGAAGGAAGGGTTGTAGCATATGGTGGAAGACAATTAAAAGTTCATGAAAAGAACTACCCAACGCATGATCTTGAGTTAGCCGCCATCGTCTTTGCGCTTAAGTCTTGGCGCCATTATCTCCTAGGTGAGAAGTTTGAATTATACACTGACCATAAATCGTTGAAATATCTCTTCTCGCAGAAGGACCTTAACTTGAGACAACAAAGATGGATGGAGTTCCTTGCCTCATATGACTTTGAAATTTCCTATACTCCCGGCAAAGGCAACGTAGTAGCAGACGCGTTGAGCCGAAAGAAACTGACCTTAAGCCCGCTCTTCGTAGAGAGGCAAAGCTTGGAGTATATAGCCAGTTTTAACTTTAGGCCCTCCTCAGATTTTGTACCGGGTTTGTTAGCATCTCTCGAAGTACGCCCTACTCTCTTGGACTCAATAGGGGCTGCACAACGTGAAGACCCTCAGCTTGTTGATGTGATTGATAGACTTATTAGGGGTGAGACTTCTAGTCACCTCAGTAGGTACGCCATCGATGATAAGGGTTGGCTGAGGCAAGATGGAAGATTATGCATCCCACAAGCAAGGGTGTTGACAAAGAAGGTTCTCGAGGAAGCACATCAATCCAAGATGACTATACACCCTGACGGTGATAAGATGTACAAGGATATAAAAAGGACTTCCTTTTGGAGCGGCATGAAACAAGGCGTGGCAGATTTCGTTTCTAAGTGCATGACTTGCCAACGGGTCAAGGCGGAACAAAAGAAGCCTGGAGGACCACTTCATCCTTTAGAGGTCCCACAGTGGAAGTGGGAGAGCATTTCAATGGACTTCATTGATGGACTGCCTAGGTCGAGAAGAGGGAACACTAGCATTTGGGTAATAGTGGATAGGCTTACTATAAGCGCCCACTTCATACCTATCAAAAGTAAAAGGACTGCCTCATCTCTAGCATCTCTTTATCTCAAGGAAATAGTTCGACTCCATGGGATACCCTCCAGCATTGTTAGTGACCGAGACCCTATCTTCACAAGTGAGTTTTGGCGGAGTCTGCAAGAAGCTGTAGGCACACAGTTATGTCTGAGCACGACCTATCACCCCTAAACCGATGGCCAGACGGAAAGGGTGAATAGAGTTTTAGAGGATCTTTTGCGATTTTGCGTTCTTGACTTTGGAGGGACTTGGGAGGATCACCTTCCTTTAGTGGAATTTGCCTATAACAACAGCTACCAAGCTCGGCATGGCACCCTTCGAAGCCTTGTATGGAAGATCGTGCAAATCACCAACTTGTTAGTAGGAGTCTACAGATAAGCTTATACTTGGGCTAGATATGATTCGAGAGACTTCAGAGAAAGTGGACTTGATACGTAGGAGAATGAAGGCTGCCCAAGACCGACAGAAATCCTACGCCGACAAAAGAAGGACCGACCTTGAGTTTGAGGTTGGGGACAGGGTTTTCCTTAAGGTATCACCTTTAAGGAACGTCGTTCATTTTAGATCCGCAGGAAAGCTAGCACCAAGATTTGTAGGACCGTTTCCTATCATCGAGAAGGTTGGAAAGATGGCCTATAGATTAGAGCTACCCGAGAGACTGGTCGGGGTTCACAACGTCTTTCATGTTTCTCACCCCCGGAAGTGTTTGCATGAGTCTGCGGAAGTGGTGGAACCTAGCATTCTAGAAGAAGCCGAAGTGGAACGCGAAGCAACTATGAGGAGAGTTCCAACCCGCATCCTAGGAACTGAAGTGAAAAAGCTACGCAACCGCGAAGTCAAACTCGTTAAAGTCCAGTGGAGCGACGCCGAGGAAGACGCGACTTGGGAAACTGAGGACAGAATACGCGCTGCCTACCCTCTTATTTTTGAGGGTACATCTTTGATCTCTCTTTTTCCTTAAGTTATACTTTATCTATCTTTTTAGGTATATCTCCTCGGTCCTTTTCCTAAATCCTTAGGTAGAAAACAAATGGATGCAAACATGTATTTGAAAACATGTTATGGATGATGGCTGCAAATGGTTGCTAGTGGTTGATAGTGGTTGCTCGTGGATTGAAACACCCCACCTCCGTTAGAGTCACTCTCAAAGGGAATGCCCTAATTTTGGTGGAGGTTTATAAGTATAAGTCACAGATACACAAGACTGATATAAATACACATATTTTTTGAACAGCGGAAAACAACAGCACTTTTATTCCATCAAAATACGTGTTTACACAAACCATGCCATAATTGTCTTATAATACTTCCAAAAAACCATTACATTTTCATAACTGTCTTGATTTCATAACTTAAAGAAGCATAAAAATAAAAGTAAACTGCATAAGTCCCCATAGTTGCAATCCAAAGCCATAGTCCAAAACGAAAGAGATCCAAGCAATACATTCTTTCTCTTCAAGCTGGATGTAAAACTGGTCAAGCTGCGGTATTCCCTCCCTGTGGACCTGGGGGGGAAACAAAAGAAAAGAAGGTGAAAGAAAAGTAGAGTTAGACATAAAGCCTGAGTAAGTCTAGGACTATTCAGTCTATGAATAAAGAATTGGGCATGATAAGTATAAACTGGAAATGGGAAAGCACCATAAACTAAGTTAAGTTGTCTAGAGTCGAATATACTATCGTACCCCATATTAATCTTTGCATCCATATAAACTAGTTCCCAACAGGCAACCCATAATCAGGGTGAAGTGATCCATTTCTAATGATCGGCTCCTACTAGCATAGTTACATGTGTATTACGGCCCCCGATGTTGTAGCTACCTATGCTGGTCCCACCATGGGGTGTATCAAGTCCCATGGTGGCGGCTCGACAAATTCTAGAATGAAAAGGTATACTACTGGTGCCCAGTGCCTTATTTTTCTGCGCCGGAGTGTGTGCACGCCCGCACCCCGTTAGAACCTACACTGTTGCACCACCGCCGTCGATTTGACCTCTTACAGTCAGCCCAGTAATCGTGCCCCACCCTGCCTAGTTCAGGGTATCCTGATACACCTTGTAGAGTTACTGCTGAAAAGGGTCCCCTTCTACTAGGTTTTCTATTTCTAGCCAACATGCTAAGTTGGTTAAGTGTTTTGTAACCCTAACCCCCAATCAGTCTGTATAGTTTAGCATGTTCCATTTTGATTAAGTGTTAATTCAATTTACTTAATCCTATCAATCCTGACTCAGCCTTAATTGTCTTATTAAAGCCTCGACCTCTCACATTAGACAGGTATTGTTGTGACTGCTTGTTGCTGGTTGGTTCCGGGCAGTCTTACGTCACAACTCAGTCTAACCTCGGGTCTTTATTGGGCTCAATGTTTAACCACCCACATTGGATAGGTATTGTTGTGACTACAGGACAGCCGGGCGGTTCCGGGCAGGTTTACATCACAACTCAATCCAACCTCGGGTTAAACACATCGTATTTTCTAAATTTACATATTTTGTCTCTTTTCTTTTTATATGTAAATATTTGCGGCCCATTATTCAAATTCATTTTTATTGGGTAAAATTAATTTATACCACTTAATTGTTTTCAAGGTCGTTGGCATGCGTCAAACATGCCAACACATATGTTTATATTTTAACCTAAACATCATTACCCCCGTTTTATACGTTCGCTACAATATAACATATGTTGGGTTTAACATTTAAACCCAACTTAGCCACATGAAAAAGGGGAGGCTTAGAACATGGTGTATATATATATATTCTAAGTAACATCAAAAGGGGAGTGTGAACGCATGAACTTGCAACATAACGATCTAATTAACATAAATTAGGCACTTGTGAACTTGCATTGTAATAGCATATAATCATGACATAAAACATACCTAAACATGAATCATGGTTTTTAATCTATTCATGTGAACTTGCAATTGAAATGTAAATCTAACTTAATTTATGTGTCGCATATATTGTCATATGATTTTGATAACAGCATAGGCCTAAAACATATTTTGTTTGGGCATAAAGTCAAACATAAACTAGCCATGTTCATAAAGTCAACACAAGTTCACAAGGGTGCTTACTTTTGTCACTAACACAAAAGTATGGTTTTACACTTGAATCATGATGCCAATTCCAACATAAATTCATATGAGTCATAATACCCAAATGGATCCAACTACACTAAAAGTGATTATAAAAATATACATCATGTTGGCATAATAGTGAACCATATACTTGCATGAATCTCAAATAAACTACCACAAACATATAGTCGTTAACTTTCAACATAAATCATATACTTGCAATTATCCAATAGGTGTTGTAATAAACTACCACAAACATATAGTTGTTAACTTTCAACATGAATCACATACTTGCAAATATCCAATAGGTCTAACATCGTTACACCACAACATCCCAAATCGATTCATAATTAGAATCATAGAAACATACAATTATGAATTATCATCACCACAAACTAAGTACAATTCCATTTCTCATTTACACAAATCAAAACACAATTATTCATTTATATCGGAATAGCACTCTACATACAACGTATGACGAATCTTCAATTCAGGTTTCTGAATTTTGAATTTGGAGATGCTATCCTTTGTTGTAGGCTTTTTTTGATTTAGTTGTCGTTGCTTTAGGCTTTTGAATTGTCTCCTAATCGTCTCTCAATTTTGACGGCTACTTCTAGTCTTTCCTCAGCAGCATGACGGTCTCATTCTAATTTTTATTTGTATGAATTAGGTGGAGTCTTAGGTCCTTTTTATAGAGTCTGTGAATTGATTAGAACCGTCGATGGAGCTTGGATTAATATTAGCCATTCGTTTGAAGGAGAGACCAATCAGGAGCTGACACCTAGCCCTAGTGACAAGGCAAGGCTCATAAATTCGGCTAAGCACAAACCAGGCCAGCCAGGGGGGCTGGGTTCGACCTGGCTCAGGGGCCAGGTCGACTCCCCAGTCGACCCCCGTGTCGACTTGGTAGTCGACCCGGGGTGCCCCAGGTCGACTACCTAGTCGACCTGGGTAGCCCAGGTCGACTACCCAGTCGACCTGGGTGCCTTGGGCAGGAAAATTCCCGCCCTGGCCAATCTGGCCCGATTTTTGAAATTCGAATCTGATTTCTGAGCTGTTTCTGTCTGTTTAAATTTTAAACTGAATTCTGAAACTTCCGGAGGCCATATCTTCTTCATACGGAGTCCATTTTACGCAAACTCAGACTCTATCCCAAGAAGAATTCCGAGACGAACACAATGGCGTATCCCGTTTCCCTTAATTCTTTGATTTGAAATTAATTATACTTTAATTTGTGAATTTCACTGTTGTAGAATACACGGGGTGTTACATGGATGCATATACACACACACACCCTAGGTTATAGATCGGCTCAGTCACTTCATATTGCATATGCATATATGTATTCTCATTTGTATATGGCTGAAATTTGATATGTTGTCATATGGTTGTCGCATTTGTATGAACAGTTGTGCACTCATGTAGAATTATAAGTAGGAAAACTTGCATACATAATGGATTCATGACACTTACATGATTTGCATTAAGGAGGTCAACTGGATCAGTAGACCGCCTGATTTCTACATTAGATAAGGACATTTACACACACTATGCATATGATCATGAAACATTAGAAGTCTTTGAAGGACAGTGGATGCCTGTGTTTGTTGTTGAGTAGATGGACTGTTAGATGGTAGGATATACATTCTTCCTAACTTGAAGATTTCGGGGACGAAATCCTTTTAAGGGGGGAGAATGTAACACCCCGTGAGTTATATAACGTTGAGCTTCACAAATTAAGGTATAATTAATTATAAATAATGAAATCAAGGGAAATGGGTTATGCCATTGCGTTCGTCTCGAAATTCTGCTTGAGATAGAGTCCAAGTTTGCGTAAAACGGATATCGTATGAAGAAGAAATGGACAAACGAAGTTGGACAGAAAAACCAGAAAATGGGTCAGAATGCACTGGCGCACTTGGGTAGTGCGCCAGAACAAAGTTGAACTAGCGCACTTGGGAAGTGCGCCAGTTCATTTTTGGCCTGGCGCACCTGCCAAGTGCGCCCAGGTCAGAATGACCTGCTGGTCAGGTTCTGGCTGGCCTGATCAGGGTCTGGTCGAATTCTGAGGCTTGGCTGAGTCACTAGGGCTTACATGTCACTTTCTGATTGGCTTCTCTTGAGATGGATGGTCTGGATTCACTCTAGCTTCATCGACGGCTCTAATTAGATTAAAATTCTATAAATACAACTCAAGTCTAACCCTAAATTCACACAAATAATAGAATACAAAAGCCGTCATGCTGCTGGAAAGGAACTAGGAATGGCCATCAATTAGAAAGCCTAGATACAAGCCAACACTAAAGCTTAGAGACGAATCAAATCAAGAAGAAGATAAAAGTTTAATCAAAATTAATCAACGCAACGTTAGTCTTCCCAAAGGAGCGCATCTCAATTTCAGAATTCAGAATCCAGGATTCAAGATTCTGCATTCGTTGTAAGTACAGTGACCTTTCAGAATATGCATAAGAATTGTGAAGTGGTTCGATGTGAATGAAAATAGAATTGTGTTATTGTATTGTATAAAATTATATGTATTGCGATGGTTCTATCATGACTTATGTATTGATGTTTGTGGCATAAATTGATTGATGCAAGCCTATTGAACAATTGTATATGAAAACAATGGCACTTGCAAGTTCGTGGCAAAAATTAGAAATTGATCCTTTTATGTGTATGTCGATGGCATGGATTATGTATATTCCCTTAGTCTAAGTTAGAATTTATATAAACATGTTATAGACCTTTTATGCCTACATGACCCAAAACCTATGATATCATTCTTATGTTTATTTGCAAGTATGATTGGATCTATGTTTATTTGCAAGTATTATTGGATCTATGTTTATTTGTAAGTATCGTTTGGGTTTCATAAACTATGCAAGTTCATGTTAAAATAGGCTATGTGATTAAATGTTGTAATTGGACCTTTTGGTGAATATACATCATGCTAGTTTTGTATTTGACATTATGCAAAGTTCAACATGTTTAAACACAAGTTTGTATAAATCAAAACTATGCCATTTCATATGTCATCTACTTAGTTATCCTTTGATTTGAATGCAAGATCACATGACCCATCATTTATGTTAGTATCATTAAATTGCAAGTTCATGCGCCACACACCCTTATATGCTGTAAAATATTACATGTTATGGATTTTCCCCTTTTTCTCACGTTTAATAAAGTTGGGCTGAATTGTGTCGAGCCCAACATTTGTTATAATGTTGCGAACGTTACAAACGGGGGTAATAACGTTGGGTGTAAAACATGAAAATATATGTTGGCATGTTTGGCACATGCCGGTGACAATGACATTTAAAGCGGTATGAATTGTTATACCCAAAAATAAAAGATATGACATTTACATATATATTTGAGAAACAATAAAATATGTAAATTTAGAAAACACGACGTGCTTAACCCGAGGTTGGATTGAGTTGTGATGTAAACCTGCCCGGAACCGCCCGGCTGTCCGGTAGTCACAACAATACCTATCCAATGTTGGTGGTTAAGCATTGAGCCCAATAATGACCCGAGGTTAGACTGAGCTACGGTGTAAACCTGCCCGGAACTGACCGTCATATCCAGTTACCGTAGCAATACCTATCTAATGTGAGTGGTCAGGTGCTCCTAAGAGGCTAAGGACGGATGGTAGGGTTAAGTCAACTATAACACTTAACCAAATTCAACATGTTAACAAGAATGGATGGTTGGGGTTAGGTAAATACAAAAACTTAACCACTTAACATGTTTGACTAGAAAATCATGGTAACGTGGGACCCGTTTCAGCAGTAACCCAAGCTAGGTATCAACGGTACCCTGAAACTAGGCAGGGTGGGGCATGATTACTGGGTTGATTGTAAGCGGTCAAAACGACGGCGGTGGGTGCACAGTGCAGGTCTAACGGGGTGCGGGCGTGCACACACTCCGGTGCAGACAACCAGGGCACTGGGGACACCAGTAGTATAACCTATGCCTTCTAGAATTTGTGTCGGGTCGCCACCATGGGTCTTGATACACCCCATGGTGGGATCAGCATAGGTATCTACAATTCTTGGGGGCCGTATGACACATGTTAACGCGAGTAGGAGCCGATCTTTAAATAAAGTTGGGGATCACTTCACCCTCACCATGGGGTGCCAGTTAGAGTAAACTCAAGTAGATGCAGAGATATAGTATGAGTGCGATAGTACATTCGACACTTTCCTAGCTTGTGACACCATCCTATTTTCAGTATATATCTATCATGCCCTTTTCTTATTCACATACTGAAGAGTTACTAGATTTACTGAGGCTTTATGTCTGACCCTATTTTCTTTTCGCCTTCTTTTCTTTCGTTTCCCTCCAGGTCCACAGGGAGGAAACAACTCAGCTCAGTCAGGCTCTGTACAAGCTCCAAGAACGTAGATGTATGATTTGGGTCTCTTTTGCTCGGACTATGGCTTTGGATTTCACTATGGGGATTTTTGTCACTTTATTTATGTTTTCTGCTTCTTTAATTATCAAGACAGTAATGATGTTGTAATGTTGGAAGTATTTTGAGACAAATGTTTGGTTTTGAACATGTGTTGATGAATAAAAGCCTGTTGGTTTCCGCTGTTTAAAATATGTGTATTTATATCTGTCTTGAGTTTATCTGTGGCTTTTACTTATAAACCTCCACCAAAATTAAGGAAATAACGGAGGTGGGGTGTTTCAACTACTGTATAGATAAAAATTCTATTTTTATCTTGCTACTATATAGATAAAAATTATATTTTTACATCGCTACTATATAGATAAAAATTATATTTTTACATCGCTACTATATAGATAAAAATTATATTTTTATCTTGCTAGTAATAAAATAAAAAATTATATTTTTATTACTCTACATGAATAAAAATCATATTTTTATTCCTCCTATGATATAAAGATCGAATTTTTATTACCTATATAATAAAAAAATCATATTTTTATAATGGCACTTCATATATGAAAATCATATATTTTTACAACGCTAACTTCATAATAAAAATCATATTTTTACTTATAAAAACCAAATCTTTTTGTTTATAAAAATTAAATCTTTTTGCTTATAAAAATTCAATCTTTCTTGTTCTGAAAATTCAATCTTTCTTTGTTGTTTTGTATAAAGTATAAAACATAGTTTAAATGCTGATTTAAAATAATAAATAAATAACTGAAAATAAGGTTAAAAAGGGGCTTACTGGTATCGTCGGAGATCGGGGTGTCTTGCGTCAGCCAGGAGGGGGCGTCAGGTGGCTGGGGTGCCGAGCTAGGGCACGGTGGATGCTGCGGATATTGGGTTCGAATGGGGATTTGGGGCTCACGTTGGAAATCGAGGAGGGAAGCACGCTGGGGAGAGGGGCAGCATCGGTGGGACCACGGCGGTGGAGGAGGCGGTGGCTTGCCTGGATGCGGCGGCGGTCGGTTTAGAGGGGGGCGGCGCGATATTATTTTTTTTGATTTGAGAAAGAAAGGGGGTCGGGTGAAATGGGAAATAGAGGGGGTGATGTAGTTTATATATTTATTATTTTAATTATTTCAAAAAGGTACCTTTTTATTTTGACCTCGAAACGAGACCCAACGCCTGTCATACTAAGCTAATTACCCTCATCTCGAACATAATGGGATATGTATCGTAGGCTGATTCTATCGTCTCGATCAGTTTTCGTCAAAATCAAAATATAACTCTATATATTGAATTTGAACGCACATTTCAATTTACCGGGCCCACATACTATCTCTAAAAATTCCCGAAAAATATTTTTTAAATTCATATTGACGATACAGTCCTAACAAAACTAATTTCGTCAAATTCCGAGACCGTTTGAAAAATGACCATTTTCCAGTCAATTAAAATCAACTAAAACTGGTCAAACGCGTTTTCCTTTGCCACGCTCATATATTGATTCGAAATATTATGAATTTTGAAACCTAGCAATAACTTGACATCACGGATCCAACCAAAGTGGTTTCGTCGAAAACCGATGTCGTTTGCAAAATTTACATTTTTAAGGGCCAGAATTCCATAGCGATTATTCTGAATTTTCGACTGGGCATATCTTTTTATCCCCGCTATGAAATTTCAATTTTTCGGATTCGTTGGAAAGATATCCTCAATTAGATTCAAATATTTTTGGTTTTACTAAAATCCGGTTTATTTTGCACCCGGTACATTCATTTGAACTTTGAAATCAAATTTTCAAACTACCGCGCCATTTTCAATTCCTTTTATAATTTAAAATAAATATTTATGTTCTAATGACGATCTATATAAATATACACATTCGAATTCTATTCAAAATAAATTTCTCGTCGTCATTATTTAAAATAATTCATTTTCAATATTCAAAATTCACTAAAATTGCCAAAATAAAAATTTTAAATTGGCTCGGATTTCCGGATTATTACATCAACCATTTGTCTCATCTTCCAAATGCTCCATCTTCACTACCTATTAATGAAAAATTCCATGTTTTAGTCGACCCATGTATCAC
Organism: Allium sativum; assembly: GCA_030737875.1. Taxonomy (NCBI): domain Eukaryota; kingdom Viridiplantae; phylum Streptophyta; class Magnoliopsida; order Asparagales; family Amaryllidaceae; genus Allium; species Allium sativum. The sequence continues at coordinate 16,423,620 of CM060912.1, forward strand.
CGATATAGTGAACTTTTTGGTCACGTAACAAACACCTTCGATGTGGCCCAAGCAAGATAAATATAAATTTATGTCGCAAGTGAAATATTTCTATTGGGATGACCTACACTTATTAAAGTATTATCCATACCAAATAATTCGTTAATGCGTTCTTGTAACATCCCTTATTTTGTTGTGGAACAGAAGTCCTACATCGCGGAATTCAGGTATAAATGAGAACTTAAATAATAGAGCTCAACCTTCTAATATTGTCGGGGCCTTTTGAGTAACAAGACATTAATCATGTACTCTTCTCAAGTAAGCATGCAAGGCAGTGCATGAATGGTATATCTGGTTTCAGTTCACCTAAGTTAGATGTATATATGTATAATGTTAATAAAAAAAATTGTTTGTAAAATAATAATAAGATAGAGTAAGCAATTGAAACTCAAACATCATCTTAACTCTACCGATTTGATTTGTTATATGAAAGAGATAAAGATACCATTGCGTAAACGTTTACAATCAGTTACATTGTTTATTTCATTTTTACACTATGATTCAACCAAAATAACTGGCCAAACTATAGTCAAACTGTAGCAAAAACTTAATTTTTATTTGAAATTTTGACTTGTAAAAAAATAAGAATTTCCCAATGATGACTAAAGTTGTACTTTACTATGCATTCTAATTTGAAAATAAATTCTTCATTTGATTAATAAAAACCTACATTCATATCTTTGTAAATGAACTTGTATTTAGAACATTTACATATGGATTTTGTGGGTAGTATCCACTGAAAATCCTTATAAGTCAACTCTCGTCTTACTGGGCATTCCCATAGTTTTAACAGCTTATTCAATGCGCTCAATGCAAATGTGCTTCCTACGAATGTTGATTTATATTTGTCTTGTTTATTGGAGGGAGAATTAAAAGATAAGTGTGGGTATATTTGAAGTGCACGTGAAAATGCATATTTCTACTTACATATTTATTCTTATTATAAATAAACGCATGAAACCAAAATGCAAAAATATCTTCAAGTCATCATTCACTCATGTACACAAGGGTGAAATAGTTATTTTACATATGAATTAATTTGAAGAAAATTCACTTGTATATTCTTATTTTATCTTGTAGGAAAATGAGTGCATATGGAAGAGGCTACATGAAAATTTATGCATACATAAGTGTTAAAAACCAAAAGCATGAAGAAATAAATTAATTTATACAACATGGAGAGGCGACTTACCCAATACTTAACACTAAACATAAAAAAAGTAAAAGCACAAGTTAATAGAGGATTAGTTAAAGGCTATTGATTATTTGAAAGTTACATTATCTCAAACGCATTTTTGGTAGCACAAAAAATGAATTAGGGTTTAGGCATGTACAAATCCCTCTTAATTCATGGAGAGACTCTTATCCTAATGTAAATTATAAAATAAAGTAAGAAATTAGTTGAGCTTTTTCTTTAATGATTTCCTAAGCCTTCTCTTTTATTTCTATGTCCTTTTATTTCATGCTATTTTCTTTTATGCCCTTTTCATTATGCTAATATCTTTTATATTCTTTCTTTTTATGCAAGTTTTTTTTTGCAAATTAATTAGATCTTGTTCTTTTTGTTAAATAGTTTACATTTTTTTTATTGTTTATGTCAAAACATTCTTATGCTAATATGAATTCAATTATGAGTAGCTAGATTCATTTAATTTAGGAGTGATGTGCTTAATGGAAGTTTTGATTATTTATGTAAAATAGTGGTTTAATATTGAGTTCGATAGCCTATATTGTTAAAATCATATAGGCTATGCTTAATCAAACATAAACACAAGATTATCTCTTCATCAACATATCATATGGTAATTAAGTTGAGAATAAAATCCAAATTTGATGCTCTATGTTACTAATGCAACAGTAAATAGAGCACCCTTAAAATATTTTTTTTAATTTATTATCATTTTCATTAGAGTATAAAGTGGGTTAGAGGATATATTATAGTTTGATGGTTTAAGTTTTGTTAGTTAATGATGTAATTAGGTCATACTTGTGACAAATACATCCACTATTACACACAAGACTAAAAAAAGATCATATATTTGTTCTATGTTGATTTGTGTTCTTGTTTTAGTATCTTTGTTTAACAACATTATCAAAACTTCGCTTTAATTTGATTAAGTAATTTTAAAAATCAAAAACTTTTCCTGTGGATCGACTTGTACCGCATACATGCTACGTTAGTTAATATTGCGCTTGAAGTAATTATTACGATATAATTTCGGTAGTTTTTCTGAACGACAGAAATTACCATAAGAATATCAATATTCTTCTCCTTGTCTTTTCTAAGGTCAACATCTTTGGAGAGGTGAATGTGTTATCTGGACCAAGATTTGTCCTTTAGTTAATATGCATATGAATTCTTGATACGGAGAGAAGTCTCCATGTCCGTACCATTCTCTCTTTACTAAACATCCTTTCAATCAACCATTTAACACGATCTTCCATCGATCCGACCTCGACGAATTATCTAACGTTATTCTCAGCCAAAAACTTTATCATAAGCACTAAGCGGTGAAGCATGTCCTAAAGTCAGCAAAGGTTAATTGGTCCAAAAATGCATTGCAGGGTGAGTATATGCCTTAACTAAAAAACAGAAGGATTCGAACTCCTCGACTATTTCCCTCTCCAAGCTCATCGACAACTACACCGTTCCTCTTGATTCGTTGGTTGTCCCTTTAAATCCATGTATTAGTATTGTGCAAGACTTCAAGTTTTTGGCCTCCAACATCATTTAATCGTAACCTTTTTTTTAAGTAGCATGTTTGCAGAACTCCTACATTCTACAAGATCTTTCCATATAAGAGCTGGAACAATCATGGCCGAAATCACTAATTGATCTATTGTTGGGGGCCTTCACTCCATCTGCGTCTCTATCACAAAAAATGACGTCGTTAGTCATCGCCCTTCCCTGCTTTGCCAGTGTCGATTCTTTCATGGCATACATTTTTCATTATCCACATGTTAGGTGACATTCACATATTACTCTATCATCCTCCATCTTTTTCCAACTAGCTGAGGTCCATCTCCAATGTTGATCACTGTTTCTTTATGTGTTTACTGGGCAACAGACTTTGTGCTACCTAACCTTAGTTACCTAGATTATACATCCATTGCCCTCGTCATGCAGGGTATTCTTATAACAAGATCAATTTTCTCTATCTAATCTCTAGGGTGGCGACATTCATATGTGTTGTAGCCAAAAATATCATGAAATAAACAGAACTTTCATGATTACTTCTCTTTATCCATCGATTCTCTAGGAGCGGGTTTCCTGTATTGCATGGTGTTGCTTGTATCCAAGTACATATTTCCTGGTGAGCCATTAAGTGAAGTGTAGTTATTGCATGTGAGGAATCAGAGACACTTCCTTTAATTTCATCTTTGATCGTGACCACCATTTACATTGGTGCCCTTTCTCTGGTTATTGTTCCGCTTATTTTGCTTTTGGTCATTCACTTCAGCTTTATCAGACCTTCTCTAGAATTCTTTACAACTACATCGCTTTGTACACCTTCATTGTCGTGTCTAACTATCTCTCTATTACAGGTTCTTTTTATCTCATCCTTCATCAAGAGCTAGGTCACCTAGTTATAGAACTAGTCCAGTGTAGAAGAAAGTTTTCCCGCCAACCAATCACTAAATTTAAAATCATCGTCTATACCTTTGATCAGTGCTATCAGAATAGCTTTGTCGTTAGGGTTATTGACCTCAGTGGCAATAACTCAAACCTTTTCAAAAAAAATTAGCAACTCCCCTTGCTCTTGATGTAGGCCAGACAACGTTATGACCTGTTTCGAGCAAGCCACTTGAATACATAATAGATTGAGAAACTTCTTTCCTAACCCCTCGACCGATGAAACCGACTTATGCGACAATTTGGTGAACCACGTTGTCGCTACGCATTCTAAGTTAATCGTAAACACCTTACACTTGATTGCATTGGTAGCCTAAGTAGAATCCATGTACCATTAATACCTTATGAGATGTTGGATGAGGTCAGTCTTCCCTGCATAGCTAGGCAGACAAGTTGAATCCGCGTGGACACTCAACATTTACTGTGCTAGAGGGCTTTTCCCATATTTGCGCCAGCATTGATTGTTCTAGGGAGGATTTTATTGCTACATTTGGGCGTACTCTAGACCTGAAATACGGTCCTGTTACCCGCAACTACGGTCTGGAGCACAGTCGCAAGCATAATTAGGACATGCAAGCTTTTATCCATATCCTGGATTCTAAGCCTGGGACTTGTGACTTATTGTTTGCGTTTGGCTATAGGAGTCGTCAGATTGATGGTTGCTTTGTTGTTCGTTTATCTCCTGATTGGTTTCAGTTATGATTAGCCTAGGTGGGAATTCAGATCTTTTTGGTTGCGGTTGTTGGTCGCGGTGCTTTGAGTTCATCTCATGTAGTGACCTGTTATTTCTCTTCTTTGTTTTTCTTTGTGTTTTGTATTGTTACCTTGAGCCGGAAAAGCTCATTCCTCTAGCAATATATTTATTTTTCAAAAAAGAACAACATTTAGTATATTATTATTGAATAAAGAATGACTTCTTTCCACTTCCCAGTCCGCATTGGAGTAGCCTTGACCATCCCTTCTTGTTTGTTTGACCATAGCTATTGGGTCCGGAGTCCGGATTACTACCTAATGATGACCAAGTTCTGCCCTATGTTTATGTCTCTTTGGCTCTCTTCTTTTAGGTAGCTGCCTGAGCGATGTTTCTGGACGATATCCTTGATATCTAGCATCTTGGTACTTCGTACAATGATTAGGGGTAATGCAGCAACATGTGAAGGTAGAACAACATTTCAATTTGGTTCTTGGCCCTAGAATACAGATCGACATGCTTTGGGTGACCCATCCCGACACACTACATCACACCTAGGTCGGCTTGCCTCGAATGCTCTAGGTCAGAATGAGTAGTCTTCCCTGGATTAGCATGCCTCAAATTGGTACCGATCCGGAGGTCTTGGCCATTTTTCCCAGCCCAGCTCCCGTTTGTTCTCCCCCGTTGGCTCCGACAGCTCAGTTATGATGATGAGGAGCACCATGGGATTGGAGACTGCCTCCTTATCTTATTCCATTCAACATTCATCTGACTGACTTGAGTCCTTAAGTTAATATTATCTCGTATTTGTTGATTCAACATATGGTAGATCTCTTTCAACTTTCTCATCAAATTCATCGATTCTACATGAGTAATTGGATCTAAAGGTAGAGTTGCAAGGGAAACATGAGTGCAACAATAACAATCTAGTTCTTCTACTATGTGCTAGTTTCATCTGATCTTTGTCATTCATATGTGAGTTAGAAGATCCCATCTTTCCTGCCATTATCAAGCTTACACAATAATATGAAAATGAAGAATTGGATCATCCCTCAATAGAATAATAGATCCACCAGTAGCTGAAAAGATCCGACGATTGAGAATCATCCTTTCTTGGCTAAAGCACTAAAATGTTTACATCAAAATGGGTACAAACACCCAGAAGAGAATATGAAGAGACCTAAATGAAGATATCTAAATCAAGAAGAACAATAAAAAAAATGAACACATGATTCATAGTAGCTTGATATTAAGAAGCCTAGGTCCATTTTGATGATTTTAACTCTTTGTCAGTGATTTTGACAAGTATAGAGATTGTTTCGACAAATATCCAGAGTCTCACCGAGAAGTCAGAGAAAGTAGGGCAACCAAGTTCAAGAAGTATGATTCGGATCTCTCGGTATTAGATTTTGGTTGGATACCGATTTAGTTTTCGGATACTTCAGATCAGTATCAATCCAGAATTTTGCTCATAGTTGAGCGAGCAAGATCGAGTTGCGTGCATCCCTAGATGCTGACTTCAGTTCATTGATATGATCTAGTTTCCATCCCTTCAAAGGTGATGAATTGTGCTCCCTGTGCCTCAGATCGATGCCGATCTGAGGTTCTCGCTTGTCTAAAGTCCACATTATTGTGATGTATCATCGTTTTGAATCTTGCAATCTGACTCGAACCTGAACTGAACACTCGATAACTGTGATTTGTAATCCTTGCACTTCATCGAGTCATTCTTCTGCGCTTGTTCGACTGTGGATTTCATGGCACTGTCTGAACTTGCTATCTATACCATTGAATCATCATCATGTTAAGCGGTTCGTCATGATAACCGTATAACCATACTCGTCTGAATGGTCTGGACTAGCCTATCCCAATGGTCATACAACATTAACCTACTAGGAAATCACACAGAACTAGAAACGCCCCCATTGAACAAGCAGTATCTGGTCATGGAATACTAAAATTAGTTTTCCAATTCGATAAGTCCATTATTGATTATGTTGGCTAATCTATTAATAATAGTAAAGTGGAATCTTTTAAAGCCCTCTCCTTAATTCTAGGAGTTTTCTCTCTTCTCCTTAATTCTCTTTGGATACCTTATTTTCAAGTTAGTTTATCACTTTGTACTTATTTACTATTTCTCTTACATTATTTTACTTCTATCATTTTACATTTTGATATGAATATTTAAAGGTTTACAAAATTATTTATTGATAATTAGCTCATAATGTTTTATATTTAAGTCCACATATTTAAATTAATTATAAACTCAAAATCTAAGTAATTTAAATAAATTTAGTTGACTAATATTTCTTTTAAATACTAAAAATGACATAATTAATGTTTTTTGACACCAAATACCTACACTTCAAATTTTGCATAATCATTTAAGTCTCTCTCAATTCTTTTCTAATATTTCACATTTAGTACCATATTTTACAATTAATTACATAATATTAGAACTATCTATTAAATAATAGTATAGCATAAACTTTTAAAGCTCTCTCCTTAATCTGAGGAGTTTTCTCTTTTCTCCTTCTCTTTGGATATTTTATTTTAAAATAAATTTATCACTTTACACTTATTTATTATTTCTCTTGCATTATTTTACTTCTTCTAATATTATACATTTTGATTTGAACATTTCAAAATTTATACAATTATTTATTAACAGTTAGCTCCTATCATTTTAGATTTAAGTCCACATATTTAAATAATTACAGAACCCAAAATTTAAGTAATTTAAATAAATTTAATTTACTAATATTTCTTTTATATACTAAAAATGACTATGTTTTTTGGCTTCAAATACCAACACTACAAAAAATTTATGTAACACCCCGTATTTTTTTAATATAATTAAAAATGAAATAAAATATATGAAAATATGCTTATGATAGGTAAATAATGGTGATGCATAAGTAGAATTAATTAATACATGGAAGAGAAGAAAAATTAGTTCGATAACGGCGTATGTGACGGAAAAGATAGTAAAATAAGGATAACTAATTCAAGAATCAGGAATTAGGTAAAATGGACATCACCATTGCGTTCCTCTCGGAAAAATATGCGAAATAGAGTCCGAGTTTTCGAAAATCGGAGTCCGTATGACCAAGGTATGGCCAAAACAAGATTTCAGCAGACTTTCTGGCAGACTACTCGTGTCGACTGTAGTGTCGACACCCAAGTCGACCTGTCCCCCCTGTGTCGACTGTAGTGTCGACTCCCCCCCTGTACAGGTCGACCAAGTCGGCCTGGGGTGGCCCAAAACCCATTTTTGAGGCCCGGAATGAGTTTTGATGGTCCGGATGGGTTTTAGGGTTAATCCGATGGCTGAAATGAATTGCTACACCTATAAAATAACACCTAGACCTAACCTAATTCATAACAAATCATTCTTACACCTAAATGCTGCTGGAATCTCTCTTGAGCCATGGCCGCCGTCTCCAAATTAAAGCTTAAGCGTTCAAACCCAAATCAAATCAAAGATCAATGCTTCTACAACAAATTCAAGGGGATAGATCAATGACACTGCAACTTTCTACGACAAATTCACTCCCTAATTCATTAGCCGTTCTCTGTAAGTTCTAGTTGCTTTTCGATTTAAATATTTAATTATAATGTGGCCATGAATTAAAGTGGAATTGGATTAAGTATGATCTATTCCTGTTGCTTTTTGAATCTTTAGTTTTGAGACTTGTCTACCTTTATTCTCATGATAAGTTTGTGATTTATTCAGCAGTTTTCTTGATTCGTAATGATGTTATCATCAAGTTCTAATCTTTATGCTTATCATGATGTTGTTTTTCTCTCTGATCTATTTATTATGCAAATTTCTACCTCCCCCTATTTATTTTCTTTTGATGAACCTTGGTCAACTTCGGACCTTGGCCTAAAATCGCGATTCGCATACGAGATGTATATGGGGGAAATATGGGATTATTGCCTATATGGATATGATTAATAATTGGCAACATGAAATTGGATATTATCATTTAATTTGCAAGTTTGGGGTAGATCTGTAAAGTTTGGTATAATCTCGTTATGATAAAATTTGCATAAATATTATATACATGGAATTCGACACCAATTGGATCTATGTAAATTAAATCAAAAGATTGGGCTTATGTTAATTAGGCATATGTAGATTTGGGAATTTGAGCATGAAAGCGATTGTAAACTTTATATTTGGCATAAACGTGTATTATGAACTTGGGCAACTGACATGTATTGAAACAAAAAGATTATAGCTTGGGATAACTACATCATGAATCATCGGATTTGGGTATGAAACTTGACCTATGTAAAATATGGCAAGAATATTGATGCATATATTTGGCTAAAAATTGATCTATGTGAATTAGGCATAGCTTTGTAAACATGTAAACTATGAATCTTGATATATGTATAAAAAGGCATGGAACTTGGTATATATGTAAATTGTCTAAGATTAGGCATATATAAATTTGGCATACATGTAAACAGGCATGAACTGAACATATGTAGATTTGGTATGAATTGGGCATAGGTAAAACTGATATGTAATCTAGAACTTGGGCATATGTTAATTATGTGAGATTTGTAGTTGAAACACATATGATAATTTATGTCTTGAAATAGGGCTAATATGAACACGCCTAAGTTGGTTTTGGGTAGTTGGCATGTAATAGCCTTAAAGGAGGGATAAATATAAATTGAGATAAGCTGCCTTTAATGGCATAAGATAAATTGTGATAAAATTGGTATGATTTTGCATACCATTAATAGATAGACATAATTGAGTCAATTATGGACATCGTTAAATTAGGAATTAATTGATAATTTGAATAGGGGAAAATAAATTCAAATTGGGGTAAAAGATTATAAGTGATAATCAATGCTTAGGACACGAGGTTGGACTCATTTGTGACGTAAACCTGCCCGGAACTGCCCAGCGAATCCAGTAGTCACAAATGTCAGCCCAATGTGAGAGGTCCTAGGCCCAAATTAAAAGCGTAACAGTTGTAAAGACACGAGGTTAGACTCTTTTATGGTGTAAGACTGCCCGGACCCGCCCGGCAAATCCAGCTGCCATAAATGTCAGTCTAATGTGAGAGGTCTTTTTAAGGTTACGGCCTTAATGAATTAAGAAATACTGAACCAGATAAGCATGTGGTGGGACATGGGGGTTAAGTAGGTGACATGTGGGTGACATGTGGAAATACGAATAGTAATACTTAACCAACATAACATGGTAATTAGACCAGTGGGTAGGGTTAAGTAAATAAGAACACTTAACCAATATGATATAAATGGGTGGGTTAAGTAATATGATTAGGTTAATCTGGACACTTAACCAATTGAATATGTTGACTAAGGGAGTGGGTAAGGTTAAGCAAATGTTTAACCATTATAACATGATTAAACTGGACTAGAGAGTGAGGTTAAGTTAATGAGAACACTTAACTAATACGATGGGTTAATTAGACAAGTGGTTGCGGTTAAGTAGTAACACTTAACCAACATAACAGGACAAGTGGGTGGGTTAAGTTAACTTGAATAAGTTGATAACACTTAACCATTATAATATGACTAGTGGATGGGGTTAAGTTAACATGCACTTAACCAATCTGATGTGATGCATGGTAGGGTTAAGTAACACATAGGGTTAAGTAACACATAGGGTTAAGTTAACAAGAAAATTCTTAACCAATGTAACCAGATAGACGAACGAGGTTAAGTTAATAAACCACACTTAACCAATCAAACATAATAAGCGAGAAAGGTTAAGTCAACTAAGGTAAACACTTAACCATGGTAACATAACGAGTAGAAGGGTTAAGTACATATCGGGTTGGTGGGTAATATTAGTAAATATAGGCCCACATACACTTAACCATTAAATACACATATTTGAATCAGTAGCGGGGTTAAGTACACATCAGGGCTGGTGGGTAATATCAGAGAATATAGGCCCACAGACTTAACCATTAGAAAAACCTAGTAATGGGGACCCATTTCAGCAGTAACCCATATTAGGTATCAACGGAACCCTGAGCTAGGAAGGGTGGGGCACGATTACTGGGCTGATTATAAGAGGTCAAATTAGCGGCGGTTGGTGCAGCAGTGCAGGTTCTAACGGAGTGCGGGCGTGCACACACTTCGGCGCAGAAAATTTAGCCACTGGGCATCAGTAGGTATAAAGCTGTGCATCTTGATTGTGTCAGGGTTGCCACCATGGGACTTGATACACCCCATGGTGGGACCAGCACAGGTATCTACAAGTAGGGGCCGCGTGACACAAACGAGAACTAGGTCAAGTAGGGAGCCGATCGATAAGGTAGTAAGGGTGCATCGAATATATATATACATGGCCATTGGGGTGATCGAGGTGGAATCCTCAAAATCGATGTACACCAGAAGGCTACCATAATTGCGGGGATTGGGATCACGTTGTAATTACTATATAACACGGGCTACTAGTTGGGACACTAGTAGGGGGTGCGGATCCTTGTTACACAGGACACTAGTTGGGACACTAGTAGGAATATGGATCATTCAATGTAAGACACTTACGAGGATGCTAGTTAGGTGGTGCAGAGCAAATAGATATCGTTTTAATGGTAAAGCTTAGAAACCTTGCGATGTTATTCTTGATAGAAACCATGCGGTGGGATACTTGATAGGAATTATGGGACGTTATACTTGTTTCATCGTGCCCGAAGTTTATCTTGTTACCTTAGTTTATCTTGTTATCTAAGTTTATCTTGCCTACCTTGTCATCATGCTTATGTTTACTTTCAGTTTATTCATGCCATGTTATCTTTACCTATTTTTATGCTGAAAGTCACTAGGACTTGCTCAGTCTTTATGACTGACCCGTTTTGTTTCGCCTCTTTTTCTTCCATCCCCCCCCAGGTTCACAGGGTGGGAATACAGCTTAGTTCGGATCTTACCAAGCTCCAAGGCTCTTTCATGTATGGATTGGATTTCTCTTGGCGATGGCTTGCTTTGCTTTATTGGGGAATACTGCAGTTTGTTTTTATGCTTCTTTGTTTTTGAGCAAGACAGATATTTTAACTATGAAATTGGGTATTGGAAGTTGATGGGCTTTTCTTGTAAACATTTATATTTAATAAATGGTTTGAAGTACTTCCACTTTATTTTCCGCTGTTTTATATATGTCTGTCTTGTAATATTTCTGTTCCAGTACCCATAATACTCCACCGAAGTTAAGGCATTCCCTTTGTGAGTGACCTTAACAGATGTGGGGTGTTACATTTGGTATCAGAGCAGAAGGTTACTAGACTGGGCAAAAGTTTTCAAAAACCTTATGAAATTATTTTCAAAACATTTACAAAGAAGCAAATTTTCAAGAAAATTTTGTTTTAATTAAAAGGCATATTCCCCAAAGCCATATGCACTATCTTTTGATTCTCTCTTGAAATCTCTTCTCTCTCTTTTCACCATAGTTTCGTAGGCATCCGACACAGGTCGGAGGGCAAAGGAGTGCCCAACCTCCATCTGTAGCCGCAGCAGTTCCATCTGCGTCTAATCTTATTTCAAGTTGGGTAGAGTTGTCGTGCGTTGGAGGTAGCTTCGAGAGACTTGTCAACAAACTATACAAGGACAGTAAGAACAAAAAACTAGTTGTTATAGCTTAATCCACGAAGGAGGAAAAGGTGAAAGGAAAGAGGCCAAAGAGAAAGAATAGTAAAACCCATGACAAGAGAGAGTATCTTTAGTGAGAAGGGACATGTAGTTAAGTATTATAGGACAAGGGCAAGGGACAAGATCGTCGAGAGGGCAATTGTATGCTCTCACTACTAGCGTACCTAAGAGAGTGGTAATGTTTCTGTTAAAGGTTCAGCTTTTCTTTTCTATCATCCCGCTAGAACTTTGTTTTTGTACATCGCATCCTTTTAATTCTGCTTCGATAGTTGAGTCTCTGCACCTTAGTACTAGCATAGTAGAGGATCCCATTTTTGTCTTAAATCCTGTTAGGGAAATCGGCTCATTTATTCATGACTTGTTTGGATTTGAGAATGTCTATGCTAAGTATTGAGTCTAGAAGTAATGTTTATGTTTCGGGCTATGGGTTGATTCTAGCGATGGAGTGGTTATCCAGTAAGGGTGACCTTCTCGGTTTTGAAAAGAGGGTAGTTAGACTCTTGACTTGCCTCGGTAATACCCTCGAAGTCGCAGGTAACCTTTAGGGTTCTATCATGATTTGTTTCCTAGAATCTCTTGAAACATTTATTGGTAATTTGTAATCCGATCGAGTAGTGTTCGTCACTAAGGTGGATGGGTCATTTCGCTTATGCATGAGTTGTAGAGAATCACCTTAGTAAGTACATTTGGCAACATGGTTGACATTTATTTCCAAGAGATAGTTCTTCTACGTGGAATACCTGATAGTAAGTGGACGAGATCCAAGATTCACTAGTGAATTTTGGAGAGCTTGGACGAAACCATGAGTACGCAGTTATGTTTGAGCCAAGTATACTAGAAGGAGAATGAGCGAAGGAGGAACGAGAGGCAACAGTGAAATAGGTTCCAACTCATATTTTGGAAACAAGAATTAAGAAGCTATGAAATTGTGTAGTTAAAGACGGTCAAAGCACAATGGAGTTAAGCTCAAAGAAATGCGACTTAGAAGATTAAAGACTAGATTCGCGCATCATATCTCTTTTTTAGAGTATATCCATGATCTCTCTTTTCCTATAGAGCTTACTCACATGCTATCTTTTGTGTATATCCTCTTGGTCCTATTCTCAATTCTATTTCTGTTGCAAACCCCATATGGAGTATGACTCATCTGTTAGTAACACATGTTGGGGCTTGAGGGTGTTCGTTGGGTTGACTAAACTTTTTTTGGGTGTTATAGGATACGGGTTCGTCTTAGGAAGGGATTTCCTTGTGACCTAAAGGGAGTCCATCATGCTTAGTTTCCTAGAATCATATATAGTGGTTGGGTTGAGTAATTCTTTGGGTGTCAGTCTGATGTTGATTTCGGTCTTTGGGGCTGATGCTTAGAGAGTTCTTCTCCTAATCAATATATATGTGGCATAGATTTCCAGTTTTGACATTGCCTAATGGGCACAAAGTTTTTGCTTGCTTCTATCATTCGACTGTACCTTTAGATAGGAACAATTGGGTGTAAACATGTGTTTGAGACATGTTATGATTGATGGTTGCAAGTGGCTGCAAGTGGTTGCTAGTGGTTGCTCGTGGATGCATTTACACACATTAGGCACTAGATCGGCTCAGTCACCTTTCATCTTGCATATGCATGAGTGTTTATACTTGTTTATGGATGAAATTGAATGTGTTATCATGTGAATGTTGCATATGGATGGATGTTTGTGCACACATATAGTGTTTATGTGACTAGGACTATTTGCATACATGTTGGACTCATGGCACTAAACATATTTTGCATTTAGAAGATCAATCAGGCCTGATCATTTGCATTAGACAAGGAACATATACACACACTTCTTGCATATGTTCATACAGCATTAGAAATCTCTTAAGGACAATGAATGCCTGTGATTGATGATTGAGTAGATGGATGATGGATGGTAGGACACATTCTTCTTAACTTGAAGATTTCGGGGACGAAATCCTTTAAGGAGGGAAGAATGTAACACCCCGTATTTTTTTTAATATAATTAAAAATGAAATAAAATATATGAAAATATGCTTATGATAGGTAAATAATGGTGATGCATAAGGAGAATTAATTAATACATGGAAGAGAAGAAAAATTAGTTCGATAACGGCGTATGTAACGGAAAAGATAGTAAAATAAGGACAACTAATTCAAGAATCAGGAACTAGGTAAAATGGACATCACCATTGCATTCCTCTCGGAAAAATAAGTGAAATAGAGTCCGAGTTTTCGAAAATCGGAGTCCGTATGACCAAGATATGGCCAAAACAAGATTTCAGCAGACTTTCTGGCAGACTACCCGTGTCGAGTGTAGTGTCGACACCCAAGTCGACCTGCCCCCCCTGTGTCGACTGTAGTGTCGACTGCCCCCCTATACAGGTCGACCTGGTCGGCCTGGGGTGGCCCAGAACCCATTTTTGAGGCCCGGGATGAGTTTTGATGGTCCGGATGGGTTTTAGGGTTAATCCGATGGCTGAAATGAATTGCTACACCTATAAAATAACACCTAGACCTAACCTAATTCATAACAAATCATTCTTACACCTAAATGCTGCTGGAATCTTTCTTGAGCCATGGCCTCCGTCTCCAAATTAAAGCTTAAGTGTTCAAACCCAAATCAAATCAAAGATCAATGCTTCTACAACAAATTCAAGGGGATAAATCAATGACACTGCAACTTTCTACAACAAATTCACTCCCTAATTCATTATCCATTCTCTGTAAGTTCTAGTTGCTTTCCAATTTAAATATTTAATTATAATGTGGCCATGAATTAAAGTGGAATTGGATTAAGTATGATATATTCCTGTTGCTTTTTGAATCTTTAGTTTTGAGACTTGTCTACCTTTATTCTCATGACAAGTTTGTGATTTATTCAGCAGTTTTCTTGATTTGTAATGATGTTATCATCAAGTTCTAATCTTTATGCTTATCATGATGTTGTTTTTCTCTCTGATCTATTTATTATGCAAATTTCTACCTCCCCCTATTTATTTTCTTTTGATGAACCTTGGTCAACTTCGGACCTTGGCCTAAAATCGCGATTCGCATACGAGATGTATACGGGGGAAATATGGGATTATTGCATATATGGATATGATTAATAATTGGCAACATGAAATTGGATAATATCATTTAATTTGCAAGTTTGGGGTAGATCTGTAAAGTTTGGTATAATCTCGTTATGATAAAATTTGCATAAATATTATATACATGGAATTCGACACCAATTGGATCTATGTAAATTAAATCAAAAGATTGGGCTTATGTTAATTAGGCATATGTAGATTTGGGAATTTGAGCATGAAAGCGATTGTAAACTTTATAATTGGCACGAACGTGTATTATGAACTTGGGAAACTGGCATGTATTGAAACAAAAAGATTATAGCTTGGGATAACTACATCATGAATCATCGGATTTGGGTATGAAACTTGACCTATGTAAAATATGGCAAGAATATTGATGCATATATTTGGCTAAAAATTGATCTATGTGAATTGGGCATAGCTTTGTAAACATGTAAACTATGAATCTTGATATATGTATAAAAAGGCATGGAACTTGGTATATATGTAAATTGTCTAAGATTAGACATATATAAATTTGGCATACATGTAAACAGGCATGAACTGAACATATGTAGATTTGGTATGAATTGGGCATAGGTAAAACTGATATGTAATCTAGAACTTGGGCATATGTTAATTATGTGAGATTTGTAGTTGAAACACATGATAATTTATATCTTGAAAAAGGGCTAATATGAACACGCCTAAGTGGGTTTTAGGTAGTTGGCATGTAATAGCCTTAAAGGAGGGATAAATATAAATTGAGATAAGCTGCCTTTAATGGCATAAGATAAATTGTGATAAAATTGGTATGATTTTGCATACCATTAATAGATGGACATAATTGAGTCAATTATGAACATCGTTAAATTAGGAATTAATTGATAATTTGAATAGGGGAAAATAAATTCAAATTGGGGTAAAAGATTATAAGTGATAATCAATGCTTAGGGCACGAGGTTGGACTCATTTGTGACGTAAACCTGCCCGGAACTGCCCGACGAATCCAGTAGTCACAAATGTCAGCCCAATGTGAGAGGTCCTAGACCCAAATTAAAAGCGTAACAGTTGTAAAGACACGAGGTTAGACTCTTTTATGGTGTAACACTGCCCGGACCCGCCCGACAAATCCAGCTGCCATAAATGTCAGTCTAATGTGAGAAGTCTTTATAAGGTTACAGCCTTAATGAATTAAGAAATACTGAACCAGATAAACATGTGGTGGGACATGGGGGTTAAGTGGGTGACATGTGGGTGACATGTGGAAATACGAATAGTAATACTTAACCAACGTAACATGGTAATTAGAACAGTGGGTAGGGTTAAGTAAATAAGAACACTTAACCAATATGATATAAATGGGTGGGTTAAGTAATATGATTAGGTTAATCTCGACACTTAACCAATTTAATATGTTGACTACGGGAGTGGGTAAGGTTAAGCAAATGTTTAACCATTATAACATGATTAAACTGGACTAGAGAGTCAGGTTAAGTTAATGAGAACACTTAACTAATACGATGGGTTAATTAGACAAGTGGTTGTGGTTAAGTAGTAACACTTAACCAACATAACAGGACAAGCAGGTGGGTTAAGTTAACTTGAAGAAGTTGATAACACTTAACCGTTATAATATGACTAGTGGATGGGGTTAAGTTAACATGCACTTAACCAATCTGATGTGATGCGTGGTAGGGTTAAGTAACACATGGGGTTAAGTTAACAAGAAAACTCTTAACCAATGTAACCAGATAGACGAACGAGTTAAGTTAATAAACCACACTTAACCAATCAAACATAATAAGCGAGAAAGGTTAAGTCAACTAAGGTAAACACTTAACCATGGTAACATAACGAGTAGAAGGGTTAAGTACATATCGAGTTGGTGGGTAATATTAGTAAATATAGGCCCACATACACTTAACCATTACACATGCTTGAATCAGTAGCGGAGTTAAGTACACATCAGGGCTGGTGGGTAATATCAGAGAATATAGGCCCACAAACTTAACCATTAGAAAAACCTAGTAACAGGGACCCATTTCAGCAGTAACCCACATTAGGTATCAACGGAACCCTGAGCTAGGCAGGGTGGGGCACGATTACTGGGCTGATTATAAGAGGTCAAATTAGCGGCGGTTGGTGCAGCAGTGCAGGTTCTAACGGAGTGCGGGCGTGCACACACTTCGGCGCAGAAAATTTAGCCACTGGGCATCATAAGGTATAAAGCTGTGCATCTTGATTGTGTCAGGGTTACCACCATGGGACTTGATACACCCCATGGTGAGACCAGCACAGGTATCTACAAGTAGGGGGCCGCGTGATACAAACGAGAACTAGGTCAAGTAGGGAGCCGATCGATAAGGTAGTAAGGGTGCATCGAATATATATATACATGGCCATTGGGGTGATCGAGGTGGAATCCTCAAAATCGATGTACACCTGAAGGCTACCATAATTGCGGGGATTGGGATCACGTTGTAATTACTATATAACACGGGCTACTAGTTGGGACACTAGTAGGGGGTGCAGATCCTTGTTACACAGGACACTAGTTGGGACACTAGTAGGAATACGTATCATTCAATGTAAGACACTTACGAGGATGCTAGTTAGGTGGTGCAGAGCAAATAGATATCATTTTAATGGTAAAGCTTAGAAACCTTGCGATGTTATTCTTGATAGAAACCATGCGGTGGGATACTTGATAGGAATTATGGGACGTTATACTTGTTTCATCGTGCCCAAAGTTTATCTTGTTACCTTAGTTTATCTTGTTATCTTAGTTTATCTTGTCATCATGCTTATGTTTACTTTCAGTTTATTCATGCCATGTTATCTTTACCTATTTTTATGCTGAAAGTCACTAGGACTTACTCAGTCTTTATGACTAACCCGTTTTGTTTCGGCTCTTTTTCTTCCCCCCCCCCCAGGTTCACAGGGTGGGAATACAGCTTACTTCGGATCTTACCAAGCTCCAAGGCTCTTTCATGTATGGCTTGAATTTCTCTTGGCGATGACTTGCTTTGCTTTATTGGGGAATACTGCAGTTTGTTTTTATGTTTCTTTGTTTTTGAGCAAGACAGATATTTTAACTATGAAATTGTGTATTGGAAGTTGATGGGCTTTTCATGTAAACATTTATATTTAATAAATGGTTTGAAGTACTTCCACTTTATTTTCCGCTGTTTTATATATGTCTGTCTTGTAATATTTCTGTTCCAGTACCCATAATACTCCACCGAAGTTAAGGCATTCCCTTTGTGAGTGACCTTAACAGATGTGGGGTGTTACATTTTATAATCAATTTAGTTTCTCTCTATTTTTTTCCTAATATTTTACGTTTAAAACCATAAAATAATTAATTACATAACATTAAAAATATTTAAATAAATTTAACAAGCTATTATTCACTGATTTGCCTAATAAATCACATCAAGTTTTACTATTCATGTAGACAAAAGTGGAAAAAAAAAATCAAATATATAAATGCTTCAATCACATATAAAATAAATTATACACATAGACAACTATCACAAGTTTAAAGTTGAACTTATTTACATCAATATATTTATCGTGTATTGCGTTGCAATATTAATGTCAAATGCATACATTTTAAAATTTATTTAGTTATTTATAAAATACAGTACAACATCACTAACATCGTACACTTAATATGATTTTGAATTTAACTAATGGATTCAATCAATAAATTATTGTCAATTCATCTAATTACACTAAATGTGCTTTTTAAAATGTGTGCCATGTTCATATGAACAAAAATAGCAAAAATAGTTTTTCTTCTATATATAAAGCTAAACAAATCACATATATATATATATATATATATATAAAAAAATTTTAATATATTATACATCTACCTCCATAAATTCATCATAAATTGAACAAAATAATTTCCGTTTTAAATACCTGCATTTTAACATTTCTATAATGATTTGGTGAACCTCCTCAATTCTTTTGTAATATTTTATATTTCAATCCATATGTTTACACTACTCATTAAATCTTAAATTCTAATTATTTAAATAACTGTAGAGAGTATTTACTCTATTTTTCTAATAACTCCTAAAAATATACGTCAATTTTACTCTGTATATTCATTGTAAAAAAAAAAAAATTATCTTTCCATGCAACTATAAGGATTTATAAATTACAAAACATCAACGATGTATATCAACAATAATGACAAAAGTTAATTTCTAAATTAGTTATGACTCATTTATATCAAGAATTTACCATATATTATACCATAAAACTCTTTTTGAACATTAGTAACTCCCAAACAAATTCATACATTTTTTTTTACATATTTCTTTTCAATTTTTATTACTATTCTAAATAGTTAAACTAAATTCATACTTTTGCATTTAATTTAAACAAATTTTATTAAATAATATTTGCTAATTCATCGAATAAATTACTATCACACACCAGTTTCAATATGTATACTTGTACTCACAAAAATAGTTAAAAGAATTTGCAAATACACACATGTAAATATTGTTTGTGTAAGCTATATAACATAAATTACACACAAACAATAATTTTAATTAATAATTTATATATTTCACATCGAAATCATCATACATTACATAACAAAGTTTTTTTACAACATTAAAATAATAAATAATATTTTTAATAATGTTATCGTGTGCAAGAGATGGGTTATACGTTGTTACTATGATAATTCAAGGGATTGTTAATGACACATCGCTTTTGGTTAAGGGGCATCATAAAAAGTCCCAACAACGATACACTATCACCAAAAATCCATTTTCGGCCATACTCTACCGAATAACAAGGGTAAACGCGGTTAGTGATGCACGCTTTTTAACCAAAAACGAGGTATCATTGGCAACGCTCTAATTCAAACCAAAGCGAGTGCTTATATCGTGCTGCTTTGATCTGGCTTATGATAAACCTTTGTCCAAAAAACGGACCACTCTCTCCTCATTCTAAACCCTATCCACAACGATGGCGTCTGTGGCTTCTTTATGCTCCCTTCATCTCAGACTAACTCCTATCTCTATTTCTAACACCAAAGCGAAGGCCACAATTCTCTCCAACCCATTTCCTCTGAACCCTTCGCATTCTTCGTCCTGTAACAAAGAGCACTCTTTTCTCCAAAAATCGATCAGACCGATTACAAAAGTGTTGGCTATTAATAGAAATAATAGCAGTGATGAGTCGAGAGAGACTATTATGCTTCCTGGTTGCGATTATAACCACTGGTTGATTGTGATGGAGTTCCCTAAAGACCCTGCGCCTACCCGAGAACAGATGATTGATACTTATTTGAATACACTTGCTCAAGTGCTTGGGAGGTATTGAAAATGTCAATTTTATTTATTTGATAACTTTGATAACCCATCAGACTGGTTGTGCAGAAAGAACAAAGTTGTTGGTTTTGTGACATTACTAGCGTGGTATTAAGTGTACCTGTTATGGGATTCTATGTTCAAAGCTATACGCATTTCTAATATATGGTTCAGTTGCATGTAGTACATTTATGATCATTTGTAAAATATTCTTGATACTTATAACTGTGTGCGACACCTAGTGCAAATTTGTTTTTAGTATGTTATTTTGTTTAGCCAACGATCTGTTGCAGAGTGTGCTTAGCAGTTGTTTGGGTTGGATTTCTGATCTCAGCCCAAAGCTATATTCAGAAATTATTATATCGCGCCTACCATGTATTTGAAAATTTGTTATCTAGGGCTAATGAATTGAATAATCTAAACTCATGCCCCGCTTTGGGTGTTGCTTTTGTTTCTCAGTTTCCAGGGACCAGTGTTCTTTCCGGTTTTCGGTAATGGAAAATAATCTAGAATTTTCATTTCACTACTCACTGGAACTTGCAGGAGGATCTGTATTGCGATTTCATATGTAAATTTGTAAACAAATAGAACAAATTAGTTTGGGTTGGAAGA
Source organism: Allium sativum (assembly GCA_030737875.1). NCBI lineage: Eukaryota > Viridiplantae > Streptophyta > Magnoliopsida > Asparagales > Amaryllidaceae > Allium > Allium sativum. The sequence continues at coordinate 16,444,657 of CM060912.1, forward strand.
AATTCATAGCAATGTTCTCCACAGACATAGAGAAATCCCTCTTTCTCTCTCTGTGTATGTACTGACACACGCATCCCTATTTTGCAGCACAGCTGTAGCTCCTGATTTCCATCACACAGTCCAATTTAAATAAAACCACTTCCTCCCTCTTCCATGTTTTACTGCTATTTAAATCGGATTGTGGGGTGGAAATCAGGGGACTACAAGGTATATAACGTACGGTAAACAGTAAATTTAACTTGTAAACTGGTTCTTTGATCAAGTGAAAGTGAATGATCTTTTGTAAATTAAGAAAATAAAGTTATTTTGCAATTCTAGTTTAAGTTACTATGTTTCTTATAGCATTCATAAAAATAATTTTGTAAGAATATCATTTTTTAACATATCATGTACCCCAAGATTGTTCTGATATGAACTTCCAGGTCCGAGATGGAAATCCGAGACGAACTCCCGAGTTAGACTCATCTCGTCTGAAATCTCCCCCGATACGAGATCTCATATCTAAAATTCCCGAGATGAAACGGGATCGATATCCGAGATTTAAAACCTTGCGTTAGCCGTGATACCTGCAAATGTTAGGAGCTCGTGGCCACGAAGTGCCAAAATATTTGTTGCAAGTGATACCAAATTGTCGATTAATGAGCATTTGAGGAACACTAAATGAATAAATGATTACATAGTTGTTTTAGTACAGAACGTTTTCTGTCCATTTACCATACAAGTTGTCCATCTACAATAAAAGGATCGACTACTGGGATACAAATGAGAAGCCGTTGGATTTGAACATGTTTCTATTTGGATAATTGCGTCTGAGAACCGAGGATAATTTGAAGATTGGATATAATGTGTCATCAATTATTTTAGTTGTCTCTAGCCGCTTCATATATAAAACATACTAAAAATTAACTAAAAGTCCGACAATTACTCAATTTTCTATAATGACCGGGCAAGAAATAACAAGTTTTGCATACCAACAAAAAGAATGCATTATAAATTTGTATGGACTTTCACTTGTAACAAACTAGGAACAATATTTTAAAGAACCTTTAAATCGAAAATCTGGACTTCCATTGGTTATATGATTGACCTTCATTCGCCAACTCATTTCACCTTGTCTTGTATTTGTATATTTTTATGAGGTATATCCTTTTAGCATGTAAATTACATAAGTTGTTTATCATGTGCTTGAGGAAACCTTGTTGAATAAACATGGCTTCATATTTGTTCATTGATATATCTGTAAAACAAGCATAATAAGTCAGTCTCTTTTTTCATGGAAGGTTTTATTTCTTCCTTCGGGTAGGGGACTTTGTGAGCAGGCTGAGGCAGTAAATTACTTAACTGATTTTGTTCATTTAGGAAACCAAGATGCAACTTTGAAAATACTTGGCCCTCTTATGTCACTGTTTTATGTTGTACGTATTTTATATTGTACGTAATTGTTTAATATTCACCTAAATTTCCAGGAACCTATACGTGAAGTTTTAATCCAAGTTTTATGCCTACCGGTTGGTACTTGCTTTTATATATTTATATCTCAAATTTACAAAATATGAATTGGCATTCATAGTCAAAACACGCAACCTGTGCTTATGTACAATTGAAACGATGGTTGAGATGGTTTTGATTGCCATTGCTCCGATTGTGTTGGATTTGCTCCTTTTTTTTCTTTTTCATTTTTTTTAATGAAAAGGGTTATACTTTAAATAAACCAAATGTATAGCCCTTTTTTCAGTTTTCAGTGTTGGTTCTTTCAACCTGACTGAAAAATGCTTTTGTAATTTACGTTTATATAAATAATTTATCATTTGTTAGTTTGATTTTAAATAACCGGAGTGTGCACCATGAAATACATGTAACAAACAGCACACATGCATAAATGAAAGCTTAGTTTCCATGTTCACCACGAAGCATGCATTTGTAGTAATCAGAAGTTCAAGATCCCGATTACCATTTTGTTTCTTTTAGAAGTTTGAAGTCCCAATCAATTTTGTGAAAATTAGGTTGCAATCACAGTTTGAGATTTTTGGTGTTTTTCTATAAGAATATATTAATGTTTTACATGCCTATATTCCCTAAAATAAAATTTGTACTACACTTAAAAAAAGGGAATTTGTTTATGGTTTTTATGGGGTTTCGTGCTATTTACGCTGGGTGGTCACAAAATTATTCAATTTTTCCTGTTTTTTATTGGGTTGATTTTACATTCTTATCATCTTGTTTAATATGTTATATTTCTTGTTTTTCTACATGTCTATTCCGTTTTCTGCGGATCTTTTGTTATTTTTTAAGCATTTGAAGTGCAGATCTGAAATTTAGGCCTGAATTGCAATATAGATCAGATTTAATCATGGTATCGTCGACCACTATTCAAGAGCGCAAACTGTTTCAAAAGTATTACTTTTACGCTATATTGTTTTTGAATTATGCCTCGACGTGTAACACCGGTTGATAACGTGTTATGTGATTTTCATGTGAGTATTCATTTTCTCATTCCTCAGCGTTGCATCTAATCGCATATGCTCTGTCCTCTACAATTTTTTTGTTTTCTAACTGAAATGGCTCGTACTTACAATGTGTATGGCTATGGTTCTATTTGGATTGTTAAATGTTCTAGTTAATGTTCGTGGTTGGGTTCCTGATATCTCTAGTACTTTATAGCTTGAGAAAAAGTATGGAAGATTATCCTTCATGATCAAATTAAGAATTCAATTTGTTTGCTTCCAAAATTCTTCAAGTCCTACTAGTTTTATGATACATGTTCGCATTTCAGATGGATTGCAAATCGGACAACATAAATATATAAATCCATCGATGTAACAAATTTTCAAATAAATAGAATATGAATAAGTGTAGACAGCTTGAAATGTTACATGTTATGTCCTATGAATGATCTATCTAACAATTTATCCAATCTTTTGCATCTAAATCACTAATTTTTACAGCATGGAGGAAGCAAAAAAGAATATGTACGCTTTCAGCACTACAACATACACTGGTTTTCAATGCACAGTTTCTGAAGAAACATCAGAAAAGTTCAAAGGTGAAGAAGCCACACACTTATTTGAAAGTGGAAAATAGTCATAAGGACAAGCTTTGGAAAAAATTTAGTCTGAAAGACGTCAAGTTTTATTTTTAGGCTGAAGGACAAACTTTGAAAAAAAAAATAGACTGAAGAACAATGCTAAATATAATTAGCATTTTCTGCAGTGTAAAACTGAATAATGCTAGTTAAAACTAGCATTTTCGTGTAGTGTAAAAAACTGAATATAATGCTAATTACATTTAGCATTTTCCTTCAGCTTAATTTTGGCTCAAAGTTTGTCCTTCAGACTAAAAACAAAACTTGGTGTCCTTCAGCCTAATTTTTTGTTAAAGTTTGTTCTTCTCCCTAATTACCTATATTTGAAAAATTATTTTTCCATATTATTCACAATCATCTTAATTCTAATTTCATAATCTGAATATGCAGGGCTACCAGGTGTTTTGTGGGTGCTTCCTGATTCCTATATTGACGTAAAAAACAAAGACTATGGAGGTTCACATGGAAACATTTTGATTCTCGTTTGCAACTAATTTTAGTATTTTCTTCTTTATTATACCGTTTTGTTTAATGTATGCAATTTAGGTGATAAATATATAAATGGTGAAATAATTCCTGGAAAACCTCTACCTGTTCCGTTAAAGAAAAGAAACAACTCGAAATATGAGAGCAGAAGGTATGAAAGAAAACGTGATGGCCCAGTACCTGCCCGCAGAAGCCCAAGTCAAGCTACTTCCCAGACTGAGTCATCATGAGGTGAACTGATAAATTTTCATATTTCAGGAACATGATGACTTAATAAATCTCACTTTTATGCCATTGTTAGGTTAAGTCTCACTTTTAATGCCATTGTTAGGTGAAGTGATTCTATAAGGGGAATTTTTAGAAATAACAAAATTCTATAACCGAAAATTTCACATTTTTTTCGTTGTATTGTTTGTAATTCAGAGGGTACCAAACAAAGTTATCAAACACAGATCAATTCACAAATTGGGAAGTTCAAATTTGAATAAAAACCAGACTAAACTGCAAATCGCAGATTCAAAAGATCCATATTTTAAAGTTTACTAGCTTATACAGTTTGAAATTCATTGTTGTGTTTGAACTTCGAAATATGCAAACCCAATTTTCTCTCTTCTTCCAAGTTCATTTTGTTTTGAAGAGGATACAGTTAAAAAATGTAGATCTAAATGAGTATATTAGATATTATGGCTTGAACCCTTTTTCCCCCCTTCAAATTGTGATTTTAACTGAGTTAGATCCTAATGGCAATTGTGATATATGTCACCAATGGTACCAAATATCTTTGACTTTATTTTCTTACTTTGCCAGCCAACATCCTAGTCAATTTCATATCCAAACATACCTTTCTAAAGCTGAGCGCTTCAGCTTACCAATTTGTTTCAGATTTCCATATCTTAATAAATTTGTTGTATATATACACATATATACATTACAGACACACACACACACACACAAGGTTATCACAACGCCAAGTCGAGCCACTACCGTCTAGAAGACTAGTCGACAAGTCGTTTGACTAGTCGTGATTAGTCGACACATATTAATCATGGTTATACACTGATATACTGGAAGTGAATCCAATTTATCCAAATGAAGAATAACAAGTCCACACATATTAATCATGGTTATACACTGATAATATAGCCTCAGCTAATACGCAGGTGGGTAAGCACAGTGGTTAAAATCACCGATAAACATCCATAAAAATTACTGTAGCAATTTCTGAAAATTGGACAGCATATCCCCCTTATTTCTCAAAATCGAATTCACATGGTAGCAGTATTTAAAAAAAAAAAAAGAACAGTGAAGAGAAGAAGGAAGATGATAAGCAAATAAAAAAATATAGAGTGCTTACCTTTCGCAGTTGAACAGCAGCGCAGGTCTTTCTTCTTCTTCTTCTTCCTTTTTTTTTTTCTTTTTTTTTTTTTGCGTCTCTGTACGTTGCGATGAGGAAGGAAATACGAAGATCCCTGAATCGCGATCTGAAATTTGGTTCGATTTTTTCTTGACTCGTACGATTTTTGGGGATTGCGATTCAATCTGGATCTTGAATCGATGGAGCTGCGATTCGATTCGAATCGCGTTTCAAAACGTACGATTTTTGAATTCAATGTCTGGGCCAATTAGGGTTACCGTCGAAATCAACAAGTCGATCATCGTCGAATCTCAGAGAGCGACGTGTCGACTTGTCGACGACTAGTCGACGACTAGTCGTCGACGTGATAACAATGCACACACATATATACATTACACCCCCCCCCCCCCCCAATATACACACCCACACCCATACACATACACACACACACCCATATGCACACACGTATATATAACATAAAACTGTAAGTCAACATAAATTCGTTTAGCATGTTTAAAATTGCAGATCGTAAATTTCATAATCAAAAATTAATTTGAACTGTGTTATTTGATTCTTCAATTGATGCCAAATTTCCTCCTCGCAGAGGTGGAGGTCGTGAGTTTAGCGAACTATCTTTTTATGTCTTACCAAACTGTTAATCTTGTTTACTTTATTTGGTTGAATGATTATGCTGTCAGGATCAAAACATACAATGATTTAGATTTAGTGTATTGCTAAAAACACTCCGAAAAAATCGTCTAGTTAACATAATTAATGGCCACCTTACGATTTTTGTTTGCGCACATACTAATGCCATGTATTATTTTGTTTGATCAAATAGGCACCGAAATTGCACGGCTCTTTATTGTTGTGCGGCAGTAAATGATCATTAGACATCAAAGACACGGTTGTTAAGGCCGAACAAAAAGTCGAAATTGGTGCTAAGATATTAAAATTTTGTTGATAGTTAGAAGCACAATTTCAGATGCTTTTAGCAATACACTAGAATTATGATGTTTTATATCTCATGCGATTGGAAGTAAAAGGGAGTAAAATAAAATTTATGTTTCTATGAAAGACCATAGTTGTGTACTATTCGACAATTGTTTACTAAAGAAATTTCGTTTATCATTTACGTTTGTTATTTTAGTTCTGAAATTCTTTCTTATTTCCCTTTACTTCTTAAATTTTACCTTAAACAACGACCTTCTTTTTTCCCCCTACTTTTGTCTAGTGTAAATTAGATCATCCATATTTGTTTACTTATCTGACAACTGTATAAATAAAAGAAATTTCATTTATCTTTTACCTTTTTTTTTTTTTTTTTAAGTTCTGAAATTCTTTCTTATTTCCCTAGACCTATTTAATTTTTCCTTCAACAATGGCCTTTTTTTCTGCCCTACTTTTGTCTAGCTCCAAATTAGATCATCTTAACCTCATTACTCTTTTGAATTAAATTCCGCGGTACAAGGACAATGCTGCTAGTAGACGAATATGAATTACACAAATTTATAGTTGTACCATAAACATTGACTTATATATACACCTATCATTTAATTCTTTTTGTATTCTTCATGAAGGTAAAAAAAGCAAGGTAGTGTTTGGTTTAGAATATATTTTGAGTTTTCAATATTGATAACAAAACATAAGAAAAGTTAAGGGATGACGAAGGGAGTGAAAGGGTGATGCAAAGGAACCATGTAAAGGGGAGAGAGAAGACGAATGAATATATTATCTCTCTTTTTTGTGTTAATTCTCAAAATAAGGAAAACAAATAAAAGTTGTTTTCTATTTTATGTGAACTTTATTATCTAAAACGACTATTTTTAGCGTTATACATGCATCGTTCGCATTTTATTATGGATGAGTAAACCAAACTCCCCCTAAATCTCTATACATAATAACCTAAAATTCATTTTCATCACTGTCGAGAGCGTCTCCAACACATTGTTAAGAGTTACAATCACAAATGTTATATTACACCCATAATTGGGATTCCCTTTCGGTAGCAAGCATGATAAATATAGTTTGTGAGTCAGACGCCTATTGAACATACATCTCACTAAAAAAAAGGGATGATGCCTACATACCGCAAACATCTTGGCGTCTGTTGAATAGATGCCCAACGAGATTACAGATTTGTAATCCTCAATCCCTGGTTTTTGTAATATTATGCCTCATACCCATTCTTGATATGTTCATGTAAATTACATGTACATGCTGATTATTGAAGTTTATTTATATTGCAGGGCCCTGTAATACCTTTACATGAAGTTTTCGCACCATGGAGCGGCCATTGCCCTTCGATTCATCTTCTTTAATGGTCACTTTGGTTTACCCTATGCTAGTGTTTAAGTCAAATTATGCCATTGTATTGGGTTGAATAATGATAATATTTTGTTTGTATGTTGTACGAAATGGTCACATGGTTTACACTACGTTAGTGTTTTAGTCAAATTATGTTATTGTATTGAGTTGAATAATGATAATATTTTGTATGTTGTACCATTCAAATGTTTAGTAATCTTACATCATTCGGGGTTGGTACGTCTTTATTTTCTCGATTAACCTTTGTTTAGGTAGTAATAATATTAATATTACATTGTATGATGGCATTGTTCTTTGTTTATTATTAATGTCAGTTGTTTTGATACTGAATTTTTTTTCAAAAGGTTTTGATTATTGAACTTTTGGCATGTAGCACTTGTGATTTTTTACTTTGTTTAATGTGTACATTTTACTTGTGATTCTACAGGAAAGCTAACTTTTCCTTTTTCCACTTTATTGTTTTCCCCAAAATATTCAGTTTAGAAAAGACTGAATTTTTGTAGCCTTTTTCTTTTGGCGAAGAAGTCAATTCTGATTATATAAAATTGTGTCCTATCAGCGATTTTCTAGGGATTTTTAATTAGAAATGGGAAACAAATGAAATCAAATCAGTGTAGTTGAGAAAACAAAGGGGAAACATGCACAACTTTGAAAATAAGTTTTAGAATTTAACCAAGAGAACAATAATGCAGTGGGAGCATCTTTCTCTATAAAAACAAAGAAAGGTGTATGCATTTTCTGTTTTTATTTGCTTGGAGCTCTGAACAGAATAAAAGTTGGACATATATAATTGAAATAGGGCCTTCTCAAGCTTATATCAAGGAAGAATCATATTATATGTATAATATGGACGTTCAGAAGCACTTCTAGAAGCAAAGTACTGAGAAAATAGAAGAAAAAGGAGAAAAAAGTACACTATATTGGACTGTAATGTTTGTTGGTAGCCTGTGTCTTCACTGTTTTTCATAACAAACATGATTTTGTCTTTGATCCTTCTAATAATTCTTAAAAACAAATATTGTAGTTTTACAAAAATGAATTTGCAAAAATGAGAAAACGAGTACAGTGCTGCGTGAAAAGTAAAATGTAAAGGGTACAAACATTACATATGCTTCCATCTTTCGTCCATAGGGAGAGAGTCTGTGACAAAATGATTGGACTACGCAACTTATATATCCAAAACATAATAAATGGTAGGGACAAACAAACAGCCCGTTCATAGAACGTGGGTAGAATGCAAACATAATACAACCAAAATTCCGTTTTTTCCTTGCTACTTCTGAAAAGCACGAACTTTAGATTAGGGCACAGAAAGGGAATTATCTCGTCAAACTCTTTCAGTCGCTGTCTTCCAGCTCCACTTCTTCAGTTGCAATAATTCTCCTTCCCCTACACTGATAAACAACTTCAGCTTGATTCTTCCAATGATAATAACGACTTCTCTGTTGATTGAGCTCGAATTAGCAAGCACGTCCTTTTCATTTTGCTTGAAAGTACGGAAATTGCATTCTCTCCATGTCTACCACACTGCGGTTGCGAGACAAACCTTGCCGACCTCTACCATCAGCTTAGACACGTCCGCCGATCGTCCAAATATTGAATTTCTTCCTCTAGGCTGCCTATGCTATCTGTATTAAAGCACTTGATTTTCTGAATCGCCCATAGACGTTTACTGAATTTGCACTCGAAAAATAGGTGATTTAGGGTTTCGACAACATCTTTGCATAACACACATCTGTTTTCATTGAGAATCCCCCAACCGTGCAGTCGATCTTTAGTGGGTAATCTGTTTAAAATGGCTTTGTAAAGAGCGTGTGCCATTTTCGGTGAACATTATTTTGACCAAATCACGTTATGCCATGGTACAATTGGGTGTTCATTTCTGATGCTGTCCCAAACCTCTTTCCGTCTGAAAACAACCATTAGACCACACCCATATATCCTCGTTTCTATCAGAGTGAACTATTTTAGTGGAGAGTTCCTCTGATAGAATACGAGCAACCAAATTATTGTTGCAGTCTGAAGCGTTGTGCGTAATTATAGTGTCGACCATAACTTTAGGAGCACCATTAGTTGGATAAGTGTCCCACCATATCTGTTAATAAGACTTTTACCATTAAGCCATGGGTCGCACCATAAATCGGTAGAGTTGTCGTTGGCAATTTCTCTTTGAATCCTCTTTTTGAGCTCATCCCTCTATTTCAAACAGCTTTTCCATATTGTTGATGCATTATTATCAATTTTTGAGGTCCATAAATCACCCTTCATGTATCTAGCCCACATCCAAACGGTCTAAAGGTTATTGGATGAAATTAACTTCCATGCCAACTTTAGCTCATAAGCCCGTTTGAGTTTGAAAATATTTTTCAGCCCAACTCCACCTTCATTTTTAGGTCTGCATAGCAACTTATAACTAATCTTGTACAACCCGTCTTTCCAAATAACATTCGCACAAACTGTATTAATTTTAGCAATTGAACAGCATGGAATTAACTATGTGCACCAATTCAACACGACCAACAAAAGATAGCAGTTTCGATCTCCACCTATGTAATTTGTCCCAAATGTCATCCACTAGTTTACCATACTCAGTATCAGCGATGGTATTACTGGACAGAGGTACACCCAAATACCTGACAGGTAGGGTACCTTCCTGAGCCATAATTGCTTCTAGAAGGTTCTGCTTATCTCTACATAACTTATTAATGTAGCATTTCGTTTTAAGTTCATTATCTTTGAGTCCAACTCATAAATCCAAATTGGAGAAAATGTGCTTGAGGTGATTAATAGCAGTAGTGGAAGCCCTAAAAACCACTAAAAAATCATTAGCATATATCAAATGAGTGAGTTTAGGTTGGTGATTATGAACATGCATAATTAACTTATTTTCAGTTGCTAATTCCACTTGTAGATTAAACCATTTCATTGCAACAGCGAAGAGATAAGAGGAAAGATGATCACCTTGTCTGATGCCTCTTGTACTTGTGATGTAACCCTTAGGTACACCATTGATCAGAATCGAGTATGTAGGCGAGTCTAGGCAAAAACTTATCAAATTGATAAGTTTTGTTCGTATCCCCACCGATCGTAGCATATGTATAATGAACTTTTGGCTAACTCTATCATACGCTTTATGCAAATTAATTTTGAGGCACATTTTATTAGACCTCTTTTTGTTAGATTCCCTAACTAACTCATGCGCCATGAGGGATTTTCTGAAATGAATCTGCCTTTAATGAAAGCATTTTGTCATTTTGATATAAGTGAAGGCAGAACTTTATTCAATCTGTTGCAATAAATTTTACTCAAAATTTTGTAAATCACATTGCAACAAGCTATCGACCAATAATCTTCCATTCTTTTTGGGCTAGACACTTTTGGGACGAGTGTAATAAAAGTGTGATTAATCTCTGTAATAAACTCCCCTGAACCAAATGCTTCTTGAAATGCAACCAACATGTGTTTTTTCAGGTGTTTCCAATGCAATTTGAGGAAGGCTGCCCCCATTCCGTTAGGGTCGATGCTGGAGTCGTTACGAATAGAGAACAAAGCAGCCTTCAGTTCCTGCTTGTCAATGTCCCCAGCTAACAACAATCTTCCCTCAGTAGTGATTTGCCTTCTACAGAAAATGTCAGGTAAATTTTCTGCATATTCACCATTAAATAAATCTGAGTAACAGGCTATGGCAGAATCTTCAAGTTGTTTGATTTGTTTGCTCGAGTCACCCAGCTCATTTAAGTACTTAAGGAGGTTATTATAGTGCTTTCTTTGAGACATTTTAGCGTAGACAAATTAGTTTCATTCTTCTCCCTGAGTAAGCCATTTCACCTTTGCCTTTTCTTAATTTCCAGCAATTGTGTAACACCCCCGAAATTTTGTTAACATTAAAGGGAATAAATTAAAGAATAAATAATTTAATATTAAGAATTAAGGAAAACTGATTACGTCATCACGTCTGTCTCGAAATTCTGGTCAGGATAGACACCTAGTTGTGTAAAAGGGATAACATATGAAGAAGTTACAGACGATAGAAAGTTGAAAATCAGAAATTGTCACCTTATGATTCATGTTAGATCTATTCTATGTGATCTAAAATTGTCACCTTATGATTCATGTTAGATCTATTCTATATGATCTAAAATTGTCACCTTATGATTCATGTTAGATCTATTGTATGTGATCTAAATTGTCACCTTATGATTCATGTTAGATCTATTTTATGTGATCTAAATGTCACCTTATGATTCATGTTAGATCTATTTTATGTGATCGAAATTGTCACCTTATGATTCATGTTAGATCTATTTTATGTGATCTAAATTATCACCTTATGTTAACATGTTAGATCTATTTTATGTGATCTAAATTATCACCTTATGTTAACATGTTAGATCTAAACCGATTGGACATCTAAATTGCTAATTTAGATATTATGACATCATAGTTCATCAGTTTTATGTCCACCATGTTATGATGACAATTTCATGTCCATGCTTGTATGTATGTTCACCTTATTATCATACAAGTTTATGTTTATGCCAAGATGATCATTTTAGTTATATTCCCATTATTTTCCCTATTATCGTTTATGACTAAGCTATTGTCTAGCCTAGGCATGTTTCCAATTTTGTGACGACGCTAGTTAAGGAATGGGGGAAAATGGATTAAAAATGGCATAATTTGAATATGAACATGTAATTCAAATTATTAGGTAAAATAGGTATTGACACCTATAAAATGAAAGGATTAATTAATTAATTAATTAAAAATGGAATGTCTAGTAATTACAATTAGGAATTGTAATTGTACTTATGACACGAGGTTAGGTTGCATTAGTGGTGGAAGTCTGCCTGGACCCGACCGACATATCCAGCAGCCACTAATGGTGGACCTAATGTGGGAGGTCTAAGTACATAAATACGAATCAGGCTATGACACGAGGTTAGGCCCAACTGTGGGATAAGTCTGCCCGGACCCGACCGTCATATCCAACATTCACATGTTGTAGGCCTAATGTGGGAGTTCAGACCCATTATGAAACCATAAATGGACATGGTAAAGAATTGGACTACTTAACCTAAGTTAATCCATAGAGATTGTATGAACTTAAATTTAAGTTGGGGGTTAAGTAAACATGGTTGAGGGGTGGGTTAAGTAAATCTAAAGAGGAGTTGGGTAATAGGCCCACAAACTTAACCCGCTAAGGTTATGTAATTAAAGGAACCTAGTGGTATACAAAATCGGTGGAAATAATAAAGTTATGTAATTAAAGACACCTTTTAGGGTAAACATAACTTATAGAAGTGACAGGGTTATGTAACTAAAGACAACTATAGGTAAGCATAACTGATTGGAAGATTAGGGGTTATGTATTAAAGACACCTATAGGTAAGCATAACCAGTAGAAATAAATAAGGCTATGTAATTAAAGACACCTAGTGGTATACATAGTCAGTAAAAACCTAGTGGAGGATACAAGACAAAGGGGAGAGCTTGTATCATATTGTGTGGGACCCATTTCAGCCACTAACCCTGAGTAGGTATCAAACAAAGTACTCCGTACTAGGCGGAGAAAGGGCACACTTACTGACTGATTGTAAGAGATGCAAACGTAGAGGATGGTGTGGGCGGCACAAACCGACTAGGCCATGTGCGTGCATGAGCCGGGCAGAGGGGGATAAGACGACCGTGACACATGTAGAAATGGTTGTGCACATTATTACGATGAAGGGTTGCTACTTTAGGAAGTGATACCTCCTACTGTGGGGCCAGCACAGGTATCTACGAAGGTTAGGCAGCAGATCGATTAGGGTAGCCGTTAGGATACATTTGGATGTATACCTAAGTCTACCACCTTATAGTTGAAGGGATCATCTCTTTTAGGATATACTTGTAATAGTGCAGAGTAATCATTAGTGAGGCATGTACACCTTATCTTTCTTACCTTGTCACACCTGCCATTTATGTAGTGATCTCCTTTATTCACTTTATATACCTATCATGTTACTTTTATTTATCTACTGGCTAAAAGTAACTAGACTCGCCATACTTTGTGTCTGACCCTTTTGTTTCTCCTTCTTTCTTCCGTTCCCCCCTAGGTTCTTAGCGAGGAAATACCCAGTCTTAGTCAGGATTCAAATATCACCTTGCTAGGAACTACTTCTGGAGTATGGCTCAAATTCTTGTCTCTACTACGGCTTAACTCTTTCAATTGAGGAACTATGTTTTTATATTTTATGTACTCTGATGATGCAAGACAGAAGTTATTTTATTGTAATGGTTTTTGTGACTTATGGTATTATGGACCACAATATTATGATTGAAATAAAAATTTAAATTTCCACTGCTATCTTATTTATATCTGTCTTGTAATTATTCTGTGTCTGATTACCTATGATGCTTTACAGAACTTAATGCATTCCCTTAGTGAGGGACATTAACGGACATGGGGTGTCACACTTGGTATCAGAGCTGAAGGTTACCAGATTAGATAAAGGTTTTTGAAAATTATTTTCAAAAAGGTTTTAAAAGAAAGCATGTTCATAAAGAGAAATCTATTTTGAAAAACATTCCACAAAAAGCCATATGTAGTATCCTTCGGTCCTTTATCTAAATTTCTTCTTTTTCTCTTTTTCAGCATGTCTGGGGAACAAAACATCCCTAATATCCCAGAGGGCGTCACTATACTCGGATGGTTCTGTAGGTATTTGGAGGCCACGACACCGGCCGAAGGCCAAAGAGACGTTCCTTCCCCACCTGCACCAGTCATTCCTCCTCCTCCCCCTCCAAAAGCAGATAACTTCGCCAAGATCTGCAAGGGCTTCCGTGTTATACGAGGGAAGCCATTCCATGGGAATGAGACATTCGTGGAAGCTCGGAATTGGCTTAAGGAGACTGAGGACTTATTCGTAATCTTTGAAGTGGAGGACCGAAGAAAGATTCAGTTAGCTGCTTGGCTATTGAAGGACGTAGCCTCATTTTGGTGGGAAGTCACCCAAGTTGGACGTCCGGTGGAAACTTAGGAAGACTTTAGACGGAAGATTTGAAATGAAATTTCTTCCCCAAACTGAAAGCAACATGCAGACGGAGAGATTCTTAGCACTCAAAAAAGGAAACTTGACGGTGAAAGAATATGTAAACAAATTCAACCAGCTAGCAATGTTCGGGTTAGAGTTGGTGGATACGCCGCACAAAAAGGCTTTGCGGTTTGCTAAAGGGATGAATGAACTCCTTCATGGTTTAGCCATGTCCTATATTCCAGTGGGGGCCACTTTTGAAAAACTTGTCGATATGGCCCTGATGCATGAGGAGGACAAGGGAGAAAAGAAGTAGGTAAAGGCTGAGGGGACATCGCAAAATAGGAAGGTATGGCCCTAGAAGGGGCAACAACAATAACAACAATAGTAGAAGAAAGGAGGGAAAAATGATAAAAGCAAGGATAAGAGAAAATGTCACCATTGTGGGAAGGAAGGTCATCTGGTTAAAGACTGTAAGCGAAGGAAGAATTCTTGCTTCCAATGTGAAGAGTTTGGACACTTTGCTAAACAGTATCCGAAGAAACGGGGATCACAGGGACAAGGTCAAAGGGCAGGAAATTCTGGAGGGCAGGTGCATGCTCTCGCGACTAGTGCTCCCGATAGAGGTAGAAAAATTTCTGTGGAAGGTTTAATTTCTCTTTCAAACCATCCTATTAGAACACTTTTTGATTCTGGTGCCTCACATTCATTTATATCAAGTTCTATAGTTGAATCTATGCACTTAATTACTAGTATGGTAGTACATCCCGTAGTTGTTTCAAACCCCATTGGTGGTTCGGCTCATTTATCGATGATTTGTCGGGGTTTGAAAATATTTGTATTAGGCGTCGAGTTTGAATGCGACACGTATGTGCTCGGGTTTATGGGCTATGGGTTGATTCAAGGAATGGATTGGCTTACCACGTATGGTGCCATTCTGGATTGTGAGAAGAGGATTGTTAGGCTTCTGACTTGTCATGGGAGAACCCTCAAGATTTCATGTGACCCACAAGGGTCTGTTATGCTTAATTTACTAGAGTCTCTTGATGCATCTATTGACGATTTGTAATCTGTTCCAGTAGTCCAGGATTTTTATGATGTTTTTGATGAGGTTCAGGGTTTACCTCCAAGGCGCGAGATCGACTTTCACATATATCTGGTGGACAATGTAAAGCCAGTTGCATTACCAGTGTGCCACATGGCTCCAAGGGAAAGGAGGGAGCTGAGTAAGCAAGTAGGGGAGCTACTTGAGAAAGGGTTTATCAGATGAAGCATATCTGAATGGGGTGCTCGAGTAGTATTCACAACTAAGGCAGATGGTTCGCTTCGTTTGTGTTTTGATTATAGGGAGCTGAATAAACTCACTAAGAAGAATATGCACCCGCTTCCGAGGATTGATGATTTATTTGATCAGTTTGTTGGTGCCTCGGTATTTTTCCAGTTAGACTTGGCCACGGGGTTCCATCAGTTGAGGGTGGTTGAGGACAACATAGATAAGACTGCTTTTAGGACTCCGAATGGTTTCTTTGAACGAGTAGTTATGCCTTTGGGCTGACGAATGGTTTCTTTGAATGAGTAGTTATGCCTTTGGGCTGACGAATGCACCCGTCTATTTTATTGATTTGATAAGTAGGGTGTTTCGGGAGTTCCTAAACGAATTTGTCGTAGTCTTTGTTGATGATATCTTGATCTTCTACAAAGCAAAGAAGAGCATGCCCAACATTTGAGAGAAGATTTCAAAACTCTCCGCGACCATCAGCTTAAAGAAAAGTTCTCCAAATGTATTTTTTGAGAAATGAGATGAGATTCTTAGGGCATGTGGTCTCCAAAGAAGGGATAGCCGTAGATCCCGTGAAGGTGGTTGCAATGCAAGACTGGCAGGTTCCTAAAAATGCAACCGATGTGAGAAGCTTTTTGGTTTAGCAAGTTACTATAGGAAGTTCATTAAGGACTTCGCAAAGATATCAGCCCCACTCACCAGGCTGACGAAGAAGAACTTGGCATTCTTATGGGATATAGACTGTGACATTGCTTTCCAACGACTAAAGAGGGCTCTGACAACAGCCCCAGTCTTGACCTTACCTGAAGGGAATAAAGTGTTTACCGTTTACACTGATGCATGCGGTACAAGGCTTGGTACGGTTCTAATGCAAGAAGGGAAAGTAGTGTGTTATGGGGGTAGTCAGCTGAGAGTTCATGAAAAGAACTACCCCACCCATGATCTAGAGCTAGCTGCCATAGTGTTTGCATTAAAGATATGGCGTTATTATTTACTTGGAGAGAAGTTCGAGTTATACACCGATCATAAATCTCTCAAGTATCTGTTCTCGCAGAAGGATCTCAACTCAAGGCAACAGCGGTGGATGGAGTTTATAGCTTCTTATGATTCTGAGATTTCTTATACCCATAGAAAGGTAATGTGGTGGCACACTTACTGACTGATTGTAAGAGATCTAAATGTGGAGGACGGTGTGGGTGGCGCAAATCGACCGGGCCATGTGCGTGCATGAGCCGGGCAGAGGGGATAAGACGACCGTGACACCTGCATATACGGTTGTGCACATTATTACAATGAAGGTTTGCCACTTTAGGAGTGATACCTCCTACTGTGGGGCCATCACAAGGTATCTACGAGGGTTAGGGAGCCGATCAATCAGGGTAGTAGTTAGGATACATTTGGACGTATACCCAAGTCTACCACCTTATAGTTGAAGGGATCATCTCTTTTAAGATATACTTGTAATAGTGCAGAGTAATCATTAGTGAGGCATGTACACCTTATCTTGCTTACCTTGTCACACCTTCCATTTATGTATGATCTCCCTTATCCAATTTATATTCCTATCTTGTTACTTTTATTTATCTACTGGCTAAAAGTGACTAGACTCACCAGACTTTATGTCTGACCCTTTTGTTTCTCCTTCTTTCTTCCGTTTCCCCCCAGGTTCTCAGGGAGGATACACCCAGGCTTAGTCAGGATTCAGATATCACCTTGCTAGGAGCTACTTCTGGAGTATGGCTCAAATTCTTGTCTCTACTATGGCTTAACTCTTTCAATTGGGGAACCATGTTTTTATATTTTATGTACTCTGATGATGAAGACAAAATTTATTGTAATGGTTTTTTTGACTTATGGTATTATGGACCACGGTATTATGATTGAAATAAAATTTAAATTTCCGCTGCTATCTTATTTATACCTGTCTTGTAATTATTCTGTGTCTGATTACCTATAACGCTTCACGGAACTTAACCCTTAGTGAGTGACATTAGTGGACGTGGGGTGTCATAGATTGCTTAGCCAAAGCTTCTTTAAGTTGTCTTTACATAAAGTAGTAGCCATTATTTAGTCCATCGTTCATTGGGTCTGCATCAAGGAGGGACTACAGTTGTTCCAACTGATCATATAGACATTAAATTTTATCGCCATGTTTGGGTCATGTTTTGTTCCAGTCCTTCAGTCTTTGTTTGCATTGCTTGACTATCATTACCAACCTGAACATCTTGTTGCCTTCAGGTATGGGGATATTCTTGAAATGAATTTCATCATGATCCTTCAATTAAGTACCAGTGATTTGCGTACCTGAATGGTTTACCTTTGGAATCACTTTCGGAATCATTGAAACATATTAAGATTGGACAGTGATCGCTGGTAGACGAGGCTAGGACTGTAGCATTGAGACCACTGATATGATTTAATAAATTAGCATTGCCAAGTGCACAATCAAGTCTTGATGAAATTTTCTTAGTCTCACCGCTTCTCTATGTGAACAGCAGGCCGGAGTGGGGAATCTCTAACAACCCGTTGGCCAGTATGCAGTTATTATACTCTTCCACTTGGGAAAGCTTAAGTGTAAGTCCTCCCTTTTTTTCACTGGTGTGAAAAACTGCATTGAAATCCCCTAGCACTAACCATGGGGACTGAATGCCTTTAGCATTATCAATTATTCTATTCCATAGCTTCAACCAGTCAGATGCTAAATTACTTGCATAAACAGAAGAGATGTAAACTTCCAACCCCTTACGTTGTTAGCAAGGATGGTCAGTTGTTGATCATTGCAATTGACAGTAACACAATTCCAACATGAAACATCCCAAAAAATCACTGTACGTCCCTGTTGGGAAGTATTTAAATTCCGGTAGAAACTCCATTGGTCACCCATTTGAATTTTGAAGTATTCTAAATTTTCTTGCGTTAACTTATTCTTAACACTGCGATTATAGTCGACTTATATTTACCCCGAAAGTTGTAGAGGTCTAATTGACAAGCGTCGTTATTTAGACCTCTTACATTCCAACAAAGGAGTGACAGTAAGGTTTGGCAGTTTTGCTCCTAGTGACTGGAGCAGTACTGTCCAAAGCGCATGTTGCTACTACTTTTTTGCCATCTTCTTTGAATTGTTCAACATATTTACTGTTAACTTCAGTGAGATCACTATCAGTTGGTTCTATGCTTTCATTATTAGATGCTTCCAGATGAATTTCCAGATTTTGAATATCTTCCAGAGATTAAGTTTCCTTACCCTCCTCCTCCACTTGAATGGGTTCAACATGTGAAACAGTTAGACTTGAACCATCCTCCCATACCAGATCTACCATTGGAAGCTCTTGATTTCAACCGTGATCTGTATGAGATGTTACATATGCTGTAGAGTTCGTAGCATTAGGTGGTGGTGGAATTAGAATAGTAGGACTAACTGTAGCAGCACCAACTTCATTATGTATAGCACTTTTTGGCAAGGCTAGACTTTTGGATGTGCTACCCTCACTGATTTTTTTCTTCTCAACCCATGTTTTCTTAGGAATCACCGCCGTGTAGTATGCATCAATATAATCAAATCATTTGCACATTGTACATTTAGGTGGTATGAACTATAATCTACCGCTTGCTTGTAAGTATCACCATGTTTAATAATTACTTTGATGTTTCCGGGCAATTATGAATCTGCTGTTATATCAATTAACACCCTAGCAAAGCTTATTTTCTTTACCAATTTAGTATTCTCATCAATGTCCAGTGGCTTGCCAATAAGGCTAACTGGCTTGCTAATGCATCTCATATTCCAAAGTGCTAAGTTTAGGTTAGAAAATTTAGCCCAAATCAGGTATGATGATAGCATTGCTTTCTCAAAATTAAAGTCCATCACCTACTTGCACGTAAAAATGAGCTTACTATCCATGAACCATCGTCCACCTTTTAAGATCCTCTCATAATCTTCCTTCATCTCAAATTTGACGAGGAAGAAACTGTTTTCTCTGGGAAACACGCCCCTTTGGGTTTCCAAGCCCTCTTGATATATGCATTAAAATACATGAAATACTGTTGGCTAGCTTTTTGACCAAGCCACCCAGGTTCATTCACAAGAAGAAAAGTCTGAAACCACATCCCTTAAGTACATGAAGGAACAGATCGCATCATCGGATCGCCCCTCATCGGATCGCGCCTTGATGAATTGCCCCCGTTTCATCAGCAAAACGAAACCTCTATGCGATTCGATCCATACATGCATTATTGCCCAGTATAGACCGATCCGATCCAATGATGCACAACGACGCCTCTGACCCGTTCAAACATGAGCTATTCTTCAGCGATCCGAGACGCACGGATCCAGCGACACGTGTCCCTAACCGTCATTTTGACTGATTCTCCCCATTTGCTCGATCCGATTTTCAAGGGGATCACGACACCTGTCTACAACGGCTAATTTGACTAATTCTTCAACGGTAGCGATGCGATCCGATTTTCTCGGGATTTGTGCCACGTGTTACCGCGACCCGCCTGACAAAATCAGCTATAAATAGCCCGGAGCTTGGCATTTTTTGGGATCTTTTTAGGTAATATTCAGAACTGATTCCGCCATTATTGTCATATTACCATTTCTTATTAGTTTTATTGCTAGATTACTGAGAGAAATCACAATTGTAAAAGTGAGCTAGAGAGAAATCATTGATTGTACCAGCATTCGAAGTATAATCAATAACATATAAAGTGGACGTAGGCTCATTAACGCCGAACCACTATAAATTCTGTGTGTTATTTTCTTTTTCTTCATTCTTCAGTTAAAACTCTATAAGATTCAGAACAATTTGGGTGTTAGGTCCAAATTTTGATCTAACATTTTGGTGCTTTCACTGAGAAAACCGTCCTAAAGTTTCACTATTCAGTTCTTTGAAGATTCCAGCGATTCAGATATCATGGCTGGAAAGAGATCTAAGGAAGCACGAGCTTCACGAACCAATGAAACAATCGAAGAAAGTGTGCACGAGCTAGGCAATGAGGAAACTCTGGATCGCGGAGCGCAGGGGGCAAACCGATCCGATGAAGACGCCACGCTCCGAGTCGACGAGAACGAGGCGAACCGGACTACTGAAGGGTTGTTACTCGATCCCGAGATAACGCCTCGAATCCTCCGTGCACCGTGACCACGAACCGATCCCAAGGGGCGTTGCGAGCCACCATCCTCGATCCACAGCGATCCGAATTGATGACCGGACTACAACTCGACCTGGAAAGGAGCCTATGGCTCGCTGCTACCGTCCTGGCCCCTCCGCTCGACCTGGGTCAAGCTCTTTGCGCATAAGAGAAAGTGATGATGACCAATATGACCCTGCTGCTCCCGTTACTGAGGGGGATCTCTCTCGCTTTTCCGAAATGTGGGAGAGATTGTTTGATGAATTGGCTGCCCAAAGGCAGGAAAGCTCCGTCCTGCGACAAAATTTGACTGCTATGGATAGAAGGCTTGATGAACTCGCAAGGCAAAGGACGCCACAGCTCGTCCGCTCACTCCAGGATATTCTTCTTCGTCGGAGGAATCGCCGAGACCTCTGCGGCGACCATATGAGAGAGCCGAAAACATAGAGCAGCTTCGGTTCGGAACCCTGCCATCACGGGAAGAAGAAGCACTGGAGGCGGGGCCCTCAAACCGTAATCTGAACGATCACGCCGCAACTCCCAGAGCTCGAGATGTGGACAATCCTGTACAGAACAGACTACCTCAGCCCCGTCGTCACGCACATGCTCATGGTAACAAGGGGGCAACGAAGCCCTATCCGAGCCCCAGATTTTGTGACTGCTCCCGGAAGAGAGACTAGAGAACACCGCCGAGCCAGAAGCACTGACCCCGAACCTCCGCTGACCAGTGCAAATGTTGCAACCATGATCCATCAAATTCTGGCAGATAGCCGTGGACAACGGAATGAAGATTGGGGAATTGACCGCAGTCACACCCCTTTCACTGATGATATTTTGGATGCGACTTTCCCGAGGCGTTTCAACATGCCACAGATAAACCGATACGCGGGTAGGTCTGATCCTGTCCAGCATCTGATGAGATACTCTTGGTCAATGACCGCTGCCGCAGCTTCTGACACTGTCAAGTGCAAAGCATTTCCCATATTCTTGGAGGATGTAGCATTGTTATGGTTTACTCGCTTGCCAGCAAGATCGATTTCTAGCTTCAGGGAGTTGAATGAGAAGTTCGTAGAACAATTCCGTATCTATGCACAAAAGACAAAGAGTGTGATTGACTTGTTCCTTGTCAAGCAGCGACCAGGCGAGAGTTTGAGGGTGTACCTAGACCGTTTCAATTTGGCCGCTACTGAAGTTAAAGATCCCCATGAGCCAACCGTTGTCGCAGCTCTGATTGATGGAGTAGATAAAGACACTGAATTCGGGAGATACCTGGCAGGCAAGCCACCCCATACTAGAGAGTTATTCTACGAAAAAGCTAACGTACATTTACGCCGGGAAGAAGTATATGCTAACCGAAAGGCAAAAACAACCGATAAGGAGGAAATCCAGAGCAATGTCGCCATTAAGCAGACAGGAGACAGCTCGGGAAAGGTCGAAGTTAATGTTGGAAATCGGAATCAGGGTGGTCGTCAGTCAGGGAACAATGATAATAACAGTAATGGCAACAACCGGAAGAGGAACCGAGGGAATGACTCCCAGATAAGGACTCGTCCCAGGGCCTTTGAGAGTTATACGCCAATAAATGATACTCTGGAAAATATCTTCATGGATTCGTATGAAGTCCTCCAGAATAAGAGGCCACCTCCCAGAGAGTCGACGGAGAAAGAACGTGAAACGGGGAAGTTTTGTCTCTTTCATCAGATTCACGGCCATTCGACAAATGAATGCCGTCACCTAAGAGATGCAGTCGAAAGGCTTCTTCGAGAAGGAAAATTAGATGAATACAGAGTAACGCCCAGAGATAGGGGGCAAGCAGTACATGCCCCAAATCAGAACCAGAATCAACTTGCTGCCAGGCCAACTGCCCAGCAAAAGGGAAAGAATATCGTTATCAATACCGTAATCGGAGGACTTTATCTCGCCGGGCAAAGTTCCAAGGCATTGGATCAATATGTCAATGCAGCCAAGCAACACCTCGAGGTGGGGGAGTGTAGCAACCCCGAGGACAATATCCCGGTGAAGCAACAAAAGATGATGACCGACGATGTCGTTTTCCGAGAACGAGAAAGCATTGGAGTCCACGCTCCGACTGAAGATCCATTTGTAATTACAGTACCTATTGGACCAGCCACTGTTCATAAGGTTTTAGTGGACAACGGGAGTTCCGTCAACATTCTTTTCAAAAAGACATTTGACCAGATGAACCTCGAAATAAAAGACTTGAAGCCCTGTCAAGGATGGACCCGTGGATTTAACGGAGCATCCACCGCTCCAATGGGTTATGTAGAATTACCGGTTACGCTTGGGGAAGGAGAACGCCAGAGAGTGAGAATCCTTCCCTTCGTGGTTTTGGACGTTGAATCGCCCTACAATGCCTTCTTGGGCCGACCGGCCCTCGCAAAGTTTAGAGCCTGTATAGCCCCCTGGTGCTTGTTATTGAAATTCCCCACAGAAGCTGGCATTGGTATCGTCAAAGGAGATCAGGTTGCTGCGCGAGCATGCTATGTTGCCGAGCTAAAGTTACTTCGCAATGGAGGGGACATAGAAACCAAGGGCGCTTCTCCCCCTACAAGGGCGGAGACCTTATAGCAACTAAAGAGGATAACCGTTGAAGAGTCGCCCAGAGAGTTGCCCGAGGATATAGATCCTAGAGAGGATCAAGAACCTGGGGGCGGAATGGCGACTCCCAATGAGACAACTGTGGATGTACCGATCGATGATAGTGACCCGGAGAAGGTCCTTAAGATTGGATCCCAGTTAAATCCGAATCTCGCTAAAGAATTGACGGATTTCTTAAAAAGCAACTTGGATGTATTTGCTTGGACCCACGCGGACATGTGCGGGATATCCCCATCAATCATGAGCCATTCATTAAGCATTAACACTAAACATCCTCCGGTAAAGCAAAAAAGGCGAATGTTGGGCCCAGAGAGGTCCGCTGCTTTGAAAGAAGAGGTTGGAAAGCTAAAGAGTAATGGATTTATCAGAGACTCGACCTACCCGGACTGGATTTCAAATCCAGTCCTGGTAAAGAAGGCCAACGGGAAGTGGCGAACGTGTATCGACTTCTCGGATTTGAACAAAGCCTGCCCAAAAGATAGTTTCCCGTTGCCCCGGATTGACCAGTTGGTGGACTCGACGGCGGGTCATGAACTTCTCTCATTTATGGATGCTTACTCAGGATATAACCAGATTCCGATGCATGTTCCGGATCAAGAACACACTAGTTTTATCATGGATCTGGGATTATATTGCTACGTAGTGATGCCCTTTGGCTTGAAGAATGTAGGCGCTACATATCAACGTTTAGTCAACAGAATGTTTTATAACCAGATCGGGAAAACAATGGAAGTATACGTCGACGATATTTTGGTTAAGTCCAAGCAATCTTCCCAACACACTACTGGCTTGGCGGAGATGTTCGGCATTCTTCAAAAGTACGGAATGAGACTCAACCCAACCAAATGTTCATTCGGTGTTGCCTCCGGAAAATTCTTGGGGTTCATCGTCAGTTCCCGTGGGATTGAGATTAATCCAGACCAGATCGCGGCAATCAGAGACATTCAGGAACCTAGGCAAATTAAGGATGTGCAAAGCCTTGCAGGGAAAGTAGCCACACTAAGCAAATTTATCTCCAGGGCTACGGATAAGTGCATCCCATTCTTCGAATTAATAAAGCGGGGAAAACGCCACTTCAAATGGACGCCCGACTACATAGAAGCGTTTCAGAACTTACTAAGGCACCTGGAGAAACCTCCGATATTATCTAAGCCAATGGATCACGAGGACCTATTCGTGTATCTGGCAGTGTCGTCCCATGCGATCAGCTCAGCGTTGGTAAGAGAAGAAGATAAGGTCCAAAGACCTGTGTATTACGTGAGCAAAAAATTGACGGCAGCAGAGCGTAATTATCCAAGGATAGAAAAGTTGGCGTATAGTTTACTGATCGCCTCTAGAAAGCTTCGACATTATTTTCAGGCGCATCCTATTACCGTATACACCGATCATCCACTCAAGCGAGTCCTACAGAGACCAGAAGAATCGGGAAGATTACTCAAATGGAATATTGAGTTAAGTCAATTTGATTTGAACTTTCAGCCCAGACGGTCAATTCGGGGGCAAGTGATAGCCGACTTCATAGCAGAGTTCACCGTACCGGAGGAAGATATAGCAAACGAAGAAGTTGATCCCTCAAAGTTACTTCTCGATCCCAATGCCTGGAGATTGTATACTGATGGCGCTAGGAATGACGAAAGATCCGGCACTGGAATAGTGCTTGAAACTCCCGAGAAACGATTAATATCCTATGCTATCCGGATGGATTTTCATGCCACTAACAACGACTCCTAATATGAAGCCCTGATAGCTGGATTAAGGATCGCAAAGGAATTAGAGGTCACAAAGCTGAACATCTTTTGCGACTCCAAGTTAGTTGTGAACCAAGTTACTGGAAAATTCCAAGCTAAAAGTGCAAGATTGATTTTATACTTAAAGAAAGTGAAGGAGTTGCTGAATGATTTTGATCACTACAGCATATCTCACATTCCGCGGTCGGAGAATCAGCAGGCAGATAAGTTGGCAAAGATGGCTAGTTCTGATGATCCTGAAGAAACCGGGCTAGCCCCCGTGGAAGTGCTTCGGTCTCCTAGCATAGATCAGATGGAAATTGATCCAGTGCTAGAGACGGAACCAGAAAGGGAGTCCTGGATGACCCCTCTAAAGAATTTCCTGATGAATGGAGCGCTCCCGACCAAGAAAAGCGAGAGGCGTAAAGTAATTCGTAAAGCCGCCCGATACGTTCTGCAAGGCGGAGTTCTTTACAGACAAGGATTTTCGATGCCCCTCCTCCGGTGTATAGCTCACGATGACATCAAGCGTGTGCTGCAGGAGGTACACGAAGGCGAATGCGGCGATCACACTGGAGAGCAAACTTTGGCAAAAAAGGTGTTGCAGCATGGTTATTTCTGGCCTACCATAAACAAAGATGCGACAAGATACGCACGACGGTGTGATGCGTGCCAGAGATTTTCAAAAATACCTAGAGCACCTCCTAATCAGTTAAAAACGATGATGAGCCCATGGCCTTTCGCTATGTGGGGAATTGATATCATTGGAAGTCTCCCCATAGCGAGGGGCGGAGCAAAGTTCGCTATTGTAGCCGTGGATTATTTCACTAAGTGGGTCGAGGCCGAACCACTAACTACAATCACAACCAAACGAGTGATCAACTTTATCGTTAGAAACATCATCTGTCGATATGGGATTCCAAAGATTGTGATAACGGATAACGGAACTCAGTTCGATAGCGCTGAATTCAGAAATTTCTGCCAAAAATACCACATTGAGAATCGGTATACCTCTGTGGCGCACCCGCAATCGAACGGACAAGTCGAAGCGGCGAATAAAGTGATTAAGTCCATTCTGAAAAGAAGACTGAAGCGGGCCAGAGCCATGTGGGCTGATGAATTGCCCATGGCACTATGGGCCTACAGGACAACATATAAATCGGCAACAGGGCATACCCCCTTCTCCCTTGCTTTTGGAACAGAAGCGGTCATCCCGGTTGAGATAAAGGTACCTTCTCACCGGGTGACTTATTATGATCCGATGACCAATAATGAATTGCTCCTTGAGTCCCTGGATATGATCAAAGAAAAGAGGGATGAAGCAGACCTGCGTGCCTTGAGATGCAAACAACAGGTCGCTCGATATTACAACAAAAAGGTTCGAGCCCGAACCTGGGAACTCGGAGACTTGGTTCTGAAGCGTGTCTTTCCACCCCCAACTCATAAGGGAGCGAAGTGGGAAGGACCGTACTCCATTCTGAACAAGCTTGATAATGGAACCTTCAAGCTGGCAACCGTAGATGGAAAGGAAATCCCCAGAGTGTGGAATCCCCAACATTTACGGCCATACTTAACATGAAAGTTTCAAATCTATTCTTTTGCTTTGTTGAAAACCATGTACAAGGCATGACTTGCCTGGAATAGTCTGATTCCTTAAAGCAAAAAATTATAAAGTGGATGTAGGTCATGATTCGACCGAACCACTATAAAAATATTGTGTGTCATTTACTTTTATTGCGCCTTTATTTATCTGTTTGTTTATTTTTATGGAAATCGCTGTGAATAATCCAACGATCCCAGAAGCATATAATCATAAATGCCTTCCATCAGAATGGAATGTAATCGCAAGTCAAAATTCTGAGTATACAATAAAGTAAATTATATCCTTGATAGAACTTTAACTCTCCAGAGAGAGAGAGAGAGAGAGTATAAAAGCGTCTCCGATTGAGCGCTGAGAAAGAGCTCCTTCCCCGCTGAAGGATCGGGGAGCGAATGAATTGTTGAGCTCGAACTCTAACTCTCCAGAGAGAGAGAGAGAGAGAGAGAGTATAAAAGCGTCTCCGATTGAGCGCTGAGAAAGAGCTCCTTCCCCGCTGAAGGATCGGGGAGCGAATGAATTGTTGAGCTCGAACCCTAACTCTCCAGAGAGAGAGAGTATAAAAGCATCTCCGATTGAGCGTTGAGAAAGAACTTCTTCCCTGCTGAAGGAACAGGGATCGACTGAATTACTGAATTCAAACTCTAACCTTGGCGACCGTCAGGAGAGTATAAAGAAGTCTATGATTAAGCACTGAGAAAGGTGCCAGAAGTTTGGTACCACAAGAACAGTTATCCTATGAAATCTTCTAAGTCCCCCATATTCAGAAATAGGGGGCAACCTGCCGACAATACTAACCAATCCTTAGTAAGCCCCAGTCAGGCGCTATGATAACGATTGATTGGGGGCACATATACTTATATACATATACTGAACTTTAATACAGCAATGCAGCACAAAAGTTTTCTTTCTGTTGTTTGACTGATTTGTGGTTATAATTAGATGGTCTATGACTAAACATGGAAAGTTTATTTGAATGCAGGTACACAATGATGCAAAAAGAGATAAACTTTCCTTTATATACTGCAAGTCTGCAAAGTGAAAAATAACCTAGAAAACAAAAGTGAGGGCCAGTCTCACAATTACACTTCCTGGGCAGTGGAAAACCTAAAGACAAAATATGAAACCAGCAACAGTATCCTATTTACGCTTCGATCTCTTCTCCTGCTTCTGTCTCTCCAGCTTAGCCTTGTCAGCATCAGATTGATCTCCCTTCTTCCTCTTCCTTTTGTCTATGAGGGGAACATCCGACTCTTCGGAAGATTCCTCTTCCGCCTCCTTTCTCTTTTTTTACGAGAAAGGGAAGCCGGGAAATCATCAGGATTCGCAAAATGAAGTTGTCTGCCGATGGATTTGGGCTGGACTTTCAAAATCATCCCAGTTTTAGGATCAAATTCTGCGATTGGGACTACATCCAAAGGCTCTTCTCCCACCTTCTTCGAAGCCATCTCTTTTTCCTGCCTAGCTTTTCTGCTGGCCAAAGTTTCGTCGTCATCGTCGTCTGTCTCTTTGGCGCTAGTAATATCTTCCTCATCTTCTACATGGCGCCCATCCATGTCTCTTAAGGCTTCGATGGTTTCAGCATCCTTGGGAGCGTCAGTACTAGGTGCCAGGATGCTTTTCTCTGCTGTTGTGACCTCAGCCTGCTTTGATATATCAATACCGGCACTTGGCGAGACAGACTCCTTCTCTGCCACTTTTTCTTTTTCAGCACCCTTGTCGACGGGCTCGCCACCTGTATTATGAGGAACACACGTTACTAATTCAATTGGTTGTTCTACCAGACGACGACAATTCACAATTGCTTTGACGAATTGTGGAGAAAAAAGGGAGATACCTTCTGCAGATCCTCCTTCTTGGGTAGCTGTAGGAGCCCCAACAACTACAGGAGTTAGGCCCAAAGGGATTAGTGGATCATCAGGATGGTACTCCTCAACTCCGGAGGTTTTGGGGTCCACGGCTGAACTCGAACCTTCATCAGCTTTGCCTTTACCCTTAGCCAGGGCCCTCTCCTTTTCCATCTCCGCTTGAATCAGACGACGACCCTCCGTCAGATCCTCAGGCTCGTTATCCCTCAAGATGCTCTTCATCAACTCATCTTCATCAATTTCATCGACTCCCAATCTCTGTTTTTCACCCTCAACAATGTCATCCCATAGATTGGCTAAAGTAACGTGGTAATCCGGGATCCACGAAATGTTGCGGGTTTTCAGGACTTGGCCAAGGAAGTCAAAGATCATCTCTTCAAACCCCTCGATATCCTTCTCTCTCTCGAGGAGCTTGTATTTTGAGGCAGTAGCCATTTCGATGGCACTTTCAACATTATGTTCGGCGAGAGCTGCCCGTCTCTCCGCATTTGCGACTTGATCATTCAAAGTCAGCGTTTCCGCTTTAGCCAAAGCCAAACTTTCTTTCAAACTTGCTCTTTCTGCTTCCCAAGCAGCTCTCTCAGCTTCAAAATGGCCTTGTGCTGTTTTCAACTCAATGTTGGCCATTTTGAGATCTTCTACCTCCTTCTTTAAAGCCATCTTTTCTTGGCTATTGGAGTCAAGTTTCGAATGAAAGCGCTTCTTAGCATTCTCCAATTCGATCTTATAATTTTCAGCGTCTCTCCGCGCTAAGGCGAGTTGGGATTGAGCATCTTCTAGGTCCTTCTCCATCTTTGCCCTGACCCTTTCGTTGTTATCAAGTTTCGCTTTAGATCTGTGTGCTTCTATTTCAAGCGTTCGAATGACTTCTGAAAGGTTAACTACGTGTTTCTTCATCATCTCATACTGCCTGGCTACATGGCGAATGTGCCCGACAACTTCAGTATCCCAGTTCCTAGGGACTGGCTCCAAGGCTGGAACACATGTCATCCTTTCAAAGAAAATGTCTGGGAATTGTTCCCGTAGCTTTCCCAGCTTACCTTGAATCTCGGGACCATGCATGTAATCCCGTGACCCGGGGGCAGTCAACTCTGGCTGGCTGGACGGGACGATGCCACTCCTCTCCTTTTCAGGCTCTCTGATTGGATCCTTGCCTTTATCCCTAGACTCGTGATGTCTTTTTGACGACTTGCTGTGAGAAGGTGCACTCTTTGGAGGAGTTAACTCCTTAGGAAGTTGTTTTCCTCCTACAGGAGCTACTGGATAACTGGGGAGCTTGCTAGATGTCGATTTTGGTGGAGACCGGATTTGCGAAGAAGTAGGCCTGTGAGAAGGGCCGCGAGATCGCTCGGTACTCGGATGGAGACTGGGTGTGCCCTCGCGAAGAGAACGATAAGAATAAGATCGTCTGTGGGACATCTTTCCTGCAAAAAAGAAAAGAGTATATTAAAACTTTGAATGCCGACGATATAAAAGTGCGGGGTCAGATAGTGTGTGTGTGATTTGTGCATCCCATATAATTCCCCCTAACAGACCCGGGCCTGAAGACAGGCTCATCTGACTAGTTTCTTGTTCTCTAGTTGGAGCGATGGCCTCCTCAAAAGCAGGGAAGAATGGCTCCCCTTCAAAGTCCCTCTCTGTATATACATCGTCGGGCAGAGGAATTTTGCTCAGCTCTTTGAATAGTTGTTCGTCTGTCAAGTCATCGGGAGCAGCGGGTTCGATTGAAGTAGAAACTGCGATTTCCTTGGACTTGTCACCGCGGGCCTCATCCCCTCTGTATATGTTCAGGTCCTCATCATCTTGGATGACTATTGGGGAAGGACTCTTGCAAAATTTAGTTGTTTCTACTGCTTGCGATGTTCCCTCTCCCTCCGTTGGAGGCACATATCTATAAGGTTTGCCGCCAGCACCAAGTCCAAATCTTATATCTAGAAGACGATGCTTATGAAGATTCTCGTCAGTAATGCACTTTTTGATCCTTAGAAAGTCGGACCTACTTTGAAGAAGAATAGACAATCGATTGTTGTATAACGGACCCTCCGTTTTCGGGAAGACGTGATCTGTTTAAGACAAAGAAAAAGGAGGAAGAATGTTAATACTTCGACTTCTTGAACAAGATATTCAGTTAAAAGCTTGATGTTTACTTGATTTAAGCCATCTTCTTGAGCATCCGGCCTGCTTCTTTATATAGAACCAATCAGACTTAGGATCCCCTATATTGCTATATCCATCATACAGAACCTTCCTATTCGCCACCGATTCAAAGAAAGAGAAGTTTGGGGTTGCCGAGGAATGATGATTGAAAAGAAAGAAGAATGTCAAATCTCTGAATGTGAGTTCGGTATGTAGGATCTCCGCATATGCAATATATAAGGTGTATAGAGATGCGTAGGCATTGGGATGAAGCTGCATCGGAGCGATACCCAGTCGTTTTAAAGTCTCAATGACGATTGAAGGAAACAGAGGAATAGCTCCTACCAAGCACATGGTTCGACTGCCTGCCATATACCCTTCCGGAGCTAAGTGGGGTCTATCTTTGCTACCAGGTGTCATGACATCATCCCAAGGGATCCCATGTCTCAGGCAGATTCTTTTAAGCTTTATGTCATCGAGTTTAGATGCTAAAGAATCGGAAAATTTCTCTATCCCGAGTGCGCCAGGAATCTCGTCGGGAGCTCTCCTGTCTATCTCAGACTCCTCACTAGATGAAGTACTTCCACACGGATTCGATTCTGTTGCCTCGTACTCAGAGCCAGAATCTTCACCTCTTGGGTTAATTGGAGGGACCTCAGGGTTGTATTGCTCAGGAGCCTCGAACTCCGTTTCTGTAGCGGATCTTGAAGAAGATTGATTATCCGACATTACTACTAGGCGAGAAAACATGAAAAATGAGATTAAAACTACCCGTCCCCCGTGTGTGCAAGTGTCGGTGTGTGTGCTTGTGCATGCATTAAAGATAAAGCGTAAAAGCTATCAAGATCATCAAAATATTAGTCGTCATATGTAGTTAAATTATGTGGTCATTTAGTCCAGAAAGTCCAAATCAAGGCCCTAGCCTAACTGTTCAGAATTTTATGGTGATAAGGCATCGTCTAAGGTTCAAAAATTGGTTTGGATCGCGAACTACGAGTCGGACCGCGGTGTGTAAGATAGTTCGCCTTCCTTCGGATCGCAGGGTAGAGGGATCGCCCTTCTTCGGATCGCAGGTTAGAGGGATCGCCCCCCTCTCGGATCGTGAGACATCGGGGTCTTTGCCGAAGCGTTTCAGCCCCCCACGATACACGCCTCTGCCGTCATCACGACCCCCCGTCTTGCCACAGGCCTTCATCTTCTTCCTCTCCTCTCCTTGTCCACGATCCGAACCGGCTTCTCTCTTCTCCTTCCTCCTCCTTTTTCTCCTCTTCTTCTCATTTCCGAACTCCAACCTCTGAACCCATCAGCCATGGCGCCTCGCTGGTTCCCCCAAAAATCACAACATTCTGTCGTTTCTTCCCTCAAACCAGTCGAAAAAACTTATAAAAACGAGAGCGATATCGAATAAGGGTGCTTTCGGTAGAATTACCTTTCTAAAAATAGGGAAAACAATCGGATTTTTGGAGGTTTGAAAAACTAGGGCTTTTCCTCAATAAAGCAGGCGATACGATACGAAAGAAGGAAGAAAGTGAAGAAGGGGGTCGACTTATATAGGCAAAAGGGCGACCGTTTGTCTCCCTTTTTTTTGTCTTATTCGATCCGCGAAAATAGACATGCCGCGAACCAAAAGCCCACCACGTCTCGGAGAGAAGCCCATTTCGTTTCGTGAAGAAGCCCAAGTGCTCACCAAAGAACGAGACGAATGGCTTGCTAACGGACCGCGACTCGACTACGCGATACGAATCGATAAATGACCGACAGATCCAGTAATGAAGACTCTGAAAAGTCCCAGAAAAGGAATCGTTCACTGATTTGCGACTCGTTGTGAAAAGACGATTCTGAAGCATTCGAAGCATGTTCCATCATCGATAAAACATACTTCGAGGGGGCAAAATGTTGGCTAGCTTTTTGACCAAGCCACCCAGTTCATTCACAAGAAGAAAAGTATGAAACCACATCCCTTAAGTACATGAAGGAATGGATCGCATCATCGGATCGCCCCTCATCGGATCGCGCCTTGATGAATCGTCCCCGTTTCATCAGCGAAACGACACCTCTATGCGATTCGATTCGTACATGCATTATTGCCCAGTATAGACCGATCCGATCCACTGATGCACAGCGACGCCTCTGACCCGTTCAAACATGAGCTATTCTTCAGCGATCCGAGACGCACAGATCCAGCGACACGTGTCCCTAACCGTCATTTTGACTGATTCTCCCCATTTGCTCGATCCGATTTTCAAGGGGATCACGACACCTGTCTACAACGGCTAATTTGACTATTTCTTCAACGGTAGCGATGCGATCCGATTTTCTCGGGATTCGTGCCACGTGTTACCGCGACCCGCCTGACAAAATCAGCTATAAATAGCCCGAAGCTTGGCATTTTTTGGGATCTTTTTTGGCAATATTCAGAACTGATTCCGCCATTATTGTCATATTACCATTTCTTATTAGTTTTATTGCTAGATTACTGAGAGAAATCACAATTGTAAAAGTGAGCTAGAGAGAAATCATTGATTGTACCAGCATTCGAAGTATAATCAATAACATATAAAGTGGACGTAGGCTCATTAACGCCGAACCACTATAAATTCTGTGTGTTATTTACTTTTTCTTCATTCTTCAGTTAAAACTCTATAAGATTCAGAACAATTTGGGTGTTAGGTCCAAATTTTGATCTAACAAATACGGTCTTTTACCTACCGTATATGCATAAATCGAGTTTTCCCAAATCTTATTGGATTCAGCGCAGTCCAGGTCGTCGATCAGTTAGTATCAAATGTTTCCGATCATTATTTATTTGTAGAACTTAACCTTGCCTGAAATTTGAATTTCGATTCAAACATGTCCACCCAACTTTTAGGGTTAGGGTTTAGTGGTTTAGGCGGGTGAGAAACTCTGGATGTTTGACGTATGACCTTAGCAAACGCCTTCTTGCCCTTGCAACATACCTCATGTCACCCTCCTCCTTCATCCTCTTTCTTACCTATGGTTTTGGGGAGAGGAGTTGAGGTTGCCATTATCTTTTGTCAAATATATACAATTATATACATATACATACACACACACACATATACATAAATATATATATCCAATAAATACGTTAATCATTGGATTTATTTGTCTTAATATGAAAGGTGGAATTCAAAAGAAAATTTGATGGTTGAAATACCTTATGTGTAAATTTGTGTTATCATTTTATGTTTAAATATATGTATTTGCTACTCGTTCACTGTATGGACATATGAACCATTGTATTTTGTCATATGAGGTGCAATCCAATGCACTCTTATTTTTATAGTACGGTGGGAGCCAAGAGAAACTAAATTCATGGTTAAAACCAAAGAGTATTTAAGGGTGCCATACTGTTTGGGGGTGCAACGAGCACTTTTATATCTATACGAGGAGCGCTCCATAGCACTCTATTCTGTGGCATTCTTGTTGCATCTCATTTGTATCTCCAAGTTTGTATTTATATAATATGTGAGTGACATAGAGAATTACTGGAAGAAGAGAGAAAGTGGAACATGTAGTTAAAAATCAAAGGACTTTTAGCGGCGCTACATTATTTAAGGTGTTGCGAAACACTTATATATATACATACATATATACATACATACATACATACATACACACACACACACACACTAGGGTTGTTGTTTGAACACAAAATAAAACAAAAATAGTGATACAGAAGATCTACACTGTGGTATCATTTTGTCTTTATATGGAAAGGTGGTATTCAGGGGACAAACCAATGGTGAGAATCCATTGTGTCACCAATTGTTTTACCAAATTGTGTCTAAATGGACCTTCCCAATATATATATATATATATATATATATATATATATATATATATATATGTATGCATGTATATACTGCCCAAAGAAAAAAAGTCAAAATATATCAAGTATAATACAAGATGATTACAAATAAGGAGACAACCACTTTGAACTCAATATCACTAAATTTAAGGCACATCGAAATCATAGTAGATTCTAATTCCTTCCTGGAGTATTTCAATTCCCTTCCCTCAAGTTCAGCTTTACCAGAGGTGGTCTTTCTTGTTCTATTAAGATGGTGAGATTCTTCCTCGATATTTTATCTAATTGAGTTGATATATCTTGGCTAATCAAGTTCGTAAAAACCAAAACATCATTCTCTTTATTATTGAAAGTCATGTCATTTCTCTCCCTACAGATATAGTAAATCAAGGTTGCAAGACAAATTTTGTTCAATTTCTATTCGACATGCCAATTCAATTGTTCAACTAATCAATTCTTCCTTTAAACTTTTGACCTCATCAATCATCAAGCATTTAATTTTCTGCATGTCCACATTTTCTTCTAATAAGCATAGTTTAGGTGATTATGAGATTTATCATCTGAGTTGCAAAGTTTACAAATTGTATCTTGAATAATACGTCAGTTTAGAATTCTGCCTTTAGTTGGTAACCAATTCAATAGTGGCTTTGTAGGTTTATATGATCAAACAACTTAAGGATAATTTATGTGCTCCAAATTTATGCCATGCATCTATAATACTTTAACTCTGATATCTTCACATGCATCTTTCAACTAAAATACTTCTTTATTATTACTTTGTCTAATCCAAGAATCAATAGATTTGTTAGGCTAAATTTAGGACTTGGCGTATCTCTTGTTTGTATTTTCTTGTAATTACTTGTAAGTCGTAGTTCCAATAATCTCTTAGAAAAATATTGTCCATAGCGACATTAGGGTTACCAAAGCATTTCACCCCAATCTATTAACTAGACTTTCATTGTTAATCCAAGGGTCTCTCCATAAAATAGTATTTTCCCGTTAACAATATTCTTTTCAGTACGAATCTTCAGTTTCTCTATACATCTGAGAATATTTTTTCTAAATAACTGAGTAATTATTATTAGACCTTATAGTCCAAAATTCCTCCTTTAAATCTATAGCTTATCCATTTAGTCCATAAATTTTCAGATACTAGAATTTTCCAAGCAAGCTTGAGCTTATAAGTTCTTTTTATTCATAAAGATTTTTCTTAGACCTACATCCCTATCTTTCTTAGGTTTACATAATTCATAATAACCGACTTTATGCATACCATCTCTCTAAATAAAACGTGGCATAAACAGAATTGATTTTAGCAACAAAACAATATAGAATTTAAAATGTTTGGAGCCAAAATTTGACTTTTGAATAATAACGGAGTGAACTAACTCAATATGACTAGCAAATGACAACAACTTAGGCCTTCATCCCCAAGGCTTCTTTCGTACTATCCACAACTTTATCACATTATTTTTCAACTATGGTATTATTAAACATTTGGATACCCTACTTAAAAGAAAGAGACCTTTCATTAGCACCCAATTTATCCAAGCAATCCATTTTCCTTTCTGCAAGACTTATTGAGATAATGTTTGGTTTGAGTTCATTTAGTTTCAATCTAACCTATTTTTCCATATTACCAAAAGTTTCTTTAGTCAGAATCAAACGATCGTCAGCATATATAAGATGGATAATATTATAATGACTATAGATGAGGAGAATGAGGTTATTATAGCAAACCAATTACATTTGGAGAAAAACTACTCCATAGCTATTACAAACGAATAAGGAGAGAGGATCCCACTATCTAAGTCCTCCAGTATTATGAATGAAACCCTTAAGAACACCATTAAATAAAGTAGGAAGGTATGCGCATTTAGACAAAAAGCAATCAGCTTAACCAAACTATCAGGAATACCCATAGATTTCAACATATGAACCATGAAATTTATATTCACTCTATCATAGCTTCATGCGGATCTTCTTTAAGGAAAAAAATTATCAGCTTCTTTTTCTTTAATTAAAATCCCTAGCCAATTCATGAGCCCTTAAAGAGTTTCAAGTAATGAATCTTTCTTTTATAAATCCACTTTTACATTAAGAGATTATCTCACGGAGGACATTGTTGAGTCTCATGTACATCATTTTACAAAGGATTTTGTATGTTGCATTAAAACAGACAATATGTTCATAATCTTCTATGCTTTCAAGCTTGTTAATTTTAGGAATAAGAGAGAAGAAAGTATGGTTATTTTCTTTTACACATTCTCCTAGGTTAAATGATACACACTCATCATATAATCTTTTATGTGTACCCAATTCATTCTGAAGAAGGCTTTCCAATTCCATTAGGATCAGGACCAAAGCCGAGGTGAATAGAGAAAAATGGCTAACTTGAGTTCTTGTTCAAAATCCTAGCTCCGAGCATGGATTGGCCTTCTTTGAAAACTTTGCTTCAACTTTTTATGATAGGTAATTGTTATTCGTATTCTCCATTGTACAAATTTGTGAAATACTCAACAAGACTTTCTTCAAAATCTTTTAAATTGCAAGTTGTGTTCTCTTATTCATTTAAACCGTAAAGAAGACTACCATAATGCTTTCTTTGTGACATTTTAGAACGATTTTTTTCGCTACGTTCATGAACATCCAAGATTTTAGTGCTTAAATATTTAATTAATTCTAAATATTAAATACAGCGATTATTTTCAAGTAAATAATTGGAAATTAAATGCATATATGATTTAATATTTGAATAGTAAATAGAGTATTTGAATTTTAGTTAAATATTAATTTAATGAATAATAATGGTGAACTCAATTTGTAAATCTATTTCAAGTTATAAATAATTCAGGTAAATAACCAGGAAATGTACATTTATTTTTATGACTAGACTTCTATTGTCATATTTTTAATTTAATTTACTTGATATTTCCATTATTTTCAATTGGAAAATTTGAAAATTAAATTCGACATTTTTCTAGCAAAATAACAGTGTTTTTATGATTTTCCAAAATCCGGTAACTAGTATTTTTTTTTAATTATTTTGGGCTCATACTACTATTTTGAGCCTGAATGTTATGTTGACCGAAGTCCATATGTGGTTGAAATATTTTGTAGTGTGATGTTGGTAAACAAAATATAAAAATTAGAAAAGGTTACGAGGTTCTCAAACACTCTTTGTAATGATCCATATTTTATGTACCGAACGATCGTAAAATAATTCTATTTAATTCATACGTGGTCATATCATTCTTATATTTTAATATGTTGTTTATGGGGATGTTATATGTATATGAATTTTACCGAATCTTTTTATGATAGTTTTCACTTGTAAAATCTTGTGTTAACTATAAATATTAATGGAAACCGAATTAGGTTCCCTAATTGGTCTCATTGCTTTAATGGCGGTTAGCCATTTCTAGAGTGGTCACATTAAGAAAATGGTTTAGTAGCTTAGGAAAAATTATAGTTTTTAATTTTTATTTCTATTGGACAGATCTATGGAAAACTAATGGGTTTTGATTAGCACATTAGGTTAATGACCTACAATTATAAATAGGGGCTGTAGGTAGAGAATTGAATCTTTTTCCCTTGTTCTCACATTAGGTTGGACTGTGATCTACTCGGGTTCACCCTAATCCTCTCAAGCCTTAATATATATTTCTTTAAATCATCCATATTCTTCATCTAGAAGCTAGACCTACATCAGGGAAGATTAAATCTCATCAAATCATCATTGAATTGTGCATTTTAATTGTTGTCCAGATTGGATCTACGTCAAATTGTGTTTAAATCAATGTCTTGGTGAGTGTGATTTCTAGCATGACTATGTTGTATCATATGTCGTAATTTGATCTTTTAAACACCATACATATTAATATAACCCTAAAGCAGGATCATACATGTTGATTTAGGATCTAGAAACCCCTAGGTTAATCTAATTATGATATATGTTAGGTAATTCGTTAGATTCAATATAGTTAATATATTAGTCTTAAACTGTTATAGATATATGTTTGTTATTGTCCAATTCATGTTTCAATGTGAATATGTATTTGTATATGATTGGAATTGGATGTAATTGCTATTTGAATGTTTGAATTGTATGTTATGCTTGAATTACATGGTAGAATTGTTTGAATTAGGAAATAGGACTAAATATCAGAGCATAGTTCTTCAAATTCAAATGAAACCTGGAGTTTAGGCTTTGAAGGGCATTAGGAAGCAACAAAAAAAAATTGAAGTCGAAATTCACTAATTACACGAACCAGTACCAAACCATAGAGGATGGATCGATACCGGTCCATGAGGGATAACCAATGGAGGTGCGATTTCTATGCTGGCTTGGTGAGTCATGCTGGAGGTATGGTGAAAGTTTGGTTCTATTTGGACACGTCAAGTGCTTAAAATTTGATGGACTAGCATAAGTAAGTACGAATGATCATATACTGATGCGACTTGACTAGGAGGCATGAATGGGTAGCATAAAGCATGGCATGAAGTTACTTAGCCAAGTATAGGGACCGATACCAATCCAACATAAAGAATGGCATAGAGTTACTTAGCCAACTTTGACTAAGTATATGGATCGGTATCGATCCATAGAAGATGAATCAATACCAATCCATCAAATCGAGGTAATGGTGGTGGAAACCCTATGGTTGATTGAGGACTTCGTTTGGAGCATGCTGGAACTTGTGGTTTGCCAATTGCTTCCTCGAGATGAAAGTTATGATCTAGAGAAGTTATAACTCCTCGATTTCGAACTCGGACGGGAGTGTTCGAAGGAGAACATGATAGGTAGCTCAGGACGAAATGAGGCTTCAAGATAATGTACTATTTCGAGTAGAGCTTGACCGAAAGATAGAGTTGTGGATGACTCATGTGCCTTGGGTGCCAAGGAGTCGTTGAAAGCTCGGAGTGTTCTGGTTGCAGACTTGAGCACAAATAGTATGGTGACACCCAGTAGGACTGGCAGCGATGGTCGTGTTTCTTAAATCGCTTGGAAAGTAATCTACTTGTCTTAGAAATACAAACCTAAGTGGGACGTATGGTAGTTTGACTAGACCGGGGTTTTCCATTAGCTTTTGGCATAAGTGAAGATAGTCAGATGGGTTATCAGCATATTCACAGCTTTATACGGTAACAACTAAGAAATTGTTTGATGGATGTTATGCATGCTTTGAATATTCTCTTTATTATTTTCTTTAGGTAAG
This sequence comes from Allium sativum, assembly GCA_030737875.1. Classification (NCBI taxonomy): domain Eukaryota; kingdom Viridiplantae; phylum Streptophyta; class Magnoliopsida; order Asparagales; family Amaryllidaceae; genus Allium; species Allium sativum. Next base: position 16,484,333 of record CM060912.1, read on the forward strand.
CTGTCACCTTAGGATTTTGATGTGAAGAGGAAATTAAGAACCATATTCTATCCAATATTTATTTCTATTGTTATTTGGCTAGCATGTTTTAGTTAGTTATTATGTGATAACTCTTTGGTTGCAAGGATATGTCAAGTGAGACTTAACATATCTAGTTCATGTTTTATAATATTGTTGTTGATTGTCATATATCACTCATACTATACTATTGTATGACTTTTATATTTCCTCTTAATACCTTGGGGTGCTCATGTAATGACCCAGATTTCCGTAACATCAGAGTTGACTATATACATCATACATCCAACCCAAATATCACGAAAATACGAAACATTTTTTTTAGAAGAAAGAGGTAGAAGAAGAACAGAAATAACAACACAGAATCTCACATCGCAGCGGAACAAAATATAATATATCATATATTTGAAATACAAAATCTTAACTGTATAACATACACTTATCAGAGTACAACACTTACAACACAACGGAACCACTATACTAGAAAACGCTGAAGCCTCCTGCTCCAAGCTCCTTTAGATATATCTGAAAAATCCTGAACTACTTGACTGCCCGTACAAATTTAGGCACCCAAGAGTTTAGGTAGAACAAAACAAATAAACTCCGGGTCAGTCATGGGAATGCGACACATGCCCCAAGCACGCAACATGGACTGGTATGAGTAAACAGTTTAAAACAGTTTCAGAAACTAAATGATATCTCATAAGACCACGCCGTATAACACGGAACGGGTTTTTCCCTTATGAAAATCCAAACGCTTGATTTAACTTTCAAAAATCCCTTTTGAAAGGAACGATAGCTTTATATCAAAACTCCTTTGATATTATAATAGTGTCTAAATCAAGTAGATAACAATCTAGTGGAACGTTTGCATCTCACGTTCCACATATATATAATATATAATCAAAACCGCAAGCACGTATTGGGTAATGGGTTTCCAACTATGACAAGGTATGGAACCACCTTCCGCTGGTATATCTCTAGGGGAGAATACACCCAGTTCAACAAGAACATCTTGCAACTCAGCCACACATGACCGACCACTCATTTCGCTTGAGTGTATCGAATGTATATCACGAACGGTTGGGATCAGCAACCGTTTCCCGAATGGGACAGCATCGACAATAGATTTTTAGAAGTAAATGAAACTCTAGATCAGGCGATTATACACCCTAATAGGTGCGACCTACATAGCCATGCTGCTTGCCCGATTTCTGTCATTTACCGGTTGATGAGGCTAGAAGCTACGCTTTATCATCGCACCAGATTCACTTCGAATGTCACATCGTCAAATCCATCAAATCACCGATTGACGTCCTCAACAGTACATTACGTGTTAGCTAAAAAAAGTTTCCTTCTCTGCTTCCACTCTTGGTACGGTTGAAGAAATCAATGTACGTGACCATTCTGGAAATACTCTGTCAGACATTCATCCATACAAGTCACCCAGGAACAGGATGAACTGAAGGCACAATTTCTATTAATAGAAAAAGTCCATGCACTCTACTCCGTCTTCGATTATCTTTATATAATCTGATTCGCAACGCTACTGCCAATACGGAGTGGTTCTTCGGATAATAATCCAACCGGACTCTCCATATTGACAACGATGGTAAAAACTTCGATAGTCTGTGATTCAACTATCGAATAAAAACAAGTGTTTCGATAGTCGATGATTTAACTATCGAATAAAACAAGTGTTCATCCAAACATCCAACAATCACTGAGCCTTTAATTAATATTCCATTAATTAAATCTCTTCTCTAGTTCTTATCAATATTTGTTAACCAAATATTTTCAATAACCATATTGGCCTTATACGTTATTTGGAAAACATTTCCGAATATCGCCTTCCTTTATTTTCCATACTAGGAAATATTCATTTTTCTATTTCCAAGCTTACATATATTTGGGTTAAAACGGATGTTTTGTAAAACATCGTTACGACAACCCAAATACTATATTCAACTAACTCTTATTCAACATTGATCTTCGAGCCTGAATCTTACTGTTTATTTGTTAATAATGAAATCAATCAAGTTGGGGTATAACTACCTCTCAGACCTTGACTGAATAACATTTATAACGTCAAAACAGATATGACTACTTACTCGAAAAATCAATACCATACAACTACTTCTTCACTTTTAAACACATATACACTTTCTCTTTCTATTCCTACGAGATTTTATTCCTAGACTTCCTTTTTTATTATACTATTCTATTTTAAAGTTCGCTTCCTTATCGACTTCTATATATATTGATATATTGATTTCCAACTATCAAATTATTTTAAAAATATTCTAACTCCTTAAATTCCCGGAAAAATTCGCCATAACCTCCTTTGTACCGGGAGCATTGGGAAAATCCCCAAACTGCCACACAGGCCTTTTCCAATCAAAAAGAAAAAGAAAAGCCAAGCGGCTAGCCGATACGGCACATAAAATCCCATATATGAATTAAATACGTACCTTTTTGTCGGGCAATCTATATATATACCTTCTAACACTTTATTCCAAACCTGTCTCCTGTATCTATACCTGCCCAATCTATTTTAACTATACCAATCATTTTAACTAAATTCGTTAATTAATTTGTTAATTAACTCTTCAGTCTATTTCACCTTCATATTTGAACTTGACATGTTCAAATATATTTTAACTGCATATTAACAAATTCTAATTATACTCATACTCTCGTTCCCTTATCGACTTCTTATTCAAATTCTAATTCAATTCTATTTGAATTCTCTTTATTTAAACTTCATTTGAATTCTATTTGCATCCCTATATTTAAACTCCATTTGAATTCTATTTTCAAACTCTATGGTTAACTTCATTTGAATTCTATATTCAAATATATAGTTTTAAAGCCTATTTAAATTTCTATATTCAAATCTATAGTTTAAAGTCCATTGTAATTTCTATATTCAAATCGTTTAAAGTCCATTTGAATTTCTATATTCAAATCTATAGTTTAAAGTCCATTGGAATTTCTATATTCAAATCTATTTGAATTCTCTGCATTATTTATAAACAACGTTTATAACTTCACTTAAAATCCCCCCATTTTATATTTATAAACAAAGTTTATAAATTCAATTCAAATCCCACCCCTTTCATTTATAAACAAAGTTTATAAATTCCATTCAAATCCCATATTTCACTTATACAAAGTTTATAAATTCGATTCAAATCCCATATTTTCATTTATAAACAAAGTTTATAAAGTCGATATTCGTTCATATATATTCAAAACAAGTAAATATTTTCATTCTATTCGAGTTTCAAATTCTATTCTATTTGAATCTTATATATTCAAATTTCAAATTCTATTTTAGAAAAAAATAGAATTTTCTTTCTAAATCTCTAATATCCTTTTTCATGATATTTTTATAAATCAATATTCAAGCCTCAGGGATATTTTAACCAATCAAATCAACCAATTTTCAATCATTTGATTTTTAACACATCATATATGAATATATATGAAATCAAACAAACAACAAACATATAATATATTTTTGAGGAATCCAGTTGGATTCCTCCAACCTGTTTTCCTGCATCCACAGACATTAGTCAACATAGTAATATACCCATCCTGCTTCGAGGCAGAATATCGCGGTATAGAAGGTCATCCACTAATCATAGCATGGGGCGTATAGGGTAATCATCCGCTAATGATACCGCGGGCATCCGCTAATGATACTACGGGAATCCAACCAATCATCAACCCAATATATATATATATATATATATATATATATATAATAGTCAACCAATCCTAAATAACTATATATATTTTAAAACAATCAGACAGCATTCAAACAAGCATAACAATTATTTTTAACTATATAAAAATAATTCTAAATAAAAAGGTGAGATTTACTCACCGTGATTTTTCGATCTATTATGATTTCTTTTTAATTTCCGATTATGAAATCTTCAGCTACAACTTCCTCGACTGCCTTTGTTCGATAAGATCTTGTATAAATTTAACAACTTATATTCATTATTTACGCTATCGAACTATTTAAATGTAATTAGAAATTAATTACTAACTAAAATTAATTACCTTAATCCAGTTTGATCCTTCCTTCCTTACTGTAAAAATCCGAAAAGGCTGCTATTGTATGAAACCAAACATGAACATCTCTCTCTCCTCCTATTTTCTTTTACTGTCAAATTCATCAGCAGTGCCTCGCCCCTACTGTCAAGCTCCTGTCTTTCCCTTTTTTCCAACTTCGATCACCCTTGTACCTTTATTCTCCTCCATCTTTCACTGTTCGACAAACCCCTCAAACTGTAAGTCCAAGTCTCCACTTCGCAGATCCGCACCCTCCAATTACCAACGTCAGAACCTCCCCAAAGCCCTTGACCAAAAACCGAACTCGAGTGCTCAACCATCAGGTAATTCGCACCAGTCCAGAACCCTAGTTCGAACCCTAGAAACGCAAGTACCAATTCGAACTCGAATCGCTGAGGAGCCAAAGCCCTAGGATGCCTGAAGAACTCGCTAAACCCCCAGACAACGACCGCGACCAGAAATAGAACCGTCGAACCCTAGCCTCGAAATGAAGAATACTCCTAACCCACAGAAAACAATTTGCGAGCTCCAGAAAATGTATCGCGATTTGAACTAAGGTGAAGGAGCGGCCATTTTTGAATCTCGTCTGAAGCTTTTCGGTTTCGATTTAAACAAATGAATTAAAAGAGGAAGGGAGGAGCGGTTTTTAAATAAAAGGAGGTGGTTGCGATTTATGGTGGATGAAGGAGCACGGTGTTGGTTTGATTTATGGTGATAAGGGAGGGCACGGTAATGTATTTGTTTGTGGGAGAAAAGGGAGCCACACAACACTTATTTAATTTAATTAAAAACTATATCCTAAAATTAAAATACCCATGATGCCGAACACCTTTCTGAACCCAACAACTGTCGATTTTAGGGTTTAACCACCGCTCTGGACACACCGGGATAGGTCACGAAGTCCAATTCGATCATCTGTAGAAGATATTAATTTAGTTCAGTATAAATTAATTTCAGACCGATTTATTCTTTCGAAAATAAATAAATATTATTCTTCTAATTCAAACAGGAGTTTGAATTGATTTGCTGAACTGTTTCTAATTCAGTTTCAACTTCTCGAACTGACGTATTACGATAATTTAATATATTCGATATTAAATCGAAACTGATTATTAAATTGATAACTTAAATAAAAAATTCCACTTATATTATCCACCCAATATTTAAATTAAATATTAAATATTCAAAATTAACCCATAAGGATTCGGGTCATTACATTCTTCCCCACTTAAAATAATTTCGTCCTCGAAATTGCTAAGGTAGGAAAAGTGCTACCAACCCATTTTCTTTTCAAAACTTATTAATGTTGATACTCAACATTTCAAACTTCCTTACGTAACTCTCTTTCGAATAAATCCCTATTCGATAACTCCTCCCCTCGAATAACTATATTCGATAATCTCTCTTTCGAATAACTAGATTCGAAAACCTTTCTTCGAATAAACTATATTCGATTTACTCTATTCAATTTACTCTTATCAATTAACTCTATTGGATTTAACTCCTTCCGAATAAACTATATTTGATAACTCCTCCCTTCGAATAACTATATTCGATTAACTCCTTTAATTCTATTCGAATAACTAATATTCGATTTAACTCCATTCGTTTGACTCTAGATCGCAGCGATCACAATGGTTACGCCTGATTCTCCCAGGAAACATCCGACCGTCCTAGGCTATCTGCAGCCCTGCGAATTACGCTAGCAGTCGTACGAAATGGCAACTTATCCTGAGTAACTATGTTTGACTAACTCTATCTCAATAACTACATTCGATCAACTTTAATTGAATAACTAACATTCCATTTAATCCTAATTCGATTTACTATGTTGAATTAACTCTATCTGGTTAACTCTTAATTTGAACAACAAATATTCGATAAATTATAATTGAATAACTAATATTCAGTTAACTCTATGGATTAACCCTAACTGATTAACTCTAACTGGTTAGTTCTTACTCTAATCGATTTATTCTAACTCTAATCGACTTCTCCTGTTCGAATAACTCCTATTGGATAACATTTATTCAATTATAAAGATTTACCTTTAGTAACGGTTCTTCACTTTATAAATGTTCTCTTTAATAACGTTACTTCACTTATACAAGTGTTGTGTACCCCTTCTATTTAAAACTATCGGTGTTAAAAACCAATATCTCCTCTCTATATAAGTTCAGACTTATATATTCCATCTATCGAATGATAAATATTTAATTTAATTTATAAACTGTTATTTATAAATTAATCTTTTCTATTTATCTGTTAAAAACAGATTTCCATTTTCTATTCATCTTCTAAATATTTCTTTGATTAAATTTTATTCATTTAACAAATAAATATCTCATTTATAACATTCTATTTATTTTCTATAAATAAATATTTCCATTTAATCTATTTGTAAATGTTTTTACAAATATTCCCTTTTAAATTCTATTTGTAAGTGTTTTTACAAATATTTCTCCTTTTATTCGTTTGCACATAACTTCCTTTGTATTTGTTTTATAAATATATCTGCTTTATATTTGTACAAATATATTTTCTTTTTAACTCTTTTGGTTTTTCCCAATTCATATTTCATTCACATGATTTTACTCAATTTATTCGTTTCGATCCATTTAACTTACTTAAGTTAAATTTAATTTCAATCATTCAAATTCCCATTAACTAATTGCTAATTAACCGTTTTGCCTATTTCACCCTTTTTATTTGAATATACTTGTTCAAATATATGTCAACTTAATTATAAACTAATCTAATTATATTTTCAACTCGAGTTATATATTCGATTTCGAATATAAATTCTCAATTTCTTTCACTTATCCTAAAACCCAATTTCGATTCAAATTTCCTTTAACTAATTATTTTCCAATTTAGTTAATTCTATTTAACCATTTAAAATATGATTTTTGTCTTAAAAATCATTTCACTTACTTTACTGGAGTTCATATTCATTTTATATCTCCAGTCTGGATTTTTCTAATGCCAATTCGGATTTTATTTCCTAACAATCTGTAACGACCCAGATTTTTGAACAGTTTATTTTAAATATTTAGTATGGTTTTAAATATTGAATTCATAATATAAATGGTATTTTATTGGGTTATTGTTTAAATAATCGAAATACGATGTATTTTGATAATTATCGAAATATGAGAGGTTTGAAATAATTCAATTCGAAGATAAAACTGAACCATGATAATAGAAATTCATTGATGAAGAATTTATTTATTTTGAATTTAAAATGATTTAATATGGCTAATTTAAATATACGTTCAAATTAAACTGTATAATCTATTCCATTGAATTCAGAATAGTGAATAACGTTGGGAACATCAGTCGTATAGGTAAAACAACGGTTCGAGAACCATGAGATATTTTAAGTTGTAAAATTTAAAAGGGTCAGTTCAAAATCAATTTCTTTTATCATCAGCCGGCCTACCTTTATAGCGCCACCCTAAAACTAAAAACACTCAGACACTACTTCCCTCGAGCCAACAAATTTGTTGCTGATCTTCAATATCAAGGAAACCAAAATTAATGGTGATGTACGTATGTTCCTTCGTTCTTCCCTATATAAACAGTTCGAAGCCTTCGCATTCTTCCCATTCTCGTTTTTATTCTCTCATTCCTCAGCTAGAAACCGAAGTCGTCCCCTCCCAAATCTTTAGAAAATTACCTAGATTAAATTACTCAGCGGAATTAAACAAAAATGGATTCAATGATTCCCTCTTCATGAGTACTTCACCCTCGTACCATCCAGACTAGATGCGATGCAACACTGGGGTGCGATTTGGGAAAATCATGGATTAGGGTTAACGATCGCTTGCGAGTTAGGGAGGTTCTGGAGAGTTTCGAATTGGGATTGTCAGTGTCCAGGTCGAGTAGATTGGCAGAGAAGATTGATGTCGAAATTTCTAAGGGGTGTCGATGAGGAAGGGCTCGATGTGGTATTTCGCGAACCATTGTTCACTACGATTCAGTATTTGGGGAGGCATTTGTCGTGATGGTTCTTATAAGGCTCAAGTGTGAAGCTTAGACAACGGAGATGGAGTGCGTTCTACTGTTGGGTGATGGTATGGAGTTTAGATGGATTCAGTGTGGTGAAAAGGGCCTGTTTGTGGGAGATTGATGTTCGTTTATGCATAGGAGATTTTCTGGGCAAGTGAGGACGGTGAGTTTTGAGGGTACAGTGGTGATGCATTAAAGATCGGATAATGGTCCAATGGTGAGGATGGTTAGGAGGGGTCAAAGTGACTAGAATTGGGTAAGATAGCGAAGTTGAATCAACCTGGTGGTATGCAGTAGCTTGGCAATTGGCGGTAGGAGAATATCAAAAGTGATGGAGTTGCCTATAAGTTGTTTGTTGGAATGCCAAAAAGGGGAAATTTCAGTTTAGGGGCTGATTTTCAATCTGGAACGGTTCGAGAAAATTGATCGGTTAATTTGCAAAGACAATAAGGTTGATAGATTCATCTGAGTCGATCCAAGCAGATGCATAACCGAGACGATAAGGCATTTAATCAGATATTCAGCAAATAAACAGGTGAGTAAATCTCACTCACCTTTAGAATTATTTTTATTTCATTAAAAATAATTGTTGTTGCTTGTGTGAATGTTTTCTGCTTGTTTTATATATATATTAGTTATTTAGGCTATTATATATATTGGGTTGATTGATTGGTTGGATTCCCGCAGTCTCATTAGCGGATGCCCGCGGTACCATAGCGGATGATTACCCTATACGCCCCACGCTATGATTAGTGGATGACCTTCTATACCGCGATATTCTGCCACGAAGCAGAATGGGTATTATTTATGTGCTAACATCTGTGGATGCAGGAAAACAGGTTGGAGGAATCCAACTGGATTCCTCAAAAATATATTATCTGTTGGTTTATTTGTTTGCATATATATTTTTATATATGATGTGTTAGAAAAATAAATAATTCGTTGCTTTGTGTGTTTAAATATCACTGGGCTTAAGTAATGATATTTAAAAATATCGTGGAAGGATATTTGAGATTTAAAAGGGAAAATTCTATTTTGAAATAGAATTTGAATTTTTAATGGAATAAAAATATAAACTTGTTTGAAAAATAAAACAAGTAGTTTCTTTTTAAACGAAGTTTATAAATAGTTCTTTTATAACGAAGTTATAAATGAAGTGGAAAGAATTATCATTTGATAATTCAGAAATAGAAATACAAGTGTGAAATTGGAATTTGAAATGAAATTTCAAAATAGGATGTGAAATGAAATTTTTAAATATATAACTCAATGAAATTTGAGTATAACATTTGAATAGTAGAATTAGAAAAGAAGTTTAAATATTTGAATTTTAAAAGGAGATTGAATATTAGAAATTCAAATAGAAGTTCAAATAGAATTTGAATAGACGAAATTAGAATGAAAAATAGAATTTGAATTCAAGGAATTAAAATAAAATTTGAATTCAAAGGAATTCGAATAAAGAAATTCAAATAGAGATTTGCATGTAGGATTTCAAAATAGAATTTGAAATAAACTTTGAAATAGGATTTTCAAAGTAGAATTGGAAATAGAATTTCAAATAGGATTTCAAAATAAGAATTCCAAAGGGTTTTGAAATGGAATTTGAATTCAAGGGAATTCAAATGGATTTGAGTGAAGAAATTCAAATGGTGTAAAAAAATGAGTTTGAATATTAGAATTCAAATGGTGTTGGAAATGAATTTGAATATTAGAATTCAAATGGAAATGGAAAATGAAATTTGAATATAAGAGATTCAAATTGAATTCAAATAGGATTTAATCTATGGGATTTGAATATGAAATTCAAATGGGTTTTTAACTATGGAATTTTGAATATAGAATTTAAAAAGGAGTTTGAAAATTTGAATTTCAATAGAATGCAAATATAGAAATTGGAATATAGAAGTTCAAATGGAATTTAAATATAGAGTTTGAATAAGAGAATTCAAATGAATTCAAGTATTGAGTTTGAATATGGAATTGAAATAGAAATTCAAGTATTGAATTTGAATATCAAATAGAAAAGGAATTGGAATTTGAATATAGAATTCAAATAAAAGTGAGATTGGAATTTGAATCAAGGAATTCAAATAGAGTTAAATGAAGTTGAATTCATTTTAAAGAAGGTTAAAGGTTTTTATATATAAATATAATTAAAACGAACTCGCCGCAGCGCTGCAGTTCGTAAAATAGCGATTCGAACTTCAATCGAGTATACAGGACTCAATTGGAGTCGGATCTCTTTGAAACAAGAAACGTCAAGACCAGTTTGATAATAGTTTTCTAATGAAAGAGAAAAATATGAATTTTGTCGTATAGATTTTGAGTTATGTCAAAATCAAATTTTCAGAAAAACAGCGCCAGAACTATTTAAAAACCATAACGGTTTATTTCATTTTATAAAAGGGTTTTAAGCAAATAAAATCCGAATTTCTATTTATAAAATTTCAGATTTGAGTTATAGAATATATGTGAACTCAGGTGGAGTAATGAATTGATTTTTGAAACAGAAATCAGATTTTTGATTATTGAATAGAATTAACTAATTCGAATAGTATTTAGTAAATGAGATGTTGAATGGATATTGAGCTTTAAATAAGTGAATTCGATTTGAAAATTTATATTCAAAATAAAAAAGAGAACTAGAATTGAAATCGAAATTCAATTTGGTTATGAACGAGTTAAATATTTTGTTTGAACATGTTATGTTCAACAAAGAAGCGAAATAGGCAAAATGACTAATTAAAGAATAAATGGGCGAAACTGAATTCAAACGATTAGATGGTATTGAATTGAATTGAAAACAGGTGAACATGTGTAAGCAGGTTTGATATGAAGTATATGAAGATTTAAATTTATGTGCTCGACAAAAAGGTACACGTTTAATTTCCATATGAGATTTTATGCGCCGTATCGGCAAGCCGCTTGGCCTTTTTCTTTTTCTTTTTGAGATGAGAAGTTACCGGGAAGCTATTTGAAATTTCCCGATGCTCCCGATACAGGGGAGGTTATGGCGAATTTTTCCGGAAATTTAAGGAGTTAGAATATTTTTAAAGATATTTTGATAGTTAAAAATCATTGTATCGACGTATAGAATTCGATAGGTAAGTGAATATAAAAATCGAATATTGTAAACAAAAAGGGAAATCTATAAATTTGAAATAGAAAGCGAACTTTATACATGTTTTAAAAATAAACAATTGGATTGTATAGTGTGTTTATTCGAGGTAAGTGGTTTTGCCGTTTTGAAGTTGAGGATGTTTTCAGTTAAGGTCTGAGAGGTAATTTTACCCCAACTTGATTGATTTCATTTTTAATGAATAAATAGCAAGATCCAGTCTCGAAGAGAAGTGTTTGAAAAAGAGTTAGTTGAATAAAATATTTTGGGTTGTTGTAACGATGTTTTACACAACATTCGTTTTAAACCCAAGTGATGGAATTTTGGAAATATAACAGTAAATATTTCCTGAGTATAATTAAAATAGTCGGGATAGAGATAAGTGATTGGAATTGTTTCCAATTGCAAATAGAGACATTTTCTAATATATAGAAAATAAAAGAAGTTGATATTTGGAAACGTTTTCCAAATGGCATAAGAGGCCGAGATGATTATTGAAAATATTTGGTTAACAAATATTGATAAGAGAATATAGAAGAGATTTAATTAATGAAATATTAATTAAAGAGCCCAGTGATTTGTTTGATATGTTGGATGAACACTTGTTTTTATTCGATAGTTAAATCACAGACTATCGAAGTTTTGACCATCGTTGTCAATATGGAGAGACCGGTTGGATTATTATCCGAAGAACCACTCCGTATCGGCATAAGCGTTGCGAACCAAGTATGCTGAATATATTGAAGACGGAGTAAAGTGCAAGGGCTTTTCTATTAAATAGAAATAGTGCCTTCGGTTTCGTTCAATCCCAGAACAAACGTAAATGGACGAATGTCTGACAGAGTATTTCCAATGATCAAATGGGTTGGTCTGTATGAATATATATATGGTTGCAACGGATTTATCCCTTAGCATAATATCCCGAATATTTGTGCAAACTCAACTAGTGATTAACGGATCTGACAATGTGGCATTCAAAGTGATTGTGCTATCAATGAATGGTAAATATTCGTAGCCTCAGGCCTCAACAACCGGGAAAGGACAAAAATCGGGCAGGCAGCATGGCTATGTGGGTCGCACCCATTAGGATGTATAATCACCTATCTAGAGGTTCATTTAATTTCTTATTCTATTCGATGCTGTCCCAGACGGGAGACAGTTGCTGATCCCAACCGTTGGTGATGTACATTCGATACACTCAAGCGAAATGAGTGGTCGGTCATGTGTGGGCCGGGTTACAAGATGTTCTTGTTGAACCCAGTGTATTCCTCTCTAGAGATACACTAGCGGAAGGTGGTTCCATACCTTGTCATGTTGGAAATCCAATCTCCAATAAGCGCCATGCGGTTTTTGGTTTTATACTAAGTATGTGGAGCGTGAGATGCAAGCGTTCTGCTATTTGGTTATTTACTTGATGTAGACATTATTATAATATCACTAGATTTTCGTATCAAGGTGTTTTGGGTTATAGTAAGATAAAAACCGTCCATGTTTATGTGTGGGCTGGTCTTACTATTATCTTTTCTTTTGAAAGGATTTTTTAAAGTTAAACAAATGGTTGGAGTTTACTCACACCAGTCCCATGACTGACCCAGAGTTTATTTTGTTTTGTTTTCCCTAAACTCTTGGGTGCCCAAATTTGTACGGGCAGTCAAGTAGTTCAGGTGTTTACAGATACCATTGGAGGAGCTTGGAGCAGGAGGCTTCAGCGTTAGTTACCTAGTGTTATTTTCCGCTGTATTGAAAGTGTTGAACTCTGATTCTGAATGTACATGTATACAGAAATTTTGTATTACAAAAGTATATGATATATTATATTTTATTCATTCCGCTGTGAGGTTCATGTTTTAGCCTGATGTTGTGTATTATTCTTCTATTCTAATATTTCTTTCTTTCTATTTCTCATCCTCTAACTTCTTTCTAAAAATGATTCGTATTTCTGTGCAATTTGGGTTGGACGTGTGGTGTTTTTAGTCAATTCAGATAGCTCAGATTTGCGGGTCGTTACAGTTGGTATCAGAGCTTAGGTTGAGCGAATACCTAGGCTTGTGTGGCATGTGCTCATTAGAGATAGGGTCAGTAGTACCCTAGAATGAGTTGAGTCTATATATACGAGAGCGCGTATTTGTAAATTGATATAAAAAAAAAATTGTTTTATATTGTGTTGGCTAGTCTGTTGAGTGGTTTATGAATTCTGGTCGAATCGTGGGACGCCACGAAGTCGATAGGGATTTCTAAACACTTAAACAGAAAATACGACACGATATTGTTTTTAAGTGGGTAAATGAAATAATTTTACCCAAAAATTTCTATTTGGATATAGAAAGAATAATTTTCTAGAATTCTTATTATATGGATGTGTTGGATGTTGATTTTATAATCAAATGAAATTATAAAATTAAAATGGTTATTTATAACCAAATAGAATTTGTATAGGAATTAAATATACAAATGAGATAAATTAGAATTTAATTCAAACCAGAATTTGGAATTTTAATCCTGGGAAGTTGAAAAATATTTTTCAAAGTATATTAAAATAATATAGATTTGTTTTAAAGGATTTGAAAGAAAATCATGGATTTTGAAATAATAAGGCACTGAACTCACTTCAGTGGCTGGGAAATTATTCTGATGATGATTGCAACATCATCAGTGTTCATTTCCGAGTTTCTAAGTGATGAATTGCTACCTTAGAAAAAGTTTTGATGGAAATTTGTTTGAAAGAAAACAAATTGGTTTGAATATTCAAATGTTTTGAATTTGGGATGGAAATAAATATATGTACATGTTTAAGTGATTTCAAAAGGATTTGAAATGAAAACCCTGGGATTTGAATTCTGGAATTGAAATTTAACTTAAGCTAGTTAAATGGATTGAAGTGAATCGATTAACTAGAATCAATTTGAATAGGTTTAATGGAATATAGATTGGATATAAATGGATTGATCGTAGATCATTCGAATCAAATGTGTGAAGACCAAAAGTTTTGGTTGGAGTTAATTTGTTGAAATATGAGGAGTTGAGTTTCAACATAAGTGAATTTTTAAGTAATAGATTTGTACCATTTTTCCTACCTTAGCAATTTCGAGGACGAAATTATTTTAAGGGGGAAAGAATGTAACGACCCAGATTTTTGAACAGTTTATTTTAAATATTTAGTATGGTTTTAAATATTGAATTCATAATATAAATGGAATTTTATTGGGTTATTGTTTAAATAATCGAAATACGATGTATTTTGATAATTATCGAAATATGAGAGGTTTGAAATAATTCAATTCGAAGATAAAACTGAACCATGATAATAGAAATTCATTGATGAAGAATTTATTTATTTTGAATTTAAAATGATTTTTTTTTTGAGCAAAAGATGTGTGGTCTTCCGATAGGAAGAGAGCACACATATATATATAAAGAAAAATAGATGAAGTGATACAATATCCAAATACAGACCCCAAACTAACAAAAGACTCACACAGTAATGTAAGGGAAATAGATAGATGAGTTCCGGCAAGGCCACCACCCATCATACTTCATTATCGAATTCCGGCAAGGCCACCACCCGATAAGAAGTATATCTATTCCCTTACATATAACAAACTACCTTCAAGAATGATGGTACAAAACCCCAATACAGGTAATAACAACACTACACCTCATACACTAATACATCCAAAGCTAGCCAAAGATGAACAATCCGAACAGCAACTCCAAGCGCTCCCCCATCACATCTACAACCTGTAACCTGATAAAATTTACGACTAAACAAGCAATAAATCCCAATCCAGACAGTACTCCCATAAGCTCTCCAACTAAATCCATAACCTGTAATCTGAAATACTAAAGAAAATCATCAGTAACAAACCTGTATATATGAGTATATACCTATGCATATATAATTGAGAGTATATGTACATAACTGTATAAATAATTATACTTATATGTACATATTATCATGTATATATGCACAAACATATAATCATATATACCTTGAAAAAAGAAAGCAGAATAGCATATATAGAGAAAGTTCTAACAAGTACCCAATATCAACAGAGACGAAATGTATTATTTCTGAAATATCTATTGAATCTAATAAATAGTCCCAAATTTGATCTAACATTGTACAAGAAATAACCAAAACGTAAGTTGCCAAAAAGCTTATAATGTAGGTTAGACATCCAATCTAGACTAAATCTTACAATACTAATGGTTAAATTATCAGCTGAGTCAGACTTAGTATGAAATAATCTCTGGTTTCTTTCCAACCAGATAAACCAACACGAGATTACTACTAAGGAATCCAATATATATCTCTTCCTAGTATTAAACCTTAATCTAATACAATTCCAATAATCTGCACAATCATTTAGAACATTAAAACCATCAAATGTAAAAAAATTTAGAATCATGTTAAAAATAGAAAAAGTGAAATGACATGAGAAAAATAAATGATCAACGTGCTCCTCACCAATATAACAAAAGCAACATTTACTATCAATTAAGATATTCTTTCTTTTCAATTGCTCAATTGTATTAAGCTTCTTATGTATGATCAACCACATAAGAAACTTAGATTTGGGGGGAGCATTTGCCTTCCATAAGAATTTAAAAGGAAATGTGGAAACTCCAGAAAAATTAATAAAATTGTACATAGAGTTAACCGTATATACTAGTTTCTTATCTAGACTCCAAACCAGAGAATCCCCGTACTCGTCCAAATTGTACATATCTAACTTAGCTTTAAGTAGTGCTAATTGTCTTAACAAGTCTTCTTCTAAAATGTTATCAAAGGAAAACACCCACGGAGGGCTTAGATCCGCCCTAAAAACATCTTTAATAAAAGCATTCTTAAAATTACAATTATCATAAAGCTTATTGAATTCA
This sequence comes from Allium sativum, assembly GCA_030737875.1. Classification (NCBI taxonomy): domain Eukaryota; kingdom Viridiplantae; phylum Streptophyta; class Magnoliopsida; order Asparagales; family Amaryllidaceae; genus Allium; species Allium sativum. The sequence continues at coordinate 16,500,453 of CM060912.1, forward strand.
ATTTTTAACGGCACATTAGAGATCCAGGGATCATGCCAAAAATAAGTAAGGTCCCCAGAGTGAACTATTATTTTGTAACCTACTTTAAAAAAGGAAAAGCAATTCAAAATGGATTTCCAAAAGTGTGATAGTCTACTTTCCCATACACCACTATTTCCAATAAGAAATTCCCCTCTAGAATAGTAAGATTTAACTACAATGGACTTCCACGATGTCATCACCTGTGGACTTCGAAATTTCCATAACCATTTGGCAAGCATGGAAGAATTAAAATTACATAAATTTAAAATGCCCAAACCCCCATCTTTTTTAGGTTTACAACAGATGTCCCAATTAACTAAACATTTGTGAACTCTACTCGAAGCATCACCATTCCAAAGAAAGTTACGCCTAATCCTATCAATCTTCTCTATTACCCATAACGGAAATCGATGTACAGCCATCCAGTATGAAGGAATAGCCGAAAGCACCGAATTGACTAAAACTAACCTACCTGCTCTTGACAGGAATCTGTTGTTCCAACTAAGTAGTCTATTATTGATCTTATCAATGATTACCATCCAATCATGTTTTTTAAGCTTTGAAGGTCTAATCTTAAACCCTAAGTAATCAAAAGGAAATTTCATGATGGAACAGTTTAAGGTATTGGCTACCAATGTCTCCACGTTATCGACATCATTAAAAACCATAACCGCACTTTTATCAAAATTAATCCTAAGACCAGATAACATTTCAAAACAGTAAAGTATAAACTTAAGGGTAGTTATGTGCTTTGGCAGGTGTGAAGAAAATAATAATGTATCATCTGCAAATTGGAGAATAGATAATTCATTATTAAATTCCTCATTCCCAACACTACCCAGTAACCCTAACCTAACCGCTCTTTTAATAATTCTTGCAAAGACATCCACCGCTAAATTAAACAGAAAAGGCGATAAGGGGTCTCCTTGTCAAAGACCCCTCTTAGATTGAATCTTCTTACCTACTATCCCATTAACAACTATATTAGAGCAACCAGATCTTAACAATAATAAGATCCAGTTGGTCCATCTTACACTAAAGCCTCTAGTAAGACATAGTTCGCATATGAAATCCCAATCTATAGAGTCAAATGCTTTCTCAAAATCTAACTTTAAAATGACACAAGTAATGTTATTCTTACAACAGGCATTAATGTATTCTTGTACCGCTGCCACTCCATCAACTATATTCCTACCTTTAATGAAGGCAGTTTGAGAACAATCTATAAGATCATTCATCCTAGTATTAAGCCTATTAGCTAATAGTTTAGATATGATCTTAACAGAAACATTAATAAGGGAAATAGGCCTAAAATCTTTTAGAGAGTTTGCCCCCTCTCTCTTATGAATAAGGATAACGTTTGCAAAGTTAAAACTACCTAAGCATAGATCACCATTATAAAATTCATTAAATAAATTTATTAAATCTGACTTTAAGACTTCCCAGAATTGTTTGTAAAAATTAACTGTGAATCCATCTGGACCAGGAGCCTTATCACTAGGCATATCACATATTGCCTTCCAAATCTCCTTCTCCGTAAAAGGTTCGTCTAAACTATCAAGATTGGTCCTATCTGCATATGGGTATAACTCACTCCATCTAACGTTAATTCTCCTCTTAATCTTTGCACCAAATATCTGCTTATAGTAACTGGTGAAGGCTTCATTTAAATCCTTTTGTGCAGTTAATTCTACATTATTAACAAAAATAGAATGTATCATATTATCCCGTCTCCTCTTATTTGCAACACTATGAAAAAATTTGGTGTTATTATCCCCTTCCTTAATCCACTGTATGCGAGATCTTTGTCTCCACATGACCTCTTCTTTTTCTAAAATCAATTTGTGGTCTTGTTTAAGATTACAGTATTTTTCCTTTTCAGCTAAATTGAGGATCCTCGACTCACTAATTTTATCCAAATCTAACAATCCACACATAATCTTATTCTTCTTAATTCTTACATTACCAAATACAAATTTATTCCAACGCTTGAGAAAGAATCTCAATTTACCTAACTTAGCGACAAAAATCTTAGCACTATTACCTCTATATAAATCATTAAAATAAAATAAAGACTTCCACTTAACCGAAACTAGATTTATGAAACTAGAATCAAGTAACCACATCTTCTCAAATTTAAAACTGTTGCTAATAGTTATGTTCGATTCACAAGTAAGTATGATTGGACAATGATCGGAGAGCAAAAAAGGTAGACCTTTTACACTACAAATCGAAAATCTATCTTCTACCTCAGAATTTAAAATGATTTAATATGGCTATTTTAAATATACGTTCAAATTAAACTGTATAATCTATTCCATTGAATTCAGAATAGTGAATAACGTTGGGAACATCAGTCGTATAGGTAAAACAACGGTTCGAGAACCATGAGATATTTTAAGTTATAAAATTTAAAAGGGTCAGTTCAAAATCAATTTCTTTTATCATCAGCCGGCCTACCTTTATAGCGCCACCCTAAAACTAAAAACACTCAGACACTACTTCCCTCGAGCCAACAAATTTGTTGCTGATCTTCAATATCAAGGAAACCAAAATTAATGGTGATGTACGTATGTTCCTTCGTTCTTCCCTATATAAACAGTTCGAAGCCTTCGCATTCTTCCCATTCTCGTTTTTATTCTCTCATTCCTCAGCTAGAAACCGAAGTCGTCCCCTCCCAAATCTTTAGAAAATTACCTAGATTAAATTACTCGGCGGAATTAAACAAAAATGGATTCAATGATTCCCTCTTCATGAGTACTTCACCCTCGTACCATCCAGACTAGATGCGATGCAACACTTGGGTGCGATTTGGGAAAATCATGGATTAGGGTTAACGATCGCTTGCGAGTTAGGGAGGTTCTGGAGAGTTTCGAATTGGGATTGTCAGTGTCCAGGTCGAGTAGATTGGCAGAGAAGATTGATGTCGAAATTTCTAAGGGGTGTCGATGAGGAAGGGCTCGATGTGGTATTTCGCGAACCATTGTTCACTGCGATTCAGTATTTGGGGAGGCATTTGTCGTGATGGTTCTTATAAGGCTCAAGTGTGAAGCTTAGACAACGGAGATGGAGTGCGTTCTACTGTTGGGTGATGGTATGGAGTTTAGATGGATTCAGTGTGGTGAAAAGGGCCTGTTTGTGGGGGATTGATGTTCGTTTATGCATAGGAGATTTTCTGGGCAAGTGAGGACGGTGAGTTTTGAGGGTGCAGTGGTGATGCATTAAAGATCGGATAATGGTCCAATGGTGAGGATGGTTAGGAGGGGTCAAAGTGACTAGAATTGGGTAAGATAGCGAAGTTGAATCAACCTGGTGGTATGCAGTAGCTTGGCAATTGGCGGTAGGAGAATATCAAAAGTGATGGAGTTGCCTATAAGTTGTTTGTTGGAATGCCAAAAAGGGGAAATTTCAGTATAGGGGCTGATTTTCAATCTGGAACGGTTCGAGAAAATTGATCGGTTAATTTGCAAAGACAATAAGGTTGATAGATTCATCTGAGTCGATCCAAGCAGATGCATAACCGAGACGATAAGGCATTTAATCGGATATTCGGCAAATAAACAGGTGAGTAAATCTCACTCACCTTTAGAATTATTTTTATTTCATTAAAAATAATTGTTGTTGCTTGTGTGAATGTTTTCTGCTTGTTTTATATATATTAGTTATTTAGGCTATTATATATATATATTGGGTTGATTGATTGGTTGGATTCCCGCAGTCTCATTAGCGGATGCCCGCGGTACCATAGCGGATGATTACCCTATACGCCCCACGCTATGATTAGTGGATGACCTTCTATACCGCGATATTCTGCCACGAAGCAGAATGGGTATTTATTATGTGCTAACATCTGTGGATGCAGGAAAACAGGTTGGAGGAATCCAACTGGATTCCTCAAAAATATATTATCTGTTGGTTTATTTGTTTGCATATATATTTTTATATATGATGTGTTAGAAAAATAAATAATTCGTTGCTTTGTGTGTTTAAATATCACTGGGCTTAAGTAATGATATTTAAAAATATCGTGGAAGGATATTTGAGATTTAAAAGGGAAAATTCTATTTTTAAATAGAATTTGAATTTTTAATGGAATAAAAATATAAACTTGTTTGAAAAATAAAACAAGTAGTTTCTTTTTAAACGAAGTTTATAAATAGTTCTTTTATAACGAAGTTATAAATGAAGTGGAAAGAATTATCATTTGATAATTCAGAAATAGAAATACAAGTGTGAAATTGGAATTTGAAATGAAATTTCAAAATAGGATGTGAAATGAAATTTTTAAATATATAACTCAATGAAATTTGAGTATAACATTTGAATAGTAGAATTAGAAAAGGAGTTTAAATATTTGAATTTTAAAAGGAGATTGAATATTAGAAATTCAAATAGAAGTTCAAATAGAATTTGAATAGACGAAATTAGAATGAAAAATAGAATTTGAATTCAAGGAATTAAAATAAAATTTGAATTCAAAGGAATTCGAATAAAGAAATTCAAATAGAGATTTGCATGTAGGATTTCAAAATAGAATTTGAAATAAACTTTGAAATAGGATTTTCAAAGTAGAATTGGAAATAGAATTTCAAATAGGATTTCAAAATAGGAAATCCAAAGGGTTTTGAAATGGAATTTGAATTCAAGGGAATTCAAATGGATTTGAGTGAAGAAATTCAAATGGTGTAAAAAAATGAGTTTGAATATTAGAATTCAAATGGTGTTGGAAATGAATTTGAATATTAGAATTCAAATGGAAATGGAAAATGAAATTTGAATATAAGAGATTCAAATTGAATTCAAATAGGATTTAATCTATGGGATTTGAATATGAAATTCAAATGGGTTTTTAACTATGGAATTTTGAATATAGAATTTAAAAAGGAGTTTGAAAATTTGAATTTCAATAGAATGCAAATATAGAAATTGGAATATAGAAGTTCAAATGGAATTTAAATATAGAGTTTGAATAAGAGAATTCAAATGAATTCAAGTATTGAGTTTGAATATGGAATTGAAATAGAAATTCAAGTATTGAATTTGAATATCAAATAGAAAAGGAATTGGAATTTGAATATAGAATTCAAATAAAAGTGAGATTGGAATTTGAATCAAGGAATTCAAATAGAGTTAAATGAAGTTGAATTCATTTTAAAGAAGGTTAAAGGTTTTTATATATAAATATAATTAAAACGAACTCGCCGCAGTGCTGCAGTTCGTAAAATAGCGATTCGAACTTCAATCGAGTATACAGGACTCAATTGGAGTCGGATCTCTTTGAAACAAGAAACGTCAGGACCAGTTTGATAATAGTTTTCTAATGAAAGAGAAAAATATGAATTTTGTCGTATAGATTTTGAGTTATGTCAAAATCAAATTTTCAGAAAAACAGCGGCAGAACTATTTAAAAACCATAACAGTTTATTTCATTTTATAAAAGGGTTTTAAGCAAATAAAATCCGAATTTCTATTTAGAAAATTTCAGATTTGAGTTATAGAATATATGTGAACTCAGGTGGAGTAATGAATTGATTTTTGAAACAAAAATCAGATTTTTGATTATTGAATAGAATTAACTAATTCGAATAGTATTTAGTAAATGAGATGTTGAATGGATATTGAGCTTTAAATAAGTGAATTCGATTTGGAAATTTATATTCGAAATAAAAAAGAGAACTAGAATTGAAATCGAAATTCAATTTGGTTATGAACGAGTTAAATATTTTGTTTGAACATGTTATGTTCAACAAAGAAGCGAAATAGGCAAAATGACTAATTAAAGAATAAATGGGCGAAACTGAATTCAAACGATTAGATGGTATTGAATTGAATTGAACACAAGTGAACATGTGTAAGCAGGTTTGATATGAAGTATATGAAGATTTAAATTTATGTGCTCGACAAAAAGGTACACGTTTAATTTCCATATGAGATTTTATGCGCCGTATCGGCAAGCCGCTTGGCCTTTTTATTTTTCTTTTTGAGATGAGAAGTTACCGGGAAGCTATTTGAAATTTCCCGATGCTCCCGATACAGGGGAGGTTATGGCGAAATTTTCCGGAAATTTAAGGAGTTAGAATATTTTTAAAGATATTTTGATAGTTAAAAATCATTGTATCGACGTATAGAATTCGATAGGTAAGTGAATATAAAAATCGAATATTGTAAACAAAAAGGGAAATCTATAAATTTGAAATAGAAAGCGAACTTTATACATGTTTTAAAAATAAACAATTGGATTGTATAGTGTGTTTATTCGAGGTAAGTGGTTTTGCCGTTTTGAAGTTGAGGATGTTTTCAGTTAAGGTCTGAGAGGTAATTTTACCCCAACTTGATTGATTTCATTTTTAATGAATAAATAGAAAGATCCAGTCTCGAAGAGAAGTGTTTGAAAAAGAGTTAGTTGAATAAAATATTTTGGGTTGTTGTAACGATGTTTTACACAACATTCGTTTTAAACCCAAGTGATGGAATTTTGGAAATATAACAGTAAATATTTCCTGAGTATAATTAAAATAGTCGGGATAGAGATAAGTGATTGGAATTGTTTCCAATTGCAAATAGAGACATTTTCTAATATATAGAAAATAAAAGAAGTTGATATTTGGAAACGTTTTCCAAATGGCATAAGAGGCCGAGATGATTATTGAAAATATTTGGTTAACAAATATTGATAAGAGAATATAGAAGAGATTTAATTAATGAAATATTAATTAAAGAGCCCAGTGATTTGTTTGATATGTTGGATGAACACTTGTTTTTATTCGATAGTTAAATCACAGACTATCGAAGTTTTGACCATCGTTGTCAATATGGAGAGACCGGTTGGATTATTATCCGAAGAACCACTCCGTATCGGCATAAGCGTTGCGAACCAAGTATGCTGAATATATTGAAGACGGAGTAAAGTGCAAGGGCTTTTCTATTAAATAGAAATAGTGCCTTCGGTTTCGTTCAATCCCAGAACAAACGTAAATGGACGAATGTCTGACAGAGTATTTCCAATGATCAAATGGGTTGGTCTGTATGAATATATATATGGTTGCAACGGATTTATCCCTTAGCATAATATCCCGAATATTTGTGCAAACTCAACTAGTGATTAACGGATCTGACAATGTGGCATTCAAAGTGATTGTGCTATCAATGAATGGTAAGTATTCGTAGCCTCAGGCCTCAACAACCGGGAAAGGACAAAAATCGGGCAGGCAGCATGGCTATGTGGGTCGCACCCATTAGGATGTATAATCACCTATCTAGAGGTTCATTTAATTTCTTATTCTATTCGATGCTGTCCCAGACGGGAGACGGTTGCTGATCCCAACCGTTGGTGATGTACATTCGATACACTCAAGCGAAATGAGTGGTCGGTCATGTGTGGGCCGGGTTACAAGATGTTCTTGTTGAACCCAGTGTATTCCTCTCTAGAGATACACTAGCGGAAGGTGGTTCCATACCTTGTCATGTTGGAAATCCAATCTCCAATAAGCGCCATGCGGTTTTTGGTTTTATACTAAGTATGTGGAGCGTGAGATGCAAGCGTTCTGCTATTTGGTTATTTACTTGATGTAGACATTATTATAATATCACTAGATTTTCGTATCAAGGTGTTTTGGGTTATAGTAAGATAAAAACCGTCCATGTTTATGTGTGGGCTGGTCTTACTATTATCTTTTCTTTTGAAAGGATTTTTTAAAGTTAAACAAATGGTTGGAGTTTACTCACACCAGTCCCATGACTGACCCAGAGTTTATTTTGTTTTGTTTTCCCTAAACTCTTGGGTGCCCAAATTTGTACGGGCAGTCAAGTAGTTCAGGTGTTTACAGATACCATTGGAGGAGCTTGGAGCAGGAGGCTTCAGCGTTAGTTACCTAGTGTTATTTTCCGCTGTATTGAAAGTGTTGAACTCTGATTCTGAATGTACATGTATACAGAAATTTTGTATTACAAAAGTATATGATATATTATATTTTATTCATTCCGCTGTGAGGTTCATGTTTTAGCCTGATGTTGTGTATTCTTCTTCTATTCTAATATTTCTTTCTTTCTATTTCTCATCCTCTAACTTCTTTCTAAAAATGATTCGTATTTCTGTGCAATTTGGGTTGGACGTGTGGTGTTTTTAGTCAATTCAGATAGCTCAGATTTGCGGGTCGTTACACAATCCTTTTATTTATTTAATTAAACCGTTATGGTTTTATAATGGTTTTGGCGCTGCTTTTCTAAAAATTTGATTTTGACATAACTCAAAATCTATACGACGAAATCCAGATTTTTCTCTTTCATTAGAAAACTATTGTTCAACCGGTCCCGACGATTCTTGTTTCAAAGAATTCCGACTTCAATTGAGTTCTGTATACTAAATTGAAGTTCGGATCGCCAATTTACGAACTGCCACGTTACGGCGAGCTCGTTTTAATTTTATTTATAAATCTAAACGTTTTAACTTTGTTTATAATAAATTCAATCTCCATTCTGATATATTTTTAATATGTATCAAATCCACTTCATAATATTCCCGATCTACTTCACTTCTAATATTCAAATCCTATATATTTACAATATTCAAATTCCATTTGAATTTCTTTATTCAAACTCTATATTTGAATTTCCTTCTATTCAATTTCTATTTGAATTTTTCTTCTATTCAAATTCTATTTTAATTCTTTATCTTCAAATTCTATTTAATTTCATTTTGAATTCAATTTCTATTTAAACACCTTTTATTTAAAATTCTATTTCAAACTTTATATTTTCTTTGAATTCTAATATTCAACCTCCACTTTGTATTCTCTTTGAAATTCTATTTAACCAAATTCCATTTGAATTCTAATATTCAAATCTCTATTTGATTTTTCTTTATTCAAATCCATTTGAATTTCTTTGAATTCAAATTCCATTTCAATTTTATTATATAATTTCTATTTGAATTTTCTTTATTCAAACTCATTTGAATTCCTTTGAATTCAAATTCTATTTCACTTCTATTTGAATTATATATATATTCAAATTCCTTTATTTTACTTCTATTTGAAATCTATATTCCCTTTTCAAAATTCCTTTGAAGTAATATAAATATATACATATATTTATCTATCTCAAATTCAAAACATTTGAATTTTCAACAACTTGTTTTCCTTTCAAACAAATTTCCATCAAAATCTTTTCTAAGGCAGCAATTTATCACTTAGAAACTCGAAAATGAACACTGATGATGTTGCGACCATCGTCAGAATTATTTCCCAGTCACTGAAGTGAGTTCAGTACTATAACACTTGACATTCATTTTGAAAAAATATTTTCCCAAACTCCCAAGATTTTAAATTCTGAATTCTGGTTGGAATTCAATTTCAATTTATCACATTTGTATATTTGATTTCATATACAAATCCTATTGTTTATATATAACTATTTCTGTTTTTATAATCTAATTCGATTATAATCCTAACAATCAACTCAACTATTTAAAAACAATATCGTATCCAATCTTCTGTTCAAGTGTTTATAAACTCCTATCGACATCGTGGCGTCCCACGATTCGACCCAAATTTATAATCCACTCAACAGACTAGTCAACACAATATAAAACAGTTTTTATATTAAATAACAAATACGCTCTCTCGTATATATATATACACTCAACTCATTCTAGGATACTACTGATCCTATCTCTAATGAGCACATTCCAACAAGCCTAGGTATTCGCTCAATCTAAGCTCTGATACCAACTGTAATGACCCAGATTTCCGTAACATCAGAGTTGACTATATACATCATACGTCCAACCCAAATATCACGAAAATACGAAACATTTTTTTTAGAAGAAAGAGGTAGAAGAAGAACAGAAATAACAACACAGAATCTCAAATCGCAGTGGAACAAAATATAATATATCATATCTTTTAAATACAAAATCTTAACTGTATAACATACACTTATCAGAGTACAACACTTACAACACAACGGAACTACTATACTAGATAACGCTGAAGCCTCCTGCTCCAAGCTCCTTTAGATATATCTGAAAAATCCTGAACTACTTGACTGCCCGTACAAATTTAGGTACCCAAGAGTTTAGGTAGAACAAAATAAATAAACTCCGGGCCAGTCATGGGAATGCGACACATGCCCCAAGCACGCAACATGGACTGGTATGAGTAAACAGTTTAAAACAGTTTCAGAAACTAAATGATATCTCATAAGACCACACCGTATAACACGAAACGGGTTTTTCCCTTATGAAAATCCAAACGCTTGATTTAACTTTCAAAAATCCCTTTTGAAAGGAACGATAGCTTTATATCAAAACTCCTTTGATATTATAATAGTGTCTAAATCAAGTAGATAACAATCTAGTGGAACGTTTGCATCTCACGTTCCACATATATATAATATATAATCAAAACCGCAAGCACGTATTGGGTAATGGGTTTCCAACTATGACAAGGTATGGAACCACCTTCCGCTGGTATATCTCTAGAGGAGAATACACCCAGTTCAACAAAAACATCTTGCAACTCAGCCACACATGACCGACCACTCATTTCGCTTGAGTGTATCGAATGTATATCACCAACGGTTGGGATCAGCAACCGTTTCCCGAATGGGATAGCATCGACAATAGATTTTTAGAAGTAAATGAAACTCTAGATCAGGCGATTATACACCCTAATAGGTGCGACCTACATAGCCATGCTGCTTGCCCGATTTCTGTCATTTACCGGTTGATGAGGCTAGAAGCTACGCTTTATCATCACACCAGATTCACTTCGAATGTCACATCGTCAAATCCATCAAATCACCAATCGACGTCCTCAACAGTACATTACGTGTCAGCTAAAAGAAGTTTCCTTCTCTGCTTCCACTCTTGGTACGGTTGAAGAAATCAATGTACGTGACCATTCTGGAAATACTCTGTCAGACATTCATCCATACAAGTCACCCAGGAACATGATGAACTGAAGGCACAATTTCTATTAATTGAAAAAGTCCTTGCACTCTACTCTGTCTTCGATTATCTTTATATAATCTGATTCGGAACGCTACTGCCAATACGGAGTGGTTCTTCGGATAATAATCCAACCGGACTCTCCATATTGACATGGTAAAAACTTCGAAAGTCTGTGGTTCAACTATTGAATAAAAACAAGTGTTTCGATAGTCGATGATTTAACTATCGAATAAAATAAGTGTTCATCCAAACATCCAACAATCACTGAGCCTTTAATTAATATTCCATTAATTAAATCTCTTCTCTATTTCTTATCAATATTTGTTAACCAAATATTTTCAATAACCATATTGGCCTTATACGTTATTTGGAAAACATTTCCGAATATCGCCTTCCTTTATTTTCTATACTAGGAAATATTCATTCTTCTATTTCCAAGCTTACATATATTTGGGTTAAAACGGATGTTGTGTAAAACATCGTTACGACAACCCATATACTATATTTAACTAACTCTTATTCAACATTGATCTTCGAGCCTGAATCTTACTGTTTATTTGTTGATAATGAAATCAATCAAGTTGGGGTATAACTACCTCTCAGACCTTGACTGAATAACATTTATAACGTCAAAATAGATATGACTACTTACTCGAAAAATCAATACCATATAACTACTTCTTCACTTTTAAACACATATACACTTTCTCTTTCTATTCCTACGAGATTTTATTCCTAGACTTCCTTTTTTATTATACTATTCTATTTTAAAGTTCGCTTCCTTATCGACTTCTATATATATTGATATATTGATTTCCAACTATCAAATTATTTTAAAAATATTCTAACTCCTCAAATTCTCGGAAAAATTCGCCATAACCTCCTTTGTACCGGGAGCATCGGGAAAATCCCCAAACTGCCACACAGGCCTTTTCCAATCAAAAAGAAAAAGAAAAGCCAAGCGGCTAGCCGATACGGCGCATAAAATCCCATATATGAATTAAATATGTACCTTTTTTTCGGGCAATCTATATATATATACCTTCTAACACTTTATTCCAAACCTGTCTCCTGTATCTATACCTTCCCAATCTATTTTAACTATACCAATCGTTTTAACTAAATTCGTTAATTAATTTGTTAATTAACTCTTCAGTCTATTTCACCTTCATATTTGAACATGACATGTTCAAATATATTTTAACTGCATATTAACAAATTCTAATTATACTCATACTCTCGTTCCCTTATCGACTTCTTATTCAAATTCCAATTCAATTCTATTTGAATTCTCTTTATTTAAACTTCATTTGAATTCTATTTGTATCCCTATATTTAAACTCCATTTGGATTCTATTTTTAAACTCTATGGTTAACTTCATTTGAATTCTATATTCAAATTCTATAGTTTTAAAGTCCATTTAAATTTCTGTATTCAAATCTATAGTTTAAAGTCCATTGGAATTTCTATATTCAAATCCTTTAAAGTCCATCTGAATTTCTATATTCAAATCTATAGTTTAAAGTCCATTGGAATTTCTATATTCAAATATATTTGAATTCTCTGCATTATTTATAAACAACGTTTATAACTTCACTTAAAATCCCCCCATTTTATATTTATAAACAAAGTTTATAAATTCAATTCAAATCCCACCCCTTTCATTTATAAACAAAGTTTATAAATTCCATTCAAATCCCATATTTCATTTATAAACAAAGTTTATAAATTCGATTCAAATCCCATATTTTCATTTATAAACAAAGTTTATAAAGTCGATATTCATTCATATATATATTCAAAACAAGTAAATATTTTCATTCTATTCGAGTTTCAAATTCTATTCTATTTGAATCTTATATATTCAAATTTCAAATTCTATTTTAGAAAAAAATAGAATTTTCTTTCTAAATCTCAAATATCCCTTTTCATGATATTTTTATAAATCAATATTCAAGCCTCAGGGATATTTTAACCAATCAAATCAACCAATTTTCAATCATTTGATTTTTAACACATCATATATGAATATATATGAAATCAAACAACAAACAGATAATATATTTTTGAGGAATCCAGTTGGATTCCTCCAACCTGTTTTCCTGCATCCACAGACGTTAGTCAACATAGTAATATACCCATCCTGCTTCGAGGCAGAATATCGCTGTATAGAAGGTCATCCACTAATCATAGCGTGGGGCGTATAGGGTAATCATCCGCTAATGATACCGCGGGCATCCGCTAATGATACTGCGAGAATCCAACCAATCATTAACCCAATATATATATATATATATATATATATATATATATATATATAATAGTCAACCAATCCTAAATAACTATATATATTTTAAAACAATCAGACAACATTCAAACAAGCATAACAATTATTTTTAACTATATAAAAATAATTCTAAATAAAAAGGTGAGATTTACTCACCGTGATTTTTCGATCTATTATGATTTCTTTTTAATTTCCGATTATGAAATCTTCAGCTACAACTTCCTCGACTGCCTTTGTTCGATAAGATCTTGTATAAATTTAACAACTTGTATTTATTATTTACGCTATCGAACTATTTAAATGTAATTAGAAATTAATTACTAACTAAAATTAATTACCTTAATCCAGTTTGGTCCTTCCTTCCTTACTGTAAAAATCCGAAAAGGCTGCTATTGTATGAAACCAAACATGAACATCTCTCTCTCCTCCTATTTTCTTTTACTCTCAAATTCATCAATAGTGCCTCGCCCTTACTGTCAAGCTCCTGTCTTTCCCTTTTGTCCAACTTCGATCACCCTTGTACCTTTATTCTCCTCCATCTTTCACTGTTCGACAAACCCCTCAAACTCTAAGTCCAAGTCTCCACTTCGCAGATCCGCACCCTCCAATTACCAACGTCAGAACCTCCCCAAAGCCCTTGACCAAAAACCGAACTCGAGTGCTCAACCATCAGGTAATTCGCACCAGCCCAGAACCCTAGTTCGAACCCTAGAAACGCAAGTACCAATTCGAACTCGAATCGCTGAGGTGTCGAAGCCCTAGGATGCCTGAAGAACTCGCTAAACCCCCAGACAACGATCGCGACCATAAATAGAACCGTCGAACCCTAGCCTCGAAATGAAGAATACTCCGAACCCACAGAAAACAATTTGCGAGCTCCAGAAAATGTATCGCGATTTGAACTAAAGTGAAGGAGCGGCCATTTTTGAATCTCGTCTGAAGCTTTTCGGTTTCGGTTTAAACAAATGAATTAAAAGAGGAAGGGAGGAGCGGTTTTTAAATAGAAGGAGGTGGTTGCGATTTGTGGTGGATGAAGGAGCACGTTGTTGGTTTGATTTATGGTGATAAGGGAGGACACGGTAATGTATTTGTTTGTGGGAGAAAAGGGAGCCACACAACACTTATTTAATTTAATTAAATTAAAAAATATATCCTAAAATTAAAATACCCATGATGCCGAACTCCTTTCTGAACCCAACAACTGTCGATTTTAGGGTTTAACCACCGCTCCGAACACACTGGGATAGGTCACGAAGTCCAATTCGATCATCTGTAGAAGATATTAATTTAGTTCGATATAAATTAATTTCAGACCGATTTATTCTTTTGAAAATAAATAAATATTATTCTTCTAATTCAAACAGGAGTTTGAATTGATTTTCTGAACTGTTTCTAATTCAGTTTCAACTTCTCGAACTGACGTATTACGATAATTTAATATATTCGATATTAAATCGAAACTGATTATTAAATTGACAACTTAAATAAAAAAATTCCACTTATATTATCCACCCAATATTTAAATTAAATATTAAATATTCAAAATTAACCCATAAGGATCCGGGTCATTACAGCTCATCAACGGAGTTGTTGAGTAGGATGAGTAGCAGGTTTGGTGATGGGGACGATGATCGATGATGAGCATGAGGAGGCTGGTGTATTAACCATTATAAAGCTATATGTTTTTCCACTGCTTGATTGATATAATATGAGTGACATGTCGTGAGGTGGTGATGTATGAAGAGATTTCAAATATTTTGTACCTAATCCTTATATTTTATATAGAGATGAGATTTTTGCTTTATCATGCTTCGCTACTATTTAATTGTATATTTTATTACTATATATTTTCCATGTGCCGTGAGGTATACTAATTTTTTTTATTATCTCTGTTTTCCCTTGGCGATCGTCCCATATCGACCAGGCACGGTTTAAATCACACTGTCTTAATCATTTGATGTCGGAGGTATGAGAGTGGTCATCACATTTGAAGCTAAAGCTTTGGTTCGTTGATTTACCCAAAGTTTTAGAGAGTATGAGCATATATGAGACGTATTTATAATTGATTTTGGATGGTAACTATATAATATATATAGTATAGTATATTAACATGAACTTGAGCACCATTGCAGCTTTTTCTTGGAATGGACTATTCGTTCTTGTTTCAAATAAAGAATGGGTCGACGACCAAGAAATGATGCTAGGAACAATCCCACTTCTGGAGTCGTAGGAAAGGAAGGTGGATCGGGCGTTGCTACTCCTGATTACCCCCACTACGTTTAAGGCCATGATAGCATTATTGATTATTAGAGTACCTAGTCTAGCATTGATGGTAGATGGTGGTGCTCCTTTGCAGGCACTTTGGGTTGTATATGTTGCTAAGTTGTGCAAGGACTATTCTTCTTTAGACAACAAGTCATTTATTAGGACCAAATTGTTAATTGTAGTTTAGATTTGGTTGGATAATTATACTCGCATCTTCAAAGATCTTGGAATAGATAATACAATAAAAATGAAACTTGCTCGGGGAAACTATGGCTATGAATTAGTTGTATTCTATAACCATTGAAACTCTGGAGGATTAGATGTCATGGGAGCAGTTTAAGAATCAAGTTCAAAGATAAGATCATTTCTACGATCCAGAAGTCAATTCTCTTTAAGAGGTTTACTGAGTTGAAGCAAGGTGAGAAGTCCATTGTTGGTTATGTAGTAGAGTTTAAATCTTTTTCTAAGTATCAACCTTCTTTTATCGATACTCCTCTTTGCAAGAATGAGAAGTTTATTACTGGATTAGATGAGTATCTTAATGAGAAGATTGTTGACCATATAGATGTATTGTTTGGGAAGTTGGTTGAGAAAGCTCTTAGAATGAGAGTTTATTTCCAAAGAAGAGTGAGGTTGTTGTTAGTAGTAAATAGAATGGAGAATCGAAGCCACAACAAGGTAGTGGAAATAATAAGAAGTACCGGAACAAGAAGTCAAAACAGTAACAGCGGGGTAAAAGTAGCTGGAAGAAAGTTAAGGGTAACATTATCTACTTTAATTGCTATGAGAAAGACCATAATTTGACGGATTGTAAAACTGCTAAGGTTGGAAAGAAGTGCTTCAACTGTGATAAGCCCGGGCACATAAGAAGAATTGCTCAGAGTGTTGCCAAAGGATAAGCAGATTGTTAAGGTTTATGCGTTAAATGTAATGCCGTCTACTTCAAGAGGTCAAATTGTTGTGGAGAAGAGAAAGAATGTGGTTGTATAGGATATGTTTTCCATTAGAGATTTTTTAGTTAGAGTTTTGTTTGATACTCAGGTATTGCATTCTTTTATCTATAATGAGTTTACGTGCAAATTAGGTTTAGAACCTAAGATGGTAGATAGACTATAGTTTGTGACCAACCCTATGAGGGATCTTCTAGTTTTTGTATGTTTTGTCATAGTCTAGTTTTATCGAGTCATGGTTACTTTTTTGTCTGTGATTTTATTGTTTTAAACTTCATTGGGTTTGGGATTACTCTGGGTATAGATTAGCTCAAGAGATATGCAACAATTGTGGATTGCGAGGAGCTCAAGGTGACAATCGAGAATATGGAAGGGAGAGCGACTATGATTCACTGCTTATTGGGGTCCTAACTAACATTTTATATTCGCTTGAGATTCCAAAGGATTGGTTTTCATCTGTGCTTATTGCTACATAATTTTCTAATGTATTCAATGAGGATAAAGGATTGCCACTGCGAAGGAGAATTGAGTTTCTGATTGATCTAATGGATGGAACTGGCCTATAGTTATGCCTCTTTGGCACATGGTTCCAAGAGAACACCAAGAGTTGCATGTGCAAGTGTATAGCCTACTGAGTAAAGGATTCATTTGAAAAGCATGTTCGGATGGGGTGCACCAGTTGTGTTTGCAACCAATGCTGATTGAACTTTGGGATTGTGTGTGAATTATCGTGAGCTGAATAAAGTGCCTAAGAAGAACAAGTGTTCACTACCAAAGATCGATGACTTGTTCAACCAGCTTCATGAAGCAAGGTGTTTTCCTAAATGTATTTGACAATGGGATTTCACCAACCGAGAGTAGCAAAGGATACTGTGTCGTAGACTGTGTTTAGGACACCATATGGATTCTTTGAGCAATTAGTGGCGCCATTTTGATAGACCGATGCACCAGCGTATTTGGTGGATCTTATGGATTGATTTTTTAGGGATCAACCGAATAAATTAATTTTATATCCGTGGATGATATCTTGATCTATTCTAGAACTAAGGAGGAATATAAGTCAAATTCGAGGATTGTATTGGAAATCTTGAGAAATAATTAGTTGAGAGAAAAGTTTTTGAAGTATCACTTCTAGAAGGAAGAAGTGAGATTCTTAGGTCATATCCTATTGGGATAAGGAATAATAGTGCATCCTTTATATTAGCAGTAATTTAGGATTGGAATCGTCCTAAGAGTACTACGGATGTTAGAAGGTTTCTTGGTCTTACTAGATATTATCAATGATTTTTCGAAGATAGCAATACCAATGACCAGCTTGAAGAAGGAGAATCGAACCTTTGTATTAGGTACGAGGTGTAAGCATACTTTTGAGATTTTAAAGGAAAGACTTACTAGTGCTCCTGTATTGGTGCCTTCGAGTGGGAAAGAGGATATGATTGTCTATGCCAATGCATGTGATACCAATTTAGAAGCGTTGTGGATGCAGAATGGAAGAATTGTCGGATACTTTAGTCGACAACTGAAGTCGCATGACAGGAATGACCCTACTCACGATCTTGAGTTAGTGGTGATAGTATTTTTTCTGAAGGTGTAGAGGCATAATCTATTAGGAATTAGATTTGAGCTATTTATGGATCATAAGTCACTGAAGTACCTTTTCTCCTAAAAGGATTTAAATCTTTGGCAGCAACGATGATTGGCGTTTCTAGCTTTATATAATTTTGGTATTGCTTATACTGCAGGGAAAGGTAACTCAATTGCTGATGCACTAAGTAGAAGACATGCTAGTTTAGGAGCTATATTTATGGAGTGGAATTAACAAGAGTATCTAGTCGGAATTGATTTAGGCCTCGTTGTGAGTTGGAGCTTGAGATGTTAGCAAGTTCATTAATTAGACCTACTCTTTATCCAAAGGATCGACGAAAGCCAAAAACACCAAACTTGTTGATATTATTAAGAGGTCGAAAATAAGATCAATTCCTAGCGTTAAAGAAATACGAGATCAACAAAGATTGTTGGCTTTGAAACGATGGACGATTGGTTTTTATTGATATAGGTAGGTTATGAGATGACGTTTTAAGGGAATGTCATCATTCCAGATTGACCATTCATCTCAATGGTAATAAGATGTACAAGATATGACAAAATTTACAGCAAGGAAGGCATGAAGAGGGACGTTGGATGATTTATTTTGAAGTGTATATGTTGACAATTAGCTAAGATCGAGCAGAAGCAACAGAGTGAGTTATTGCAACCATTAGAAATTCCTATATGGGAATAGGAGGAAGTGTTAATGGATTGCCAAGGAATAAGGCATAATATGATTGTATATGGGTAGTAGTTGATCGCTTGACCAAAAACGTGTTTATTTCTGTTAAATCTACTAGAACTACATCTAAATTGGATGAGTTGTACTTAGATGGATAGTTCGACTCTATGGAGTAGGTAAGGGTACAATAAGTGATAAAGATCCTCTATCCATTATCAAATTTTGGAAAATTTTGCAAGAACAATTAGGGATTGAGCTGCATATGAGTACAACTTATCATCCGTAGGCTGATGGGCAAACCAAGAGGGTTAATCGAGTATTGGAAGATCTTGTAAGAGCTTATCCATTAGATTTCAGAGCATTATGGGAAGACCATCTTCGTTTGGTTGAGTTTGCCTACAATTATAGTTATCAGTCAAGTGCCGGAATGGCATCGTATGAGGCACGCACGGAAGACCATGTAATTCACCCTCTTGTTGGTTAGGAATAGGAGTAAAATTGGTGCCTGGGCTGAAAATGATAAGAGAAACTACGAATAAGGTTGAGACCATTCTATAAAAAATGAAGGCAATTCAATATGTCTAGAAGAGTTATGCTGATAGGAGAAGAAAATATTTAGAATTTACTATTGGAGATTTAGTATTTTTTAAGATCTCATCTCTCAGCAGTGTTTTTAGATTCGGGTGGAAAGGAAAGTTAGCCCAAGATTGTTGGATGATTTTCAGTTGTGAATATAATCAGGAAGCTTCCTTATATAGTGGAATTACCTAATAATATGGCTGGTGTCCACGATTCTTTTCGTATCTCATATATATGAAAATTTGTGCATGTATCAAGTATTACAGAATCTGCGGATCAGGTTGAAGATGTTGAGTCAAAGGTTTTAGAACCTCATAAGCTGCTTCCAGTCATTGGCAATGACACGAAACAACTTAGGAGGAATGTAATTAGGCTAATCAAGGTACAACAGAGCGAGAATGATGTCGATTATATATGGGAGGCAGAAGAGAGTGTGATGATGGCCTACCTATAACTCTCGAGTGGTACATCTCATTTATCGTAGCTACTTATGCCACTGTATCTTGCACTATTTGAATTCTGCATGCTAGGATAAGAATTGCTTGCATGGATTTTTGGATGCTAGATTGGATGATAGATTGATTGCTCGTGGATGGTAGGCATGTGGGATGCAGTGTTTGCTTACGTTTATTTAAGATTTTGGGCATAAAATTCTTAAAAGGGAGATAATGTAACAACCCGTATTTTATGTATCGAAGGATCATAAAATAATTCTATTAAATTAATAATGGTTGTGTCATCCTAATATTTTAATACGTGGTTCGTGCGGATGTGTTACACATCCATGATTTACTAAATCTTTTTGTGACAATTTTCCTCTTGTGAAATATTGTTTTAGCTGTAACTTTTGATGGGATCGAATGATATGCTCTAATTGTTCTCATTGCTTTAGGATGGCGGTTAAAATTACATAGAGTGGTCACGTTAAGAAAATAGTTTAGCTATTTTTGAGAAATTTTTGTTTTAATTTTTCATTTCTGGTAGACAGATTTAAGGACAGCTAATGGGTTGAAATTAGTCAGCCCATCCGGTTAATGACCTACAATTAAAAATAGGGGCTATAGGGAGAGTATAGAAGCTTTCTCCCTCATTCTCACGTTAGGTTGGACTCTGATCTACTTCGGTTCACACTAATCATCTCAAACCCTGGTCTATATTTCTTTAAATCATACATGTTCTTCATTTAGAGGCTAGGTCTACATCAGGGAAGATTAAATCTCATCAAATCATCATTGATTGTGCATTTTCATTGCTACCCAGATCAAATCTACATCAAATTGTATTGAATTCAAGGTTTTGATAAGTGATAGTGCTTCCCATATAACAATATTTTATCATTTGTTGTAATTAGGTCTTTTGAACACAGTACTTGTTAATGTAACCCTAAAACCGGATTATACTTATTAATTCCAAATCTAGAAACCTATAGGTTAATAAAATTATGACATATGTCAGGTAATTGGTTAGATATAATATAATTAATATTTAGTTAGTTTTAAATTATGATAGATCTACGACTGTAATTTTCTAATTCATGTATGCATGTGAACATATGTTTGTATATGATCGGAATTAGATGTAATTGTTATTTGAATGTTTGAATTTTGTGTTACGGAAGTATGTGTTAGAAATTTTTTTAATTAGGACTTAGGATTGAAGAACAAAGTGTTATACGGCATTTTTTTCTGGATACCAAAACCAGTCTAGGCTCATACGACCCAACCCATCGCGGTGAAACAGTTCGTAGGTGTCGCCAAGATACTCAGGAACAATGCTCGGATGGAGTCGCACAAGTGTGGTCATCACGGCTCATCAAAAATAGTTAAATATAAACGAGTACTTAGGGAATGACATTCTCTATCCATCAAGGTTTCATCTCCCTGAAGCCACTCCACCAAATACATATTCCATTAACACTCCGCAATATTTCATACTCTAGAAAATCCATATCCCGACCTCAGCAACTCCTCAAAATCCACAACTCCCCATTTCGTCATTGTATCTTACTCACATGCCATGTTTCGTATTCCACAAGTCAACTCCCCGAAAATATTACCAAGTGTCGGGATCAGCGCAGTTAAATTTGTATCACGAGGCTTCGGATACAAAATAAAGTAAAGCAAGCGAATATGAGAGTTTCAAAGCAAGGCTGAAGAAAAAAAAACCTGGGATATGTACCGATCCTGAGATACAAAAAATATGAGAGTGGGCCTCGCTTTTTCGCTGCTCCCACTTGCTCCTCTGCCTATAAATACCCCTCATCCTGCTTCGGGAAAAAGGGTGGAATTTTTCTTATTTTGCACTTATGCAAGGAAATATTGACTCTTGGACAACACAGACTACCTTGGAGCTTGGAGAAGAATATATTTTGTCCTTCTTGAAGACTGCACTCTTAGAGCTGCATAGGAATTTTCGGGAAGGAGTGGACTCTACTTTTGGACCTAAAAGAACTTGCTTTCCACCATTTCCTTTGTAACCAATTGTAACTATGCTTCCCACCATTGTACTTTAACAAAATTGAATAAAAAAAAGAAAACCTCCAAAGTAGACACAGGTTCTCGCGGGCACCACTATAAAATACTATGTTATTTACTTCCTGCATAATTTCCACTCTGGACAGAGTAGCTTCATTATCCAAGAACTCGTTTGGTGTTATGCCAACTTTTTCACATCAACATTCTACTACTGTAACACCCCATAATTTTAAAACATGACATAAGGGATAATTAAAAAATAATTAATTTTTAGAAGAAGAATTAAGTGAAACGGGTTATGCCATTGCGTTCGTCTCGGAATTCTACTTGAGATAGAGTCCGAGTTTGTGTAAAATGAATACCTTTTGAAGGAGTTATGGACGATGGAAGTTTGGTAGAACAATCAGGAAACAGGCCAGGATAACTAGTGCACTTGTGAAGTGCGCCAGAACAAAAATGCACTGGCGCACCTGGGAAGTGCGCCCAGGCTAAGCCCAGGTCTGTAGAATTCTGGAGAGTTCTATGATGATGCGTCATTTTAATCTGAGTGGTTCTGATGGTCTCTAATCTAATCTAAAAGTCCTAATTCACCTAATACATCTGTAAATAAACACCTAAACCTAACCCTAATCTCGTTGTTATCATCCAAGCGGGGACCAAGCTTAAGAGGGAAGCTTGTGTCAAGTGTGTGGACCCTTTTCAACAGGTAACCCATTTTAGTACCTATGTGAGCTCGAACTAGGTCGAGGACAAGGACACGCTTACTGGGGTTGATTGTAAGAGGTCAATAAAGAGTTAGATGACAGTGCAAGTCCAACGGAGTCATGTGCGTGCGTGGGTCCGGGCTGGTAGGTTAGAAGCTGTTGCATCGTGTAGGTTTAAGCTGTGCATTTCAGTAGTATCGGGGTTGCCACCTTAGGGAGTGATACACCCTATTGTGGGACCAACACAGGTATCTATGAGGTTAGGGAGCCGATCGAATGGGAAGGGTAGTGGGTACAACTAGTGGGGATAGGAGCAAGTTGGCACCTATGATAGTAACTAGAAGTACACGAAATTACCATCATTATATTTGTTTAAGAGGGATCATCTTTTAGTATGTAACTAGAACGTTGGTATGGTGCAGAGCATATCTTAAAGTGGTTAGGAGCGCAGTCGATGTTCTATCTTGCTTATCTTGTTTGCCCTGTCATATCTGCTTATGTTACTGTCATTTCTCATATCCAATTTATCTTCTTATCCTGTTACTTTACTGATTATATTGTTAAAGTCACTGGACTTGCCAGACTTTATGTCTGACCCTTTTTGCTTCGCCTCTTTTCTTTCTTTCCCCCCCAGGTCCTTAGGGTGGGATTAGTGAAGCTTGACTAGGATTTCTTTCTTCTTGAAGTGCTTGGAAGTGTTGAAAGTAATGCTCAGCTTTATCTCCTTTTTCATTTTGACTATTTGGAGTGGATTATGGTTTTGCTTTTATGTATTCTGATAATGATTTTGTTCAAGATGGATATTTGTGTACTTGGCTTTAGTATGTGGTTTTGATGTTGTAACCAAACATGTTTTGCTTTTTCGCTGCAATGAATAAATTTTAAAATTTTAAGTACCATTTTATATATCTCTCTTGTGAATTTCTGTTCTATACTTTTATAACGCTCCATGAAAGTTAATGCATTTCCTTAGTGAGTGACATTAATGGACATGGGGTGTTAACGTGGTATTAGAGCTGATGGTTACCAGCACGGGTAAAAGAATTTGAAAACCGTTTTCGAAAGCATTTTTTAAAAAAGAAATATTTTCAAAAACATGTTTTAAAGAAGGTATTTTCAAGAGAAAGGTTTATTATGAAAAACATAATCCTCAAAAGCCATATATCTTTCTTTCGATTCTCTATTTGAATCTCTTCCTTTTTCCTTTCAGCATGTCTGGGAAACCCAATATACCCGGGTTGTACAAATATCAGGCTGGTTCAGAAGGTATCTGGAGGCTAGGGCTTATGCCGTAGGCCCAACAAACATTCCTCCTCCCCCAGTTGCAGCCGCTTCTCCTCCCCGTGTAGACGCTTTTTCTAAGATATGCAAAGACTTTTGTGTGGTGGGAGGAAAACTGTTTTATGGAACTGAGATGTTTGCTGAGGCTCGGAATTGGCTCAAGGAAGTGGAGGACTTGTTTGGTATCTTTGAGATAGACGATGGAAGGAAGGTTCTGCTAGCTGCTTGGTTAATGAAGGATGAAGCTTCATTTTTGTGGGGAAGTAACTAATGGATGACGTGCAGTGGAGACATGGATGGATTTTAGACAAAGGTTCGAGTTAAAATTTCTTTCACAAGCAGAGGAGAGTTTATGCATAGAGAGATTCTTGGCTTTGAAACAAGGTAGTTTGTCTGTGAAGGAGTATGTTAACGAGTTTAATCAGTTAGCAAGATTTGGTATGGAATTAGTTAATACACCACATAAGAAGGCCTTGAGATTTTCCAAGGGTCTGGATGAACCATTACATGGGTTGGCTATGTCCCACATTCCTATGGCGAGAATCTTGTTGAGATGGCGTTGATACATGAAGAGGAGAAAGGTGCTAATGTAGATAAGGTCAGAATAAGAAAGGGGATCCAAACAAGGCACAACAACAACAAAAGAAGGGCGATAAGGATAACAAGGGTTCAGAGAAAAGAAAGTGTCACAATTGTGGAATATCTGGCCATTTGAAGAAGGACCGTTGGAAGAAGAAGAGGATTGGTTGCTTCCAATGTGGTGAGGCAGGACATATGATTAAAGACTGCCTAAGGAGGCAAGGACAAGGGCAAGGACAGAGGACATGATCTACTTCTGGAGGGCGGGTTCATGATCTCATGGCAGCTATGCAAGAGAGAGGTAGAAACATTTCTGTTGAAAGTTTGATTTTCCTTTTCGATCATCCTGTACGTACTTTGTTCAATTTTGGCGCATCACGTTCGTTTATATCTATTTCTGTTGTTGAGTCTCTGCACCTAGATACTAGTATAATAGTGGATCCCGTTGTTGTCTCAAGTCCTATTGGGGGTACTGCTCATCTGTCTATGTTATGTCAAGATTTGAGAATATCTATGTATGGAGTTGAGTTCGAATGCAACGCTTATGTGCTTGGTTTCATGGGCTATGGGTTGATTCTAGGAATGGATTGGCTAGCTAGATATGGTGCCATTCTCGACTGTGAAAAATGGGTAGTTAGACTGTTGACTAGCTTGGGTAATACTCTCGATATCTCATGCAACCCTAAGGGTTCTGTTATGCTTAGCTACCTAGAATATCTTGACACTTCTATTGATGATTTGCAATCTATTCGTGTAGTCCATGAGTGTGCAGATGTCTTTGAGTAGGTTAGGGGCTTACCTCCAAAACGCGAGATAGATTTCTGTATATACTTGGTGGACAATGCAAAGCCAGTTGCATTGCCTGTGCGCCACATGGCTCCAAGATAAAGGAGGGAGCTTAGAAAACAAGTGAAAGAGTTTCTTGAGAAAGGGTTCATAACAAGAAGTATCTCGGAGTAGGGTGCTCCAGTTGTTTTTGCCACGAAGGCTGATGGTTCGCTTAGATTGTGCGTTGAAAATAGGGAGCTGAATAAGCTCACGAAGAAGAAGAGACACCCATTACCGAGGATAGATGACTTGTTCGATCAGTTGGTTGGTGCTTCAGTTTTCTCTCAGTTAGACTTAGCTACAGGATTTCATCAGTTGAGGGTAGCTGAGGACAGCATAGATAAAACCGCATTTAGAACTCCAGATATTTTCTTTGAATGGCTCGTCATGCCTTTTGGTTTGACGAATGCACCCGCATATTTCTTGGACTTGATGGGTAGGGTGTTTAGGGAGTTTCTTAACAAATTTTTAGTAGTCTTTGTAGATGATATGCCGATCTTCTCAAGAAACGAGGAAGAGCATGCCTTACATCTTAAGGAAGTTTTAGAGACCCTTCGAGTACATCAGCTTAAGGCTAAGTTCTCCAAATGTCAACTTTGGAGGAAGGAAGTAAGATTCCTAGGGCACGTGATCTCTAAAGAAGGGATAGCAGTGGATCCCGCGAATGTACTGCCAATCTAAAATTGGAAGATTCCCAAGAATGCAACAGAAGTAAGAAGTTTTCTTGGTTTGGCGGGCTATTATAGAAAGTTCATCAAGGACTTTGCTAAGATATCTGCCCCACTTTCTTGGTTAACGAAAAAGAATTTGACCTTTGCTTGGGACGTTGACTATGATGATGCTTTTCAATGTTTGAAGAGGGCTTTGACGATAGCTCAAAATTTATTGCCAGATGGGAGTAAACCGTTCATAGTGTATACCAATGCTTATGGGACAGGGCTTGGCGTAGTTTTGATTCAAGAGGGAAGGGTGATATGTTATGGTGGAAGGCAGTTGAAGTTCCATGAGAAGAATTACCCTACCCATGACCTAGAATTAGCTGCCATAGTTTTTGCGCTTAAGTCTTGGCGCCATTACGGATCATAAGTCATTAATGTACTTGTTCTCTCAAAAGGATTTAAACTTAAGAAAACAAAGGTGGATGAAGTTCTTAGCATCCTACGATTTTGAGATTGCATATACCCCTGGCAAGGGTAACATTGTAGCTGACGCTTTGAGTAGAAAGAGGTTGACTTTGAGTCCTTCGTTTATCGAGCAACAGAGTTTAGAGTATATATCTACCTTTGACTTTAGACCTTCTATCGATTATGTACCCAGTTTGTTGGCATCATTAGTGGTGCAACCTACGCTTTTGGGACAAATAGGAGTGGCACAACGAGATGACCCCTAGTTGATAGAGATAGTAGACAAGCTCATAAGAGCGGAGTCTTCGAGCCTTCTTAGTAGGTATACTATAGATGAAAAAGGTTGGTTGCATAGGGATGAGAGACTTTGCATATCACGAGACGAGAGTTTGAGAAGGACAATCCTTGAAGAAGAACATCGTTCTAAGATGACCATACATCCCGTGGTGACATAATGTATAGGGACATGAAGCGAGTTTTCTTTTGGGCCGCAATGAAGAAGGATGTGGCTGAGTTCGTTTCTAGATGCTTAGTGTACCAGCAAGTCATGGCTAAGCAAAAGAAGCCTGATGGTTTGCTTCACCCTTTAGAGGTTCTATAGTGGAAATGGGAAAGTGTTTCCATAAATTTTTTCGATGGGTTGCCGAGGTCAAGGAAGGGTAATACGGGGATTTGGGTAGTAGTAGATATACTCACCAAGAGCGCCCATTTCATCCCCGTTAAGAGTAAAAGAATAGCGACACGATTATCATATGTTTATCTCCAAGAGATAGTTCGTGTACACGGCATACCTTCTAGTATTGTAAGCGATCGAGATCCCATTTTCACTAGTGAGTTTTGGAAGAGCTTGCAAGAGGCAGTAGTAACGCAATTGTGTTTGTGCACCGCTTATCACCCTCAGATGGACCAAACAAAAAGAGTGAATCGGATTTTAGAAAATCTTTTGAGGTTATGCATCTTGGACTTTGGAGGGACATGGGAAGAACACCTTTCATTGGTAGAGTTCGCCTACAACAACAGCTATCAGACTAGTATTGGCATGGCACCTTTTGAAGCTCTATATGGACGACCATGCCGATCACCGACTTGTTGGTGGGAATCTACGGATAAGATTTTGCTTGGGCCCGAGATGGTTAAAGAAACTTTGGAGAAGATAGACTTGATTCGAAGATGCATGAAGACGACACAAGACCGGCAAAAGTCATACGTTGATAAGAGACGAACCGATCTTGAGTTCGATGTTGGAGACACAGTTTTTATTAAAGTATCACCATTGAGGAATGTAGTTCGCTTTAGATCTGTAGGGAAATTGGCACCAAGGTTTATAGGGCCATTTCCCATCATAGAGAAAATTGGACAGATGGCCTACAGAGTAAAGTTGCCTAAGAGACTAAGTGGTGTTCATGACGTATTTCACATGTCACATTTGAGGAAGTGTTTACATGATACCATGGAAGTAGTGGAGCCAAGTATGCTTAGGGAAGTGGAAGTAGAGCGAGATGCCACTATTAAGCGAGTTCCTACATGCATCCTTGGGACAAAGGATAAGAAGCTCCGCAATCGAGAGTTCAAGTTTGTCAAAGTCCAATGGGAAGATAATCAAGAAGACGTGACTTGGGAAACAGAAGACAAGATACGTGCGTCATACTCTTTCCTTTTTGAGGGTATGTTCTTAACTTCTCCTTTTTCTACCGCTTTGTTTATACTTGTTCTATTGTTTAGTGAATCCTCTCGATTATATCTTTGATCTTTAGGTAGAAATCCTATGGTTGTAAACATGTGTTTGAGACATGTTATGTTTGGTGGATGTAAGTGTTTGCTAGTGGATGCATATACACACATTAGGCACTAGATCGGCTCAATCACTTTCATATTTCCTATGGATGAGTGTGCATATTTAAATTAATGGATGTATATTGAATGTGTTATCATATGGATGTTGCATTTGGATGAATGGTTGTGCACTCATATAGAAATGATATGTATCATTAGGATTCTTTTCCATACATAATGGACGCCTGGCACTATCATGTTTTGTGTTAAGGAGGTTAAATGAATAAGTAGACCGCCAGATTTTTCATTAGGATAAGGACATATACACACACTTTGCATATGTTTATGAAAGTATTAGAAAACTTTTAAGGACAATGGATGCCCGTGATTGATGGATGAGTAGATGGATGATAGATGGCAGGACATACATTCCTTTCAACTTCGAGATTTCGGGGACGAAATCCTTTAAGTAGAGGGGAATGTGACAAACTATAATTTTAAACATGAAATAAGCGATAATTAAAGAATAATTAATTTTTAGAAGAAGAATTAAGTGAAATGGATTACGCTATTACGTTCGTCTTGGGATTCTGCTTGAGATAGAGTCCGAGTTTGTGTAAAACGGATAATTTATAAAGGAGTTATGGACGATGGAAGTTTGGCAGAACAATCAGGAAACAGGCCAAGATAACTAGTGTAATGACCCGGATTTTTAGCGACTTTGGTTATCGTCATAAACTCGATGTCGATAACCAAACATCGAAAAATCCTGGTAATTAACGAAAGAAATTAGACGGTGAGGATAAATAAAATAGAAACTTAGAATAGAAGAAGAAGAAGAACACAACATCAGAGTAACACGAACCTCACAACGGAACGAATAACATATAATAGATAACATATCTTTGAAATATACATCTGTACTTGAATATACATCATTACCACAGTACAACACTCACAACACAGCGGAAATAAACAATAGCTATATGATCCTGAAGCCTCCTGCTCCAGCTCTTCAAGTATCTGTAAATCCCGACTACTTGACTGCCCGTACAAAATTGGGCACCCAAGAGTTTAGGGAAAACAACAAAATAAACTTCGGGTCAGTCATGGGACTGGTATGAGTAAAACAGTTTAAAATAGTTTGAACAAGTAAACGATATCTCATAAGACCACGCCGTATAACGAAATGGGTTTTTCCCTTATGAGAATCCAAATTATCTTTATATCAAAAACCTTTTGATATTATAGTAATGTCTATCAACCACAATATAATAATCATCTAGCAGAAACGTTTTCATCTCACGTTCTACATATATAATATACAATCAAAACCGCAAGCACGTATTAGGTAATGGATTTCCAACTATGACAAGGTATGGAACCACCTTTCGCTAGTGTACCTCTAGAAAGGAATACACTGGGTTCAACAAGAACATCTTGCAACCCGGCCACACATGATCGACCACTCATTTCGCTTGAGTGTATCGAATGTATATCACCAACGGTTGGGATCAACAACCGCTTCCCGAATGGGACATCATCGACAATAGATTTTTAGAAATAAATGAAACTCTAGATCAGGTGATTATACACCCTACTTCGGTGCGACCGACTTAGCCATGCTGCCTGCCCGATTTCTGTCATTTACCGGATGTGAGGCTATAAGCTACGCTTTATCATCACACCAAATTCACTTTGAATGCCACATCATCAAATCCATCAAATCGCCGATTGACGTCCTCAACAATACATTATGTGTTAGCTAAAAGAAGTTTCCTTCTCCGCTTCCACTCTTGGTACTGTTGGAGAAATCAATATACGTGATCGTCTGGAAATACTCTGTCAGGCATTTCATCCATACAAGTCATCTAGGAACAGGATAAACCGAAGGCACTATTCAGTACATCCATCTTAGGTAGTGTTATCTAAGACTTATACAATAGCCCTTGCACTTTACTCTGTCTTGAATTATCTTTGGCATATATGATTCGCAACGCTTATGCCAATACAGAGTGGTTCTTTGGATAATAATCCAACCGGTCTCTCCGTATTAACAACGTTAAAATGGTCAAAACTTCGATAGTTTGTGATTTAACTACCGAAGAAAAACAGGTGTGCAAACAACGATATTATTTCCAGATGGAAATTTATATCGATCAAACATCATTTAACATTTTCTCCTTAGTTCATTTTCCATCTCTTGTTTCCCAATATTCAACATTTCTTATTTTCTAAATTTAGAAAATATATGTTATTACCATTGGAAAACATTTCCATTTCTTGTTTACTATATCATAAAACATTTCTGGTTCTTAGTTGGAAAACATTTCCAAATGTAACGACCCGGAATTTTGGGGCCAATTTAAAATTTTTTATTATAGAAATTTTAATGGGTTTTAATGTTTAGAATAATTTATTTTAAATAATAACGACTAAATTTTTTCTTTAAAACGAATAAATTTAGCTTAATTATAAAAGGAGTTTAAAACAGCGCTGCAGTTTGAATTTTTGAATTTGAACTTTGACTGAATGTACTGGATTCATAATAAATCAGAATTGAGCGAAACCAGAAATATTTAAATCTGTTTAATAATATATTTCTAACAAATCTGAAAAATTGAAATTTCATAGCGGAAATCAAAAGTTATGCCCAATTCAATTTTTAGAAAGGTCGCTGTAGAATTTATTTATATATATTATATAGGGTTCGAAAGACTACTTTTCACATATGAAGGAATTTCGACTCGAAACCACTTCCATCGAGTTCGGAATGACGTTTCTGCATTGAAAAATAGTAAACACTTATACATTTTGAGTTTCGGAATTTATTTGTTTAAAAATGTATTTTTAATATTAAATATATTGGCCTTGAAAATAATCATTTTTCAAACGACCTCGGTTTTTGACGAAACCACTTTTCTTGGAACAGGAGTGTCATATTATTGCTAGATTTCAATTTTCATAATTTTTTGAATTAATATGTGAGCGTGGCAAAGGAAAACGTGTTTTGTCAATTACAGTCAAATTTAATCGACTAGAAAATAGCCATTTTTCAAACGGTCTCAGAATTCAACGAAATTAGTCTCGTTAGAACCATATTGTCAAAACATAA
Source organism: Allium sativum (assembly GCA_030737875.1). Classification (NCBI taxonomy): domain Eukaryota; kingdom Viridiplantae; phylum Streptophyta; class Magnoliopsida; order Asparagales; family Amaryllidaceae; genus Allium; species Allium sativum. The sequence goes on from CM060912.1 coordinate 16,531,654, forward strand.
CTAGAAATATTTTTTCTACAATTTTTAGAGTCAGTATGTGACCCCGGTAATTTAAAATGTACGTTTGAATTTAATAATTAAATGATTTATAATTTAATTTTGAGAAAAACATATCGTAACAGCCGAAATGGGTTACGAAACCTATTCCGTTGTGTCCGGGATGGGGTTATTAGCTAGGGGCGACACTCGTTGGGTTTAAATCAGAGTTCAGATGGTTTAACAAGTAAATTTCTTGTATTTATTAATTAAATAAAATAAAATACCATAGAATACCGTATAAATACGGCTGATACAATACGTAACCCTAACCAGCCGCCACTTATCTTGATCGATGGCCATGGCGCTCCCACCTTCTTCCCCTTCTATCTCTTCCGTTTCTCAATGAATTTCAGAAAACCAAACACCAAATCGAAGAGCCTCTCAAGCTCAACACGTTCAACGGTCAAGATCTGGAGTTTCGAAGTGAATCGAGAGAACCGTGCGTCTAAAGGTGGCGGCTTCACCTTGGGTTTTCGGGCTTTTGTCCTGTGCGAGCTGGCCCACGTTCCAGGCGGTGGAGGAGGAGGCTCGGCGCTTTCGGGTGGCGGACTTCGATGGCGATTCGATGATCCGTGGAGGGTGTGCAGGAAGGGAGATGTGGTCGAGCTTTTAAGCGATGATGGGTTTGTTTATACGGCTGATTGAGGAAGAACAATTAGCAGGGGGTAATGCATGTAATTAACACTACTTAGGTTATTAATTATATTATACTTATTGGGAAATCTTATAAAAGTCATAACTTGTTCAAATCATATCAGAATTTAACGAAACTGAAAGCGTTGGAATCGTCTGGACCTGATCTACACAACCGTACAGACCAGGACTGAAACGGTGACTGTTGAAAATTCAGACAAATAGCAATGTGAGATTTCTTTGTTTTAAATCAATTTATTAATTAATTATTATTTTTGCGATGTAATAAGCATATGTTGTGCTTCAGATCTATTTTGTTTTGATGGTTGTTCTGTGCTTGCGATGGATAGTTATTAATCCATGTGTACTAGTCCTTTTGTTATTACGTTTGTTATTTTGAGTTGATCTATTTTTATCAATTCAAAAATAGAAGAAATATAATGATCATCTTTTTGGTTATCGCTTTGGTTATATTGAATTGATTTATTTTATCGATTTGAAAAAAAAGTCTTTTTGTTTGAATTGATATTAGTTTTGTCAATTCAACATAGAAATTTAAAAAATAAATGTCTTTTTATATTGAATTGATTTAGTTTTGTCAATTCAACGGTGAAAATATAATTTGTCTTTTTATTGAATTGGTTTAGGTTATCAATTCAACGTAGAAATATAAATGGACTTTTTATTTGTGTTAACAACACCTATGTATCTTTAAATAAAAAGGCTAACTTTACTTTTTTTATTTATGTTCCACAATGCAAATAAAACATGAGAAATACGATTTATATTTTATTTGTGTTCACTCAACACAAATAAAACTTAGAAAAAGAAGTTCACTCTTTTATGTACATTTCTCAAAGCAAATATAACATGAAGTGAAGCATTGAAAATAAAGTTTGCTATTTTATTTCCATCAACTATTGCAAGCATATTTTGAGGTTAAAAACTTGTGTTTTTATTTGCATCCATAAATGCACATTATACATTGGAAATATGCATTTGTTCTTTTATGCAAACAAACATTGAATTGGAAAAATATATATTTTCATACATTAAAAGGAATGAATTGGAAAAATGCTGTACATTAGAAATGAATATGACAAAATTCTCATATTTTGTACACTAAAAAGAGTTTATGAACAAAATCCTCATTTTGTTGCATTAAAAGTTATGAACAAAAAAAAAATCACATTTTTGTTCACATTAAAAGTTTATAAACAAAAATCTCATTTTGTTTGCATTAGAAGTTAATGAACAAATTTCCCATTTTTGTTTATATTAGAAGTTTACAAACAAATTCACATTTTTGTTCGTATTAGAAGTTTACAAACCAAATTCACATTTTTAGTTACAACAAAAAGAATGAATTAGAAAGGTTCATTTTTGCCAAACATAAAAGAATGAATAAAAAGATTCATTTTTGCCAAATATAAAAAGAATGAATTTAAAATGTATATTTTTATACATTAAAAGAATGAGTTAAAAATGTATATTTTTATACATTAAAGGGATTTGTTCAATACTGCATTTTTGTTTACATAAAAAGGGTTGGACAAAATATGCATCTTTGTTAACATAAAAATAAAAAAGCTAGACAAGATAATCATTTTTGTTTACATAAAAGGAATCAGACAAAAATAGTCATTTTTGTCACTTAAAAAGAATGAGATGAAAATATTCATTTTTGTTGTTTTAGAAATGATAACACCAAAATATATAATTTTGGTTATTCAAAAGGATAACACCAAACCATACATTCTTGGGAACTAAAGAGGTTTACACTAAAACAACATTTTTGGTCAAATTATGATTTGTGAATTAAAACAACATTTTTGGTCAAATTATGATTTGTGAATTAAAACAACATTTTTGGTCAAAATATGATTTGTGAAAGAAATCAGCACTTCTGGTCAAAAGAAATATTAGTAAAGAAATTAACATTTTTGTTAATTGGATTATAAAAGAAGAAATTAACATTTTTGTTAATTAGATTATAAAGGACAAAATAATCATATTTTTTTGCATTGAAAAGATTAAACCAAAACTATCGCATTTTGTACATTAAAAGGGAGTTAAACAAAATCATTATATTTTGTACATTAAAGGGAGTTAAACAAAATCATCATATTTTGTATACTAGAAGGAGTTAAACAAAATTACTATATTTTGTATATTAAAAGGAGTTACACAAAATTGCCATATTTTGTACGCTGAAAGGAATTTGACAAAAATATCACATTTTGTACATTAAAGGGAATTAGACAAGATTACAATTTTTGTCACTTTAAAAGAATTAGATTAAAGAGACATTCTTGTCATTTTCAAAAGAATGAAGCATGTGACCAAAAATATACATGGTGGCATAAATAAGAGTTAAGATGTTATTGTCATTTGCTCACAATAAAAAGAATTTAGATGTGTGTTTGTGATGTTGAAGTGTTGATGTGTTTAAATATATTGTTAGAATATTCAAACTGAATATTACACTTCCATTTACAAGTCATCCGACTTGTTTATGTGATTAGGTCGATAACTTTTACACATCAGCCAAGTGCACAAATAATTTATTATTTGTTTGTTGGATGAAACCCCACACGGGTGTTGGGATGATATTTGATCTACACTAGTCTCAATATTTAGTGTAGAATCCACTCTAGTTGATTTATTGGATGTGTAATGATTATTTATCATGATTGTTGATTATATGCAATATATGTTTGTTGATTGAGTCACATTCCAAAAAAAAATTATTCTAGAAAAAGAACATTTTAGAAAATGTCTTAGAAAAAGAATATATTTTAGAAAAATATATTTTTATTGAAACGCACTAGTTATCAACCAGGATAAATCATTAAATTATGATTTAATGAAGGTTTTTCCAATTTGTTAATATTTAATTGAAATTTAACTAAATAAATTGGATTTTGGGTTCGTCGTGAATAGTGTCTTAATTAACATTGTTCTTAAACCCTGTATGAAAAGAATAATCTTTTAGTTTAGGTTATTAAAGTTTTCAATTATATTTAGTAATTGGAATAAGATGAAATGTGAGTTGGGTTTATTGTGAACTGTGTTTCTAAGCGACATATGTTCTTTAACCCAACTGACAGTGAAATTTATGATTTGGGATTTATAAATCTTTTATTAAGATTTAAATGGGAATTTTCCCAAAAAGTAAAGTTTTTCCAATTTAATATATCAAATTGGAGTTGAATGGAATTTGAATTAATAATAACCGAGATAAGCTTCTGTAAAAGAAGACCGATACTACATATGGAATTTAAGAGGCTTTGCCGTTATTCCATTTATATTATGGGTCGGATACAGAAATTTATAACGATTATATATTGATTTGATTTCTGTGAAGGTTCCCTATTTTAGGGAAAATGATTTTTGGTTTACCGTGAACTATGTTTTAAAAGACATTAGTTCTTTAACCCAGTTAAGGATAAGATTTATTTCTTAAACCTAAGGAATCATTTAATAATGATTTTTGATATTTAAAACCAAATGGTGTTTTGAATAAATCTTTAAAAGAAAGATTTAAGAACAATTTAAAGAGTTTATCATTGATAGAATAATTGGAATATTTTATTTAAAAGAATATTCTGAATTGGAATGAGGCGTTGGACGTGCTTTTATAGTACTTGATTTTTAATTATAAGAAAAATACGTGAGTTATTCGAGAGGACCGGGTTTAAACCATTTTGAATAATTACTACGATGATGAAGAGTCAAAGGTGAAAACGGTGATTGAAGACCGACGATCTTCACATGGAATGGATGTGTTGCTACGGAGACCCTGATGGGAGTAGCTACCTTGAAGGGGCTTCAGTGGTGGCCGTCCGGACTTTTGTTGATTGTTCGGATTTAGTTTTCACTCAGACCCAGAGCATAAGCTAGTAAATGGATGCGTGTTTGACATTGGATTTCGTTCCATTTGAATTAAATCGATTTCTGTTAATGTATGTCTGTTTGGTGGTAAAGGATTTATCCTCTACTTAACACCTTGGTATATATTAATAGTGATTGATCGCATGGCGTGATTTGTCAATGTGGCACGCCAAGATGCATATGATCAAGGCTTTTGTTGAAAAGCAAGGCCTTGTGGGATAATCAAAGCATAACCTATTACGGCATAGCTTTGTGTATATCGTGACTTCGCGAGCCTCACACCCCGGTATGAGTCAAAAACGGGATATGGACCGTAGGGAGTGCACACGTTTCTTTCTAACTAGTGGTAGTGTCAGTGCTTTAACACGGCCTGTTATTTTACTTATGTGGATGATGGATTTTGAGGCGCCTCGGATTTTTATAAGCCGATAGTGGTCATATTATAGGTTCAAAGAAACCGGGAAACGTGTGTTCAGGCATAACCAATCCACTGCCGATAGGCGGGGACCGGCCCTATCGCATCCAAGGGTTCACTACGGGGGATCCTGGGGCATTTGCTAGAGTGTCTCGAATCGGAGAGGATCTTTCCCCTAGCCTTGACTCATGATGGAAATCCAATTACCAATACGACCTTGCGGTTTTGATTGTAGAACTATTATGGCGACATGATATATGGTACCCATGCCGTCTATGATTTATACATTATGATTGAAATGTTTTTTATTAGAATATATACACACTAATATTAACTCCGTTTTATCGTATCAAGCATTTTTGACCATTATAAGGTAAAACCCTATCCTCCGGTTTGCGTTGCATTGTGTGATGGGACTTGGGTCTTATAATGGTTTCATTTTTCTAAAAAGAATTGCGTTGTTTAACGATTTACTTAAATTTATGCACTGGCAATCCAATGGAGTAAACCCGTTCAGCGTTAGCGGCGTGGTCCTGTGATTAGCCTTATTATTAGATAAGTTTAGTTAAGATTTCTCATACCAGTCCCATGACTGACCTGTAGTTTGTTTCACTGGCAAACTCAGGTGCCCATATTTTCCACACGGGCAGTCGAGTAGCTTTTCTTGCAGATATATTTACAGGATCCTGGTTTACAGCTGAAGCGGTATTCGGAAAGCTCTGTATCCGTGTATTCTTTTCGGTTGTATATTTGTATTATTTTCCGCTGCTATTTAAATGTAATTTAAAACCCTGATATTAATGTATTTCTTTTGTGTAACATATATTCATACTTTGTTATATTCTTGTACTCTGATGTAATTGTTGTAATCAGCAATAAAATGTTCTTCAGTTTGTGTTCTGATGTGTATTGTTCTCAAAGCAATCCAGCCTTTCCTTTACTGGGAAGTTTAGGTCGTTTCAGTTGGTATCAGAGCTTTGGTTTACCGAGCTCGAGAACAAGACACATTAGAACCGAACGAAAGAATTCATCAGAGATTGGATTAGTAATATCCAATGAGAATAACTCGTTAGAGATTGGATCAGTAGTATCCTAGAACGAGTGTGAAGAGTATTATTTTCTTTTAAAAATAAAAATGGAAACAAATTTAGTTTTGAAAATTTTATCTAAATATACGTATTTGAGTATATTATATTTTTATGTGGACAATCGAGTATGTAAAGATTTTGAATATACGAGTAATTAACGGATATTCAAAGTTTTAATATACTGGATAGAAATAGAATCACGCTCTAGTCGCCCGGAGGTAATTCTGGTGATAGGTCGACCATCACCAGTATTTATGTTCGAGTATCGAAAGTGGGATTTCTATATATTTCCATTGACTGGTATGAGAAGCAAAACTTAGTTAGGACACATTGCTGTGATTTGCACAAAGAATATGATTTTTGGCTATATATAAAAGCTATATATATTTGAAAAGTTAATCACTTAATCGATTGCTGGTTGTGATGTTTGATTATTAATTTAACTAATTGAAACAAATAAATAAAAACTTAAAGTTGAGTTGGTTAAATTAAACAACTTTTAGCATCGTTCCTTTTCGAGGACAAAAAGATTTTAAGTGGGGGCGATTGTAACGACCCGAAATTTTGGGGCCAATTTAAAAATTTTTATTTTAGAAATTTTAATGGGTTTTAATGTTTAGAATAATTTATTTTAAATAACAACGACTAAAATTTTTCTTTAAAATGAATAAATTTAGCTTAATTATAAAAGGAGTTTAAAACAGCGTTGTAGTTTGAATTTTTGAACTTTGACTGAATGTACTGGATTCTTAATAAATCAGAATTGAGCGAAACCAGAAATATTTAAATCTGTTTAATAATATCTTTCTAACGAATCTGAAAAATTGAAATTTCATAGCGAAAATCAAAAGTTATGGCCAATTCAATTTTTGGAAAGGTCGCTGTAGAATTTATTTATATATATTATGTAGGGTCTGACAGGCTACTTTTCACATATGAAGGAATTTCGACTCGAAACCACTTCCATTGAGTTCGGAATATCGTTTCTGCATTGAAAAACAGTAAACACTTATACATTTTGAGTTTCGGAATTTATTTGTTTAAAAATATATTTTTAATATTAAATATATTGGCCTTGAAAATAGTCATTTTTCAAACGACCTCGGTTTTCGACGAAACCACTTTTGTTGGAACCGGAATGTCATATTATTGCTAGATTTCAATTTTCATAATTTTTCGAATTAATATGTGAGTGTGGCAAAGGAAAACGTGTTTTGTCAATTACAGACAAATTTAATCGACTAGAAAATAGCCATTTTTCAAACGGTCTCAGAATTCAACGAAATTAGTCTCGTTAGAACCGTATCATCAAAACATAACTAGAAATAATTTTTCTACAATTTTTAGAGTCAGTATGTGGCCCCGGTAATTTAAAATGTACGTTTGAATTTAATAATTAAATGATTTATAATTTAATTTTGAGAAAAACATATCGTAGCAGCCGAAATGGGTTACGAAACCTATTCCATTGTGTCCGGGATAGGGGTTATTAGCTACGGGCGACACTCGTTAGGTTTAAATCAGAGTTCAGATGGTTTAACAAGTAAATTTCTTGTATTTATTAATTAAATAAAATAAAATACCATAGAATACCGTATAAATACGGTTGACACAATACGTAACCCTATTTCACTAAAACCAGCCGCCACTTATCTTGATCGATGGCCATGGCGCTCCCACCTTCTTCCCCTTCTATCTCTTCCGTTTCTTAATGAATTTCAGAAAACCAAACACCAAATCGAAGAGCCTCTCAAGCTCAACACGTTCGATGGTCAAGATCTGGAGTTTCGAAGTGAATCGAGAGAACCGTATGTCTAAAGGTAGCAGCTTCACCTTGGGTTTTCCGGCTTCTGGCCTGTGCGAGCTGGCCCACGTTCCAGGCGGTGGAGGAGGCTGCTCAGCGCTTTCGGGTGGCGGACTTCGATGGCGATTCGATGATCCGTGGAGGGAGTGCAGGAAGGGAGATGTGATCGAGCTTTTAAGCGATGATGGGTTTGTTTATACGGCTGATTGAGGAAGAACAATTAGCAGGGGGTAATGCATGTAATTAACACTAATTAGGTTATTAATTATATTATACTTATTGGGAAATCTTATAAAAGTCATAACTTGTTCAAATGATATCAGAATTTAACGAAACTGAAAGCGTCGGAATCATCTGGACCTGATCTACACAACCGTACAGACCAGGACTGAAACGGTGACTATTGAAAATTCAGACAAATAGCAATGTGAGATTTCTTTATTCTAAATTAATTTATTAATTAATTTAATTATTTGTTTTGCGATGTAATAAGCATATGTTGTGCTTCAAATCTACTTTGTTTTGATGGTTGTTCTGTGCTTGCGATGGATAGTTATAAATCCATGTGTACTAGTCCTTTTGTTATCACGTTTGTTATTTTGAGTTGATCTATTTTTATCAATTCAAAAATAGAAGAAATATAATGATCACCTTTTTGGTTATCGCTTTGGTTATATTGAATTGATTTATTTTATCGATTTGAAAAAAAAAGTCTTTTTGTTTGAATTGATATTAGTTTTTTCAATTCAACGTAGAAATTTAAAAAAAAATGTCTTTTTGTATTGAATTGATTTAGTTTTGTCAATTCAACGGTGAAAATATAATTTGTCTTTTTATTGAATTGGTTTAGGTTATCAATTCAACGTAGAAATATAAATGGACTTTTTATTTGTGTTAACAACACCAATGTATCTCTAAATAAAAAGGCTAACTTTACTTTTTTTTATTCGTGTTCCACAATGCAAATAAAACATGAGAAATAAGATTTATATTTTATTTGTGTTCACTCAACACAAATAAAACTTAGAAAAAGAAGTTCACTCTTTTATGTACATTTCTCAAAGCAAATATAACATGAAGTGAAGCATTGAAAATAAAGTTTGCTATTTTATTTCCATCAACTAATGCAAGCATATTTTGAGGTTAAAAACTTGTGTTTTTATTTGCATCCATAAATGTAAAATATACATTGGAAATATGCATTTGTTCTTTTATGCAAAAAAACATTGAATTGGAAAAATATATATTTTCATACATTAAAAGGAATGAATTGGAAAAATGCTGTACATTAGAAATGAATATGACAAAATTCTCATATTTCGTACACTAAAAAGAGTTTATGAAAAAAATCCTCATTTTGTTGCATTAAAAGTTATGAAAAAAAAATCACATTTTTGTTCACATTAAAAGTTTATAAACAAAAATCTCATTTTGTTTGCATTAGAAGTTAATGAACAAATTTCTCATTTTTGTTTATATTAGAAGTTTACAAACAAATTCACATTTTTGTTCGTATTAGAAGTTTACAAACCAAATTCACATTTTTAGTTACATCAAAATGAATGAATTAGAAAGGTTCATTTTTGCCAAATATAAAAGAATGAATAAAAAGATTCATTTTTGCCAAATATAAAAAGAATGAATTTAAAATGTATATTTTTATACATTAAAAGAATGAGTTAAAAATGTATATTTTTATACATTAAAGGGATTTGTTCAATACTGCATTTTTGTTTACATAAAAAGGGTTGGACAAAATATGCATCTTTGTTAACATAAAAATAAAAAAGCTAGACAAGATAATCATTTTTGTTTACATAAAAAGAATCAGACAAAAATAGTCATTTTTGTCACTTAAAAAGAATGAGATGAAAATATTCATTTTTGTTGTTTTAGAAATGATAACACCAAAATATATAATTTTGGTTATTCAAAAGGATAACACCAAACCATACATTCTTGGGAACTAAAGAGGTTTACACTAAAACAACATTTTTGGTCAAATTATGATTTGTGAATTAAAACAACATTTTTGGTCAAATTATGATTTGTGAATTAAAACAACATTTTTGGTCAAAATATGATTTGTGAAAGAAATCAGCACTTCTGGTCAAAAGAAATATTAGTAAAGAAATTAACATTTTTGTTAATTGGATTATAAAAGAAGAAATTAACATTTTTGTTAATTAGATTATAAAGGACAAAATAATCATATTTTGTTGCATTGAAAAGATTAAAACAAAAGTATCGCATTTTGTACATTAAAAGGGAGTTAAACAAAATCATTATATTTTGTACATTAAAGGGAGTTAAACAAAATCATCATATTTTGTATACTAGAAGGAGTTAAACAAAATTACTATATTTTGTATATTAAAAGGAGTTACACAAAATTGCCATATTTTGTACGCTGAAAGGAATTTGACAAAAATATCACATTTTGTACATTAAAGGGAATTAGACAAGATTACAATTTTTGTCACTTTAAAAGAATTAGAATAAAAGAGACATTCTTGTCATTTTCCAAAGAATGAAGCATGTGACCAAAAATATACATGGTGACATAAATAAGAGTTAAGATGTTATTGTCATTTGCTCACAATAAAAAGAATTTAGATGTGTGTCTGTGATGTTGAAGTGTTGATGTGTTTAAATATATTGTTAGAATATTCAAACTGAATATTACACTTCCATTTACAAGTCATCCGACTTGTTTATGTGATTGGGTCGATAACTTTTACGCATCACCCAAGTGCACAAATAATTTATTATTTGTTTGTTGGATGAAACCCCACACGGGTGTTGGGATGATATTTGATCTACACTAGTCCCAATATTTAGTGTAGAATCCACTCTGGTTGATTTATTGGATGTGTAATGATTATTTATCATGATTGTTGATTATATGCAATATATGTTTGTTGATTGAGTCACATTCCAAAAAAAAAATATTCTAGAAAAAGAACATTTTAGAAAATGTCTTAGAAAAAGAATATATTTTAGAAAAATATATTTTTATTGAAATGCACTAGTTATCAACCAGGATAAATCATTAAATTATGATTTAATGAAGGTTTTTCCAATTTGTTAATATTTAATTGAAATTTAACTAAATAAATTGGATTTTGGGTTCGTCGTGAATAGTGTCTTAAATAACATTGTTCTTAAACCCCATATGAAAAGAATAATCTTTTAGTTTAGGTTATTAAAGTTTTCAATTATATTTAGTAATTGGAATAAGATGAAATGTGAGTTGGGTTTATTGTGAACTGTGTTTCTAAGCTACATATGTTCTTTAACCCAACTGACAGTGAAATTTATGATTTGGGATTTATAAATCTTTTATTAAGATTTAAATGGGAATTTTCCCAAAAAGTAAAGTTTTTCCAATTTAATATATTAAATTGGAGTTGAATGGAATTTGAATTAATAATAACCGAGATAAGCTTCTGTAAAAGAAGACCGATACTACATATGGAATTTAAGAGGCTTTGCCGTTATTCCATTTATATTATGGGTCGGATACAGAAATTTATAACGATTATATATTGATTTGATTTCTGTGAAGGTTCCCTATTTTAGGGAAAATGATTTTTGGTTTACCGTGAACTATGTTTTAAAAGACATTAGTTCTTTAACCCAGTTAAGAATAAGATTTATTTCTTAAACATAAAGAATCATTTAATAATGATTTTTGATATTTAAAACCAAATGGTGTTTTGAATAAATCTTTAAAATAAAGATTTAAGAACAATTTAAAGAGTTTATCGTTGATAGAATAATTGGAATATTTTATTTAAAAGAATATTCTGAATTGGAATGAGGCGTTGGACGTGCTTTTATAGTACTTGATTTTTAATTATTAGAAAATACGTGAGTTATTCGGGAAGACCGGGTTTAACCCATTTTGAATAATTACAACGACGATGAAGAGTCAAAGGTGAAGACGGTGATTGAAGACCGACGATCTTCACATGGAATGGATGTGTTGCTACGGAGACCCTGATGGGAGTAGCTACCTTGAAGGGGCTTCAGTGGTGGCCGTCCGGACTATTGTTGATTGTTCGGATTTGGTTTTCGCTCAGACCCAGAGCATAAGCGAGTAAATGGATGCGTGTCTGACATTGGATTTCGTTCCATGTGAATTAAATCGATTTCTGTTAATGTATGTCCGTTTGGTGGTAAAGGATTTATCCTCTACTTAACACCCTGGTATATATTAATAGTGATTGATCGCATAGCGTGATTTGTCAATGTGGCACGCCAAGATGCATATGATCAAGGCTTTTGTTGAAAAGCAGGGCCTTGTGGGATGATCAAAGCATAGCCTATTACGGCATAGCTTTGTGTATATCGTGACTTCGCGAGCCTCACACCCCGTTATGAGTCAAAAACGGGATATGGACCGTAGGGAGTGCACACGTTTCTTTCTAGCTAGTGGTAGTGTCAGTGCTTTAACACGGCCTGGCATTTTACTTATGTGGATGATGGATTTTGAGGCGCCTCGGATTTTTATAGGTCGATAGTGGTCATATTATAGGTTCAAAGGAACCGGGAAACGCGTGTTCAGGCATAATCAATCCACTGCCGATAGGCGGGGACCGGCCCTACCGCATCCAAGGTTTCACTGCGGGGGATCCTGGGGCATTTGCTAGAGTGTCTCGAATCGGAGAGGAGCTTGCCCCTAGCCTCGACTCATGATGGAAATCCAATTACCAATACAACCTTGCGGTTTTGATTGTAGAACTAGTATGGCGACATGATATATGGTACCCATGCCGTCTATGATTTATACATTATGATTGAAATGTTTTTTATTAGAACATATACACACTAATATTAACACCGTTTTATCATATCAAGCATTTTTGACCATTATAAGGTAAAACCCTATCCTCCGGTTTGTGTTGCATTGTGTGATGGGACTTGGGTCTTATAATGGTTTCATTTTTCTAAAAAGCATTGCGTTGTTTGATGATTTACTTAAATTTATGCACTGGTAATCCAATGGAGTAAACCCGTTCCGCGTTAGCGGCGTGGTCCTGTGATTAGCCTTATTATTAGATAAGTTTAGTTAAGATTTCTCATACCAGTCCCATGACTGACCTGTAGTTTGTTTCATTGGCAAACTCGGGTGCCCATATTTTCCACACGGGCAGTCGAGTAGCTTTTCTTGCAGATATATTTACAGGATCCTGGTTTACAGCTGAAGCTGTAACGACCCGGAGATTTTCGACTCCGAAAATCGACACAAAATCCAGCGTCGACTGTTCAGACATCGAAAATACCAGACCATTAATAGAAAGAAGTTAGAGGATGAGATAGAAAAGATAGAACTAATAGAATAGAAGAAGAAGAAGAACACAACTGAACATAATCAGAGTAAACACGAATCTCACAGCGGAACGAATAAAATGTATTATATAACATAACTTTGAAATACAAATCTGTTTGTATATCCATACCATTATCAGAGTACAGTACATCATATCACAGCGGAGATAATCTCTAATTACTAATGGTGAAGCCTTCTGCTTTTAGCTCCTCCAAGCACATCTGTAAAAGCCTGAAACACTTGACTGCCCGTACAAATTTGGGCACCCAAGAGTTTAGGGAAAACAAACAAAATAAACTCTGGGTCAGTCATGGGACTGGTGTGAGTAAATTCCAACCATATGGCTTAACTTTGAAAATCCTTTTTCGAAAACAAAAGGGTAATAGTAAGACCAGCCCACACATAAACACGGACGGTTTTTACCTTACTATAACCCAAAACACTTTGATATCAAAATCCAGTGATATTATAATAATGTCTAAACAAGTAAATAACCAAATAGTAGAACGCTTGCATCTCACGCTCCACATATATATTATAAAATCAAAAACCGCATGGCGCTTATTGGAGATTGGATTTCCAACATGACAAGGTATGGGACCACCTTCCGATGATGTATCTCTAGAGGCGAATACACCTGGGTTCAACAAGAACGTCTTGCAACCCGTCCCACACATGACCGACCACTCATTTCGCTTGAGTGTATCGAATGTATATCACCAACGGTTGGACTCAAACCACCGTTCCCGAATGGGCAGAATCGATAGATTTAGAAACAAAAGGAATTTCTCTAGATAGGTGATTATACACCCTAATGGGAGCGACCCACATAGCCATGCTGCCTGCCCGATTTTTGTCATTTCCCGGTTGTGAGGCTAGAGGCTACGTCTACCTTTCAGAACATCTGGCCACCATACACTTTGAATGCCACATCGTCAAACCCGTCAAATCACTAGTTGATCTTCCCAAAATATTACGGGTATAAAAGCCAAGAGAAACGAATTTCTCCGCCACCAGACGTAATACCTTGAAAGGATCGTCTTGTGTGACCGTTAGGAGTACTCTGTCAGACATTCGTCCATACAAGTTGTCCTGGGACTGAACAAACATAACAGTTCTTGAATTTTCACTCCGTCTTCGATTATCTTCAACATAATCTAATTCGCAACGCCTATGCCTATACGGAGTGGTTCTCGGATATCAAATCCAACCGGTCTCTCCGTATCGACAACGATGGTCAAAACACTTCGATAATCGGTTGTTTAACTATCGAAGTAAAAACAACATCCATTCAATGTACAACCAATATCACACAAATCACAGGCACTTTTTATTTAACATTCGTTCTTATATTTCTTTGGGCAAACGTCATTACTTATTACCTTTGAATAAGTGAATTTCAAAACAAGCTGTTTTCCTTCCCTAGGAAGTGCTACTGTATATAAACATCACGCTTAAGTTTGGTTAACAGCGTTTCATTTATCGTTACAGTTCAAACTTGCTATACGCTGCTATATCCCTTTATAACTAATCTTGACATAACAATCACGCTTATGCCTAGTCAACAGCGTTACTTTACTGCTATAGTTCTGAGACTTGCAATATGCTACTATATTCAACTCTATAATTATTCTCAACACCTCTTTCCGTTACAAATTCTTGACATCTCTTTTCATTACAAAAATCTTGATATCTCTTTTCGTTACAAAAATCTTGATATCTCTTTTCATTACAAAAATCTTGATATCTCTTTTCGTTACAAAATCTTTGATAGTCGGTGTTTTGAAAATAAACATCCATCAAACCATTTCACAATCTCGGCACTTTCTAATATTTCATTATTCATATTTTTCTAGATATTTCCAAAACTGTTTAACCTCATACTTCTTGGAAAAACCCATTTCCAAATATTATAGCACTTGTTCACCCACATTCTAGAAGATATACATTTATTTAATATCTGGAACATTTCCATCTTCCTTACCTTTCTTATTTTCTGTATTTTTTAGAAAATACACATTATTAATGTTGGAAAAACATTTCTAAACTCCATTTCTAAACTTCTCGTTAATCAGATCAATTTAGTTTAACACAAATAGAAATATCTACTTACAAAATGTTTACTTTCTGACCACTATTCACTTTTATTAAAATATCATTTCGCAATAGGAATCTAGACTCGTTTTACTACCCTTATTTTAAATACGATCATACTCCAAACATAGAATTATACTTTATTTCATAAGCATCTTTAAAATCGACTACTTGTTTTTGATATACTTAAAACAAGTCATTGCCTCCTTGTTTAATCAAGATTCAATTTCTGTTATTTAGAAATAATAAATAATCGATTCTTCCTATTTAAACTCGAATCAATTTATATCTAACTCACGGTATTAAAAATACCAGTTTATAATAGAACTTCTATTATAATTTATAATTTCGCTTCAATTATAAAGATATAATTTTTATAATTGAACTTCGTTGATTTGCTTGACGGTCAACCAATTTCTTAACAAAACGATGTGTTTATGGTCGACTGTTGCCACTTTCTAAATCAATATCGTTTATTTACTAAATCAACATAACGTTGAACTTCCATTCAACACAGTTCAAACAGTGCATAAACAGTACATATAAATATTTGAAGAATCCGGTTGAATTCCTCCTACCGGTTTCCGCATCCACAAATGTTAGTCAAACAATTATCACTGATTCCATACTGATGGAATCAATATCCAACCGGTGATGGGTACATATGCAACGATATATAATATTTCAACCAATTTAACCATAATCTTCCTAAACAACCATCACACAACATTCAACCATTATTTAAAATATAAATAAAATATTTTAAATAAAACAAAGTTAGTGAATTTACTCACCTCGGTCCTTTACCATTGAAAAACGATCAACGTTTGCCAGATCCAGTCTGGCGCTTTATTTTGTCTGAAATTGAAACGAGTTCCGAACTGTTCCGCACCAGCTCCATGGTATAGCCTTTATCCATATAATCCTACGGACCTTGTTTCATCACGTTCTGATAGCGTACGGAATAGGTATGCATTATTATAATTTAAAGAGTCATTAGCAAATATAAAATTTGTTAATCATAATTAATTTCAACTATTAACATTATAGTAATCTTTTATGCTTGACCCAATGTGTTAAATGATCCCGTTCTATTTGTCAATACCAACCTATCATCGATATTATGGGTTAAGCGAACCTCATCAACTCAAGTTAGTATACTTAAAGGTTCGATTCATTTTTAAACTAATTAAATTACTAAACAAATCTCACCGTTATGATCTCCTCGTTGCTGAACACGCTGAACGCTTCTTGCAAAACACACCACTGTCGTATTCTTCCAATACTCGCTACCATGAAAAGGTAAATTCTTCTCCCTTAAATTATTACTGGCGAGTCCTCCCTCATGCAACGCAAATCCCACTCTTCTGGCAATAAAACTTCCCCAACTTATTAGCCTGAACACTAACTTCCCTTGCTTCTCGCCATCCAATATACACACCATTCCATCACTACCATTGAACCGTGAACTCATCACCGAACGCCCCTTCATGTTTGCCTTCCATCCCCATGTACGTCCCTTCACGTACAGCCAACAGCCCCCATGATCTTCACGTTTTAAACTGTGCTCAACTTATTTTACCACCCATCCTTGTCAACCTGCCATGCACTCATATCCCATTCAGTGAACTCGCCCTCATGCTTCTTTTACCAACAAAGCAGCGCCACCTCCTGCTATAGCTGCAACTGCCTTACTCTTCCACCCCAACGCACTATACGAGCTTCCCTTGCCTTCTTTGTAAATGTATATGTATTTCTGTTATTAACCATGGGTTTGTTTGTTTTTATTTTGAGGTGAAACAAAAAGGAACGGTATACTGTGTATTTATAGTGAGCTTTTCCTTGGGTGCCAAGGAATAGGGATTAATAGAACTATAGGTTAGGTTTGCTGTTCTTTCGACAAGTTCTTTTCAGCTCGAAACACTATGCTGCATTGTAGGGGGAGGACAGCTATGTGTTTCCTTTTTGGTGTCTTGTTGCTGAAGAATGGCACCCTACTACATAATCTAGGGAAAAAGATTTGGTAAATGTCACTTCATTTCGCATTGTATAGGGTAGATCAGCGGTGAGGTTTACCATGTAGCGTATGGATGTAATATATAGGTATAGTTGCTTGCAGTGCATTAAATTTTGATGAATACTTGAAGACGTAAGGTATGGTCAATCTCCCTAGATGTAGGCTACTAGTATGGCATTTCATTTCAAAGTTTTGACAAACTAAGATATATAATTATGGAGTATTGTCTGAAATCTTTAGTTATCTTGCGTATGTATATATTTATGTTTCAAAAATCTATGTGTATCGCGTTACGTGAATTTTGTTCATGTCCGCACAGCTGCGGACAGAAATAAGAATACGGTCGTGTCCAGCGAGGTGTCACGATCCCAAAAATATAATAATATCGGTAGGTTAACTCATATTGTGAAACCCCAAAATGTTGATTAAGGGTGCAAAATACTACAAATAAAAAGTTGCATATTTAATTAATTAAAAATTATAGTAAAATTCTAAAAATTAAATTATCACTGCGCCCCAAAAGAATCTTGTCTAAATTCGAAACCGATAAGAAGTTATTTCAAATAAACCGTTATGGTCGATATACGATTTCATAGCGACTTTCTGAATATTTGATTTTTACATATCTTGCAATCTATACGACGAAATCTCAATATTTCACTGCTGTCAGAAAGATACAGTTCAACAGATTCCAATGTTTCTTGTTTCGAAGAAATCCGATTTAAACTGAGTCATGTACACTCAGTTGAAGTTCAGAACGTTAAATTACGAACTGCAGCGTTGTTATGAGCTTGATTATAATTAATATATATTTTTATACGTTCAACTTCATTTTAAATAATATATAAATCCACTTATATTACGAATTCAATATTTAAACTGATTTAAATATTCAAATATAAACCGATAAAACTGCGGGACATTACATTCCTTCCCCCTTAAAATAATTTCGTCCTCGAAATTGCTAAGATGGGAAAGATGCTCTAATTCTAACTCCTCACAACCTGCTTGGTTGAAATTTCATACTTCACATCCCCATAGCTCAATCCTTGGTTGATCTCTCATCAATCCATTCTCAAACCAATATTTCGCTTTTACTAAGCCAAATATTTCAATTCAAACTCCAATTCCATAACCAAGCACGGCTCCAATCTTAATCAATTACTTCACCAAGTTGAATTATATTTTAATGCAGTTTCGACTTAACTGGCTACAGTTCAATTCCAATTCTATTCCAATATCATTTTCATCGAATATAATTTCCATTTAATTGGTTCCAGTTAAATTTCATTATTCTTTCTTCTTTCACAAACTCACTCTATTTCTTCATCACATTAAATTCTACTCCAACACGATTTTCACTTAATCGGCTTCAATTCAAATTCTAAATTTATTTAACTTATTTATATTCTCTGTTTATTTACTTCATAAGTAAATTTTAAATTTCAGAATTCAAATTCCTGAGGTTTTGTTTCAAATAAGTTTGAAATAATATACATATATATTCATAACATAGCAATTCAAAACATTTGAATTTCTGAACAACTTATTTCAAAACAAAATCTTTGGTAGTAATCCGTCACTTAGAACTCGAAAATGAACACCGATGATGGAGCGCACATCGTCGGAATTATTTTCCAGTGATCAAAGTGAGTTCAATACTATATCACTTTCAAAACCCATATTCAAATACTTTTATTTACTTCAAAAATATCCTTTCGAAACTTGGATAATATTTCAAAATTTCCCCGGGATCTTAAAATTCCATATATTTAATTCAAATTTCATTTACAAACATTTTCATGTTTCATAATTTTTATTCCAATTCTGGTTTAAATTTCAGATTCAGTTCATCTGATTTTATATATTATATTTATAAATTATTTCGATTGGTTATTTATATAACCAATTCAATTATAAATCTTATTCGATCATAAGTTCACCCAACACATTCAATATATACTAGATAATTCCAATATATATGTTTTCTTTATATCAAGATATATTTCGAGTAAAATTATCTCATTTACTCTCTTTCAAAACAATACTATGTCGAAATTCTCTATCCAAGCGTTTATAAATCCCTATCGACCTCGTCAGCTAAACGCGTCGATCTGGAATTTATATACCACTCATCAGATCAATCAACACAATATAAAACAATTTTTATATAAATTAACAAATACGCGCTCATATATATACACTCAAAATCAATCTAGAGTATTACTAACTCCATCTCTATTGAGTCACGCCACAGAGCCAAGGTAATCACTTAACCTTCGGCTCTGATACCAACTGTAACGACCCGGAGATTTTCGACTCCGAAAATCGACACAAAATCCAGCGTCGACTGTTCAGACATCGAAAATACCAGACCATTAATAGAAAGAAGTTAGAGGATGAGATAGAAAAGATAGAACTAATAGAATAGAAGAAGAAGAAGAACACAACTGAACATAATCAGAGTAAACACGAATCTCACAGCGGAACGAATAAAATGTATTATATAACATAACTTTGAAATACAAATCTGTTTGTATATCCATACCATTATCAGAGTACAGTACATCATATCACAGCGGAGATAATCTCTAATTACTAATGGTGAAGCCTTCTGCTTTTAGCTCCTCCAAGCACATCTGTAAAAGCCTGAAACACTTGACTGCCCGTACAAATTTGGGCACCCAAGAGTTTAGGGAAAACAAACAAAATAAACTCTGGGTCAGTCATGGGACTGGTGTGAGTAAATTCCAACCATATGGCTTAACTTTGAAAATCCTTTTTCGAAAACAAAAGGGTAATAGTAAGACCAGCCCACACATAAACACGGACGGTTTTTACCTTACTATAACCCAAAACACTTTGATATCAAAATCCAGTGATATTATAATAATGTCTAAACAAGTAAATAACCAAATAGTAGAACGCTTGCATCTCACGCTCCACATATATATTATAAAATCAAAAACCGCATGGCGCTTATTGGAGATTGGATTTCCAACATGACAAGGTATGGGACCACCTTCCGATGATGTATCTCTAGAGGCGAATACACCTGGGTTCAACAAGAACGTCTTGCAACCCGGCCCACACATGACCGACCACTCATTTCGCTTGAGTGTATCGAATGTATATCACCAACGGTTGGACTCAAACCACCGTTCCCGAATGGGCAGAATCGATAGATTTAGAAACAAAAGGAATTTCTCTAGATAGGTGATTATACACCCTAATGGGAGCGACCCACATAGCCATGCTGCCTGCCCGATTTTTGTCATTTCCCGGTTGTGAGGCTAGAGGCTACGTCTACCTTTCAGAACATCTGGCCACCATACACTTTGAATGCCACATCGTCAAACCCGTCAAATCACTAGTTGATCTTCCCAAAATATTACGGGTATAAAAGCCAAATTGAAACGAATTTCTCCGCCACCAGACGTAATACCTTGAAAGGATCGTCTTGTGTGACCGTTAGGAGTACTCTGTCAGACATTCGTCCATACAAGTTGTCCTGGGACTGAACAAACATAACAGTTCTTGAATTTTCACTCCGTCTTCGATTATCTTCAACATAATCTAATTCGCAACGCCTATGCCTATACGGAGTGGTTCTCGGATATCAAATCCAACCGGTCTCTCCGTATCGACAACGATGGTCAAAACACTTCGATAATCGGTTGTTTAACTATCGAAGTAAAAACAACATCCATTCAATGTACAACCAATATCACACAAATCACAGGCACTTTTTATTTAACATTCGTTCTTATATTTCTTTGGGCAAACGTCATTACTTATTACCTTTGAATAAGTGAATTTCAAAACAAGCTGTTTTCCTTCCCTAGGAAGTGCTACTGTATATAAACATCACGCTTAAGTTTGGTTAACAGCGTTTCATTTATCGTTACAGTTCAAACTTGCTATACGCTGCTATATCCCTTTATAACTAATCTTGACATAACAATCACGCTTATGCCTAGTCAACAGCGTTACTTTACTGCTATAGTTCTGAGACTTGCAATATGCTACTATATTCAACTCTATAATTATTCTCAACACCTCTTTCCGTTACAAATTCTTGACATCTCTTTTCATTACAAAAATCTTGATATCTCTTTTCGTTACAAAAATCTTGATATCTCTTTTCATTACAAAAATCTTGATATCTCTTTTCGTTACAAAATCTTTGATAGTCGGTGTTTTGAAAATAAACATCCATCAAACCATTTCACAATCTCGGCACTTTCTAATATTTCATTATTCATATTTTTCTAGATATTTCCAAAACTGTTTAACCTCATACTTCTTGGAAAAACCCATTTCCAAATATTATAGCACTTGTTCACCCACATTCTAGAAGATATACATTTATTTAATATCTGGAACATTTCCATCTTCCTTACCTTTCTTATTTTCTGTATTTTTTAGAAAATACACATTATTAATGTTGGAAAAACATTTCTAAACTCCATTTCTAAACTTCTCGTTAATCAGATCAATTTAGTTTAACACAAATAGAAATATCTACTTACAAAATGTTTACTTTCTGACCACTATTCACTTTTATTAAAATATCATTTCGCAATAGGAATCTAGACTCGTTTTACTACCCTTATTTTAAATACGATCATACTCCAAACATAGAATTATACTTTATTTCATAAGCATCTTTAAAATCGACTACTTGTTTTTGATATACTTAAAACAAGTCATCGCCTCCTTGTTTAATCAAGATTCAATTTCTGTTATTTAGAAATAATAAATAATCGATTCTTCCTATTTAAACTCGAATCAATTTATATCTAACTCACGGTATTAAAAATACCAGTTTATAATAGAACTTCTATTATAATTTATAATTTCGCTTCAATTATAAAGATATAATTTTTATAATTGAACTTCGTTGATTTGCTTGACGGTCAACCAATTTCTTAACAAAACGATGTGTTTATGGTCGACTGTTGCCACTTTCTAAATCAATATCGTTTATTTACTAAATCAACATAACGTTGAACTTCCATTCAACACAGTTCAAACAGTGCATAAACAGTACATATAAATATTTGAAGAATCCGGTTGAATTCCTCCTACCGGTTTCCGCATCCACAAATGTTAGTCAAAAAATTATCACTGATTCCATACTGATGGAATCAATATCCAACCGGTGATGGGTACATATGCAACGATATATAATATTTCAACCAATTTAACCATAATCTTCCTAAACAACCATCACACAACATTCAACCATTATTTAAAATATAAATAAAATATTTTAAATAAAACAAAGTTAGTGAATTTACTCACCTCGGTCCTTTACCATTGAAAAACGATCAACGTTTGCCAGATCCAGTCTGGCGCTTTATTTTGTCTGAAATTGAAACGAGTTCCGAACTGTTCCGCACCAGCTCCATGGTATAGCCTTTATCCATATAATCCTACGGACCTTGTTTCATCACGTTCTGATAGCGTATGGAATAGGTATGCATTATTATAATTTAAAGAGTCATTAGCAAATATAAAATTTGTTAATCATAATTAATTTCAACTATTAACATTATAGTAATCTTTTATGCTTGACCCAATGTGTTAAATGATCCCGTTCTATTTGTCAATACCAACCTATCATCGATATTATGGGTTAAGCGAACCTCATCAACTCAAGTTAGTATACTTAAAGGTTCGGTTCATTTTTAAACTAATTAAATTACTAAACAAATCTCACCGTTATGATCTCCTCGTTGCTGAACACGCTGAACGCTTCTTGCAAAACACACCACTGTCGTATTCTTCCAATACTCGCTACCATGAAAAGGTAAATTCTTCTCCCTTAAATTATTACTGGCGAGTCCTCCCTCATGCAACGCAAATCCCACTCTTCTGGCAATAAAACTTCCCCAACTTATTAGCCTGAACACTAACTTCCCTTGCTTCTCGCCATCCAATATACACACCATTCCATCACTACCATTGAACCGTGAACTCATCACCGAACGCCCCTTCATGTTTGCCTTCCATCCCCATGTACGTCCCTTCACGTACAGCCAACAGCCCCCATGATCTTCACGTTTTAAACTGTGCTCAACTTATTTTACCACCCATCCTTGTCAACCTGCCATGCACTCATATCCCATTCAGTGAACTCGCCCTCATGCTTCTTTTACCAACAAAGCAGCGCCACCTCCTGCTATAGCTGCAACTGCCTTACTCTTCCACCCCAACGCACTATACGAGCTTCCCTTGCCTTCTTTGTAAATGTATATGTATTTCTGTTATTAACCATGGGTTTGTTTGTTTTTATTTTGAGGTGAAACAAAAAGGAACGGTATACTGTGTATTTATAGTGAGCTTTTCCTTGGATGCCAAGGAATAGGGATTAATAGAACTATAGGTTAGGTTTGCTGTTCTTTCGACAAGTTCTTTTCAGCTCGAAACACTATGCTGCATTGTAGGGGGAGGACAGCTATGTGTTTCCTTTTTGGTGTCTTGTTGCTAAAGAATGGCACCCTACTACATAATCTAGGGAAAAAGATTTGGTAAATGTCACTTCATTTCGCATTGTATAGGGTAGATCAGCGGTGAGGTTTACCATGTAGCGTATGGATGTAATATATAGGTATAGTTGCTTGCAGTGCATTAAATTTTGATGAATACTTGAAGACGTAAGGTATGGTCAATCTCCCTAGATGTAGGCTACTAGTATGGCATTTCATTTCAAAGTTTTGACAAACTAAGATATATAATTATGGAGTATTGTCTGAAATCTTTAGTTATCTTGCGTATGTATATATTTATGTTTCAAAAATCTATGTGTATCGCGTTACGTGAATTTTGTTCATGTCCGCACAGCTGCGGACAGAAATAAGAATACGGTCGTGTCCAGCGAGGTGTCACGATCCCAAAAATATAATAATATCGGTAGGTTAACTCATATTGTGAAACCCCAAAATGTTGATTAAGGGTGCAAAATACTACAAATAAAAAGTTGCATATTTAATTAATTAAAAATTATAGTAAAATTCTAAAAATTAAATTATCACTGCGCCCCAAAAGAATCTTGTCTAAATTCGAAACCGATAAGAAGTTATTTCAAATAAACCGTTATGGTCGATATACGATTTCATAGCGACTTTCTGAATATTTGATTTTTACATATCTTGCAATCTATACGACGAAATCTCAATATTTCACTGCTGTCAGAAAGATACAGTTCAACAGATTCCAATGTTTCTTGTTTCGAAGAAATCCGATTTAAACTGAGTCATGTACACTCAGTTGAAGTTCAGAACGTTAAATTACGAACTGCAGCGTTGTTATGAGCTTGATTATAATTAATATATATTTTTATACGTTCAACTTCATTTTAAATAATATATAAATCCACTTATATTACGAATTCAATATTTAAACTGATTTAAATATTCAAATATAAACCGATAAAACTGCGGGACATTACAGAAGCGGTATTCTGAAAGCTCTATATCCGTGTATTCCTTTCGGTTGTATATTTGTATTATTTTCCGCTTCTATTTAAATGTAATTTAAAACCCTGATATTAATGTATTTCTTTTGTGTAACATATATTCATACTCTGTTATATTCTTGTACTCTGATGTAATTGTTGTAATCAGCAATAAAATGTTCTTCAGTTTGTGTTCTGATGTGTATTGTTCTCAAAGCAATCCAACCTTTCCTTTACTGGGGAGTTAGGGTCGTTTCACCAAAACTCCTTCATTGGACTTAGACAGATGTTTAAACAAACCATTGCGATGCCAACTCAAACCATTACACTTATTAATTATATTCACTTAACCATCACTTACTATCAAACCTTAGCCATTCCTTAGTTAAAAACGAAGTCAATCAAGTTGGGGTATAATTACCTCTCAGACCTTAACTGAACAACGGTTTAAACTTCGGGATAGACAAGGGTTATCCTTTAAAACTTTAACAAACTTCCTTACGAAATTCTCTTTCGAATAATCTCTATTCGGTAACTCCTCCATTCGAATAACTACAATTGATAACCTTTCTTCGAATAATCTATATTCGATTAACTCTATTTAACTAACCTTTATTGATTTAACTCTAATCGATTAACTCTATTGGATTAACTCTATTTGATTT
Organism: Allium sativum; assembly: GCA_030737875.1. NCBI lineage: Eukaryota > Viridiplantae > Streptophyta > Magnoliopsida > Asparagales > Amaryllidaceae > Allium > Allium sativum. The sequence continues at coordinate 16,557,100 of CM060912.1, forward strand.
AACTCTTGCACTTAATTCCTTTCAGATAAACTATATTCGATAACTCCTTTAACTCTACTCGAATAAACTATATTTGATTAATTCCTTTAACTCTACTAGATTCGATAACTCCCCTTTGATTCTATTCGAATAAACTATATTCGATTAACTTAATTTGCCTAACTCTATCTCAATTAACTCCTATCGAATAACTAATTTGATAACTCTAATTGAATAACTAATATTCAATTAACTCTACTTGTCGATTTACCCTTATTCACTAACTTTATATGCTTTATAAAGATTTCCTTTTAACAACGTTTATTCACTTATAATGATTACCTTCCAATCCTATTTATCTTCCTAGATAAATATTTCTTTTATAATTCTATTTATTCCCTAAATAAATATTCCTTTTTTCTTTTCTATTTATTCAACAAATAAATATTTCCTTTATTCTATTCTATTTATTTAACAAATAAATATTTCCTTTATTATAACTTATCCTTCGATTTTATAAATATTTTCTTTTATAAAAATCCTTTTCCTTTTCTATATAAAATCCATCGATTCTATATAAATAATTCATTTTCAAAATACACTTTGAAAATCCTCTTTCCCACATCCAGTATTTCTTATGGTATTTAACATACCATATAACAACGATAAATATCATCCAAACACATATAATCAACAACAGATTATATATCACATCATATATCACAATATATGAATCACAGTAAAATAAATGTTGAGGAATCCAGTTGGATTTCTCCAACCTGTTTCCCTGCATCACAGATGTTAAACAATATAGATAACATCACTTTCAGTTCCATATGATATATTCTGTTAAACAGAATCAATATAGAAATTCAACTAACTGACTAGCAGTTCAATCAAACAGTCAACACACAGTCAATCCGCCAATATTTAACAGTTCTAAAAATACAACATGAAATTATAACTGTTCAGAGTTAGTGAGATTTACTCACATTGGTAGTTCATCGTTAAAAAACGATAAACTGTTATTTGATTTGAATCAAACAATTTATTTCGCCATAAATTCAAACGAGCTCCAATGGACTTCCAGTCAGTTTCATGTGTAGTGCTCGTCCAAACGATCCCAACGCAACTTACGGTTTGTTAATCTGATACCGTATGAAGGAGAAATTCAATTTACAAGTTCATATATTAATTTAAATTTAAATTAAACTAAATAAATGTTTAATGGGCTTTACCCAATAAAAGAGCTAACAGCCCAGCCCCGTTTTCCATTAATCGGACCTGATACCCATCCTTCTTCCTCCAAAACCAAGCTGTGTCCTCCCAGTAACCATTCATGGCCATTTCGAGACTTTCCAATGCCTCATCCACCTTGTTTTCTTCATCGTTCGTCAAACCGGAGCCATCATCATTTTCCTCATCTCAGTCTCCTCCTCGCCATACCCCTCTTACCCTACTCGCCGGCCTCTTCCTGGCGACAACCACCCTGAAGGCAGTGACCCTTTTACCACCGAATCGAACCAAATTTCTGCCAAAAACCCCCACTCGATCTACTCTATCCAAATATAAACTCAACAACACCTATCGACGCTTAAATCCGACCATACCCTAAACCCTAACCTTACTGTTGATTTTGGATCCCCAAATAATCGTCATCGCACCCTTAAATAGTTGTACAGAGATGAAGCTCCTTCCACAACGATCCCAAAGAACTAAACCTTTCGATTTATAGATTTATATTTGAATTGATTTTGATTTTCTCTTTTTGGAATTTCTTGCTGTGTTCTGTTGGATGGGTTTATATAGGCTGATTGTGATTGGTTTCGTTTGTGGTTGAGAACGAAGGCCGCGTGGCCTGTGCTGGATCACAGAAAATGGAGGGGATATTTTGAATTTGATTTTTATATTTTATTTATATTGATTTTCTCCTTGTATCTACCTTCTAAAAATCCCAGTGATTACATACGATACCCAAAAATCACCAAACTGGACATGCACCTTCAGTTCGACATTACGGTCCCAACGAAACTAGTTTCGTCAAATTTCGACTTCGTATGCTCACACAGCGTATTTTTAACCGACGAAATACTGACTGTTTTTCACTCTAAAAATCCGTACGGCCACATACTGACTTCAAAAATCACGAAACTGGAAATCTAACAACTATTTGACATTGCGGATCCAACAAAATTAGTTTTGTTGAATTCCGATTTCGTTTGCAAAAGTGGCTATTTTTAAAGCTCTAGATAGCCTATTTAAATATATAAATATATTTAAGTATAATTGAATTAAATATTTAAAATTAAATATTAACGTCTATATTCATAGAGGAATACCGTACAGCTCAGAATAAATCCTATATGGAGTTCTACTCGTTATTTCGATCTGGGTCAACCCGATATTCGATTTATATTGAAATTCCTTTTTAAAATATAAATAATTCCTTTATAAATTATAAGGGAATTCCACAGCGACTTTTCTAAAATTTGATTTGGACATAAATCAAAATCTACACGACGAAATCCTGATTTTTCTCTTCCACTAGAAAGATATACTCCACCAGCTCCACACGTTTCTTGTTTCACAGAAATCCGGCCTAAAACGAATTCTGTACATCCTGTTGAAGTTCAAATCGCCAATTTACGAACTACAGCGCCATTTCGAGCTCGATTTTAATTATATTATAACTCTACGTTCAAACTGTCGTTTATATAATATATTCGTTATTCAAATTCAATTCTGAACTGAATTAAATATCACAGATGATCCAGTTCACACCATATCGCCATTTCAGCCAATTTTGATTATTTCAGAATTAAATATATTATTTAATTTATTATTTAAATTAAATATTCACCATTATTTAATTCCACGACCATTAAATTCCTTCTAATCACCTTTTATATAATTAAATAAATTGATTATAATACCTCTGCCAATGCGGGTCATTACAATCTTTCCCACTTAAAATAATTTCGTCCTCGAAATTGATAAAAGGTAGAGCACGACCCTATCGACTGGTTAGAACTTATATGTTCACTTCTTAACTTCGGTTTCAACTGAACCAATTTAATTTCAATTAAAATATTAATTAATTCTTATCAACGAAAATTTTCAAAAATCCTGAAAATTTTCTAACTCCTTAACTTTTCGAAATTTTTTGCCAGCACCTCCTTTGTACTGGTCAATTGGTCAAACTCCAACTCGCCTCTCTGGGCCATCTCCATCCCAAAAGAAAATCAAACAGCCAAGCGGCTTGCCAATTCGGCTGATAAATCTTATATCCAATAGAAATATAAACTTGTACCTTTTGTCGGCATATCATTATATCCTTTCCACCGGTTATCAATTCAGCGGATACAATTAGGGTCATCCCTATCAAATTCCAATCTGCTTTTATCCACAACACAACCATTTGCTTATATCCGAGCCAAATATCATTTCAACTCGAGTTTCTTCCCGATTTCCAACTCTTAACTTGATTATCACATTACACTTCAAATTTGAATCTCACAATCCAATTTGTCTTGATATCATTCTAATTCAATCTCAGTTACCACTTAACCGACTTTACTTTAATTCAAATTTGCTTTCACAAATTTTTGTTAAATTTGTTTTTAGTTCAAATAGTCTTTCCCTGGGAGTTTTCAAATAGTTCACTCTTTTCAAAAATCAAATTTTCCTTTTGAACATATCCCCGAGCCCTTAATTAATATTCCAATAATTAAATCACTTCTCTATTTCTTTATCAATATTTGTTAACTAAATATTTTCAATAACCGTATTAGCCTTTTATGTTATTTGGAAAACATTTCCGAATATCGCCTCCCTTTATTTTCTAAACTTTAGAAAGTATATGCTATTTATAATTGGAAAATATTCCAATTACTTATCTCTTTTCCAATCTCATTTATTTCTGTACTTAGGAAATTTTTCTTTATTATATTTCCAAGCTTACACTTATTTGGGTTAAAACGGATGTTGTGTAAAACATCGTTACGACAACCCAAGTACTATATTCAACTAACTCTTATTCAACATTGATCTTCGAGCCTGAAATCTTACTATTTATTTGTTAATAATGAAATCAATTTGGGGTATAACTACCTCTCAGACCTTGATTTAATAACATTTATAACGTCAAAACAGATATGACTACTTACTCGAATAATCAATACCATACAACTACTTATTCACTTTTAACCACGTATATGCTTCCTCTTTCTATTCTTACTAGATTTTATTCTTAGTCTTCCTTTTTGATTTTACTATTCTATTTCTAAGTTCATTTCCTTATCGACTTCTATATATATCGATACGTTGATTTCTAACTATCAAATTATCTTAAAAATATTCTAACTCCTTAAATTCCCGGAAAAATTCGCCATAACCTCCTTTGTATCGGGAGCATCGGGATATTTCAAATAGCCTCCCATGGCCTTCACCAATCCAAAAGAAAAAGAAAAAGCCAAGCGGCTAGCCGATACGGCGCATAAAATTTCATATATGAATTAAATACATACCTGTTGTCGGGCATTCTATCTATTTCACTTCTATACTATACTCCAAACCTGTCTCCTGTATATCTATACCTGCCCAATCTATTTTGACTATACCCGATCGTTTTAACTCAATTCGTTAATTAATTTGTTAATTAACTCTTTAGTCTATTCCACTTTTATATTTGAACATGAGATGTTCAAATATATTTTAACTTGCTTATTAACTAATTTGAATCCAAATTTCAAATTTAAGTTCTATATTCGATTTCGAATATCCATTTACAAATCCAATCCACCTTTCAAAGTTCAACTTCAAATTCAAAACTCGATTAACTAATTCCTCTTCGACTTATTTAATTCTATTCAATTTCTATTCAAATTTTATATTATAATTCTCATTTGAATTTCTATATTCAAATTCCATATATTAAAATTCTATATTATAATTCCATTTGAATTCCTATATTCAAATTCCATATATTCAAATTCTATATTAATTTCTATATTCAAACCCCATTTGAATTTCAATATTCAAATTCCCATTTCAACTCTATTTTAATTTTATATTCAAATTTCGTTTCAAATTCTATTTCACTTATCTTCTAACACTTTTCTATATGAATTCTCTATTATTCAAATTCTATCTGATTTCTCTTATTCAAATTCTATTTGATTTCTCTTATTCAAATTCTATTTAAATTTCTATGTTCAAATTCTATACTCGAATTCCATTTAAATTACTATATTCAAACGCCGTTTGAATTTCTATATTCAAACTCCATTTGAATTTCTATTTTCAATTCCTTTAAACAAGTCTTGATTTCAATTCCTTTTGAAATCTATATTTCTACTTTTGGAAAATAGATTTCCCTTTTCAATTTCACACTTGTATTTTTATTTCTGAATTATCCAATGATAATTCTTTTCACTTCATTTATAAACTTCGTTTATAAATGAACTATTTATATACTTCGTTTATAAATGAACTACTTGTTTTATTTCTTTTAAAACAAGTTAATATTTCAAATCTATTTAAAAATTCAAATTCTATATATCAAATTATATATTATAAATCCCATTTTGAAATTCAACACAACTTGTCTTTCCCAAAACAATTTCAAAATAGTATCTCTGGTAGTAATTTGTCACTTACAACTCGAAAATGAATACTGATGATGCAGCTGTCATCATCAGAATCTCTTTTCCAGCGATCGAAGTGAGTTCAATACTATAAAACCATTTCTAAACATTTCCAATTTGAAATTAATTTCAAAATATAATTCACACTGCTTGTAAAACAATTTATAATCTCCCAAGATCTTAAATTTTCCTTATTCTTAATCCAAATTCATTCACAAACACTTATCCAATTCTCCATAATTTTAATTCAATTTCTGGTTTAAAATTTCAGATTTAACTCATCTGATTTCACGTATTTCACTTATATGAATTCTGATTGGTTATTTACATAACCATTTAATTTATAATCTTACTCGATTATAATAACAACCATTATATCCACTATACTAAAATTTTGATATATATATATATATATATATCTTCTCTATATCAAGATATACCTTGGGTAAACTTATTTTAATTTACCATCTTTTCAAAACATATCGTGCCGACCCATCGTATTCGAGTGTTTATAAACTCCTACCGATACAGTGGATCAAACCGATCGACTAGAACTCATAAACAATTCAACCAATAAATCTCCACAATATAAAACAATTTTTATATCAAATAACAAATACGTTCACTTGTATATATACACTCAAACTCAATCTAGGGTATTACTAACCCTATCTCTACCGAGTCACGCCACAGAGCCAAGGTAATTCACTTAACTTAAGCTCTGATACCAATTGTAATGACCCGGATTTTTAGCGACTTTGGTTATCGTCATAAACTCGATGTCAATAACCAAACATCGAAAAATCCTAGTAATTAACGAAAGAAATTAGAGGGCGAGGACAGATAAGATAGAAACTTAGAATAGAAGAAGAAGAACACAACATCAGAGTAACACGAACCTCACAACGGAACGAATAACATATAATAGATAACATATCTTTGAAATATACATCTGTACTTGAATATAAATCATTACCACAGTACAACACTTACAACATAGCGGAAATAAACAATAGCTATATGATCCTGAAGCCTCCTGCTCCAGCTCTTCAAGTATCTGTAAATCCCGACTACTTGACTGCCAGTACAAAATTGGGCACCCGAGAGTTTAGGGAAAACAACAAAATAAACTCCGGGTCCGTGATGGGACTGGTATGAGTAAAACAGTTTAAAACAGTTTGAACAAGTAAACGATATCTCATAAGACCACGCCGTATAACGGAACGGGTTTTTCCCTTATGAGAATCCAAATTATCTTTATATCAAAAACCTTTTGATATTATAATAATGTCTATCAACCACAATATAATAATCATCTGGCAGAAACATTTTCATCTCACGTTCTACATATATAGTATACAATCAAAACCGCAAGCACGTATTGGGTAATGGATTTCCAACTATGACAAGGTATGGAACCAACTTTCGCTAGTCTACCTCTAGAAAGGAATACACTGGGTTCAACAAGAACATCTTGCAACCCGGCCACACATGACTGACCACTCATTTCGCTTGAGTGTATCGAATGTATATCACCAACGGTTGGGATCAGCAACCGTTTCCCGAATGGGACAACATCGACAATAGATTTTTAGAAATAAATGAAACTCTAGATCAGGTGATTATACACCCTACTTCGGTGCGACCGACTTAGCCATGCCGCCTGCCCGATTTCTGTCATTTACCGGATGTGAGGCTATAAGCTACGCTTTATCATCACACCAGATTCACTTTGAATGCCACATCATCAAATCCATCAAATCACCGATTGACGTCCTCAACAATACATTATGTGTTAGCTAAAAGAAGTTTCCTTCTCCGCTTCCACTCTTGGTACTGTTGGAGAAATCAATATACGTGATCGTCTGGAAATACTCTGTCAGGCATTTCATCCATACAAGTCATCCAGGAACAGTATAAACCGAAGGCACTATTCAGTACGTCCATCTTAGGTAGTGTTATCTAAGACTTATACAATTGCCCTTGCACTTTACTCCGTCTCCAATTATCTTTGGCATATATGATTCGCAACGCTTATGCCAATACAGAGTGGTTCTTTGGATAATAATCCAACCGGTCTCTCCATATTAACAACGTTAAAATGGTCAAAACTTCGATAGCCTGTGATTTAACTATCGAAGAAAAACAGGTGTGCAAACAACGATATTATTTCCAGATGGAAATTTATATCGATCAAACATCATTTAACATTTATCTCCTTAGTTCATTTTCCATCTCCTGTTTCCCTATATTCAACATTTCTTATTTTCTAAATTTAGAAAATATATGTTATTACCATTGGAAAACATTTCCATTTCTTGTTTTCTATATCAAAAAACATTTCTGGTTCTTAGTTGGAAAACATTTCCAAAACTCCTTCGTTGGACTTAGACAGATGTTTAAACAAACCATCGCGATGCCAACTCAAACCATTACACTTATTAACTATATTCACTTAACCATCACTTACTATCAAACCTTAGCCATTCCTTAGTTAAAAACGAAGTCAATCAAGTTGGGGTATAATTACCTCTCAGACCTTAACTGAACAACGGTTTAAACTTCGGGATAGACAAGGTTTATCCTTTAAAACTTGAACAAACTTCCTTACGAAATTCTCTTTCGAATAATCTCTATTCGATAACTCCTCCATTCGAATAACTACATTTGATAACCTTTCTTCGAATAAACTATATTTGATTAACTCTATTTAACTAACCCTTATTGATTTAACTCTAATCGGTTAACTCTATTGGATTAACTCTATTTGATCTAACTCTTACACTTAATTCCTTTCAGATAAACTATATTCGATAACTCCTTTAACTCTACTCGAATAAACTATATTCGATTAATTCCTTTAACTCTACTAGATTCGATAACTCCCCTTTGATTCTATTCGAATAAACTATATTTGATTATCTTAGTTTGCCTTACTCTATCTCAATTAACTCCTATCGAATAACTAATTTGATAGCTCTAATTGAATAACTGATATTCAATTAACTCTACTTGTCGATTTACCCTTATTCACTAACTTTATATGCTTTATAAAGATTTCCTTTTAACAACGTTTATTCACTTATAATGATTACCTTCCAATCCTATTTATCTTCCCAGATAAATATTTCTTTTATAATTCTATTTATTCCCTAAATAAATATTCCTTTTATCTTTTCTATATATTCAACAAATAGATATTTCCTTTATTCTATTCTAATTATTTAACAAATAAATATTTCCTTTATTATAACTTATCCTTCGATTTTATAAATATTTTCTTTTATAAAAATCCTTTTCCTTTTCTATATAAAATCCATCGATTTTATATAAATAATTCATTTTCAAAATACACTTTGAAAATCCCCTTTCCCACATCCAGTATTTCTTAAGGTATTTAACATACCATATAACAACGATAAATATCGTCCAAACACACATAATCAACAACAGATTATATATCACATCATATGTCACAATATATGAATCACAGTAAAATAAATGTTGAGGAATCCAGTTGGATTCCTCCAACCTGTTTCCCTGCATCACAGATGTTAAACAATATAGATAACATCACTTTCAGTTCCATATGATATATTCTGTTAAACAGAATCAATATAGAAATTCAACTAGCTGACTAGCCGTTCAATCAAATAGTCAACACATAGTCAATCAGCCAATATTTAACAGTTCTAAAAATACAACATGAAATTATAACTGTTCAGAGTTAGTGAGATTTACTCACATTTGCAGTTCATCGTTAAAGAACGATAAACTGTTATTTGATTTGAATCAAACAATTTATTTTGCCATAAATTCAAACGAGCTCCAATGGACTTCTAGTCAATTTCATTGTGTAGTGCTCGTCCAAACGATCCCAACGCAACTTATGGTTCGTCAATCTGATACCGTATGAAGGAGAAATTCAATTTACAAGTTCATATGTTAATTTAAATTTAAATTAAACTAAATAAATGTTTAATGGGCTTTACCCAATAAAAGAGCTAACGGCCCAACCCCGTTTTCCATTAATCGGACCCGATACCCATCCTTCTTCCTCCAAAAGCAAGTTGTGTCCTCCCAGTAACCATTCATGGCCATTTCGAGACTTTCCAATGCCTCCTCCGCCTTGTTTTCTTCATCGTTCGTCAAACCGGAGCCACCACCATTCTCCTCATCTCAGTCTCCTCCTCGCCATACCCTTCTTACCCTACTCACCGGCCTCTTCCTGGCAATAACCACCCTGAAGGCAGCGACCCTTTTACCACCGAATCGAACTAAATTTCTGCCAAAAAACCCCCACTCGATCTAATCTATCCAAATATAAACTCAACAACACCTATCGACGCTTAAATCTGACCATACCCTAAACCCTAACCTTACTGTTGATTTTGGATCCCCAAATAATCGCCGTCGCACCCTTAAATAGTTGTACAGAGATGAAGCTCCTTCCACAACGATCCCAAAGAACTAAACCTTTTGATTTATAGATTTATATTTGAATTGATTTTAAATTTCTCTTTTTGGAATTTCTTGCTGTGTTCTGTTGGATGGGTTTATATAGGCTGATTGGGGTTGGTTTCGTTTGTGGTTGAGAAGGAAGGCCGCGTGGCCTGTGCTGGGTTGGAGGGGATATTTTGAATTTGATTTTTATATTTTATTTATATTGATTTTCTCCTTGTATATACCTTCTAAAAATCCCAGAGATTACATACGATACCCAAAAATCACCAAACTGGACATGCACCTTCAGTTCGACATTACGGTCTGAACGAAACTGGTTTCGTCAAATTCCGACTTTGTATGCTTACACATCGTATTTTTAGCCGATGAAATACTGACTGTTTTTCACTCTAAAAATCCGTATGGTCACATACTGACTTAAAAAATCACGAAACTGAAAATCTAACAACTATTTGACATTGTAGATCGAACAAAATTAGTTTCGTCGAATTCCGACTTCGTTTGCAAAAGTGGCTATTTTTAAAGCTCTAGATAGCCTATTTAAATATATAAATATATTTAAATATAATTGAATTAAATATTTAAAATTAAATATTAATGTCTATATTCACAGAGGAATACCGTACAGCTCAGAATAAATCCTATATGGATTTCTACTCGATATTTCGATCTGGGTCAACCCGATATTCGATTTATTTTGAAATTCCTTTTTAAAATATAAATAATTCCTTTATAAATTATAAGGGAATTCCACAACGACTTTTCTAAAATTTGATTTGGACATAAATCAAAATCTACACGACGAAATCCTGATTTTTCTCTTCCACTAGAAAGATATACTCCACCAGCTCCACACGTTTCTTGTTTCACAGAAATCCGGCCTAAAACGAATCCTGTACATCCTGTTGAAGTTCAAATCACCAATTTACGAGCTGCAGCGCCATTTTGAGCTCGATTTTAATTATATTATAACTCTACGTTCAAACTGTCGTTTATATAATATATTCGTTATTCAAATTCAATTCTGAACTGAATTAAATATCACAGATGATCCAGTTCACACCATATCACCATTTCAACCAATTTTGATTATTTCAGAATTAAATATATTATTTAATTTATTATTTAAATTAAATATTCACCATTATTTAATTCCATGACCATTAAATTCCTTCTAATCACCTTTTATATAATTAAATAAATTAATTATAATACCTCTGCCAATGCGGGTCATTACAACTCGCGCACTTGTGAAGTGCGCCAGAAAAACATGCACTGGCGCACTTGGGAAATGCGCCCAGGCCAAGCCCAGGTCTGCAGAATTCTGGAGAGTTCCATGATGACCTGTCTTTTTAATCTAAGTGATTATGATGGTCTCTAACTAATCTAAAGGTCCTAATTCACCAAATACATCTGTAAATAAACATCTAAACCTAACCCTAATCTCATTGTTATCATCCGTGGCGCCTCCATGCTGCTCTAATCTAAATTAAAACAATTCTTTCTTCTCCATCAAGTCAAATTAGAAGATCAGATCTTCAAATCAGAATAGGGATATTCTAAGATCAAGATCTGCTACAACAAAACCTAATTCTCTTCTTTTAGATCAAACCAAGGTGAGTCTATGTTACTTTCACATACAATTAAATTAAAAAGTAATTGTGATAAGTTTGTAAATTGGATCTAATGAATATGCCTGTAAATAAGATGAATCATATCAATTTTGGTAATTTGTTATCCTTTAGATTCATACCCAATTGCTATTATCATATGCCTATCTGATCTACTTTGCCGTTATTCATTTCACATGCCTATTTATATGTTTATGCCAATTTTGATGTTTTGATTCTCTCCCCTTCTTCTTTCCCTTTTTCCTTTTGATATTAGGCTAACTTCGAGCCTAAGCATATTGCGTTGAGATTTACGTACGAATAACGTTGGGATGATTGGGAAATTTTTTGGGAAAGTATGTAATAAGATGAGATTTGGCATAAATTGTTGATGGTTGTGGAAAATGGATTTGGGCATAATTTGGCATAACTGGTACACATGTGATTATAGGCATAATTTGGATTAAAATTATAAACATAATTTAGATTGGAAATTATGGGTAATTGGAATAGATAATAATCCAAGATTCGAAATTGGGATTTGAATCAAGAAAGTGAAAATGAACGCCTAAGACACGAGGTAGATTCAGATTGCAGTATAAGCCTGCCCGAAACTGCCCGACATATCCAGCAACCACAAAACGATAATCTAATGTGAGAGGTCAAAGGCAGAAATTAGGTGCGTAATAATGCAAAGACACGAGGTTAGATTTGGATTGCGGTATAAGCCTGTCCGGAACCGCCCAACATATCCAACAACCGCAAACGGTAATCTAATGTGGAAAGTCTTGCATGGTTACGATTATAATGAATTAATGAACAATCTACCAAGATAAGACATGTGGTAAGACATCGGAATAATAAAGGGTTAAGTAGATAACATGGGTAGCATGTAAAACATAATTAAAGAACTTAACCAAGATGATACATGTGATAAGATATGGGGATAAAAAGGGGTTAAGTGGGAATTTCTATTGGGGACCAAGCTTAGGAGGGAAGCTTGTGTCAAGTGTGTGGACCCTTTTTAACCAGTAACCCATTTTAGTGTCTATATGAGCTCGAACTAGGTCGAGGACAAGGACACACTTACTGGGGTTGATTGTAAGAGGTCAATAAAGAGTTAGCGATGGCAATGCAAGTCCATCGGAGTCATGTGCATGCATGGGTCCAGGCTGGTAGGTAAGACGCTGTTGCATCATGTAGGTATAAGTTGTGCATTTCATTAGTATCGCAGTTTCCACATTAGAGAGTTATACACCCTATTGTGGGACTAGCACAGGTATCTATGAGGTTAAGGAGCCGATCGAATGGGAAGGGTAGTGGATACAACTATTGGTGATAAGAGCAAGTTGGCACCTATGATAGTAACTAGAAGTCACGAAACTACCATCAATATATTTGTTTAAGAGGGATCATCTTTTAGTATGTAACTAGAATGTTGGTACGGTGCAGAGCATATCTTATAGCGGTTAGGATCGCAGTCGATGTTCTATCTTGCTTATCTTGTTTGCCCTGTCATATCTGCTTTTGTTATAGTCATTTCTTATATCCAGTTTATGTTCTTATCCTGTTACTTTACTGATTGTATTGTTAAAGCCACTGGACTTGCCAGACTTTATGTTTGACCCTTTTTGCTTTGCCTCTTTTCTTTCTTCCCCCCCAAGGTCCTCAGGGTGGGATTAGTGAAGCTTGACTAGGATTTCTTTCTTCTTGATGTGCTTGGAAGTGTTGAAAGTAATGCTCAGCTTTATCTCCTTTTTCATTATGGCTATTTAGAGTGGGATTATGGTTTTTCTTTTATGTACTCTGATAATAATTTTGTTCAAGATGGATATTTGTGTACTTGGATTTAGTATGTGGTTTTGATGTTGTAACCAAACATGTTTTGCTTTTCCGCTGCAATGCATAAATTTTAAATTTTTATGTACCATTTTATATATCTGCCTTGTGAATTTTTGTTCTATACTCTTATAACGCTCCATGAAAGTTAATGCATTTCCTTAGTGAGTGACATTAATGGACGTGGGGTGTTACAACTGCTTTCATTGAGAACGAGACTCTGTCTTTCCTACCGTCTTCATCTGAAACTTGGAAGTGCCATTTATGTCTCCTTAGACTTATTGACCAAGTTTGCCAATTTGGTGAAGAAAGGAAAAGCTACTCTTGACGTGGCTTCGACCGTTGAGCCGGAAGCCTCTCCATGACGAAAATCTTCTGAATGTCCGATCGCCATGGATATGGGGACTTCCTCCAACCCCGAAGCTACGGTCATGCAAGCGCAACTCTTTGAGATAAACAAAAGTTAGAGGAAATCTAGCTATAGCTTAATGATCAGATTAACCAAAATATTGATTTGGAATACACATAGGGATATCACGCGCCATCAGGCCAATAGGGTCACTCCACCCACTCATTATATTTAAGAAAGCTCTTCTTCTGATACGTATCATAGCAACTATAGGAAAAGGCAAAAAATTAATGGAAAGGGTGCTACGCTCATAATCAAAGAGGGAGCCTGTTGTTCCGACTGCTTCTAATTGGGGCTTAGTCTTAATCCGAGGACATGTGCCAACCCTTTACAAGGCAGCCTCCGCGAGCCACCGATCAGAATTTAGTGCCGACCCAACCAACTTCTCAACAGGTTCAAGTTCCTCTTAACTAACCTTCGCAAAATCAAAGAGTCGAGGTTGACGACCTATTAGAGGATGACGCCGATGTTCATCTGAGAAGGCACCCAATGCCGCAAACAACTGAGGCGGACCACAACCACCGGAATCCAGCAGAGGTCTAGCCTGTAGTTCTTACCGGCATGGTACGAAGGATCATGAAAGAAACACGGTGTTCGTCAATGGCGTTCAGAAAACCAGTACAAGGCGTAACCACTATACTCCAGCTATCATTAATTCCAAATGTCCTTGACACTTCAATGTGCCATAACTGATGGCTTACTCAGGGAAACCTGATCCTCGATACTTCTTAAACCGTTATGAGCGGAACATGGATTCAAACCTTGCCACTGACATCGTTAAGTGCAAGTGCTTTCTCGTATTTCTTGAAGACATGGTCCTGCTTTGGTTCTATCGACTCTCGCCGAGTACCATCGTAGTTCTCACCAGTTGGCAAATGAATTGGTGAAGCAATTACGGATGCATGTCATCAGGCTGATGGACACTCTCACCCTCTCGAACACTTACGAAGGCACCATGGAAACTCTTAAGAGCTACCTTGAACGCTTCAAAAACGCGTTGGCTGAAGTGGAAGACCCCGAGCCTTGAACAGTTCTTGTCAAGCCATCCAAGGGCGTACTACCTGATTTCGAGTTCAGGGCATGGATCGATAGGAAACAATCGAAGTCCTTGGAAGTTTTCTATAAAAAGGAGAATCAGTTAGTATGCGAGGAAGAAGCATGAAGGAATAAGGCTGCTTGAGTTAGCCACCTAACAACCCACACCAAGCTTCTACGCAAGAAAGCATCAAAGCTAAATAAGTCGAAGAAAGTATCAACGAAGGTGAGGGGATCACTCAGTTCGAGCCCAAGCTGAACAATAACAAACTAGGGAGCCACAAAAATTTGAAAGAGAACTCTAAGAAGCGCAAGCGCTTCCCAACTTACAAGGTCTACATTCCCTTAACTTCAAATTGAAACAATTTACTTAGAGACCAGCAACACCATGCAGTACAAGAAGCCGACATCGTGAGAATCTACCAAATGAGAAAAGAACTCCGGTAAATAATGCAGAATCAACGACATGTTAGGCCATAATACAAACAACTTCTACATCTCAAGGACACAATCGAGAAACTCATTTCTAAGAAATGACTCAAGCAATACGTCTATAATCTTTCTCCGAAGGAAACAACTGCTGGCTCTTCGTCTCCTGCACCTCCTTAGATCCAAGCGGCACTTGAGCCGTCCTATTCGAGACCTCCTCAAAGGTGTATTGTGATTAAACTTATTTGTGATGGGCCTCATCTTGAAAACGAAATCTTTAGGTGTATGTAGGGATATGCCAACTCCATTAGGCACATCGACCAGGAATTTCTCTGTTACTACGGATGAATCTGTACCAGCAGAACATCAAAATACTATGAGGGATGGTATAGTATTCTGAGAGAAGGATGCTACAGGACTCGACATTCCCACCACATATCCGCTTGTCATATCCACCTACATAGTTTCAACATATGTCAAGAAAGTCCTCGTTGACTCGAGGAGCTCGGTAAACATTATCTTCAAATCGGCCTATGATCAAATGTAGCTTGAGATCAAAGATTTGAAGCCATGCAAAGCCACCATTCACGGATTCAACAATGCTTCCAACTGACCAGTCGATCTTGTAAAGCTACTGGTACAACTTTGGGATGGCGATCGAAGCCGTGTTAGGATCCTCACTTTTATCGTGATCGATGCCCCTCTTGCTACAAATTCTTTCTCGGATGACCTACCCTCACTAAGTTCTGCATATTTATGGCACCTTAGTGCCTCCTCATGATGTTCTCGACAAACAATGGGATCAAACTCATCTGAGGAGACCAAGTCGCAGTGAGATATTGCAACCTTCCTGAGTGGAAAGATGCACTCAACAAAGAGAAAGGAAAAGTTGTAGAGGAAACACTTTGCATCAAAGTCCTCGGCGCATAGAAGCCACTGAAGTCTAATTCCTGGCTCAGATGCCACAACCAACTCTCCCAGGATCTCAATCCGCGGACGGATGAAGAGCCCAAGTATGAAAGGGAAACTCTGGTGGAACCTACCATCGATATAGTGATCAACCCCTCCGACCTATCTTGGGTCTTGAAAGTTGGAACACAACTTCCCCAGCAATCAGGGAAGAACTTGTGAACTTTTTACGGCCTAACTTGGATTAGTTTGCTTGGACCAACTTCATATGTATGGCATCGATCCGGGAATCACTTGCCCCATGCTTGGTATCGAACCGAAGTATCTTCCCGTCAAACAAAGACACTAAATCTTGGGATTTGAAAGATTGGCGGCACTCAAAGAGGAGATGGATAGGTTGCTTGACTAAGGCTTTATCTGCGATGCTCTCTCTAGAATGGGTTTCTAACCCAATCTTGATTAAGAAGTCAAATGAGAAATAGCGTACATGCATCGAGTCTGGATTGAGTAAAGCATGCCCAAAAAATAGCTTCCCATTTTCAAAGATTAGCCGACTAGTTAATTCAACTGAAGGACACCTGCTTCTTTCCTTTATGGACACATACTCGGGATATAATCAAATTCCGTTGTATTCGTATAAGTGCACACTTCATCTATCACCGACCTTGGGCTATATTTCTATGTATTCATGCCCTTCGGTCTCAAGAATGCTGGAGCCACCTATCAACGACTTGTTAACCAAATGTTTAAATACTAAATTGGAAGATCCATAAAAGTTTACATGGACGACATGCTTGTGAAAACGAAATTGTCAAATGATCACGTCGACAACATTACAAAGATATCAGTGTTCTCTGTAAATACGGCATGAAACCCAATCCCTTGAATTGCTCATTTGGAATTGCATTAGGAAAATTCGTCGGTTTCATCATCAATTCATGAGGAATCGAAGTAAATCCAAAAAAGATTGAACCTATTCGAGGTATCGAAGCTCCAAAGAACATTAAGGATGTTCAAAGTTTAAATGGAAATTGGTTGCCCTAAGAAAATTCATTTCAAAAGTCAACCAATTACTGCATTCCTTACTTTGACCTGATCAGGAAATGTAAGCACAACTTTGCGTGGACACCGGAATGCGTCGCCGCATTCTAGGACATCCTAAATCACTTAGAACGACCACCTATTTTATCAAAATATGTGGACGATGAGGACGTATACATCTATTTGGTTGTTTCTACGCAGTAATTCGCTCAGTGTTTATGCGCGAAGAAGATCATGTCCAAAGGTTAGTCTGTTACATCAACAAGAGATTAACAGGTGCCGAAAAGAACTATCAGAAGCTTTTAAGGCTTGCTTATTTCCCGTTGATCTCTTCCTAAAAGCTTTGTCCGTACTTCCAGTAACATCCAATCAAAATCTACACTGACTAACAATACAATAGGTCCTTCAACGACCTATGGTGTTTGGGATACTTTTGAAATGGAACATCGAGCTGAGGCAATTCGACCTAACCTTCATTTCTTAAAGAGCCATACTCAGACAACCCTTGCATACTTCATTGTAGAGTTCACTACTATCATAGGTCCTCCAGAAGATAGTGAGCCTCCTAATATCTAATAGAAGCTATGGATGGTTCATCAAACAATCATTGTTCTGATGCCAGAGTTGTTCTCGTTACTCCTGATGAACATTCGGTTTGTTATGCGTTGAAGCTCAACTCCTCACAGATAAAAATGATACAGATTATGAAGCCTTGACTGCTGGACTCAGAATTGCAATTGAACTCAGTATCAAGAATCTCCTAATCTTCTCAAATTCATGACTCATCTTCTTCTAGGTACCTGGGGAATATCAAGCGAAGGGAGCATGGCTCGCTCCTTACCTAGATTAGTTTCACGAATTGCTTACCAGCTTCGACCACTATATCATTACTCATATCCCTCAAGAACAAAACAAGAAGGTCGATTCTTTGGCCAAGTTAGCAAGCTACGGGGATGCACAACTCCTAGGAGTTATCCCTATCGAAGTGCTTGACACTCCGAGTATTGATCAGAAGGAGACTGAACCGATATCAATGATCGAGGCCAAGCTCGAATCATGGATGACATTGATCAAAGGATACTTGAAACACGGAACCCTTACCGAATCTCATAATGAAAAGAGATTGCTCCTTCGTAAAGAATCATGCTACATCATTCAAGAAGGAGTGCTTTACTGAAGAGGATTATTTGTCCCACTACTCCGGTGCGTAGCCCACAACGATGCCAAACTTATACTACTGGATGTACACAAAGGTGGGCATGGTTACCACACTGGGGGGCAAACTATGGCAAAAAAGATTCTTTTATACGACTACTTCTGGCTAACTATTAAGCGGAATGCAGCAGACTATACCAGAAAATGCAGCAAGTGCCAAGGGTTATCCAAGATCCTTCAATCCCCACTTATAGAACTTATGCAAATGGTCAGTCCATGGCCATTCTTAAAGTGGGGAATTGATATTATCGGAACTCTAAACGGCAGTGCTTGTTGTGCTATCGTCATGGTTGATTACTTTACCAAATGGGCTAAAGCTGAGGCCCTTACAATGGTTACAACAAAGAAAGTAATCAACTTTGTCATCTGCAACATCATTTGTTATTTTGGAGTTTCCAAGACTATCATTTCCAACAATGAGACCCAATTTGAGAGTTCTGAGTTTATAGAACTCTGCTGATGTCATTATACTTAGAGACGATTCTCGGCGGTAACTCATCCTCTATCCAACTGACAAGTCGAAGCTATCAACAAAGTCATCAAATCTATCATTAAGAAGTGTTTGGAAAAGGCCATAGGATAAGGGTAAATGAACTACTTCTAGCCTTTAGGCTTGCTTGACTACCACTAAGTCAGTGACCTCATTCTCCAGCGGATCTTTGCAATATCGACCGGTCTCGGTCCTCGCTAGGAAGGTCCGTATGTCATTCAACGGAGGCTTGGAGGTGGTACTTTCGAGCTAACGACCGTAGATGGTGCTGAACTACCAAGAATGTGAAGCAATGAGCATCTTCTCTGCTACTTCACCTAGTTTACTGTATAAACTTACCACTTTCCACAAATATTTTGTTTTCAATTCTAGGCATTGTAAAGAAAATGCCATTACAGTTGACATTTTATCAGTAAAGACTTCCAGTTCTCCATGTGCTTTGTGTTTTTACTTTATGCATAGTATGTCAAAGCTTTGATTACGACTAACTTGCATGCACGGGCACACAACACCGGATCAACACCTTAGAGCTTGGAATCGATCCACCATTCTGAGTCTTTTCTAAGACCCAAACCTTGTGGAGCGGTCCTCCCTTCACAAGTCAACTCAAGTATCGAGCCAACGATGATGCCGAGTATAGATAACTTGCGATGCTTATTAATTTAAGTATGCATCTCCATCACTTAACCTCTAGAATTGGGGAAACCAACCAGTCGAGTATGTGTGATACAGACCGCTTACTTAGCTGAGTCTGATCCTTAGGTTTCAGATTAGGTTGTTGAACTGGTGAACCAATGACTCGTCACAACTTGGAATCAGCGAACGCATGGAGCTTTCGAGAGAGAAGTTGCCATAATTGGACTCTGTGCGACTCAAGACCGACAACCGAAGGGAGGTATCGAGAGAAAAGTTCATACGCTTAGACTTTACAATGACTTGGGACTATTGATCGAATTGAAGCCTCAAGAGTAAAGTCAACACACTCGAAATTCACATGACTTGAGTTTCTCAACAGTGAAGTATAGAATGGCATAAACATAAGTGTAATGACAAGTTAATTTACATTAGTACAATACTGGAAAATGAAAAGAACACTTAAGACGACATGCGAGATAAGCAAAGTAAACTAACTTTCATTCATAAGTTAAAATATTCCTTTCTAATGACATGATGTATATCAAACTACATCGTGCCTCCAAAAGCGAGGGCCATCGCGTATTGTATCATCTAAAACCAAGTTCTTTTTAATCTATAACCATCATTCCGAAGGGCTGCCTTTTTGTTTCTTCTCAGATCCTGCCTCGGGTGGCTCCTCTGCCTCTGCAATAAGGCGCTCAAAATGGGCCTAAGTTCTGACCTAGAAAAGGCCCATCGAAACTTAAAGCCACTCAAAACGGATCATTGGTTCCTATAAGGAATTACTTAAACATTTATCAATGAGTAGTTTAAAAGAAAATCAGAATCTCACACAGCAGAAGGGATAAAATATAATATCATAAAAATTGTGATGGCCCGCCCCGCACCAGCCGACATTTCCAATGGAAGTGCTCTGTGTCGATGTCCAACCAGCACAGGATGGTCGCCAAAGAAAGGAAAAGAAGGGAATTTGAACTATCAAGGAACTTGTAGAATGTCTCACAGCTCATGGAATAAAATATAATAATAACATACTTGACATAAAACAGGTGAGACAGTGCATAAGCTAAAACTAAACCATGATAGCAGCGGAAAATTCAAAATACAGCTTATGTTCCACATCATCACTATTACAACTTTTCAAACTATCTCTAAAGAAAAATAAGAAAGGAACACTACTAATGCTCTGAGTAGTGACCAGCAGCGACACAGGGAGAATATCTATATATATCATACGTACAGCCTCCTGCTCGTCTTCGGATCAGCTACTCGTGCATAACCAACTAACCTATCTCTAGTTTGCCCATTTAAGAGCACCCAGATTAATAAGAAGAGACATAAAACTCTGGGTCAGACAAAAGTCTGGTACGAGCGATAAGCAACAAACAGAACAATAATAGGTATACTAAACCATAACTGAACCTGGACCTGCAACCAAAGAGTTAGCATAACAAGATGTACAATACTCTAAGGTGACACTAACATATGGTGTAAAGATACGTGGGTGGGGGTGTGCATGTCATAATGATGGCAAATAATCAAGCATAGCAACCATCCTCACATCTCTCACTCAGTGCGTAAAGCATACAATATCCACTGCTTTGATCACCCATATCCTTGCTATGATCACTCCGGCCCATGGAGTCATGGCGACTCCACTGCACTGATCCATAGCCACTAGTCCTTGCTATGTCCACTCTGCCCCATGAAGTCATAGCGACTCCATTGCACTGGATCATAGCCATGCTACGATCACTCTGCCGCATGGAGTAATAACTACTCCACTGCACTGATCCGTAGCCTAGCCATCGTCTCTGGGTGGTGAATCAAAGCTATGGACGTCGACAACTCCTTAGCACACGTCCCGTAGCAAAGCCCAACTTATGAAGTTAACTCGTTGGTTCCCAACTGGATCCTGAGTTCTGCTTCCCATTTGGACTACCTTTGCATCTCGGGTTTTGGTTGAATTGGAGTTGGTCTTCAGAAGAGTCATCACGTAGCAGTAATGGAAGTTCAATTCGGTTCGGTCCAATCTGTTTCAGTCGGTTCGGTTCGAATACATCGTCCCCGAGCTTCCTGTTCGGTTCTGAGCTCCACTTCATGATGGTTCGGTTTAGTCGTCTCCATCCGGTTCGGTTCGGCAACATCGAACCGATCCAGTTACTCCAGCCCTCTCACGTTGATCCGATCCCTCTCCTTAGTTCCAGTTTGATCCCACGTCCATCATCTTCATCCAATCTGATCCTCATGCTAAACCCCGACCCGATCGCCAACCCAACTCCAACTCTATGTAGGTGGCCTTCCTTCTTACCAAGCCTCCTACAATGCCAAGTTCCGATCTGAATCGAATTCCCTTGCCTAGTTCTCCTATCCGATCCGAGCCTTATACCTGATCAAATCCAAAACCCTGCACATTTTCCTGCAACTTTTCCAACGACTGTTTTATGCCATCCGATGGAATTTTTGACCAACCTAACTTTTCTAATCAATCACAAAGCATACCATACAGTCATAGCAACATGTATAATCAACCACAAACACCAAAACAACAATATGATATGTTAAAGTGGATCAAACATACCCAAAAAACCCTTGTTTTACCCTTAACCCCCCTTAATCATGCTTAAGCATACAATTAGCAAAACTTATCTAAATTAACCCAAATTTTTATCAGATCCCTAAAATAATATTTTAGAATTTTACAAATTTTTCCAGATTCTTCTGAGTTTTAATTTCGCTAATTAACATTAATTACCCCTAATCAACCGCAATTAGTGTAAAACAATGCAAATCGCTCACCTTATCCATAAATAAACTCAGATATGAAACTTTTGAACAAAACGATTCGGATTCCAATACACTCCATCAGCTCTACCTTGATTTTTGTGCTAATCCTCTTTGATTTGATGTAGATTTGGCTTAATTAGTGATTAGAAGGTGATTTGGGGTGTTTTAGGTTTTAGCAAGTGGAGGCCATTGCTAGGTTTCAAAGGTTGTAAGTGGTTGCTAAGAAATGAAATAAAAACGGATTTATTAGCTCATCTCAGCCCTCCCATAACCCTAATCCCGAAATAGATTATGGGCCCTCTTGCTACTCACCCTATTTAGGCCCGTTTAAGCTGTTTTTCACCTTCTAAACCTCGTTTCAGCCATATCTCCCAAACGGTGAGTCCGTTTGGCTAATGTGACCATACTCTACGGAAAGGTAAACCATCATCCGGATCTAATGGATGTGGTTTCAGTTCAAAACTTCTTATCAATCAAAAGTTATGGCCGAAGCAAGATCAGCTAGGGGCAAAATGGTCATTTAAAAATCGGCAAAAATCATGAACATGGGAAATGACCCCAGTAGTCGTCTCCCAAAGTTACATGGCTATACGACTTCGCATGAGAAAGAAAGAAATATTCTACGATCCCCTGATGCATAGAATATGGGTCGTTACATTCTTCCCCCCTTAAGAAATTTCGCCCCCGAAATTCCTTAACTAAGAAACAAGTAAAAGGATCCTGCATGCCTACCAATCATTAACAACAATCAAACATACAAAATAACAAACAAGTCTATCCTAGCATGTGGAAAACTAAATTGGAATTAAAATCTTACCAGGCAAAGAGTTCTGGATATGTTTTCTTAATGCTCTCCTCTGTCTCCCAAGTACAGTCATTCTCGTTCTTGCCCCACTGAACTTTGACTAGATTCACCGCTCTCCTTCGAAGTTGTTTCGTATCATGCTCGACAATATGAATCGGCTTGCGGTTCCCAACCGCCTCGGGTTCTACTTCGATATCATCCAACTGATTAGGTGAAATAGTCATATCGTGGTCGTGCACGAATTTCCTTAACTGGGAACATGAAACACGTTATGAACTCCCGCCATCTTGTCCGACAAATCAACTTTATATGCCAAATTCCCAACTTGCTCGAGGATTGGGAATGGACCAACAAATCTTGGTGCTAACTTGCCTCTCCTACCAAATCGTATCATGCTCTATAACGGAGAAATCTTGACAAACACCAAGTCTCCAATGGAGAATTTTAAATCTTTTCTCCACTTATCAGCATAACTCTTCTACCTATCTTGGGCAGCCTTCATTCCCTGTTGAATAATCTTAATCTTGTCTGAAGTTTCTCTTATCACATCTGGTCCAAGCACAAACTTCTTACCAGTTTCTAACCAACATGACGGTGAGTTGCATGGTCTTCCGTACAAAGCTTCATATGGAGCCATACCAATACTGGATTGATAACTATTAATATATGCAAACTCTACTAGATGCAAATGGTCATCCCATGATCCACCAAAATCCAATATGCAAGCGCTCAAGGGATCTTCTAATACCTGATTCACCCTCTTTGTCTGACCGTCGGTTTGAGAATGGTATGCGGTACTGAGATGTAATTCTGATCCTAAAGCCTCTTGTAAGCTCTTCCAAAACCCACTATTAAACAACGGGTCTCGGTCACTCACAATGCTTTTAGGTACTCCATGAAATCTCACTACCCACTTCATATATAGTTCCGCTAACTTAGCTGCCGTTCTATTCGACTTGACGAGTATAAACCTTGCACTCTTGGTCAATCGGTCCATAATCACCCAAATGTTATCATGGGCCGATTAGTCCTTGGTAACCCATGAATGAAATCCATTGAGACTTGTTCCCATTTCCATTCTGGAATTTCTAATGGTTGCAACAAACCACTAGGTTTCTTTTGCTCGGCTTAAACTAGCTGGCAGTTCATGCATCTGAATATAAACTTCCCAACGTCTCTTTTCATCCCTTCCCAGTAGTAGGTCTGCTTCATATCTCGATACATTTTGTTACCACCGGGGTGTATGGTCATTTTTAAGTGATGACATTCTCTAAGTACTTCATCTCTCAATCCATCGACATTGGGCACAACTAGTCTTCCATTCTTCCTAATCCATCCATCTCGATTAAGCCCATACTTGTCCATCTCCTTATTGATATCCATCTCTAACTTGGAGATGATTTCCAATAAGTTAGGATCGTCCCTCTGACTAGAACCAATCCGCTCAATCAAAGTGGGTATAATCGTCAAACTTGCTAATACTTCTAGATCCAATTCGCACTTTGGTCTGAAATCATAACCAGCGATGTACTCCAGTTGCTTCCACTCGAGAAACATAGCCCCTAAACTGGCATGTCTTCTACTCAATGCATCAACTACCGCATTGCCCTTTCCTGGTGTATATGCGATATCGAAATCGTAGGAAGCCAAGAATTCTAACGATCTTTGCTGTCTTAGATTTAGATCATTCTGAGAGAAAAGATACTTTAATGATTTATGACCGGTAAACAACTCGAATCTTTCTCCCAAGAGATAATGTCTCCACATCTTCAATGCGAACACGATTGCTACCAATTCCAAATCATGGGTAGGATATCTTTTCTTATGCGGTTTCAATTGCCGACTAGCATAAGCTACAACCTTACCTCCTTGCATCAATACAGAACCTAATCCGGTACCACAGGCATCTGTGTATACCGTCATCTCTTCATTCCCTTAAGGAATGACTAACACTGGTGCACATGTCAACTTTTCCTTTAGACTCTTAAATGCATTCTCGCACTTTTCGTCCCAGACGAAAGCTTGATTTTTCTTGGTCAATTGAGTCAACGGTGCCGCTATCTTGGAGAACTCTTGGATAAACTTACGATAATATCCATCCAACCCCAAGAAACTTCTTACGTCTGTTGCATTCTTGGGCGTAGACCAATCTTGTACCGTAGCAACCTTTGCAGGGTCCATGGTAATACCATTCTCTGAAACAACATAGCCCAAGAATCTCACTTCCCTCCTTCAGAAGTGACACTTAGAAAACTTTGCTTTCAGTTGGTGTTTTCTCAACACCTCCATCACTATCCTCAGATATTCCTTGTGTTATTCCTCTGTCCTTGAATAAAACAGGATATCGTGTACGAACACAAGAACAAACTTATTCAATTGATCCCCTGAATACCCTATTCATAAGATCCACATAATATGCCGGTGCATTGGTCAACCCGAATGGCATGACCAACCACTCATAGAATCCAGACGGCGACCGAAAGGCCGTTTTAGCTATACTCTCAGCTTCCACTCTAAGCTGATGAAAACCTCTCGTGAGGTCCAAGTGGGAGAACACTCTCGCGCCACTCAACTGATCAAACAAATCATCTATCCGTGGTAGAGGATACTTATTCTTCCTCGTCACCTCATTCAACTCGCGGTAGTCCATGCACAATCGAAGGGAACCATCTGCCTTGGTAGCAAACACAACTGGTGCTCCCCACTCGGAAACACTTCTTCTGATAAATCCCTTCTTCAATAGATCGCTTACTTGCACCCAGAGCTCTCGCTGCTCCCTTGGTGCCATATGACGAAGTGGCATCACTATAGGTCTGGCATCTTTCACTAAATCTATACGGAACTCAACCTCTCAGTGTGGTGGAAGTTCGGTCACTTCCTCGAAGACATCGGATACTGGCCAGCCACAGGCACATCTGACAACTCATCATGTGGGATGTCGAGGGAATTTAGAAAACTAGCCATTACCCCATCACTAGGTAGACCACCAAACACTACCCTCCGCCCATCATCCACTCTAACTGTCACCAAAAAGCCCTCACAGTCTACCACCACCCCGTATCTTTGGAGTCAATCGACTCCCAAAATAATTCCAAAACCAGTAAAGCCCAAAACAAAGCAATCACAAAATAACATGCATCCATGACTCGATAAGACCACATTACAACACATCATGCTAAGGCTAGTTGAACCACCAATCGGGTTCGTCACCGCTAAAGGTCTATTGACTATCTCGGGTTCCAATCCCGACCTATCTACCAGGTCAGTAGATATGAAAGAAAGGGAAGCTCCGGTATCAAACAATACTCGAACAGGAACATCATAAACAGAAAGCATACCGTGAATGACGACATTCTTTCCTTTCTCCGCTGCAGTTGGGGCATTCGACGAAGCGGGAACAACATCGATAGTATATCCTTTCACAATCTGCTTTTCTTTAGGGGGTTGCGGACACTTATCCTTGTGATGTCCCCCTTGGCCGCAGTTGAAGCACTTCCTGTCCGCAGGCTTTGCTCGACATTCTTTAGCATAATGGCCCTTCTTGCCACAGCTAAAGCACTCAACATCTTTCTTACTCTTTTTCTGACCCTCCTTAGTTTGGTTCTGCTTCCTCTTTTTCTGAGAATTATTCTTGCCTCCACCGCTTGCTTGCGGCTTTGGCCCCTCTGCAGATACAACATCAACTTCAGTCTTGGGCTTAGGATAAAGACTCTCTGACCTCAATGCTTTCCCAACAATCGATTCAAACGTCTCATCGATATGGTTTATAAGCCTTTCCCCCAAGTACTGATCTAAGCCTGTAATGAACTTCTCATTCTTCTTCTTGGGAGTGTCGATAAGAGATAATCCATACTTCGACAAAGTATCAAACTCATCAATATACTCCGAGACTGCCCCACCATTCTTCTTAAGCTCCAAGAACTTCCTAAACAACTCTGACTTATGGGCAGATGGGATAAACTTTTGACTAAATCGGGCCTTAAATTGATCCCATGTAACTTGTTCCTCTGGAGTAGCTACCTTAATAGCATTCCACCAATTCATCGCCCATCCTTGCAGCTGACGGGATGCTAGCTTTCTCTTTGTTGCATCCTCGATACCCAAGTCTTTGAAGATACATTTACAACTATCCAAGTAATCCTGAACTTCTATAGCTGATTCCGTTTCGTGGAACGACTTCCCACCAAGGCTAGTGTAATCCTTGAGTAGCTTAGTGAAATCAGCCCTAGGCGCCTGCACCGCTGCACCACCACCATTTGCAGCATTGGGAACTACTCCTTGCACATTTCTAAGCATCTCTCTCGTGAAGTCAGTGAACATTGTCCTCATATCAGGAGCGTTCCCATTAGCTCCTCTACCAGTACCCCTAGTATATCGGCTCATCGTTCAATCTATAAGGAGAAAACGATTAACCATCTATTCAGTGGTGCCAGTGCAATGCGACTTCATCCTTAAATATACTAATAGTATATATATATAGCTTTTGAAAATCAAAATATCACAAATATGTGCTTTTATAAACGTATTATCTCTCCCTGGTGTCTTCCCTAGGTTAACTACGCAACCTAGAGCTCTGATACCAAATGTGACGGCCTGCCCCGCACCAGCCGACATTTATAATGGAAGTGCGCTGTGTCGATGTCCAACCAGCATGGGACGGTCGCCAAAGAAAGGATAAAAAGGGAATTTGAACTAGCAAGGAACCTGTAGAATGTCTCACAACACATGGAATAAAATATAATAATAACATACTTGACATAAAACAGGCGAGATAGTGCATAAGCTGAAAACTAAACCATGATAGCAGCGGAAAATTCAAAATACAGCTTATGTTCCACATCATCATTATTACAACTTTTCAAACTGTCTCTAAAGAAAAATAAGAATGGTACACTACTGATGCCCTAAGTAGTGACCAGCATCGACACAGGGAGAATATCTATATATATCATATGTAGAGCCTCCTGCTCGTCTCCAGATCAGCTACTCGTGCATAATCAGCTAACCTGTCTCTAGTCTGCCCGTTTAAGAGCACCCAGAGTAATAAGAAGAGACATAAAACTCTAGGTCAGACAAAAGTCTGGTATGAGAGATAAACAGCAAACAGAACAATAACAGGTATACAAAACCGTACCTGAACCTGGAACTGCAACCAAAGAGTCAGCACAACAAGATGTACAATACTCTAAGGTGACACTAACATATGGTGTAAAGATACAGGGGTGGGGTGTGCATGTCATAATGATGGCAAACAATCAAGCATAGCAACCATCCTCACATCTCTCACTCAGTGCGTAAAGCATACAATATCCACCGCTTTGATCACCTATATCCTTACTATGATCACTCTGGCCCATGAAGTCATGGCGACTCCACTGCACTGATCCATAGCCACTACTCCTTGCTATGTCCACTCTGCCCCATGAAGTCATAACGACTCCATTGCACTGGCTTATAGCCATGCTACGATCATTCTGCCCCATGGAGTAATAACTACCGCATTACACTGATCCATAGCCTAATAATCGTCTCTAGGTGGTGAATCAAAGCTATGGACGTCGACAACTCCTTAGCATACGTCTCGCAGCAAAGCCCAGCTCATGAAGTTAACTCGTTTGTTCCTAACTGGATCCTAAGTTCTACTTCCCATTTGGACTACCTTTGCATCTCGGGTTTTGGTTGAATTGGAGTTGGTCTTCAGAAGAGTCATCACGTAGTAGTAATGGAAGTTCAATTCGGTTCGGTCCAATCTGCTTCATTTGGTTCAGTTCGAATACATCGTCCCCAGGCTTCCCGTTCAGTTCGGTGCTCCACTTCATGATGGTTCGGTTTAGTCGTCTCTATCCGAATCAGTTTGGCTATGTTGAACCGATCCAGTTACTGCAGCCCTCTCGCGTTGATCTGATCCCTCTCCTTAGTTCTAGTCTAATCCCACGTCCCTTATCTTAATCCAATCCGATCCCTATGCTAAACCCCTACCCGATCCCCAACTCCAACTCTATGTAGGTGGCCTTCCTTCTTGCCAAGCCTCCTATGATGCCAAGTTCTGATCTGAATCGAATTCCCTTGCCCAATTCTCCTATCCAATCCGAGCCCTATATCCGATTCGATCCGAAACCCTACACATTTACCAGCAACTTTTCCAATGACTGTTTTACGCCATTCAAAGGCGTTTTTGACCAACCTAACTTTTCTAATCAATCAAAAAGCATACCATACAGTCATAACAACATGTATAATCAACCATAAATATCAAAACAACAATATGATATGTTAAAATGGATCAAACATACCCAAAAACTCTTGTTTTTCCCTTAATCCCCCTTAATCACGTTTAAGCATACAATTAGAAAATTTTATTCAAATTAATCCAAATTTTTATCAGAGCCCTAAAATAATATTTTAAAATTTTTATGTATTTTTCTGAGTTATAATTTCGGTAATTAACACTAATACCCCTAATCAACCGTAATTAGTATAAAACAATGCAAATCACTCACCTTAACCACAAATAAACTCAGATCTGAAACTTTTGGACAAAATGGTTCGGATTCCAATACACTCCAGCAGCTCTACCTCGGTTTTTGCGCTAATCCGCTTTGATTTAATGTAGATTTGGCTTAATTAGCGATTAGAAGGTGACTTGGGTGTTTTAGCAAGTGGAGGCCATTGCTAGGGTTCAAAGGTTGTAAGTGGCGGCTAAGAAATGAAATAAAACTGATTTACTAGCTCATCGCAGCCCTCCCATAACCCTAATCCCAAAATGGGTTATGGGCCCTCTTGTTAATCACCCTAATTAGGCCCGGTTAAGCTGTTTTTAACCTTCTAAACCTTGTTTCAGCCATATCTCCCAAGTGGCGAGTCCGTTTCGCTAATGTGACCACTCTACGGAAAGGTAAACCATTATTCTGATCTAATGGATGTGGTTTCAGGTCAAAACTCCTTATCAATCAAAAGTTATGGCCGAAACAAGATCAGCTAGGGGCAAAATGGTCATTTAAAAATCGGCAAAAATCATGAACATGGGAAATGACCCCAGTAGTCGTCTCCCAAAGTTACATGGTTATACGACTTCACATGAGAAAGAAAGAAATACTCTACGATCCCCTGATGCGTAGAATAAAGGTCGTTACAAAAATAGATGTACCATTGTTAACCATAGAGTCAAATATAATAAGTCTCACAGATGATAATGGGCACATCATTAATCATTCCAAGTACATAACAACACTAATAACACTACTGCCATAATTACTAATTCTTTTTAGGCTCCTTCTTTAAGAAATTGTTCATCATCATCAATAATCCTCACCTACTAACTTATTTATGTTACGAGGTGAGAGGTCATAACATATAGTTCTAGTGAATAAAAAACATATAAGTTTAGAAATGACTATTTCCTAAATTTGACAGTGCAAATTCTTCATGTTATGTCCACGCAAACAAACATGCATGCAATCAAACATATGTGGCGGACATCCTAATAGTTACTTAAGGCCTATATGTAAGTCTAAGGAAAGACAAGCTTATAGTCACTTAATACCCCATATGGTAATCTAAGGGCGGATATTCTTATGGTCACTTTATACCCTTGGAGGAGGGCTATTCCTAGTCACTTAAGGCCATTTGCTAATTTATTAAGGGTAGACATCCTACAGTCACTTGATAGAGACCCCAGCCAATTAAGACTCTATCTATAACGTTAGCGTCATAAATAATAACTCTTTTTTTAGGTAAAGAAATAGTAACAACCACTTACTGTTAGGTTTGGGTCAGGAACATTTCATTTAAGAATGCCCTCCTAGTGGACCCTCTTGTTACTATCTAACTGTCCCTATGGGCAAACTCCTAATCACTTGATATTCTCTTACATGGTGGTTCTGTAAGGCCAAATATTTAATTTGTCCTTAGATTCGCCCTCACTATCCCTTAGATAAGAAGTGAACATTACATGGAGAACTTCCCTACTCACGCTATCATCTCTTAAGACAATTTAACACCTTATAAAAGAAAGGTTGCCCAATAACCATTTAAATCCACGAAGGGCGGGTCCCATGACTTGGGATCCAAAACCAAGGAGTGAACCTTTGGAATGTGACCTAGTCCTAACCATTTAGTACCCAACAAGAGGTAATTCAGCCAATTAATACTTTTTTCCAAGGCAGGCCTACTTTACACACA
Organism: Allium sativum; assembly: GCA_030737875.1. NCBI lineage: Eukaryota > Viridiplantae > Streptophyta > Magnoliopsida > Asparagales > Amaryllidaceae > Allium > Allium sativum. Next base: position 16,588,574 of record CM060912.1, read on the forward strand.
ATATATATACACACACACATACACACTAGACATCTCACATTAGGACGACCACTTGTAGATGTTAGATTTACCGAGCGGTTTCGGCAGGCTTCTATTACAAGTTGGGCCTAACCTCATATCATAGTGTAATAATTATAATAGCCCATGGCATTTATACCCCCAAGATTAACCAGTCTACTTATGGATGCTGGGTATGTCTGTTGGTTCCAGGCAGGCTTCTATTAAAAGTAACGGTTAACCTCATGTCTATATGTCATTAATTATAACTCAAGGCCATTAGCTCACACACATACATACAAATTCTTATGGGGACATTCGAATTCTATTTCCTAGTTTAAACATATTTATCATGCACTTAATACATGTTAATATTACGTTGGATTATGCTATCTATATACAGGCGTGAGTTATGCAAAGGAGAATAACATTCTAACCATATTTGAAACGTCAAACCTTATTCAAATTGAAGGTATACAAGTTATTTCCCATATTCCCTTCAATTATGGCATATATATGCATATTAACATGTAGCAATAAAATGGGAAAACAACAATATCAACACAGAACTTGTAACCTAGGTTTGATTTTATTATCTCAACAACAAAAGATAAACAAAGTGTCATATATCCAATATATATATATATACACATAATTTCTATTTTGGAACAGATTCACTTTTTATGTAAGTTTGTATGCAAAACCTTAATACTTGGATATCTTGTAAACAATATGTTAAAATATTCCATTTAGAAAATAGAGATTTAAACCTATTCAAATTCATGATTTCTCCAAGTATTAACCTTTTGCAACAAAACCACACATATGAATTTATGCAAAATAAAGTAAGATAAATCTGACCAATATAGAGATTTATACAATACCTATATGCCTCTCTTTTGTTATGTCAATAATCCAAACCCACATTTACAAACAGATTGACCATTTCTCCGTACAAACATATAACAAACGGAAGATTTGAGGGATTTGATATTGTTTTAACTTAGTAAAAAATCAAATCTTCATAGGCACAGTAATTCAAGTTTAGACTAACAAATCATAGAAAATATCAAACTTAAATGAATTCCACTCACTGTGATTTTGAGATAGAAAACAAAAGAATTTGTTGTAGAATTAAAATCTATATTTTTAGCCTATGCAAACGAACTCCAATCCTTCTATAATATATATATATATATAAGAATTAGAATCTCATATATATATATATATATATATATATATAAACCAAATTTCCAGAATTCTAAATCTATAGAAAACCTAGATAAGGTAGAAATGAAGACAAGAGAGGTAGAAGAGATCTAACATTAGCGGTGTAAGAATGAAATGAAGAGTAGGGTTTGGAACAGGCTAGGACGGTGGTTTATATAGTTGCAAGTGTTAATAAAGACCGTCGGATCTATTAGATTAAATCCAGGCAGGTTTTGTACATAATATTATATAAAAACCCTCTCAAAACAGCCCCAACCAGACCAGGCTCGACCTAAGCAGTCGACCACTAGGGGTCGACCCCTTGGGTCGTAAAATTCCCAAGAGATTTAAATCTCCCAGTTTGTTGCTTATTTAATAAAACTTCATTTAATTCATTGATTTCTTTCCTTTGTTAGCTTATTCTTATCCCTTATTGTATATAAAAATATACCCACAAATTTGAATTCAATTTGAATATTCTTTTCGTGCTAATCTCAATTAATATATTCTAGATTTGTATATTGATTTATTTGAAATTCAAACCTTATATGTTAATATTTATGCACAACTTGTTTTGTAACAACCCGTATTTTTGAATAACGTGTTAAATCAAGAATCAAGGAAGAATTAAATTATAAATTCTGAACCAGATAAAATGGGCTGTGCCATTGCGTTCGTCTCGGGAAAATACGCGAAATAGAGTCCGAGTTTTCGAAAATCGGAGTCCGTATGACCAAGATATGGCCTCACGTAGTTTCACGAAAAATTCAAAAACGAAAACAGATTCAAATTTCAGAATTCAGAAGAGGCGGGAAAATTTCTCGCCAGACCCAGGGGGGTCGACCTGGGGGTCGACTAGGGAGTCGACCTCCCCCCAGGTCGACTGGGGAGTCGACCCCAGGGTCGACCTGGGAGTCGACCTGCCTGGTCGGACCCAGGCAACCTGGTGCACCTGTTTTGCTGTTTGTCTTGGTTTTGGAGGCTTGTGACGATTTTTGAGGGCTTGGATCTATCCTAGGGTTAATCTAATGGCCTAAACTACTCCTAATCTCTATAAAAAGACCCTAAGCCTAACCTAAACCCCTCATAATTCACTCATGCCACGAAGTACTGCCCAAATCTCCATTGATCATGGCCTCCATCTCCAACTTCAAGAGCCTACGCATTCAAACAAGATCCGAATCAAAGGTGCTAGCTTGTTACACCAAATAGAGGCCAAATCAACGTTGCTATGCGAGTTTCATGACGGATCTTCGATAAAGGAGCCACCTTTCTTCGTCAAGATGATGCATGATCCTTTTCCTAAGCCTCGCTATGTAAGTTCTAGCTACTTCAAGATGCTAACGGTAGTTTAATCATGGCATGGAATAAATTGTGGTTAAACATGAAGGCTATAACTTATGCGAGCCTAGTTTGCTCCTCTAACATGTACATATGACTTGGAACTATGTTTTAGCGACTATATCATGTCACTCATGCTATGTTTAGCGTAGTCTATCATGAAAGATTGAACCTTTAACTTGTGAATGTGGGCATATGTAACAACCCATTATTTCCAACGATTTATATTCCGATTTAAATTGAAATTTTTACTTTGAAAATATTCTATAATTTTTCATAACGGAAATTTGAAATTTAAATTACATACAGTGAGATATAGCAGTGGTGAAAATTTCATCGAAAATTTTGAATGTTTGTCGATCGTGCAATTTTCAGTGCAAAGCTGCGCATAACAGATCAAATTTTAGCGATTTTAAAATTTCTCCAAAACCAGTTCGAACAAACATGAAAAATAATCTATTCGTTGTCACGAATTCGACGGCGAAATTCATTTCGCGAAAATCGGACGTTTTGACCTCCGTTTTCCATCAGCATTTTTACGTCAAGGGGGTCCGTAACGCGTTTTTGAACGGAGCATCCTGGCACTGCAAATTTTATACCATTGTGTCCGTCTCGTCGCGCTGATTTCCGCAATATATTCATTTGTCAGTTTCGGTGTTCGGTTCGCGCTGTAATTGCGAAAAAGCTTGCACTGTTCATTTTTGAAACAGAGCCATCCGAGTTCGATGTGTCCCTTTTTCGATCTTACATACTTTTCTAGCCATTTTAGGTCTGCAAAACCTGTCTTTTTATTTAACTAAACCATCCAAGTATTATTTTGTATTAGAAAGTGGTCCACATTTACAATCCTTGCACCTTACTATTCCATGCACGTAATGTTTCATTTTGTCTCCTTATAATTGCATGCGTGCATTTTATCCAAAATTGGTGCCATGGATTTGGTCTGATATACATGTGCGCACTATGTATTCTTCAATGCATGTTTAAATGCCCAAACCCATTCTTTTTGTACCAATTTTGTCTCCTTATAAATGCCATGCATATTAGTATGCGCTAATTCTTTTTGAACCAACGCATTCATATGTTCCGGAAGCCATGTTGCCTAACTTTCCTTTCCCAAGCGTTTGTTCTCATGCTGTGTTTCAAACCCACCTTTTGAATTCCCATGCGGTAAAAATTTCAATGCTTCGTGTAAAAAGAAAAATATAATTGTAACCTGTTCAAACTTTGTTCCATTCCAAAGCGGGTTCGAGCTGTTCTTCCGCATATTCCACTCTACGTGAATCACTTTATCCCTTCATGAATTTAAAACTCCCTACCGTTTCTTTTTTTTTGGTGAAGAAAACGTGGGCTCATTCAAAGCTGCTATCAGTTCCCTTTATATTTCCCATTCTTTACTTGTAAATTGGCTCCACTCTCTTCATTCCAATAGCCATTTTCGTTTTTTTTTTAAAATAAATAAAAATGGAAGAGCCTCTCCGCCCTCCATCTGCTGCATGAGACCAAACTTCGTTCCCATTCTCACCGCGATGACCTGCTCCAATATTCGCACCTGCTCCTTCCTTAATCCACAACCACATCCAGTCCGCCGCCAAGCTTCAGTCCGGCCTAACCCGAAGTCCGACGTCGGCAAAACCTGCCCCAAGAAATCGAACCCCCTTAACCCATGTTCGCTCCGCCTTTGGCCACTGAAATCCGACAGCTTTCACCGATTCCCACCTGTAGCTGAGCTCTGCCACGGAGCCATCCGTTGCGTGAGCGTGTAGCCCAGTTTTTCTTACGTGCGAGTGTGTGACTGGTTTGTGTGTAAAGTGTATTTCCGTGAGTTCGCTTATATATATTGCATATGTTATATACTAATATACGTATGTTTATGTGGTTATTTAGGTGAGGGTGTGTGTATTCGTGTTGTGTGTGTGTAGACTGTTGTGAGGAGAGTTTGAATGTGTATTTTCTTGTGTTAGTGTGAGCGTGCTTATTATTATGTGTATTATTATATGTGTGTATATTGTGTGTGTGGTGGTCTGTGCATGCATGCGTGCGTATCATTATGTGTGTGGTGTGGGTTTTTGCATGGCGTGTGTGTTTGTGTGTGTTGTGTGATATATGTGTATGTGAGTGTGTTCATTCCTGTGTGTTTAAAAATATAGAAATGTTTAAAAAAAAATTAATTAAGAAATTATCGTGTTTAGTTTTGTTGAATCGAATTTGTTTTGTGTTATTTTGGGTGAGTGTTTGTATGGCGTTGAGTTCAAAAACCGTTCCAATACCCGATAACCATACCGATCTGTCAAGAAATTCTCCAACCCCTTCCTATTAAAAATAAAATGATATTGAACGATCATCGAGTTGAATCTATTCTGGATCGTGCCTTGAAGTCGTTTCAATTCGGTGTCAAATTCGCTTGTTGTTTCCAATCTATGCCACGAAAGGTGAGTTTATCTCACACCTGACTTACATTTTTCATGGATGTTAGATCAATAATGAACTGTTATATGAAATGTATAGGATTGTTGATAGAAATTGTTTGATTTGATATATGCACGTTTCATATGTGACACGATATATGACACGTAGTTGCCCTAATGATATATATGCTGCGATTGTTGCTATGTGATTGTTGTTCGTGATTGTTGATACCCTAGTTTAGGAAAAATCACTAAGGGTTGAAATGATACATACCCGAACGAACATTAGAATAGGGAAAAATCGTTATGGGTTGAAATGATAGATCTGAACGATTTTTATTGAATTTGGGATCGCGGGTTGAATTGATAGACCTGTAGAAATTTTATAAATTACGGGTTGAAATGATAAATATCTGTATCACTTGACCATAGGGTAGAAAATTATATACGGACACCGTTGGTCATGTTTTTGAAGTAAAAGGAGTTTTATTTTAAAATATTTACTTAAGACTTTATATATTTATATTTATATTTTATTTAAATATAAATTATTTTGTATATTTTAAATTATGTGTTTTAAAATGATTTTATTTGTAAATAGTGATTTAAATGTTTATTTAAGATTTTACTTATAAATTTATTTATTTTAAACCATATAATTTATTCCTATAAGTATTTTAACCTTTTTATATTATTATAAATATTTCTTTAAGTCTATTTTTATATTATTTTAAACTTATATATGTTTATAATCTATTTCTAATTTAATTTAGAATTTTATAAACTTATATAAATACACATTTCTGTTTTCAAAAATTAATTTTCTTATATATATTGTATAAACTTTAATAAATTCAAAATGGATAGGTTAGATTTTGCGATTTAAATTCGAAGTTTAAAGATGTAAATTTATATAACGATATTTGAATAACGAATGAACTCATATTAAGTTATGAATTGGAATCAATACGAATTTTAGTAGAGATGAACTTGAATTATAAGTTATAAGACGATTTGGTTTATACTGAAGTTTATGATTTCGTTTCGAATTATCTAAAAGGAAATTTGAACCAAAATGTTAAATTTCATTAATCGACTAAAACGAATGCTTTAGGGGGGTAAAACCAAATTATATGAATTGTTTATATTTATGAATAACGATTTCGAATTATATGACTTGAATTACATAACTCGATATGTTTTGTTGAAGTGTAAGTTTTGAATTAAATCTCATATTTTGAATTTCGAACCAAAGTGTTGGATTCAAATGAATCGTCTTGAAACGATTTCTTATTAAGGAAAATTTTGAAGCATTTGAACAATTTCAAACTTGAATTTTTGCGAATATAAGCCGAACCAAATTATAATCAAAGTTAAAGGTTTTAATATTGATTTGAACGGAAATTGAGTTATATATTTAAGTTATAACTTAAATATAAGTCGATTTGGGATTTGGAAGTTGTTGTGCGATTTTTGTCGGAAAACTTATATAAATTCGAAGTTAAATAGTATAATATTAGCTTATACTATATTTTGAAATCTTTTCGATATGGTTTTAAATCGATTTGATTTGAGCGATTCTCGTGAGATGTTTACAAAATTGAAGATAATCGAAGTTAAATATTTAAATTTGATTTCAAAATTCGAATATGAGAATTCATATAAACTATTTTATAAAGTGATTTATAAAATAATGACCACGGTGTGAAAAATGTAAACGATTGGTTGTTAAAGAGACCAGGATCGGCTATTGTCATACTCTCTGTCAATACCGAAAACCACTTTGACAACTGTGTATGCGGTGGAGTTCCAGAATGAAGGAGATGATTTGGCGAACGACTCTATTTTTATTTCATATTAATTACGAGACTCTGACTACCTTGAGTCAGCTTGATGTGGCTAAAACAGGAGCTATGCACAGACCAACTGAGGTCATACCTCTTATCGAGCACACTTCTTCGATATTATTCTATTACTGTTGAGATTCGATTTGGGCCCTTTTGATTATGGGAGTGTGTATCGAGGTGGGCGGTAGTAGCTACTATGCGTTACCACCAGTCCGGCTCTGCAAACGGTGAATCCACCCTGGCATTCCTTGTGTGCCTTGTCACATGCCTTATACGAGCCCACTACGACTTTGTTTTGTACTATTTTATATGGAGTGCCCTCTGATCAACCTCCAGTTTACGGAGGAATTACGGTACTGTATATACTATGGGAATATATAAACGGTGTAAGGGTAATCATGGTAATCCCGCTTACGCTATTTTGATATTTTACTTTACTGATAGACACTATTGTATATAGCGTATTATACTATATAGTATTAGTTTGACGGATCCTTAGAGGATGGTGATCCCAAACATCCTCTAAGTTACTGTTTGCATTTCATCGAACATTTCATTTGAATTGATTTACTTCCACGAGAATGTTAGTCCTGATCCGAGTTGTTTTGTTTTGCATTATTGCTCGGGTCAGATCGATTATCACAGCTTTCGAGATCCACTCTTGGAGTTTGAAGATTATTGGGTTTTCTTATTTATATCTACCTGTTCAGTTATCTTTTTCATTCTGTTTCAGATTGTTATCAGTTATTTATTGTATTAGACTTCCACTGAATTATTTATGTAAACTCTGATGTAAAGCTTCATGAACTACTATTGTATTTTAATTTTTCCGCTGTGAGATATTATATTGTTTTGTATCTGTGTCTGTGATCCGTGATTTGTTCTATTTACCTCAGAAGCTAATAACAATCTGTTGTTTTGGACGTTTCGAGTTGGCATATTTTGTCAATTCGGCACGGTCAAAATGGCGGGTCGTTACAAGTGGTATCAGAGCTTTGGTTTTTCAAAGCTTTAGCCTATGGGGTAAAAGCTCATTAGAGATAGGGTAGTGATACCCTAGAATGAGTGGAATCAGTTGCAGAATCCTTCTTGAGAGAGCATATTTTTAAAGTAAAAATAGTTTTCAAAATGGTTTTAAAATGTTTTTAAATAAATATTTCGAATATAATATTCTGTTTAATATTTAAATCTTCTTCTGAGTTTCCTTTCCATTTGAATCTATCTTCCTTCGTAGATCCTCTTTGATTAGGTTCTTTTGTTCTTTCAGCTTTTACCTCGAATTCTATAATTTATACTTGTCCATTTCAAGGTAAGAAGTAGAAGAAGAGTGTAAGTCTTCTAGCCAGTCTGTCTTTATTAAATATTGGTTTGAAATTTATATTTTGAAAGATATTATTATATAAGATCTTCTTAATGTAATATTTAATTTGATATTTGTAAATAATTTGGTAATACCAATGGTTTGTAAAGATTTTATGTGTAATGTATTCATATGTTAACTTATAGAATTAATTAAGTGTTATAAGTTTAAATATTGATAACATGAATTTGAAAGATTTAGATATAGTATAGAATGATTTTGTTATATATTTGATTTAATAATAATATTGTTGTATATTTATTAAGAATTGTAGTTGAATTTTAACAAATAAATGAGTGGGGGAGAGATACATTTTTCCCTACTTGAAATTTTAATGATTTGAGATATATTATTTATAATATATGATTTAGAGTGTGGTATATATTCTATTTAAATATAAAAAGATGTTTTGAGTACTTATTTGACGTTAAAGTTGGCCTATCGAATACCTAGTGATTTGGTGTATACGTCTGATCAACGTATATGTTAAGTCCTATGTGTATTAGATAGATATAAAGTCACACTCTGGTCGCATGGAAATGATTCTGTTGATGACTGCAGCATCATCGATATCTATTTTCGGGTTTCGAAAGTGGGATATATATATATACAGCCAATCGAGACATTGAGTGAGTACTTGAAATTATTTTGAAATATGTTTGAAAATATTTTAACTTTTGATTTGTGTATATATATATATTTCAAATTATATATACGTATGATTATAGATATGAACCATTGGTTTAAATATATTTAGTTATTTAATTACTATTTCCCTGCCTCGTTCCTTTTCGGGGACGAAAAGGTTTAAGTGGGGGAGATTGTAACAACCCATTATTTCCAACGATTTATATTCCGATTTAAATTGAAATTTTTACTTTGAAAATATTCTATAATTTTTCATAACGGGAATTTGAAATTTAAATTACGTACAGTGAGATATAGCAGTGGTGAAAATTTCATCGAAAATTTTGAATGTTTGTCGATCGTGCAATTTTCAGTGCAAAGCTGCGCATAATAGATCAAATTTTAGCGATTTTAAAATTTCTCCAAAACCAGTTCGGACAAACATGAAAAATATTCTATTCGTTGTCACGAACTTGATGGCGAAATTTGTTTCGCGAAAATCGGACGTTTTGACCTCCGTTTTCCGTCCGCATTTTTACGTCAAGGGGGTCCGTAACGCGTTTTTGAATGGAGCATCCTGGCACTGCAAATTTTATACCATTGTGTCCGTCTCGTCGCGCTGATTTCCGCAATATATTCATTTGTCAGATTCGGTGTTCGGTTCGCGCTGTATTGCGAAAAGGCTTGCACTGTTCATTTTTGAAACAGAGCCATCCGAGTTCGATGTGTCCCTTTTTCGATCTTACATACTTTTCTAGCCATTTTGGGTCTGCAAAACCTGTCTTTTTATTTAACTAAACCATCCAAGTATTATTTTGTATTAGAAAGTGGTCCACATTTACAATCCTTGCACCTTACTATTCCATGCACGTAATGTTTCATTTTGTCTCCTTATAAATGCATGCGTGCATTTTATCCAAAATTGGTGCCATGGATTTGGTCTGATATACATGTGCGCATTATGTATTCTTCAATGCATGTTTAAATGCCCAAACCCATTCTTTTTGTACCAATTTTGTCTCCTTATAAATGCCATGCATATTAGTATGCGTTAATTCTTTTTGTACCAACGCATTCATATGTTCCGGAAGCCATGTTGCCTAACTTTTCTTTCCCAAGCGTTTGTTCTCATGCTGTGTTTCAAAGCCACCTTTTGAATTCCCATGCGGTGAAAATTTCAATGCTTCGTGTAAAAAGAAAAATATAATTGTAACCTGTTCAAACTTTGTTCCCTTCCAAAGCGGGTTCGAGCTGTTCTTCCGCATATTCCACTCTACGTGAATCACTTTATCCCTTCATGAATTTAAAGCTCCCTACCGTTTCTTTTTTTTTCGGTGAAGAAAACGTGGGCTCATTCAAAGCTGCTATCAGTTCCCTTTATATTTCCCATTCTTTACTTGTAAATTGGCTCCACTCTCTTCATCCCAATAGCCATTTTTGTTTTTTTTTTAAAAAAAAAATAAATAAAAATGGAAGAGCATGTCCGCCCTCCATCTGCTGCATGAGACCAAGCTTCGTTCCCATTCTCACCGCGATGACCTGCTCCAATATTCGCACCTGCTCCTTCCTTAATCCACAACCACATCCAGTCCACCGCCAAGCTTCAGTCCGGCCTAACCCGAAGTCCGACGTCGGCAAAACCTGCCCCAAGCAATCGAACCCCCTTAACCCCTGTTCGCTCCGCCTTTGGCCACTGAAATCCGACAGCTTTCACCGATTCCCACCTGTAGCTGAACTCTGCCACGGAGCCATCCGTTGCGTGAGCGTGTAGCCCAGTTTTTCTTGCGTGCGAATGTGTGACTGGTTTGTGTGTAAAGTGTATTTCCGTGAGTTCGCTTATATATATTGCATATGTTATATATTAATATACGTATGTTTATGTGGTTATTTATGTGAGGGTGTGTGTATTCGTGTTGTGTGTGTGTAGACTGTTGTGAGGAGAGTTTGAATGTGTATTTTCTTGTGTTAGTGTGAGCGTGCTTATTATTATGTGTATTATTATATGTGTGTATAATGTGTGTGTGGTGGTCTGTGCATGCATGCGTGCGTATCATTATGTGTGTGGTGTGGGTTTTTGCATGGCGTGTGTGTTTGTGTGTGTTGTGTGATATATGTGTATGTGAGTGCGTTCATTCCTGTGTGTTTAAAAATATAGAAATGTTTAAAAAAAAAATTAATTAAGAAATTATCGTGTTTAGTTTTGTTGAATCGAATTTGTTTTGTGTTATTTTGGGTGAGTGTTTGTATGGCGTTGAGTTCAAAAACCGTTCCAATACCCGATAACCATACCGATCTGTCAAGAAATTCTCCAACCCCTTCCTATTAAAAATAAAATGATATTGAACGATCATCGAGTTGAATCTATTCTGGATCGTGCCTTGAAGTCGTTTCAATTCGGTGTCAAATTCGCTTGTTGTTTCCAATCTATGCCACGAAAGGTGAGTTTATCTCACATCTGACTTACATTTTTCATGGATGTTAGATCAATAATGAACTGTTATATGAAATGTATAGGATTGTTGATAGAAATTGTTTGATTTGATATATGCACGTTTCATATGTGACACGATATATGACACGTAGTTGCCCTAATGATATATATGCTGCGATTGTTGCTATGTGATTGTTGTTTGTGATTGTTGATACCCTAGTTTAGGAAAAATCACTAAGGGTTGAAATGATACATACCCGAACGAACATTAGAATAGGGAAAAATCGTTATGGGTTGAAATGATAGATCTGAACGATTTTTATTGAATTTGGGATCGCGGGTTGAAATGATAGACCCGTAGAAATTTTATAAATTACGGGTTGAAATGATAAATATCCGTATCACTTGACCATAGGGTAGAAAACTATATACGGACACCGTTGGTCATGTTTTTGAAGTAAAAGGAGTTTTATTTTAAAATATTTACTTAAGACTTTATATATTTATATTTATATTTTATTTAAATATAAATTATTTTGTATATTTTAAATTATGTGTTTTAAAATGATTTTATTTGTAAATAGCGATTTAAATGTTTATTTAAGATTTTACTTATAAATTTATTTATTTTAAACCATATAATTTATTCCTATAAGTATTTTAACCTTTTTATATTATTATAAATATTTCTTTAAGTCTATTTTTAAATTATTTTAAACTTATATATGTTTATAATCTATTTCTAATTTAATTTAGAATTTTATAAACTTATATAAATACACATTTCTATTTTCAAAAATTAATTTTCTTATATATATTGTATAAACTTTAATAAATTCAAAATGGATAGGTTATATTTTGCGATTTAAATTCAAAGTTTAAAGATGTAAATTTATATAACGATATTTGAATAACGAATGAACTCATATTAAGTTATGAATTGGAATCAATACGAATTTTAGTAGAGATGAACTTGAAATATAAGTTATAAGACGATTTGGTTTATACTGAAGTTTATGATTTCGTTTCGAATTATCTAAAAGGAAATTTGAACCAAAATGTTAAATTTCATTAATCGACTAAAACGAATGCTTTAGGGGGGTAAAACCAAATTATATGAATTGTTTATATTTATGAATAACGATTTCGAATTATATGACTTGAATTACATAACTCGATATGTTTTGTTGAAGTGTAAGTTTTGAATTAAATCTCATATTTCGAATTTCAAACCAAAGTGTTGGATTCAAATGAATCGTCTTGAAACGATTTCTTATTAAGGAAAATTTTGAAGCATTTGAACAGTTTCAAACTTGAATTTTTGCGAATATAAGCCGAACCAAATTATAATCAAAGTTAAAGGTTTTAATATTGATTTGAACGGAAATTGAGATATATATTTAAGTTATAACTTAAATATAAGTCGATTTGGGATTTGGAAGTTGTTGTGCGGCTTTTGTCGGAAAACTTATATAAACTCGAAGTTAAATAGTATAATATTAGCTTATACTATATTTTGAAATCTTTTCGATATGGTTTTAAATCGATTTGATTTGAGCGATTCTCGTGAGATGTTTACAAAATTGAAGATAATCGAAGTTAGATATTTAAATTTGATTTCAAAATTCGAATATGAGAATTCATATAAACTATTTTATAAAGTGATTTATAAAATAATGACCACGGTGTGAAAAATGTAAACGATTGGTTGTTAAAGAGGCCGGGATCGGCTATTGTCATACTCTCTGTCAATACCAAAAACCACTTTGACAACTGTGTATGCGGTGGAGTTCCAGAATGAAGGAGATGATTTGGCGAACGACCCTATTTTTATTTCATATTAATTACGAGACCCTGACTACCTTGAGTCAGCTTGATGTGGCTAAAACAGGAGCTATGCACAGACCAACTGAGGTCATACCTCTTATCGAGCACACTTCTTCGATATTATTCTATTACTGTTGAGATTCGATTTGGGCCCTTTTGATTATGGGAGTGTGTATCGAGGTGGGCGGTAGTAGCTATTATGCGTTACCACCAGTCCGGCTCTGCAAACGGTGAATCCACCCTGGCATTCCTTGTGTGCCTTGTCACATGTCTTATACGAGCCCACTACGACTTTGTTTTGTACTATTTTATATGGAGTGCCCTCTGATCAACCTCCAGTTTACGGAGGAATTACGGTACTGTATATACTATGGGAATATATAAACGGTGTAAGGGTAATCATGGTAATCCCGCTTACGCTATTTTGATATTTTACTTTACTGATAGACACTATTGTATATAGCGTATTATACTATATAGTATTAGTTTGACGGATCCTTAGAGGATGGTGATCCCAAACATCCTCTAAGTTACTGTTTGCATTTCATCGAACATTTCATTTGAATTGATTTACTTCCACGAGAATGTTAGTCCTTATCCGAGTTGTTTTGTTTTGCATTATTGCTCGGGTCAGATCGATTATCACAGCTTTCGAGATCCACTCTTGGAGTTTAAAGATTATTGGGTTTTCTTATTTATATCTACCTGTTCAGTTATCTTTTTCATTCGGTTTCAGATTGTTATCAATTATTTATTGTATTAGACTTCCACTGAATTATTTATGTAAACTCTGATGTAAAGCTTCATGAACTACTATTGTATTTTAATTTTTCCGCTGTGAGATATTATATTGTTTTGTATCTGTGTCCGTGATTTGTGATTTGTTCTATTTACCTCAGAAGCTAATAACAATCTGTTGTTTTGGACGTTTCGAGTTGGCATATTTTGTCAATTCGGCACGGTCAAAATCGCGGGTCGTTTCAGCATAAGTCCTTAGAACCACTTTGGGCTTGTGAGATATGTGCATGAACTTAACTTGGGGCTTATGCAAGTATATGAACCCAAAACCCCTTATGATAATATGCAAGTTTGTGGCCAATCACCTTTTTATGTTATGCATGTTTGTGGCCAAATCTCCTTATGAAACTATGCATGCTTGTGGCCAATACCTCTTTATGTTATGCATGCTTATGGCCAATTCCTATATGACACTATCACTCATGTTTTAAGGCCAAACCCCCTTATGATACCATGCATGTTTGGAGCCAATCCCTTTTGTGGCATCATGCATGTTTTGGGGTCTATATGTAGCCATAGTATACCTACTATGTTGACTCGCTTTCACTCAAGTGAAAACACGATTTTGGGGTAGTTAGATAAACATGAACATGACACGAATTCTTGACGTGAATATGACATGAAAACTTGACTTGGGGTTACATGTGAACACGACATGTAAGTTGAACCAAAATGGGGGCATGACACGTGGGGATAAACATGGGACTTGAAATTAGACACGTATGGGTTGTAGGTGTAATATGACACTAGACCAAACATGAAAGTGGCCAACTCGAGGTTGGGTTGAGTTTGTAGCATAAATCTACCCGGACCCGCCCGACTTAACTAGTGGCTACAAACAATAGAACCCAATGTGAGAAGTTGGTCATGTCGCGCTTAAGACCCGAGGTTAGACTAAGTTGTGGTGTAAAACTACCCGGACCCGCCCGGCTTAACTAGTAACCACAACAAGGTCTAATGTGAGAGGCTGGGAGTGCATTAATTAAATTAATGCCACATGATAAGGTTAAGTAAATTTGACTAATGACACTTAACCGATATGACACGAATGGGTAGGTTAAGTTAAACCGGACTTGGTTCCTTAATGACACTTAACCATGCAAGACAATTAGGGGATGGGGTTAAGTAATTTACGCTTAACTAATCCGACTTGGTAATTAGATGGGGTTAAGTAACCTTCACTTAACTAATCTAAACATGGTAATTAGATGGGGTTAAGTAACTTAGACTTAACTAATCTAAACACGGTAATTAGATGGGGTTAAGTAACCTACACTTAACTAATCTAAACACGGTAATTAGATGTGGTTAAGTAACCTATACTTAACTAATCTAAACACGGTAATTCGATGGGGTTAGGTTAAACACTTAACCAATCTAAACTTGGTAATTCAATAAGGTTAAGTAACCAATACTTAACCAATTTAACATGATAATCTAGTGGGGTTAAGTAACATATACTTAACCAATTATACGTGATGATTGGATGAGGTTAAGTAACTTTTACTTAACCGATCTAATAAGTGGACTTGGTAGGGTTAAGTCACAAGACCTTTTAATTTAGGCTTAACCATTGTATACGATTAGTGGATGGGGGTTAAATTAACCTATACTTAACCAATCCGACTCGATAATCTGATGGGATTAAGATAATCTATGCTTAATCAATCTAACATGATAATCTGATAGGGTTAAGACAAATAAATACTTAACCAGTTTGACTGGATAAGGTTAAGTCATGGGCTTCTTGGTACACTTAACCAACCTGTAGGGCTAAGCCTTGAACTTGAGTACTTAGCCGATCTTGACATGATTCGTAGGCGGGTTAAGTCATGAACTTGGAAAACAACACTTAACCCATTTGACAAAACCCTAGCTCAGGGGACTAGGTTGGAAATCATAGTTAACAAGGATAACGGAAAGAGGAGCTAAGTGGTAAACCTAAGTTAAGGGTAACTAAGTAATAATTCTTAGCTAAGGACATGAGACTAGTTCATAAAGAGATGAGTAACCTGGTACGGTAGGTCATCGCTTAGTATACGAGGAGGAGCAAGTTATCTGACTTGGATAAAAGCTCCAACGAACTGGGTGCCGAAGCGGAAGCTTCGGGGAACGTGAGGGTACTCTTGGTATCCCTCTGTGAGGTGGCAAGTGGTCCATGAAACCCGGCCTCACAGGGGTTAAGTTATGCGGTAGAAGAGCCAAGAGTATGCCTTGGTTGCTATGCGAGCGACCTAAAGACTGGGATGGATTAGCGTGGAGTCGACGACACTTGATTTTGCCCCGGGATAGCAAGTCGCCGACTACCTACCATCTTTAGTCAATCGTGTACGTACGGAAAGGCAGGGAACTCCCAAGAGACCATATACTAGCTATCGAGTTATGGGTTAGGTTGGCTATCAGGAAATGGGCATCGATGGGCCTTAGTGTAGTTCTCATACATGATTTTTCTTGGATTGCCTTTCAGTAGTTGAGGGAGGGGTCACGTGGGACCATAGCCACGGGTACAAAAACAGACCTTGATATCTGCATCAACAGACGACTTAAATCTCCCGACCGAGTTCCGTATTTCCTGATTTTCCCTGGCACGGAACTCGGATGGCACATTGAGGAACATGTGCGTCTAGACATGGAAAACGATTCACGATACATGTGCGGGATAAAGGGCGTGGTTGACGGGTGGCATAATCCCTAGTGGCCCTAGGTGGCTGAACCCAAACCGAGACACGGAAACGTTCATTAGGTAGCATAATCCCTAGTGGTCCTAGGCGGCATAAATCCTAAGTGAACACGCGATAGTTCATGGTAAGGAAACATAACTAGATCAAGGGTAGCAGTCCAAAATAACCTCAAGGATAAAACGTTTACATCGGAAAGCCCGTATGGCCTACGGCAAAGGACTGAACTTATACATGGAAAGAAACATACGAGTTGGGAAAACCTACATATGCTATATATTAGGTTGACATGGACCATTACATGACATTGGGCAAGGGACATTCGTAGTTAACACATGACGCGGGTTGGGATACTAGTACGAGAGGTGCAGAGCAAATATACATGTTAGAACCAGGAGAAATATACATGATAGATACCGTGGGATGTTATATAGGATAGATACCTTGGGATAGTATACTTGATAGAAACCTGACGATGTGATACCTTGATTTATCATGACACCGTAGTTTATCATGATATCTTAGTTTACCTTGCTACAGTAGTTCAGCCTGGTACCCTGGTTTAGTTTACCTATCTTGTAGTCATCCTTATGTTTACTTTCAGTTTATGCATGTCATGTTACCTTTACCTGTTTTTATACTGGAAGTAGATAGGATTTACCAGTCTTTATGACTGACCCCGTTTTCTTTCGCCTCTTTGTCTTCCGTTTCCCCCCAGGTTTCAGGGAGGAAATGCTGTTGTTAGTTCGGACTTCTTCTGTTTGAAGGTCATCACACATGGCTTGGACTTTTCTTGGCTATGGCTACTTTACTGTTTTACTTGGGGAATAATTCATGAAATGGTTTATGCTTCTTTATTATTGCAAGACAGGTTTTGATGTATTCTGATGTAAAAGGCTTTAGACCTTATTTTATAAGGTAATGAAATTTGTTTTTACTTCCGCTGTTTTATATATGTTCTGTCTTGTAATATTTCTGTGCATGTTTACCTCGATAATGCTTCACCAAACCTAGTGCATTCCCTTTGTGAGTGACCCTAGCGGAGGTGGGGTGTTACATTTGGTATCAGAGCCAGGTTACCAGACTGGGCAAAAGTTTTTAAAACCTTCTGAAAACTATTTGAAAAACCATTTACAAAGAAGCATTTTTCAAGAAAAGTTTGGTTTAAAAGGCTATTCCCCAAAGGCCATTAGCATTATCTTTGATTCCTTGATTAAATCTCCTTTCCTTTCTTTCCTCCATCTATGGTCACAGTAGTTCTGATTGTGTCTAATCTTTGTCCAGCCACGTAGGTGTTTCCAGTACGATGGAGGTGGTTCTTGAGAGACATGTTGCCGTGGTACAAGGAAGGATAATAAGAGTAAGGATAAAGGACGCGAGCTTAAGGATAAGCAACTGTTGGTATGGCTTAGTCCATCAAGGAGGACAAGGACAAGATCATCGGAGAGAGCAATCGTATGCTCCCATTTCTAGGGTACCTAAAAGAAATGGTACCGGTTTAGTCGTTCTTTTCTATCATCCCGTCCAGACTTTGTCTTGATCATCGTATCATTTAAGTCTGCTTGGATAGTTGAGTCTCTGCACCTTAGTACTAGCACGATAGAGCATCCCAGTTTTTGTCCCAAAAATCTGATTGGAGAGTTGGTCCATTTCTTCATGACTTAGTTGGATTTGAGAATGACATGTCTCGGCTATGGATGGATTCTAGGGGTAAAGTGGTTATCCAGTAAGGGATACCACTCTCGGTTTTGAAAAGAGGGTGGTCAGACTCTTGGCTTGCTTTGGTAATACCTTCGAAGTCTCATGTAACCTTTTGGTTTCAGTCATGGTTGGTTACCTAGGATCTCTTGATGCATTTATCGGAAATCTCTGATCCGATCGAGTAACGTTCGCCAATAAGGCGGATGGTTTATTTTGCTTGAGCATGGGTTATAGGAATCCCCCTAGTAAGTGCACGTGGTAACATGGATTGGCATCGGTAAACGAGATCCAGAATTCACTAGTGATTTTTGGAGAGATTGCATGAGTATGCAGATATGGTTGAGCCGAGTATACTAGGGAAAGAATAAGTGTAAGTGGAACGAGAGGCGACGATGAAACGAGTTCCAACTCATACCTTGGAAAATAGGAATCAAGGAGCTACGAAATCATGAAGTCAAAGGAGGTCAAGGCACAATGGAGTTAAGCTCAAGGAAATGCGGCTTAGACGCGCACATCAAGTCTCTTTTTAAGAGTATATTTTGATCCTTGGTTCTCCTGTAGAGCTTGCTTGCACGCTATCGCTGGGTGGATATCCTCTCGGTCCTGTTTCTGTTACAAACCCCGTAAGGAGTTTGTCTTGTTTATCTCCTCGATCTTATCTTGGGAACCTTAGATAGAACTCTATGGATGTAAACATGTATTTGAAACATGTTATGATTGATATGGTTGCAAATGGTTGCAAGTGGTTGCTCGTGGATGCGCGAATGCACATTAGATACTAGATTGACGCGGTCACGATTCATGTTGCATATGCACGAGTATTTACACTTGTTTATGGATGAAATTGAATGTGTTATCATGCGGATGTTGCATATGGATGAATGTTTGTGCACGCATATAATACTTATATGACTAGGACTATTTGCATACATGTTGGACTCATGGCACTAAACATATTTTGCATTAGAAAGATCATTCAGGCCTGATCATTAGCATTAGCTAAGGAGCATATACACACGTTTTGCATATGTTCATACGGCATTAGAAATCGTCTAAGGACCATGGTTGCCTGTGGATGATGTTTTGAGTAGATGGATGATGGATGGTAGGGTACGTTCTTCCTAACTTGGAGATTTCGGGGACGAAATCCTTTAAGTTGGGGAGGATGTAATAACCCGTATTTTTGAATAACGTGTTAAATCAAGAATCAAGGCAGAATTAAATTATAAATTCTGAACCAGATAAAACGGGCTGTGCCATTGCGTTCGTCTCGGAAAAATACGCGAAATAGAGTCCGAGTTTTCGAAAATCGTAGTCCGTATGACCAAGATATGGCCTCGCGAAGTTTCACGAAAAATTCAAAAACGAAAACAGATTCAAATTTCAGAATTCAGAAGAGGCGGGAAAATTTCCCGCCAAACCCAGAGGGGTCGACCTGGGGGTCGACTGGGGAGTCGACCTCCCCCCCAGGTCGACTGGGGAGTCGACCCCAGGGTCGACCTGGGAGTCGACCTGCCTGGTCGGACCCAGGCAACCTGGTGCACCTGTTTTGCTGTTTGGCTCGGTTTTGGAGGCTTGTGACGATTTTTGAGGGCTTGGATCTATCCTAGGGTTAATCTAACGGCCTAAACTACTCCTAATCTCTATAAAAAGACCCTAAGCCTACCCTAAACCCCTCATAATTCACTCATGCCACGAAGTGCTGCCCAAATATCCATTGATCATGGCCTCCATCTCTAACTTCAAGAGCCTATGCATTCAAACAAGATCCGAATCAAAGGTGCTAGCTTGCTACACCAAATAGAGGCCAAATCAACGTTGCTATGCGAGTTTCATGACGGATCTTCGACAAAGGAGCCACCTTTCTTCGTCAAGATGATGCATGATCCTTTTCCTAAGCCTCGCTATGTAAGTTCTAGCTACTTCAAGATGCTAACGGTAGTTTAATCATGGCATGGAATAAATTGTGGTTAAACATGAAGGCTATAACTTATGCGAGCCTAGTTTGCTCCTCTAACATGTACATATGACTTGGAACTATGTTTTAGCGACTATATCATGTCACTCATGCTATGTTTAGCCTAGTCTATCATGAAAGATTGAACCTTTAACTTGTGAATGTGGGCATAAGACCTTAGAACCACTTTGGGCTTGTGAGATATGTGCATGAACTTAACTTGGGGCTTATGCAAGTATATGAACCCAAAACCCCTTATGATAATATGCAAGTTTGTGGCCAATCACCTTTTTATGTTATGCATGTTTGTGGCCAAATCTCCTTATGAAACTATGCATGCTTGTGGCCAATACCTCTTTATGTTATGCATGCTTATGGCCAATCCCTATATGACACTATCATTCATGTTTTAAGGCCAAACCCCCTTATGATACCATGCATGTTTGGAGCCAATCCCTTTTGTGGCATCATACGTGTTTTGGGGTCTATATGTAGCCATAGTATACCTACTATGTTGACTCGCTTTCACTCAAGTGAAAACACGATTTTGGGGTAGTTAGATAAACATGAACATGACGCGAAATCTTGACGTGAATATGACATGAAAACTTGACTTGGGGTTACATGTGGACACGACATGTAAGTTGAACCAAAATGGGGGCATGACACGTGGGGTAAACATGGGACTTGAAATTAGACACGTATGGGTTGTAGGTGTAATATGACACTAGACCAAACATGAAAGTGGCCAACTCGAGGTTGGGTTGA
Source organism: Allium sativum (assembly GCA_030737875.1). NCBI lineage: Eukaryota > Viridiplantae > Streptophyta > Magnoliopsida > Asparagales > Amaryllidaceae > Allium > Allium sativum. Next base: position 16,609,523 of record CM060912.1, read on the forward strand.
GTTTGTAGCATAAATCTACCCGGACCCGCCCGGCTTAACTAGTGGCTACAAACAATAGAACCCAATGTGAGAAGTTGGTCATGTCGCGCTTAAGACCCGAGGTTAGACTAAGTTGTGGTGTAAAACTACCCGGACCCGCCCGGCTTAACTAGTAACCACAACAAGGTCTAATGTGAGAGGTTGGGAGTGCATTAATTAAATTAGTGCCACATGATAAGGTTAAGTAAATTTGACTAATGACACTTAACCGATATGACACGAATGGGTAGGTTAAGTTAAACCAGACTTGGTTCCTTAATGACACTTAACCATGCAAGACAATTAGGGGATGGGGTTAAGTAATTTACGCTTAACTAATCCGACTTGGTAATTACATGGGTTAAGTAACCTTCACTTAACTAATCTAAACATGGTAATTAGATGGGGTTAAGTAACTTAGACTTAACTAATCTAAACACGGTAATTAGATGGGGTTAAGTAACCTACACTTAACTAATCTAAACAAGGTAATTAGATGTGGTTAAGTAACCTATACTTAACTAATCTAAACACGGTAATTCGATGGGGTTAGGTTAAACACTTAACCAATCTAAACTTGGTAATTCAATAAGGTTAAGTAACCAATACTTAACCAATTTAACATGATAATCTAGTGGGGTTAAGTAACTTATACTTAACCAATTATACGTGATGATTGGATGAGGTTAAGTAACTTTTACTTAACCGATCTAATAAGTGGACCTGGTAGGGTTAAGTCACAAGACCTTTTAATTTAGGCTTAACCATTGTATACGATTAGTGGATGTGGGTTAAATTAACCTATACTTAACCAATCTGACTCGATAATCTGATGGGATTAAGATAATCTATGCTTAATTAATCTAACATGATAATCTGATAGGGTTAAGACAAATAAATACTTAACCAGTTTGACTGGATAAGGTTAAGTCATGGGCTTCTTGGTACACTTAACCAACCTGTAGGGCTAAGCCTTGAACTTGAGTACTTAGCCGATCTTGACATGATTCGTAGGCGGGTTAAGTCATGAACTTGGAAAACAACACTTAACCCATTTGACAAAACCCTAGCTCAGGGGACTAGGTTGGAAATCATAGTTAACAAGGATAACGGAAAGAGGAGCTAAGTGGTAAACCTTAGTTAAGGGTAACTAAGTAATAATTCTTAGCTAAGGACATGAGACTAGTTCATAAAGAGATGAGTAACCTGGTACGGTAGGTCATCGCTTAGTATACGAGGAGGAGCAAGTTATCTGACTTGGATAAAAGCTCGAACGAACTGGGTGCCGAAGCGGAAGCTTCGGGGAACGTGAGGGTACTCTTGGTATCCCTCTGTGAGGTGGCAAGTGGTCCATGAAACCCGGCCTCACAGGGGTTAAGGTCTGCGGTAGAAGAGCCAAGAGTATGCCTTGGTTGCTATGCGAGCGACCAAAAGACTAGGATGGATTAGCGTGGAGTCGACGACACTTGATTTTGCCCCGGGATAGCAAGTCGCCGACTACCTACCATCTTTAGTCAATCGTGTACGTACGGAAAGGCAGGGAACTCCCAAGAGACCATATACTAGCTATCGAGTTATGGGTGAGGTTGGCTATCAGGAAATGGGCATCGATGGGCCTTAGTGTAGTTCTCATACATGATTTTTTTTGGATTGCCTTTCAGTAGTTGAGGGAGGGGTCACGTGGGACCATAGCCATGGGTACAAAAACAGACCTTGATATCTGCATCAGCAGAAGACTTAAATCTCCCAACCGAGTTCCGTATTTCCTGATTTTCCCTGGCACGGAACTCGGATGGCACATTGAGGAACATGTGCGTCTAGACATGGAAAACGATTCACGATACATACGCGGGATAAAGGGCGCGGTTGACGGGTGGCATAATCCCTAGTGGCCCTAGGTGGCTGAACCCAAACCGAGACACGGAAACGTTCATTAGGTAGCATAATCCCTAGTGGTCCTAGGCGGCATAAATCCTAAGTGAACACGCGATAGTTCATGGTAAGGAAACATAACTAGATCAAGGGTAGCAGTCCAAAATAACCTCAAGGATTAAACGTTTACATCAGAAAGCCCGTATGGCCTACGGCAAAGGACTGAACTTATACATGGAAAGAAACATACGAGTTGGGAAAACCTACATATGCTATATATTAGGTTGACATGGACCATTACATGACATTGGGCAAGGGACATTCGTAGTAAACACATGACGCGGGTTGGGATACTAGTACGAGAGGTGCAGAGCAAATATACATGTTAGAACCAGGAGAAATATACATGATAGATACCGTGGGATGTTATACAGGATATATACCTTGGGATAGTATACTTGATAGAAACCAGACGATGTGATACCTTGATTTATCATGACACCGTAGTTTACCATGATATCTTAGTTTACCTTGCTACAGTAGTTCAGCCTGGTACCCTGGTTTAGTTTACCTATCTTGTAGTCATCCTTATGTTTACTTTCAGTTTATGCATGTCATGTTACCTTTACCTGTTTTTATACTGGAAGTAGATAGGACCTACCAGTCTTTATGACTGACCCCGTTTTCTTTCGCCTCTTTGTCTTCCGTTTCCCCCCCAGGTTTCAGGGAGGAAATGCTGTTGTTAGTTCGGACTTCTTCTGTTTGAAGGTCATCACGCATGGCTTGGACTTTTCTTGGCTATGGCTACTTTACTATTTTACTTGGGGAATAATTCATGAAATGGTTTATACTTCTTTATTATTGCAAGATAGGTTTTGATGTATTCTGATGTAAAAGGCTTTAGACCTTATTTTATAAGGTAATGAAATTTGTTTTTACTTCCGTTGTTTTATATATGTTCTATCTTGTAATATTTCTGTGCATGTTTACCTCGATAATGCTTCACCAAACCTAGTGCATTCCCTTTGTGATTGACCCTAGCGGAGGTGGGGTGTTACATGTTTTATTAATATCTTTCACGTACGGACTCCATTTTCAGCAAATAAAATATGAAAAAGGATCAGAATCTCGCCACGAACGCAACTACAATACTTTCGTGGCCAATTTCCTAAATATCCAAATTTCCATTTTCAGCCCATAAGTTTATTATTTATTTTAAATTAAATTTCCTTATGTCTAATTTATTTTTATTTTATAGGGTGTTACAACCTCCTTCGCTCCTCCTTCTTCCTTTTACCCTTGAGAATACTTCCGCCGTATCGCTTCTGTCCTTTTGGCAGAGTAAGCTAAGGGCATAGGCTTATCTCAAACTCCGGATCTCCTATGAGCAGTAGTTCTTCATCGGAGTTGCTCAAAATCTAGTGATGTCGTATTCCATGTCGCGGACAGGCATGTCCTTTAGAGATTTAGGCTAGGGTTCCGTGGGGAGCGCCAGCACCGTAGACTTGTATCTCCACGAGGGATGCTATTTTTGCTTTCCTGGCCTCCCTACAAGCCTTCCTCTTAGCATCCCTCTTGGCCTTCTTTTAATCCTCCACCTTTAGCTTCAATTTCCCCTTGGTCTTTGGCCTAGCAAACTCCTCCTCTCCCTTCTTTGGGTCGCCACCTCCTCAGCCTTCTTTCAGACTTCCTCAACTTTGGCCCCGACATCCGCTTTGGTTTTTTCCCTTGCCTCCTCCTGAGGCTCAAGCAAGACTTCCTCGTTGGTTTTCTTCTTTGCTTTCCTCTCCTCCGACTTTAGCACCATTTGGGCCTTCTAATGTTCGACCAATTCATGCATAGTCTGCCTGCCTTCCTTTATCTATCCAATCATCTGAGGGTTCGCCCCCTTCTTTCCCTTTCTCCTCCGAAAAGAGCTTATCGAAATCCTCCATTGCTATCTCCCCTATCTCAAGTCTAAGGAACATATCTAGGTGATCGAAATCCTCGCCCAATTGTTTTCGATAAGCCTCCACATCAAACCTGGGCATGGCGTGAACTATTGGATCATACTCGGATGTCACCCTCGCTTCAGAGGAATGTATGTAATGAAGAAGAAGACTAGTTTGTCTACTTCGACTTTGTATTTACATCCTTTGGAATACCCGTCAGGAAGTGCATATACCTTCTGTCCCTTGCTATGTGGCTTCAAGCGACATCATGCTCACAATATTTGGCAGAAGGGAGCCTTTATGCTCCAACTCCGAATGGTCGAGGTCATATTCTCCAACCATTGTAGTTGGCACAGATAGACCGCCAGCTGAACCAAGTGGTATGCCTACTGCTGTTGGGAACTTCCACCTCCAAACTCATAAGAAACGATCATGCTCTCCATAACAATTGCTTTTCCTTTTTCATAGCAAATTTCTCCGCTTCCTCTGACTTGGCGTCTACTTTTAGCATTGCTATCCCCTCTGCTAACACCTGACGCTTTTCCTCCATCAGGTGCTAGACCATCAGCACTGCCTTGTCAACCGTCTCCCCCTCATGGACCCTTTCTTTGTATTCCACTAACTTTTCCCAGGCTAATGCTAGCGTGCATGCATAATATTCGACCCACAAAATTCTGAAAAATCGAAGTGTCTTAATGTAGAAGCCCCACACCGTTGCTCCATGTCCACATTCGCTTGAGCCTCTCTAGCTTCAGCCCTGAGTTCTTCAGGTGGGTCTCAAACTCGACTTTGATGCCTTCCATCTAGCCCAGTACTTCCCTATTCAAAGCATCCGCTGCTTCCTTATCCTTCCTTGCTTGCTCGAGCTCAGCACGGTTTGACTCAAGGAGTTATCTGAGCTCTTTGTTCTCCTTATAGGTGCCACATTCTCGTAATCTCCACCCGCAGCTTTCAAATCTCCATGGTCAAGGCCACGTTGTTTGGAAGAAGCTGTTGCACTTCTTTGTTCTCCTCTTATAGTCGGGCATTCTCTTTAGATATGTCGTTTTACCTTTTTTGAGCACTGATGCCCCAACTGCATTTGAAGGAAACACATCTTTATCCTCATCACGAATCCTGACTATTGCTTCCTTCATCCTCACGATCCGTTAGTACATAAACATGTTACTCAAATACGCGGAAATAGATGTGACTTGGGAACTTGTTTTACCTATCTCGACCTCCTTATTCTTAAGATTCTCCTGTTCGAACTTCAAATCGAGCTTGAAACCCTCTATTTTAGCATTCTTGTGAATAATTAGCTCAGAGAGTTTCTTAGCATACTTGTACAATTTCCAATACAAATGAAGGATGTCATATACCTGAGACCACGTATCTTCGTCGATATGCAGTGATATCTGATGTAGATTGGGTATCCATAGCTGCTATTCGAAATAGAAGCTCAGGAATGACTTCTTCAATATTTCTTTCTTCTCCGCATTGCTCGGCTTTAGAATCTCAGATATGTCAGGCATCATCGGGCCCCACATCCTTACATTCCTTCCAATTTCTGAGCTTCCTCCATTCTTGTCCTTCCCTGTAATTTTAGCCAGTGGCACTGTAGGTGGGATATAAGGAGGAACGGTCGCAGTCGACTGCCTTAAGCTTGTAATTTTTGGTCTCCTTTTCGCTATGACTGACTAGGTACTTGGTGGTGGAAACACTGAGTGACGGGGCTAGTCATGGCATAGATGACTACTGCCATGATCGTAAGATCGCGGGGGAAATGACTATAAGTTCACACTTCTTATGAAATTGCTTACAGATCCACATTTCGATCATCGGTGACTTCTGGACCCTCGATTTCGATCTCCATCACCATCTCAGGCCATTGTACCTGCATGTAGCAAAGCTCGTATCAGAAATGAACATCCCACACACACAAATAAGTGTTGTGTCTTGCAATGCATATGAGTGTGTGTCCTAAGTGTTCCTTTCATGGACATAATTCGGCTTGCTTGAAGGGGTAACATCCCTAATGTTCAGCAGTTGGCTCTAGACGTTCATATCACCAAACCTAAAGGTAGAAATCTAGATGAGGACTATGTACAAGTATGAGTACGAATACTCAACCTCCATTGAGGGGTGGTCTCAGAGGTCGTTACCGGAGAAGTTGGTTCGAGACCTTCTCCCAACCTCATCCCCTCTTTTAAAGGTGGAACATGTGTGGGCATCAGCCATCTCCTCTGGTGAACTCCTCCTTATCACCACCGTCACGGCCACCTATTTTTTCTTGAGCTCTTGTAACTTCCTCTTCGACCTGGGGCACGACATGATGCATGATATGGGAAGTTCCATTTGCGAACCGTAAGAGCCACTCCTCCCCTAGCATCTGCCTCTTATGATTCTTATTTGCGGTCATCCTTACGACCCCTTGAATAAAAAAGTAATCCCGACATGTAGAGGAGATGGTCCGACAATAGAGTCTGGGAGTTACGATATGCATTCGACACATTCCTCAATTCCAAGACTCACTTGGCATAAACACTGTCCTTTGATATTTGGGGGATGCTTTCCACATAAATTTTTGAGTTAGTCTAAAACTTACGACTCGATTAACTTGAAGAAAAATGTAATTTTCAAAACACTTACAACCCATAAGCCATCCCCTCACAAAGCTTGGAGGGCATCGAACGAAGAACCAGTCATGCTTGAAGTAAATAACCTTGTTTCATGCCCTTAGGATGATGCAATTTTTGGCCTGTACTTCTAAGAAGATGTGGAAAGGCGTGGTGCTTCTTCTCTTTACCGAGAAGAGTAATTAGATGTCTTCCTCGATCGGTTCTATGCCCAACCACTCGATGAACATATGCATGTGCCGAGAAGAAAGGCTTATGAGTTTGAATGAAGGTGCGTCGGTGCTTAATGGTAGAAGTGCAAAATATCTCTAATATACGTACATGACAGAGGTATCCACCCGACAGTACACATATATCTATTCCAGACAGTTTAACCCTTCGGGGTGTATGCGCCTATTGTACTTCTCGAAAACTAAAATATCGTCCCAGGATATTACATACTTTGCAAAAATGCGCCTCAATGAAGCTTTGTCGATCCGTGTGACAATTGAATCCAATGGATTATGTAAAAAAAATGGGTTCATCATCATGTCCGGTGCCACGAAAACGCCTTCTTGTTCACCGCCAAAATTCTCTTCTTGTGCGGCTCTATTCCTGTGGGTATTGCCTCTTCCTAAATGACTGGCTCATTCGCATGTTCATCCAAATGTTGTAATCCTTCTAGTTGCACCTCTTGGTCATGCAATTTCATGAGGGATCATTTGTCGGGAATGGGTGGAATTCATGAAAGTCTCAAGATCTCTGCATATAGAGATGGAATGGTACAAAGATTCAGAAGAACCTGATGAAGGTGCAGCACTTTCGACTCCCAAGGCACTGTGTAGTTAAAGCGCTCAGCAGTAATATATCGGTTGAGGAGCAAAAAGTTGCAGCGGGGATAAAACGAGGAAACAACGGTGTAACAACCCAAATTACGACATACCGATCTTTTTAAATTCCAATCTATTGAAACTCGAGTGGGCTTATCGAGTATCCTGTACAAAAGACAAAGATAAAGAATATATCAGAGCTCAGAAAATGTCTCACAGCGGAATGGAATAAAACATAATATAATCAAATATAACCTTACCAAAGTAATAATAATGTCTAGCCAATATCCAAAGCAATCATATCTCTGCCAAAAACCTAACCTATGGGTATGTTATAAGGTTGCGGTCAGAACATAAGTTTTGGTGACTAGACCTAAATTACGCATTCTGAAATAACACTACATATGTCGTTCAGTTACATTTTCTTATTTATTAGGTTACTTGGGTTAACAACACCCAAGATTTACACACACGTCGTACCAATATACTCCCTAGTAGATCAACCTAATACATTATATATGTAGCTATCCCCAATATCAAGGTACATCCTATGGTACCCTACTAGCACGGTCTCCTCCGTCATGCCATAAAAATATACGCAGTCCCTCATCCTACGCTGGAGCAACGTACGAATCTCTACATAACAACGTTGCATTAAGCATAGAACTGCCATCGCTATGTGACGTAAGTTTACGGACTGCCACCTTCGAACCATTCGATCGAATCAGATTCCATCACAGAGTAATGCCTTAGAGTCTACGCTACACCACCCGGAGCAGACATGCACATATCTAGACCTACTCACATACGTATCGTCAATCGTACTCGATGGCTTAACCTCTACGATACACCACCCAGAGCGGCATGCATGTATCTCGCACGTACTATCTACTATGCACCGATTCCCATAATAGGGATACATCTAATGTACAGAACTTGGTCGAGAGCCTTTTTCTATATCTGTATAGGTCGACTAAGCGGCCTAGAGTACAGATACGATGGTCTACATTTCTACAGTGGCTATGGTCCCACCTGACCCCCTGCTTAACTAGTGAAAGACTACAGGTGAGAGTTAAGTGACCGTCCTGACAGCCAGTCTAAACATACATGTGGTCCCTCATACAATGACCCGATGTTGAAGATCATTGACCTCTTGGTTTTAGCTCTAGTCTTTCCACATAACGCTGACTGTTGATGATAGGTACCCGACAATTACTATCCTTCAGATGGTTGTGACCCAGCCTATCCCTGGGCAAATTCGTCGAATCACCTAGCGTACAACGCCACAGCTTTTTACTGCCAAATACGTTGCAGTCAAGGTATAATCGCTGGGTGGTAACACGTAGAACTAAGCTCTGCGAGTACAACTCGAGCATGCACCACAATAGAGGACTACTACGGAGTACCCTACCACGTCCCTCAGAAGCCATCTGCTTTCTTCGAGTCCCTTGGAGTCAGCAAGAAGGATATAAGTAGAATAACAGGCAGAATAATCAGATGGACGTGTGCTCTCCTCATGTCTCAAGATAACATGATGATATACCCCTTTCGGTTCTTCATCTTCAGACATGTGGATTGGTTCAAGCGCATCACATTAACGTGTTATTAGACCCTATATCTAAACATTTAATTACGAGCTTGCTCTTCCTCATCATGTTCCCAATTAACTTGGTTATTTCCTATTATATTAACTTAATCATTTAAGCTCATTAATACGCTTTTAACATGTTATTTTACGGATTTTAGTTTTTTAGGCTCTCGGGTATACAGGTTATAATAACATGTTCTTGTCTAAATCAGCAGGTTTCAGGTTCTAACAATCAACAGGTTTCAGCTTCTTAAAATCAGTAGGTTTCAAATTCTTTTTATCATAGTCAATTGGTTTCATGTTCTCAGGTTTCAGATTACTTAATTTATAATTAAGTACAACTTATCTCATCTCATAAGTTTATCTCATTTCTCTATTTATCACAACCTATTGTTGTTACTTATTTACTTAGTTCTCTTTAACTAAGGTTTATTAATAAGTTTCTATCACTTATTATAACTTACTATAACGACCCAAATTTTCGAACAAATTATTTTAAATATTTAATATGGTTTTATATTGAATTGATAATATAAAAGAATTTTTATATTGGGTCATCGATTAAATAATCGATATACAATTTATTCAAATATGTATATAATCATCATAATATGAGAATCTAAAATATTTCAATTCGAAATTTAAATGGAGTCAAATTATTTCAGATAATTAATCAAAATTCTATTTCAATAGAATCGACGATAATAATAATTTATTATCAAAAAAATTATTTGTTTTAAATTTAATTCATATCGATTTAAATTAATATCTTCTCTAGATGATCAAATAAGGGTTTGAAACCTGTCCCATTGGGTTCATAATGGTGGTTTAACTCTAGGAATGACTATTATTGGGTTTAAATAGGATTTTAAAACCAATGTGATAATTTAAAATTTAAGGATACTGATTTTTAATTAAAATATAAGTAAAATAGAATAAAAATTATTATAAAATTCATTCCTTCCTTCCTAAGTTAAAAAAAGATATAGTACACTGTAAACCTACTATATTACTAATTCCCTCAGTATCTTGCGCAGATAAATTTCTTAATCCCTAAGTATTCCTCTTTTATAAATACCCGATGATCCTCCTCCCATATTGTCTTTATTTTCCCATCCATTCCTTTTGGAGAAAAAGTCGATCCACTATTTCTCTTCAAAATCCAATTTGAGATTAAAAAAAAGAAATGGAAACTGGGAAAGCAATTGATGAACTCGACATGCCCTGAAGCCCGAACTAAGCTCGATTAACGCTGGAGCATTCGTGAATTTAGGCGTGACATTATTTCCAGGTTGCTCAACTTTGTGATAATGGAATTCGGGTTATGCGATTCATAACAGCTATTAAAGTGGGAATCGAACTCGATTTTGAATTCCGAGATTTTGTGAGCGACACGAGTTTTATAGATAGTTTTATAGATCGACTTAGATTAAAAGTCATGATTCGGGAATTTGAGGAAGTCGTAGTATGAATGGTGCGAAGTGGATGTTGGGGTTCGGTCGGTGACTGAAAGTTCTGGACTGATGGTTGAATGGGGTCTTGGAGCGTTCTTGGTATTTTGGGAAAGTGACTGTAACATTTGTGCACACCTATAGCAATCGATGCTGGAGCTCGAGTTCTATTCATGGTTAGAATTGTGAAGGAGACGACGATGACAACGGATGGAAGGCACAGTAAGTGGAGAAAAAGGCAGGGTTTTCTACTTGAAACTGTGTGAGCATTGGAGAAAAATTCGGCAGACTGTTAAAAATTTACAAGGTAATTAATTTTATAAATTTATTAGTGTCTTAAATATAAATTTATAAACTTATCTTAAAACATGTATTTTTCCTATATACGGTTAGATCATAACGAGATGGGTCACGTTGAATTCATTTGTCCGTCAGCTACGCAATGGAATCATATTGGATTTTAGAGTCAACTAGAATTAAACGAATATTCAACAAATGAATCAATGTGAGTAAATCTCACTCAGATGTTTATTGGAATTAATTTTATTAGTTAAAAATAATTGTTTGTTGGTTGTTTTCATGGATTAAAATATTTTTGTAGTTATTTAAAATATATTAGTTATTTAGGCTTGGTGTTTGTGGTTATTATATATATATATTGATGGTTGGATTCCCGCAGTATCATCAGTGGATGCCCGCAGTATCATTAGCGAATGACCCTATACGCCCCACCCTATAATAGTGGATGACCTTCTATACCACGATATCCTACCTTGAAGCAGTACGGGTATTATTTATGTTGGCTAACGTCTGTGGATGTAGGAAAACAGGCTGGAGGGATCCAATTGGATTCCTCAAAATTTATTACTGTTGTTTTCATATATATATATATATATATAATCATATATGATAGGTTATAAAACCCATGATTTGATAATTGATTGTTTTTGGATGTTTAAATATCACTGGGCCAAAATGTTAATTTATAAAAATATTGTGAAAGGGGGTTTTGAGATTTAAAAGGAAAGTTCTATTTTTTCTAAAACAGAATTTAAATTTCTAATAGGCTAAGAAATATTTACTTGTTTTGAAAAAAAATCAGTATTGAAATTATAAACGGTCTTTATAAATTATATAATACAGGAAATTGAAGTAAATTTATAAACAATGTTAATAAATAATCAGGAATGATTTTCATTAGATAATAAGGGAATATAACTGAATTTATAAACGATGTAAGTAAATAAAATAATGTGGGAACTGAAATGGATTTATAAATGGTGTTTATAAATGAAATGGATAATTATCATTTGATAAGTGGTAAATTTAAATTCAGATGTGAATTTTAAAATAAGAATTAGAAATAGTTTGAAATATAAAACGATGAAATCTGTTCCAAAGTTCGAAATGGAAATTTAATTGAATAATTAAGTTAGAATAGACTGAACGTATAAAATTAATTATATCAAGAAGGAATATTATAATTGAATTAGTTAGAAACTAATGTTTAAATTAAATGTTAAAATAGATTATATGTTATATATAGATTAGTTATAATAAATAGAATATTCCAAAATAAGCTTTGGTTTTTAAACAGATTTCAAAATGAAACTTGTTTAATTATATAGAACAAGTAAATTTATAAATGATGTTTATAAATGTGGAGAATTAATTGTCAAGAAATGATTTGTAACTTTAAATTCAAGTATGAATTTAAAAATAGAATTTGAAATCATTTCGAAAGGAAACAACGGTTTTATTCCGCAATTCAAAATATAAAAGGGATTGAGTATCAAAACAGATTTTGAAATGAAACTTGTTTTAATGTGTAAAACAAGGAAGTTGGATTTATAAACGATGGTTATAAATCCACTAAATAAATTATCATTAGATAATTTATACGTTTAAATTCAAGTATGAAATTAAAAAGTGAATTGGAAAACGGCTTAAAATAGAACAATAAATTTTATTGCGGAATTCGGAACATAAATTGAAGTGAGAAAATCCAACGGATTTATGATTAGAATTCAATTATATTGACTTTTATAAATAAATTTGTTTATAAAGGGAATTGGAATTTAATATAGCAAATTGAGTGTTTTATAACCAAGTAAACGAAAAATCAACGATTATAAATAATCGGTATATTAAGTTGAATTGAGAAAATTGGTTTAATATATATTAAAATATATTAGAATGAAGTTGAAATTATTATAAATGAAGTTTAAACATATATATATATATAACTAAAACGAATTCGACGTAGCGTGGTAGTTTGTTAATTGGCATTCCGAACTTCAAATTGAGTATATGAAACTCAATTTAAGTCGGAATTCTTTGAAACAAACATCGTCAGGCCCAATTTGATAATAGTTTTCTAATGGAAAAGAAAAATCTGGATTTCGTCGAATAGATTTTGAGTTATGTCAAAATCAATTTTCTAGAAAAATAGCGCCATAACCATTATAAAACCATAACGGTTCATTTAAATAAATAAAAGATTTTAAGTAAATAAAGTCCGAAAGTCCATTAGAAAAATTTAGATTTGAGTTATAAAATAAATATGAACTCAAGTGGAGGTAAGTGAACTGATTTTTGAAACAAAAATCATATTTTTAATTATTGTATAGAATTAACTAATTAGAAAAATAATTATTTAATGGAGTTTTGAATCGGTATTGGGCTTTGGATAAGTAAATGGGATTTTGTGAATTCATATTCAAAATCAAATATGAAACATAAATTAAAAATAGAATTCAATTGGTTTATAAGCAAATCAAAATGGTATATGAACGAGATATGTTCAATTAAAAAGTGGTATATGCAAAGAGCTAACTAAAGTGTAAATTAACGAAATGAATTAAAAATGATTGGATTGAGTTGAAACAAATTGGAAATGGACGTATATGGGTTAGATAGATATGGAATGAAGTGTATGAAGATTATAATTCGTGTGCCTGACAAAAAGGTACACGTTTAGTTTCCATATGAGTTTTTATGCGCCAAACCCGCAAGCGACTTGGCCTTTTGATTTTCTTTTTGAATAGATAGGGCCCAGACATGCATTTCGTAGTTGTTACGAGTGACCTGTACAAATGAGGTTATGTCGAAATTTTTCGGAAATTTAAGGAGTTCGAATATTTTAAGAATATATGATAATTAGTAATCGATATATCGATATATATAGAATTTGACAATGAAAAGAAATTAAAATAGAATGTTACAAACAAAAAGAAATCGTTAAATTTTAATCTGATAAAAATAGAACGAAAAACGTATACACGTTTAAAAGATATGGGTAATTGGTTTAATATGATGTTGATTATTCGAGATAAGCAGTCTTGTCTGTTTTGAAGTTAAGGATGTTTTCAGTCAAGGTATAAGAGATAGTTATACCCCAAATTGATTGATTTCATTATTAACTAATAGATAGCAAGATTCAGGCTCGAAGATAAATCTTTTGAATAAGATTTAGTTGAATGTAATATTTTGGGTTGTTGTAGCAATGTTTTATAAAACATTTGTTTTAACCCAAGTAAGTGAAATTTTGGAAATATAATAAATAAATATTTCCTGAGGGTAGAAATGAACAGTCGTGGAAGAGATAAATAATTAGAATGTTTCCATTTATAAATATAAGATATATTCTAAATATAGAAAATAAAAGAAGTTGATATTTGGAAATGTTTTCCAGATAGTGTAAGAGGCCAAGTTGATTGTCGAAAATATCTTGTTAACGAATAGGGATAAGGAAATGGAGAAGTGATTTAATTAATGAAATATTAATTAAGGGTCCTAGTGATTGTTTGATGTTTTGTATGAAATGTTTGTTTTTCTTTGATAGTTAATTAACCGACTATCGAAGTATTTGCCAATATCATTGTCAATATAGAGAGACCGACTGGATTATTATCCAAGAACCACTCTGTATTGGCAGTAGCATTGCGAATCAGATTATATAAAGATAATCGAAGACGGAGTAAAGTGCAAGGGCTTTTCTATTAACCCTTGGTGGAAATTTCCTAAGATGGATTGATGGAAATTGTGCTTTCGGTTTGATTCAGTCCTAGTCGAGCGTACAAGGACGAGTGCTTGACAGAGTATTTCCAATGATCGCATATGTTGATCTGAATAAATATATATGGTGGCGGAGAATTTATTCTCTTAGCATAATATCCAGAATATATTTGCACAAATAAATTAATGATTAACGGATCTAACAATGTGGCATTCAAAGTGATTGTGCTATCAATGAATAGTAAGTAAGCGTAGCCTCAGGCCTCAATAACCTCGAAATGAAAAAAATCGGGCAGGCAGCATGGCTAAGTGGGTAGCTCCCAATTAGGGTGTACCACCACCTATTTAGAGAAATTCATTTCCTTCTTATTTCTATTCGATGTTGTCCCATTCGGGAAAACAGTTGTTGATCCCAACCGTTGGTGATATACATTCGATACACTCAAGCGAAATGAGTGGTCGGTCATGTGTAGCCAGGTTACAAGATGTTCTTGTTAAACCCAGTGTATTCTTCTCTAAAGATACACTATCGGAAGGTGGTTCCATACCTTGTCATAATTAGAAACTCATTACCCAATTAGTGCTAGCGGTTTTGATTGTATATTATATATGTGGATCGTGAGATGCAAACGTTCCACTAGATTGTTATTGATTTGATTTAGACACTATTATAATATCAAAAGAGTTTTGATATAGATATTATCATTTCTTTCAAAAGGATTTTAAAAGTTGAATCAAGTGTTTTGGATTCTCATAAGGGAAAAACCCGTTCCGTGTTATAGGGCGTGGTCTTTTGAGATATCGTTTATTTTTTTCAAACTATTTTAAATTGTTTACTCATACCAGTCTCATGACTGACCCAGAGTTTATTTTGTTTTGTTTTACCTAAACTCATGGGTGCCCAAATTTGTATGGGTAATCAAGTAGTTCATGATTTTACAGATCTGTCTAAAGGAGCTTGGAGCAGGAGGCTTCAGTGTAAGATATATAGTATTTTTACCGTTGTGTTCTAAGTGTTGTACTCTAATAATTGTATGTTGTACAATTAAAATTTTGTATTTCAAAAGTCAAGATATATTATATTTTGTTTTGCTACGATGTGAGATTCTGTGTTGTTATTTCTGTTCTTCTTCTGCCTTTTTCTTCTAAAAAAAAATGATTCGTATTTCTGTGGTATTTGGTTTGGACGTGTGATGTATGTAGTCAACTCAGATAGTACGGAAATTCGGTTCATTACAGATGGTATTAGAGCTTAGGTTGAGCGAATACCTAGGCTTTGGTGGTTTGTGCTCATTAGAGATAGGGTCAGTTGTACCCTAGACTGAGTTGAGTGTATATATATATATATATATATATATATATATATATATATGAGAGCGCGTTTTTGTTAGTTGATATGAAAATTATTTTATATTGTGTTAGATTGTCTGTTGAGTTGTTTATAAATTTTGTTCGAATCGTGGGACACCACGAAGTCGATAGGAATTTCTAAACACTTGAATAGAGAAATTTTACACAATATCATTTTAAGTGGGTAAATGAAATAATTTTACCCAAAATTCTATTTTGATAGAAAAGGAATAATTTTCTGAAACTATCATATTATATGGATGTGTTGGTTGTTAATAAATCAAATGAGATTATAAAATTGAAATGGTTATGTAACCATTTTTTTTTGTATAAGAATGAAATATACAAATGAGATGAATTAAAATTAAATTCAAACCAGAATTTGGAATTTAAATGTTGGGAAGTTGGAAGATATTTTATGAAAGTATATTGAAATAATATAGCTTTGTTTTGGAAGGATTTTTGCATAAAATTCATTTTGGATAGATTTTGAAAGTAGTAGAGCACTAAACTCACTTCAGTGGCTGGAAAATAATTCTGATGATGACTGTAGCATCATCAGTGTTCATTTTCGAGTTTCTGAGTGATAGATTACTACCTTAGAAAAGTTTTTAAAAGATATTTGTTTGAAAGAAAACAAGTTGGGTTTGAAAATTAAAATGTTTTGAATTTGTGATGGGTTATTAATATAGGTATATATTTTTTCAGAAGGATTTGAAATAAAAACCCGGGAATTTGAATTCAGGAATTTAAAATTTAACTTAAGAAAGTTAAATGGATTGAAGTGAATAAATTGATCAAAATCAATTTAAATGAATATGAATGGAATATGAATTGGATATGAATGTATTTATTGTAAATCATTCAGATTAAATGAATGTGAGCGTATATGATGTGTGATGTAAATGGAAACAAAATGTTTTGGTAGAACTTAAGTTGTGAAAATATGAAAGGTTGAGTTACCACATAAGTGGATTTTTGAAAAGTTAATGGGCTTGTAGCATTTTTCTATCTTAGTAATTTCAGAGACGAAATTCTTTTAAGAGGGGAAGATTGTACCGACCTGGATTTTCGAACAAATTATTTTAATATTTAATATGGTTTTAAATATTGAATTGATAATATAAAAGAATTTTTATATTGAGTTATCGATTAATAATCGATATACAATTTATTTCGAATATATATAATCATCATAATACGAGAATCTGAAAATTTTCAATTCGAAATTTAAACGAAGTCAAATTAATCCAGATAATTAATCAAAATTCTATTTGAATAGAATCGATGATAAAAATAATTTATTATCAAAAAATTAATTATTTTAAATTTAATTCATGTAGATTTGAATTAATATCTTCTCCAGATGATCGAATAAGGCTTTGAAACCTGTCCCATTGGGTTCAGAATGGTGGTTTAACCCTAGGAAGGCCTGTTATTGGGTTTAAATAGGAGTTTAAAATCAATGTGATAATTTAAAATTTAAGGATAGCAATTTTGAATTAAAATATAAGTAGAATAGATTAAAAATTATATAAAGTTCATTCCTTCCTTCCTAAGTAAAAATAATAATATATACAGTACATTGTAAATCTACTCTATTACTAATCCTATCAGTACCTTGCGCAGATAAATTTCTTAATCCCTAAGTATTCCTCTTTTATAAATACACGACGATCCTCCTCCCTTGTTCTCTTTTATTTTTCCATTCAATCCTTCTGGAGAAAAAGCCGATCCATTATTTCTCTTTAAAATCCAATTTGAGATTCAAATAAAAGTGAAATTAGGAAAGCAATTGATGAACTCGACATGCCCTGAAGCTCGACTAAGCTCAATTAACGCTGGAGCACTCGTGAATTTATGCGCGACATTCTTTCCAGGTTTCTCGACTTTGTGATAATGGAATTAGGGTTATGAGATTCAGAACAGCTATTAAAATGGGAATCAAACTTGATTTTGAATTCCGAGATTTCGTGAGTGACATGAGTTTTATAGATCAACTTCAAATAACAATCGCGATTTGGGAATTTAAGGAAGTCGAGTTTTGAACAGTGCGAAGTGGATGTTGGGGTTCGGTCGATGACTGAAAGTTCTGGATTAATTGTTGAATGGGTACTGGAGCGTTCTTGATATTTTGGGAAAGCGACGTAACACTTCTCGCACACCTATAGCAATCAACGTTGGAGCTCGAGTTCTGTTCATGGTTAGAGTTATGGAGGAGATGTCGATGACAATGGATGAAAGGCACAGAAAGTGGAGAAAAGGGCAGGGTTTTCTACCTGAAACTAGTGTGAGCAATGGAGAAAAATTAGGCAGACTATTAAAAATTTACAAGGTAATTAATTTTATAAATTTATTAGTGTCTTAAATATAAATTTGTAATCTTATCTTGAAATGTGCGTTTTTCCTATGTACGGTTAGATCAGAACGAGACAGGTCACGCTAAATTCATTTGTCCGTCAGCTACGCAATGGAATTATATTGGATTTTTAGAGTCAACTGGAAATAAACGAATATTTGGCAAATGAAGCAATGTGAGTAAATCTCACTCAGATGTTTATTAGAATTATTTTTATTAGTTAAAAAAAATTGTTTGTTGGATGTTTGCATGCATTTAAATATTTTTGTGGTTATTTAAAATATATTAGTTATTTAGGCTTGATGTTTGTGGTTATTATATATATATATATATATTGTGGTTGGATTCCCGCAGTATCATTAGCGGATGACCCTATACGCCCCACGCTATGATAGTGGATGCCCTTCTATACCGCGATATTCTGCCCTGAAGCATGATGAGTATTATTTATGTTGGCTAACATCTGTGGATATAGGAAAACAGGTTGGAGGGATCCAACTGGATTCCTCAAAATTTATTAATATTGTTTTCATATATATATATATATATATATATATATATATATAATCATATATGATGGGTTATAAAACCCATGATTTGATAATTGGGTGTTTTTGGATGTTTAAATATCATTGGGCCAAAATGTTAATTTATAAAAATATTGTGAAAGGGGTTTTGAGATTTAAAAGGAAAATTCTATTATTTCTAAAATAGAATTTAAATTTCGAATGGGCTAAGAAATATTTGCTTATTTTGAAAAAAAAACAAGTACTGAATTTATAAATGGTGTTTATAAATTAAATAATATAGGAAATTGAAGTAACTTTATAAACATTGTTTATAAACAAACGGGAATGATTTTCATTGGATAATCAGGGAGTTGAACTGAATTTATAAACGTTGTTTATAAATTAAATAATGTG
The DNA here is from genome assembly GCA_030737875.1 of Allium sativum. NCBI lineage: Eukaryota > Viridiplantae > Streptophyta > Magnoliopsida > Asparagales > Amaryllidaceae > Allium > Allium sativum. The sequence goes on from CM060912.1 coordinate 16,628,459, forward strand.
GGGAATTGAAATGAATTTATAAACGGCGTTGATAAATGAAATGGATAATTATTATTTGATAATTGGAAAATTTAAATTCAAATGTGAATTTAAAAATAAGAATTGGAAATCATTTTAAATAGAAAACGATGAAATCTGTTCCAATGTTCGGAATGGAAATTTAATTGGATAACAAAGTTAGAATAGACTGAATGTATAAAATAAATTGTATCAAGAAGGAATATTAGAATTTAATTAATTAGAAACAATGTTTAAATTAAATATTAAAATAGATTATATGTTATATATTGATTAGTTATAATAAATAGAATATTCCAAAATAAGCTTTTGGTTTTTAAACAGAGTTCGAAATGGAACTTGTTTGAATATATAAAACAGGTAAATTTATAAACGATGTTCATAAATGTGGAGAATTAATTATCAAGAAATGATTTGTAACTTTAAATTCAAGTATGAATTTAAAAATAGAATTTGAAATCATTTCGAAAAGGAAACAACAATTTTATTTCGCATTTCAAAATATAAAAGGGATTCAGTATCAAAATAGAATTTGAAATGAAACTTGTTTTAATCTTTAAAACAAGGATGTTGGATTTATAAACGATGGTTATAAATCTAGTAATTAAATTATCATTAGATAATTTAGACGTTTAAATTCAAGTATGAATTTAAAAAGTGAATTAGAAAACGGTTTGAAATAGAACAATAAATTTTATTTTGGAATATAAATTGAAGTGAGAAAGTCCAACAGATTTATGATTAGAATTCGATTATATCGAATTTTATAAATAAATTTATTTATAAAGGAAATGGGAATTTAATATAGCAAATTGAGTATAAATAAATTTATAACTAAGTAAATGAAAAATCGACAATTATAAATAATTAGTATATTAAGTTGAATTGAGAATATTAATTTAATATATATTAAAATATATTAGAATGAATTTGAAATTATTATAAACGAAGTTTAAACATATATATATATATATATATATATATGTATATAATTAAAACGAACTCGCTTCAGCGCGGTAGTTCGTAAATTGGCGTTTTGAACTTCAATTGAGTATATAAAACTTGATTTAAGTCGGAATTCTTTGAAACAAGAATCGTCCGGACGAATTTGATAAAGTTTTCTAATGGAAGAGAAAAATCTAGATTTCGTCGAATAGATTTTGAGTTATGTCAAAATCAATTTTCTAGAAAATAAGTGCCATAACCGTTATAAAACCATAACGGTTCATTTAAATAAATAAAAGGATTTTAAGTAAATAAAATCTGAAAGTCCATTAGAAAAAATCTAGATTTGAGTTATAAAATAAATATGAACTCAAGTGGATGTAAGTGAACTGATTTTTGAAACAATAATCAGATTTTTAATTATTTTATAGAATTAACTAAATAGAAAAATATTTTGGAGTTTGTGAATTCATATTCAAAATCGAATATGAAACTTGAATTAAAGAATAGAATCTGATTCGTTTATAAGAAAATCAAAATGGTATACGAATGAGATATGTTCAATTAAAAAGTGGGATAGGCAAAGAGCTAACTAAAGTATAAATAAATGAATTGAGTTAAAAATGAGTGGATTGAGTTGAAACAAATTGGAAATGGACGTATATGGGTTAGACAGATATGGAATGAAGTGTATGAAGATTATAATTCGTGTGACCTACAAAAAGGTACATGTTTAATTTCCATATGAGTTTTTATGTGCCGAATCGACAAGCTGCTTGGCTTTTTGACTTTCTTTTTGAATGGAAAGGGACCAGAGAGGCGTTTTGTAGTTGTACCGAGTGACCCGTATGAAGGAGGTTATGGCGAAATTTTCGAAAATTTAAGGAGATAGAATATTTTAAGAATATTTGATAATTAAGAATCGATATATCGATATATATAGAATTCGGTAATGAAACAAATTTAAAATAGAATGTTATGAACCAAAGGAAATCAATAAATTTAATCTGATAAAAACATAAAGAAAAACGTATACACGTTTAAAAGATATGGATAATTGGTTTAATATGATGTTGATTATTCGAGATAAGCAGTCATGTCCGTTTTGAAGTTAAAGATGTTTTTAGTCAAGGTCTGAGAGGTAGTTATATCCCAACTTGATTGATTTCATTATTAACCAATAAATAGCAAGATTCAGGCTCGAAGATAAATCTTTTGAATAAGATTTAGTTGAATGTAATATTTTGGGTTGTTGTAACAATGTTTTATACAACATTCGTTTTAACCCAAGTAAGTGAAATTTTGGAAATATCATAAATAAATATTTCCTGAGTGTAGAAATGAACGGGCGTGGAAGAGATAAATTATTAGAATGTTTCCATTTATAAATGTAAGATATATTCTAAATATAGAAAATAAAAGAAGTTGATATTTGGAAATATTTTCCAGATAGTGTAAGAGGGCAAGATGATTGTCGAAAATATCGTGTTAATGAATAGGGATAAGGAAATGGAGGAGTGATTTAAATGAAATATTAATTAAGGGGACCAGTGATTGTTTGATGCTTTGTACAAAATGTTTGTTTTTCTTCGATAGCTAAATAACCGACTATTCAAGTATTTGCCAATATCGTTGTCAATATAGAGAGACCGGTTGGATTATTATCCAAGAACCACTCCGTATTGGCAGTAGCATTGCAAATAAGATTATATAAAGATAATCTAAGATCAAGTAAAGTGCAAGGGCTTTTTCTGTTAACCCTAGGTTGAAATTTCCTAAGATGGGTTAATGGAAATTGCGTTCAGTCCCAAAACGAACGTACATGGGTGAGTGTCTGACAGAGTATTTCGAATGATTACATATGTTGATCTGAATAAATATATATGGTGGCGGAGAATTTATTCTCTAAGCATAATATCCAGAATATATTTGTACAAAATCAATTAATGATTAACAGATCTGACAATGTGGCATTCAAAGTGATTGTGCTATCAATGAATAGTAAGTAAGCGTAGCCTCAGGCCTCAAAACCGGGAAATGTCAAAAATCATGCAGGCAACATGGTTAAGTGGGTAGCTCCCAATTAAGGAGTATCATCACCTATCTATAGAAATTCATTTCATTATTAATTCTATTCTATGCTATCCCATTCGGGAAAATGGTTGCTGATCCCAACCGTTGGTGATATACATTTGATACACTCAAGCGAAATGAGTGGTTGGTCATGTGTGGCCAGGTTACAAGATGTAACGAACCAGGAAAAAAATTCGATGCTCGAATTTTTGACAATAATACATAAACCCGTATTATTTTCCAAAAACCCGAGTATTGATTCCCAGATTGTCAATAGAAAGAAATTAGAGAATGAGAAAAGAAAGAAATATTAGAATAGAAGAAAAAAGAATAACAACACACCAAAATCTCACAGCGGGACAAATAAAATATAATATCAAATCTTTTTACACAAAAAGGAACTGCATATACATACCAATCATCAAAGTACAACATATATCAGTCGCAAGGGAAAATAACTTTATATAACTACAGCGAAGCCTCCTGCTTTTGAAACTCCAAGTGAAACCTAACCTGGAAATATACTTTGTCTGACCCGAGCACATTTGAAGAAAAGAAAAATTCATAGGGTCAATTTGGAATACATTCAGTGTTAAATTCACATCACAACAACTTGTTTAACTTTGGTAAATCTTTTTTGAAATAAAAGGATAATAGTAAGACCAGTCGACACATAAACACGAACGGTTTTTACCTTACTATAACCCAAAACATTTATGAAATCATAACTTATTCTGATATTATAATAGTGTCTAATTACAAATAAATAGCAATCTAGCGGAACGCTTACATCTCACGCTCCATATGTATAGTGTACAAATCAAAACCACGGGCGCTTATTGGAGATTGGATTCCGACAATGACAAGGTATGGGACCACCTACCGATAGTGTATCTCTAGAGGGGAATACACTGGGTTCAACAAGAACATCTTGCAACCCAGCCCACACTTGACCGACCACTCATTTCGCTTGAGTGTATCGAATGTATATCACCAACGGTTGGGATCAGCAACCGTTTCCTGAAAAAGGGATATCATCAGAATAGGTTGAAGAAGCAAATTGAATTTCTCTAGATAGGTGATTATACACCCTAATGGGAGCGACCCACATAGTCATGCTGCCTGCCTGATTTTTGTCATTTCCCGGTTGATGAGGCTTGAGTTCAGAATTTACCTTTAAAACATCTGGTCTTCATTCACTTTGAATGCCACATTGTCAGATATGCCAAATCACTAATTAACGTCCAGAAAAAATACTCTGGTTGTTAAGCTAAGAGAGGTGCCCCTCTCCGCCACAAACAGAGATACATTTGTAAAAATCAACATACGTGACCCTTAAAAAATACTCTGTCGGACATTCGTCCATACAAGTCATTCAGGAATAAGATGAACCGAAGGCACCCTCATACCGCGTCCTTATATAGGTATCACCCCAAGGATCGGTAGCAAGTAGTCCTTGCAATCCGCAGAATCTCAACCACGACCGAATACCTCTGCGTTGCAACGCAAAGAATATTCGACAAGTTATCCTTCCGCCTATGAAGATCCACGGTCTTCAATTTCTCCATCTTCAATCAGTATCTTCACGTATTTGCTGGTTCGGAATGGTTTTCGAATATATATTCGATCCCGGTCTTTCTGTACCAACAATCGTATGGTCCGGTTTGATAATCGGTGATTTAACTATAAAAAAACAATCATGTAAATAAAATTAGTTTATTGATTCGGTACTTGGCATTACTTGGCCTATATAAAAATAATTAATAAAATTATTAACCATGTTCTAATCTTCCAATATATTTAAACAGTATATTTTCCTTATTTTATTATAACAAAATCTATTTTATATGTTTCAGAGTATGTATATATACTTACTTTCCATTTCCTTTAATATTGGATATATCGTGATATTTATCAAAACCTTCTTCCCCCTATTCCTTAAATATCATTTGTATCAACATTAAAAAATCTAAATGATTGCCCATATTATAATAATTTGTGAAAATCATTACTTCTATTATTTTATAAAATAAATTGGGCAAAAATAATTTCAAAAATAATTTTTTATTAAATTACAAATACGCGCTCTCATATATATACTCATCTAGGGTATTACTAATCCCATCTCTATTGAGTTAAGCCACAGAGACAAGGTTATCACTAAACCGATAGCTCTGATACCCCTGTAACGACCCGGGAAAAAAATTCGATGCTCGAATTTTCGACAATAATACAGAAACCCGTATTATTTGCCAAAAACCCGAGTATCGAATCCAGATTATTAATAGAAAGGTATTAGAGGATGAGAAAAGAAAGAAATATTAGAATAGACGAAAAAAGAAGGACAACACATCAGAATCTCACAGCAGGGGAATGAAATATAATATCAAATCTCTTTACACAAAAAGGAACTGCATATACATACCAATCATCAAAGTACAACATATATTAGTCATGGCAGAAAATAACTTTATATAACTACAGTGAAGCCTAGTGCTTCCATCTTCTGAAACTCCAAGTGAAACCTAACCTAGAAACATACTTAGTCTGACCCGAGCACATATGAAGCAAAGCAAAATTCACCGGGTCAATCTGGAATACTTCCAGTGATAAATTCGTAGCACAACGACTTGTTTAACATTGGAAAATCTTTTTTGAAATAAAAGGATAATAGTAAGACCAGTCCACACATAAAAACGGATGCTTTTACCTTACTATAACCCAAAACATTTTTGAAATCATAACTTATTCTGATATTATAATGGTGTCTAATTACAAATAAATAGCAATCTAGCGGAACGCTTGCTTCTCACGCTCCACATATAAAGTATACAAATCAAAACCGCGGGCGCTTATTGGAGATTGGATTCCGAATATGACAAGGTATGGGACCACTTGCCAATAGTGTATATCTAGAGGGGAATAGGCTGGGTTCAACAAGAACGTCTTGCAACCCGGCCCACACATGACCGACCTCTCATTTCGCTTGAGTGTATCGAATGTATATCACCAACGTTTGGGATCAGCAACAATTTCCCAAAAAAGGGACAACATCAAAATTGGTTAAAGAAGTAAATGGAATTTCTCTAGATAGGTGATTATACACCCTAATGGGAGCGACCTACGTAGCCATCTGCCTGCCCGATTTTTTTCATTTCCCGGTTGATGAGGCTTGAGGTCAGAATTTACCTTTAAAACATCTGGTCATCATTCACTTTGAATGCCACATTGTCAGTTCCGCCAAATCACTAATTGACATCCACAAAAATACTCTGGTCATTAAGCTAAGAGAGGTTCCCCTCTCCGCCACTAGCAGAAATACGTTTGTAAAAATCAATGTACGTGACCCTTAAGAAATACTCAGTCATACGTTCGTCCATACAAGTCATCCAGGAACAGGATGAACCGAAGGCACCCTCCTACCACATCCTTATATAGGAATCACCCCAAGGATCAGTAGTGAGTAGTCCTTGCAATCCGCAAAATCTCAACCACGACCGAATCACGTCGAAATACCTCTGCGTTGCAACACAGAGAATATTCGACAAGTAATCCTTCTGCTTATGAAGATCCACAGTCTTCAATTGCTCCATCTTCAATCAGTATCTTCACGTATTTGCTGGTTCAGAATAGTTTTCGAATATAAATTCGATCCCAGTCTTTCCGTAACAACAATCGTATGGTCAGTTTTGATAACCGGTGATTTAACTATCAAATAACAAGCGTGTAAATAAATTAGTTTATTGATCCAGTACTTATCATTACTTGGTCTATTTAAAAATAATTAATAAAATGGTTAATCATGTTCTAATCTTCTAATATATTTAAACATTATATTTTCCTTATTTTATTATAACAAAATCTATTTTATATGTTTCAGAGTATGTACATATACCTACTTTCCATTTCCTTTAATATTGGATATATCGTGATATTTATCAAAACCTTTTTCCCCCTTTTCCTCAAATTCGGCATCTCTATTTATCTATATATACATGTATATAGTATACTTAATGGTATAAAACAAATTCCTGATTCTGGTACGGCAAAACAAATGTCAAATTATATAATTTAAAACCAAAAATTTTCATTTACATTGCAACTAATACTGAAGTATTATTTGTATTCCAAAATCTCGCACTCGTGACCAATAAACCTCGTATGGGATAATTAACCAATTACAACACCTTTTACTCCTTTCAAACTAATATCATTCCTCGATAATCGTGAAGCCATTCAAGTTGGGGTATTTAAATTACCTCTCAGACCTTGATCAATAATGTTCTTACCTCAGAATAAATAATAGTTTGTCACTTAACAACTGATATTCATTCATCATAAAAATCTTATTTACCAACTCAATTTCAAATCTGGTTTTATAAACCGTTTCTTACATTTGAAATCCTCTTTCAATATAATCACTTTACTTAATTCGTTTGGTTAAGTCAATATTCACTAAAACATTACTGTTATCTAAAAACGTAATTTCGGTTATAACTTTTGGATTTTTATAAAAATCCCACCTCAAATAATCTGCTTCCATATATTCAGGCATTCTTATACTAAATTTTATCTTGGATAAAAATCTGCTTACCACCTTCTTTATAACAAGACCTCTTTACTTGGATTTTATTTCCAAAACCCATTTACAATATTTTAACACAACCCAATTGTATGTATTTTCCCTTTACGTTTGAAATCCTTATTTCAGTTATCGTACTTCGGTTAATTCAATTATTTAACTTTAAGTAATCATTTTGGTTTCACTTGGATTTCTTCCTTATCACTTATACAAATCCGTTTCTCATCTTTTCACAACTTCTTAGATTTTATTCTAAAACCATCATTTTATTTCAGTCTATTTCTAATCTATTAACCAATTTCATTCAATTGGAATTTGCTTTACTTAATTTAAAATTTTAGAAAACCTTATTTAAATCCCTACATTCACTTACCAATTCCATTTACCAATCTCGTTTGAAACTTGGATTATAAATCCCTTTATAAACTCTTATTGCCCCTTTTGATCAAACCATATAGCCACTTAATCACTTCTCAATGAATTCCAATTAAGAGTCATGGTTTTAATTATTATTAATTAGAATAATTATTAATTTAATAATAACTATATTAAAAGTGGTTAACTTTGCTATTAACTAAAAATAGTATAAATATCACTTTTAAAAAGCTTATTTAATAATAATTAACTATATTAACACCAACCAATTCGATAATTACTTTAATTTATAGTTAATCGAATATTAACTAATATTTAACACCATTCATTAAATTTAATGAATATTTAGAAAATTTAAATCAATTTAATTTCATTATCAATTTCAATTAAAAATGGTTGATTTTGTCAACTGTACATATCAGTTAAATATTAACTGGTTTTCATTGTCATTTCTCCTTTTAAATTAATTAAATAACTTAATTAATTTAAAACACTATTTAATTGTCTTAAAAACAATTATCCCATTTTACCAACCCGTCGGTATATTCCTTGGGTTTCTGCTTTTAGAACATGTATAAATCATAAGATAAACCATTTAAATAATTTCTTTTATAAATTCGATTAATATATATATATATATATGTTTATAAATTCCTAATTTAATTATTTGTATAAAATAATTTAAGAACTTCAATTCAGTTATAAAATAATTTATAACTTTAAAACTGCGTATGTTCACCTGAAGGTATAACGACGTCTAAAAACAATACATTTTAGGCCATTCACTGCCAATTACTCCATCAATACCGTTGATTGATTATAAACATAACAATGATGGATATTCGTTCAACCATCAACATTCAAACCGGTTTTAATATCATTCAGGTTGAACAATTCATATATATGAATAATATGCACAACAAATAATATATAGTTTATTTGAGGAATCCGGTTGGATCCCTCCAACCTGTTCTTCCTTGCACCACAGATAACATTTTACAATAATATCTGAATTGAATTTCAATAATATATTGCATTTAAAATGATGAAATATAAATAGCGGCAACCAATCAAATAATAAACAACCAATTAGCATCCATAGCATCTAATCAACCAATTTATACTGTTAATGGTAAATTATATTTTTCAATGAATTTAACACATCACAGAATTTCAGAAGGTGTGAGAATTAACTCACCAGTTTTATTTCGGTTGACGGTCGACATTTTGTTCCATTCAATTTTAAATGAACGTTTACAATTAATCGAAATTTCAAACAACTCCAATCGATTCCCAATTAGTATCATCATCTAGGCATCGTCCCTGCGATCCCAACGGATCCTGTTTCGCGCGATATCTTTAATGAACGAACAAGACACGTCCATTTTAAGTTATATATATATATATATATATACACATATACATATACAGTTTTTAAAATAAAACTAAATTTCTAATTACTTAATTAATTACCATCATAATTTCCACGTCATTAATATTGGATTAACTGTTCATGCGTTTTCTTTTTCTCCTTTGGAAAAACCCGATGATCCCTTTACCAGCAGACAATGCCACCATCAGTTTATGCAACCTGCCACCAATAATTGATCATAGCGCCTCCGTTGTTGCCCAAAACCCGACCTGATGCCTCCACCGACATCCCCCATCTCAGGCGGTCCTTCGCCAGTAGCCGTAGACTCTGACTCGATCTCGACTGCCCAGAAAACCCACTTTGACCCAAAGTTGAACGCAGGCTAATTTCTCCCACCTCCGATCACCGGAGGTAACCGGACCACCACGAATCGACTGCCTAGCCTTCACCCTTCCAACCACCTTAGACATCACCACCTAATATTGATCAGACCTGCCGGAAAATCATTGAAACCCCTCGTAGCTTTCAACCGTGTACACCAAAAACTTCACCTCCATTCATCTCCTCATTCCGACCTTCTCAATTCACCAGAGATCACCCAACCGGTGCCAAAACAAAGCCTGAATTCTCTTCTTCATCCTCCCACAGGTCTGAGCTTCTGAAATTGAACACCTCTCCTTCAAAACAGCAAAGAACGGAAGTAGTATTTCTCGTTTTTCATGCCATTTCGGTCACCACAGGTGTCCGATCACCCCTAAATTTTTTTAGCAAGTAGATATGGACCAGATCTACGTCCTTCAGATCACCCGTGCCAATTCATTATAGATTTGAAGATATAAATTAAAACGTGATTAGGGACTTTTCTAAAAATATATTTTCTAGTGGATGATTTTGGTCTAAAGGATATGGTTTTAGGCTGAACGTAGGTTGTATTTATAAGTGTAAAATAATATATTTTATCATGACGTGACTAGCGATATTTTTTCCGTGTTTATCGCAATTTTGAACAATGTTTATTCGCTCTTGTGCTCACATACAAAGTCCGTTCGCTACGAGAATGGACATCATGATATAATTTGACGGTACAGTCCTAATGAAACTTGTTTCATCAAATTGTGAGTCCGTTTGCTCAAACGACGCTCATTCACGTCCAAATGATCGTTTTATCTGCATTTAATTTTGCCATGCTCACAAGTTAACCCCGATTGACATGACACTTGTAATCTAGCAATAATTAGCTGTTATGATCTCAATAAAATCTGTTTCATCGAAAACGGAGGTCGTTTGAATAAAGACCCTTTTTATCTGCCCAGTTCAAATTAAAACAAACCAATTTTAAAATACCTCAATATAATATTAATAAAATATTGTTATCGACCATACACGAGTAGAATTTTGTACACTACCAATATAAAATATCTCGGGTTGAATTCCAAGCCAAATCGATATTAAGAAAAATAAAAACCCTTTGTTTAATATAAATAAACGTTATAGTTTATAAAGGAATCCCTTAGCGACTATTTTAAAATTTGATTTGGACATAAAACAAAATCAACACTATGAAAACTGGATTTTTCTCTTCCATTAGAAAAATATTACTCACTAGATCTAGACGTTTCTTATTTCAAGGAAATCCGTCTCATATTGGATCATGTACAACCATTTAAAGTTCAAAACGAAATATTACGAACTACCGCGCCGCCGTAGCTCATTTTATAATATAATTAGAAATTAATCGTTCAACCGCCATTTTAAAAATGAAATCGTTACTATAATTTCAATAAAAACAATATTAAACTATTTTAAATTGCCTGTTCACATTATACTTCAAATTCAACATTTTTCCAAATATTTTGGAATTAAAATATTATTAATATAAATAAATATTCAAAATAAAATTGTTAAATCCAATTATTTAAATTCACATCAATATTTTAAATAATAAAATAACCCAAATAATTGGCCAGAAAATACAGGACGTTACACAAGATGTTCTTGTTGAACCCAGTGTATTCTTCTCTAGAGATACACTATCGGAAGGTGGTTCCATACCTTATCATAGTTGGAAACTCATTACCCAATAAGTGCTCGCAGTTTTGATTGTATATTATATATGTGGATCGTGAGATGCAAACATTCCACTAGATTGTTATTGATTTGATTTAGAACTATTATAATATCAAAAGAGTTTTGATATAAAGATTATCATTTCTTTCAAAAGGATTTTGAAAGTTTAATCAAGTGTTTTGGATTCTCATATGGGAAAAACCCTTTCCATGTTATACGATGTGGTCTTCTGAGATATCAATTATTTTTTTCAAACTGTTTTAAATTGTTTACTCATACCAGTCCCATGACTGACCCAGAGTTTATTTTTTTTGTTTTACCTAAACTCTTGGGTGCCCAAATTTGTACGGACAGTCAAGTAGTTCAGGATTTTACAGATCTATCTAAAGAAGCTTGGAGCAGGAGGCTTCAGTGTTAGATATATAGTATTTTTATTTCTGCTTTGCTGTAAGTGTTGAACTTTGATAATTGTATGTTATACAGTTAAAATTTTGTATTTCAAAAGTTAAGATATATTATATTTTGTTCCGCTGCGATGTGAGATTCTGTATTGTTATTTCTGTTCTTCTTCTACCATTTTCTTCTTAAAAAATGGTTCGTATTTATGTGATATTTGGGTTGGACGTGTGATGTATGCAGTCAACTCAGATAGTATGCAAATTTGGTTCGTTACACTTATGTTATAACTTCCACTTGTCCCGAGGACAAGCCTACCTATTATCTTTCATTTTTCACATTCATGTTTATTCGTAATAGGTTATTATCATTTCCCGTTCGTTTCAATTTTTAAACAGTTGTAACGTTCATTCATTTCCATTAATTTCAATTAATGCCATTTATATGTTTCTCGTTACACACATATATTTTTATATATATTTATTTAGGCACCAGACCTCTTAAATTAAGCTGACTACTTGTGGATGGTGCATTTGCCAGGCGGTTCTGGGTAGACTTCTATCATAAGTTGAACTTAACCTCATGTCTCAATACCGTTATTTATCATTATATATATGTTTATGCACTGGGTCCCTCACATTAAATTGACCACTTGTGGATGCTGGATTTGCCAGGCAGTTCCGGGCAGGCTTCTACCACAAGTTGAACTTAACCTCGTGCAGTGTAGTTATTTACAATTTCTTACTTACTGTAAATTTTCGTACAAATTAGGAATGTCTATTATTTCTCATTATTCCCTAATTTTACTGTAATTCTATTTACAACCTTTTTGGCATAATAATTCTATATAAAAATATTCATGTTCATTGTAAATTACATAATTACAGTATTTACACTAATTCCAAATTCGGATGGGTGATTAATGGAAATAGGATTTATACAATAGAAATGCTATAAGTAGATTTAATTTTAATTAACACAATTATTCCCAAATTTGACTCTAACTTATCTTACAATCCAATTAAAAGATTATTAGAACATGACTATGTACAACAATAATCCTTTCCACATATTCTAGCAGATTCGAACATTTCAGCAGATTTACATTTCAGTAGGTTAAATATTTCTACAGGTTTACACTAGCAGGTTTATAATACAAGTTAACGGGAATGTGAATGATAGATATACCGTTATTTAAAATGGTATAATTTAGATCCACTCACCTAATAACTTTCCAATTCATGAATTTGGTCCAGACCTAGCATTCCATGGCTCTGCTAACTGAATTTTGAACCTAAATAACCATTAATTCATAATTCTGAAACTTAAAGAAAAGGGGAGAAAGAAGAGAAAGAATTTACCTCCCTCCGATCAGAATTTTGAACACCCACTTTTAGATATATATTCTTTTCCTCCAAATATTGAATCAGAATTTCCTTAGACTAATTATTCTATTTTGTGAAGAAATTTAAGGAGAAAGAAGAATGGCAGAGCCTAGATAGCCTCTCAGAAAATACGAGATTTAGGCTAGGCAATGCTAGCCTATTTATAGGTGTTCAAGAAAGTGGAATCGATCTGGTACATGCAGTGCTTAGTCAGCAACGAATAAAGCCTCTAAACCGTCCAGACTCGTTAAATGAATCTGTCCAGACATGGGTGGGTCGACCCAACCCCCTTGGGTCGATCCATAGGTCGACCCAAGAACTCTTTGGGTTGACCCATATGGGTCTGGATACACATTCTATGTTACTTCTACGGATGTTTGCAATGTTTATTTATTAAACATTCATTAGTTTTTTTCACTTCTCTTGATTTATTTTGTGTGGCTCTTTTTCTTCCTTTAATTAATTGCATGCCTTTTATAAGTCTTCATTAGGTTTCAATTGCACTATTTTATGTGCATGCCTAATCTTTGTCTTTAATTCACCGTTGCCTGCAATTATTTCATTAGATTTGTTTTCCAATGTTATGTATGTATAAATTTATACAATTCTCTAATTCCTTTAGATGTTAATTTATAACATTTACTTTCTTCCAAATATAGCTTGCAGATTTATAACTTTCATTTTTGAAATGGATATATAATGCATGCCTCCTTTATGCAATTAATTAATTGTTTGCTTTCTCTTTATTTTTTTCATGCACTGTCATGTTTCTCTTTTTTATATATTTTCCTTTAATTTACTACATGCAGCTTAATTGCCACGCATGCAATCGCATTTATTTATTTTACTGCATAATCTTTTTCTTCTTTTAAACTTATTAATTGATTACATGCGCTCATATATTACTTTCATCTTTTAAAACCATTTAATGCATGCACCATTTTATTACCATCATTCATGCAATTATTTTTATTGTATCTTTCATTTTTATTGTCCATGCATATATATACATATATGCACCATTAATTATTTTATACGTATAAAGATGCGGGTTGTTACATTCTCCCACCCTTAGGAAATTTCGTCTCCGAAATTTGATAAGGATAAAATCATATAATCCCTCGCATAATATACATCCATCATGTGTGCATCCAACTTTTGCAAACATTTGTGCACTCATGCAAAGTGAAATACAACATAGTAATACACATATGTCTAAGCGGTACCTCCTATATGTATGCAAATTTTTCTCAAAAATCCTTTAAAACATAATGCGCACATCCTAAATATACTGGCAATTTCTGCATGAATGCAATATTTTGAAAATCAAAATATTTTTTCATCCAAATTTTCCCACACTCTTAAAGAGCAACAACGTAGTTCATCCAATTGTTGCCTTCAAAATCCTACCAACCGTCTTTAAATTTCGAATTTAAAAAAAAACTAATTTTCTAAATTCGATTTCTTATGTTAAAAAGGGCAGAAAATAAAAAACTTCCTATCTTCCGTTTTTCTTTTAGCTACCTTTTCTATCTTTACTTGGATTTTGTGCAGCTATTATATAAAGGTTCCCTAATTTCCTATCCAAGCACAACCCACATAAGAAAACTTACTTTGCTGCAGATTTTCATTTTTAACTTATTTGGAAAATTTTACTCTTACTCACATTTTCTCAAAAAATTTCATTTTTCTTTAACTGTCATGTTTGTTGCTTTACTAAATTTGTTGTTTCCTTTTTAGTTATGTCATTTCTCTTTTCTTAGCTTATTTAACTTAATCCACTGGTCTAAGCTTATTTTTCAAATAAGCCTTTTAATCCTTCAGCTAAAACAGGAAAACAAACACTACACACAGCTACTACAAAGGGCCAAGAATCTCAGGATTATGTTCACGTCAGACAGAGAAAAGTTCAAACCACATGACGTAAACACTTACTTGCCCTTTATTAGTCGCCAATACTCCTTGTTGTGTACTAATAGTCAATTCCAAGCAACAATATAGGCTTTTCAATGCTTACGCATTCTACGGGAACTTACCATTATTCCAAGATAATTCTTGCTATCTTCTTCATAGCCTCAAAACCTTTTCCCGTTTTCCCTAGGCACTAATCCTTACCTTCTCAAAAATTTTAAAATGCGGTTTGGCTTTCTCATTTCATTTTTCTACCAAAAATTATAAGTGTTGAAACTTTATTTTCCTCGTCAAAACCTACTTTTGCCAAAAAATAAAAACATGTCACTCCCATAAAAATGAAAATCGTTTTTTTTTCAAGTCATAAAAAATGGAGTAGACAAGTACAACTATTTCTCAACCAGGTTTACCATTATTCTTGCTTACAATGCCAGCTCAGTTATTTACAACTAGGTGCAAACATCTACTGTATTCTTAGTTTCTACAACTTATTTTGTCTACCCAACAAAATTTTTATGTTAAAACAATATTTAAGAATGATTGTCAAAAGAATAGAGATTTCAAAACTTTCCTTACTGAGAATTTTAGTTTCCAACGAAATGCAACATCAACATGCAACATTTTCTTTGTTTTACTTTTTAATCCATTCACTCAATATAACATGAAATTATCGAGCTATACATGCTATACATTGTGCACCTTTTTATGAGAGAATTCATTTTGGACAAAACCTTCACAATAAATCATTGTTTCCAAATTATACCCCATTTTACTTCAAAACTCAATATGTACTTTTTATATAGGTTTCTTACATATTTCTTACAAACATCAAAAACACTTTCACTTTTTCTTTCAAAAATTGTTTCTACACAATTTAGCTAGTACATATTCAAAATTGTAAATTTCAGATCAGAACTTGAAAACACCATAAACCATTTTCCAAAAGCTTTTACAAATTTCAAGTTCTTAAAAGTTAGTAATGGGGTTAGTCTCAAAGTGAGTTTCCAACTTAACTAGGCCTTCCAAGACACTCCTACAAAGCCAATCCTCTCAACTATAATTATTCCTAATCTATTTTCTTCTTTTTAACCTTTTCCAATTTGTAAGGTTTTATCGCCAAATCCACTATTCTGAAATACTAACATTTCACATAGCAACATACGGAATCCTTCTTTCTCTATTAAATAGCATATTGTACACTTCCCACCCAAATTACCTAAGGGTCTCATATTTCCAGGTTCACTCATTTAGTGTACAAAAAATATCCCAACTCTTACCATATTCTACTCTTTCTATTTAGTGGATTCCTTTCATGGATCTAGGTGTATTTAAATAATATATTTTTTTAAAATATAAATACATTCACTTACTGCCTATGCAGGAATCTTAAACCTAAGCTATGATACCAGATGTAACAACCCGAATTCTGACAAATCGATTTTTTTATAATTCTAATCTATCGAAAGTCGAGTTGGCTTGTCTGGTATCCTATAGAAAAGATAGAGATAAAGAATATATCAGAGCTCAGAATACATCTCACAGCGGAATGGAATAAAATATGATATCATCAAATATAGCCTTACCAAAGTAGTAATACTTCCTACCTAGTATCCAAAGCAATCATATCTCTGCCAAAAACCTAACATGTGGATATGTTATGAGGATTGGATCAGAACACAAGTTCTGTTGACTGGAAATAAACTACACATTCTAAAATAACACTACATATACAGTTCAGTTACATTTTCTTATTTATTAGATTACTTGGGTTAACAACACTCAAGGCTTACACAAACGTCGTACCCATCTACTCCCCAGTAGATTAACCTAATACAGTATATATGTAGCTACCCCTAATATCAAGGTACACCCCATGATATCCTACTCGCATGGTCAGCTGTCACGCCACGGAAATATACGTAGTCCCTCATCCTACGCTGGAGCGACATGCAAATCTCTATATAACAATGCTACATTCCGCATAGAGCCGTCATCGCCATGCTACGTAAGTTTACGGAGTTCCACTTTTGAACCACTCAATTGAATCAGATTCCATCATAGTGTAATGCCCTAGAGTCTATGATGCACCACCCGGAGTAGACATGCATGTACCTAGTCCTTCTCATGTACATACCGTCAACCATACTCGGTGCCTTAATCTCTATGATACACCACCCAAAGCGGCATGCATGTATCTTGCACATACTTTCTACTATGCCCCGAGTCCCGTAATAGGGATACATCTAATGTATGGAACTCCATCGGGAGCCTTTTTCTATATTTGTATAGGTCGACTAAGCGGCCTAGAGTACAAATATTATGGTCTGCATTTCTACGGTGGCTATGGTCCTACCTGACCCCTCCCTCAACTAGTGAAAGACTACAGATGAGAGCTAAGTGGTCGTCCTGATAACCAATCTAAACAAACATGTGGCCCCTCATCTAATGACCCGATAGTGAAGATCATTGGCCTCTTGGTTTTAGCTCTAGTCTTGTCGCATCACGTTGATTATCAATGTAACACCCCACATTTTTAATTAAAGATAATAAATTGGGAATAATTTAATTTAATATTGACAATTAAGTAAAACGGACTATATCATTGCGTTCATCTCGGAATTCTATTCAGATAGACTCTGAGTTTGTGCAAAACGGATAACATATGAAGAAATTATGGACGGTAGAAGCTTGGTGAAGCGAGCAGGAAGTGGGCTTGTGTAACCGGCGCACTTGGAAAGTGCGCCAGGGTTAATTTACACTATCCCACTTGTGAAGTGCGCCATTGTAAGTTTCTGGCGTTCGGACTCATAGGGATCGACCCGCACCCCCACGGGGTCGACCCTGGGGTCGACCCATGCAAGGGGTGTCAACTATGGGGCCGAGCCCCCTTAGATCAGGGCAGATTCTTTGACGAATCTCGACTGCTTTATAGACCATATTCATGACGACTCGGCGCTGCGTGTGCATGAACACCTATAAATAGGCTAGCAGAGCCTAGCCTAAATCTCAGAGGCTGCCTAAGCTCTGCCATTCTTCTTCTTCCTCAAATCTCTTTCGGAAAAAATAGAGTAAATCAGTCTAGGGAAATTCTGATTCAATATTTGGAGGAAAAGAATGTATATCTGCAAATGGGTGTTCATAATTCAAATTGAGGTGTGGTAAATTCTGGGATCTACTCAATTTAAATTTCTCCTCTTTCTCCCCTTTTTCTTTTAGTTGAGAATTGCGGATCCATGGCTATAGGTTCTAAAATCAGTTAAGGAAGCCATGGAATGCAAGGTCTAGACCAGATTCATGAATTGGAAAGCTATTAGGTAAGTAGATTTAAGTTATACCTTTTTTATAATGGTATATTTATCGTTTGACATTCTCCGTTAATATGCAATGCAAGTTTGCTAAAATGTTTAAACCTGTTAAAATATGCGGAAACAATTACTGTTGTACACATACATGTTTTAATAACTTGTTAATTTGATACTGTAAGTTAAGTTATAGTGAAATTGGAATAATTACATGATTGATTGTTACATGTTATTCTTTCAAAATGGAGTCAATTACATGTTAGGAAGAACATGCGACATGATAATCAGTTAAAATAGGCTTAATATGATATTAAGTGTGACATGTAAAAATAGATTATAGTAAAAATTCTGAAGAATGAATATGCCTAAACTTATAGTAAATAGAAAATTAAAACAACATTTAGACATGAGGTTAAATTCTACTTGTGGTAGAAGTCCGCCTGGACCTGCCCAACAAATCAAACATCCACAAGTTGTTAATTTAATGTGACGGGTCTTGTGCGTAAATATACTTGTAACAGTGCTAAGATACGAGGTTAAGTCCAACTTGTGGTAGAAGTCTGCAGGAAACCACTCAGCAAATCCTGCATCCATAAGTGGTCGGCTTAACGTGAGAGGTCTAGTGCATATATATATATATGTGCATGTATATATATAAATATAAAAGGATACGAACAAATGACACAAATTGTGATTAATGGAAATGAACAGGAAATGAATTAATGAATTGGAAATGAATGAAAGTGACAACAGTAAAAGAAATGGAATAAACGTGGAATGATAATAATCTATTATGGATAAACTTGAAGGGGAAAAAGGAAAGATAATGGGTAGGCTTGTCCTAGGGACAAGTGGAAATTACAACTTAGGTTATAATAAACGATAAAGAAAATGAGATAACTTATGTAATGAGATGAGTTGTACTTAATTGTAAATTCAGTAATCTCTAAATTGGGAAACCTAAAACCTGTTGTTTATAATAAGTAGAGAAAAGGGGGAAACTCATGAAATGTAATAAGTTGTACTTAATTGTAAGTTAAGTTATCTATAAACATGAGAATCTAAAATACACAGATAAGAATAACATGTTAAAAAATTTATTAGTAAACCTTAGTTAAGAGAACTAAGCAAATAAGTAAACAATTACAAGTTGTAGTGACAGTGTAAGATGGAATTATGATTAAATAAGGAAGAATGAGGTGAATATATGGGATGAAATAAGTTATATTTAATCATAAATAGTAAGTGACATGTTAAAAAGAAAACATGTGAATTTAGATGAAGTATACTTAATTACATATAAAGTAGAACATGCATTGTAACTATAGAATCTGACAATAAATAATATAAAAAGATTGTAGATTACAGATCTTGAATTACAATCTAGAGAATAACATGTTATGGGCTTATTAATAAACTTAAATGGATTAAATTATAACTGAAATTAATAAGCAAGAGGAACTTGGTAACTTGAATAAGAAGTCAATGTGAATGGGAATAACCAAGTTAACTGGAAATCTGATGTGGTAGAGCAAGCGCGTAATTAGATGATTAGACATAGGGTCTAATAACACATCAACCTAAAGCGGTTAGACCAGTCCGTACGTCTGAAGGTGAATAACCCAATGAGGTAGATCCTCGTAGTTTCATAGGACACGAGGGAAGTGCATGTCCATCTGACTATTCTGTCTATTCTACCTGTTGTTCTACTGATATTCTGTTGGCTTCGATGGACTGGAAAGGGAAGCACACGACTTCCTGGGACGTGGAGGGTACTCTTGGTAGTCCTCTATGCTATGACAACTTTCAACTGTGCTCGTAGAGGTTAGGTTTGCGTGTTTCTATCGGTGAGTATACCTTGATTACCATGATAGTGGGCAATCAAAAGGCTGCAGGGTGGCATAGGTGATTCGACGATCCAGTTGCCTTGTGACTAAGCTGGGTTGCGATCATTTTGTCGCGTTACCGTAGGTTCTAACCATCTGTTGATACCAAGACGTTGAATATCAACCATCGACAGTCAGCGTGCGTGATGCGGAAAGACGGAGAGCTTAACCAAAAGACCATAGACCTTTGCTATCAAGGCTATGGGTGCAGATTGGCCAATTAGGATTTATTGTTTGTTGTTTTCTCTATGGCAAGTTCTTTAGCTCTTAATTCTGTCTGTCTTTCACTAGTTGAGGGAGAGGTCGGGTGGGACTAGCCACAGAAAATGCAGACCTTAGCATCTGTGTATACAGATATCTTAAAAGCTCTCGACTGAGTTTCGTTTTTCTGATACAGCCCTGTTACGGGACTCGGTGCAAAGTAGATAGGTGTAGATACATGCATACCACTTCCGGATGGTGTACCATAAAGGTTAGGGCATCGAGTATGATTAACGATAATTACATGAGAAATTCTGGATACATGCATGTCCATTCTGGGTGGTTTATCGTAGACTCTAGGGCACTACTCTGTGATGGAATCTGATTCAATCAACGGTGGCAGTCCATACGCTTATGTAGCATGGAAATGGCAGATCTATGCGGAAAATAGCGTTGTATTATAGAGATCCATACATCACTCCAGCGTAGGATGAGGGACAGCGTATATTTCTGTGGTGTTATAGTGGAGACCGTGCAAGTAGGGTGCCATGGGGTGTACCTTAATATTGGGGGTAGCTACATTATACTGTATTAGGTTAATCCACTGGGAAGTAAATGGTATGATATGTGTGTAAGCCTTGAGAGCTATTAACCCAAGTAGCCTAATAAACAAGAAAATATAACTGAACGGTATATGCAGGGTTATCCAAAATGTGTAGCTTAAATATAGTCAACAGAACTTGTGTTCTGACGCCCTCTTCATAACATACTCGCTGGTTGGATTTGTGGCAGAGATATGATAGCTTTGGATACTGGTTAGGGAGTATTATTATATGGGTAAGACTATATTTTGATTATATTTTATGGGTAAGACTAGATATATGTACATGTATGCAATTTCAAACAATTATCAATTCAGTTCAATATTTGATTCAATTTGGCTAAATTTGACTTACTTTTCCTATTGGTTTTATTAGTTGAGTTAATAATCAAACATCACAATTAGCAATCAATTTGCGAATTAACATTTCAAATTCAAAATTTTTATATACTCAAAAATCATGTTTTTGATTCCAATTCATAACAATAAACTTTATCTAGTTATGTTTCTCACACAAGTCAATTGGAAATATATAGACATCCCAGTTTTGAAACTCGAACATAAACATTGATGATGGGGCGCCATCATCAGAATCATGCCCAAGCGACTAAAGTGTGATTATATATCTATCCAGTATATTAAGGCTTCGAATACACATTAATTACACGTATTATCAAAATCTTCGTATACTTGATTGTCCAAAATCAATTTAAAATAAAATACTCAAATACATATTACAAGATTTAAATTTTCAAAATAAATTTCGTTTTCATTTTTTTCTTTTAAAAGTAATATTCTTTGAACTCATTCTAGGATACTACCGATCCTATCTCTAACGAGTAATTCTCATTAGATACTACTAACTCAATCTCTGATGATTTCTTTTGTTCGGTTCTAATGGGTTTTGTTCTCGAGCTCTGTAAACCAAAGCTCTGATACCACGATGAAACGACCAAACTCACCCTTACGGGAAAGCCTGGATTGAATTGAGAACATGAAAAATTAGAACACAAACAGAAGAACATTTCATTGCCATTACAATAGTTACATCAGAGTACAAGAATATAACAGAGTATAAATAAATATTATACATCAGAAAAATATCAGAGATTTAAATTACTTAGCAGGGGAAAAATAATACATAACACAACTGTAAAAAAATACACGGATACCGAGCGTTCCGAATATAGCTCCAGCTGTAAATCCAGGATCCTGGAAAAAGAAACATTTGCAAAAATCAAAACTACTAGCTACCCGTGTGGAAAATAGGGGAACGCAGAGTTTAGGTTAAAACAATAAACTCCAGGTCAGTCATGTTGCTGGTGTGAGAACTAAAACAGTTATTAACTTGATTTTAAAGTTTGGTAAATCAGGGGCCCATACCGTATAACAGGGACGGGTTTACCCCCAAGAATACCAGTGCATAAAACAAACAGCGCAATGCTAATTAAAGAAAATGAAGTTATTATAAGACTTAGGTCCCACCATACAATGCAACGCAAGCCGAAGGATAGAGTTTTACCTTATAATAGCCAAATAATGCTTGGTATGTGAAATTTATCTTTTATTGTTACTATAAGTGAAGAAATTGACTTCAAATGTAAATGTATCGATCATGGGCGGCATGGGTACCATCTATCATGTCGCCATACTAGTTCTACAATCAAAACCGAAATGTCACGTATTGGAAATTTGATTTTTGTCATGAGTCGAGGCCAGGGATGGCTCCTCACCGATTCGAGACACTCTAGGAAATGTATCAGGATCACACCTACGGGCAACCCATGGATGCTTCAGGGTCGGTCCACTCTTATTTTTGAGGATTAGTTATTCCTGAACATACGTTTCCCGGTCCTATCGGACCTATATCCATCGGCTCTGTAGTAACCAATATATCCGAGGTGCCTCGCAATCCATCATCCACATAGGTAAAAATATATAAATGTCTGGGGTCCATATCATGACACCACCCATAGCTAGAAAGAAACGTCGTGCACTCCCTGTAGTCCGATCCCGTTTTTGACTCATACCGAGGTGTGAGGCTCGCGAATTAACGCTATACACAAAGCTATGCCCTTTAAGGTCGTGTTTTGATCATCAACCACAAGACTCTACTTTTCAACAGAAGCCTTGATCATGCCACACAGGCAATTCACGCCATGCAACTGATGTCTATCGATATATAACCTCTTGGCTCGTATGTCTCAGAGAAGGGTGTTAAGCAAGCGAATAAATTCTCCGCCACTAAACAGATATATATTTAATAGAGATCAATCAACACAGAATAAAATCCAATGTAAGACACACATCCATATGCTAGTTCGTTATGGGTCTGAACGAAACCGAAGGCACCTTATTCCTCGTCCCATATGTCCAATACAAGAGAGAGGTCCTCACATATCCAGTCGATCTCCAAGTACGTCTAGATGATCACCAATTATTACCTTATCTTGGGTGTACAATCAAGACATCAGTAATCATCCAAACGATGTGGAGGCCTCCGGTCATTAACCGTTGTCTTCATCATCAACATATCGTCGAATCAATTATTTAGAATGAGTATAAATCCGACCTTTCCGAATAATTCATTTATTTTATAATCAAGTGCTATAACAGCACAACATACGCCTCATTCCAATTCTGAATATTCTTTTATTCAGATATTCAAATCTTTTGGGAAAGGTTCCCATTAATTTTATCAAATATAAATTCTTTTAAATTTATACTTAAATCTTCTTTTGGATCTCATTTCAAACTAAATAAAGGTTTGTCCAAATTAATCGGGATTAGCGCACCTTACCGAAGTAATCATTTGTTATATTTTCCAGTCCCACCCTATTCATCCCATGGAGCAAAACTGGTAATACTCCATATCTAACACCACGGTGTTATCGGTAAGAATTAATTATCATTTCCCATTCAAATCTAATTAAAGATTTAACTATCGCTTGGAGAAAAACTGGTGATACTCCATTCTCGATCATTTCACAAATTTTATAATTTAAATTATCACATTCACATTTCAGTCTAATTAAAGATTCATTAAAACTCCACTTAGTTTTATTCTTCCCAAAAATCAATATTAATGATCATTTAACTTTGGGAAATCAAACAGGCCACATTGACAATCTAACCCATACCATTGATCTCTGCTAATATATAACCTTTGAGCTCGTACGTCTCAGATAAGGGTGTTAAGCAAGAGAATAAATTCTCCGCCACTAAGCAGATATATATTTAGCAGAGATTAACAAATACAATTCGAAATACAATGTTAGACATGTAATCCTGTCTTTAACTGGGTTAAAGAATTAGTGTCATTTAAAACACATTCACGATAAACCCAAAATCACATTCCATTAATTATGCCACAGAAAACAGATCAATATATAATCGATATCAATTTCCGTATCCGATTAATAATATAAATGGAATAACGACAATGCCTTTTAAATTCCATATATATTAACAGTCTTTCTCCATAGAAGCTCACTTCAACTATTATCAAATCGAATTCCGTTCCTTTCCAATTTATTTTATTAAATTGGAAAACTTTACTTTGGAAATTTTCCATTAAATCTTAACAAAAAGATTTATAAATTCCAAATCACATTTCACTGTTAATCGGGTTAAAGAACAAGTGTTATTTAAAACACGATTCACTATAAACCCAAAAATCCAATTTCAATTCAATCCTAATTAAATATTAATTAATTGGCAAACTTCATTAAATCTTAATTAAAAGATTTATTCTTTTCCCAACTGGGTTCCAGAACAGTGTTAATAAAGACACCATTCACAACAAACCCAAAATCCAATTTAATATTAAATACAAGGCTCTGAATAAAAATTAAATCAACTTATATTCAATATCAAATTCTGAAACTAACGGATATCGTATTGGGGATAACGATATCTGTATCTTCCAAATTCCCATAACAATATCCATATAACCACGGAATCCAATATCGAAATATTCCAAAGATTATTTCCATTCCAATCTATTCCAATTTATTCATTGGAAATTTGAAGTTATTTTAAAACCATTTCAAATCCACTTTTATTTTATTTTTAAAATATCGGGTTATTATACTAGTTAATAACTAGTTCATTTCGATAAAAATATATTTTTATCCTTAGAAACGTGGAATTTTTCATCCAAATCATTTATTATAATTTTACACAAATTACTAATATTTTTAATAATTTTATTAAGACCCTTTCAATCGATTTCCATAAACGGTCATCGGACTGCACTTACAACGACCTTTTTCAAATTTAATTTTAGCATAATTCCAAATCCAACTATTAGATTTCAAATCTCTTATATTCGTTGGAAAGCACTTTTCGATATGAACCCAACGGTTCTGACTTTAGGAGAATCCGACGGTCGGATCTTCCGTAATATCAATTCAAAGTCAATGGGCGAAATTCGTGAGCGGTCGCAGCACGACACGTTCTATTCAGGCCATTTATTGTATATAATATGTACATTATATATATTTCGTCGATTTCCATTTAAAACATATTTTATAAATCGTTTTAAATTCGTTTTAAAAACGATTTCAACTTCATATTCAATTTTAAATCAAAATTGAATATTCGATATCATTAATATATAATTGATAATATTTTTCAAACAATAGATTTTGAAATCATTTCCTTGTCGATATTCATTATAAAAATGAATAAAATCGATATAAATATCGTTCGCGTCAAAATAGCGCATATCTAATCAATACGGCTTCACACTTTTCAATATTTTCGTGTCCATCCAAAATCGGACATCAAAATCAGATTTTAATCCTTTATTGTTTTTTTTTTAAATATTCGTTATTTTAAAAATTCATTCTTTTTGAACTGGAGTTAGACACAGTCAATTACCATATAATGTTATTTATATGGATTTCATACACACATGTACACAACAATAATGATATACAATCAACCATCATTCAGAGTGCATTACACAACTACATAAGCATTAAATATAAATAATTAACGCTTACAACAGTCTATCAATCTATCGATTGACATACAACTAAACAATTGGGATTAGTGTACACCAAATATTATCCCAGTACCCATTTGGGCTTTCAACCAAAAAATACTGAACTTTATTTGTGCACTTGGGCGATATGTAAAATTTATCATCCCAATCAATGTCAGTTAAATGTGTGTCCATAAACAAATTGTTCAGTTTGTAAATGAATATTTATTTTCATTTCAGGAGAATTTTATGCTGTTCATATTCGATAAAATATTTAATTCAACACATGAATATTTTATAAGGTTCATACATTCAATAAAAATGATATTTTTATTGTTCAAATATTTTATTCAATACATGAATATTTTTAGTAGTTCATACATTCAATAAAAATGATATTTTTATTGTTCAAATATTTTATTCAACACATGAATACTTTTAACAGTTCATATACACATTAAAAATGTTATTTTTAACTAACACATTTTATTTTAGAAAATTTCGGCAGCATAACGGCGCGATACTAGAACCGGAATAAGGTCTAGCCTTATCCCTCGCCTAATACTGGCTCGCGCCATACACATACCAATTAAAATCAATTCGATTAACATCCCAAACCAAATTCAACCAATTTCTTAATGGGGTTGCCAAACCCTATTAAATACCAATCAATCGAATAAAAAAAACAACCAAACGTCCATGGTTTCAATCAAAGGTGTTGGGTGCTACTAAGCACCGTCTGCATCCTAGTATATATTTAACTGTAAACAAATTAGAGTGAGAAGTTCTCACTTTTGGTTTCCACTCCGTCATTCTTTAGTGGACGATGGCTTGGATTCTATTTTGCTTCAAGTTGGTTCCATCGTAATCTGTTTCTTGCTACTACATACATGAAAATCATATTTTTAATTTGCTACATATATAAAAATCATATTTTTATTATGCTACATATATAAAAATCATATTTTTATATTCTCTACATACATAAAATCATAATTTTATTACCTACGTATATAAAAATCATATTTTTATATCACTAAAAATTATATTTTTATAACACTAAAAATTATATTTTTATAATGCCATTCAACTAATAAAAATTATATTTTTATTATTCTATTCATATAATAAAAATCACATTTTTATACGCTATTCACATATATAAAAATCCAATTTTTATATGCCATTTATATAAATAAAAATCCAATTTTTTATATGCCATTTATATTAAAACTAAAAATAAAATAAATGTTAATAAAAAACTCATAGTTTTGGTTGGAGAAGGGTCGCTAGGGGCAGCGCCGGATGTCTGCAGGGTGAGGGAGGTCGCTGGTGGTAGCAGGGGGCAGAAGATGGTCGGCAACAGCTGCAAGGGCTGGAGGAGGTAGGTTTTCAGAGGGGTTTGGGGATATGGAGGCTTGGCGACTAGAGGGGTGGGGCGGAGGCGGCCTGAGGGAGGTCGGAGGGGCGATGGCAGGCGCGAGGGGGTGGGCGGCGCGGCGGTGGGTTCACATGGAGGGCGACGGCGGGGAAAAAAGGGGAGCGGGTTGGGATCGACAGGGTCATGGGTTTTTTCTTTTTTCTTTTTTTCTTTTTGTGTTTGACTAAGTGGTGAGGGAGAAAGGGCTTTGACCCTATTATATAATTTTATATTTAATTTAATTTTAATTTCAAAAAGTTACTTTTTAATTCGAACTCCATACGAGACCCAAAGACTGTCGTCCCTACCTAATTACCACCATTCCGAACACAATGTGATATGTTTCGTAAGCTAATTCAACAATTTCGATCAGTTTTATCAAAATTAATATATAAATTAATATAGCATTCAAAATTGAATTTAACGTACATTTTAATTTACCGGGGCCACATACTGACTCCAAAAATTCCCAAAAAATAAATCTAGCTATGTTTTGATGATACGGTCCTAACAAACTAATTTCATCGAATTTGGAGACCGTTTGAAAAACGGTCATTTTCCAGTTGACTAAATTCAAACTAAAATTACTGAACACGTTTAAATTCTCCACGTTCACATATTATGTGACACCCTACGTCCGTTAATGTCACTCACTAGGGGAATGCATTAAGTTCCGTGAAGCCTTTAGGTAATCAGACACAGAATAATTACAAGACAGATATAAATAAGATAGCAATGGAAATTTTTATTTTTATTTCATAAAAATACCATGCTCCATAATTTCATAAGTCATAAAAATCATTACAACAAAATAACTTCTGTCTTGCATCATCAGAGTACATAAGTAAATAAAAAAGCATAATTCCCCAAATGAAAGAGTTAAGCCATAGTAGAGACAAGAACTTAAGCCATACTTCTGAAATAGCTCCTAGCAATCTGAATCCTGACTAAACATGGGTGTTTCCTCCCTGTGAACCTGGAGGGGGGGATGGAAGAAAGAAGGAGAAACCAAAAAGGTCAGACATAAAGTCTGGCGAGTCTATCTACTTTTAGCCAGTAGATAAATAAAAGTAACATGATAGGCATATAAAGTGGATAAGGGAGATCACTACATAAATGGTAGGTGTGACACGGTAAGTAAGATAAGGTGTACATGCCTCACTAATGATTTCTCTGCACTCTTACTAGTATATCCAGAAAGAGATGATCCCTTCAACTACAAGGTGGCAGATTTAGGTATACGTCCAAATGTATCCTAACTACTACCCTGATCGACTGGCTCCCTAACCCTCGTAGATACCTTGTGCTGGCCCCACGGTAGGAGGTATCACTTCCTAAAGTGGCAACCCCTTATCGTAACAATATGCACAACCATATCTACAGGTGTCATGGTCATCTTATCCCCCTCGTCCCGGCTCATGCATGCACATGGCCCGGTTTGTTTGCGCCGCCCACACGGTCCTCCACGTTTGGATCTTGTACAATCAGTCAGTAAGCATGTCGCTTCTCCACATAGTACAGAATACTTTGTTTGATACCTACTTCGGGTTACTGTCTGAAATGGGTCCCACACAATATGATACAAGCTCTCCCCTTTGTCTTGTATCCCCCACTAGGTTTTCACTGACTATGTATACCACTAGGTGTCTTTAATTACATAGCCTTATTTACTTCTATCGGTTATGCTTACCTATAGGTGTCTTTAATACATAACCCCTAATCTTCCAACCGGTTATGCCTACCTATAGGTGTCTTTAATTACATAACCCTATTACTTCTATAAGTTATGTTTACCCTAAGAGGTGTCTTTAATTACATAACTTTATTATTTCCACCGATTATGTATACTACTAGGTTTTCACTGCCTATGTATACCACTAGGTGTCTTTAATTACATAGCCTTATTTACTTATACCGGTTACGCTTGCCTATAGGTATCTTTAATACATAACCCTTAATCTTCCAACCGGTTATGCTTACCTATAGGTGTCTTTAGTTACATAACTTTATTATTTTCACCGATTATGTTTACCACTAGGTTTTCAATAACTATGTACACCACTAGGTATCTTTAATTACATAACCTTAACGGGTTAAGTTTGTGGGCCGATTACCAATCTCCTCTTCAGATTTACTTAACCCACCCCTCAACCATGTTTACTTAACCCCCAACTTAAATTTAAGTTCATACAATCCCTATGGATTAACTTTAGGTTAAGTAGTCCAATTCTCTACCATGTCTATTTATGGTTTCATAATGGGCCAGACCGCCCACATTAGTCCTACAACATGTGGATGCTAGATATGCCGGTCGGGTCCGGGTAGACTTATTCCACAGTTGGGCCTAACCTCGTGTCATAGCCCGATTCGTATTTATATACTTAGACCTCCCACATTAGGTTTACCATTAGTGGCTGCTGGATATGCCAGTCGGGTACGAGTAGACTTTCACCACTAATGCAACCTAACCTCGTGTCATAAGTACAATTACAATTCCTAATTGTAATTACTAGACATTCCATTTTTAATTAATTAACCAATTAATTAACCCTTTTCCTTTTATAGGTGTCAGTACCTATTTTGCCCAATAATTTGAGTTACATGTCCATAAATGTTCATATTCAAATTATGCCATTTTTATCCCTTTTCCTATTCCTTAACTAGCGCCCTCACAAAATTGGCAGCATGCCTAGGCTAGACAATAGCCTAGTCATAAACGATAATAGGGAAAATATTGGGAATATACTAAAATGATCATCTTGGCATAAACATAAACTTGTATGAAAATAAGGTAAACATACATACTAGCATGGACATGAAATTTTTATCATAACAAGGTGGACATAAAACTGACGAACTATGATATCACAATATCTAAATTAGTCATTTTAGATGTACAATTGATTTAAATCTAACATGATAACATAGGTTGACAATTTAGATCATATAAAATAGATCTAACATGAATCATAAGGTGACAAATTAAGATCACATAGGATAGATCTAAGATGAATCATAAGGTGACAATTTTAGATCACATAGGATAAATCTAACATGAATCATAAGGTGACAATTTTAGATCTCATAGGATAGATCTAACATAAATCATAGGGTGACATTTTTAGATCACACAGGATAGATCTAACATGAATCATAAGGTGACAAATTTTAGATCACATAGAATAGATCTAACATGAATCATAATGTGACAAATCATAGAACAGATCTAACATGATAATTTTAGGTCACATATAATAGATCTACATACATCCGCATCATAGCATATCATAAAAGTTACAACCCAAGATCCATGATGATAACATAGTAGAACAATTGAATTGGATCCAAAGAAATAGATCTATCATAATATAGCATGATATCTACCAATAACATAGATTTAAAATCTACAATCGTATCCACATCACAGTCTTTCATAGTTTCACTATTATTTATCTAAACCTAAAGGCAACTAGAACTCACTGTGATTGGATTGCTAAGACGATAGAAAAGGTGCTGAGTCTAAGTTTGAATCTCAGAATTTGACATGCTTTAGAAGAAGTTGAGAAATCCTAATTTAGTCCACAATCCAGCAGTGTCTGGCCACCATTGCTTTTCTTTGAAGAAAACAAAGGATGTGAGATATATTTATAGATGCTGGGCTATAGAATTCGGATGCCACCTCAGTCCTACTGAAATTGGGTCAGGTCACGGGTCGTCACTCACTCGAAAAAGGCCTGAATACCTAGAAACTGTTCTGGGCGCACTTTAGAGATGCGCCAGTGCAAATTTGCCTTGGCCCACTTGGCAAGTGCGCCAGTTATCCCCGGTTCTAATTTTCAACTTTTTATCGTCCGTAACTTCTTCATATGTTACCTGTTTTACGTAAACTAGGTGCATATCTTGACTAGAATTTTGAGACGGACGTAATGACATAATCAGTTTCCCTTAATTCTTAATATTAAATTATTTATTCTTTAATATGTCTTCTTTAATGTCGTTAAAAATTTGGGTTGTTGCATTCTCCCCCACTCAAAGGATTTTGTCCCCGAAATCTCTAAGTTGAGAAGAATGCATATCCTACCATCCATCATCCATCTACTCAACCATCAACCACTGGCATCCACTGTCCTTAAGGATTTCTAATTCTTTCATGAAATTATGCAAAAGTGTGTGTATATGTTGACCTCCTTAATGCAATGTATGTTAGTGCCATGAATCCAATATGTATGCAAATAAGCCTATTATAACATATAAGCTCTAGATGTGTGCGTACTCATCCATCCAAATGCAACATCCATATGCTAGTTCATCCATTTCCATCCATAAAAGAAAAGAAAATGCACACACATCCATATGCAGTATGAGAGTGATTGAGCTGATCTTAGTGCCTAATGTGTGTGTATATGCGTCCACAGGTAGCCACTAGAAAACACTTGCATCCACTTGCACCCATCAAACATAACATGTTTCAAACACATGTTTACATATAGAATTCCTATCTAAAGGTCGAAAATACTATGGATAGGATGTACTCAAATGATAGAAACAAGTACTGATAAATCTTTTGGAAAAAGGAGTTAAGAACATACCCTCGAAAAGAA
Organism: Allium sativum; assembly: GCA_030737875.1. Taxonomy (NCBI): domain Eukaryota; kingdom Viridiplantae; phylum Streptophyta; class Magnoliopsida; order Asparagales; family Amaryllidaceae; genus Allium; species Allium sativum. The sequence continues at coordinate 16,660,584 of CM060912.1, forward strand.
AAGGGTACGAAGCACGAATCTTGCCTTCGGTCTCCCAAGTCGCATCCTCTGGGTTATCTCCCCATTGAACCTTTAGGAACTTGATCTTTTTATTGTGTAGCTTCTTAACTTCTGATCCAAGAATACGAGAAGGAACTCGCCTGATTGTCGCCTCCCGTTCCACTCCTATCTCTTCCAATATACTCGGCTCAAAAACTTCCACGGTGTCATGCAAGCACTTCCGCAGATGAGAAACATGGAAAACATCATGAACACCAGATAGTTTTTTAGGAAGCTTTACTCTATAGGCCATTTAGCCAATCCTCTCGGTTATGGGAAATGGTCCCACAAACCTAGGTGCCACCTTCCCTATCTATCTGAAGCGAACCCTATTCCTCAGAGGTGACACTTTGATAGAAACCAAGTCTCCTACTTTAATTTCGAGGTCAGTCCTTCTCTTGTCTGCATAGGATTTCTGCCTATCTTGAGCTGTCTTCATCCGCCGTCGAATAAGGTCAATCGTTTCGGACATTTCTCTAACCATATCTGGTTCAAGTAATAATTTTTCTATGGATTCCCACCAACAAGTTGGTGATCTACAGGGTCATCCGTACAATGCTTCGAAGGGTGCCATGCCGATGCTGGCCTGATAGCTGTTGTTATATGCAAACTCTACTAAAGGAAGATGCTCTTCCCAAGTCCCTCCGAAGTCTAGGATACACAGCCTTAAAAGATCTTCTAAGATTCTGTTCACCCTCTCCATTTGCCCATCGATCTGAGGATGATAAGCGGTGCTCAAACGCAACTGTGTACCTAATGCATCTTGCAAGCTCCTCCAAAATTTGCTGGTAAAGATGGGGTCACGATCGTTTACGATGCTGGAAGGAACTCCATGAAGATGAACTATCTCTCGGATATAAATTGCTGCTAACCATTATGCCATCGTCTTACTCTTAACTGGAATAAAGTGAGCGCTCTTAGTGAGTCTATCTACCACAACCCAGATACTGGTGTTGCCTTTCTTCGATCTAGGCAAACCATCTATGAAATCCATAGAGACGCTCTCCCATTTCCACTGAGGAACCTCCAACGGATGAATTAAACCACCAGGCTTCTTTTGCTCAGCTTTGACTTGCTGGCAAACTAAACATTGAGAAACAAATTCGGCTACATCTTTCTTCATCCCAGCCCAAAAGAAAACCCTCTTCATGTCCCAGTACATCTTATCACCGCCTGGATGAATGGTCATCTTAGAAAGGTGGGCTTCTTCTAGGACTACCTTTATCAAGCTTCCAGTTTAAGGAACACTAAGCCTTCCATCTCGTCGCAACCACCCCTTTTCATCTATGGCATATCTGCCAAGGTGACTAGAAGTCTCCCCTCTTCTGAGCTTATCCACGATGTCTAGAATCTGTGGGTCACCTTGTTGCGAAGCTCCTATCTAGTCCATAAAAGTCGGTTGTATCTCCAAGGATGCAAGCAAATCATGCAAAAATCTAGATGGAGGGTCTAAAATCGAAAACTGATATGAACTCCAAGTTCTTTCTTTCCACAAACAGAGGACTCAGGGCCACCCTCTGCCTACTTAGTGCGTCTATCACCACATTACCCTTGCCAAGGGTTTAAGAAATCTCAAAATAATAAGAAGCTAGAAACTCCATCCACCGTTGTTGCCTTAAATTAAGGTCCTTCTGTGAGAACAAATACTAGAGAGATTTATGATCAGTGTCGAACTTCTCTCCAAGTAAATAATGGTGCCATGTCTTTAATGCAAACACTATGGCAGCTAGCTCAAGATCATGGGAGGTGTAGTTCTTTTCATGTACTCTCAGTTGTCTACCCCCATAACACACTACTTTCCCTTCTTGCATTAGGACCGCACCAAGCCCTGTACCGCATGCATCAGTGTAAACGGTAAACACTTTATTCCCGTCAGGTAAGGTCAAGACTGGGGCTGTTGTCAGAGCCCTCTTCAGTTGTTGGAAAGCAATGTCGCAGTCTATATCCCATGAGAATGCCAAATTCTTCTTCGTCAGCTTGGTGAGTGGGGCTGATATCTTTGTGAAGTCCTTAATGAACTTCCTATAGTAACCTTCCAACCCAAGAAAGCTTCTCACCTAGGTTGCATTTTTAGGAACCTACTAATCTTGCACTGCTACCACCTTCGCAGGATCTACAGCTATCCCTTCTTTGGAGACTACGTGCCCTAAGAATCTCACCTCTTTTCTACAAAAATGGCATTTGGAGAACTTTGCATTAAGTTGTTGGTCACAGAGAGTTTTCAAAACTTCTCTCAAATGCTGGGCGTGCTCTTCTTCACTTTTGGAGAAGACCAAAATATCATCAACAAAGACTACCACAAACTTATTTAGGAACCCCCGAAACACCCTACTCATCAGATCGACAAAATAGGCGGGTGCATTCGTCCGCCAAAAAGGCATAACTAGCCATTCAAAGAAACCGTCCGGAGTCCTAAAGGCAGTTTTATCTGTGATGTCCTCAGCCACCCTCAACTTATGGAACCCGGTGGCTAAGTCTAACTGGGAAAATACCGAGCTACCAACAATCTGATCAAATAAATCATCAATCCTCGGAAGTGGGTGCCTATTCTACTTAGTGATCTCATTCAGCTCCCTATAATCAACACATAAACAAAGCGAACCATCTGCTTTAGTTGCGAATACCACTGGAGCACCCCATTTAGATATGCTTCATCTGATAAACCCTTTCTCAAGTATCTCCCCTACTTGCTTACTTAGCTCCCTCCTTTCCCTTGGAGCCATGTGGCGCACTGGTAATGCAACTGGCTTTGCACTGTCCACCAGATATATACGAAAGTCGATCTCGCGCCTTGGAGGTAAACCCCGAACCTCATCAAAAACATCGGAAAAATCTCGGACTACTGGAATAGATTGTAGATCGTCGATAGATGCATAAAGAGACTCTAGGAAACAAAGCATAACCGACCCTTATGGGTTCTCCCATGACAAGTCAGAAGCCTAACAACCCTCTTCTTACAATCCAGAATGGCACCATAAGTGGTAAGCCAATCCATTCCTAGAATCAACACATAGTCCATAAACCCGAGCACATACGCGTCGCATTCAAACTCGATGCCTAACACATATATTTTCAAACCCCGACAAATCATCGATAAATGAGCCGAACCACCAATGGGGTTTGAAACAACTATGGGATCTACTACCGTACAAGTAATGAAGTGCAGAAATTCAACTACAAAACTTGATATAAATGAATTTGAGGCTCCAAAATCAAAAAGTGTTCTAACAGGATGGTTTGAAAGATAAATTAAACCTTCCACAGAAATTTTTCTACCTCTATCAGGAGCACCGGTCGCAAAAGCATGCACATGTCCTCTAAAATTTCATGCCCTTTGACCTTGTGCCTGTGATCCCCGTTTCTTCGGGCACTTTTTAGCAAAGTGTCCAGCCTCTCCATAGTGGAAGCAAGAATTCTTCCTTCTCTTACTGTCTTTAACTAGATGACCTTCCTTCCCACAATGGTGACATTTTCTCTTATCCTTGCCTTTATCATTTTTCCCTCCTTTCTTCTGTTGTTGTTGTTGCTACTGCTGTTGCTGCTGCCCCTTCTTAGGCCACACCCTCTTATTATGCGATGTCCCCTCAGTTTTCATTTTCCTTCATTCGTCTTTGCTTATTGCCTTTAGGGTGTCGGTCTTGGCTCTCGGAAAGATGGTCCCGGTATTTGGAGCTTCTCTTTGATGTTATTTCTACCTTCTTTGTATCGATACCAAGCTTGTTCGTGTGAATAACTTTAGGAAAGGCTTTCGGCTTCTGGTTAAGAGCTTCCAATCATGAGTTTTTGTTGCCACTAATTCTTCATGGAGTTTGCCTTCATGCTTTAAGTGTGTTGTTAGGGAACTGCCACTCCTTTAGGCATCGACACTAAGAAAATGAGTGTAGATGGCTTGTTTTCTCTTAGAAACTTTGACTTGTCTTTTGGTAGACCCTTGAAGTGGGCTTCGGCTTTCCGGTAGGGCACTTCTGGTGCTTTATTAGTTATCTGCTAAAGTTGTATCTCGGTGATCATCAAATTAGGCTCTTGGTAGTTGGCTTCCGGATAGATTCCTTTTGTTTCGGACTTTGTTCTTTTAGTGCTTCCATATCTTTTTGTATCAGCATTAAGTATGTTAATGTCGATATCCCTTTCGCCTTTATAGGTCTCGGATTGTAGGTTTCTTGGTCTTTCTCTTCATCAGCTTTTGGTTTTGGATGACCTTTCATTAGCTATCTTTCGTGTCGGAACTACCATGTCGTCACTCTTCCTTCAGACTTAAGGTTTTCCTTTTTGATGATGTTGTCAGTTGCTCGTTATTCTAAATGCCTCTCTTATGCTCCCAGTTTTATCCTGTACCTGGTCTTTCACTTTCAGATTATTCTTTTCTGCTTGTGACGGTCCGATGCCCCCTCACCGTCAGCTTATCTCGGTATTAATTTATATATATTTCATTATGAAATTTAGCAACACCAATTAAGGTTATTACCTCAACTCCTTTGATAGGATCGAAGTGGATTTTTCCTTAAAAGGAAAACTTGTTTTATAACATAATCTAATGTCTAATGCCTTAATATCCTTATTATTTTCCATTAATTTTTATCTTGTCAAGAATACAGGCTATTTCCTTCGACCCATAGGTGAAACAGAAAGGGGTTTTAGAGGTTATTGCTTCTATAATCTTTGATGATATCGAAGTAGTTTTTGAAAGCTTTACTATATTAATGATAAAGGGGAATTTATCCCAACACCTGAAAATTCATTGTGGATCGTGTGATACGGATATACATATGTTGATTATAATTGCAGAAGACGTATATACTAATCTTGATATATGCAAGTAAATATATAATGAGATAAATAATTAGAAATGATATCACGGACAAGCAAATATAAAAGTTGTAATTAAAAGTAAGTAACAACAGAGATTTTTATATTGGTTCGGAACATTGTCCTACGTCCAGTCCAAAAATCCTTCTGGAATTTCAACTCAACGATAATCTCTCTTAACTCAGAGGAGTTTGTCTATACAACGCCTGAGCAACAGAATAGGATTTCGCCTCAGCAGCAGAAGAGGACTTGAAACACCTGAGCAGAAGAACAAGACTTCACACTAATGTAAAAGGTCTTTTATACCATTTGTGTTCCTGATAACATGGATTTGTCTTTTTATAGTACACCCTTCTTATGATCTTCTCCTTAAGTATATGTATTTATAGTTTAAGTGTATGAAGATAAGGAAAAAAGTTATTGCTTGAATTTTAAGTATGAAAGCGAGTTCAAGCAATAAATGTTTAGAATGAAGAAAATAGAAAATAATAGTAATATGTAGATAGATCTGATTAAAAGAAAGAAAGTTAATTTGTTTTATGTTAGATTATCTATATATAATGTATAAATGGCAGTAACTATTGGAAAAGAGGTTTAGTTGAAAACTAGCATATAAATTTATTCGTATAAAGTCTTTTCTCTTCGCGAAAAATAGTGACTGTTCAAAAAATGTAACTGTTGCGAAAATTCAGTCGACTAAACTTCAAACCAGTCAACTAAAAATTCAAAAACGTATATAATATATATATATACACACACTTATTTGAGCTTGTGTGCAGATTGCACCCAATGTCAATCGACTGACCTGTCAGGTCAGTCGACTGACCTGGAGCTAATTGTGCGATCTTGCACACATGTATATATATTTACATACAAACACAATCTAGTTTTATATCATAATAGAATAGTTTTACAAAAATTGGCTTGAGGGATGATTTTAACAATTATATTCTAAGACCCAAGACTCGGTAATTTAAATATTTGTATATCACCCTAAAGTCTTGTCTCCAAAGTAGTTAATATTCTTTTTGTCGCTTTGATTATTGAATCTTCAAGGTACGCTTCTTGTCGTCACTACCAAATTCAACACCGATACCTTTTTTCAGTGTTGGGGTGTCAGACCATAACAAACATGAGAGAATGATCTGAAAGCATGGAGCAGACATCAGTTAAATTCGAAAGCATAAAAGAAGTGATCTGGTCAGTAAACTACCGGCATCAACATAAAAGAGAAAAGTTGGTACCGATACGAAAGGAGATAGTGATAAGGAAATACCTACACTAATGGCAATCAACATGACTCAGTTCCGAAAGCATAGCACAAGGAGTTGGAGATAAGCAAAGAAAAGCAAAACCTGGAAGCCAATGAACTGAGACTCGAAACAAAGAAAGGACTCTGCATTATCTGAAACATGAGCAGAGTGAGACGAAGGGCTATTGACACTAATTAACTTAGTGCCGATACAAAGGGAAATAAAGACACCAAAGTCAGGAATAACATTCCGAAAGCTAACTATTGGTGTTAAGGCTAGTCAAATACCGAGAACAACATTTAAATCCATTCATAGATGTACCAAAAGCATGCCTCCACAAGATCAAAACCAATTTACAGGACTCATCGAAAGTAAACCAATGCTTAGAATAAGAGGAGTTATCCACATTAATTTTCTTAGTGTCGATACTGAAAGGGGAGACGGTTCTAAGGCTATGAGAAAGTGGAGCACAAAAGCAAATGTTACAAAGACTTGGAAGCGGAACCTATAACCGAAAGCCACTCCTGAAGCTATCCATACCAACTGGCTTGGCATCGATACAAAAGGAAGAAATAAAGTTGAAGATAAGTTCATAAGACCGAAACTAGTTTTTTCAAAAGCCAAGACCAGCACACCAAAGACCATACCCGATAACAATGTTATAAGGTGGTCAAAACCAAGGCAACCGGAACCAAAAGATGAGAAGCGACCTACACCAAGCAACTGCATCCTAAAGGAGCTACTAATGAGCTAAGAACAAAAGGGGTCTTGATTTGTCTATAAATAAGACCTCAGGGGTCACATTTTTGGGGACTTTTCGCATTCTCCAATCTTATACTCATTTCTTATAGAGTAAACCCTAATTTATAAATCAATTTGGGGATTTCCTTTGTAAACCCTTATGCACTCAAGTATATGAGCAATAAATTTTGGATTGACACTTGGCATATTTTCTATGATTTACCTTATTACTTCTTTTGCCTATTTCCTTATGCCTTCTCTATAAAAAATGCCTTACGCGCAAGCCTTGGTCTTTCTCCAAGACTATCAAAATACCTTTCCATAAGACGTTTAGCTTTCTAACTTGTGTTCCACTTAGGGAACCCTTAACCCAAGGTAGTTGTTTGTTGTTGAGTCCAGTAAGTATGATAGTCACCTCTTGAGGGAAGAGTAACTAATCTTCAGACTCTAAACCTTGATACTATAACACCCTTTTAAAGACATGAATGTTAACAATAAATTAAAATAAACAATTTAATAACATGGCTAGAAAATGAGATTTTGCATCTTTAAGAATTGAAATTCTTTTATTTGGATTCATGGTAGAATTATGAATGGTTTTCATATATAATATGCTGAAAACGGTGAAAGTACAAAAAAGTTACAAGCAAATGAAATTGGATAGTAAAACGCAAAATATATATAATTAGATGAGTAATATATATATATATATCCTAAATATATTAAAATAAATATGAATGAATTTGAATTTCAAACAGAAGATAAGATAGAAGGGACGGAGAATATTGTAAGTAAGGAAAGGTATAAAGTAAATAAAGTAACGTAATATATAATTAAACACCTCAGCCCCATATATGTTCATTGGGCACTTCAGCGACCAGGAGGTCGACTGCCCCTCAGAAGGGGTGTCAACCATCCTTCTTAGGGGTTGGTCGACCTCCTAGCGACTGGACACCCAATGAATCTAGGTTTGGTTAGGTTTTTAGGGTTAATATATATAAATGATGACCGGCATTATACTTAAATAATCCAACGGCCCTAGCTTACACAAGCAACTATATATAGACCCTTAAACCTCAAAACTAAACCCTAGCCACTCTCTTTTCTCCACCTCTATATTATCCTTCTTCCATTGCTGGATTTCAGAAAGGTTAGGGATTACTATTCTATTCCTCTAACCTACATTCTTATCTTTTCTTTAATCTAAATTCATATAGATTTTAGTATAAATTTTGGAATTTAGTTTTACACATGCATAAGATTCTAAAGATGATTATTATATATATTAGAAGGATTAGTGCGCGTTTATCTCAAAGGCTGAATCCAGATCTGGATCAACAACAAGAATCCTATTGTTCTTCCTTTTAGATCTATGAGTGGAATATTGTGTTTTTTTAGGCATACTTTATTTTTTATTATACTAACATATAGATTAGTACGCCTGAGAGGATTTAGCAAATGGTAACATCAATACCAAAAACCCCAAGTCCTCTATTTTATGTTTTGCGCAAGAATGTCAATTTATTTAGTTTATGGATCTTGGTCTTAACAGTGAATTAAGAAAAAAAGGGTGATGTGTTCCTACTTTATGTAATTCATCCTTATGTCTGAATCTTGGATTGTAACCTAAAAGGGTTTAGATTTGTTTTGATTCAAGATGTGGTTAGGTTTGGGTCCTATATTGAATCCAAACATATTCATATTTGAAGCCTATCAGAAATAAACGTTTTTATGTGCAATACACCAAAAAGGGATGTATTAGATAAAGTGGAGCCTATAAAATATACATGTATATATATATTTATGAATATATGTGTATATTTGTATATTATACTCTATTCTTGATCCATTATTGAAATCATTCCAATAAATCCAGGATGCAAGTTGAAATTTGTATTTATGTTGTATTTTCCATTCACTGTTATCTGTTATTATGCTATTATGCCATCATGCCTAAAATGTAGTGGTCAAAATATGGAAATTAACTTGTAAACCTTAATTTAGGACAAGATGACAATTTTTATCTAGTTAGAACGTTCTCTAGTTCATACAAACATCAGCGTTGCTTATGCGTTATAATTATTATACTTATATAGCGTCATCAAGGTAATTAACATAATATTAACGTAATAATGCGATTAGGATAGAATTCTAATTTGAAATGTTTCCACATAGATGTTGATTGCTTGTGTGTATGTATAGAATGGCTTTACATATAGTGGCACAAAGACATGAGGTTAGTTTTCATTTGTGGTATAAGCTAGCCCAGAACCAACCGACAAATCTAGCAACCACAAGTAGGCCCAACTAATGTGAGAGGTCTAGGTGCCATGGGCCACTCAAACTTAGTACATTATGACACAAGGTTAAACCTACTTGTAGTAGAAGTCTGCCCGGAACCTCCCGGCATATCCAATGTCTACATATATACGATTTAATGTAAGAGGTCTGGTTTGTGTATATATAACTATATATAAGTCTACTGTGTGCGAAAATAGGCAGATTTACTATACCTTGAGAAGGTCTTAAGTACCTGACTCTATTCTTATATAATTTGGGTCTTAAGTGGTAAGGACTAGGATCCCCTCCAAAGGTTTATTCCTTGGAGAGGAACAAAAGTCATAGGACCTACCCTTATTAGATTTGAAGTAATTCTATGGGTCCTTTTCCTCTAAAAGTGGTTAGGCATATGTGGTAACGGAGTAGGGTAGTTCACGGGGAAAGTCCACTTCCTTTAGAAGTTTATAGGGGCTCAACTAGGGACAAGATTGGTATATATAAAAGATATGTGGCCATAACATGCTAACCAACTGTCTAAGGGAAGTCTTAAGCAACATAGGTGTTCTACCGTAATATCAGTGAAGTAGTGATGTTCGCAATACTACTTCTCATATTACAAGTGAGAGTATAGACTTAAGAACATTGACGTAGTAGCGCGGGGCCTTAAGAGGCTAGGGTCTGCCTCAGGGTTATAAGAGATCATAAGAATCCACCTCTAATAGGGCCATAAGTGACTGAGAATGCCTGCCTCATTGGGTCTTTAACCTAAAAACAATAAGGAGCGGTTGACTTGGATATCCACCTCATTGGTTAGATACATGGTGTTTGTGTGAATGTTTGTGTGTTGCACAGACATACCTTGACATATGTAACATGCTAAAATGTAGGGTATGGACTTTAAGTAAATGCTACATTCCAGTCATACAGAACTTTATGTTTTAACTCCTATCCTTAACATATCCAACAGGTCAGTAGATGTGGTAGATTGAGTTGACGAAGAAATGATGGGGGCTGAAGACAAAGACGAAGACGTTATGCTTTTGTTAGTTGTTATAGTTGTATTTCTTATAAAAACTTTTTTAGAATGAATTTATCGATGTACCCATGGAACAAATGTAATCTTGACTGTTATGTTAGAATTCTGTAATATTTAATAAAGTGGAACATCATATTTCAGTGTTATATTTTCTCGTTCCCCTGTGTGAGATTTCCTTTCAAAGTGTACATATTTGGTATTAGAGCCTAGGTTACCCGATTATATGGGAATTTTACATATAAGAGGCGTATTTATATTTTGAAAAGGGTTTTCAAACTATATACATATATATATATATAATATTTACCCCCAATAAGCATACGCTTGTATTCTAGGAAACTTTATCGTTTTCTTCCTTTTTCAGCATTAGTATTATCTCAAGAGTATCCATAAATGGGTCCTTCCTTTTCTTTTCAGATAGTAGAATGGCTGATAATTCTACCGAGCAAGGAAGCCATGCAAGGTTGCGATACTTGCCAGAATGTTTCCAGCAGTATCTTCGTACTGTGGAATAGGTCCTTATTGCTAGACCACCCTAGCGGTGCCTACAGATCTTGCTGCTGAGGTAGCCTTTGATTTTTCACACTTCTGTAAGAGCTTTGCGAAACTTAGAGGAAAATCATTCACTGGAAAGGAAGGTTTTACTAATTCCCAATCTTGGATAACGGACTATGAAAGAATTTTTGAAGGTATTGGCTGGCCCGATGAAGCAAAAAGGATAATTGTGGCCTAACTCTTGAAATAAGAAGCCCGTGAATGGTAAAATTTAGTATTAGAAGAAAATGAGGGCTATATTTTCACGTGGGCCGAATTCAAAACCCGCTTCGAAGCAATGTTTCTGCCAAGGGCTGAAATGACGATCCAGTTGGAGAAATTTATCCACCTCAAGCAAGGATGCTTGAGCTTGTAATAGTATGCAACCAAATTTATCGAATTGAGTAAGTTCGGAAGAGGCTTAGTATAAACCCCCATGAACAAAGCCTTGAGGTTTGTTAAAGGGTTGAACTCTCCACTAAAGGAAACTTTATTAGCACAAATAACATTTGGGGAAACTTTTGAAACCCTAGTAGAGACAACTATCCTATGACGGCTGAAGGCTGCAAGGAGGATAAAGAAGGTGAGAAAGGAGAAGGAAGTTCCAACAAGAATAAGAACAAGGAATGGTGGAAGAACAAGTTGAAAGGGGTCAAATTCAAAAAGGAAGCGAAAACTTGTACTAGGTGTAATCACATGGGCCACGAGGCCAAAGTTTTAGGAATTTGTTGGCAAAAAGGAATTCAAAGGAAATTGTATCGACTGCCATGAAAAAGGGACATGCCGAAGGACTGCCCAAAGCTCAAAATTATCCGAAGTGGCCAGAATTATGCAATATAGGAAGCACTGATTCAATACCGACCCCCAATAACTTCTATCTTAGGAATTCCTGTATATACCATCTTCGATTTTGGAGCGACTCATTCTTTTATCTCTAAGAGATTAGTTAGTTTGTTGAAACTTTCCATGTCTATCTCTGATAGTCCGATAAAGGTGGCCAAGCCTATCGAAAGATCTAAAAATCTTGAACTGTTTTGCAAGGACCTAGTATTGGAGGTCGACAATGCCAAGTTCCTTTGCGAAGTGTATGAATTGGATTTTATGGGGTATGACCTTATCCTAGGTATGGATTGGCTATCATTTTATGGGGCCGTCCTAGATTGCGACAAGAGAATCATTCATCTTAGGAGCCGGGGAGGACGTAGTATGATTATTCCTTGTAATGTTAGGAACAAGGATAAAGCATTATTATATTCCTTATCTCCTAGTTCAGAAGGACCATCTTTGGTCCCTTTAGTATGTGAGTTCTTGGATGTTTTTGAGGATGTCACAGAACTTCCACCATACAACAAATTCTCTTTCCGTATTGACCTAGAAGAGTACGCTAGACCAGTAGCCTTACCCTTGAGGCATATGGCACCTAAGGAAAGAAGGGAGTTGGATAAGCAGATTTCAGAATTAATGCAGGAAGGTTTCAATCGGCAAAGTACCTCAGAATGGGGTGCACCTGTTGTGTTTTCCACCAAAGAAGACGGATCTTTAAGACTTTGTGTGGATTATACGGAGCATAATAAATTGACCAAGAATAATGTACCCCTTACCTAAAATCGATGATCTTTTGACCACTTGGGAGGAGCAAGACTATTTTCCCAATTAGACCTTTCCACTAGATTTCACAAGCTAAGAATTGCGGAGGATAGTAAGGAAAAAACTGCGTTTAGGACGTCAAATGGATTGTTCCAATGGGAAGTTATGCCCTTCGGACTGCCGATTGCATACGTCATCTTTCTTGACCAGAGTGTTTAAGGGCATTCTACATAAGATTGTAGTAGTCTTCGTAGATGATATCCTTATATTTTCAAAACATCATAAAGAGCATGAAAATCACTTAAGATAAGTTCTAGGAATATTAAGGAAGAACCAATTGAAAGCAAACTTCTCAAAGTGCCATTTCTGGAAGGAAGAAGTTATATTTTTAGGATATATTGTATGGAGTGAAGGCTTGGCCGTAGACCCCGGATAGGTCGAGGCGATCAAGGAATGGAGATACCTTGGAATGTTATGGAAGTGATAAGCTTCCTTGGATTGGCCGAATAATATCGGAAATTCATTAAAGACTTTGCAAAGATTGATACTCCTTTAATCTAACTAACAAAGAAGAATTTGGTGTTTTTTGGATTAATAAACGTGACGTAGCATTTAAGAAATTAAAGGAAGTATTAACTAGCGCACCAGTCCTAATTGTACCCGAAGGTTCAAAATTGTTTACAGTTTACACTTATGCGTGTGGGACCGGCTTAGGAGCGGTCCTTATGCGAGAGGTAGAGTAATTGCTTACGCTAGTAGACAACTCAAGGATCTTGAAAAGAGGTACCTAGTCATGACCCTGAGTTAGCTGCAGTAGTGTTCGCCCTTAAAATGTACGGGCATTATCTTTTAGGGGAGAAATTTGAACTTTTTACCGACCATAATTCCCTAAAGTATTTATTTTCTCAACCTGGCCTAAACTTGAGACAACAACGGTGGATGGAATATAATTCCTCATTTGATTGCACGATCCAGTATACCCTGGGAAAAGGGAATTTTGTGGCGAATGAGTTAAGTAGGAAACATGCAATCTTGAATGCGATATCAGAATGGAGACAATCAAAGTTTCGCTCTAATTTGAATTTACAACCCTCACGAATCACTTCTAATTTGAATTTACAACCTACTCTAAAGGAGAGGATTTGAAGTACAAAAGACCTTGACGAAGAATTAAGGAGCCTAAGAGAGAAAGTGGGAAAGAAGGAGGCCTTTCCCCATTCAACTAGATATTCGATTGGCGATAATGGAAGTTTACTTTGGGATGGATGACTTCATGTCCTTAAAGATGAAGGGTTCAGGAAAGGAAATCTAGAAAAGTGTTGTAGGTCAAAAATGATCATACACCCCGGTGGGGATAAAATGTAAAGAGACATGAAGAGGAATCTCCATTGGGTAGGAATGAATAGAGATGTTGCTGAGTTCGTGGCCAAATGCTTGACGTGCCAAAAAATAAAACCGGAGCAAGGGAAGCCCAGATGATTATTACTACCTTTAGAGATCCCCACGTGGAAGTGGAACATATTTCCATCGACTTTGTAGATGGACTTCATGGAAGCCAAAGGGGGTAATGAGGCCATTTGGGTTGTGGTAGACCGTTTGACCAAGAGCGCCATTATATACCAATCAAGAAAACAGGGACTGCAACCTCATTAGCCCAATTATGAGTCAAAGAAATAATCAGATTACATAGTATCCCATCAAGTATAGTGAGCGATAGAGATCCCTCATTTACAAGCGAATTTTGGAGAAGCCTACAAGTAGCATTGGGGACAACCCTCAACCTAAGCACAACCTATCATCCGCAGACTGATGGCTAGACAGAAAGAGTAAATAGAATCTTGGAATACTTTCTCAGATCTTAAAACATCGACTTTGGGGGAGTTTGGTAGCAGCATCTACCGCTCGTAGAGTTCACTTATAATAGTAGTTTTCAAATGACGATTTGCATGGCCTCTTTCGAAGCGCTTTACGGGAGGCCATGCAAATCGTCAACTTGTTGGTAGGATACTACCCACACGGTTCTACTTGGATCATACTTCATCCCATTCCACGAAGAAGATATCCTTGATTAGGCGGAGGATAAAGGTAGCCCAAGATCGTTGGAAATCGTATGCCGATAAACGAAGAACGGAACTTGAGTTTAACGTTGGAGACTTAGTATTCGTAAAAGTATCCCCTCTCAAGAAGACTGTTCGGTATGGGAAGACTGGGTAATTAGCTCCCTGATTTATGGAACTTTTCGCATCATCGAGAAGATAAGATCTTTGGCTTATCGAGTGGATCTCCCTAAACGTCTATCGGGAATTCATAATGTTTTTCATGTATCTCATCTAAGGAAATGCCTTCGTAATTTTGCTTATCAGACTCAAGCTTGATGAAGTTAGGGACATAGAAAAATTCGAGTTGGAGTCCAGGGTTCCCCGTGCCACTGCAAGGATTGTAGAGCACAAAATCAAGAGACTCCACAATAAAACCATTCTCCTCGTCCGAGTACGAAGGGGAAATGATCATGCGGAAAGCACATGGGTGACCAAGGATAGGATGAGACAGACTCACCCAGAGCTTTTATCAGGTATTTTTTCCTCAAAATTATGTTTATGGATGCATTTTGATTGTTAGATTAGATGTTAGGAAATGAATGCAATACCATTACATAATGCATTTATATAGAAATATATGCATAATTAGGTTGCTTTGCATACTTATTGCATCACTCATTACAACTACACGTTAGGATTGAGCTCACTTTAATGGATCTACAGTTCATAACCACTGTGAGTCATGGATGTTTATGGATAAAATAAAAAATAACATGGACATACAACATGGATGTTTCGAACGCGTTGTGTCTTTCGCACCTTCAAAGTTCAAACAGATTTCAGGATGAAATCCTTTTTAAGGGAGGAAGAATGTAACACCCCCTAAAAGACATAAATACTAACAATAAATAAAAATAAACAATTTAATAATAAAGATGGAAAATGAGATTTTGCAGCTTTAAGAATTTGGCTACGAAAATCTTTTATTTGGATTCGTGGCGAAATTATGAATCGTTTTCATATACAATATGCTGAAAACAGTGAAAGTATGAAAATGTTACAAGCAAATGAAATTGGACAGTAAAACGCAAAAATATACATATAATCAGATGAGTAATATATATCCAAAATAAATTAAAATAAAAATGGATGAGTTTGAATTTCAAAAAGAAGATAAGACAGAGGGGACATAGAATATTGTAAGTAAGGAAAGGTATAAAGAAAATAAAGTAACGTAATATATAATTAAACACCTCAGGCCCATATATGTTCATTGGGCACTTCGGCGACCAGGAGGTTGACCGCCCCCCAAGAAGGGGTGACGACCACCCTTCTAGGGGGTAGGTCGACCGCCTAGCTGATGGAACGCCCAATGAATCTAGGTTTGGTTAGGTTTTCAGGGTTAATGTACATAAATGATGACCAACATTATATTTATAATCCAACGGCGCTTGCTTACACTAGCAACTATATATAGACCCCTAGACCTCACAACTAAACCCCGGCCACTCTCTTATCTCCACCTCTATATTATCCTTCTTCCATTGCTGAATTTCAGAAAGGTTAGAAATTTCTATTCTATTCCTCTAACCTCCATTCTTATATTTTCTTTAATCTAAATGCATATAGGTTTTAGTATAAATTCAGGAATTTAGTTTTATACATGCATAAGATTCTAAACATGATTGTTATATATATATATATATATATATATATATATATATATATATATATCTATGTGTGTGTGTGTATTAGAAGGATTGGAGCACGTTTATCATGAAGGCTGAACCAGATCTAAATCTAATGCTAGAATCCTATTGTTCTTCATTTTAGATCTATGAGTGGAGTATTGTGTTTCTTAGGCATATTCTACTATTTTTAGTAGATTAACATGTTGATTAGTATGCCCAAGAGGATTTGGCATATGATAACATTAATAAAAACCCTAAATCCTCTGTATTATGTTTTGCACAAGAATTGTCAATTTATTGGGTTTGTGGATCTTGGTCTTGATAGTGAATTGAGAGTAAAAATGGGTGATGTGTTTCTACTTTATGTAATTCATCGTTATGTCTGAATCTTGGATGGTAAACTAAAAGGGTTTAGATTTGGTTTGATTCATGATTTGATTGGGTTTGGTTTCTATTTGGAATCCAAACATATTCAAATTTGAAGCCTATAATAAATAAACATTTTTATGTGCAATATACCAAAAGGGATAAATTAGATAAAGTAGAGCCTATAAATATACATGTATATATATTTATGAATATATGTGTATATATGTATACTATACTCTATTCTTCATTATTGTAATCATTCCAATAAGCCTAGGGTGCAAGTTGAAATTTGTATGTATGTTGTATTTTCCATTCACTGCTATATGTTATAATGCTATTATGCCATCATGCCTAAAATGTAGCGGTCAAAATATGGAAATTAACCTGTATACCTTAATTTAGGACAAGTTGACAATTTTTACCTCATTAGAATATTTTCTAGTTCATACGAACATTAGCATTATTTATACGTTATAATTATTATACATATATAGCATAACGTAATTAACGTAATATAAACGTAATAAATGCGATTAAGATAGAATTCGAATTTGAAATGTCCCCACATATATGTTGATTTCTTGTGTGTGTACGTATAGAATGACTTTACATATAGCGACACACATACACGATGTCAGTTGTCATTTGTGCTGCGCGAAACCAACTAGTAAATCCAGCAACCACAAGTAGGCCTAAATAATGTGAGAGGTTTTGGTGTCAAGGGCAATTAAAAATTAGTACACTATAACATGAGGTTACACCTACATGTAGTAGAAGCCTGCCCGGAACCGCCCGACATATCCAACATCTACATGTATACGGTTTAATGTGAGAGGTCTAGTGTACATATATAACTATATATAAGTCTATTGTGTGCGAAAACAGGTAGGTTTACTACACCTTGAGAAGGTCTTAAGTGGTTGTCTATCTTCTTATCTAATTTGGGTCTTAAGTGGTTAGGACTAGGATCCCCTCTGAAGGTTTATTCCATGGAGAGTAACCAAAGTCATGGGACTCACCCTTATTAGATTTGAAGTAAGTCTATGGGCCCTCGTTCTCTAGAAGTGGTTAGGCATAAGCAGTAACGGAGTAGGGTAGTTCATAGGGGATGTCCACTTCCTTTAGAAGCTTATAGGGGCTCAACTAGAGATAGGATTGGTATATATAAAAGATATGTGGCCATAGCATGCTCAACAACTGTCTAAGGGAAGTGTGAAGCGACATAGGTGTTCTACTGTAGTACCAATTAAGTAGTAATGTTCACAATACTACTTCTCATATTACAATTGAGAGTATAGACTTAAGAACGTTGACGTAGTAGGATGAGGTCTTAAGAGACTAGGGTCCACCTTAGGGTTATAAGCGATCATAAGAATCCACCTTTAATAGGGCATTAAGTGACAGAGAAAGCCCGCCTCATTGGGTCTTTACCCTTAAAACACTAATAAGCGATTGACTTGGATATCACCTCATTAGTTAGATACTTTGTGTTTGTGTGAATGTTCGTGTGTTGCATAAACATACCTTCACATATGTAACCTGCTAAAATATAGGGTATGGACTTTAAGTAAATTATATATTTCAGTAACACAAAACTTTATGTTCTAACCCTTCTCCTTAACATATCCAACAGGGTAGCAGGTGGGGTAGATTAAGTTGATGAAGAAATGATGGAGGCTGAAGACAAAGACTTTATGCTTTTATTAGTTGTTATAGCTGTACTTCTTATGGAAACTTTTGAGAATGAATTTATTGATATACCCATGGAACAAATGTAAATTTGACTATTGTGTTGGAATTCTGTGATTTTTAATAAAGTGGTGCATTTTATTTCAGTATCATATTTTTTCGTATCGCTGTATGAGATTTCCATTCGAAGTGTATATATATTATCTATGCAAAAGTAATTCCTTACAAGAAGCAACGACCCGTTTAGAATGGTTCTAAGTTTCGATGGGCCTTTTCTAGGTTGAAATTTAGGCCTATTCTAGATAGGGTTTTACAGATACCTAGGAAATAGTGAATTAACTCAAGCTTGTGGGAACTAAATAATCCCATTTTATCCTTAGGCCCACTTTCGTAGACCTATCTCCAGTGTTGACGAAAAATATCGTTAACATTTTTGTGCTAGAAGGAGGACTTGAACCTTCGACCTTGTGGTTAACAGCCATATTTCTACTGTGTTGTTTCGTCCCTGATTGGACTAAAGCTTTGAAGAAGATAGAATAATTTGTAAGGATCCCAAAAAGAGTCTTTCGGATATCAAATGGCTATGTCAAAAATTACCAACTCGAGAGTGAAGGAAGAACAATGGTTAAGAATGGATGCCTTGAGGACCATCAATTAGAAAAAGGAAATGGAACAATACGGTCCTGATTGTTGGAACGACAGCACTTTCTACGTAGAATTAGTCCCAACCTTTGCTCTAATTGGTTCTACATCAAAGGAGTATAACTTATTTTCTTATATAAGGGAAAACATCCACGAACAAACTAAGGGAACAATGTTCGAACAAGGAATAATGAGAGACTTCAACCATTTTCCCTCTAAGTGGACCAAAAGGATAACGCTTCAATATTAAAACACCTTGAAAATAAGGATCAAAGATATGAATGAAGCAGCAAGGATAGATAACAAAAAGGCTAAGTTCCGATGACAAATAGAAAGCTTTATGTCAAAACTACCAAGAGGGTGCCACCTTACCACTTTAATGGAAACTATCTGCTTCCTAACCAAACATGAGCTTAATTTCTGGCCATCTGCGAAGAAGAAGCCCAAATACGAAAGGAAGTTAGGAGGGCCTTACTGCCATTATCATATGATGAATGGGCATGAAACAAACCATTGTAGAGTTTTTGAAGGGATGATTATTAAGTTCTACAATCAAGGTCAACTGCGAGACTTTGTAAAAGGATTGGATTAAGCCTAAGGAAAACCTTCTTTAGAAAATGCTTTCTTAGCAGAGGGTATGGAAAACCTCTCAAAAAATTTGGAATAACCCAAAATGGGTCAAATGGATGAAAACCCTTATCACTGCCAAGATGGCAAGGGCAAGGCACCCTCCGGAAGGGAGTGCTATGTAAGCCGTTATCCGCGCCCAAATTAGAAAAGGCCAGGTTAAAGCATTGAAAGCGTAAGCCTCTGATCCACACCCGAAATGGTCGAGACGTAGCATATATTAGCACGCCCTGCCTCAGCTCCCATAAGAGTATGCCCTGCCTCAGCTATGAACTAAGCACATCCTACCCCTGATCATAATAGAACACGTCCTACCTCTGCTTATATTCCTCGTTACCCGTAGAAGGGAACGAAAACCCTTATCTGCGCCAACAATGGCCAGGGTAAGGAATCCCTTGGAGGGGGTGGAGTGTAAGCCTTTATCACCACTATGATGGCCAGGGTAGACAATCAAAAGAGTAAGCCTTAAAACCGCGTCTACGATGGCCCGGTGTAAGCATCTTAGCCCTTATCACCACCTACGATGTCCAGGGTAGGGCGCCTCCTGGAGGGAGGTCAAGTAAGTCCTTGGGCCCTGCTTGATAATAAGCTAGCCAAGCGCACCAGACGCAAAGGCCCAGAAAGTGGCCAATAAAGCACGTACGTCCTTTGCTTTGACGAAAGAATGCCAAAGAGTGGCTAAGTAAGCATGTATACCCCCGCTTATGTAAAATCCCGAGCAAAGAGAACAAAAGCTCTAGAAGAGTCTATTAAGCACTTAGTCGCCTCTGCTTACACAAAGTCCCATGAGAAGGGAACGAAGGTTCAAATGTAAGGCTCACAAAGCACGTACGACCTATGCTTTAAGAAATAAGCCTAGAGTTGGCGCAAGCAATAGCAAATGTCAGTTATGGATATCTGGTCTTCTATCAAATATCCGAATCTAGGTTAGTTCGGGACTTCTATTAATACCAAATGTGGATATCTGGTCTCTATCAAATACCTGAATTTTGGTTAGTTTGGGATTCTATTAATACCAGATGTGGATGTCTGGTCTTCTATCAAATACACGAATTTGGGTTAGCTCGGGACTCATGTTCATACCAGAAGAGGATTTCCAGTTTTCCATCTATCAAATACCTGAATCTGGGTCAGGATTTCGATTATTACCATGTTAATTAGGATTTTCAATTATTCGCCGAAAAAAGATTTTTGGACTTCCCATGCTAATACCCTAATCCGGGTCACAAGATTCTAGCTACTATCCTTGAGAAAGGATTCATTGTTAATACTCGAGATGATGATCTGAGTTTACTACCTTAAAGCCTTCAAACGAAGATAGAGATCTTCCACATTGCTCAGGAAGATTTTTTAACTTATATGCATGAATTTCTTTCCTATCATTCAAATAAAATATGTAGTGCAAATAATTATACTATTTTCATTGCGAAGAAAGTACAACAAAGGCTATGGTCTCCTTGACACTTCACACAAGGAGAATTACTTGAGAATTACTATTAAATAAGATGATTATTTTTGAAACATAAAATACGAGTGTAGCATCCCAGGAATTTCGACACTCCAATCTAGACACTAACAAATCCCGTATTCAAACTCAAGTATCGAAAACCAAGAAAGATAATAGAAAGAAATTAGAGAGTTAGATAAGAAAGAAAATTACAATAGAAGAATAAGAAGAACCAATACAATACAGAGTCTCATATCGCAGCGGAACAAAATATAATATAGAAATAACTTTTATTGAGAGCTTGAAATAATACTTAACAACATTAGAGTACATCAATAAATTTGAGTAGTTATAATAATCTGTCCTCATACACAATACACAACAGAATAAATACTAATACGTATCTTACGTCTGAACTCCTCCAGCTTATCTTCGAACTTCAGAGCATCCGTTAACCTGAACCTATAAAAGTCGGTCTAAACCGAGCAATTGAAACACCGAATTAGTCTGGTGAACCAAAGTGAGAAAAACTCGCTAAGTTTTTAACATCATGCAACTTTATTTTAAAATTAAAACATTTCCTTTCCAAAGAAAAGGATAATCGTAAGACCAAATCCACACATAAATTTAGACGGTTTTTACCTTACGGTAACCCAAGAATTTTTGAAATCAATATCTTATTCTGATATTATAATAATGTCTACATACAAATAAATATCAATTTAGGGGTACGCTTGCATCTCACATTCCACATACATAGTATACAATCAAAACCGCGGGCTCTTATTGGAGATTAGATTTCGACTATGACAAGGTATGAAACCACCTTTCTATAGTGTATCTATAGAGGAGAATACACAGGGTTCAACAAGAACATCTTGCAACCCGGCCACACATGAGCGACCACTCATTTCGCTTGAGTGTATCGAATGCATATCACCAACGGTTGGGCTCAAACCACCGTTTCCAGAAAGGGACAACATCAAATAGAATAAAGAAGGAAATGAATTTTCTATAGATAGGTGATTATACACCCAAATGGGAGTGACCCACTTAGCTATGTTGCCTGCTTGATTTCTGTCATTTCCCGTCTGATGACGCTTGAGGTTATAATTCTTCTTTTTAGAACATCTGGCCGCTATTCACGTTTGAATTCCACATCGTCCATACAAGTCATCCAGCAATAAGATGAACCAAGGCACCCTCCTACCACATCCTAGGAATCACCTTATAGATCAGTTGCGAGTAGTCCTTGTAATCCATAGATTCTAACCACGTCAGAATCACAAAATATCTTTAGGGATCAACCAGAGATTGTAAGTAATTCCTACATTTTATGAAAATCACGATCTTCAATTGCTCCATCTCGATTAGCATCCTCTAGTTTATGTATTTGCTTGTTCAGAATGGTTTTCGAATGTAAATTTGATCCCGATCTTTCCGTACCAACACGCGTTAGGTCATATTTTAATAGTCTATTATTTAACTATCAAAATAAACAAATCATAAAAATAGAACGAATCCATTGGTTGACCTCACGGCTCACAACTAGGAAATGACAAAAATTGGGCAGACAACATGGCTAGATGGGTCATTCCAAAGTAGGGTATATTGTCACCATCTAGAGAAAATTCTATATTTGTTCTTCTTTTGATTCTGTATCTCTAGAGAATTACGATAGGTGCACAATAAAAGCCATAGGGTGACAGTATGTTTGATACAATCAAGTTAAATGATTGGTCAAAAAAGTTTGCAAATTATCATCGGATTATTAATGGAGAATTCTATAAACGATTTCGATTAAACAAAATTTGTTCTTAATTAGTTTATTACTCAAAATATAGTATTTTGAAACAATTATTGTTATACTGAATTTTTTTTGGATTTGTACTCTTTTTTTAACTAATGCAAAAGTTTAAAACTAAGTTAAACTACTGTAAAAAGTTTCTAAATAATGAGAAATCAAAACCGGCAATCTCTAGTTGTTACCTGTTTGGGCCCAACACGCTTCCAATCCTTACAATTCTCCTGTTCTTCTATGGCTTCATGGCACACTCTACCAAACACCAATGGACACTGGATACTTTTTTAAACAGCTAAAATTCTTATGAGGATCAAAAAAGTTTGCAAGTTACCAACGGATTATTAATAGAGAATTCTACAAACGATTTCGAAAAAAAAATTGTTCTTAATTAGTTTATTATTCAAAATATAGTATTTTGAAACAATTTTTGTTATACTGAATTTTTTTTGGATTTGTACTCTTTTTTTTTAACTAATGCAAAATTTTAAAACTAAGTTAAACTACCGTAAAAAGTTTCTAAATAATGAGAAATCAAAACCGTCAATCTCTAGTTGTTACCTGTTTGGGCCCAACACGCTTCCAATCCTTATGATTCTCCTATACTTCTACGGCTTCACGGCACACTCTGCCAAATGCCAATGAACACTTTTCCATCATAAGATGAAATTGTGGCTTTTCATCCCGCTAATTTTACTGTTTTCATAGTCGACATTTCTACGATGATTAGAAGATATACCATCCGGGAATCTTAATTCTTCCACCCATTTTAAAAGTATCTTAATTTCGAAATTATATCTTCAAATCATATCCAATTTACCTTTATCTATAATGTCAAAACATTAATACACGTTACTTACTATCTTATGGATTCAACTTATTATTCGTAAAATAATTGTTTGCGAACAAATCAAACAGTTGTAAACAACTGTAAAATCCGTTCGGTTTTCCTAAACAACAAGGATTGTTGTAGAGGGTGTCAAACTCTGGGACCAAATTATTTTATTAATAAATCCAATCAAGTTATCCCTAACTTTTGATTGATTGAAAACACAAAAGATAACAGCAATTAAATATAAAAGAGATATTTATCTAATAAGAGAAAGCAATTAGGGGATAATGACATAGATTAGATTCACACTCATTAATAGCCAACAAATAAATATAGATCTAATTCATGTTTCTGTCACAAACACGAATCAACGATAGATAGATTCTTAGAAACAAATAAGTAAATAACGACAAGCATAGTCTATGCAGGAGCTGAGCTCTTAAACAACCATAGACTATCAGGACAGATTCACAAATTAATTTCTAAAAACCTAAAACTAGATCTAAATCTGATAATTGTTAGATCGAACACGAATATACCCTGTGAAGGAGCATAGCTCTTAAACGACACAGAATATGAAGGTTCAGATATAACCCTTGAACATATCTAGATCTACATATATAAAATCCTCATCTATTGGCTATGTGATTCATGTTGAATCATATCTATTAGCGTCATCACCCCCTAATCAAAGGGGATTAGCTAGACATAGCTAAAGAAGAAGAAAAACAGAAATTAAATAACATGAACATAAATAAAACTAAAACTAAATAGAACAGAGGAAGAAGAGTTTTATTCCAAGAGAAAGATTACAGAATAAAACTAAGTGTGTTTTTACATGAATGAGATACAAGGTATTTATAGCTGATATGACAAAGACTACTTGGCAAATTCCACAATGTGGGACTAAAGAATTAGCCCAAATAACACATAAGATAGTGTGAACGGGGTTGTAGAGTAAGAGGCCTTGTAAGTGAGCCAGTGTGAACGCGTGCAGTGCATGAATGAGAAGCCTTGCAAAGGAGCTAATGTGAACGCTACATGAGTGAAATGGTCTGCAATTGAGCCAATGTGAACACAATATGAGTCTTTAGTGAGCCAAATCTACCCAACTGAACTCTATTTGCAACCGTTCTTCAAGCTTTAAACTCTTCAAGCTTTAGTAATTTTAACTTCACTCTTTTTCAGCAAATTCTTCATGCTTCATTCATCAAATGCTCTAAACCATTATTCTTGTCAACAATCTGAAAACACAGCTATAAATACACAATATCAATTATTTAAAAGATAAAATAAGATAAATATGTGGATAAAATATACACATTTACGTGTATATCAAATACCCCCACACTTATCTTTTTATTCGTCCTCGAATAAACTAAACTAAGATATGTCACACTTTCGTAGGAAACACGATTACATTTAGCGTATGCAACAAGACGTTAAACCTCTGGGTGTCCCCAGTAGGACGAGTGTTGTCTCGTGAGGGTTTTCAGCGGATACTACCCACAAAATCCAAAACGTCTTATGTATGCGGATTAATCAAACAATATATTTAAGGTTTTTCACATTCCAAGGATTTCACCTAACTTCAATAATAACGGTTTAGCCCCAAATTGTCCATCCCATTGTTGGTGCAAAAATGAATAAAAAATTTCAAGCTGAATCGTAATTCCTTGATAACACTGTAATTGTCTTGAAGGTTAAGAGCGTGGTGTCAACCAAAGTTCTACACATCGACAATGTACACCCAATCATTTATTTGACCTTTTTTTTTTGAATAATTTTGCACCAATGTAACTGTAATGTATTGGATGTGAGTTATGCATAGATGAAGGAAAATTTTGTAAGTTCTAAAAATGTTATAGATAAGAGGGAAAGTGTATTAGTTGAACTTCAAGCTACAAAAGATAAAGTAATACTAAGGTACATATGAACATTTTTATTTCCTTTCATCTCCTCTACTACAATCCTCACTTCCAAGTACGGTATAATGGATGTGGATGGAATGGAACTGAATGCTTTATAGTCAAGAATGATGAATGACTATTTTATTCTGAGAGACTCTCTCTTTATTTCATTTTTTTTCTTTTTTTCTTCTTTTTTCTTTCTTTTCCCTTTTTTTTTTCTTTTTTTTCATTTTTTTTCTTTTGCATGATGAATGATGAGTGGAGATGGAATGGAATGATATCGTACATTATTTCATTTGATTCCTCCTCTACTAAACCAACACTTCATGAAAGGAAAGTTTTGTGCACTAGTTACTCTACTTCTATAACCTTAATTCAACACACAAGTCTGGATTGTTGTTATACAAAAAGCTGAAAGGAATGATAAGAAAAGTTTCGTAAGATAGATAACCCATATAAAATAAGATGTGGTATATGGTTATCCTACCTTAAAACAAGTACGGAGTGGGTAGTGTAATATTGGTATGAAAAGTGACGTTTTTGACCTTTAAACAAAGGTTCTTGAGTATACCAATATAAGAAAAACTTGTCGACACATGGATGTAAATCGACTAAAACTTGGGTTTGAATAATGTGGGGTATCGAAGAAGAACGCTACAATGAGTCATTTCTCCTTAATTGGGCCAAGTGGATTTTAGAACTTACGATTTTGAAAATTTGAGTGGAAAAGAAAATATTATGCATGAAAACGAACTCAGAAAATCCAACAAATGTAGGTGCAAAATCCTTTTATTTCATGATTTTTTTTGATTATTTTTACTTGCACATTCTAACATGTATAACAAAGGTTGACACGCTTACTCCAGAACACGACTAACGTCTGCACAGTCTCAAGCTAGCATCTTAAAAAGACACATTACGATTCAATGAATAAATAATGTTCATTCCCATCACCCAACAATTCAACTTATCAAACAAGAACCAAGGTGTTATTTATGAATTTAAGTTAATCCTTGTTCAATGAATGACCTACTTTATAAAATTTGATTGCTGATGTAATGTAAATTCCCCCCACACTTGAGTGTGACTGTGTCCTCACAGTCTTAATCAGACATATCTTAGTGAAAGGGAAAAACAAATAAGAGAATATTTACATATGTACAAAAGAGGGTTAGTGCGTCTTACCGAATGTAATGTGGCTCATGGAGGACCATGAGCTCTTCCTCTTGGTTGGGTATTGGTTCCAAGTAAGGTTTAAGGAATTGACCATTGACCTTAAAGGATGATCCATCAGTTGGATTCTCAATTTCTACTGCACCATACAGAAAAACAGTCCGTACAGTGTAAGGTCATGTCCATCTAGATTTTAGCTTACCCGGAAATAGATGCAGTTTTGAGTCATACAACAGAACTTTTTGACCTGGCATGAAAGTTTTACGTAAAATTGATTTATCATGAAAAACTTTTGTTCTGTCCTTGTAAATTCGTTCATTTTCATAGGCATCATTTCGAATTTCATCAAGTTCATTAAGTTGAAGCTTCCTATGTTCACCTGCTTGCTCTAAATCAAGATTCAAAGTTTTTATTGCCCATAACGCCCTATGTTCTAGTTCAACTGGCAAGTGACATGGCTTACCAAAAATCAACCGATAAGGGGACATACCCAAGTTGGTTTTGAAAGCGGTGCGGTAAGCCCAAAGAGCGTCGGTTAACTTTTGGGACCAATCTTTACGATTTCGATTCACAGTTTTCTTAAGAATTTGTTTAATCTGCCTATTCGATACTTCAACTTGCCCACAAGTTTGAGGATGGTAAGGAGTAGATAACTTGTAGGTTATCGAATACTTTCTCATCAGAGCTTCAAAAGAACGATTACAGAAGTGTGTACCATTATCGCTGATTATTGTGCGAGGTGTGCCAAACCTAGAAAAGATGTTTTCTTTTAAGAAGCGCACAACAACCTTATTGTCGTTCTTTTTGCATGGAACAGCTTCGACCCATTTAGAAACATAGTCAACAACCAAGAGAATGTAAATGTTCCCAAAAGAATCAGGGAAGGGTCCCATGAAGTCTATGCCCCCACACATCAAAAATTTCGACCACTAGAATGGGGTTTAGGGGCATAATATTCCGTTTAGAAATTTTTCCTAAGAATTGACATCGATCACAACTTTTGCAAAATTCGTACGCATCTTTGAAAAGGGTGGGCCAGTAGAAAACCGATTGGAAAACCTTTTCGGCTGTCTTTTTGGGACCGAAGTGACCACCGCATGCTTGGTCATGACAGAAAGAGAGGACACTGTGAATTTCAGTGTCAGGAACACATCTTCGAATGATTTGGTCGGGACAATACTTGAAAAGATAGGGGTCGTCCCAATAAAAATGTTTCACTTGGGAAACGAATTTGTGTTTATCCTGCTTAGACCAAAAAGAAGGGATCTGCTTGGTGACTAAGTAGTTGACAATGTCAGCAAACCAAGGATCAGTGGATAGAGAAAACAGCTGTTCTTCGGGGAAATTTTCGTTGATCGGAAGAGAAGAAGACGGGGCATTTGGAAGACGAGACAAGTGGTCCGCAATAACGTTGTCAGATCCTTTTTTATCCTTAATGGTAAGGTCAAATTCTTGAAGTATAAGTATCCAACGAATGAGACGAGCCTTAGCATCCTTTTTAGAGAAAAGGTACCTAAGTGCGGAATGATCGGTATGAACAGTGATGTGTGAGCCAACTAGGTAAGGTCTGAATTTTTCTAAGGCGAAAACGACTGCCAAGAGTTCCTTTTCAGTGGTCGTATAATTGATTTGAGTGTCGTTCAGAGTCTTACTCGCGTAGTAAATGACATGAAGAATTTTATCGATACGTTGTCCTAAGACAGCGCCAAAAGCGAAATTCGAGGCATCGCACATGATTTCAAAAGGCAGCTTCCAGTTGGGAGAGCAGATGATCGGAGCAGAGACAAGTTCATTTTTAAGATGCTCAAAAGATGAAATGCAATCAGAATTGAAGTCGAAAGGAACATCCTTACCAAGAAGATTGGTTAAAGGTCAAGTGATTTTGCTGAAATCTTTTATAAAGCGACGGTAAAAACAAGCATGACCTAAAAAGGATCGGATGTCCTTAACGGATTTGGGAATGGGAAGATTCGAGATAACTTCGATTTTAGCTTTGTCTACTTCAATTCCTTTATTAGAGATGACATGTCCTAAAACAATGCCATGTTTGACCATGAAGTGACACTTTTCCCAATTAAGAGTTAAGTGTTTATCTTTGCAACAGTTAAGAACAAGATCAAGATGATGTAAACACTCAGAGTAAGAATCACCAAATATGGAAAAATCATCCATGAACACTTCCAAAAATCGCTCGATCATATCAGAAAAAATGCTAATCATGCACCTCTGAAAGGTTGCAGGTGCATTACAGAGACCAAAAGGCATACGTCGGTACGCAAATGTACCAAACGGACAAGTGAAAGTGGTTTTCTCTTGGTCCTTAGGAGCGACAGGGATTTGATTATAGCCCGAGTACCGATCAAGGAAACAGTAGTACTCTTGACCAGCTAGTCGTTCTAACATTTGATCGATAAATGGCAGAGGGAAATGATCCTTACGTGTTGCAGCGTTAAGTTTCCTATAGTCAATGCAAACACGCCAACCGGTCTGGGTGCGGGTTGGGATAAGCTCGTTAGCTTCATTTTGGATCACGGTAATCCCTGATTTCTTAGGTACGACATGAATTGGACTAACCCATTGACTATCAGAAATCGGGTAGATGATTCCATTATCAAGGCATTTAAGGATTTCAGCACGAACTGCTTCTTTCATGATAGGGTTTAGTCGACGTTGGGGATCACGAGTGGGTTTGGCATCATCTATAAGGTGGATTCTATGTTGGACTATCGAAGGACTAATCCCCTTAATATCAGCCATGGACCAACCAATTGCCTCCTTATTTTTCTTAAGAATGGGAAGGAGCAATTGTTCCTGCTCTAAAGTAAGGTCAGAAGCGATGATGACAGGAAAAGTTTCATTGTCTCCTAAGTAAGCGTACTTAAGATGACTGGGCAACACTTTGAGTTTAGATTTTGGGGGCGACTCAACCGAAGAAATTGGTTGAGGGATAGACTCATTTGTGAGAGGCTCGACAGGAATCGAATCAGAGACATTTTCGGGAATGTCTTGAAATAAGGTTTCGTAATTCGATTCAATTTCGTTATTCAGATGGTCGAGCTCAGATTCATTATCGTGGACAGCATGGATTTCAGAGAACTGGTCCACATAAGAGTTAGGAGAGTTTTCAGTTATGAAGATGTTTAGCTCGACAGTCATGTTACCGAAAGAAAGTTTCATAGACCCATTTCTACAGTTGATAAGCGCATTAGAGGTTGCTAAGAAGGGTCGTCCTAGAATCAAAGGGATCTGGTTTGCAGGATTGCTAACCTGTTGAGTTTCTAAGACAATGAAATCAACTGGAAAGATGAATTCGCCAATTTTGATCAACACATCCTCGATTTCTCCCACATGTTTCTTAATTGATCGGTCAGCAAGCTGAAGGGTAACCTTGGTGGGTTTCAGTTCTCCTAGCCCTAATTGGCGATAGATGGAATATGGAAGCAAGTTAACACTAGCACCTAAGTCTAGCAGGCATCTATCGATTTTCTTGTCCCCAATAGTACATGATATTGTGGGGCAGCCAGGATCTTTGTATTTCACTGGCATTGATTGGGACAAGACTTCGCTTAGAGTTGCCGCTAGAAACACTTTCTTAGGTACATGTGTATGACATTTTTGAGTGCACATATCTTTTAGAAATTTTGCGTATTGTGGAACTTGTTGTATAATATCTAAAAGAGGAATGTTCACTTTAACTTGCTTAAATATTTCAAGAATTTTTCTAGCTGATCCATCTTTTTCCTAGGTCGGAGTCTATGAGGAAATGGAGCAGACAACTCAGTAGGTTGGGCTACTTGATTTTGAGGATGGTCCTTGTCAGAAATTGGCTCAATGTTTTGATCTGAGTTGGTCGAATTTTCGATAGGGTTTGGAAGATCGTCCGGTAAAGCATTTGGGTTGACCACATGGTTGTCAATCTTTTTGCCGGATCTAAGAGTCGTGACCGCATTCAAGTGACTACCGTTTGAATCTTGAATGATGTGAATTTGGTTGGAGTTAGGATTTTGACGGTTGGGGTTTGGAATGGGTTGACTCGGGAAAGTGCCTCTTTCCCGTTCGCTTACTGAAGTGGCTAACTGACTCATTTGCATTTCCAGTTTAGCAATCGATTGACTCGTGTTTTGCATGTGCGAAGTCAATAAATTTTGAAGATTGGTATTTGATTGGAGATTTTGAGTCGTCGCTTTAGTCAATTCTTCGAGAGTTTTCTCCAGTGATGTCAATCGTTTATCGTCTTGAAGAACAAAAGATTGTTGTGCTTGGTTTTGAAAAGGTGGCGCAGGATGTTGGAATTGAGTTTGTTGAAAGGGAGGTTTCGAAGGATTATTCGAAAATGACTGAAAAGGTGGTCGAACCGCATTCGAATTTGCATTGTTTTGGGTCCAAGAGAAGTTAGGATGGTTTCTCCAACCTGGATTGTATGTTGGGGAGAATGGGTCGTTCCTAGCTTTGTTAAATGCGTTGAGTTGTTCCAATGAATGTGGGCATTGATCGGCTACGTGGTTAGGATCGTTACATTTGTATCATGAGGTCTGAGACGCTTGAGCTTGATTTATTTGCGTTGATGAAAGTACATTATCGAAATTGGATATCATCGCGTCTATTTTTGCTTCTAAGGCTACTGATGATCCTACCGAATGAGCGTTAGATCGGGAATAAATCGATTTCTCGTTAGATCTTTCCCATTGAGCTGATTTTTCGGCCAAATTTCCGAGATATTGCCAAGCGGCATTGTGATCTTGGGCTAGAAAATTTCCTTGGCACATTGATTCGAGCATGGTTCGAGAGTTATTTTCAAGTCCATCGTATAAAATTTGACAAAGAGTCCATTTTTCGAAATTATGATGTGGACATTTGACTAGAAGCTCTTTAAATCTTTCAAAATATTTTGCAAAGGATTCACCCCCAAATTGACGAAAATTGACGATGTCATTTCGAATTTTAGATGTTTTTTCCAGAGGGTAAAATTTCTTTAGAAAAATGTTTACAAATTCACCCCAAGTTCCAATCGTATTTGAAGGCAAGCTATACAACCATTTCTCAGCATAATTGGTAAGTGCAAATGGAATTAACCTAAGTTTGATTCCATCGTCACTTAATTGTTGAAATTTCATTGTTGCACAAACTTGTTCAAATTTGGTCAGGAAAATATAAGGGTCATCACATTCTAGATTGCCGAACTTTGGAAGAGTATTTATGTGATTCGAATGAATTTCAAAGTGGTTACCCGTTGGGGCGAGCAATATGATGCAAGAAGGAATAGAAACCCGATCGGGGAAGTATCTATCCATAAGAGATCGAGGGGGATTTTCTTCGGCCATGGTTAAAGAAATGTTTGTTCGAACTAAACGATTGTCTGAAGGATCACGAGTCCAATGACGCATGCACTAGCGAGAAGAATAAGGGAAGACGAGAAAAAACAAATTTGAGACGCGATTTTTTATTTTTTTTTACAAAACGAGAATTATTTTGATTTTTTTTTTTAGAGAAAAAGAATTAAACACAAAAGATTTTTTTTAATGAACCTAATGCGATTTACAATTTCTAGAATTATATAATGACGGTTTGATTTATTTCAACAAAAGACTTCTCAGCCAGTTAAAGGACAGGAGTTATCGGTGCACCAGGAATCACCCTAGCAATGCAGCCGAAGGTTTAAGTACCTTCAGAGGAACAACCGATATAATATTTACGAATCACCGTAATATTTATAAACAGTTATTACTCTGCCGTAGTCTAGACACCGAGAAATAATCCGTTAGAACTAAACCAAATTGTCAAAATATAATGAAGTCCTTAGAAAATAAAAACAAAACTAAGATGAATGCAATATTTTTTTTTTCAGTCTCAGAACAGTCACAGAACAGTCAATTGCAGAGATAAATAATAAAAAAAACAAATTTTTTTTACAAGCAACCCGATGGCCTGCAGAAGATTTTTACAAGCAATGTCTATATATATTTTTTATTTGCAGCAGCGGTCCCTGTAAAGTTAGAAAATACTCACCTTGATCGGCAATCTAGAATGTGATGATCAAGGTGATGACGCTAATAGATATGATTCAACATGAATCACATAGCCAATAGATGAGGATTTTATATATGTAGATCTAGATCTATTCAAGGGTTAGATCTGAACCTTCATATTCTGTTTCGTTTAAGAGCTATGCTCCTTCACAGGGTATATTCGTGTTCGATCTAACAATTATCAGATTTAGATCTAGTTTTAGGTTTTTAGAAATTAATTTGTGAATCTGTCCTGATAGTCTATGGTTGTTTAAGAGCTCAGCTCCTGCATAGACTATGCTTGTCGTTATTTACTTATTTGTTTCTAAGAATCTATCTATCGTTGATTCGTGTTTGTGACAGAAACATGAATTAGATCTATATTTATTTGTTGGCTATTAATGAGTGTGAATCTAATCTATGTCATTATCCCCTAATTGCTTTCTCTTATTAGATAAATCTCTCTTTTATATTTAATTGCTGTTATTTTATGTGTTTTCAATCAATCAAAAGTTAGGGATAACTTGATTGGATTTATTAATAAAATAAATTGGTCCCAGAGTTCGACACCCTCTACAACAATCCTTGCTGTATAGGAAAACCAAACGGATTTTACAGTTGTTTACAACTGTTTGATTTGTTCGCAAACAAATTTTGGCGCCGTTGCCGGGGATTAGCTAGACATAGCTAAAGAAGAAGAAAAACAGAAATTAAATAACATGAACATAAATAAAACTAAAACGAAATAGAACAGAGGAAGAAGAGTTTTATTCCAAGAGAAAGATTACAGAATAAAACTAAGTGTGTTTTTACATGAATGAGATACAAGGTATTTATAGCTGATATGACAAAGACTACTTGGCAAATTCCACAATTTGGGACTAAAGAATTAGCCCAAATAACACATAAGATAGTGTGAACGGGGTTGTAGAGTAAGAGGCCTTGTAAGTGAGCCAGTGTGAACGCGTGCAGTGCATGAATGAGAAGCCTTGCAAAGGTGCTAATGTGAACGCTACATGAGTGAAATGGTCTGCAATTGAGCCAATGTGAACACAATATAAGTCTTTAGTGAGCCAAATCTACCCAACTGAACTCTATTTGCTACCGTTCTTCAAGCTTTAAACTCTTCAAGCTTTAGTAATTTTAACTTCACTCTTTTTCAGCAAATTCTTCATGCTTCATTCGTCAAATGCTCTAAACCATGATTCTTGTCAACAATCTGAAAACACAGCTATAAATACACAATATCAATTATTTAAAAGATAAAATAAGATAAATATGTGGATAAAATATACACATTTACGTGTATATCAATAATCGTTACGAAATCTCCTTTTTTCGTTATTTGAACACGATAATCGTCACTTATACTTTTGAAATAAACTCATTCAAAATCTCATCCCCTTAATTTAAAAATATCGTTATATTTTCACAAATCCCTTTTATTTCTATTATTATAGAAATATCGTTTCATATTCTCAAGCCCCTTCTAATTCCCTTTTATTTTGGAATCCCATTATATATTCCCATGTTCTTCAAAAAATGTTATATTATTATTCTCAAAATAAATTGCTCCCTACATCTCCACCGTTTCAATTAATATTAAACTCAGATAATCCTGAAGTCGTTCAAGTTGGCGTATTTAAATTACCTCTCGGACCTTGATCAACATCGTTCTTATCTTAAGATCGATATCAGTTGTAATACCAAAAAAACCCATATTCATTCCTTATAAAAAAACAAATCCCATTTCAGTTATAACTTGATGAGACCTAATCTCTTAATTAATATAGCGGATCTAAATTGCATCTTCATAACTTAAGTTGTTTAATTACTGTAATTTAAAATTGTGTTTTTCGTCAAGGGGTATAGTTACTGACAATAACTGTATCCTATGTGACAGTAACACTGAAACGCATCAACATTTATTCTTTAATTGCATGTTCTCGAAGGAGATTATTAGACAAATTCAGCAAAGATTCAATTTTGGCAATCAAGATGCAAGTTTTCATGAAATAATCGCATATCTGGTTCAGAATTGGGCGAACGTAGATGCTAAAGTTAAAATATACGGCGTTAGCATGATTACTGCATGCTGGTGGATTTGGAAGGAGAGGAATGGACGAGTATTCCAAAACAAACGAAGAACGGTGAGCGAGCTTACCAAACTAATTGAAGCAGAAACAATGCTAATTGCTCGAACTAGAGGACAAAGACTTACAACATCAGAGGAAGAATGACAATTTCGTACTGGAGGAATGGATCGAGAGGGTTGGCAGGAATCATGGCTAAAAGCTCAAAACCTAAGGCCGCCATGATTTCCCCAGTGAAGATGAAGCCATTCGCCATTTTTTATTTTGGGAAAGAATCTGTTGAATTAATTGTTGTGGCTGCGGTGTCTTTTTGTGTTCCACATTGTATAGTTGATGCGCTGTCATTGTTTGATAAGCATCAGTTTTTCTGGGCTGAAACAGGCCTTAATAAAATTATACCAAGTTTCAAAAAAAAAATGGGTTTTCGTTTGATTTCCATTTTATATCTCCATTAGTTCCTAATCGTAAATCATTCAGAAAATAATTTCATACATATTAACCCCGAAGGCCGAAACCAACAGTAGATCAATACTCAAAAATTCATTTATCTCAATCCATCTCCATTAGGTTAGAATTCCTTAATTTCATATCCCGACTTTTATTTCCACAAATAAAATCCATTTCTAATAACTCGTTCCAATAATATTCAGCAAAACTGGGGTTTTATAACTTCGTGTAAATTAGATTTCATAAAATCCAATTAAATATAATTCAATACAAATCAAATTAAAACTTTGATTTAAACCCAATTTATATTGTTATAAATCTTAAGTCAGTTAAATATTCATTAAACTATGACATTGTTTTCAAAATTTAAAAACTTCCATTACTATGTTTTACATCTCCAAATTATCACTTCGAATATTATTAAATAAATAATAATAAAGTTTCACCATTTATTAAAATACAACTGGGTTACTCACCATTTACTACTGCCATTAAATTTATAAACTAATTTAATAAAATAGCCTCAATTAACGCAGCCTCCAAACATGATTTATTCGTAAGTCAATTCCACTTAGCCCTTTCCATTTTACATTAATTAATAATATAATTAACTAAAATAATTCCATTTACTTTGATTATTTTTAAATTAATAATAATTAGTACCAACGTAATCCCATTTTAATTGTTTTTAAAAAAGTTAATCTCGATTATTAATCATCACGTCAATTCCTGCTCACTTGCTTATCAATCCTATTAATATAAGAAACAACTTTATAAAATCATTAAATAGCCACTTATAAACTTAAATAAATAATAATAAATAGTTAGTTCCTTTTATAAACTTTCATTTAAAATAATATATTTTAAAAATCGATCTTCAGTTATAAAATAAATTTTATAACTTTACTTCTATCGATTTACCTAACGGTAAATCAATCTTTATAGAACAGTGTATAATTGGACCATCTGCTATTAATTCTTCAATAAATACTACCCATTGGTTAATATTAAAACAACGTTGAACTTGAATCGAACAATTGGTAACCACACCAATAATCCAATCATATTGGTTAAACAGCTCATATGGAAATAAACAATAAATTTGAGGAATCCAGTTGGATTCCTCCAACCTGTTTTTCCCTGCATTCAAATAGGCTACCTCAAATAAAACAATAAATACAAATATTTAATGCAACTGATAACAGTCGACTAATAATAACAATTCAATCATCCAATTTAAATTTAATACATTTATATTATTACAAACGTAACCAATAAGGTAAGTTACCTCCATTGGAAATCATCGTTAAAAGTAACGATGTCATTTCATTTAAATTAAAAAAGTTTAATTTAAATAATAAACATAAAATATTTAAGAAACATCCAAACAATCATCAAATCAACCAACAATAAGCAAACATAGCATACAAACATTAAGCTTGACTTATAATAATTATAAGAGGGAGAACCGAGTGAGTTTAACTCACCTTGATTATACATGTCGTTAAAACGAGTCGTTTTAACAAAATTAAACACTTGTATAATTTTATCAAAATAACAACAGCTTCCATTTCTGTCCAAGCTGGCTCCAACATGAAGTGTTATTCTGATACGATCCCAAGGTAGTCTATTTTGTTGAATTCTGTTAACAAGTGAGCACATTACACAAATTATAGATTACAGTTTAATTTAAAAAAAATAACTCAATATGTTAAACCTAACTACTAATTTTTAAATTTATTAGGCCATGTTGATAAGGCTTACCAAATGAAGATTTGGCAGCACATACCTCCTTCCTACCTACTGCTCCACATTCAATCCCCATACTTCGCGTTTCTCCTTATTCCCTAACTTGCCATTGTGCGCTTCACCTTACCATTACTCCCATGCCACTGTGTCTCCCCTCCATTTTTTATCCTTCCCACCTGCTGAATGCATACAAGTCCCACATCCCCTTTTCCTTTTTCCGTTGAACCATTCCATTTTCTTTAGCTTATTTTTTTTAAATATAAATAAAGGCCCAAAGCCCATGCAACTAGCCTACTTCCCAAACATTCAAACCTGCTTCACTAGTTCATCTTCCCCGATTCCATTTTCATCCTCCTGAAGCTCCTTCTCTAACTCATACTAGAGCACGTGTGTGCACATATACACACGTTATACTCCACCAACCTTCAAATAAAATACACTCAATGGTTTCCTTTTGCATCCTCAACTCGCCCACCACAAACGCTTCTTCTCTGGAGGCTTACTGCTCCGATTGACGTCACTTCCCCAACGTCAGGAGCGACATTTATCATCACCAGAATTACCAAAAAATGCCATAGTAGCGACTCACCTCATTGATCTCGTCCCCACTCACGAATTTTCTTCTCGACCCTTAAATCTTAGGATAAATGTATACCTATTATACGACGTTCAATATTGAACAACGTCGTTTCCCAATTGAAGACAATGAAAATGTAGACATTGAATTTAGATTTTTTTTGTAGCATGATTCTTGATTTTAGATAGAGTATACGATTTTAAAAAAACCCGAGAAGTTTGTGTTTTGTATTTTGGATCGAATTAGCTACTGTATTTATAGGCGAGAGGAATAGGGATAAGCATGATGTTGCTTCATAGGGTACAACACAAGAGTTGAATTTAGATGGTTTAGGGGGTAGGCTATGTATGGGTTGTCATGTAAGTTGATGGTTGTGATGAGGTGTGTTGTCTGCATAAATAAACTGGGAGGAAAGAACATAGGGTAGCTGTGCAGTGTTCTCACTTCATGAGTCCAGGGTGTGTTTCATTTTCAACAATAGGTAGTGATTGGATTTTTTCATATGTATTTGTAATTCATAGGCCTGCTAAGGATTTCAAGTGAAAACATGTTGCTGTATTGTTTTGAAAATAGCTTGGGTTATAGCATACTTAGATTAGATTAGGGTAGATGAAAAATTGGCACAGAAAGAATACGGTACCATGTGTTTTAGGCAAATAGGTCTGTTGTGATGTAATAATACATAGGGTTGTACATATATTTAGGGTACGGTTTCTTTCTTCCTTCGGCTGGAAGGAGCATACTCTTTTAATTTATTCTTATTTTAACACGGTAATTTAATTTTAATGTTATACATAAAATATATACACCACTCCACTCTAACTCCAAACACAACAAAACAAGACACACAGCTACTGTTGACATTCCGGATTCAATGAAATTGATTTCATTGAAAATGGACTCCGTTTGCATAACAATATTATTTTAATTTCAATATAATCATCAGTTCACAGTTAAATTTTGTCTACCAACAAATCAACTCTGATTGGCTCCAAACTGGAAAACTAGCGATAATTAGCTATACGTTTTCTAATAAAATTCATTTCGTCGAAAATAGAGGTTGTTTTAATAATGACTATTCTAAGGCTTACATAATATCAAAAAAATATTAATTTAATTTCAAAACATTTAAATAATAATAAATTATTATAATTATATATATATATATCCAAATAAAATAACATACAGATTCAAATCCAACCAATACAGAATTATAACTCAACATAAACATTTTGAGTTAAACGATACCGAAAATATATAAAAATTCCTTATTTAATTTATTAAATAAACGTTATCGTTTATTAATAAATCCTTAGTGACTATTTTAAAATTTGAATTGGACATAACTTACAGTATATAAGATGAAATCTCGATTTTTCTCTTTCATTAGAAAATTACAAACAAATAAATTCCAGTATTTCTTGTTTCACAGAATTCCGACTTAAAACGGATTATGTATATTCAATTGAAGTTAAAAACTCAATTATACAAACTACCGCAATGTTGCGAGTTCGTTTTAAATTTCGCTTTATAAACAAATTCAATATTAAAAATCCATTAATATTTCCAAGTATAATATTTAAAACAGATTAAAATATTCAAATTCAAATGACCAAAAAATCTGGGTCTTTACAACAAGTAAACACATTACTCCACCATACATTTTCTCATTATGAGAATATAATGCATAGTTATTTCATATCATAGGCTAGTTATCATAAAAGGTAAAATACTAAACAGTGTTTACCAAGTTTGCACAAAATAGTACAATAGGGACCCTAAAAGAAAGTATTCTCATCAAGAGCATAGAATTAGATGTCAGGTGATATCCACATAATTTTGTTTATAAAATCATCTAGCAAGTTGCTGCATGCAAAATGTTACCACATTAAGTATTTTACACTGACGTATCATTCTATCACCATGTTACTATTATCAAAAAAAGAAGTCTCACAATAACGGGGTTCTTTAATCCGACTCAGGATGCTTTAAAGCATATTCCAAAGATTCGTAGCCTACTTTCATTTTCGCTAATTCAACTTCTAGTTCTTTAATTCGACGAAGTAGTTTGCTTATTTCCTTGTCTGAATTGGTAGAAGGACTGACCCTTAATTGTCTTTGTAGTTCAAGGATAGTTGTATGTTGCTCTTTAAGTCGACTCCCTAAAGTGGACACTTGTTCATTCAAGTTCATGTTAGCTATCTTCTGAAGGGAGTATGCCCTTTCTCTCCTCGAAGTAGGAATTTCATTGAAAATGTCCTTCTGTTCTACATTCATTACTAATTCATCCCTGAATTGAGAAGGGGGGGGGGGTCTAGAATTGATCCCCTTACTCATGAACAAAATAATATACAATAATATGCAAAATCTATCCATTAAAGAATGACACTAATAACATAATGCTCTTTAGAGAAAGACTATCGCATAAACTTTACGCAGACAAATTCTAGAATGTTTTAGTAATACACGTCCATGCAAATCACCAAAGTGCAAGCTTACTTATCACTACACCTATCGTTTGTATTATACATCAATACAACATGGCCGATCATAAGTCTTATTAATTTTTTTTATCATGAGGGTTACACCAGAAGTTGAAAGGAAGTCAAAAGTATCTCATATAAACACATGTAAGATTTCCTACAAAATGATTTTTCTCTAGGTTTATGAAGTAGACTCGAAAACAATGAATGTGAAGCGGTTCTCAAAATTACATCTTTGTGGAAGTAAGGTTATGTCGAGATACAAGGAAACTAATAATTGCTAAAGAAACTTAAGGAGAAAGAAAGAATTTTGAAAGCGAAAGCCATACTGAAACACCCCACCTCTGTTAAGGTCACTCACAAAGTGAATTCCTTAATTTCGATGGAGCATTATAGGTAAAAGATGCAGATAAATTACAAGACAGACAAATAAAGCAGCGTAAAATAAAGTTATTTTATAAACAATGTGGCTCGGTCAAGCTTTTACAACAGTTGTCTTAAAAACAATACATAGTACTTCTGTCTTGATTCAAAAACATCCAATTATAAAGGAAGCATAAAAATAACAACGATTTATTCCCCAATAGAGTAAAGAAAGCCATAGCTGAAATGAGACTGAATCCAAAGCAATACATGATGATCTTGAAGCAACAAGTAATCCAAGCTAAGCAGAAGTGTTTCCTCTTTGAGAACCTGGGGGGAACGGAAGAAAAGAGGCGAAACAAAACTAGGTCAGACATAAGTCTGGTAAGTCCAGCTACTTTCAGCATATGAACAAGTAAGAACAACATGACATGAATTAAACTGAATAAAGATATAAGCATGATAATAAGGAACATAGGATACACATGATAAGCAATAGGCAAGATAAACTAAGTATAACATCGCATGTTAACTATTCTTTACTTCGCTACTACCCTGTTATTCTGATTTCTATATCTCTGCACCACCTAACGAGTGTCCCAACTAGTAATCTGTATAAAGGATAATATTACAATGGGATCCTAATCCCCGCAATTGTGGTAGCCTTCAAGTGTACATCTATTATGAGGATTTCACCTCAATCAGCCTAATTGCTATGAAGATGTTAGATGTACCCTTACTACCCTATCGATCGGATCCCTACTTGTACAAATGTTCCATGTGTCTGTGTCAATCGACCCTCTCTTGCGTGTAGATACCATGTGTTGATCCCACCATAAGGTGTATCAATCCTTATGATGGCAACTCGACACGAATCAAGATGCACAGTGTATAGCTACTGGTACCCAGTGCCTATTTTTTCCCACTCCGGAGTACGTGCACGCCCGTAAACCGTCGGAACCTACACTGATGTACCCCATGCTGTTATCTTTGACCGCTTATAATCAGCCTAGTAATTGTGCCCCACCCTGCCTAGCTCAGGGTACCGTGATACATCTATGTGGGTTACTGCTGAAATGGGTCCCCATTACTAGGATTTCCTACTGGTTAAGGTTGTGGGCCTATATTTACTAATATTACCCACCAACCTGATATGTACTTAACCCTCCCACCAATCCAAGCATTTTTATATAATGGTTAAGTTTTGTGGGCCTATATTTACTAATATTACCCACTAACCCGACGTGTACTTAACCTTCCCACAGATTCAAGCATGTTTATTTAATGGTTAAGTTTTGTGGGCCTATATTTACTAATATTACCCACCAACCTGACGTGTACTTAACCTTCCACAGATTCAAGCATGTTTATTTAATGGTTATGCTTGGTGGGCCTATATTTACTAATATTACCCACCAACCCGACGTGTACTTAACCTCCTACTCGTCAAGTCGTGTTGGTTAAGTGGTTCTTATTAACTTAACCTTTCTCACTTATCATTTTGGATTGGTTAAGTGTGATTTTATTAACTTAACCCTGTTCATTCATCAGGTTATATTGGTTAAGTATTTCCCATTTAACTTAACCCCATTCGTTCATCAAGTTATATTGGTCAAGTATCATTAATCAATTCAAGTTAACTTAACCCACCCATTCATCACTCATGTTGGTTAAGTGTTTCCTTCTAGTGTTGACTTGACCCTACCTCAAATCATGTTGTATTGGTTAAGTGTTGCCCTCTCGTGTTAACTTAACCCTTCCCATACATCATGTTATATACTCGTTAAGTGTTATCCTCTTGCATTACTTAACCCCACCACGTGTCATTATATATTGGTTAAGTGTATCCTCTTGTGTTACTTAACCCAACCACAAGTAATTATATATTTTGGTTAAGTGTTACCATAGTTAACTTAACCCTACCATCTGTTTAATTAACATGTTATAATGGTTAAGTGTTCCCTTAGTTAACTTAACTCTACCATCTGTTTAGTTAACATGTTATAACAGTTAAGTGTTACCTTAGTTAACTTAACCCACCCATATGTCATATTGGTTAAGTATCATTAAACTAACCCTCCCATACTTAGCATGTGTCATTAGCATTAATTTATTTATTAATGCACCAACCTCTCACATTAGATATGTTTTGTTGCGGTTACTGGATATGTCGGGCAGTTTTATGCCACAACTCAATCTAACCATGGGTTTTTCTTGGGCATGATGCACTAACCTCTCACATTGGATAAGTGCTGTTGTGGTTACTGGATGTGCCGGGTGGTTCCGAGCAGTTTTACACCACAACTCAATCTAACCTCGGGTTAGGCATTCTCATCTTTTAGCATATTTATATATTTACGGTGTATATGTAAATTATTCACAGTTAAATTATAACATTAATTATGTTCATAATTAATGGCATACTAATTATACCGTTTTCATGCTAAATACCCAAATCCACCAAAACTAGTCATGATCCCGTTTCTCAAGTTATGCCCAACCAATTCCAATTTCAAGTTATTAATCAAAATAGGCTATACCCCGTCTTCCCAAACTTGCAATAATAGTCATTCCCAAAATCACTATTGTAACACCCCACCTCCGTTAGGGTCACTCACAAA
Organism: Allium sativum; assembly: GCA_030737875.1. NCBI lineage: Eukaryota > Viridiplantae > Streptophyta > Magnoliopsida > Asparagales > Amaryllidaceae > Allium > Allium sativum. The sequence continues at coordinate 16,703,418 of CM060912.1, forward strand.
GGGAATGCACTAGGTTTGGTGAAGCATTATCGAGGTAAGCATGCACAGAAATATTACAAGACAGAACATATATAAAACAGTGGAAGTAAATTTCATTACCTTTATAAAATAAGGTCTAAAGCCTTTTACATCAGAATACATCAAAACCTGTCTTGCAATAATAAAGAAGCATAAAACCATTACATGAATTTTTCCCAAGTAAAACAGTAAAGTAGCCATAGCCAAGAAAAGTCCAAGCCATGCGTGATGACCTTCAAACGGAAGAAGTCCAAACCAACAATAGCATTTCCTCCCTGTAACCTAGGGGGGAAACGGAAGACAAGAGGCGAAACAAAACGGGGTCAGTCATAAAGACTGGTAAGCCCTATCTACTATCAGTATATAAACTAGTAAAGTTAACTGGCATGAGGAACTGAGATGAACATAAGTATGATGACAAGATAGATAAGCTAAACCACAATAACAGGATGAACTACTGTACCAAGATACACGAGTGTGTCATGATAAACTATGGTGTCAAGATAAGCCAAGGTATCACATTGTCAGGTTTCTATCGAGTATACTATCCCAAGGTATCTATCCTGTATAACGTCCCATGGTATATATCATGCATATTTCTCCTGGTTCTAACATGTATATTCGCCCTGCACCTCTCGTACTAGAATCCCAACCCGCGTCATGTATTAACTATGAATGTCCCTTGCCCAATGTCATGTAATGTTCCATGTCAACCTAATATATAGCATATGTAGGTTTTCCCAACTCGTATGTTTCTTTCCATGTATAAGTTCAGTCTTTTGCCGTAGGCCATACAGGCTTTCCCATGTAAACGTTTTATCCTTGAGGTTATTTTGGACTGCTACCCTTGATCTAGTTATGTTTCCTTACCATGAACTATCGAGCGTTCACTTAGGACTTATGCCGCCTAGGACCACTAGGGATTATGCTACCTAATGAACGTTTCCGTGTCTCGGTTTGGGTTCAGCCACCTAGGGCCACTAGGGATTATGCCACCCGTCAACCGCGCCCTTTTATCCCGCGTATGTATCGTGAGTCATTTTCCATGTCTAGACGCACATGTTCCTCAATGTGCCATCCAAGTTCCGTGCCAGGGCAAATCAAGAAATACGGAACTCGGTCGGGAGATTTAAGTCGTCTGCTAATGTAGATATCAAGGTCTATTTTTGTACCCGTGGCTATGGTCCCACGTGACCCCTCCCTCAACTACTGAAAGGCAATCCAAGAAAAATCATGTATGAGAACTACACTAGGCCCATCGATGCCCATTTCCAGATAGCCAACCTCACCCATAACTTGATAGCTACTATATGGTCTCTTGGGAGTTCCCTGCCTTTCCGTACATACACGATTGACTAAAGATGGTAGGTAGTCGGCGACTTGCTATCCCGGGGCAAAATCAGGTATCGTCGACTCCACGCTAATCCATCCCAGTCTTTAGGTCGCTCGCATAGCAACCAAGGCATACTCTTGGCTCTTCTAACACAGACCTTAACCCCTGTGAGGCCGGTTTTCATGGACCACTTTCCACCTCACAGAGGGATACCAAGAGTACCCTCACGTTCCCCGAAGCTTCCGCTTCGGCACCCAGTTCGTTGGAGCTTTTATCCAAGTCAGATAACTTGCTCCTCCTCGTATACTAAGCGATGACCTACCGTACCAGGTTACTCATCTCTTTATGAACTAGTCCCATGTCCTTAGCTAAGAATTATTACTTAGTTACCCTTAACTAAGGTTTACCACTTAGCTCCTCTTTCCGCTATCCTTGTTAACTACGATTTTCAACCTAGTCCCCTGAGCTAGGGTTTTGTCAAATGGGTTAAGTGTTGTTATCCAGGTTCATAACTTAACCCGCCTACGAATCATGTCAAGATTGGCTAAGTACTCAAGTTCAGGACTTAGCCCTACAAGTTGGTTAAGTGTACCAAGAAGCCCATAACTTAACCCTACCAAGCCAAATTGGTTAAGTATTTATTTGTCTTAACCATATCAGATTATCATGTTAGATTGATTAAGCATAGATTGTCTTAATCCCATCAGATTATCGAGTCAGATTGGTTAAGCATAGATTACCTTAACCCCATCCACTAATCGTATTACAATGGTTAAGCCTAATTTAAAAGGTCTTGTGACTTAACCCTACCAGGTCCACATATTAGATTGGTTAAGTGTAGGTTACTTAACCTCGTCAATCATCACGTATAATTGGTTAAGTATAAGTTACTTAACCCCATTAAATTATCATATTAAATTAGTTAAGTATTGGTTACTTAACCTTATTAGATTACCAAGTTTAGATTGGTTAAGTGTTTAACTTAACCCCGTCGAATTACCGTGTTTAGATTAGTTAAGTATAGGTTACTTAACCCCATCTAATTACCGTGTTTAGATTAGTTAAGTCTTAATTACTTAACCCCATCTAATTACCGCGTTTAGATTAGTTAAGTCTTAATTACTTAACACCATCTAATCACCAAGTCGGATTAGTTAAGCGTAAATTACTTAGCCCCATCCCCTAATTGTCTTGTATGGTTAAGTGTCATTAAGAAATCAAGCCCGGTCCCACTTAACCTACCCATTCGAGTCATATCGGTTAAGTGTCATTAGTCAAACTTACTTAACCTTATCATGTGGAATTAATTTAATTAATGCACTCTCAACCTCTCACATTAGACCTTGTTGTGGTTACTAGTTAAGCCGGGCGGGTCCGGGTAGATTTACACCACAACCTAGTCTAACCTCGGGTCTTAAGCGCGACATGACCAACTTCTCACATTGGATCCTATTGTTTGTAGCCACTAGTTAAGCCGGGCGGGTCCGGGTAGATTTATGCTACAAACTCAACCCAACCTCGAGTTGGCCATTTTCATGTTTGGTCTAGTGTCTTATTACACTTACAACCCATACGTGTCAAGTTTTCAAGTCCCATGCTCATAGCCAAAGTTACATGTTGTCCTGTTTATACCCATTTACCCAAATCATGTTTCACGTCATTAAAGTTTTACCCATAACGTAACCCAACGCTTTTAAACTCGCATATACATTCGCAACAATGCATAATGGATTTAAAGAAGGAACTTGGCAAAGGCATGACAAAAGGGGTATAAGGCCACAAGTTAAACATGGTGGCAAATGAGGTATAAACGTGTTCCTTAACTTGCATATTACATTATTAGGCCTCAAAAACATGCACAACCTCAAACTTAGCACATAAGTGAATCATGGTGATAAATGACATAGAAAGATGGATAGAAGTTCGCATATGGCATTACATGTAAGCTATCATAAGGGATGTGATAGTTCTCATGTTGCCAAAATGCAACATTCAACATAAAGTTTATATCTTTAAGCCCACAAGATCAAGATAATGACTTTTTAGTCATGATAGGATACATAACATGATAGCATGCAACATACTTAATGTTCAAACCCAACTTACAACATGTCACATTAAGTTTAAAGTTAATATCTAAGAGTAGGAAGAGGGCTTACGATGCTATGAAGGCACAAATCAATATTAAGTTAAAAGATTGAGACGAAGCCGTTCATGCTATCACCAAAAACCCCAAATAAAAGCTCCTTAGAAAACCCTTGAGCAAAATCCATAAAAATCCCATCTTTGATGAACAAAGATTAAAGCTTTAGCCTTGAAATCATGTTTAGAAGCTCTTATATGAACATAGAAACTCTCATACACTCACATGATCAAAGAATCTCTCATAGAAATGAAGATAGAATTTATGACAAGAGGATGGAGGCTAGGTTTTGAGTGGAGGCCATGATCATTAGAAATTTTGGCATAGTGTAGTTGTAGGATCAATTAATGAGGGTTTAGGCTAGGTTAGGGGTCCTTTTTATAGAGATTAGGAGTAGTTTAGGCCGTTAGATTAACCCTAGGATAGATCCAAGCCCTCAAAAATCGTCACAAGCCTCCAAAACCGAGCCAAACAGCAAAACAGGTGCACCAGGTTGCCTGGGTCCGACCAGGCAGGTCGACCCCAGGTCGATCCTGGGGTCGACTCCCCAGTCGACTTGGGGCAGGGGGGGTCGACTCCCCAGTCGACCTCCCCTGGTCTGGGGGGAAATTTTCCCGCCTCTTCTGAATTCTGAAATCTGAATCTGTTTTCGTTTTTGAATTTTTTGTGAAACTTTCGAGGGCCATATCTCGGCCATACCGACTCCGATTTACGAAATTTCGGACTCTATTTCGCGTATTTTTCCGAGACGAACGCAATGGCACAGCTTGTTTTATCTGATTCAGATTTTATAATTTAATTCTGCCTTGATTCTTGATTTAACATGTTGTTAAATTTCGGGTTGTTACATTCTCCCCTCCTTTAAGGATTTCGTCCCCGAAATCTCCAAGTTAGGAAGAACGTATCCTAACATCCATCATCCATCTACTCAAAACATCATCCATAGGCAACCATTGTCCTTAGACGATTTCTAATGCCATATGAACATATGCAGAACGTGTGTGTATATGCTACTTAGCTAATGCTACTGATCAGGCCTGAATGATCTTTCTAATGCAAAATATGTTTAGTGCCATGAGTCCAACATGTATGCAAATAGTCCTAGTCATATGAGTACTATACGCGTGCACAGCCATTCATTCATATGCAACATCCGCATGATAACACATTCAATTTCATCCATAAACAAGTATAAATACTCGTGCATATGCAACATGAAACGTGACCGCGTCAATCTAGTATCTAATGTGTATTCGCGCATCCACGAGCAACCACTTGCAACCATTTGCAACCATATCAATCATAACATGTTCAAATACATGTTTACATCCATAGAGTTCTATCTAAGGTTCTCTAGATAGGATCGAGAAGATAAACAAGACAAACTCCTTACGGGGTTTGTAACAGAAACAGGACCAAGAGGATATCCACCAAGCAGTAGCATGCAAGCAAGCTCTGCAGGAGAACCAAGGATCAAAGATATAATCTTAAAAAGAGACATGATGCGCGCGTCTAAGTGCAATTCCTTGAGCTTAGTTCCATTGTGCCTTGACCGCCTTTGACTTCATGATTTCGTAGCTCCTTGATTCCTATTTCCAAGGTATGAGTCGGAACTCATTTCACTGTCGCCTCTCGTTTCACTTCCACTTATTCTTTCCCTAGTATGCTCGGCCCAAACATATCTGCGTACTCATGCAAGCTCTCCAAAATTCACTAGTGAATTCTGGATCTCGTTTACCGATGTCAATCCGTGTTAACACGTGCACTTACTAGGGTGATTCCTATAACCCATGCTCAAGCGGAATGAACCATCCGTCTTATTGGCGGACGTTACTCGATTGGATCAGAGATTTCCGATAAATGCATCAAGAGATTCTAGGTAACTAACCATGATAGAACCCAAAAGGTTACACGAGACCTCGAAGGTATTACCAAAGCAAGCCAAGAGTCTGACTACCCTCTTTTCAAAACCGAGAAGGGTATCCCTTACTGGATAACCACTTTACCCCTAGAATCCATCCATAGCCGAGACATGTCATTCTCAAATCCAAACAAGTCATGAAGAAATGGACCAACTCTCCAACCAGATTTTGGGGACAAAATTGGGATCCTTTACCATGCTAGTACTAAGGTGCAGAGACTCAACTATCCAAGCAGACTTAAATGATACGATGATCAATACAAAGTCTGGACGGGATGATAGAAAAGAACGACTAAACCATTACCAGAAACGGTACCATTTCTTTTAGGTACCCTAGAAATGGGAGCGTACAATTGCCCTCTCCGATGATCTTGTCCTTGTCCTGCTTGATGGACTAAGCTATACCAACAAGTTGCTTATCCTTAAGCTCGCGTCCTTTATCCTTACTCTTATTATCCTTCCTTGTACCACGGCAACAGGTCTCTCGAGAACCACCTCCATCATGCGGGAAACACCTACGTGGCTAGACAAAGACTAGTCACAGTTAGAACTACTGTGACCACAGATGGAGGAAAGAAAGGAAAGGAGATTCGATCAAGGAATCAAAGGATAATGCTAATGGCCTTTGGGGAATAGCCTTTTAAAACAAAACTTTTCTTGAAAATGCTTCTTTGTAAACGGTTTTTCAAAAAGTTTTCAGAAGGCTTTAAAAACTTTTGCCCAGTCTGGTAACCTTCTGCTCTGATACCAAATGTAACACCCCACCTCCGCTAGGGTCACTCACAAAGGGAATGCACTAGGTTTGGTGAAGCATTATCGAGGTAAACATGCACAGAAATATTACAAGATAGAACATATATAAAACAGCGGAAGTAAATTTCATTACCTTTATAAAATAAGGTCTAAAGCCTTTTACATCAGAATACATCAAAACCTGTCTTGCAATAATAAAGAAGCATAAAACCATTACATGAATTATTCCCCAAGTAAAACAGTAAAGCAGCCATAGCCAAGAAAAGTCCAAGCCATGCGTGATGACCTTCAAATGGAAGAAGTCCAAACCAACAATAGCATTTCCTCCCTGTAACCTGGGGGGGGGGAACGGAAGACAAGAGGCGAAACAAAACGGGGTCAGTCATAAAGACTGGTAAACCCTATCTACTATCAGTATATAAACTAGTAAAGTTAACTGACATGAGGAACTGAGATGAACATAAGTATGATGACAAGATAGATAAGCTAAACCACAATAACAGGATGAACTACTGTACCAAGATACACGAGTGTGTCATGATAAACTACGGTGTCAAGATAAGCCAAGGTATCACATTGTCAGGTTTCTATCGAGTATACTATCCCAAGGTATCTATCCTGTATAGCGTCCCACGGTATCTATCATGCATATTTCACCTGGTTCTAACATGTATATTCGCCCTGCACCTCTCGTACTAGAATCCCAACCCGCGTCATGTATTAACTATGAATGTCCCTTGCCCAATGTCATGTAATGGTCCATGTCAACCTAATATATAGCTTATGTAGGTTTTCCCAACTCGTATGTTTCTTTCCATGTATAAGTTCAGTCTTTTGCCGTAGGCCATACGGGCTTTCCCATGTAAACGTTTTATCCTTGAGGTTATTTTGGACTGCTACCCTTGATCTAGTTATGTTTCCTTACCATGAACTATCGCGCGTTCACTTAGGACTTATGCCGCCTAGGACCACTAGGGATTATGCTACCTAATGAACGTTTCCGTGTCTCGGTTTGGGTTCAGCCACCTAGGGCCACTAGGGATTATGCCACCCGTCAACCGCGCCCTTTTATCCCGCGTATGTATCGTGAGTCGTTTTCCATGTCTAGACGCACATGTTCCTCAATGTGCCATCCGAGTTCCGTGCCAGGGCAAATCAAGAAATACGGAACTCGGTCAGGAGATTTAAGTCGTCTGCTGATGCAGATATCAAGGTCTGTTTTTGTACCCGTGGCTATGGTCCCACGTGACCCCTCCCTCAACTACTGAAAGGCAATCCAAGAAAAATCATGTATGAGAACTACACTAGGCCCATCGATGCCCATTTCCAGATAGCCAACCTCACCCATAACTTGATAGCTACTATATGGTCTCTTGGGAGTTCCCTGCCTTTCCGTACGTACACGATTGACTAAATATGGTAGCTAGTCGGCGACTTGCTATCCCGGGGCAAAATCAGGTATCGTCGACTCCACGCTAATCCATCCCAGTCTTTAGGTCGCTCGCATAGCAACCAAGGCATACTCTTGGCTCTTCTACCGTAGACCTTAACCCCTGTGAGGCCGGGTTTCATGGACCACTTGCCACCTCACAGAGGGATACCAAGAGTACCCTCACGTTCCCCGAAGCTTCCGCTTCGGCACCCAGTTCGTTGGAGCTTTTATCCAAGTCAGATAACTTGCTCCTCCTCGTATACTAAGCGATGACCTACCGTACCAGGTTACTCATCTCTTTATGAACTAGTCCCATGTCCTTAGCTAAGAATTATTACTTAGTTACCCTTAACTAAGGTTTACCACTTAGCTCCTCTTTCCGCTATCCTTGTTAACTATGATTTTCAACCTAGTCCCCTGAGCTAGGGTTTTGTCAAATGGGTTAAGTGTTGTTATCCAGGTTCATGACTTAACCCGCCTACGAATCATGTCAAGATTGGCTAAGTACTCAAGTTCAGGACTTAGCCCTACAAGTTAGTTAAGTGTACCAAGAAGCTCATAACTTAACCCTACCAAGCCAAATTGGTTAAGTATTTATTTGTCTTAACCCTATCAGATTATCATGTTAGATTGATTAAGCATAGATTGTCTTAATCCCATCAGATTATCGAGTCGGATTGGTTAAGCATAGATTACCTTAACCCCATCCACTAATTGTATTACAATGGTTAAGCCTAATTTAAAAGGTCTTGTGACTTAACCCTACCAGGTCCACATATTAGATTGGTTAAGTGTAGGTTACTTAACCTCATCAATCATCACGTGTAATTGGTTAAGTATAAGTTACTTAACCCCATTAAATTATCATATTAAATTAGTTAAGTATTGGTTACTTAACCTTATTAGATTACCAAGTTTAGATTGGTTAAGTGTTTAACTTAACCCCGTCGAATTACCGTGTTTAGATTAGTTAAGTATAGGTTACTTAACCCCATCTAATTACCGTGTTTAGATTAGTTAAGTCTTAATTACTTAACCCCATCTAATTATCGCGTTTAGATTAGTTAAGTCTTAATTACTTAACCCCATCTAATCACCAAGTCGGATTAGTTAAGCATAAATTACTTAGCCCCATCCCCTAATTGTCTTGTATGGTTAAGTGTCATTAAGAAATCAAGCCCGGTCCCACTTAACCTACCCATTCGTGTCATATCGGTTAAGTGTCATTAGTCAAACTTACTAAACCTTATCATGTGGCATTAATTTAATTAATTCACTCTCAACCTCTCACATTAGACCTTGTTGTGGTTACTAGTTAAGCCGGGCGGGTCCGGGTAGATTTACACCACAACCTAGCCTAACCTCGGGTCTTAAGCGCGACATGACCAACTTCTCACATTGGATCCTATTGTTTGTAGCCACTAGTTAAGCCGGGCGGGTCGGGTAGATTTATGCTACAAACTCAACCCAACCTCGAGTTGGCCATTTTCATGTTTGGTCTAGTGTCTTATTACACTTACAACCAATACGTGTCAAGTTTTCAAGTCCCATGCTCATAGCCAAAGTTACATGTTGTCATGTTTATACCCATTTACCCAAATCATGTTTCACGTCATTAAAGTTTTACCCATAACGTAACCCAACGCTTTTAAACTCGCATATACATTCGCAACAACGCATAATGGATTTAAAGAAGGAACTTGGCAAAGGCATGACAAAAGGGGTATAAGGCCACAAGTTAAACATGGTGGCAAATGAGGTATAAACGTGTTCCTTAACTTGCATATTACATTATTAGGCCTCAAAAACATGCACAACCTCAAACTTAGCACATAGGTGAATCATGGTGATAAATGACATAGAAAGATGGCTAGAAGTTCGCATATGGCATTACATGTAAGCTATCATAAGGGATGTGATAGTTTTCGTGTTGCCAAAATGCAACATTCAACATAAAGTTTATATCTTTAAGCCCACAAGATCAAGATAATGACTTTTTAGTCATGATAGGATACATAACATGATAGCATGCAACATACTTAATGTTCAAACCCAACTTACAACATGTCACATTAAGTTTAAAGTTAATATCTAAGAGTAGGAAGAGGGCTTACAATGCTATGAAGGCATAAATCAATATTAAATTAAAAGATTGAGACGAAGTCGTTCATGCTATCACCAAAAACCCCAAATAAAAGCTCCTTAGAAAACCCTTGAGAAAAATCCATAAAAATCCCATCTTTGATGAACAAAGATTAAAGCTTTAGCCTTGAAATCATGTTTAGAAGCTCTTATATGAACATAGAAACTCTCATACACTCACATGATCAAAGAATCTCTCATAGAAATGAAGATAGAATTTATGACAAGAGGATGGAGGCTAGGGTTTTGAGTGGAGGCCATGATCATTAGAAATTTTGGCATAGTTTAGTTATAGGATCAATTAATGAGGATTTAGGCTAGGTTAGGGGTCCTTTTTATACAGATTAGGAGTAGTTTAGGCCGTTAGATTAACCCTAGGATAGATCCAAGCCCTCAAAAATCGTCACAAGCCTCCAAAACCGAGCCAAACAGCAAAACAGGTGCACCAGGTTGCTTGGGTCTGACCAGGCAGGTCGACCCCCAGGTCGACCCTGGGGTCGACTCCCTAGTCGACCTGGGGTAGGGGGGGGGGTCGACTCCCCAGTCGACCTCCCCTGGTCTGGTGGGAAATTTTCCCGCCTCTTCTGAATTCTGAAATCTGTTTTCGTTTTTGAATTTTTCGTGAAACTTCCGAAGGCCATATCTCGGCCATACGGACTCCGATTTACGAAATTTCGGACTCTATTTCGCGTATTTTTCCGAGACGAATGCAATGGCACAGCCTGTTTTATCTGATTCAGATTTTATAATTTAATTCTGCCCTGATTCTTGATTTAACATGTTGTTAAATTTCGGGTTGTTACAACTATGTCATATATTTGGCGTCCCAAATCAATAGTTAAGCCCAATCTAGTTTTAATATTCTATTTTACAGTGTATGGCCAAAACTTGGTTCACAAGCCAACTGACCCAAACTTGCAGTTATAATGATAACAATGCCCCAATGTAAATTACAAGTTTTGTGACGGCCCGCCCCGCACCAATCGACATTTACTCCAAAAGTGCGCTGTACACATGTCCAGTTAGCATGGGACGGATCGTCAGAAGAAAAAAAAGGAAGAAGAGAATGAACTAACAAGGAACCTGTAGAATGTCTCACAGCGCATAGAAAAAAATATAATAACAACATACTTGACATAAAACAGGTGAGATAGTGCATAAGCTGAAAACTAGAACTAAGCATCATAGCAGCGGAAATCCAAAATACAGCTTATTACAACTTTTAAAATACTGTCTCTAAAGCAAAAGCAAGATAAAGAAGGTACACTAATAGTACCCAAGTAGTGACCACCAACGACACAGGGAGAATATCTATGTATCATACGTGGAAGCCTCCTGCTCGCCTCCGAATCAGCTACTCGCGCATCACCAGCTAACCTGTCTCTAGTCTCATCGTGTGAGCACCCAGAGTAATAAGAGGAGACATAAAACTCTGGGTCAGACATAAAGCCTGGTATGAGTGATAAGCAACAAAACATAACAATAACAAGTATAATCCAATCATACCTAAATCTGGACCTGCAACCAAAAAGTTAGCACTACATATTGTACAACACTCTAAGGTGCCCTTTCAAATGGTGTAAAGATAATGGGGGTGGGGGTTTGCATGTCATAGTGATGTCAAACAATCAAGCATAGCAATCATCCTCACATCCCTCACTCAATGCGTAAAGCATACGATATCCACTACTTTGGTCACCTAATACTTTGGGCCATGACGGAATCCAATCCCGTGTAACTATCACTACAAGCCCACCATCCATCTCTCAGTGGTGAACCAAAGTTATGAATACCGACAACCCCTTTGCACACGTCCCGCAGCAAATCCCAATCACGAAGTGAACTCATTGGTTCCCATCTGGATCCTGAGCTCTAACTTCCATTTATACTACCTTTGCATCTCGGGTTTTTGGTCAATACTGAATCGGTTCGGATTCCTCCTTGCCATCAGTTCGGTTCGGATTGCTTCATCACCTCGGATCGGATCGAGTTCCTCAAGTCCCTCCATGATGCACCGGATCGGGTCGGGTCGTGCTCTATGCTCCAACTCGTGGTATCCACCTGGTGGCAGTTCGGATCATCAACACCTCAACGGGTCGGGTCGGGGTCTCCAAGTCCATCTCCATCCATGGGTTCGGGTCGGAGCTGCTGGTGGAGTCGTGGACCATCTTCGGATCGTGCTCCATGCTCCACGGTTCGGATCGTGCAAGCGGATCGGGTGCTCCAGTACGTGGCGCGGTTCAGGTTCGAGCTCCTTCCATCATCAGGTCGTGGTCTCTATAGCCGATCCGATCTGGTTCATATTATGGTGGCCTTTCTTTTTGCCACTCTCTCCTGTGTCAAGCTTCGGTTCGGTTCGGTGATACTTTGCTCAGTCTGCTCCGGTCCGAGCCCATCCACCCGATCCGATCCGAAAGCCTGTACTGTTTTTCTGTAACTTTTCCAGCAAACATTTTACGCCATTCGACGACGTTTTTTACCATTCCAACTATTCTAATCAATCACAAAGCATAACATATAGTCATAGCAACATGTATAATCAACCACAAACACCAAAACAACAATGTGATAGGTTAAAATGGATCAAACATAGCCAAAACCCCATATTTTCCCTTAAGCATGTTTGGGTGAAACTTATAATATGATTAGCAAAACTCAACCAAATTATCCCAAATTCACATCAGAGGTCTAAAACAATATTTCAGAATTTATGAATATTTTTCCAGATTTTTAACATGCATAAATTTGCTAATTTCCACTAATCCCCCAAATTCCGGGATTTGCAAAATTAGTCGAAATTAACCCAAATTCATATCAGAGGCATAAAATGATGTTTTAGAATTTTAGGAATTTTTCTAGATTTTTCTGAGCCATAATTTCGCTAATCTTCGCTAATTACCATAATTAGCCGTAATTAGTGAAAAACAATGCAAATCACCCACCTTAGCCACAAACAAACTTTAGATCTGAAATAATCTCTGATTTGGATCCAATCCCTATGTGTTCCAGCAGCTCTCTCTCTGATTTGGTGCTACACTCCCTTGATTTGATGTAGTTTTGCTTAATCTTCGATTAGAAAGTGATTAGAGACGATTTGGGATGAAATTAGAAGGTGGAGGCCATTGCTAGAGCTTGAAGGAGGTAAGTGGCGGTTGAAAAAATGAGTCTAAAACCGAAATCCTAACCCTAGCAGCCCTTAAATACCCCAAATCCCGAAATCCCCCATTTGGCCTAGTTGCCAATCACCCGGTTAAGCCAATTAGCTGTTTTTCACCTTCTAAACCTTGTTTCAGCCATATCTCCCAAACGGTAAGTCCGTTTGGCTAATGTAACCACTCTACGGAAAGAGAAACCATCATTCGAATCCAATGGAAGTAGTTTTAGGTCAAAATTCCTTTCCAGTCAAAAGTTATGGCCAAAACAGTACCAACTAGGGGTAAAACGGTCATTTAAAAATCGAAAAAAATCATGAACATGGGAAATGACTCTAATGGTTGTTTCCCAAAGTTACATGACCATACGACTTCATATGAGAAAGAAATAAATATTCTACGATCCTTCGATGCGTAGAATGCGGGTTGTTACAAGTTTTTCCCAACCATTTCACCAAATATGTTATGTTCAATTACTTCCCCAATTATGTTATGCCAATATTGTCAATTTCATGTTTATGCCCCAATAACCCAAACCTTCCCCGTATTTCCATCGTATGTATATCGCGATTCAACCTAGATTATAGGTCAATCTAGATTTACAAATAAAAAGGAGCAAATAGGAATAATATGACAATGATAGGCATAAGAACTGGCACAAGATGATAGTCCCAAAACACAAGAATTACAGATCTAATAGAATTATAGCATAACTGAATAAACTGATATAGAATCATTGCAGGCATATGGATCTGATTATGAACAATATCATGGACATGAAAGGCTTGAATAATAAACAAGGTTCGACAACTTGTATAGGTTCGATTGGATCGATAAGAAGCAACCCAAAGTCATAGATTCACAAAGGCTAAGAATAGATCCAAATAGAAAATCAAGCATAGGTCCATATTCATTTTATTCCATGTCCATACTATAATTGGTTGTCTAAATCTGAAAGTAATCGTGAACTTACAAAACAAAGGCAAGTCTTGTTTTCTGGAATCTGTATTCTGAAACTGAATTGCTCACCTTTGATGTAGATCGTTGAATACTCTAAATTAGATTTGATTTAATTTGATTCTTGCTTTTATCTTGTCTTTGAGTTGAAAGAGATGACGGCTACTCTAGGTTCCCTATTGACGGCATGGCGGCTCTTAGTATGAATATTTGTGATTTTAGGGTTGAGTGTTAGGTTGCTTATATGGAATTTTAACTAAATAAGAGCCGCCGGATTAACTTAGGAATGACCAGAACCATTCAGTCAAGATAGAGAAGCCACCTAAGCCCTTGTGACTCAGCAATGACTCACTGCTCAGATCAGAAACCTTGCAGGTTTTTAGCCCGACATGGGCGCACTTGGCAGGTGCGCCCGTGCATTTTTGTACTGGCGCACTTCACAAGTGCGCCAGGGCATTCTGCCCTGTTTCTGTTTTTTCTACCTAACTTCGTTCATCTATATCTCCTTTATATGGTATCCGTTTTTCGCAAACTCGGACTCTATCTCAAGCAGAATTCCAAGATGAACGTAATGGAGTAACCTATTTCCCTTAATTTTCACATTTGAGATTAAGTATACTTTGATTTGTTACATTAATATTTATTGAAAATACGGGGTGTTACATTCCTCCCTCCTTAAAGGATTTCGTTCTCGAAATCTTCATGTTAAGAAGAATGTATCCTAACATCCAAATCCATCTACTCAACCATTCAATCACAGGCATCCACTGTCCTTAAAAGGATTTCTAATGCTTTCATGATTATATTCATAGTGTGTGTACATGTCCTTATCTAGTGCAAAATCAGGCGGTCTACTGATTCAGTTGACCTCCTTAATGCGAATTATGTCAGTCCCATGAGTCCATTATGTATGCAATTTTCCCTAGTCATGTAAATACTATATGTGTGCATATTCGTTCATCCATATGCAACATCCATATGATAACACATCAAGTTTCAATCCATATACAAATACATTCATATGCTTATGCAATATGAAAGTGACTTAGCCGATCTAGTGCCTAATGTGTGTATATGCATCCACGAGCAACCACTTGCAACCACTTGCAACCATCAATCATAACATCTTTCAAATACATGTTTACATCCATTGACTTATACCTAAGGGTCAAAGATATGACCTAGAGGATATACCTAAAAGATGGAAACAAGCATGCATAAAATTCCTAAAAAAATAGATCGAGGATATACCCTCAAGAAAAAGGGTATGATGCATGAGTCTTATCTTCAGTCTCTTACGTCGCGTCTTCTTGAGCTTCACTCCATTGCACCTTAACTAATTTAACTTCACGATTGCGAAGCTTCTTGACCTCTGTTTTCAAAACCCACTAGTAAAGACCTCGATCACTTACTGTGCTAGAGGGTGTCCACTGTAGTCGAATTATCTTTCCAAGATAAATAGATGTTAAGCATGATACCAAGTGTATATACTATGATGATTAGAGGTCTCTCCTTTACATAGCTTATCCGTTATGTTACAAATCTGAGGGTCTAAAGCTAAAGGTTGCTATGTACTTTTTACTTCTCCTAAGGTTAGTCTTTTTTTTTTTTTTTTCTACTTAGGGCGCTTGCCACAACCATTTATCTCTCACGTAAACCATCCTAGTCGAACTCAACATCCCTCAAGTACAAGCCCCAAAGGCCTAAACTAATATCAGACAAGCACCCAAGGAATACCTCCTCCGAATTTGGACGATCTACGTGAGATGATACTAGCAAAACAACCAGACAATTGATCCCCTTAGGATTGCAAATCGTCGATAGATGCATCAAGTGGTTCTAGGTAGCTAAGCCTAACTGATCCCCTTAGGATTGCACGAAATCTCGAGGGTGTTCTTGAGGCAAATAAAAAGTCTAACTACCCTCCTTACTAGCTAACCAACCCATGCCTAGAATCAACCCGTAGCCCATGAAACCAAAAATATACATTACGCTTAAACCTAATACTTACGATAGATGTCCTAAAATCCTTACAAACCAAAGATAAATGAGCCGAACCACTAATTGGATTTGAGACAATAATGGGATCTTCTACTATACAGGTACTAAGGTGCAGAGACTCAACTATGGAAGCATAAATAAACAAATGTGAAGCGCTAAAATCAAAAAGAGTACTAACAGGATGATCAAAAAAAGAAAAACTAGACTTTTCAACCGAAGCTTCACTACCTCTCTCTCAGGTATGCTGGCGGTGAGAGCTTGCACTTGCCTTCCGGAAAATCATGTCCTTTGTTCTTGCCTTTGTCCTTAATAATGACACTTCCTCTTGTTTTAGGTTTTACTACTCTTTCTTTTTTACCTCCTTTGTGAACCAATTCCATATCCATGAGTTCCTCATCCTTGGGTTGTGCTCCTTAGCAAAACTCCCTCAGTCTCATCTTTACTATCCTTGTGCAACATGTTGACAAGTCTCTCGAAAGATGCCTCCATCGCACGGAAAATCCTACAAAGCTCGAAATAAAATTAGCCGTAGTTGAAACTACAGCGGCTATAGATGGAAGTTCGGCACTTATTTGCCCTAAGTTTCATAGTCTCGTCGAGCCTACGGAACCATGCCGCGATGAGGTTACCTCCCAGAAAGCCAGGAGCCCCAGAGACCCAGGAAAGAAGGAAACAAGGATTCAAACAGAGGATCAAAAGATAACGCATATGACTTTAGGGAATATGCCGTTAAAACAAAACTTTTCATTTGAAAATGCTTCTTTAAAAACCATTTTGAAAAGAAAAAAAATCAAATCTTTTATCTGATCCGGTAACCTTCAGCTCTGATACCAAGTGAAACACCCCACCTTTGTTAAGGTCACTCACAAAGGGAATGCCTTAATTTCGATGGAGAATTATAGGTAAAAGATGCAGATAAATTACAAGACAGACAAAAAAAGCAGCGGAAAATAAAGTCATTTTATAAACAATGTGGCTCGGTCAAGCTTTTACAACAGTTGTCTTAAAAACAATACATAGTACTTCTGTCTTGATTCAAAAACATCCAATTATAAAGGAAGCATAAAAATAACAACGATTTATTCCCCAATAGAGTAAAGCAAGCCATAGCCGAAATGAGACTGAATCCAAAGCAATACATGATGATCTTGAAGCAACAAGTAATCCAAGCTAAGCCGAAGTGTTTCCTCTTTGAGAACCTGGGGGGAACAGAAGAAAAGATGCGAAACAAAACTAGGTCAGACATAAGTCTGGTAAGTCCAGCTACTTTCAGCATATGAACAAGCAAGAACAACATGACATGAATTAAACTGAATAAAGATATAAGAATGATAATAAGGAACATAGGATACACAGGATAAGCAATAGGCAAGATAAACTAAGTATAACATCGCATGTTAACTATTCTTTACTTCGCTACTACCCTGTTATTCTGATTTCTATATCTCTGCACCACCTAACGAGTGTCCCAACTAGTAATCTGTATAAAGGATAATATTACAATGGGATCCTAATCCCCGCAAATTTGGTAGCCTTCAAGTGTACATCTATTATGAGGATTTCACCTCAATCAGCCTAATTGCTATGAAGATGTTAGATGTACCCTTACTACCCTATCGATCGGATCCATACTTGTACAAATGTTCCATGTGTCTGCGTCAATCGACCCTTTCTTGCGTGTAGATACCATGTGTTGATCCCACCATAAGGTGTATCAATCCTTATGATGGCAACTCGACACGAATCAAGATGCACAGTGTATAACTACTGGTACCCAGTGCCTATTTTTTCCCACTCCGGAGTACGTGCACGCCCGTAAACCGTCGGAACCTACACTGATGTACCCCATGCTGTTATCTTTGACTGCTTATAATCAGCCTAGTAATTGTGCCCCACCCTGCCTAGCTCAGGGTACCGTGATACATCTATGTGGGTTACTGCTGAAATGGGTCCCCATTACTAGGGTTTCCTACTGGTTAAGGTTGTGGGCCTATATTTACTAATATTACCCACCAACCTGATATGTACTTAACCCTCCCACCAATCCAAGCATTTTTATATAATGGTTAAGTTTTGTGGGCCTATATTTACTAATATTACCCACTAACCCGACGTGTACTTAACCTTCCCACAGATTCAAGCATGTTTATTTAATGGTTAAGTTTTGTGGGCCTATATTTACTAATATTACCCACCAACCTGACGTGTACTTAACCTTCCCACAGATTCAAGCATGTTTATTTAATGGTTATGCTTGGTGGGCCTATATTTACTAATATTACCCACCAACCCGACGTGTACTTAACCTCCTACTCGTCAAGTCGTGTTGGTTAAGTGGTTCTTATTAACTTAACCTTTCTCACTTATCATTTTGGATTGGTTAAGTGTGATTTTATTAACTTAACCCTGTTCATTCATCAGATTATATTGGTTAAGTATTTCCCATTTAACTTAACCCCATTCGTTCATCAAGTTATATTGGTCAAGTATCATTAATCAATTCAAGTTAACTTAACCCACCCATTCATCACTCATGTTGGTTAAGTGTTTCCTTCTAGTGTTGACTTGACCCTACCTCAAATCATGTTGTATTGGTTAAGTGTTGCCCTCTCGTGTTAACTTAACCCTTCCCATACATCATGTTATATACTCGTTAAGTGTTATCCTCTTGCATTACTTAACCCCACCACGTGTCATTATATATTGGTTAAGTGTATCCTCTTGTGTTACTTAACCCAACCACAAGTAATTATATATTTTGGTTAAGTGTTACCATAGTTAACTTAACCCTACCATCTGTTTAATTAACATGTTATAATGGTTAAGTGTTCCCTTAGTTAACTTAACTCTACCATCTGTTTAGTTAACATGTTATAACAGTTAAGTGTTACCTTAGTTAACTTAACCCACCCATATGTCATATTGGTTAAGTATCATTAAACTAACCCTCCCATACTTAGCATGTGTCATTAGCATTAATTTATTTATTAATGCACCAACCTCTCACATTAGATATGTTTTGTTGCGGTTACTGGATATGTCGGGCAGTTCCGGGCAGTTTTATGCCACAACTCAATCTAACCATGGGTTTTTCTTGGGCATGATGCACTAACCTCTCACATTGGATAAGTGCTGTTGTGGTTACTGGATGTGCCGGGTGGTTCCGAGCAGTTTTACACCACAACTCAATCTAACCTCGGGTTAGGCATTCTCATCTTTTAGCATATTTATATATTTACGGTGTATATGTAAATTATTCATAGTTAAATTATAACATTAATTATGTTCATAATTAATGGCATACTAATTATACCGTTTTCATGCTAAATACCCAAATCCACCAAAACTAGTCATGACCCCGTTTCTCAAGTTATGCCCAACCAATTCCAATTTCAAGTTATTAATCAAAATAGGCTATACCCCGTCTTCCCAAACTTGCAATAATAGTCATTCCCAAAATCACCATGTCATATATTTGGCGTTCCAAATCAATAGTTAAGCCCAATCTAGTTTTAATATTCTAGTTTACAGTGTATGGCCAAAACTTGGTTTACAAGACAACTAACCCAAACTTGCAGTTATAATGATAACAATGCCCCAATCTCAATTACAAATTTTGCCCAACCATTTCACCAAGTATGTTATGTTCAATTACTTCCCCTATTATGTTACGCCAATATTGTCAATTTCATGTTTATGCCCTAATAACCCAAACAAACCTTCCCCGTATTCCCATCGTATGTATATCGCGATTCAACCTAGATTATAGGTCAATATGGATTTACAAATAAAAAGGAGCAAATAGGAATAATATGACAATGATATGCATAAGAACTGGCACAAGATGATAGTCCCAAAACACAAAAATTACAGATCTAATAGAATTATAGCATAACTGAATAAACTGATTTAGAATCATTGCAGGCATATAGATCTAATTTTGAATAATATTATGGACATGAAAGGCTTGAATAATAAACTAGGTTCGACAACTTGTGTAGGTTCGATTGGATCGATAAGAAGCAACCCAAAGTCATAGATTCACAAAGGCTAAGAATAGATCCAAATAGAAAATCAAGCATAGGTCCAAATTCATTTTATTCCATGTCCATACTATAATTGATTGTCTAAATCTGAAAGTAATCATGAACTTACAAAACAAAGGCAAGTCTTGTTTTCTGGAATCTGTATTCTGAAACTGAATTGCTCGTCTTTGATGTAGATCGTTGAATACTCTAAATTAGATTTGATTTAATTTGATTCTTACTTTTATCTTGTCTTTGAGTTGAAAGAGATGATGGCTACTCTAGGTTCCCCATTGATGGCATGGCGGCTCTTAGTATAAACATTTGTGATTTTAGGGTTGAGTGTTAGGTTGCTTATATTGAATTTTAATTAAATAAGAGCCGTCGGATTAAGCTGGGAATGACAAGAACCATTCAGTCAAGACAGAGCAGCCACCTAAGCCCTTGTGACTCAGCAATGACTCACTGCTCGGATCAGAAACCTGTGCAGGCTTTTAGCCCGATATGGGCGCACTTGGCAGGTGCGCCAGTGCATTTTTGTACTGGCGCACTTCACAAGTGCGCCAGTGCATTCTCCCCCGTTTCCGGTTTTTCTGCCTAACTTCGTTCGTCCAAATCTCCTTTATACGTTATCCGTTTTATGCAAGCTAGAACTCTATCTCAAGCAGAATTCCAAGACGAACGTAATGGCGTAACCTGTTTCCCTTAATTTTCACATTTGAAACTAAGTATACTTTGATTTGTTACATTAACATTTACTGAAAATACGGGGTGTTACACATGCCATTGAAGTATGAATGTAATGTTAAACGGAAAGACTTTTCACTTTCGACTTAGGTGTGCCATCCTTCTTGGAAGAGATCTTGGATGGGTCTTGAGTAGATAGGGTGTTTGGAAAATCAACATGGGCTTCCTCAAAATTGTTTTACCCCTAGTGGAAAAAGGTGGGTCACCGCCATTTTTATTAGACTCATATCGTAGGCTTCCATCACCTAAACCATCACCCTCATTGCCTGCATTATCGTCAACAAAAGCCGTGTTTTAATCCTCATCATCAGAGTCATCAGGTAAATCTTCGACGTATAAGATGTTTTCAAACTTCGTCTTGTCTTTCTTCGGGACTTTAACTCCCCGTTTAGCCAGTCCAATTCTTTCCATGACTTTACTCCGTATAGAAGGATGGACAAATGGAAATTTGATCCTTGGAAACCTCTTGAAATTATTGGAGAATGCAAGGAAAAGAGCATCTTCATAATACTCCATGACAACCTTCGGGAGACGATCCTTCAAAAACTAATATATCCTACTTCTGGCCTCGTGAATTATTCTCCCCACGTTGGAAAGTTTGTCATCCATTTTCTTAAACTCATCAACATGACTCGCCGCCTTCTCCTCCTTTTTTTCTTTGAGAACTGAGACTTGGTCGGATAGAATACTATTTGCTTTCCTTTCCTACTCAAGATCAGATTTAACCTTCTCGAGAGTGACCTTTAATCTCTTACACTCAACATCACTCTTTGCCTACGCTTCGACCAAGGCATCAACTTTGGATTTCAAAGAAGTGATATCCTCCCTAGGCGGGATAATCTTAGTAGAAGATGTAGGAGCCATTCCTTTAGACAAGAGCAAACTTTTGGTCACCTAAAAAAAATAGGAAAAGGGTAGATCAACCTTTATGTGAGAACAAGAAATAAAAGAGGGACTAGGAAGGATGAATCCATGCCAAAAATTGTTCCTTGATAAGTTGTCGGTAAAAAACCTTTGAGTCCAAAGGCATGGAGGGCAGCGGAATATTAGCCACTTCGGTAGAGGAGAGAACAAGACTCATAAGCTTATCAAAATCTAAAGTTGAAAAAGGTGTACTTGGAGAACTTACATGCTGAGATAATGAAAGCAGACGTAAATTATGTTCACACGTATCTTACACACTAGGAAGTTTGGACATCAAAGAATCACTGACAAGTTCATTTCTCAAGGACGCTTCAGGAGAAGAACTGATATCAATAACAGTCCCAGCACCAGAAGTAGCAGGACTAAGGGCCGTATGTGCTTCAATGTCACCATAACACCCTTAGAAGAATGGGTTGGAGCGTCAAATTTTGGCCTTTTAGATGACGACTCAATAGTAGGTCCAACAAGCCTTTTTAGAGTGTTAGCATCAAATTGAGCAAAAGCATCCAAAGCGGAGATATCTTTAGAGGTTGGGGTTCCTGATCAGAAATAACTATTTTTGAAAAGCAAGTATAAGAAGGCTAAGACGAAAAAAGGTGAAATCACATCGGGAAGGAAACATAGTCATATTCAAAGTACCTTGGAATATACGAGATGATGCATTGAGCGTGTCGAATCCCCGAGGTGAGCTCTTAGCGTTATAAATATGAATGGGAGGTTATCCCAAAATCTCCTACCCTAGAGGAAGAAGACTATATTGAAGAAATCTGTTCACAGAAAGCAAGGATGACCGACGTCCCAAGCCTGTTCACAAAAAGCAAGTTTGAAGATGGCTTCAACAGTTTGAATCTCCTTATTTGACAAAGTTATGTTTTTGGAGGAAGGATCTGAGTAGGAACAAAGGTCAATCACGAGCACAAAAATGACACAATCATTTTATAATGACAAGAATCTCACCAAGATCAGCTAAGTTTCCCGATATACCAAGGGCACCTGATATAAAAGAATTGGTCTTCGAAGGCTTGGACTTACAAATACTATCACTTATCAGCTTCTTGATAGGGTTCACAAGCAAGATAGTAGACTCTGCACTTTTGGAAAATCGTACCAAGTGGAAAATGAGCTTAGGGCTAAGGGAAGTCTGACCTGACCCAAGTACTAGAAATCCAAGACATAAGAGTAGGGTATAAGTGTTTGGTGAAAGATGGATAGGAGCAATCCTCAAATAGCACAAGAGCCTGAATATGAATGGTGGAAAAGGAAAGAAGTCCCCATGCCAAATATGAATTGCGGAGTATGCAAAGTATCCCTCTGGGGGGTTTTGGATGGTATCTTGGCAGTAGTTGAAATGGCATCTTCGCCAGATATCCCAAAATTATCAAGGATGGTTTTCACTTCCTCTTGGGAAGCGATAAGAGACTGCTTTAGGGTAAACTCCCTCTTCTCCCGCGGGTTACCATAATCTTTGGGATTTGACTTATCAGTGCTCTTTTACCAGACATAATGTTGTCAGGTGATATCATTCTGTAATATACATATAAGTAACACTTTCTTTTACGAAAATATTCCCATGACATCCATAAGTGTGTAAACAATATAAAAACTTATTAACATTAGAAACTGGAATGGTAAAACATCGAATTAATAGTAAAAGTTAATTTTAACGAAGTTCATGCATATAATCATAAGTTACATACACGTAGAAATAGTTAAGTTTTTTGTTATGACCAAACTAACTACCCCAAAACCAAAATCAAAGAGCAAAAGGTAGGTGTTGGGGGAATTAGAATACTGATAGCACTTGGTGTTAGTTTAACCGTAACCAAATGATTAAGTGTCATCACTGAACGCCTAGCTGATCTCAAGATCCGATACAGGTGAAATCAAGATAAAAACGCTTTAACGTTGAACTCCCGATTTTTCCGACACTAAAACCGAAAGGGAAGTAGAGCTTTCGATAACACTTCATACTGAATCGATACCCACTAGGTTGGAAGCCAAGTAAATACAAGCACTGATGTCGGCGAAATCGGAACTAAAGTAAATCAACAACAATAAGTGTTGAATCCATTAGTACCGGAAGCATAACATCCTTCTTCATAATAAAAATTAACCACTCGTATGTGAATTTTGCATTTTAAATCCCAAAAGTGTATTAGTAAAATTGATAACCTAAGTCATTCACTATTAATGATCATCTAAGTTGTCATCATCATTTAATTCATACTTAATTCATGAAACTCTGATCGATTTCCCGGTCAGATTGCAAGAATGATTTCGATTTCTACTTTTAATCAAGATAGAGATTCTTACAGAGAATCGAACTTGAAATTCTAAAAGAAAAGCTGGTAGAAATCTTGATGAATAGTGATCTTATTTAAGCAATACGATTTGAGGTAAAAAGAAAAAGGGGAAGAAGAAAGAGTATTAATGTCGCCGTATTTCTTAAATTAAAGCCTCACAAACAGAATCCAATCAACGAGCCAAATTGAATGATACCAAGAGGCGGGAGATCAAATTGCATCACAATAGTCAAAGTTTGACTTGAAAAGTCAAAATTACCTCTTCACAAGGGGGAAAATGTTGCTACCAAATTCAACACCGATACGTTTTGTCGGTGAAGCGGTATAAGACCGTAACCAACACAAGAGAACGATTCAAAAGCATGGAGCCGTAATCACGTTAAAGCTGGAAGCATAAAAGTAGTGATCTGTTCAGTACACTACCGGCACCAACATAAAAGAGAAAAGCCCGATACCGACGAAAGGAGATAGTGATAAAGTAATACTGACACTAAGGGAAACCGGTGTGACACAGTTCCAAAAGCATAGCACAAGGAGTTGGAGATAAGGAAAGAAAATCAAAAATCAGGATCCAATGACCCGAGACCCGAAACAAAGAAGGGACTCTGTATTATTCGAAACATGAGCAGAGTGAGACGAAGAGCTATCAGCACTAATTAAGTTAGTGCCGACACAAAGGTAAATAAAGACATCAAAGTCAAGAATAACATCCCAAAAGCTAACTATTGGAGTTAAGGCTTGTCGAATACCAAGACAAAACATTTAAAGCCATGCGTAGATTTACCAAAAGTATGACTCTGTTAGACCAAAACAAATTTCCAGGACTCATCGAAAGTAAACCAAGGCTTATAAGAAGAGGAGCTATCCACACTAATTTTCTTAGTGTCAATACCGAAAGTGGTGATGATTCCAAGGCCATGAGAAAGTGGAGCACGAAAGCAAACATTACAAAGACTAGGAGGCGGAACCGGGACCTATTGCCAAAAGTCACTCTCGAAGCTATCCATACCAACTGGTTTGGTATCGATACGAAAGGAAGAAACAACATCAAAGAGAAGTTCTTATGACCGGAACTAGTTTTCCGAAAGCCAAGACTGGCACACCAAAGACCAACTAATATGAGATAACATTGTTAGAAGGCGGCACCAAGGTAACCAGAACCGTAAGGTGAGAAGCGACCAACACCAAGATATCGCATCCTAAAAGTGCTACTACTGAACCAAGGACAAAAGGGGATTCAATTTATCTACAAATAAGACCCCAAAGGGTCACATTTTAGGGGACTTTTATCATTCTCCAATCTTTTACTCATTTCTTATAGAGTAAACCCTAATTTCTAAATCAATTTGGGGTTTACCTTTTTAAACCCTTATGTCAAGTATATGAGAAATAAAGTGTGAATCGACACTTTGCATATTTTTTACAATTTACCCTATTACTTCTTTCACATATTTCCTTATTCCTTCACTATGACAAATGCCTTATGCGCAAGCCTTGGTCTTTCTTCAAGATTATCAAAATACTGTTCCATGGGCCGTTTAGATTTCTAACCTGTGTTGCACTCAGGGAACCCTTATCCCAAGGTAATTGTTAGTTATTGAGTCTCGTAAGCGTGATACTCACCCCTTGAGGGAAGAGTAACTAATCTTCAGACTCTGAACCTTGATAGCTAGGAAATAGTGAACTAACTCAAGCTTGTGGGAACTAAATAATCCCATTTTATCCTTAGGTCCAGTACCTTAGACCAATCTCCGGTGTTGACAAAAAATACCGTTAGCACTCGTCGTATATCAAAACTATTACTCAACATTCCCCCCTTTTTGATTGATGACAACAACTAAATGAAGATAATATACAACGATATATAATGATAAATATTTATACTTACTCCCCCTGGATATGTGGCGACATATATCCTGCATTCTAAGATAAATATAGATCTTTCTCCCCCTTTTTCATCAACAAAAAGGAAGGCAGACATTTGCACAAAGTATACAAATAATTGAGAAGACAGAATTGAAACGTATACATGAGCAAATATACCAAAACATAATATAAATAAATTCTAGAGTAGAAACATAAAATAACATACCAACAAGGTTATATAGTATAAGACTTGTGTATAATTTAGACGATAAAGCATAGAGAATTCAAATACAGCATACTTACAAGTCTAAATAGTACAAGCTTTGTATATAGTTCCAAAAAAATATTATAAATTAAAGTAGCAAACTGAAATGCAATGAGAACTAAAGTCTTACTCCATCGTTTTAACCCTTCACTACATGAGAACTTCACCAACATATCGATGGCCACCTCCATTTGTACTATCACTACTTTCTTGCTCATTCAATATAGACCAAGTGAAGGTAGGACATTTTCCTAGATCTCTTTTTATTGCTATAGAAGGTCGAGAGGTGCAAGAAATATCTTCCCAAAGCGACTTTATCCATTTTCTTATCAACCTCTCTGATGCGAGAGTCCAAGATTTGTTGACTATGGAAACATAATTACCATGGATTGATGGGGTCCAAGTGCTAGGTTTGCAATAATGATCTTATCTTGTTCGCGAATTGCAGATTGAGGGCGCCGAGTAGGACTACTAGATGCTTGTCCAAGTTGAGATGGAGCTTGTCATTGGCTTTCTTATCTTCTAACCTATTCTTCGTAGGTAATGATTTGGGGATGCATAATTTTAGGTAATCCCATCAAAGATAAAGTTATTGTATTCAATATGCCTACGATAGACGTTGGAGAATCGATTTCGGTGATAGTCAAGTTTTGAGCATGCGCATAATATATTCACCGTAGTAGATAATATTCATGTGATTATTGTTTAAACTTAAAAATTCATCATGTATAATACGAAGCTAGTTTACCTTTATATTTCTGTAGATTGCATAGAGAGCATTAAAGTGTGTTCACAAACAAGTTCATAGCTTCCATTTCTTGGAGTTATCCATCTCATTAACGTTCGGTGTAGAACTCTAGTTGTGGGTCGTAGGAATTTAAATTTAGTTCTCATATATCGTCATCCAAAAAACTGTGACTAACTTGATCACAAATGACTATATCACATTCAACTTCATGAAGATTTATTTCTTTATTGGGTGTGTCGAGTGAGTGTGTCATTCGATCAAGTGATAGGAATATTGGAATTTCATATATTGAACTCCAAACATAATCTTCTTGATTGGAAACTTCTTGAGGAACAAAATTAAAGTTAGCATAGAACAATTTGACCATTTTATTATTTATCTTTTAATTATTATCGCCAATGTTAATAAAAGATTCAAAATTGCTTCTAGAGCAGTTTGTTGTATAACGTATGCTGAGAACTCTGGGAAGTTTATGAAAGATACTTCAAAAATTCTGTGTCTTCTTCCATCTCTTTACAGTCATCTAATTATGGCGTCATCGTCGAATTTGACATCCGAAGGAGGTTATGTAGAGGGAGTTGCTTGCTTTGTCTTTTTGGTGGCATTTTTATTTGATTTGAAGGAAAATAATTGAATTTTTAGAGAAGTAAGGTTCCGGAATTTTAAATTTTGCTGGTAAATTTTGAAGTGTAAGAGTAAGAAAGGTAAAATAAGGTACACAAAAGGTAAGGAAGTGGTCGGTGAGGGTAGTTGTTGGCAGCAGGCACATGAATCATTTGAATGAATCAAGGGGCCAGTCGACTAGTTCAGTATCCAGAAATTACTGCAGATCTGTGTCAATCGAATGGTCCTCTGAATCAGTCGACTAATCATAAAGGTGCAGAAAATATCTGTTTTGGGTCAGTTGACCAATTCTGGGATGGCCATAATTCTTTCTAGGTCAATCTACTGACCTTCCGGGTCAGTCGACTGACCTTCCGGGCCAGTCGGCGGACCTAGAATAAAATTCCTTGTCTTTTTATTTGAAGAATTTAGTAATATACATATTTATGTATAATGTCTTTTGTATTATTTATGTGAAGTTTATATAATATTTAATTTAAACAAAAATATTATCAAGATTTTATTAATAAACATACCATCTTGTATTTTAAGACAAGAAAACAGGAAGTTCAAATTCTTTTGTTGGACTCTGTGTTTTCTGGCTGTTAAATTCCTTCTCCCTTAGCTCGTTATATGCTTGATTCCTATCTCAAGAGTCAGGCTATACAGGTGTTCATTATGGAGAAGGAATGATTGATCAATGAATTGGAGTCAACACTTGTTCGTCAGTATAGTGAGGCAGTGATTCACAAAATTTTCGTGCAATGCGTTCAATGATTCTAGTCGACGTGCACTCACCTTTTTTTCATAATACATTACTCTTTGCAATTCTTGCATTTCACGTTCGTAGTGTCGTATTTCATTTATTTTCTCTTTAATAGATGCTGAACCGCCAAAAAGAAATTATTTAGCTTTCTTTTTATCTAGAATGTGCCCGACATGAGGAGTAGTTACTTGAGTACAAGTATGTCAAGGTGTTATTTGAGTAGGGGAATCAGGTAAAGTAATTATCTCAATAGAAGAGCTAGTTGAATGTGAGGAGGAAAACATTGTTTTTGAATTTGAAGTTGTAAAGAAGAAATTAAGTCTCATGGTTACATAGAGGTTTAAGACTTTATATATATATATATATATATATATATATATGTATATGTATGTATGTATGTATGTATAATATCCACATATTGAGTAGAGATAATAGGAAAGGATAGTGGTTCCTATAAATTGCAACTAGAAGCTTTTATTTATAAGGATATGAAACTCTATTTTAAGAGATTTAATGTTTTAGCACAGAGTAATAAATTGATTTATACATATAAATATATATATGTATATTGTGTGTGTATGTGTGTGTATATATGTGTGTGTGCGTGTATAAAGTAGTTGTCTTATGTGTTAGTAATATCACATATTACAATGGGTATGATGGACATGAATGTGAATCACCCATAGCTTAGATGTTTAGGACGGCTAGGTAGTGTATAGGAGATCTTGAGTTCGAGCCACAACATGGTCAAAAAACGAATTTTTAGTAAAAAAATTATTTTTACTTTTAAATAAATAAATCTAAATATTTTTTAATGAACATGATCGAATTCTTCGTCATTCGATAATATCATTCAATAATACCATTTGATAATTATTTAGTTTGAAGACAAAGAAAATAAAATAATTCACCCAAGTGCGACATCTCGAATTCTTAGTCATTATTTCATAAAACTCTTGACATAATTTATCATTAGTTAAACCAAAAATAATATCATCAACTTTATTTGTATGATAAAAATGTAGCTTTTAGCATGTTCTATAAAAAGGGTTTGATCAACTTTTCCAATAATAAAACTAGATTTGATTAATAGCTTTTAAGACTTTTGTACCAAGAACATCGTGCTTGTTTTAGGTCGTATAAAGCTTTCTCAAGTTTAAAAAAGTGATATGGAAATTTTTCACAAATAAATATAGGTGGTTGTTCAACATAGAATTTTCTTTTATATATCCATTTAGAAATGCGCTTTTAACGTCCATTTGGTATTGTTCAAAGTTATTAAAACAAGACTAGGCTAATAGTATTTGTATTTCTTTTAATCTTGCAATTGGAGCAAACGTTTCTTCCTAATCAATTACTTCTCCTTGATCATATCCTTAAGCTACTAGTCTAGCTTTATTTCTAGTTATATTACCTAATTCATCTATTTTATTTTTGTAAACCCAACTTGTTCCTATAGTACCTTGATCACTTGGTCTAGGAACTAATTCCTAAATTTCATTTTGTTCAAACTAATTAAGTTCTTCTTGCATAGCAATCCAATTTTCATCAGAAGATGCTTCTTTAAAAACTTTGGTTTTCTATTAGAAATAAATGCTCCATGACCCATTAAATTTAATGGATTTCTTGTTCAAACGTTTGAATATATTTCTCAAATAATATTTTCTACAGGATGATTTCGCAAAATTCATTGAGGATATTTTATTATATTTGAATTATTGGTTATATTTTCATTTTCTGAATTATGAATAACATTTTCCTTGTATAAGTTATGAGTAAGATTTTCGTCTTCATCCAAATTATTTTGATTATTCATGGTTGAAATTTTAAAATTTTCATTAAATGATACATGAAGCATTTCTTTGACTGTTACAGTTCTTTTACTGAATATTCTATAAGATTTATTCTAGTTCGAATATCCTAAAAAGATTCCTTCATTTGATTTTAAATTAAATTTTCCTAACTGATCTTTAGTGTTTAAAACAAAACATTTTTGTTCAAAAATCTTAAAGTAGGAAATATTTGGTTTTCTACCATAAAATAGTTCGTAAGGAGTATTTTTTGTAAGAGGTCGTATAGAAACACGATTCAAGACATAACATGTAGTCGCAACAGCTTCTGCCCAGAACTGTTTGGTAACGTGCTTCCATTTAATAAGGTTCTAGAACATTCTTGCAAAGTTCCATTTTCCCGTTCTACAACTTTATTTTGTTGTGGAGTTCTTGGAAATGAAATTTTTCTTTCTTTTTACAATATTTATTGAAATCTTCATTTTTGAATTCACCACTATTGTCACTTCTTATATTTTTTTATTTTAATTCCTTTTAAGCTTTGAATTTGTTTTGTAAATGTTAAAATGTTCAAAAGTATCACTTCGTTTTTCATAAAAATTATCCATGTATTTCCTTGAAAAGTCATTAATACTTACAAACATGTATGTACTATGATTTATGGATTGAATTTGGGTTGGTCCAAATAAATCCATATTAAGAAATTCAAGTGGTTGTAAGGTTGAATGACAATTATTTTCGGTAGTCTACTCGTTTCCCCTTTTCTGTTCTCCACCGTCTACACCAAGTGTGATAGGATAAAGCGATTGGCCCTTTGGTCTGATATGTGTGGTTAAAGCGCTTATCGGTTCTACAGTGATAGAGGTATAAAAAGCTGTAGCGCGGGTATAGTGGAAGTGATTTTTTTTAAATTAGATGTAAACTATATAATTAAAATTAATTAATTATCATTCTCTCATCATTTTTTAGAAGAAACGAACGTTAATTAATGTTATATAACAAAATCGAAGAATACCATGGTTTTGCACACTAGATTCGAGGATTACTACAGATTTCCATCTTATATAATGTACTTATGACTTAAAACTAGCTCTTTACATTAAGTTTTTTGATTTATTTTAAAAGATAATTAGTCAAATCAACCTTTGTATATTAATATTGCTAAAGCGGGTGCTAAATAGCGTTTATTTAGCGGATGAAGCGGAAAATAGCAGGGCTTTAAGCAGAGCTACTGTTCATCAGTGATAAATTGAAATAGCGTAGCAGCCGGAGAGCGCTACAGGATATTTCAGGGATTTTGTGGGGCTTTAGCGGGGCTTTAACTGAATAGGGTCTGACATTCTCGCTCTTTTCGATTTGTGGTTTTTGGTTTAAGTTGTGGGAAGCGATTTCAATATTGTCACCTACAAAGCTGAGAAATGAGGAGGAAATGTCGTTAGCCGTGTGGTGATAGCGGATTTCAATGTCTTCACTGCTAGTTTGAGTCTTTTCGAAGTCTCCTTCGTCGGTTCGGCTTTTACTTGGTGTAATAACAAAGACGGGCCAAATCGGATTCTATCTAGGCTTGATAGAGTTTTCGGACCAAAAGGATGGTTCAACCTTCCGTTCTTGTTCTCCGTCACCCATTTGCATTGTACTTTCTGGGATCATGCTCCAATGATTCTTCATTGTTCTCCCCTTTCCCTTACTGGCCCGTCATCTTTTCAGTTCCAAAGTATGTGGCGATCACACCACACTTTCCATAGCATTGTGGTAGATTCCTGGAACTATCCAGTTCTAGGTTCCTTGTGTTTTGTGTTCTCTCGTATGCTGAAGCGCTTAAAGGTTTGCCTTAAGGCATAGAACGTCCTTGTTTTCAAGAATATTTTTGACTGCGCTAGAGTGACCGAAGAAACTTTTGTCCTTGCATGGGGCTTCGTTTGATGACGATCCCTCTACTACTAACAAGGAGGCTTAGTCGATTGCCCAACTAGCCTACTTGTCGGAGCTTCGTATTGAGCATGACTATCTTCGCTAGAAGGCTAGGATCAAGTGGATTGTTGAAGGTGATACAAACTCCAAGTTTTTCCATTCCTCTATCCGTAAGAAGAATAGTCTTCTCATGATTCATCAGATCCAAGGTCCTGATCTCACTATGGCTTCCTCGCCGAGTGAACTCAAAAAAACTATTATGTCCCATTTCCAAGCCTTCTTAGTGCTCCTTTTGTGTTGGTTTCTGACCCAACCCTGTTTGCTTTCGTCCCTAGATTGTTCCTGCATTCGGATAACTCCGATCTTACTGCACCTCCCACCTCGGAGGAAATGCATTCCTGTGTATTTTCTTTAAGTAAGGATAGTGAGAGTGGGCATAATGGTTTCAATAAAGTATTCTTTCGGAGTGTGTGATCGATTATTTAGGAATGCATGTCTTGCCATCTAGTTTTTCTTTCCTAGTAGAGACCTACGTATAGGTTGGACTTCCACCAATTTGGTCCTAATTCCCAAGTGCGAAAATCATCACACTTGCATGGATTTTCGCATGATTAGTTGTGCAACTTCTTTAATAAGGTTATTTCTAAGGCCCTAGCCTCTAGACTAGCACCGTTTTATCGAGCATATTATTTCTTCTTCTCAAATGGGGTTTGTAAATGGATTGTTGATCACTGACATCATCATTTTATCCAAGGAGTTGGTTTCTCAGATCAATAGGAAGTATAAAGGCTCCAATGTCGTCATCAAGCTAGATATGGCTAAGTCCTACGATAGTATGTCTTGGTTTTCGTCATCAAGGTGCCGAGGGCTCTCGGTTTTTTGGAACCCCTTATTGATATTGTTTAGAGACTTGTCTCCAATTCTAGTTTTCCTCTTATTAATGGATCAGCCAATGATTATTTTAAGGCAGTATGAGAGATGCTCCGGGCAACTCGTTAACATTGTTATGAGCTACTTTGTCTGCGCTAAAGATCTGTCCTCGAATTAGACCTTCCTGGATTAAGACCTTTACTGGTTTTAAGGATGCTTCCCTTACCTTATCTCAGTATTGTAGTATACAGAGGTAGGAAGCTTAACGCCATTTTTGATCTCCTGATTGGCAAAGCCAGGGGTAAGATCATTTGGTGGAATGCAACTCTTCTTTCTCAGCCAGGATGACTTGTTCTTATAAAGTTTGTTTTAGACTCCGTAGGATCACACGTCTTTGCTGCTATGACCCCACTTCTTCCTACATCCAGTCTTGCCGATCTTTGGCATTGTCCTTTTTCTAGGGAAACAAGGACAACTCGAATTGCCACCATTGGGTATTATGGAACATTATTTGTCGTTCAAAGAGTGAGGGAGGTTTGGGCCTCTGTAACCCTAAGGGAATTTGTTCTGCTTTTGCTCGCAAGTTATTGGCAAGGCTTGGTGCAAACGACTCTTTATGGGAGATGTTCCTCCATGCTAAATACCACAGGCTCTCGGTCGAGAATTACGCCAGCATCCCATCCTATGCTAGTGAGACATGGAAATGAATGCAAATCGTGAAGGTTTAATCAGATTTACATGGTGGTGGAACTAATTGGGATGGTAGTCCCTTCTCGACTAAAGCGGCGTGGAATTCGGTGCGATCACCAAGTCCACACCTTTGTCTTTTCTCTTTCGTTTGGGATGGTCGACTTCCCCCGAAGGTTTCTTTGTTTATGTGGAAAACCCTACATAATGGGTTACCATTAGGTGAGAACCTATGATGGATTGGCATCCCAATCGTTTCCCGTTGCAGATGTTGTAGATCTGGTTCTTTGGAATCCATTGCTCATATTTTTTTTCCTTGGCTCTTATGCCACTTATGTATGGAATTACTTTGGGAATTTGGTTTGTTTCCAAGTTAATGCCACTTCGCTTATGGATTTACTAGAATTTGATAGTTGGATATCTTAGGTAAATCCATTCGTTCGATTTTCTATCATCTGATCCCTTGTCTTTTCTGCTGGCACATCTGGTGCATGCAAAATAATGCAATTTTTAACAAACTGCAGATGGATCCCCCTACCATCAACCGAAAGTCTAGGAACGATGTTTTCCAAGCATTTCGGGGTAGATCTTTCAGGGGTGTTATTGGCTCTTGCTCGAGGAGATTGCCATGTATTTTTGGTATTTCCTCTGCACCGCCTACTCCTATGGCAGTAATATGTTGAGTACATGGTTTGCGAGATCATCCTTGTTGTCTTCACATGCTCTACTCTTACCCCTCACCCCTCCTTTTTTCTCATGTTGTTTGCTAGTTATGTTGCGCCTGGATTTACGGATTTTGGGCTTTATTAGGGCTGGTTTGGGATTCACTCGTGTGGGAGTTGCTGCCTCTCTGTTACTTATGATGGTGCTTGTGGGGCTGGAGCTTCGGGAGCCTTTGTAGATATTGGTTGGAGCTCCCGTCTGGAGTCTGAGGTTTGCGCTGGTGGAACGTTTGTGTTTCTAGCTCTTTTTCCGTCACTTGTGGTGTTGTGGAATCTTTAAAGTCGCCCTATCTTTGACCAGTGTCTTCAACGGATTCGTTTTCCTGCCTGTGTTCTTATTTACTTCTTGTTGTAGGTTGTCCTTTATTTTTGACCTACTGTTGGTTTTGTATCTATTGCTTATGTGTGTGCACAGTTTCGGTAGCCATTTCTACAGAAACTATTTTTGTGAGCCATTAGAGAATGGCTAGATTCACCCTTTTGTTATATTATATTTTCCTTTATAAAAAAAAGGTTGAATGACTTTCTTTTATTTAAAGCGGATTTAGTTAATTTACCTAACTGACATGCATCATAAATATTATTAACTTCGAAAAGTCATGTTTGGTAATCCTTTTACTAGACTATTTTTAGATATTTATTTATAGTTTTAAAGTTTATATGAAAAATATTTTTGTGCCATAACCAAGGATCATTTTCTTTAGCTATTAAACATATATTAGAATTATTAATTACTTCTGTATCTAAAACGTAAATGTTTCTGTTTCTATTTCCTTTGAAAATAATATTTTGATTTTGATCAAAAATACAACATTTATTTTCAGAAAATTAGATTTTAAATCCCTTATCGCATAATTGACTTATACTTAATAAATTGTGTTGCAAACTCTTAAACAATAACACATTTGAAATGAGATGTAACACCCCACGTCCATTAGTGTCACTCTCAAAGAGAATGCATTAACTTTCATGGAGTATTATTAGTGTATAGAATAGAATATAATAAGATAGATACATATATTGGTACTTGAAAATTTTAAAACAGCTTTTATTGCAGTAGAGAAATAGTTTGATCACAACCACTTCATAAACCAAGTACACTTAATATCCATCTTGACAAATTATTTTCAGAGTACATAAAGTAAAAAACACAACCACAACATCAGTACCCATAAAAGAGATGAGTTGAACTTTACTTCCAGCAATCCAAGCGCTTCCAAAAGAGAAAGAAAGAGATCCAAATCAAGCTCCAATAGTACTAGTCCCACCCTTAGAACCTAGGGGGAAAAGGAAGAAAAGAGGCGAAAACAAGGGGGTCAGACATAAAGTCTAGCAAGTACAATAACTTTAACAGTATAATTATTAAAGTAATTAGGATAAGGTATAAACTGGTAAAACAAGGAATGACTGTGAAACAAGTGGGCAAGTCAAAACAAACAAGAGGAATATTCTGGCATTAATCTCGTTCCTAATCGTTATAGGTTAATTACTGTTAGACCAAAAAGTGGTTCTAACACCCAAATTGACTAAAATCAGACTAGAATAAGATGAAAAGTAAAATGGAGGCACAGAATTTATAGTGGTTCGGCGTTGAAAAGCCTACGTCCACTTGTTAATCACTATTCTCGATGATAGAGTTGCAATTACAATGAGATATTCACTCAATTTCTCTCACAACTCACATACATTCACTCAATTGTCTCAAAACAAATGTTGAAAGACGATTTGGATTATCCGGGAGTGCTGGAATTCGGTTTATGAAAGTGTTTGAACTCTCAAAGTGCCAAAAAGAAGATCCCTTTAATTGTCTCCAGGCAAGGTATTTATAGGTGAAAATTTGGTCAGAACCCGATCCGGATCGGAGCCACGTGTCTTCCATCCCATCGTCCTCGGGTTCGGATGGATTCTAGCGCTGACAGCGCATCAGAGTAGTGGTCATCGTGGGTAGGAACTGGTCATAACCGCTCCGAATAATCAGGCGATCATGGGGGAAAGTGATGTGGAATATGGGTTCGGATCGGAGGAGCATGCAGAAGGGGTTCGGAACGGGGCACCCGATCCAACCCGAATTAAGCTGAAACTAAGTTCTCATCCATTTCGCTCTGCTCCGTTCCGATCTGGTAGTAGGTGTCCCTCTGATCCGAACAGCAGCGTCTCTTCGATACAAATCCTAACAACTCTCCGATCCGACTGGTGATAGCTCCCCGATCCGACTAGTAGCAGCTCTCCGATCCGATCCGCTATGACGCTTTCTAAGCTCTTCAACGCTTTACATCTCGACTTTGTGTTGCCCAGTTCACAAAGTGGGCTAACATTTTGCCCCCTCAAAGGATGCTTCTGTTGGAGACAGAGCATGCTTTGATCATCATTATATATCGCTTTCTAGGTAGTCTTTCCTTTGATTTTTCTTGTGCTTCCATCCTCTTCTTCGAGTTTTAACTTAATTCATATGCCAAGCTGAGATATGACAACTTGTTCGGTTCGGATTTCGACCCGAACGGATCCCCTTCTTCTTCTATTGCACATTGGACTAGTGGGCCAGGCTACGCTACTGGGCTGTCGATCCGGTCCGAATGGGGATACGAATAGTCACCATGTTTTTATATAAATTCAGTCTTCATCTTCCTCCCACTTTCTTTTTATTTTATCGTTTTACCATTTCTGCTTCGGAACTCCAGAATTCAAAGAAAAAGAAAAAAGAACTCTTTACCATTCTCCAGCGGATCCTCAACTTATGCACCTCGGTAGGTTTGAATCCTTGATCGACTTCGTGATAATAGGTTTTAATCGAAATCTACGGTCGATTCGACAGACTTAGATGTGGCTTCCACGCTACAACACCCTCTCCCTTCATCATTGTTGTTGGTGGCTTCGTTGCTGCTTCGAGGCGTTGGGAGATGGAGTTGTTGTTCGTTCGATCATGACTGGGGCGTTGGAGATGATATTGGGTCTAAAAATAAAGAAGAGGAAGAAGAAGAAGATCGCAGGGAGTCGGTTCGGGCGGTGGAATATGGAAAGGGGAGAAAGGGAAAAAGAAAAGAAGTCCAGGAAGTCGGATCGGGTCGGGGCAAGTAGAGAAAGGGAAAAAGAAAAGAAGTCCAGAAGGTCGGATCGGGTCGGAGCAAGTAGTTAAAGAAGGGGGGAATGTAGCTCACCTAACCGGATCGGGTCGGACTGTAAGATAAAGGATGACTACGTGATCCGACCCGAACCGTTAGGGGAATCTACTTCCGAGCCGATCCGATTTTAATTCCTAAGCTTCCATGTTTATCCGAGCCTAAGGCGAGGCTATGCCCCCGATCCGATCCCAATGAATGCGCCCGAACTGAACCGAAGGGCAGTCCATCTTAAGGCATAAAATTTCGTTTAACTGGCTCAATCAACTCTTGGCATAATCTTCAACTTAATGGACAGTTAGGATAGTGCCTTGCGAACATAACTGGACATCAAGAACTGCCTTGATCCTTATTACTTTGCCAAAATTTTGCGTCGCACTTTCAAATATTAACTTTACACTTTCCGCTACACTGTTTACACTTTAGTTTGCACACTTGCACGGGGGGATACGGGCTAATTTACTCTAACTTGTGCTATTGCTTCTTCAATAGTTTTGTGACCATGAGACACAGGCGCTCTTCTAGACTAGCCGGGCAGAAGGAGGCCCCGGAGACATCCAACAAAATTACTCTTGAGGACATATCTTCTCCATCGGATCCAGAATGGAATGATGAGGGCTCAGACTACGAGGTTGGAACTCGCGAAAGCGATAATGTGTCTTCGGAGGGTGGAGTTTCCCTAGGTTGTGAAGAGGAAGGAGGGATTGGCGACAACCGAGCTCCTGATGAATTTGAATCTGTCGTCATATTGGAATCGCCCCAAGATTCTGTTGAATCAACGATCTACAATGACAGACTTATCCGAATTTGTCTAAAATACGGGATACTAAAAAGGGACACCCTGGTGCCTTCGAGAACTGACCGTCCCCACAACCCTCCAGAAGGGTATATGGCAATTACTCGGTTGATGTGCATGGTCGGTGCTATCCCTCCATTTTCTCCTTTCATCGTCGATTTTCTAAGACAAATGCGGATTGCCCCCATGCAGCTGCACCCTAATTCTTATGCTTACTTGTGCACCTTATATGTGGCATACCGTGAGATCTTAGGCATAGAGCTCACTTTCGATGACGTTCATTTCTTCTATAACTTCAAGCATCGGAGTCGAGAGACTCCTTCTTTCTGTTACTTTGAGTCTGTGCCTAAGAGGAAAATAATTCCAGCGCCATTTAGTAGTAAAGCTGGGGATTCCAGGATGGAATGGTTTTATGTGAAGCGACAACCAGGGTGTGCTAGGAGGTGGACGAATCAAGTAAAGCACTGGTTTTCTAAATATCGACCCTATACATTTAAGCCATCGCCTTAACTCGTTTTTCTTTTTGTTTGCAGTCGATAACCCAAAACAAATATCAGACCAAGTATTCTTTGACTGGATGCATCAGCTCCTTAATGGAGATCAGAAGTTTTTAACTATTGACGAAATCCTTAAGGACGAATATCTTCATTTTCATGGGTTGCTATCTGTTACTCGTAGCATTGGTCATGGGACGGCTCCATATGTATATATTCCCCCAGTGGACGTAATCCCTGAAACGGGCGAAAGTTCGAGAGCTCCTACAGTGCCTCTTCAAGCTTCACCTTCTCCTTCTTCTACCCAAGATGATGAATTGGCTAACATGGCGGAAAAGCATCGCGAAGGGTATACTATTCCCGAGGATGCCATTTCTCCAGAAAAGTCAACGTCTTCAAAGAGTCACCGATCGATGCTTCTGAGGGAGATGTCCCTAGTACTGATGACCCACTGTTTCAGGGTTTAGGGGACCTCCCCTTACCTGAAACCATTTACACTTCAGAGGATTTTAGGAAGAATCCTTTAGTTTTCACTTCTTCCGAAGAGACTACTCCTGCTAAGGCCAAAGAGCCCGCCCGTACTAGTCTAGCTTCGGACTCGGGTTGGTTGGGGGGAAAAACACCACTTAGGACACATTTACACAATAACATTACAACTCACTGCATCTTTCTCTTTGTGAAAATATTGATCCTGAATTTCATTTGTCTTATTGTGCAGGCACGATGTCCCGATCTTACTATGATATCAGGAAACTCCGCCGTAGCATGTCTAATCCACCTTATGATACTGAGTATGATCGCCGCGACGATCATAGTAGGGAGGAGAGAAGGCCTTATGAACCCTATCACTCTCGAACCTCGCGTTCTCGCTCTCCTGTTCGGACGGACCCAGAGAGATATAAAGGTTACCAAGGTCGTCGGGAAGAGGACAGGCCACAACCAAAAGACTCCACCTCTTCTCAAGAAAAGCGCAGCAGGGAGAGAAGTCCGCCAAAAGATACTGAGTCGCGAAGTAAACGCAAGGTCTCTGCTAAACGACCTAGAATAGATAAAGAGGCTATTGAATCCTCCACTGAGCTGACGATCCCCGCCCCTCCACCACTAGATGCCGAAACTGCAATCAAGCGGGCGTATCTGGAGGAGCAATTTCCCGAACATTACTTCGAGAACTTGACTTTTTTACCTGCCCTTGAGCCTATTTCTTCCAGGTGGGCAGATGAGGCCAAAGCAAAGATAGATGCGGTCGAGAAACAATATTCTGAAATGTTCAAGTATTCACGCAACCTTTCCAGAATCATCCGTACTTTAATTACGAATGCTGATTCGATGCAAAAAACCGCTGAAGACGATGCGAAGGCCTTAAAGAATCTAGGGAAAGATTTGGAGGATACACAGGCCCAGCTTGCTATTGCTCAACGGGATGCTGCTAGCTTCAAACAACAATTTGAAGATATGCAAAAACGTTACCATGATTTGCTTGAATCCCATACCCAAGAGCGTTCTGAGTTAAAAAAGAAAGCCGACTATGCTAAGTCAGATGCTGCTAAAATGCGCCTTGCTTACACTGACCTTGAACGGAAAAATGCCGAGTTAGCAAGGAGGAATGCTGAACTAGAAAAGAAAAATGCTGACTTGGCTTCTAAGCTAATAGAGGCGGAGAACAGAGCTGCCCTAGCGGAGGGTAACGTTGAATGTGCTATCAAATCCGCTAAGGAGGCCCGCAAACAACTGTCAGAGGCTGAGGGAGAGATTCAGGGTTTCGACGAATTAATGATTGAATTCTTTACGCATATCATCCGCCGCCGGAACATTTCTTGGATCGAAGACTATCCATCTACTCTAGTCCAATATGGAGTCAGATCGTTGAGTGGGAGAAAGAGGAGCTCAAGGTTGATTCCATTGACGAGGACAAGCTGATGGAGAAATATTTAAGAGATGATGAGCCAGAACGCCTAGCTGAAGGACGCCGCCTCATTGCTGCTGCTATGGACGAAGAAAGGCAGAGGACTAAGCAAAAGAACATTCCCGAGGCTGGTTCCTCTTCTACTGCCCCTGTAACTTCTGAAATAGAGGGATATGATCCTGAAAACCCGGGGATCCCTCGTACAACTCTTTTATCCCCTATTCCCGAAACGGCCTCGGAGACAGCAGTTACTCCAGCTGAGAAGTCTTCGGAAGGTATCTCTACATTTTCACCTCAATTCGTCAAGGCTATATTTACCTTTCGCCACGTGATTGAGCAATCGATGAAAAACCCATTATTTTCTCCTGAGTTGATAATTGTTCCTTCTCACTCTGTAGGTATTGAGCCGTCCGGAAAGACAGATGTGTCCCAGGGAACCGCCTCTGGGGCGGAGCCTACGGAGAAGGCAAAAGGGGGAAAGGACAAGGCTGCTCCCATAGATTTGGGAGAAGGAAGCGAACCGTCTAAGGCTGACTCTCCTCGTGATGACGAAATGATAGATGCCTTAAAGGATGATTGCGGCGACGGGGGACATGAGGAAGATCCGGAGGTGGCCATAGTCGGGGAGTCGAAAAGCGCTGATGATGTTACTTTAGCTGCACTGAAAGCTGACCAAGATAAACGCTTGCAGTTAAAGGCTGAAGACTTAGACCCTGAAAGCCTCAAGCCTCTCGCAGTTGTAGATGCGGGATCAAGGTTAGTTGTTAAGCTTTCAACTAGGTCTATTACAGAGGAACTCGCTAAAAAGTCTTCTCTTGATTCCAGCGCTCCGCCCTCCGGGAAGAAGTCAACCGATTCCAGCACCTCAGCTTCAGGAAAGAAAAAATCAAAGCGCATCTTGACGGAGGCCGAAAAAGAGGCGAAGGATGCGGAGAAAGCTGCCAAGAAGTCCAAGCCTCCTTCGAAGTCTAAGTAGTGGGTTGTCTTGCGTTATTTTAGCATCTGGTTGACCAATAATTGTTGCTATGAGGGTGGCCCTTGCACCTTCTTTTTGATTGTTTTCCTGTACAAATTCATTCATTTGTAAATAAAAAATAATTCATTTTCTGCAATGTCTGTTAGCCATTAGTTTTGCACTTATGTAAGAATGCATGTCTTACTATAGTTGTGTAATGAAGTTATGGTGGGGGGGGATATGTGTATACATATATGCCCCCAGTCAATCTCAAAAAACTATTCAAGACTTAATCAAGTAGTCTGAATGTTCCCGATTTTTTGATGGGATTGCATTCTCTGTGTCGTCAATGCCTGTCGTTTTTTCTGGCATTTTTTATACTCTCCTGTCTTATACTCAGGTTAGAGTTCTTACTGAGGCGGTCTCTTGTCTGGGTGCACCTTCACGCCTCAGAGGACGTCGTCTTCCCGTCCTTTATACTCTTTCTCAATTCTCGAGAGTTAGAGTTAAGAAAGTCGTCTTCCCATTCTTTTATGTCTTATCGCACAAATAGTCGTTGTGCTTTTTCTTACGTTAAACTATTTTCAACCTTTCAGGTTTTAAATCATCTTATATTCCATAATCGCAACAGAATAGTAGATGAAGGTATATATATAATGCATGAAAGTAAATGACACATGATATTTTTATAGTGGTTCGGCTAAGTCGTAGCCTACATCCACTTTATAGTTCTTTATTCATATCATCAGACTTTCCTAAGGCAAGTCGTGCCTTTTTACAGAGCTCATAAGAAAAATAGCAAAGAGTACAACATTTCTAATCCAAATATTGCATCAAGTGTTAGGCATTCCATGCCCTCGGTACCTCTTCGCCATCTACGGTCGTTAACTTGAAGGTTCCTATTTCAAGTTTCCGTTGGATGACAAAGGGTCCTTCCCACTTTGGACCGAGGTGAGGAAGAGATGGAAAGACTCTCTTTAGCACCAAATCTCCTAGTTCAAAAGTCCTAAGGCGAACTTTTTTGTCGTAATAGCGTGTCATCTGACGTCGATGTCTTGCCGCACGCAAATCTGATTCGTCCCTTTTTTCTTCTATTTCATCAAGAGACTCGAGTAAGAGTGCCCGATTCGTCATCGGGTCATAATACGTCACCCGGTGGGAAGGAACTTCAAGCTCTACTGGAATTACTACTTCTGAACCAAAAGAGAGAGAGAAAGGGGTATGACCAGTAGCTATCTTAAATGTTGTTCGATATGCCCACAAAGCTAAGGGCAATTCGTCAACCCATTTTTCCTTTGCGCGCTCTAACCATTTCTTGAGGATGGATTTTATAACTTTGTTTATTGCTTCTACTTGCCCGTTCGACTGCGGATAGGCAACCGTAGTATACCGTTTGTCGATCTTATATTTCTGGCAGAAATTTCTGAATTCAGCACCATCGAACTGGGTTCCGTTATCAGTTATTATGGTCCTTGGGATCCCGAATCGGCATATAATATTTCTAATCACAAAACTTATCACCTTTCTCGCCGTGATCTTGGTTAGGGGCTCAGCTTCCACCCACTTCGTAAAATAGTCCACAGCAACTATTGCATATTTCGCTCCTCCTTTAGCAATTGGTAGAACTCCGATGATATCAATTCCCCACATGGAAAAAGGGCAAGGACTCACCATCGATTTGAGTTGGGTCGACGGTGCTCTGGGGACTTTTGCAAATCTCTAGCACTTATCGCAGCGTCGTGAATAATCAGCCGCATCTTTATTAATTGTGGGCCAGAAGTATCCATACCGCAATATCTTTTTCGCTAAAGTCTGACCTCCTGTATGATCTCCACACTCACCTTCGTGTACTTCTCTTAGTACACGTTTGATGTCGTCGTGTGCTATACATAGTAACAGGGGCATAGAAAATCCTTGTCTATAAAGAGTATCATCTTGAAGAATGTATCTGGTAGCCTTGCGAACTATAGCCCGTCTCTCACTCTTCTTTGATGGGAGTGTCCCATTCTTAAGGAAGTTCTTAATTGGGGTCATCCACGACTCCTTCTCCGGTTCCACTTCGAAAGCGAACTCAATTTCCATCGACTCAAAGCTTGGCGATTCCAACGTTTCAATTGGAATTGTTTCAGTTTCTTCCGAGTTGTCGGAACTAGCTAGCTTTGCCAGCCTGTCTGCCTTCTGGTTTTCGGCTCTTGGGATATGCGTTATGTTGTACCGTTCCAGGTTGCTCAACAGCTTTTCCACTTTCCCGAGGTAGGCAATGAGTCGAGGTCCTCGAGCCACAAACTCCTTTCGCACTTGGTAAACTACGATTTTGGAGTCGCAGAATATGTCCAACGTTTTTATTCCGAGGTCTTTAGCAAGCTTCAAACCGGCAATCAGGGCTTCATAATCAGAATCATTGTTAGTCGCCGAAAATTCTAATCGAAGAGCGTAATATAACGACCGTCCTTCAGGAGTGACTAAGACGATTCCAGCTCCGGACCTTCGGTCATTCTTGGCTCTGTCAGTGTATAGCTTCCATGGATCTAATTTTAACTCATCTTCGAACTTGACCACTTTGTCATCAATTATTTCCTTTTCTGGGATTGTGAACTCTGCTATAAAGTCAGCCAGAGTCTGCCCATTGATCGACCTCCGCGGCTGAAAATTTAAATCAAACTGACTTAATTCAATATTCCATTTGATCAATCGTCCCGATGCTT
Organism: Allium sativum; assembly: GCA_030737875.1. NCBI lineage: Eukaryota > Viridiplantae > Streptophyta > Magnoliopsida > Asparagales > Amaryllidaceae > Allium > Allium sativum. The sequence continues at coordinate 16,747,466 of CM060912.1, forward strand.
CGGGCCTCTGCAACACCTGCCTTAGGGTTGGTCAGTGTATATGGTTATTGGGTGAGCTTGGAAATAGTGACGAAGTTTTCGGGAGGCGATTAGGAGGCTGTAAGCGAGCTTCTCAATCTTTGGGTAGTTGCGTTCTGCCGCTGCCAATTTCTTGCTTACATAATATACTGGCCTTTGCACTTTGTCTTCTTCTCGAACCAAGGCTGTGCTAACAGCATGAGCCGAAACTGCCAAGTAAACAAATAATTCTTCGTGATCCACTGGCTTTGACAAAATCGGCGGTTTTTCTAGCAGTTTCAATAAATTTCGAAAGGCCTCAACACAGTCCGGAGTCCATTTGAAGTTCTTCTTTCCCCTTTTTATCAAGTCAAAAAATGGGACACACTTGTCCGTTGCCTTGGAGATAAATCTACTCAACGCGGCTACTTTCCCCGCAAGACTTTGGACATCTTTAATCCTCCTCGGTTCTTCAATGTTTCTTATTGCTGCTATTTGGCTGGGATTGATTTCAATCCCTCGGGAGCTCACAACGAAGCCTAGAAACTTTCCCGATGCCACTCCAAACGAACATTTCAAAGGATTCAACTTCATTCGATACTTTCGCAGGATACCGAACATTTCTGCCAAGTCCTGCGTATGGCTGGAGGACTGTTTCGATTTGACAAGCATATCATCCACATAAACTTCCATAGTCTTCCCTATTTGATGATAAAACATCATGTTCACCAAGCGCTGATAAGTAGCTCCAGCGTTTTTCAATCCGAACGGCATGACCACGTAGCAGTATAACCCCAAATTTGTAATGAAGCTCGTGTGTTCTTGATCTGGCACGTGCATAGGAATACCCGGAATATGCGTCCATGAAAGAAAGAAGTTCGTGTCCCGCTGTCGAATCTACAAGATGGTAAATCCTGGGAAGTGGGAAACTATATTTTGGGCAAGCTTTGTTCAAATCTGAAAAATCAATGCCACTTTCCATTCGGCTTCTTTACTAAGACAGGATTCGATATCCAGTCGGGATATGTCGAATCTCTAATAAACCCGTTCTGTTTCAGCTTCTCCACTTCTTCTTTCAGAGCAGCCGACCTCTCTGGGCCCAGCATACGTCTCTTTTGCTTTACAGGCGGGTGTTTCGGGTTTACATTTAGTGAATGACTTATGACGGATGGCAATATCCCACACATGTCGGCGTGGGTCCAGGCAAACACGTCCAAGTTTGCCTTCAGGAAGTCAGTTAGCTCTTTGGCCCGATGTGGATCCAACTGGGATCCAATCTTCAAAACTCTTGTTGGATCAGCTTCATCAATGGGAATGTCAGCTGTCGCTTCATTAGGAGTTGCATTTCTAGTCTCTGGTTCCTCGTCTTTTCTGGGATCCAGGTCTTCAGGCGTTCCTTTGGGCAACTCCTTCGGGGCCGATCCCTCTAATTGCTACGCCGAGTCCTCCTTTTGAGGAGGCGAGGCACCTTTACTCTCGATGTTAAGTCCCTTCATCAACATCTTTAATTCGGCAACATAGCAGGCCCGTCCGGAGAATTGATCTCCTCTTACTACTCCAGTTCCGGCTTCAGTTGGGAACTTAAGCAACATACACCAAGGGGCGATGCAAGCCCTGAACTCAGCAAGGGAAGGCCTTCCCAAAAATGCATTATAAGGCGAATCTACGTCCAATACTACGAATTGAAGCATTCGTACTCTTCGGCGCTCTCCTTGCCCCAAGGTTACGGGCAATTCTATGTACCCCATTGGAGCTGTCGATGCTCCGTTGAAGCCTCGGATCCAACCTTCGCATGGCTTCAAATCTTCAGATTCAAGCTTCATCTGATCGAATGACTTTTTGAATAAAATATTAACAGAGCTTCCATTGTCCACTAACACCTTATGAACCAATGCCGGCCCAATGGTGGTGGTAATGACCAACAGATCGTCGGTGGGTGACTGGATCCCGGTATTATCTCTGCTACGGAATACCACGTCGTCAAACATTGTCTTCTGTTGCTTTATAGGGGCGATATCTTCCAAATCATCACATTCATCCACATCTACGTGCTTAGCCGCGTTTACATACTGATCCATCGCTCTAAAACTGTGGATTGCTGGGTGGGGTCCACCCACTATGGAGTTGATAACAATTCCCTTGCCTTTCTGCTGCGCTGTAGGCTTGGGAGCAGATTGGATCTGCTTTGGAGCCTGTTCTCCTTGCCCCCTATCTCTCGGGGCAACCTTATATTCATCCAACTTTCCTTCGCGCAGCAGCTTCTCAATCACGTCTCTCAAATGTCGACATTCATTGGTTGAATGCCCATGAGTTCCATGAAACAAACAAAACTTTCCAGTTGCCATTTCTTTCTCCGTTGATTCGCGAGGTGGAGGTCTTTTATATTGCAAAACATTGTATGTATCCAAATAAATGTTCTCCAGAGTGTCGTTCAACGGTGTATAATTCTCATACGTCTAGAACCGGGGTCTTTTGTTAGGATCACTTCCCCTATTTCTATTTCTTCTGTTACCATTCGCGTTACGGTTGTTGTTGTTGCCCCCGTTTCCATTATTGTCGTTTCCACTCTTGTTTCCCACATTCACCTCAACTTTTCCGAAACTTTCTCCAGACTGCTTCACGGCGACATTACTCTTAACATTTTCTTTTGAAGCCGCTCCAGACTTTCTCTTTCGGTTTTCCCTGGCCTCCTCTCGTCTTAACTGAATATCGGCATTTTCATAAAATAACTCTCTCGTGGGAGGTGGCTTCCCAGAAAGGTAATCTCCAAACTCGGAGTCAGGATCGACTCCTTCCATCAAAGCCATCAAGATGGTGGGCTCGTGCGGGTCACTAACTTCAGTCACAGCTAAGTTGAAACGGTCGAGATATGACCTCAAAGACTCTCCCGGTGCCTGCTTAATTCTTGATAATTCAACAACACTTTTAGGCTTTCGGGTATGGAGTCTTAACTGATTCATAAAACGTTCGCTCAATTCCCTATAATTCGATATCGAACGAGGGGGGAAGTCGGGTAAACCATAGCAGCGCCACATCTTGTAAATAGATCGGGAATGATTTACACTTCACTGCGTCAGGTGCAGCAGCAGCATTCATGAGCCATGAGTATCGCATCAAATGCTGTCCTCGATCGGTTCTCCCATTGTACTTGTCCATCTGCGGCAGGTTAAAACGTCGGGGAAATTGAAAGTTGAGGATGTCATCAGTGAAAGGAGTATGGCTTCGCTCAATGCCATAATCTTCATTGGTGTAGTTCCGGCTTTCGGACATAATCTGGCGTACCATTGCCCATACGTCAGCATTAGTCAGGGGTCGTTCAGGCTCCCTGGCCCTGGTATCCGGGTTCCTTTTGGGCTCTTACTCAGGAGATGCCCTTCTTCTGATGTTTGGGTTTCCTCTGGGCTCTTGCTCAGGGGACGCCCTTCTCCTTTGAGTTGCTTCTGCTCTGTTTTGTTCCCTACGCTCCCGGTCGATCTCGGGAGGAAGGGGCTGGAGCATCTGCCCCTGAGTGGGATTGGTAGGGTTAGGGTCTCTAGGTAATACATGGGATCCCTGCATCGGCAACAACATAGGCTCTCTCAAGCTTGGATCATTGGGTCCTAGTACTCGTGCAGCATCCTCGCGGGACCCCAAAGATCTGAACTTCAGCTGCTCCAAATTCTGAGGTCGTTCGAGCGGCCTTCTTTCACGGGGCCGTTCTTCCTCGGAAGAAGAAGACTGATCCATTGGTGTGTGGCGAACCGGGGATGGGGTTCTCTGTCTACGGAGTTCACTAATTTCTCTGCTCATGAGTCTCATGTTTTCTTGCATCATGAGATTGGTGCGCTCGTGGACATTCATAGCCTCCCTAGTACTCTCAAGCATGTCAAGTAGGCACGAGAAATCTCCTTGAGTAATAGGCGCGGATGGATTGACCTGATCATTGACCCTGGTGGCAAGAGTCGGAGCATTTGTGGGAGCTCGAGTAGAGGTTCCAACATCACCAAGTGTCGGGTCGGTTCGAAGATTTGCAATCAGGTCGGGTCGGAGCTGGGAGACCTGTTCGGGTCGGAGCTGGGAAGCCAGGTTGGATCGGTGTAGTGCGAGTTGTTCGGGTCGGTTCAGGTTGGGGGAGTGCACTGCTTCAGATTCTCCTACCTGGATCGGATCGGAGCTCTCCCCTTGAGTGCGGTTCGGATTTCCTGTATCAGTTCATTCAACTGCTGAGCTCTGTCCACGAGACCTTGTCACAACTGCATTTTGTTGATCTTCGCCAACTCCGTTCCCTCAACTAGTTTGAACTTCCTTGCCTTTTCCTTTGGCCATAGTTTTTAAACAATCAATCAACAAATATTCAGGAACGTCGAAACTTGAGGATTAACTTCTTTGAACTCAACGGTCCAAAAAGTAGAACGATAATCCCGAAAAACAGAGAATTCAGATGTTCTCAGTGAAAGCACCAAAATGTTAGACCAAAAAGTGGTTCTAACACCCAAATTGACCAAAATCAGACTAGAATAAGATCAAGAGTAAAATGGAGGCACAGAATTTATAGTGGTTCGGCGTTGAAAAGCCTACGCCCACTTGTTAATCACTATTCTCGATGATAGAGTTGCAATTACAATGAGATATTCACTCAATTTCACTCACAACTCACATACATTCACTCAATTGTCTCAAAACAAATGTTGAAATACGATTTGGATTATCCGGGAGTGCTGCAATTCGGTTTATGAAAGTGGTTGAACTCTCAAAGTGCCAAAAAGAAGATCCCTTTAATTGTCTCCAGGTAAGGTATTTATAGGTGAAAATTTGGTCAGAACCCGATCCGGATCGGAGCCACGTGTCTTCCATCCCATCGTCCTCGGGTTCAGATGGATTCTAGTGTTGACAGCGCATCAGAGTAGTGGTCATCGTGGGTAGGAACTGGTCATAACCGCTCCGAATAATCAGGCGATCATGGGGGAAAGTGATGTGGAATATGGGTTCGGATCGGAGGAGCGTGCAGAAGGGGTTCGGAACGGGGCACCCGATCCGACCCGAATTAAGCTGAAACTAAGTTTTCATCCATTTCGCTCTGCTCCGTTCCGATCTGGTAGTAGGTGTCCCTCCGATCCAAACAACAGCGTCTCTTCGATCCAAATCGTAACAACTCTCCGATCCGACTGGTGATAGCTCCCCGATCCAACTAGTAGCAGCTCTCCGATCCGATCCACTATGACGCTTTCTAAGCTCTTCAACGCTTTACATCTCGACTTTGTGTTTCCCAGTTCACAAAGTGGGCTAACAATTACTATACTGCACCAATGCTAATTAAACTGCACCATTACTAGTCCCATACTGGAAGTTGATCCCTCTTACTAATCATAATTACAATAATAGTAATTTCGTGTACTCATAGCTGCTATCGTAGGTGCCGCCTGCTATTACCTCCACTAGTTGTACCCACTACCCTCCCCAGTCTAGTTACAACATTTATTCATAATTTGGTAGTTTCTTGTACTCCTAGCTGCTGTCATAGGTGCCGCCTGCCCCTATCTCCGCTAGTCATACCCACTCCTGCCCCCATTCGATCGGCTCCCTAACTCGTAGATACTCGTGTTGGTCCCACAATGGGGTGTATCACTCCCCAAAGTGGCAACCCGATACCACTAAAGATGCATGGCTTATATCTACACGATGCAACAATGTCTTACCTACCAGCCCGAGCCTACACACGCATATGACCCCATTGGACTTGTGCTGCCACCGTTAACCCGTTTTGACCACTTACAATCAAACCCAGTAAGCGTGTCCCATCCTCGATCTAACTCGAGCTCACAAAGATACTTAATGGGTTACTGGTTTGAAATGGGTCCCCCATGCTTGACACAAGCTTTCCACCTATGCTTGGTCCCCACTAGAATTTTCCACTTAACCCCCTATTATTCATGTCTTCTTTACATGTTTCAATTTGGTTAAGTGTTTCTAATCGTATTTCACTTGTCTCCAATGTCATCCACTTAACCCGCATGTCCCACCACATGTTTATCTTGGTTAAGTGTTAATAATTATATCCCACGTGCCACCCATGTTACCCACTTATCAAATCAACATGTGTTATTGGTTAAGCTTGTCTTAACCCTATCCGCTTATCAGATCAATATATATATATATTTGGTTAAGCTGGTCTTAACCCTATCCACTTATATATTATTGGCTAAGTTGGTCTTAACCCCATCCACTTATTAGATCAGTATGTATTATTGGTTAAGTTTGCCTTAACCCTATCCACTTATCTGATAAATATATATATATATATATATATATATATATATACATATATATATTATTGGTTAAGCTAGACTTAACCCTACCCACTTATCAAATTAATATATATTATTGGTTAAGCTGGTCTTGACCCTACCCACTTATCAAATTATTGGTTAAGCTGGTCTTAACCTTATCCACTAATCAGATTATTGGTTAAGCTGGTCTTAACCCTATCCATTTATCATGTTATGCATCATATATATATATATCATATAACATGTTTCACTTAATTTATAATTAAGTACCTCTTAGACCACAAATACATTGGTTAAGAGAATAACTCCCTAAGTATCAACCCCGAAGGCCGAAATCAACATCAGATTGGTACTCAGAGAATTACTCCACTCAACCAAACTTCTGTTTGTCATTCATATTCGTCTTTGGTCAACATTAATTAAATATTAATGCACATACCTCCCACATTAAGTCGATTGCTTGTGGCCGCTGGACATGCCGGGCGGTTCCGGGCAGACTTCCATCACAAGCCAGACTTAACCTCATGTCTAAGCATCTTTTAATTATGCCTTTGACCTCTCACATTAGACTACCGTTTGTGGTTGCTGGATGTGCCGGGCAGTTCTGGGCAGTCTTATACCACAAACGAGTCTAACCTCGTGTCTTAGGCGTTTATTAGGCGTTTAATTTACGCCTTTGACCTCTCACATTAGACTACCGTTTGTGGTTGCTGGATGTGCCGAGCGGGTCCGGGCAGCCTTACACCAAAAACGAGCCTAACCTCGTGTCTTAGGCATTTATTATTACATATTATTATTCGACCCCAATTTGAATTAATATCCCTATTTCAAATTGCCAATAACTTCCAATTTTAATCCATGTCCATAATGGTCACCTAAATTATGTCCATACTTTTTAGGTATATAAATTATACCAATTAACATCTCAATTTAATTATATGCCTTTAAAGCCATTTTATGTCTATTCACAATTTTGCAAAATTAATATTTTCCCATTGTCCCCACGTTATTCGTTCGTTTTAATACGATATATGTTAGACTCGAAAATAGTCTAACATATAAAAAGAAAAGCAACATCACAACTTGCATAACACATAAAATAGATCATAACATAAGTTTGCATAGCCAAGAACTTGCATAGGCAATGGATATATATATATATATATATATATATATATATATATATATAACATAAATTTGCATAAACTGTCATGGATCTAAATATAGATCTAAACATGTAATCCTGAACTTGCATATATGGATATGGTTTTCCTATAGCTTCCACATGAATTTCATACAAACTTACATTCAAACTAGCATATGATTCACATACAAAACTAGCATATGATTCACATACAAAACTAGCATAGGCAATGGGCATATAGAACATAAATTTGCATAACTATGTACTGCCATGGATCTAAATATAGATCTAAACATAAAAATGTGAACTTGCATATGGACTCAAACCTGTAAATTAATGTCACAGGTTTTGCATATAAACTAGCATATGTATATACTTGATTCACATATGAACTTGCGTATAATCCACCTATAGACTTGCATAAGATTCATATATATAATTTAACATCCCAAACTAACATAAGATTCACATATGCTTTAACATCCCAAAATTGCATAAGATTCACATATGTTTTAACATCCCAAACTTGCATAAGATTCATAAACTAGCATATGATTTAACATCCCCAATCTTGCATAAGATTCATATACAACTAGCGTATGATTTAACATCCCAAACTTGCATATGATTCATATACAAATTAGCATATGTAGAAACAAACTTGCATAAGATTCACATATGTTCTAACATCCCAAACTTACATAAGATTCATGTATGATTTAGATCTACAAACATAAGTTAACAAAACAATCATATATTCACAAACAAAATCAAGTAATGTCACATGATTCAACAGACATGTTCTCATAATCCAAGTCATGACCCATCATAATTAATTTATTAATTATTTTGTGAAAGAAGTTATACTCACAAATAAATGAACGGTCTTGTTTTTCTGGGATCTGTATTCTGAAACAGAATTGCTCGCCTTTGATGTAGACCAATTGCTATTCTAATTTAGATTTAGATTTGTTTTTAATTCTTACTTCTATCTTGCTTTTGAGTTGAAGGAGAACGGCGGCTACTCTAGGTTCCCCATTGACGGCATATTGGCTCTTGGTATGAATTAGTGTGATTAGGGTTGAGGGTTTGGGAGTGTTTTTATAGAAGTTTAATGTGATAAGAGCCGTCGGATTAACCTACGAATAACCAGAACCATTCAGATAGCCACTGAAGCCCTAATGACTCACCAATGACTCACTGTTTGGATCAGAACACTCCAGAAATCTGTGCAAGTTTTTAGCCCGACATGGGCGCACTTGGCAGGTGCGCCATTGCATTTTTGTTCTGGCGCACTTCACAAATGCGCCAGAGCATTTTGGTATGTTTCCTGTTTTTCTGCCTAACTTCGTTCATCCATATCTCCTTCATACGGTGTCCGTTTTGCGCAAACTCGGACTCTATCTCAAGCAGAATTCCGAGACAAACGCAATGGCATAACCCGTTTCCCATAATTCTCACATTTGAAATTAAGTATTCTTTAATTAGTTAATTTTAATATTTAAAATCATGGGGTGTTACATTCTCCCCTCCTTAAAGGATTTCGCCCCCGAAATCTCCAAGTTAACGAGAATGTATATCCTAACATCCAATCATTCATCTACTCAACCACCAAACACAGGCATCCATTGTCCTTATAAGATTTCTAATGTCGTATGAACATATGCAAAAACTATGCGTACATGTTCCTTATCTAATGCAAAATTGGGCGGTCTACTGATTCAGTTGACCTCCTTAATGCAAATCATGATAGTGCCATGCGTCCATTATGTATGCGAAAGAATCCTAACGATACATATTATTTCTGCATGCATGCACAACCATTCATCAAAATGTACCCATATGATAACACAACCATTATACATCCACTAATTAAATATGCACACATATTTATATGCAATATGTAAGTGACTGAGCCGATCTAGTGCCTAATGTGTGTGTACATGCATCCACGAGCAACCACTAGCAACCACTTGCATCCATTTGCATCCACCAAACATAACATGTCTCAAACACATGTTTACAACCATAGGGTTTTTCCTAAATAAAGATCGAAGATATCATCACAAAGACATACTAAATGATAGGACAAGTATCACAAAGCGGTAGAAAAAGGAGAAGTTAAAAATCTCATCTTCCGTTTCTCAAGTCGCGTCTCCTTGATCATCTACCCATTCCACTTTGACCAACTTGACCTCTCTGTCGCGTAGCTCTAATACCTTCATCCCAAGGATGCATGTAGGAGCTCGTCTAATCGTGGCATCTCACTCTACTTCCACTTCTTTAAGCATGCTCAGCTCCACATCTTCCGCGGTATCTTGTAACACTTTCGCAAAAGCGATACGTGAAACATGTCATGAACATCACTAAGCTCGTTGCCTCTTCTGATGTCACTCTAGGATACATAACCTCAAAATATATTCAAGGATTCTATTCACCCTCCTCTGTCTGTCCATCCATCTGTGAATGATAAGCGATACTCGTACTTGCCGCCTTTTTGCATATCACCTTTTCCTCTTGCACCGAAAACTGCTCCAAGCCCTGTCCCACAAGCACTGGTATACACTGTGAATGGCTAACTTCCATCTGGCAAAACTAAAACTGGAGCTGTCGCCAAAACCCTCTTCAAACGTTGGAAAGCATCGTCACAGTCAACATCCCAAGCAAATGTCAAGTTCTTCTTCGTTAACTGAGTAAGTGGGGATGATACCTTCGCAAAGTCCTCAATGAACTTCCAATAATAGCCCGCCAGTCTTAAAAAGCTTCTTACTTCTGTTGCGTTCTTAGGAATCTTCCAATATTGGATTGCCACCACCTTTGCATGATCCGCAGCTATCCTTATTCCGAAATGCTCCTTCTTATGAACCCCTTCAAGCAACTCTCTCACTTGCTTACTGGGTTCTCCTCTCTCTCTCGGAGCCATGTGGCGTACTGGTAATGCAGCTGGCTTTGCATTATCTATTAGGTATATACGAAAGTCTATCTTGCGACTCGGGGGTAAACCCCAAACTTCATCGAAGACGTCACCATATTCACGAACCACACAAACAAATTCCAAATCATCGTTGGACGCGTCAAGACATTCTAGGTAGCTAAACATCATCGGACCTCTAGGTTCACAAGAAATATCAAGGGTCTCTCCACAACAAGTCAACAATCTAACTACCCTTCTTTCACAGTCTAGGATGGCATTGTATCCGGCTAGCCAAGCCATGCCTAGAATCAAGCCATAGCCCAAGAAGCCAAGAACAAAGGCGTTGCATTCAAACCCAACGCCCAAGATAGACACTCTCAAATCCCGACAAATCATCGAAAGATGAGCCGAAACACCAATAGGATTTGAGACTACTATGGGATCCGTAACTAGACTAGTATTTAGGTGCAGTGTTTTCAACTGACAAAGTAGATACAAACGAGTGTGAAGTGCCAGAATTCAAACAAGGTTCGAACAGGATGATCAAAAAGAAAAACCAAACTTTCAACCAAGATATCTCTATCAGGTATGCCAGCCATGAGGGCATCTGCCCTCCAGAAGAACCTGTACTTTGCCCTTACCTTTGCCTTTTGCTTCTTTAGACGATCCTAATAAGATGTCCTGTTTCTCCGTAACTATAACAACTAGTCTTCTTTTTCTTTCTAACGTCTTTATTTAAGTAGTCAGGTATTTCACAAGTGTGGCCCTTCTTTTCTCTTGGCCCCTTGTTATCCTTACTACCTTTCTTTGGATCTACTTACTTATCGTGTGTACTATCCATGTCTCTCCTGCACGTTCTCCATTCGTGAACTCCTACCAAAAAGAGGTTTCGTCCTTCATTAACCAAGTGGCCAATTGAACCATCCTCCCATCGTCCATATTAAAGGTACCAACAAGTCCTCTGCTTCATTCTAGCTTTGACAAACGTCCCAGTCCCATGAAGCGATTTTCCGCCCGTCGTACGGAAGTTCTTACATATCTTAGAAAGAGCAACTATATATGGAGGAAGAAATTCAAGAAAAGAAAGAGGAAGAGATTCAAAACGGAGAACCGAAGGAAAGATATATGGCTCTTGGGGCTATGTTTTTAAAACAAATTTTTCTCTTGAAAATACTTTCCTTAAAACATATTTTTGAAAGTATTTCTTTATAAAATGCTTTTGAAAACATTTTTTCAAAATTCATATCTGTTCTGGTAACCTTCAGCTCTGATACCACGTGTAACACCCCACGTCCATTAATGTCAGCTCTGATACCACGTGTAACACCCCACGTCCTTCATTAACCAAGTGGCCAATTGAACCTTGCAGCGGAGAAATAGTTTGATTACAACAACTTCATAAACCAAGTACACTTAATATCCATCATGACAAATTGTTTTTAGAGTACATAAAGTAAAAAGTACAACCCCAATATAAGTAGTCATAAAAAAGATGAGCTGAACTTTACTTTCAGCAATCCAAGAGCTTCCAAAAGAGAGAGAAAGAGATCTAAATCAAGCTCAACTAGTACTAGTCCCACCGTGAGAACCTAGGGGGAAAAGGAAGAAAAGAGGAGAAAACAAGTTGGTCAGACATAAAGTCTGGCGAGTACAATAACTTTAACAATATAATTATTAAAGTAATTAGGATAAGGCATAAACTGGTAAAACAAGGAATGACTGTGAAACAAGTGGGCAAGTCAAAACAAACAAGAGGAATATTCTAGCATTAATCTCGTTCCTAATCACTATAGGATAATTACTATACTGCACCAATCCTAATTACACCGCACCATTACTAGTCCCATACTGGAAGTTGATCCCTCTTACTAATCATAATTATAATAATAGTAGTTTCGTGTACTCCTAGCTGCTATCGTAGGTGCCGCTTGCTCTTACCTCCACTAGTTGTACCCACTACCCTCCCCAGTTTAGTTACAACATTTATTCGTAATATGGTAGTTTCTTATACTCCTAGCTTCTGTCATAGGTGCCGCCTGCCCCTATCTCCGCTAGTCGTACCCACTACCTTCCCCATTCGATCGGCACCCTAACTCGTGGATACCCGTGCTGGTCCCACAGTGAGGTATATCACTCCCCAAAGTGGCAATCCGATACCACTAAAGATGCACGGCTTATATCTACACGATGCAACAATGTCTTACATACCAGCCCGAGCCCACACACACACATCACCCCATTGGACTTGTGTTGCCATCGTTAACCCGTTTTGACCAGTTACAATCAAACCCAGTAAGCGTGTCCCATCCTCGATCTAACTCAAGCTCACAAAGATACTTAATGGGTTACTGGTTTGAAATGGGTCCCTCATGCTTGACACAAGCTTTCCGAATATGCTTGGTCCCCATTAGAATTTTCCACTTAACACCCTCTTATTCATGTCTTCTTTACATGTTTCAATTTGGTAAAGTGTTTCTAATCGTATTTCACATGTCACCCATGTCATCCACTTAACCACCATGTCCCACCACATGTTTATCTTGGTTAAGTGTTAATGATTATATCCCACATGTCACCCATCTTACCCACTTATCAAATCAACATGTGTTATTGGTTAACTTGTCTTAACCCTATCCGCTTATCAGGTCAACATATACATATTTGGTTAAGCTGGTCTTAACCCTATCCACTTATATACTATTGGCTAAGTTGGTCTTAACCCCATCCACTTATCAGATCAATTTGTATTATTGGTTAAGTTTCCCTTAACTCTATCCACTTATCTGATTAATACATATATATATATATATATTATTGGTTAAGCTAGACTTAACCCTACCCCCTTATCAAATTAATATATATTATTGGTTAAGCTGGTCTTAACCCTACCCACTTATCAAATTATTGGTTAAGCTGGTCTTAACCTTATCCACTAATCAGATTATTGGTTAAGCTAGTCTTAACCCTATCCATTTATCATGTTATGCATCATATATATATATATATATATATATATATATATATATATATATATCATATAACATGTTTCACTTAATTTATAATTAAGTACCTCTTAGACCACAAATACATTGGTTAAGAGAATAACTCCCTAAGTATCAACCCCAAAGGCCGAAATCAACATCAGATTGGTACTCAGAGAATTACTCCACTCAACCAAACTTCTGTTTGTCATTCATATTCGTCTTTGGTCAACATTAATTAAATATTAATGCACATACCTCCCACATTAAGTCGATTGCTTGTGGCCGCTGGACATGCCGGGCGGTTCCGGGCAGACTTCCATCACAAGCCAGACTTAACCTCATGTCTAAGCATCTTTTAATTATGCCTTTGACCTCTCACATTAGACTACCGTTTGTGGTTGCTGTATGTGCTGGGCGGGTCTGGGCATTCTTACACTACAAACGAGTCTAACCTCGTGTCTTAGGCGTTTATTACGCATTTAATTTATGCCTTCGACCTCTCTAATTAGACTACCGTTTGTGGTTACTGGATGTGTCGGGCGAGTTCGGGCAGTCTTACACCACAAACGAGCCTAACCTCGTGTCTTAGGCATTTATTATTACATATTATTATTCGACCCCAATTTGAATTAATATCCCCATTTCAAATTGCCAATAACTTCCAATTTTAATCCATGCCCATAATTGTCACCTAAATTATGTCCATACTTTTTAGGTATATAAATTATACCAATTAATGTCTCAATTTAATTATATGCCTTTAAAGCCATTTTATATCAATTCACAATTTTGCAAAATTAATATTTTCCTATTGTCCCCACGCTATTCATTCGTTTTAATACGATATGCGTTAGACTCGAAAATAGTCTAACTTATAAAAAGAGAAGCAACATCACAACTTGCATAACACATAATATAGATCATAACATAATTTTGCATAGCCAAGAACTTGCATAGGCAATGGATATATATATATATATATATATATATATATAACATAAATTTGCACAAACTATCATGGATCGAAATATAGATCTAAACATGTAATCATGAACTTGCATATATGGATATGGTTTTCCTATAGCTTGCACATGAATTTCATACAAACTTACATTCAAACTAGCATATGATTCACATACAAAACTAGCATATGATTCACGTACAAAACTAGCATAGACAATGGGCATATAGAACATAAATTTGCATAACTATGTACTGCCATGGATCTAAATATAGATCTAAACATAAAAATGTGAACTTGCATATGGATATAAACATGTAAATTAATGTCACATACTTTGCATATAAACTATCATATGTATATACTTGATTCACATATGAACTTGTGTATAATCCACGTATAGACTTGCATAAGATTCATATATATAATTTAACATCCCAAACTTACATAAGATTCGCATATGCTTTAACATCCTAAACTTGCATAAGATTCACATATGTTTTAACATCCCAAACTTGCATAAGATTCATAAACTGGCATATGATTTAACATCCCCAATCTTGCATAAGATTCATATGCAACTAGTGTATGATTTAACATCCTAAACTTGCATAGAATTCATATACAAATTAGCATATGTAGAAACAAACTTGCATAAGATTCACATATGTTTTAACATCCCAAACATACATAAGATTCATGTATGATTTAGATCTACAAACATAAGTTAACAAAACAATCATATATTCGCAAACCAAATCAAGTAACGTCACATGATTCAATAGATATGTTCTCATAATCCAAGTCATGACCCATCATAATTAATTTATTAATTATTTTGTGAAAGAAATTATACTCACAAACAAAAGAATGGTCTTGTTTTTCTAGGATCTGTATTCTATAACTGAATTGCTCGCCTTTGATGTAGACTAATTGTTATTCTAATTTAGATTTATATTTGATTTCGATTCTTGCTTCTATCTTGCTTTTGAGTTGAAAGAGAACGACAACTACTCTAGGTTCCCCATTGACGGCATGGCGGCTCTTGGTATGAATTAGTGTGATTAGGGTTGAGGGTTTGGGAGTGATTTATAGAAGTTTAATTTAATAAGAGCCGTTGGATTAATCTAGAAATAATCAGAACCATTCAGAAAGCCACCTAAGCCCTAGTGACTCAGCAATGACTCACTGTTCGGATCAGAACACTCCAGAAATCTGTGTAGGT
This sequence comes from Allium sativum, assembly GCA_030737875.1. Classification (NCBI taxonomy): domain Eukaryota; kingdom Viridiplantae; phylum Streptophyta; class Magnoliopsida; order Asparagales; family Amaryllidaceae; genus Allium; species Allium sativum. The sequence continues at coordinate 16,762,957 of CM060912.1, forward strand.
TTTTAGCCCGACATAGGCGCACTTGGTAGGTGCGCAAGTGCATTTTTATACTGGCGCACTTGTGAAGTGCGCCAGTGCATTTTGGTATGTTTCCGGTTTTTCTGCCTAACTTCGTTCGTCCATATCTCCTTCATACGGTGTCCGTTTTACGCAATCTTAGACTCTATCTCAAGCAGAATTCCGAGACGAACGCAATGGCATAACCCGTTTCTCTTAATTCTCACATTTGAAATTAAGTATTCTTTAATTCATTAATTTTAATATTTAAAATCACGGGGTGTTACATGAGAGGTAAATTAGATGTATTGTAATTGCTCACATGGCCTTTGCCAATGATATATCCCTTGGAATTATCACCAAAAGTGATAGAACCTCCTATTGGGTATGAAGATTAAGGATCGTAAGGAAAATTAAACACAAGAAGGGGTTAACAGTATTTTATAAATTTTATTTAATTTCTTGAAATCTTTTAATATTAAACAGAATACTATCCATATCACAGATATCACAAATCACAGAATTAATCACAGATACAGAAATAAAATAAAATGCAACAAAAGGAAAATATACCAGGAATTTAAAGTGATTCGGGACTCCCCTACATCCAGTCCTACACAACGCTGGGTTGATGTGGATTTTTTTCAATAAATCCTTTTACAATCCTTGATTTTAGGAATACAAGTGCACACCCCAACATATTCCAAGTACAGTGAGATTTAGTTAATTTCCAAACCATAACTTTATACCCTATAAATTTTGAGACACAATCACACCGAGTAAATTTATAAGGGATACTACCATACCCTTCTCTTATTAGTTTTTATAGTCCTGACTCGACAGGACTTGATCTTGCGATCTTTGATTACAAACATTCTATAACTCTTGAGTAGCACTTGAATTTCAAAGGGAGTTTGATGTAGATTTGAAAGAGAAGAAAAATGATACAATTTTTATAGAAATCTATAGATCATAAGTGCAAAAAGTTAAGAAATTAAGAAGAATAACGGTAGAATGATTAGAGAAGAAGAAGAATAAAAGTAATTAAAAATTTAGAATTATGAAGCCCTTATATGGTTTTTTAACAGCCACACTCTTTGAGAAAAGATTTGAATTCAAAAGACACAACTTTTCAAAATTTGAAAAACAATTTAACAGCTCCTATGTTGACTTACACAAAGTTTTATGTCAACATTCCTCTATAAAAGTTCAAAAATAAGTTTAAACCAAATCAAGTAATGCTTAAATAAATTTGGAAATTCCTGAGTTAAAACAAACTATTTGCCTTTTAGTATATTAAGTAAAAATATATTTAAAAACATATATTAAAATCAGCTTTAAGAAATGATTAAAATCTAAATATAAAATGGTACGAAAGTACAAAATAAAACTACGAATATATTGAAAATTATTATAAATAAGGAAATTGAAAACATAAGTAACTATAATAAAATTAGTAATAAATTTGTAAGTATAACTTATTTGAATTAAGAGTTAAAATAAATTTTGAAAGCTAAAATTTTTCTAAAAAGAAAGATGTACTAATTTAAAATAAGGAAGTAATTTTGAAATCTTTTGAAAATGATTTTGAAATTAGAATTCAGTGCTAATAAGAATTTTGACTATATATCTAGACATATTTACTCTATATTTCTTGAACTCTTGGATTCTTGTTACTCATGAGTCTTGAATCATGAACACTTCTTCTTTGAAATCTTGATTTTCTAAACTATACAGTCTTCAATAATAATTAGCTGTATAAGTTTCATATATATATATATATATATATATAAGATAACAGTGTTAGTATATATTTTATAATAATAATTGAAACAAATTTGAAACAAGGTTGTTGTCGTTGAAACAATCACCATCAACATACCATTCTCTTAAAATCTCCCTTTTTTGATGCTAATAACCTTGGTTATAAGATATTCATAAATGATGTCTTAATTCTTCAATTACTCTGCCTTACTCTATTATCTTCCAACTAACTCCCCCTTAAAGTAAGCCTATTTTATAGTTCTCCTCCTTTGTCATCAACAAAAACTATATTATCATAATTAAACTACGGTACTCCTCCTAAAAATAAGGCATATCTCTAGATTTAAGACTAAAATGATTTTACCAATACTATTCTAACTAAAAACTAATATAATAACTAAACTATAGTAACTATAAACTGTAATATTCTAATTATTTTAAGTAATGACTTTAATAAATATAAACTATAAACAATAATTCAAGGCATACAAGTCAAATCAAATCGAATCAATTCAATATATATCCTATATATGTCAATACAATCAAATAATCAAATCCAAACCACACAAACGAAGATAAATTCATACATTTCATGGAACTTTTACCTAACCATCTCTACCAAAGACTGGATCAGCCTTTATAGCATTCCAGTCTTCGTTGTCTTTAGTGAGAGGTGCTCTGGTGATGTTGTTGTCTTCATCTTTTGAAAGAGAAGCGATCATCCATCGAATTGCATCAATTTGCTACACTTGATGTTTTATCATTTGTATTTGAATTAATTCCAAGTGACGCTGATTTCGGAGAATGATAGAAAAAATATTCTAGAAAGAATTAAGGATTTCTTCAAGATTATCACTTAGGTTATGGATTTGAGTAGCCATAGATTTGGATTTATTTAGAAATAGCGAAAGGAAATGAAGAAGAAATAAATAGAGAACTTTTTTTTGGAAAAAATGGGTATAAATAGGCTTTGAAATTTGTTAGAGTTGGATAGACCTTTTTGGTTAAAGCATTATTCAAATTTAAATCAATTTGAAATTATTGTCATATGTCTAAATGTAACAAGTTGTGTGTTGACATACATATGTGTTTTTCAATATTTTGAAGTGTTTTGTGATTTTTTTGATTTGTTTTGGCTTATAAAAACTTTTTTTACTTAATTTTATAACTATTTCATAGATATTTAAATAAGAATTAACAGAAATACGAAGCTCCGTTTCAAAGTAATGGTAACGATACATGAAACTAGTACGTAACATAAGATAGAAGTATAAAAATTGGAATACGAGCTAATATAATAAAGAAAATAAACTTAGAATTCAACAGAGGAAGAGGAGGATGATGACAAGCCAAGTTTTCTTTCAACTTTCCCAAAGAACTTACTCATTTTAGTTAACATTTTTTTGAATTTTTCACTAAATGGTCTGTTAAATATCTTTTGGTTCTTAGCTAGAATCATTTGGTTTTTGAGAAGGGTTTTCTTGGAAGGATTAGCAAAAAATTCCGTGCTTTATAGGGAAGCATCTTCTTCCTCTTCTTCGATGTCCATATGATTGGTTTCTTCTTCTTGTTCCAATCTTGCTCGTTTTTCCGCATATGTTTCATATGGATGAAATACTAATGGAATCTTCATAAGACAAATATTTCTGGAATTGAAAACTTTTCTAGAAACAAACTCTCTTCCTCCGAAATCAACACCAAAATATTTGAAAATACGTGTAAGATAAACTCCTTAGTATAACGTATTTTCTTTTGGAAAAATATACTTTGGAAGGAACTCGCTTAAAATTAGTTGAGTCCAGTTCATATCATAATTTCAAAAAATAGCAAAGAGTGCTTTATTAACTTTCATAGCGGGGTCGTTGAAATTTCCGGAACAAGGGGTGACAGTATGTTGAAGAAGTAAGTTGACAATTATTGCTTTTGGATGATCAAATTGAATTATGAATTCCATATTTTTATTGTTTTCAAACATATGATGAAAAGTTTCTAAACCACTTTATTGATTTTAAGATCTACAGGATCCATTCCCGAATTTTCACAACCCAAAATAGTACTTAAAACTTCACAATTCAAAATGATCTGAGTTCCTTTAATGCTACTCTAAGTTTCATTTCCTTGATAAAAATTACGATATGAGTTTGCATAAATATTTTAACAAGATTTTGATAGCAAACTTCATCATTTTCCAAAGAATCAACAGGACTTAAAATTTCATTTCTACGAAAAAGAGATTCAAGATCACAAGTAGCAAAATCACCAAAATAGAAAAAATTTCTGTGTTGACTTTACCAAAGTTTATAAGGCTAACGTAATCTTTGATAGCATCCGGGTTATTGTAGTGGAAGGCTTTGGTAGCCTTGGTCAACCTCATTGTGTTTGGAGTACTTGAGGAGGCCATTAGAGAACAGTTTTGAAAAGTTATAGGAATATAGAGAATAGTTTGAATTTTGAAATAAAGGTAGGAAGAGAAGATAAGAATAGGTGGATAAATAAGGAATCAAAGGACGTGTCTACTGGTAAATGGACATATTTTCAGTACATTGGAGTTGGTGAAAAGGTTGGACAGAAATTCAAGAGTTCGAAACTCAAAATTTTGAATTTCAAATTTCAAAATGCCTATATGTCGACATGCACAAATAGGAATGTTGACATATCTTTTGGTTTTAGAAGAAATGTTTTGATTTTTAATTTCTTGATTTATTTATATCCTATATTTCTTAGTTAATTAATTCTTAGATAATAATTATTATAAAAAACCTTGTATATCATAGTATTATTAAATAATTAATTTAAATTTCAAAATTTGAATTTAAAATTTAAATTTTCAAATAAAGCAAACAATCAAATAAGCAAATAGTCATTCAAACAAAATTGTAAAATTATTATAAAGGCGTACCTGTTTTTAGATCCCATCTTCAATTTCTTTTGATTCGTAAATTACTATGAAGCACATATTTAAATTACTATAAAGGAGTACCTATTTTTAGATCCCATCTTCAATTTCTTTAAAATTTAAATTTCATTATCTTCCATCCATATTTGTTTCTTGTTCTTTACGATGGATAATGAATCAGAATCATCAAAAGTTGCAGCATATGCTCTTTTTCTCTTCTTTGATGAATTACCATTTATCGGCTGGTTTTATTTCTACAGATATGGATGGAATCTTTCTAGATGGACAAGTTTGTCGTAATTATTACAACTAGCATTATTCGGGATTTCATTATTTTTCACAGAGTTTTTTTGCTCATTCCTCTTTAGAGTTTTTTTTTTGTATCTCAGTAATTTTCTGAAATTCCGTGGCATTATGGTTGTCTCTTTATCATCATCACCATCTGAGTTAGAATCTTTAGTTGATGCTTTAAATGCTATTGATTCCTATTATGATGACTTATTCTCTTTTCTTTCTTGCATCTGAAATTCGAAAGGCATTAGATTATCGATTAATTCCTCAATTTTCATTGTACTAATAACATTGGCCTTTTCGATTGCAAGTGTCTTTTGATCCCATTCTAAAGATAATGAATTCGAAACTTTTCTGACTTGATCTTCCTCAGAACAAGCTTTTCCCAAAGCCATTAGTGAATGGATGATTTCCTAGAACCTGCAATACATATCAAAGATAGACTCATTTGGATTCATTTTAAATAATTTAAACTGATTGGTTTATTTGGTTATTCTTGTCTGTTTAAATTTACTTATTCCATCATGAGTCACTTGCAAAGTTTTCTAGATTTCGTATGCAGATCAACAAGCAGATACGTTATCAAATTCATTCCTATCTAGCAAATAAAATATTCATAGCCTCTAAATTATTTTGTGCAGTGGCTTTTTGATTATTAGTCTATTATGAAAAATTAACCATGGGTTCAACATATTCAGTTTGTACGATATTCCAAGTGTCCAATCCTACAAATTGTAAATAAATTTTTGTCCTACAAGCCCAATAAGCATAATCACTACCATTGAATAGTGGTGATCTAATAATGGAATGACCCTCTATAAAAGAAATATTATTGACATTTCCGGTGTTGGTTGCCATTTAAAATTTTGAAAAAATTAGACTATGAAAACTAATTCTCTGATACCAATTGTTAGGGATGCACATTAATGATCTTAAGGAAAATTAAACACTAGAGGGGGTGGATAGTGTTTTATAGATTTTATTAAATTCCTTGAAATCTTTTAGGATTAAAAAAAATGTTATTCAAATCATAGAATCAATCACAAATACAAAAAATAAAATAAAAAGTAAAAAACGAAAGCACACTGGGATTTTATACTAGTTCGGGACTCTGCACCATCCAGTTCCACACAACCCTAGGTTAATGTGGATTTTTATTCAACAAATCAAATTACAATCCTTGATTTCAAGGCTACAAGGGAACAACCCAACTGATTCTAAGTATAAAGGCCACAACTTTGCACCCAATCGATTTTCGAGACACAATCGCACCTAGTAGATTTATACAGGACATTACCACACCCTTCTCTAATTAGTTTTTGTAGTATTGACGAAATAGGACTTGATCTAGTGATCTTTGATTATAAATAGCCTATAACTATTGAGTAGCACTTGAATTTCAAAGAGAGTTTGATATAGATTTGAAAGAGAAGAAGAAGAATATAATTTTTATGGAAATCGGTAGAGTATAAGTGCAGAAAGTTAAGAAATTAAAAAGAATAATGGTGGAATGATCAGAGAAGAAGAAGAACAAAAGTGATCAAACAGTTCGAATTCTGAAGCCATTATATAGTTTTTAGATATCCACATCCTTTCAGAAAAGATTTGAATTCAAAAGACACAACTTCTCAATATTTACAAACAAATTAATGGCTCTTATGGAATTACACAAAGTTGTCTGTCAACATCCCTCTATAAAAATTCTAAAATAAAATTTTAAACTAAATCAAGTAATGTTTAAATAAATCATGGAAATTCTCGATTTAAAATAAATTATTTTCCTTTGCACTGAAATAAAGTTTATTAACTTAAAAAAATATTAAAATGACTTTAAAAAATGGGTAAAATCTAAATATAAAATGATATAAAGGTATAAATATAAAACTATGACTAAATTAAACTTATTATAAATAAGGACATTAAAAACATAAGTAACTACGGTAAAACTAGTAAAAAATTGTAAGTATAACTTATTTGAATTAGGATTTAAAACAAATTTCAAGAGTAAAAATATTTCTAAAAATAAAAAAGTACAAATTTAAAATAATTAAGTAATTTTGAAATTACTTGAAAAGGATTTTGAAATCAGAATTAAGTTGGAAACTAGAATTAATTGCTAACCAGATTTTTAACAATATACCTAGACACATTTACTTATATTTCTTCAACTCTTGAACTCTTGAATTCTTGATACTCATGAGTCTTTAATCTTGAACTCTTCTTCTTTGAAATATTGATTCTTTGAACTGTACAGTCTTCAATAATCACTACCTGCATAGGTTTCTTGTACATATATACATATTATATACATATTTTGGTGTTAGTATATATTTTATAATAATAATGGAAACAAAGTTGAAACAAGGTTATTGTCATCGAAACTATCAACATCTCAGTCTCTGACACCTCCATCTGAGTGAATATTATTGGTCAGCATATCTCTGTCACCTGTCATGTGTTTTGAGCAACCATTGTCAAGTATCCATTTTCCTCTTTTCTTAAGTTGGTCCTGCAAAAAATAAGAGATAAAATTGGTATCCACTTTTTAATAGGGTCCTAAGTGTTAGGTCTCAGGAAATCAAACCCAGGAGGGTTAGTGTCCCTTTTATAGATACAATCTTTATTATTATGTATTATTCTAAGAATATATTAATATATTTATCCCAAGTCAACTTATTGTTGGTTTTAGGAACCCATAGATTAATTGTTTTAGAAATATCTTTTACTTTTAAAATTTTAGTTGAAATATTAGATTTGCAATCCTTTTTCAAATTTTGGATGATGAGGTTTTAAGTTTCTTTTTTTATTCCTAGTCCGTTTTTATTTGAAGTGGATTGAGAACTTTTGATAATTTTAGTTAATTTTTCTATTTTTTATTAAAACTTGAAACATTTTTAGTGATCTCCTCTAATTTTGTCTTTAAACCAGAGTTTTCTAATTCTTAAATTTTAATTTGGTTTTTAACATATGATTGTAACGACCTAGATTTTTAACTGTTTTTTTTTAATATTTAATTTGGTATAACTATCAATCTGGAAATTTTGATGGATTTTTATTTATTTGTTTAACAAAGTTTGAACGTATAATTTATAATTAATTTAAATCGAGCTCATAAAGGCTCGGTAGTTCGTAATATTGAGTTCTGAACTTTAACTAAATATACAAAATCCGTTTTAAGTCGGAATTCTATGAAACAAAAAACGTTAGGATCCATTTGATAATAATTTTCTAGTGAAAGAGAAAATTTGAGATTTCATATTATATATTTTGTTTTACGTCCAAATCAAATTTTCAAATAGTCGCTATGAAATCATTTATAAATTATAACGATATATTTAATAAAATAAATGAGTTTGTAATAAATTTAAAATCGTTTTCCCCTGGAATTTAACCAGAATGGTTTCTGGATAATTTTATATGCTTTTGGAATATAATGGAAGCTAACAGAGTATTTAAAATAGTCAGTTTACTATTGATTTGGCTGAAAATGTGAATTTTATAATTATATTAATCTAGTTAAAAATAGCTAATTTTGAAATAGTCACAGATTTCATCGAATTTAGTTTCCTAGAATCAGTAACGTTAAATTATTGTATGAAAATAAATCTCGTGGCGATCCGATATCGTATGCGACATCGGTAGCCATAAACGTCTATGTTTTTATTTAATCATTTTATCGATTTAATATGAGTCTTATGATTAACTAGTTTTCTTACGATCTTAGAATTCAACGAAATCAATTTCATTAAATCTACAACGATTTATTATTATATGATTTCAAGTTTCAAGATTTTTGGATTTACTATGTGATCGTAAGAAATTTAAACACGTATCGATTTACATTATGACATGATAAAGGAATTTTCACAAACGACCTCGGAATCAGACGAAACCTTTTCCATCGTGTCCGAAATATTCGAATATGATAGGATGTCAATTTTTGTTGCAAACGGAAGTTATATGAGGCATTTTCTATGAGAAGCCTCCAGCGTAGGTTTCATATACAATTAAATAATATTAAATGACTCCTATTTATACGCTATGAAGCCAAACCCTGTGTCAAACAAACCTTTGTGGTCAACAATACTCTTCCGCTACTATCTCTTGTGGACGGCTCAAAAACTTCAATCATTCTCCCAATTTTTCTTCCAATCTGTTCATCAACTCAAAGCTTTTCAATTGCAAAATCGTTAGGCCCGGTAAGGTGCTCGAGATGAACGGCGGTGATCAACCGCTGAGACTCGTGGTGGCCTGATTTTCCATCTGAAAGGCATGCGATTGAGGGGCTATAACCGGCAAACGGGACAACTGTGTTGGTCGGGGCTTGGGGTCAAAGTTTGGCGAGATCAAGGCGCATCGGTCACCAGTCACCGATGATGTTCTGGCGTTTAGGCGAGGGTGCGACAGTGATTTTGAACGATGATGAAACATGCGTGGCTCTGTTGTATGTGGGCACGAGGTTAACGAAGCAGTTTCGAATATTGAGGGCATTAAAAGGAAAATTACTCGTTCCTTACTTTTGCCTAACCCAAATTAATTAAACGTTAAATATAATATAATTTGGAATTTTTTGTGATTAAATCGTTTTGGGTTTGTTGCAGGGAGCAGTATAGGAACAATACACCAGCGGTGATTCAGCGAACAAAACGTGATGAACTAAGGACAATATCGTCCGTTATTTTCAATTTGAACAGTGACCAAGCAACAAACATAATTAGTTTTTTAAGAAATAAAATTTTGAATTTAGAAATAATTATTTAGTTAAAGAACAATTAAGTAATTTAAAAATGTTTTGGAACGATGTACGGACCATGAGGGCACGGGCATCAACATTGAACATGAGTAGCGTGGATGAAGAAGTATTTGATCTATTAAGCAGTGAAGTAAAAGTAGTTAAAATTAATTAAATTTGTAATTAAGGCATAGTCATTAATTTTAATATAAATTCATGAGTAGAACGTTAATAATTTTCTCCTATAATATCAGAATTGAACGAAACTGGTGACGTTGGGAATGTAGCAGTGAATGTTATATTTTAGAACTGACTTGGACAGAACTAGAGACTGTTGGAAATAATTGTTAAATTAAATGCTAGTTTAATTTAACCGGAACTCAAAACCGAACTGCTTTAGCGACAATGGAAAACAAGGTGAGTACAACACACTCGGTTGTCCCACTTATATTTTTTATAAGTCGGGTTTAATATTTGTGTGCTATGTTTGCTAATTATTGGATGATTATTTGGATGTTCGTTATTTATTCTTATATATGATGTTTAAATTAAATGGCTATTTAATTTAAATGAAATGAATCGTTATTTTAACGATTATATTTCCAAACAATATAACTTACCTTATTGGTTACATCTATAATAATATAAATATATTAAAATTGATAGTTTGATGTGTTTGGATTGTTATTATTGACTGACTGTTAATTTTCAGTTGAACTGTTTATTTCTATCCATCAAAAATATATTGTCATATTAAATTCACTACGCCATAGATTTCATACTGCAACACCAGAGAAGTGATGCAGGAGGTGCCAAAAAATGTTGGTATAGGCCAAAAATGATCCGTGGCAACACTTTTTCCGGGTTGCCTTTTGTCGTGTTGCCTTAGAGTCAAAGGCAACATCTTCGCGACCCTAAGGCAACATCAGCACAGGTGTTGCCATAGGTACTAAATTTACAAAAATGTAGGGCCCACTAAAATATGAAATCCGGGTTCATGGAATACTGTTGTGGCTGTAGCCCCGGTTCACGGAATCCTATTGTGGGGCCCATATGCATTAATATATGGCAACACTTTTACCATCCAATGGCAACACCATATCATAGCAATGGCAACATTTAACATCATGTATTGCAACATTATATAAGAGGTATGACAATATTGAATCACATACTGCAACATTACAGAATTTAACATCACACTGAATCAAACAACTTCTTATCTTAGATTTACAAGCAACGCAAATAGTACTTACGACCATACTTACAAACATAGCCAGAAAAATCATGTTTATAAACCATACTTACAAACACAGCTAGTACATACTAAAGAACAATTCATGTTCGTTGCAAACTATTGCACAAGGATCCCCAATATCAATGACTAAGACAACGAGCCTCCACTGCGTTCACTGCTTTCAGTTCAGAGCCTTCACAACGAACTATCTTACAAAGATCCCCAATATCAATGTGCATGTCAGGGTTTGCTTCACCTAATTTCTTAAGAATCTTTGTCAAGTTCCACTGAACTTTTTCATTCACCTTTGCATCAAATTCATTTTGGACCATCTTGTTCACCTTTTCTTCGACTTCGTCGACTATATCTTCCCTTATCTTCGTTGCTAGCTCTTGTTTGTATGTGCCTCCTGTTGGAGAAACTTTTGAAACTTTTGGAGACTTTGTGTGTCGTCCTATAAGCCATGATGGACCGTGCGACTTTTCATTAGAAACAAGTTCTTGAACAACTCCATCACTGCCTCCTTCACCAATTGCTTTTTCAATCTTCTCCTACAAAATAAAGCGGTTTCAAAATGTGACATTAAATAAAATTAACAACTTTTAAACAAGTTTCTTAAACAAGAATTGCGGCATATAACACACTGAAACCCAAAGTAAAAGATCAACCATTGCTATGATCCTATTATCGGTTTCGACATCATCGGCCGCCAATTTCCACCCACTCGTTGGACCTTTCCATGCATATACTCCTCCAATTTCTGTGTTCTCTAGCTCTTCCTTGACAAACTACACCAATACTGTGTACGAAAACCTATCCAGATCAACTCCCTTAACAATAGCCCCTTCTCCACCAACATAACCATTCTTCCCAAATTTTCCCTTATGGTGGAACCTAAGATTTGCATCCATCCTACACAAAATGGAGAAATTAACATAAGATTGAAATAATTACAAAATAAAATAAACCAAGCACATTATAAAATAAAACAGCCACTTCACTAACATGTAATATAGGCAAAAACAGTAAAAAAGATACAAAAAGAAGCCACAAATATGATATGTCAGTTACAAAATTTTATCAAGGCAGAAACAATATTTTCTTACTTAAATGGCATATAGTTATTTCCTTGAAACACCACAAGTTTTGCAACTATTTTCCTTCTCATTTTTTGCGCAATATAGCATGAAATCGTTTGGACATGCATTTATTCTTTGGTAATCGAGGCCTAAATTTACACACATATAGCATGTAGTCATCTGAACTTAGGATGTTCTGGCCATATATTTTCCTCGTTCATCACTAATTTACACACAAATAACATACACAATTATTATTTAGCCATGACTATAAGGCAAAAAAACACAATTATATCATATAAGCACTGCTCAACATAAGTTAGTTACAAAAATAAATATAATAATAAAATCAGGAATGTAACGGCCCGGGTAAAACGGCGATCCTGATTATCGACTAAATACGGTCGAGTAACCAAGCACTCAAAATTTACCGGAACGTTAATGAAAAAAATAGTAGGTGAGAATAAATAAGATAGAAAATTAGAATAGAAGAAGAAGAAGAACATACAACACATCAGAGTAACATGAATCTCACAGCGGAATGAAAAATATAACATAACTTTGAAATAAAACAGTATAGATATAAAATAACATTATCAGAGTACAACACTTACAACACAGCGGAAATAACAATACTAGATAACAGTGAAGCCTCCTGCTTTGAGCTCCTACAATGGTATCTGAAAATACCTGAACTACTTGACTGCTCGTACAAATTTGGGCACCCAAGAGTTTAGGGGAAAACATAACAAAAATAAACTCTGGGTCAGTCATGGGACTGGTGTGAGTAAACTCCAACAACTTGGTTTAACTTTTAAAAATCCTTTTAAAGGAAATCGTAATCGTAAGACCGATCCACACATAAACACAAATGGTTTTTACCCTATGATAACACAAAGCATTCTTTGAAATCAATATTTTCCTGAGATTATAATAGTGTCTAAATACAAGTAATATCAGTCTAGAAGAACGCATGCATCTCACGCTCTACAAATATAGTATACAATCAAAACCGTGGGCTCTTATTGGATAATGGATTCCAACTAGCAAGGTATGGGACCACCTTCCGACAGTGTACCTCTATAGAGAAATACACTAGGTTCAATAAGAACATCTTGCAACCCAGGCTAAACATGACCGGCCCCTCACTTCGCTTGAGAGTACCGAATGTATTATCACCAACGGTTGAGATCAGCAACCGTTTCCCGAAAGGAACAGCATCGATAGATTTAAGAAGCAAAAGGAATTTATCTAGATCAGGTGACAATACACCCTACTTGGCAGCCAACCACTTAGCCATGCGTCCTACCCGATTTTATACCATTTCCCGGTTGTGAGGCTAGAGGTCATAACGTATCTTTTGATCTTCATTCACTTTGAATGTCACATTGTCATACCCGCCAAATCACAAATCGATTTCCCCAAACATATCACAGGTATATAGCTAAGAGAAACGAATTCCTCTTCCACTAAATGTAAATATGTTTGAAGAGATCAACTTATGCGATCCATTAGATATACTCTGTCAGACATTATTCCATATAAGTTGTCCTCGGACTGGACAAACTGAAGGCACTATTCTGTAAACATGACAGCCCTTGCATAACTCCATCTTCAATTACCTTCATCCTATTTGATCGCAATGCTAATGTCCATACAGAGTGGATTTTAGATAATGATTCTGATCCCAGTCTCTCCGTATTGACGACAGAAAAATGGTCAAAAATTTTGATAGTCGGTGATTTAACTATCAAAGAAAAACATGTGTACAAACAACGATATTATTTCCAGATTGAAATTCGATCGATCAATCATCAATCAACATTTATCTCTTATACTAAATTATCATTAATTTATCCCTTTATCCATTTCTTATTTCCATATATTCAAAATTCCTTATTTTCTAAATATAGAAAATATACGTTATTGATCATTGGAAAACATTACCCTTCTTATCAACTAATCATTTCATTTTCTATGCTTATAAAACATCACTAATTATATTTGGAAAACGTTTCCAAAACTCATTTATGAATTTCAAATGAATGTTGTATAAAACGTCGTTACAACTGCTCAACCCGTTAATCGCTTATTACCTAACTGTATGTCTAACCAATCTTCGCCATCGAACCTCAACTATTTCTTAGTTCATTACGAAGTCAATCAAGTTGGGGTATAATTACCTCTCAGACCTTAACTGAACAACGTTCTTAACCTCGTAATAGATAAAGCTCACAACTCCAATTTTTACAACCATCGCTTACGCACATTCTCGGATTCAGTTTACGAATCTACTTCTTTTTTGAAAAACATTGGTTATAACGATAACGTTATAAATCCTACTTCTAAATTATCTAACTTAAGAATTTAACTTTTAATTCTTAATTTGAATAAATAATATATTTATTTATTTAATAAATAAATCTTGATTTGAAAACCAGAAAGTAAATAGTACTTTTTCGAATTCGATATGATCGATCCCGACGTATAACTCACTTTCGAGTAATCTTTATTCAATTAACTCTCCTACGAATAACCTATATTCGATTAACTCTCTTTCAATTAACTTATGTTCAATTAGCTATCTTTCGAATAACTTATATTCGATTAACTCTTCTTCGAATAACTTATATTCAATTATTTCTCTTCGAATAACTTATATTCGATTATTTCTCTTTGAATAACTTATACTCAATTATTTCTCTTCGAATAACTTATATTTGATCATTAAATATCAGTTTCTAGTCGAATGCTAATTACCTTGTCAAGTCCTGCTTAATTCAATATATAATTTATTTTGTAATACCCGGCCTAGTCGAATTCTAATCACACATCTTTACGGATTTTATTTTAATCCTTTTCACATTTCGATCATAGAAATGGATTTCATCGTTTCGTTTTTTTAAACAACTCCAAATTTCCCAGTTTATATTCACTGTTGAATTTGCAATCTCAATTATCCACTTATAATTATATTTTAATTCATTTATAAACATTGTTTATAAATCACAACACTTGTTTTCATTATTAAACAAGTTATTTATTTCTAGCCATTCGAAATTCCATTTCCGTATGAACTCCTGTATCAAAAATCCAATTTCCTTTACAATTGTTTTTATTTGCAAAATATTTACTTAATTCCATTATTCACATCAAATGCGAATAATATTCCTTTTATATATTCCATTTCGTTTGATTTTGTATTTTAAAATAATATCCCATTTTCCAAATTCTATTTATACTTCTATTTGTAGAATGATTCGTACGAAATCTCCTTTTTATTTCTAACACTTAAATCTCATTTATAATTCCTTTTATAAATGCTGAGTTTACATTCTATTTAAAATATCGGTGTTAAAACCAATTTCTACTTCTCTATATAAGTTCGGACTTATATATTCCATTTATCAAATGATAAATATTTTACTTAATTTATAAAGTATTATTTATAACTTAACTGTCTCCATTTATTTGTTAAAACAGATTTCTATTAAATATTTACTTTAAAACCATCTTCTCGTAGTTCTTTTATACCTTGCCAATTTTCTTTTATGATTCTATTTATTTCCCAAATATTCCCTTTTATAATTCTGTTTTTTTTTTCAAATATTTCCTTTTATAATTCTATTTATTTTCAAATAAATATTCCTTTTATAATTCTATTTATTTTCTAAATATATATTCCTTCTATAATATTCTTTGATTTTATAAATATTTCCTTTTATAAAATCCTTTGATTTTAGAAGTATTTTATTTTATAAAATCCCTTTGATTTTATAAATATCTTCTTTTATAAAATCCTTTGATTTTATAAATATATTATTTTCAATATACACTTTGAAAATTCCCTTTTTACATTCCAGTATTTCTTATGGTATTTAAAATACCAAATAAAAGGACCAGTGTCGTCATAATCAATCACAGATAATATCACATCATATATCAAAATATATGAAAACAAATAGTATTATAAATATTGAGGGATCCTGTTGGATCCCTCCAACCTGTTTCCCTGCATCCACAGATGTTAAACAATATAAATAACATTGATTTCATTTCAATATGAAATATTCTGATAAACAGAATCAATATTTGATTAACAATTTATATATGTAGATATATATATATATCATTATCTATAATTTCAACCAATAGATTAGCAATTCAACCAAACAATCACCACACAACAATAAATCATCATTTATTAATTCAAAAAAATAAGTTATAAAAATATAACTGGGCAGAGTTAGTGAGATTTACTCACATTGGACGTTCATTGTTAAATAACAATAACTGTCAATTGATTCAGACAGACAATTTATTTTGCTATAAATTGTAACGAGCTCCAATTCACTCCCAGTCAGTTCCACTGTGTAGCCGTCGTCTATACAATCCCAATGGATCTTGTTTTTCTTTATTCTGATTATATATGAGCAAGTTATGCCTTTTTCATGTTATACGCTATTAAATTTGAATTAATCTTAAGCTTATTTTTATTCGGGCCTTACCCTCTTATCAACCCGGCCCAATAGCCTTCACACCTGCCATCTACCTTTCTTCTCCCTTGTTCATGAATGCCGCAACCTAGAGCTTCCTATATCAACAGCCGATTCCTCCCTCAACATAACTCATCAATCCTTCCATTGAAAATTCAATAAAAATCATCACATTTCTCCTCTTCAAAAACTTTACACCCCATCACAATTTCATGCATCTCGCACTCTCACAAAAAACTGCATTCGAGCTTCCCTGTACTGCCATGGCCGAACATTTCACGCCTTTCTTCTACCTTAACACCCCACTGAAATTCAAACAAAGAACATCACCACTTATCTCTTCACAATCTCTTCAACATCAAAACACTCAGGTGTAATTCGAATTCCACATCTCCATCGTGGTTCCAGACGAAGTCGTACTGCTGTATATAGTTATCGATATTTTTTATTTTATTTTAATTCAAAATAATACTTGCTAGAACCTATTTCCCGCAAGGATTGCAAATATCAACTCCAATTCACGAATCGATGCCTTAATATCCCGATTTCTTGAACCCTAGAACATTGACTTGTTTCCAGCGCAAACGAGATTGCATCGCACACCATAAAATGAGCATCGAATTGAAGAGCAATGGATGAGGATTCCATATATATACACATATCGATTTATAGAAATTTCTTTGATTTTTTCGGATTTTTAAACTTTCGTTTTTACTGTTGGAATTTCTTCCTGGTGGCAGCTACGAAAATTTAACCAGAGAAAAATGTATATGAGGGTTAGGGTTAGTGAGAGTATTTATATGATAGTTTTATTAAATTTTTATTTGATTTTTATATTTTATTCTAGCCAATCGCTCATTTATTCGTCTTCTAAAAACTTGTATGATCACACACAATATCCAAAAATCATGGAAACTGACATGTAGCTACAGTTTGACATTACAGACCCAACGTAACTTATTTCATCGAATTCCGACTCCGTTTGCTCACACAGCGTATTTTTAATCGTCAAAATATCGACTATTTCTCACATTAAAGTTTTGTACGGTCACATACTGAATCCAAAAATCATGAAAATTAAAATCTAGTAATAATTTAATATTCTGGATCCAACAAAATTAGTTTCGTCGAAAACGGAACTCGTTTGCAAAAAGGGCTATTTTTAAAGCTATAAATAAACCCATTTAAATATTAATATTTTTAAAAGTAATTAAATTAAATATTTATAAATAAATTTTATCGTATATATTAATAATAGAATATCATACAGCTCCAAAATATACATATCTGGATTTATAACTCGATATTTCAAATCTAGGTTGAATCTATATTCAATCTATATTAAAAAGCCATTTAAAATATAAATAAATCATTATAAATTATAAAGGAAATCCATAGCGACTTTTCGAAAATTTAATTTTGACATAACTCGTAGAAATTTGACTTAAAACGGATTCTGTATATTCAATTAAACTTCGAATTGCCAAATTACGAACTACCGCGCCATTTCGAGCTCGATAATAATTATAATATAATTTATATATTGAATTGTCGTTTATATAATATATTAATTAATACAATTCAACTCTATACTGAATTATATATTATAGATGATCCAATTCACACAATATCGTGAATTCTGCTATTTCCAATTATTTCAGAAATAAATATATTATTTTGTTATTTATATTAATTAAATATTCAATATTATTTAATTAAAAAATCATTTAAATCTCTAAATCACTATTTAAATAATTAAATTAATTAATTATTATACCGTAAAAATACAGATCATTTCAAGGAATATCATTACACCTTAATACACAAGTTAATTTGTAAATTAGGAAACACAACAATCAAATTTGGAAATACTTGAAATATACATTGAGTGATACCTTAAGTAGCAGATTAAATCAAAGCCCTAACTGAAATTTGAGACCCAAACGAACCCCAATTGAAGACCTAATTGAAACACTAAATCCCTAACTGAAGTTGAACTTTCCGTAATCGAACCCCAATTAAAACTTATAAACTTGAACTTTGAGCCCTAATTGAAATTGCGAGTGAGAGTCTTTGATAGGTTGAGCGGCGGCGTATTTTGTTTTCAATTGAAACCCTTGAAAATTTTGCTATGTCTTTTGCTGCTTTGTTTTTGCTTCCCGCATTAAAGATTATTTCACGCGGATTGCTAACGTGGACTGTTGGATCATGATCACCCGGATTGATAAATTTATTCATGTGGCTACTACAAACACCTTGGATTTTCAATGGTAACACTTTGAAGCATGTGTTGCAATGAACAAAAATCAGCATAACTGACATTTTGTAGCTAGCAGCATCTTGGATTTTTGTTGCGGTAGGCAATCTGTGGCGTAGTGATTGAATTTGAGGTAACCTATTTGGATGTAGGGAAGGATAGGTTGGAGGTAACCAACCGGATTCCTCAAATATGTTGTTTATTTTCATATTATGTATATGAATCGTTGAATCAAGTCTGATTGTTCGATTGTGATTGTTATTATCCATTGGGTGATATTGGTTGAGTAATTGACAGTAGATGGCCTAGAAATGAACTATTTTATAAAGATTGATTTAACGTCAGGTGAATCGATAGAATGACGGTAAATCAATATAATGAAGTTATAAAATTTATTTTATAACTGAATATAGATTTAGAAATTTATTTTGTATATATTATGTTTAATGAAGTTTATTAAAAGTAAATAAATGTTTGTTATTATTACCTAGTTTTATGAAAAATTATAAAATGAGTTTATAAAGCAAATTTATAAGAAATATAAGCAGAGATTAACCCAAGGGTTAAAAAACTGATCAATTGTCTCTGAGAAAAAAATTAATGGAAATTATTTTAATTAATTATATTGAATAAAGGATTATAATTTTCTAGTGGAAAAGAAAATTTGAGATTTCATATTATAGATTTTGTTTTATGTCCAAATCAAAATTTTCAAATAGTCGTTATGGAATCGTTTATAAATTGTAACGATTTATTTAATAAAATAAATGAGTTTGTTATAAATTTAAAATTGTTTTCACCTAGAATTTAACCATAATGGTTTCTGGATAATTTTATATGGTTTTGGAGTATAATGGAAGCCTACAGAGTTTTTAAAATAATCAGTATAATACTGATTTGGCTGAAAATGTGAATTTTATATTAATATTAATCTAGTTTAAAATTACCAATTTTGAAACAGTCACGGATTTCAACGAAATCAGTATCCTTGAATCAGTAACGTTAAATTATTGTATGAAAATAAATTTCGTGGCGGTCTGATACTATATGTGACATCGATAGCCATTAACATCTATGTTTTTATTTAATCATTTTATTGATTTAATATGAATCTTAAATTAACCAGTTTTCAAATAATCTCAGAATTCAACAAAATCAATTTCATTAAATCCATAATGATTTATTGTTTTAAGATTTCAAGTTTCAAGATTTTTGGATTTAATATGTAATCATAAGGAATTTAAACGTGTATCGATTTAGATTGTGACATTATAAAGGAATTTTCACAAAAGACCTCAGAATTCGACGAAGCCTTTTCCATCGTGTCCGGAATACTCGAATATGTTAGGGTGTCAATTTCATTGTAAACGGAAGTTATATGACGTATTTTTTGGGAGAATCTTCCAGCGTAAGTTCCATATATAATTAGATAATATTAAATCACTTCTATTTATACCCTTTGAAGCCGGACCCTATGCGTCAAACAAACCTTCATGGTCAACAATACTCTGCCACCACCTATCTCTTCTAGACAGCTCAAAAACTCCAATCATTCTCCCAATTTTTCTTCCAATCTGTTCACCGACTCGGAAGCTTTTCAACAGCGAAATCATTGAGCCTAGTAAGGCGATCGAGACGAACTACGATGATCAACCACTGAGCCTCATGGTGGCCTGATTTTCCATCTGAAAGGCATGCGATCGAGGGGCTATAACTGGTGAACGGGACAAATGCGTTGGTCAGGGGTTAGGTCAAAGGTTAGCGAGGTCAAGGTGGATCGGTCACCGGTCACCGATGATGTTTAGGCATTCAGGCGAGGGTACGGCAGTGATTTTGAACGATGGTGAATGTGTGTGGCTCTGTTGTGTGTGGGCACGAGATTAACGAAGTAGTATTGACTATCGAGAGCACCAGAAGGAAAATTAATCGGTCCTTATTTTTTCCTAACCCAAATTAATTAAACGTTAATTAAAATACAATTAAGGACTTTTTATAATTGAATCGTTTTGGGTCTGTTACAGGGAGCAGTATAGGAACAATACACCAGCAGTGATTCAGTGAACAAAACGTGATGAACTAAGGACAATATCGGCTGTTATTTTCACTTTGAACAATGACCAAGTGATAAATATAATTAGTTATTTGAAGAAATAGATTGTTTAATTTAGAAATAATTAATTAGTTAAAGAACTATTAATTTACTTAAAAATGTTTTGGAACGATGTAGGGACTTTGAGGGCATGTGTATCGACATTTAATAGGAGTAGCGTGGATGTAGAAGTATTTGATCTATTAAGCGGTGAAGTAAAAGTAATTAAAATTAAGTAACTTTGTAATTAAGGCATAGTAATTAATTTTAATATACAATCATGAGTTAAAATGTTAATAATTTTCTCCTATATTATCATAATTGAACGAAACTGGTGACGTTGGGACTGTAGTAGTGAATACTATATTTTGGAACTGACCTAGACAAAACTAGAGACTGTTGGAAATAATTGCTAAATTAAACGCGAGTTTAATTTAACTGGAACTCAAAACCGAACCGCTTTAGCCACAAAGGAAAATAAGGCGAGTACAACTCACTCAGTTGTCCCACTTATATTTTTTATATATCAAGTTTAATATTTGTGTGCTATCTTTGCTAATTATTGGATGATTTTTTGATTTTTTGGATGTTTATTGTTTATTCTTATATATGACGTTTAAATTAAATGGTTGTTTAATTTAAATGACATGAAATCGTTATTTTAACGATTATATTTCCAAATAAGGTAACTTACCTTGTTGGTTATGTAGCTTTGAACAAGTGCTAAAACATGCCGGATAATGTAGTCTTAATTTTGTAATCTTATGAAGAAATCCGACACATTTAATTCAAGTCCAAATCTGTTACACAAAGGTTATATATAATCAGAAGCAATATAAAATATATAACAATAAAATCAGAGTCAGACAAAGATATTTGCATCAAAAAGGCGAAAATAGATATGAATAAAACATATAAGTGTATAGTGTATACATAAAGATAGTGGTCAGACAAGTTTCACTTTACAATAAAAGAATAGGTACAAGGCCACTAAAATAATATGTATAGAAGGAGTCTCATATACATATAACCCAAAAAGTACAATACTAAAGTAGTTTGTCCAAAAGTGGAAGATAGTCCATGTTGGAGTCAAGAAGAATCACCTGAAATACCTCGGTCTGACCCGAGTATTATTTACACTAAGATAAACAATAAACAGATCAGTCTAGCTATACTTATCCCATAAACTGGGATATCATAAGGGATATAAATAAATGTAGACATGAGTACGATAATAACGATGTCACGTATAAGTGTGAATCCGGGAAATGTCTAGGGTATATCTCAAAATCTATATTAGAGCTATAAAAGAATATCTCATTCAAAATTATATAGCTACTCACATGAAATGATAACTCATATCAAATCAACTTAAAAATTGATAACGTAATATCAATAAACTCAAATTCCAAAAATCAATAATCAAAAATCTAGAAATCACAAAGGGAGGGGTAAGGCCTATCTCAAAACCGGAGTCTGAAGACTCAACCAACACATGTATCCCAAACGAGATGCAATCTCTTAGTAGCTAGCCTATAATATTGAGCCAAAGCTCCTCAAATGGTCTAAAGACCTCGGTTCCTGACCCTGCAAAACGGTCTAAAGGCCGTCAAAAGCATAAGTTTACAAAAATGAACCACAATTCTACAAAATGATCCGAAGACCATTAAAATATTCAAAATGAACCTAAGTTCCTCAAAATGATCTGAGGACCATTAAAATAATCAAAATGAACCAAAGTTCCTAAAAATGATCCAAAGATCATTACAATACTCTGAATGAACCAAAGTTCCTTGAAATAATCTGCAGACCATCAATGATCAAAATTGATCAAGCATTGTGTAAACTACGCCAAGCTAGTAAATATAAGAGTTGAGCTACATGTCCCATAACCACTTTCTTTGCTTGAATATTTACAAACAAGTTGTATATTCCGCTAGAAATACGAAACGATCATTGCCAAAGTTTTCAATTGAACGAGTCCAGGAATTAACCGTCAAAGAAAATGCAAGGGTTCATCGTCCTTGTTTTTAGTAAGGCATTTAATTAGATTTCTCAAACGAACGAGAAAAATGTTTATCAAATATATACTAGTAGTTTTGTAAGACAATTTATAAAACCAAAAAAAGGACTGGAAACCATTTAAATAAAAGAATTTGGGATCTACTAATAATATAAAAACCCCATTTTTATAAGTTTGAAGTGGCAAATCTCATAAAATATCGATCATAACAATAATCAATATCAAATTTTACGTTTTAATAACATAAATCAAATCTCATGAATATCAGTCATAAATTTATTCACAATGAATAAATCAAAACTCCATAAAATCAAGCAGTAGAAATCTGTGAACCAGAGAAACTGAAAAGTCATAGAAAAAGGCCGAATGAGCTGAAACTTTGCTTGGAAAGAGCTTGAAACAACCTAATCTGTTGACCGTAGTTCCCACTGATCAATAGCAGAAAAACAAGATTCATACATTTGAGTCATAAATTCAGATGTCTGAGTTATAAATTCAAACGTTAGAGTTATAAATTCAGACGTCTGAATTGGGTTTTCCAGAGACATAGGTCTCTGTCTGAGATTCAGATTTTTGAATTAGAAAATTCAGATGTTTGAATTGCAGTTCAAACGTCTGAATAAAATTTTTAGACTTCCGAATTGCACTCTATCTGGGCCTAAGCATAATTTTGCCTATATAACATTCTCAAAGTGATATCGACAAACGCCCGAAGGCTTATAATGCTATATGCACAATGGAGTATCCAAGGTCTGCCGAAACAACATATAACACCCTAATTTACATGCATGCAAAAATTCATATGAGAAATCATCGAAATGAAATCAAAACTCATAAGTTTGGAAATGTTGAAACATAAAAAAAATCAATGCAAGCAAATACATAATTCATAAGCAATATATGAGCACACCAGACAAGCATGAATGCTTGAGGTATAGGTGTGAGTTCATAGGAACTCACCTTTAACCCTAACATGGAAGGAGAAGGTGCAAAACCAAGCCAAATCACTCACTCATCCAACATTACTCTAGAATTTCCAATCTACAAGCAAACACATAATATTTCCTAAGAATTAGGTTTAGGAAATCTCGAAATTAGAAGAGAGAACAAGTTTGAGAAGATGGAGATGATCTTACCCAAGCTCTCTTCAAATTATCCAAGCAAACCCATGATTTCCTAAGAATTGGAGTTTAGGAATTTAGATTTCCCTCTTCCTTGGGGCTTAGGAATATGTTTAGGAAATGAAATAAGGATTAATGAGGGAATAGAAGGAGGTGGAGAGGCTATATAGGAAGCCTGCTATGGGTTAGTGGCCAGTCTAACCTAACCAAGCCCTACTAAAGGTCCTAATTTTTACAAATTATAAATATCGAAGTTTATAATATTTGATCTCGTAAGCGGCATTTTGAACTCAAAAAGTGGTTTCAAGGCCAAATTCACCCATATGCAAAATGTGACTTTTTGGACACATATTCGACTAATGATTAACGATGTTATATTTAAATAAAATATTTAAATATATTATCGTAAAATATGCAGGTTGTTACAGGCTTCTCGCTTAAAGAAATTGCGTCCTCGCAATTACTTAAGGAAAACATAATATAAATAACAATCACGTATCAACATGATCTATTTAAAGATAGATTGACTCAAAATATTCACTTATGAATAATTTTATCAATTTTTTTATTCTGAGTTATAAACACTATATAACTTAAGTATATACACCTATAATGTTCAAATAAAAGTCATGAACATAGACGAGCAACTAACTTATTCTTTCCTTTAGTGTTTTTAAGGAAGTAGAATTTTCTTACTCAAATTTCAAATGTTCTAAACCTCAATTTCAATAATTATTTTAATTTAAAATCGTGTACTACCTTACAATGATTTTTCTAAAGATTTGGTTTAGACATAACTCGAAATTTACAACATGAAATTTAAATATTTTTCTTTCACTAGAAAATTATAATTAAATAGATATGGATAATTCATGTTTCAAAGAATTCCGACTTATATTGGATCATATATACTATTTGAAGTTCATTTCTCAAAATCACGAACTACCAATATGCGGCAAGCTCGTTTTAATTAAATTTAATTAATCTGTTTAACGTTCAATCAGTTTATAAATTATAAACCTATTCTCTTACGTTTTCAATATGAACTAATTAAATATTCAAATTTAACTCTTGTAATATTAACCGCCCAAAATCATCGAACATTCCCTATCACGTTTTAGCTTGATAATTTTATCCTTTAAAAACTTCTTAAATGTATTCTAGCTTACAATATTTTCATATATTGAATAGGATGTATATGATGGTTATATGTCCTATTACATAGATACGCGATGCCGTTGAGGGAACATGATCACGAATTGAAAATCCAGGTTATACACCCCTAATTGGCAATATTAGCACATCCTCTAACATTCCTAAGAACAAATAAATCAGAACTTTAAGTTTTCCAATAAACCCACTAAAATCTCAAATTTGAAATATTAGCTCGTCCTCTAATATTTCAAGAACGACTTTCTAAATCATGCGGACATGATGATGATAGAAGTTGAACAATATGAACAAAATTTGAAAAGTTTAGTTTTCAGTTACAAAAAATATCACCAACATGGATGAAGTCAAACCCGTCGGGACATGACCTCGCAATTTGGTTCACTAATTGTTAACAAAACAAACTAGAGTATTTGCTAAACTCAAATGACAAAATAAGCATGAAATAGATTCAAAGAAAATCTATACTTTTTAGTTAAAAGTTGGTGACAACTGATTGCTAGATATCATAGTGAAATGACTATAGCATTACTAACTTATCGAATAGATCATTAATCAGAGGTAAGGAATTTTTAAGCATGCCTTGGCCGCAAGGCTAAAACATTCCATCGGATCTCTCCACAAAATAGCTTTCATTTATCCATAGTGGTCGATCACGAAGGAGAGCAATTAAATAAATAGATTGAGTCCCAAAAAATTGAAAAATAATCTCGAACTCAATCACCCATCAAGATCATTCTTATTGTTATTTATGAAATACAAAACGCATCTTCCTTAAGGTCATTCTTATTGTTATTTATGAAACAAAAGAAAGCTAACAAATCTAAATTAGGATCGTCATGAACAAAAACAACTGTCCCACAGACGTGGGATGTCGAAGATGGATGATATTGTCCAAAAATTATGTGTGGACCTCGGAATGGTTAGGTCAATCCATCCCGAAAATAAACACGAAAATAGAACCAATGAGACATGTAAATAAGCATAGGAAGAGTTGCCGCATAAAAGAGAGTTAATCATCCATAAATACATGATTTTTTTAAAATCCACCCAAATTAGTCCCAAGAATGAATTCTCAAAGGAATAACAACTTTTTGCAAAGTTGATCTAGCGAAGTAATAAACCCAAATTGAGTATACAAGAGATGGATATTGGGAATCACACAAGATCCCCACGTCATGAAAATTTGGAGATTAAAAATCGAAATCCGGGAACAAGATTATAAGATCAACAAGCAAAATATAACTTATTACTTAAGAAGAATTGAGATAATTTTCAATGAAAAATTGAATCACCCAAGTTATCGAAATCACTCAAAGATAACTAGGAAATATAAAAAGGAAAGACACTCGAACCGTAACAGGTGCGAGCATATAAATCCAAAATCAAAATGTTATTCAAAAATGGTTCTTGTAACAAAAAAATTGGATTCCACAAAAACATAAATGGGTGAATATCTCCATAAATGAACACGTAAGTAATTCGTGTCGATAAATAAAGAGAACTCATGAATTACTGAAATTACCATGTAAACACAAATACTTCGATGACTTCGAAGCAATGTAAGTATACATAATAGTAGTCGTCATGAAAACGGTGAAATCACGAGTAACACTAAAACACACAAAAAACATGAAGTGCATCCGCATAGACTACAATGGCCTCGACAAGGTCGCTGACACCTCCCAAAAGCGGTTTTGCCATCATGAAAAGGTCGGCTACACTTACCCGAGCCGTTTTGTTAATTCTCTACAAAATGTATCAAATAATTAGAAAACTCAAATACTCCCCAAATGATCAAAACATCAAAACCACAAAGTAATCATCAACGATCAACAAACAAAGCGTAATTTACATTAAGCTAGTAAATAGGCAAGTTTAGCCTAATGTCCCGTAACCACTGAGTTAACTCAAATACTCATGAACAAATTATAAATTCCACAATACAATGCAGAAATGATCATAGCATACATGCAAAAAGCCATAAACCAAAGGTTACTCAAGAAAACATATAAATGGCCATCATGGCCGAGCATAAGAAGAAAGAAAACCAATTCAAACAATTCTTACGTAGAAGTATGAAAATAAATCTCGATGATGCTACAGTCATCACCAACATTTTTTTCTTTAAATATATCAAGATTGACATCCAATAATGAAATTGAATTTCAATTGACCAAGTCCAAAAATTAACCGGCAAAGTAAACACAAGTGTGTCGACCCACTCGCTTTTTCCAAGATGTTTAATTGAATTTCGTATTCAGTCAAACAAGCAAAATTGTTTATTTAAAACAAGTAACACTAAAAAACAAAGGAGAATACCAAATCTTTACCAAAAGAAAACTAAAGTCATCTCGATAGCAAAATAAATGGGTAATGAAAACTCAAGGTAGCATGTAAGAATTTTCACAAAGCGTAGGTTTGGAAAATTTACATGCTTAGTTATAAAACAAGCGCCCTCTAATTCTTAAGGACACGGTGTCCTTAAGTTCCTTTGTCACAAAGAAGATGGATGATATTAATTCAAAAGAACTCAAATGAGATGATCATGGTAACCATCATCGTAAAGGATAAAGAGGATGGTACCCTTATAGGCATTATTTTCCTTACCAAAATAAGATATCTCAAATTCATAGTTAAAAAATTCAAGCTATGAAAGGTGTCAAGGATATATACGATGGTCATATATATCCCATTCCCAAATTATTATTTTACCATTTATTTATATAAAGTTGCTAATGTTATGGTTTGATGGCAATGCACATCATTAATATCTAATAAAAGGGTTGTATCAGGATCATCTAACTGAAGTCTTCAGAAACTCTTATCGATATTGTGGCATCCCACTTCTCAATTAGAAGTTCCAATAAACTCAATGGGCAACTCAACACGATAAAATAAATTACGTCCAAATAGGAGTGCAAATTTTTAAATAAATAATCAAAGGTGCAACCATTTATTCATGAATTTAATTTGTAATAATAAACAAATAAATGGAAACATTTCACAGTGCTTAGTGGAATTAAATTATTCGTTTTTGCCTCGCAAAGCTAATCTTAACCAGATTAGTATTTTACTTGGCCAAAATTAGTTTATTGAACCGTTTTATAAAATAACTTAGAAATCTTCAAATCTAAGTCCCAAAAGTTATTTCAACCCAAAAATAGAAAATAATTTCTAAATTTCTACTCAAGAAAAGGGACAGGGCTCTAGGTTTGTTTAGGCCAAGATTTCACAAAGGTAAACTCAAATAATTTGGATTCGTTAAACTAAGGATCGTGATGTAAGATTGGATATGATGGGTCCTAAGACTCGAATTAAATCCTAACATGATTTCCTAAGGGAGACTTAGGACAATGATCCTTGCCATAATATCTTATATTGGTCTGAACTTGGCTCTGATACCAAGTATAACGCCCCACCTATATACTCGTGGTAGCCAAGGTCATTGCAAACAATGATGTCATCTAACCCGAAGAATAAGGTTGTTGAGGAGCCTCATCTGTATATTAGCTTTGAACAAGTGCTAAACAGATTGGATGATGTGGTCTTAATTTTTAAATCTCATGAGGAAATCTGATACATCTAATTCAAGTCCAAATCGACTACATAGTGGCTATATATAATTCGAAAGCAACATAAAACAAATAACAACAAAATCAAAGTCAAACAAAGATATTCACAACACTATGGCGAAAATAGAAATGAATAAAACACAAAAGTGTATATACAAAGGTAGTGGTAAGACAAGGTCCACTTTACAATAAAAAAAATAGGTACAAGGCTTCCTAAAATAATATGTACACAAAGGAGTCTGATATACATATAACCCAAAATGTACAACACTAAAATAGTTTGCCCAAAAGTGGAGGATAGTCCATGCTGGAATCAAGAAGAATCACTTGAAATACCTTGGTCTGACCCGAGTAATATTTACACAAAGATAAACAATAAACAGATCAGTCTAGATGTACTTATCTCATAAACTGGGATATCATAAGATAAATAAATGAATATAGACATGAATGCAATAATAACAATGTCACGTATAAGTGTGAAGCCTAAAAATGTCTACAGTATATCTTAAAATCTATATCATAGCTATAAAATATCTCGTTCGAAATTATATAGCTACTCACATGAAATGATAACTCATATCAAATCAACTCAAAAATTGATAACGCACTATTAATAAACTTAAATTCCAGAAATCAATAGTCGGAAATCCAGAAATCACAAAGGAAATGAGTAAGGTCTATCTCAAAACGGGAGTCTGAAGACTCAACCAACATGTGTATCCTAAATAAGATGCGATCTCTAGGTAGCTAGCCTATAATATTGAGCCGATGTTCCTCAAATAGTTCGAAGACCGCGGCTCGCAACCCCATAAAACGGTCCGAAGGCTGTCAAAAGCATAAATCCACAAAAATGAACCAAAATTCTGCAAAATGATCCGAAGACCATTAAAATATTCAAAATGAACCAAAGACCCTCAAAATGATCTGGAGACCATTAAAATAATCAAAATGAACTGAAGTTCCTCAAAATGATCTGAAGATCATTAAAATACTCCAAATGAACCGAAGTTCCTCGAAATGGTCTGAAGATCATCAGTGATCAAAATTAACAAAGTATAGTGTAAACTACTCCATGTTAGTAAATATAAGAGTTGAGGTACATGTCTCATAACCACTTTTTCTACTCGAATATTTGCGAACAAGTTGTATATTCCATTAGAAATATGAAACGATCATTGTCATAATTTTCAATCGAACATGTCCAAGAATTAATCGTCGAAGCAAATGCAAGGGTTTATAGTCATTTACTAAGATGTTTAATTAGATTTCTCATATGAACGAGATAAAGATTTATCAAATATATACTAGTAGATTTGTAAGATGGTTTAAAACGATTTCATAAATTATCTTCATATAATGAAGTAGGATTGGAAACCATTTAAATTAATTAAAGTATTCGGTATCTACTAATAATAAAAAAAACATTTTCATAAGTTTAAAGTGGCAAATCTCATAAAATATCGATCATAATAACAATCGATCTCAAATTTTACGTTTTAATAACATAAATCAAATCTTATGAATATCAATCATAAATTCATTCACAATGAATAAATCAAAACTCCATAAAATCAAGCTGTAGAAATCTGTGAACCAGAGAAACTGAAAAGTCACAGAAAAAGGTCGAATGAGTTGAAACTTGGCCAGGAAAGCGTCTGAAACAACCTAAACTGTTGACCGTGGTTTCCACTGGTCAACAGCAGAAAAACAGGATTTAGACGACTGAATTATAAATTCAGACGTGTGAATTGGGTTTTCCAGAGACATAAGTCTCTATTGGAGATTTAGACTTCTGAATTAGAAAACTCAGATGTCCAAATAAAATTTTCATACTTCTAAATTGTGCTCTATCTGTTTTTATAACTATTCATCATAGGTCAGATGTCTAACCTAAAATATTCAGACGTCTAAATCTGGGCCTGAGTATAATTTTGCCTATATGACATTCACAAAGTGATATCGAAAAACGCCCGAAGGCTTATAATGTTATACATGCAAAATGGAGTATCCAAGGCCTGCCGAAGCAACTTGTAACACCCAAGTTTACATGCATGCAAAGATTCATATGTAAAATCATCCAAATGAAATTGAAACTCATAAATTATGAATTGTTGAAACATAAACTAATCAACACAACCAAATACACAATTCATAAGAAATTTATATGTGCCAAGAGCACACTAGAAAAGCATGAATGCTTGAGGTATAGATGTGAGTTCATAAGAACTCACTTTGACCCTAACATGGAAAGAGGAGGTGCAAAACCAAGCCATATCACTCACTCTTCCAATATTACTCTAGAATTTCCAATCTACAAGAACACACACAATATTTTCAAATAATTATGTTTAGGAAATCTAAAAAATAGAAGAGAGAACAAGTTTGGGAAGATGGAGATGATCTTACCCAAGCTCTCTTCAAATTAGCAAAGCAAACCCACGATTTCCTAAGAAATTGAGTTTAGGAATTTTAATTTCCCTCTTCCTTAGGGCTTAGGAATATGTTTATGAAATGAAATGAGGACTAATGAAGGAGTAGAAGGAGGTAGAGAGTGGCTTTATAGACAATCTTATTTAGGTTATGGCTAGCCTAACCTAACCAAGCTCAACTAAAGGTCCTAATTTTCACAAACTCGAAATATATCAAAGTTTATAGTTTTAGATCTCGTAAACGACATTTTGAACTCAATGACAGTGGTTTCAACTCCAAATTCACCAATATGCAAAATGTGACTTTTTGGACACTTATTCGACTAACGACGTTATATTTAAATAAAATATTTAAATATATTATCGTAAAATATGCGGGTTGTTACCAGTTACGTTTATAATAGTATAAACATATTAAAACTGATAGTTTGATGTGTTCAGATTGTTGTTATTGACTATTATTTATTTTTCAGTTAAACTGTTTATTTCTGTCTATTGTAAATATATTGTCATATTGAATTGAATTTGAGGTAACCTATTTGAATGCAGGGAAGGATAGGTTGAAGGGATCCAACCGGATTCCTCAAATGTGTTTTTTTTATTTTCATATTATATATATGAATTTTTGAATCAAATCTAATTGTTTGATTGTGATCGTTATTAACCAATGGGTGATATTGGTTGGGTAATTGGCAGCAGATGGCCTAGAAATGAATTATTTTAGATTTACCGTCAGATGAATCGACAGAATGAAGTTATAAAATTTATTTATTACTGAATATAAATTTAGAAATCTGTTTTATATAGATTATGTTTAATCAAGTTTATTAAAATTAAATAAATGTTTGTTATTATCTAATTTAATGAGAAATTAGAAAATGAGTTTATAAAGCAAATTTATAAGAAATATAAGCAGGGATTAACCCAAGGGTTAAGAAATGGATCAACTGTCTCGATGAAAACAATTAATGGTAATTATTTAAATTAATTATATTGAATAAAGGATTAATGGGAATCAGTTAACAAATTAACCGTGTTTGAGTTGACTAAGTCAATCGGCTTGATTAGAATTGATTATTAAACAAAATTTTGAATTGTTATTATTCAAGTTAATTATTATTTTAGATAACCTTTTAACGTAAAATTTACTATTATATTAATAGCAAATGATAAAGGAATTTTTTTTTGGATTTAAAGGATATTGATTATAATTTAATGATCAAGACGATGATCGGGTAATCGACATTTAATTAATGAAATTCAATGTAACCTTAAGACCTTGTTTATAACAATGGAAAGTTTAAATAAGAATTTAATACAAGATAAATTCTTAAAGGAATTAGATTAAAATGGGATTTGATCCGAGTAAAAAAAAGTTAAGAAATCCAAGTTGAGCTTTAGCCATTAAATCACGTTTTAAATGAATTAGTTGTATGTGATTCCAATTGTCAAAACGAGTTATAACTCAATTTATAATCTCAAGAAAGTCCAGTAAACGAAATAAAAACTTGGAAGTGAAGAACATAAAATTGGAAATAAAAAATGGAAGCTCAAATGGATTAGAAATCACATATGTTTTAAATCGGGTAAACTTGTTTTGTGATTGAAATAAGATTTCCAAAAGGAAATATATGGTGTTGAAAACTATGTTTTAAATTGTATAGTAAATTCAAAAGGCCAAGTGACGTTGTATACTAAACCAGTGGATCCATTTTAGTTTCATAATTGCATGGATGTATATTTTGATAGTTAAATAACAGACTATCAACACCTGGGCCCTTACTATTGTTAGTACAGAAAGACCGGGATCGAATTTATATTCAGAAACCATTCCTTCTAGCGAATACGTAAATGGGGAAAATGCTGATTGAAGATGAAGCAATTAAAGACCGTGGATCTTCATAAGCGGAAGAATTACTTGATGAATTTTCTCTATTCTACAGCTAGGGATATTTGGATGGTGATTCTGTCATGATTGGATTATGTGGATTGGAAGGACTTCTAGCTACTGATCCTTGGGGTGATTCCTATATAAGGATTTAGTAGGAGGGTGCCTTCGGTTCATCCTGTTCCTTAATGACTTGTATGGACGAATGTATGATAGAGTATACCGAGTAAATTATGGGTTGATTACCTCAAACATATTTACGTTTGGTGGCGAAGAAATTCGTTTCTCTTAGCTTTATACCCTTATTATATTTCGGGGAAATCAATTCGTGATTGGCAGTTTGACGATGTGACATTCAAAGTAAATTATGGTGTGTTGTTCTAGAAGACAATATAGCCTCAGTCCTCATTAATTGAGAAATGACAAAAATCGAGCAGGCAGCATGGCTAGTCGGGCCACACCCAAGCAGAATGTATTATCACTGATCTAGATAAATTCCTTATTTCTTATTCTTTCGATTCTGTATCTCCACAAAAGGTGGTGGGCCCTTAAAATAGTCGGGGGATTATACATTCGCTACGCTCAAGCTAAATGAGTGGGTGGTCATGTGTGGTCGGGTTGCAAGATATTCTTGTTGAACCCCAGTGTATCCCCTCTAGAGTACACTGATCCGTAGGTGGTCCCTTACATTGTCATAGTTGGAATACAATCTCCAATAAAAGCCCTGCAGTTTTGATTTTATACTATGTATGCGGAGCGCGAGACGCAATTGTTCTGCTATTTGGTTATTTGTTTGATATAGACACTATTATATTATCATCGGTTTTTCATATTAAAAGTGTTTTGGTTTATAGTAAGGTAAAAACCATCTGTGTTTATGTGTGAGCTGGTCTTACTATTATCCTTTCCTTTCAAAATGATTTTCTAAAGTTAAGCAAGTCGGATGCTACCTAAACTTAGTGAGTTTACTCACGCT
The DNA here is from genome assembly GCA_030737875.1 of Allium sativum. Classification (NCBI taxonomy): domain Eukaryota; kingdom Viridiplantae; phylum Streptophyta; class Magnoliopsida; order Asparagales; family Amaryllidaceae; genus Allium; species Allium sativum. The sequence continues at coordinate 16,796,980 of CM060912.1, forward strand.
AGTTCACCAGACTGATTCGTGGCATTTGTAATGCTCGGGTTAGACCGTGTTTTATAGGTTCAGGTTTAAGATGCTACGAGTTGCAGAAGACGAGCTGGATGAGTTCAAACATATGATTTATTATTCCGATGTGTATTGTATATGAGGACATGATATTATAACTGTCCAAATTTGTCTGATGTACTGTGAATTATGTAAGTATACTTTTCAAGCTCTCAATAAAGATTTATTTCTATATTATATTTTATTCCGCTGCGATTTGAGACTCTGTGTGGTGTTGGTTGTTCTTCTTATTTTTTATTCTAATATTTCTTTCTTTCTATTCTTATCCTCTAATTTTCTTTCTATTAAAGATCTGTGTTTTTGTGCACTTTGGGTTGAATGTGTAGAATATTAATCAGCTCAAAAGGGTATGGATTTACGGGCGTTTACAATGATTTCAGAAACAAGAACATCTTTCTTTTCTTTTTGATTTTGATTTTGATTTTGATTTCTTGACTTAATAAAATAAGTTGAGAATTAACATTAGAAAATGAATCTTTACTTTTTCCAAGCTCTTCTTTCAATATTTACTTCTAATCTTTAAGCATATCTCTTCTGAATTCAAACTTATTTTGAATCTCAACGGCTTCTTTATAATTTATTTTGAGACCTTTTAAAGTGTCTAATAATTATGTGATAATTTGTACCATATAATTAAAAGTTAAATCACTAACTTTATTTTGTTTAGCCATGAAGCACACGTTAACTTTCTTATTTTCACTATTACTGTCACTTTCTAAAGAAAAGGAATCTGATTTATCCAAGTAACTGAAAATGCCTTATTTTTAAATCTATCTTTCTTATGTTTATTGTGATGCTCCTTCTTTTGTTTTGGACAATCTTTCTGTATGTGTCCTTTCTTATGACAGTTATAGCAATCTATCATTGATTTAGATGATAGTTTGCTAGCATTAAAGCTTTTCTTATTGTTATTCTGCTACCTTTTCTACTTTTTAAAAACTTTCTGAAATTCTTAGCTGTAAATGCTAGATCATCTGATTCTGATTCTTCTTACCTGCAATAAATGCTACATTCTTTTTATCTTGTTCCTATACTCGTCTTGGCTGCATTTTTATTATAATCCTAACAAAGTTATTCTTTACAAAAAGTCCGAAGGTTGATGGATGAAGAAAGGTATTCGTATGAAATCTAACTTTGAATTCCAAATAGGTTATCAGTAGGAAGGCCAATAAGGATAGTCGCATATAGATATGTACAACCATCAATCAATAGAAAGCACGTGAAAGACTAGAGTTAAACCAAAAGGCCGGTGACCTTTCACTATCGAGACGCTGGATGAGGGGAAACACCAATTGGATGTTTAATTTGTTTGTAGCAGGGCACGACAATTTGGATATTAAGAATTCTTTCAACTAGTTGAGAGGGGGATGCTTGGAGCCATAACCACGAAGATAAGGGATATACCATATAGATCATCTATATTGTAGGCCTAATAAAGTTGTCTTTTTTAGATATAGCGAATCACGAGTGGGTCTCTATTAGCGGAAATTAAAGAGTAGACAGAACAAATACGAGTGAGTCTTCACTGTATGCATTGGGTGGCATATCATTTACTTTCGATCACTGGAGTGTGTCAATGCAGACATAATTTCATGTTTTCCTATTCGACGATGAAATATTTGTATTGTAGGCCTAACGAAGCTGTCTTTTACAGATGTAATTGCAGCACTCTCTCGTAGCCAGGTAATGGAGTATTAAGGAGGGTACGGTGGGTAGCACCTAGGATCGAGGTGCCATGGATATGTAGTTATATATATTTATTAACTATTAGTTTTGGCCTACTTGGGAGTAGATGGTACGATTTGTGCACGGAGACTAGAGTATTTTAACCTAAATAGACCTAATATAACTAAAATGGAAATCAAACAATATATGTAGTGTTACGCTTTAAAGTACATAATTTTCCATTCACTAGAACTTTAGTTATGACACTCCATCCTCACAATAATCAACAAGTTATATAGAAGGCGAAGATTATTCCGCTTAGAGAAACTTGTTTAGAAAGTGTCAATACCCGAGTGAGTACTAACTTATTATAGTTTGATCATTTCCGCTGTGAGTTATTTATTTAAGCTCTGATATACGTTTCTTTACATAATTATAGAATACAATATACACAACCCGAGCTTCAGTGGGCTTAGATTTCAACATTTACGAAAAAACCGGTCCTATTGGAGTTTGAGTTGTTAAGAGACTCTATTATATGTTCTGTATTAATGACACTTTTATTTCCATGTGCAATTTTATGCTTACGACACACTTGGTTTTGTTATGGTTAATCGGTTGTTAAGTCTTCTTACTGATTACAGTATGCTTATAATATGTTTTACTTTGGTATTTTGTTTATCAGTTCTAGTGGTATTGCCCACATACCGTAGATCTAATTGCACTTTTTAGATTCGTATGATTTTTCGAGTTTTCCATCTTATTACCTCAGTTTAGTTGTGCCGTGGATGGTTGCAGTGTGACCAAGAGAAGCTTGGAGACTCGATCGCTTTAGTCTTCGTATCTCAAGTTTCTTTGACTCGCACGTACCAGTTTGACTTTTGTCGAGTTCAGATGATTTAATATTTTTAAGATGTAATTCTCACTATGAGAAGGATTTCGGGTCCATGTCTGATGACCCAAGAGCCTCAGGGTGAAGTTCTCATTGCTCTATAAGAATCTTAGGTCGATGTATGAAATCTTAAGGGCAAATTCCTCACCATATGAGAAAAATTTCAGATGCCACTGATTGCTTCCTGCCCCTACATTTTAAGGTTCATTGTTTTGAATTTAAAGTATGTTCCTTAAAGTGGGAGCTCTTGGTGTTTACCCGGTTTGGTGTCGCAATATAGTGAGGGATTTTTAGGGTAATGATAGATTTTCCATAACTTAATGTGGTGAGGGCTTTTTCTTTACATTTGTCGCTTCTAACCTGTTGTATCTAAAGCTCATAATCTATTTTGAACAACTTTATTCCTTAAGCCAAGAAATTTTTCAATGTTAGTCGATTCTCATGTTTGGTTTTCATAACACTCTACTTTCTAAGATTCATAGTTAGTGTTTCAGACAATGTTCCGTAAGGTAAGGAATTCTTAATGCCATTATATTTCCGCCGCGCTTGGTTTTTCAAGGTTCAGGGTTTTGATATTGGAATACATCCCCTAAGGCAGGGAGTTTCCAAGCACCATTGAGTTTTAAGATGAAGTTAGCATGCACTTCATTTAGTTTTTCCAGGAATTCATTATGCACTTGACAATTTTTCAAGGTAGCTTCGGAGCTTGGAGTACTTGTTGTGTGTTTTTTGAAGACGCTTTTTGCTGGATAGCCATTGATTTTGTTGTTTCGGTTACTCCAGAGTGCCTCGAATTTTGTAGATCCGATATAATTAATAGCATTGTACTTCCTAAACATGTACTTTCAAATCGAATTTTAGGCTTTTTCAAAAGTGCGCAAGTCCAATGGTTTAGAAGAAAACTTTATTGACATTCCAGAGAAATATGTCTAAGTACATTGCCTCTTGTAAACATGGGAGGCTTATTTTACAAGAAAGTAATAAGAATTCAAATTTCAAGTAAAACAAGGACATAGGAGGTCGTTGTTCCAGGGTCGAGGGATATAAGTTTGGTCAATAGCTGTGAGCATGAAAGGTCCATCTGAAAGCTTCTGATCGATGGCCCTTCCCAATTTCTCCCAAATACTCTAGTATTGTCATGACCCTTTTAAGGGAAAGTTTCCCAACTTTGAAATTTCAGTAGTAAACTTTGGCATTGAATTAACTTGGTACCCTCTTCTGGTGCGCTGCAATTCTCATCTTCGCTTCTTCTCTCGACTTGATCAACTGCTTCAAGTAGAATTTTCTCCTTTTTAGCTTGGATGAAATGTATTAGCTGGTAATTAAGGGCATCTAATTTTTTGATTAATGTAAGGACATCTAATTTTATTATTGCTTATGAACCGAAACGAAGGGTGCGTGTTCAATTGTTGATATGAGAATTGTTTGGAAAGGTCATAGCGTAAGTGGGAGTTCATCAAGTCATCCTCTTTAGCTTTCATGAGTTGCTTTTTAATGGTGGATTTGATGATCATGCCCACTACCTCAACTTGCTCATTTGCATGTCATGCACCATTGCAGGAAAGCTCTTTTCAATGTAAAACTGCTTACAAAAATTTCAAAATTCAGTGCTTTCGAATTGAATTCCATCATCAGTTGCAATCTTCTATGATACTTCAAACCTACAAATAATATTTCTAACCATGAAGTTAACAATCTTTTTAGTGGTAATCGTGGTCAGTTGTGCCACTTTGGCCCACTTTATAAAGAATTCTACAAGAACTATTGTATATTTGGCTCTTAGTTTGGTTATTGGAAGCAAGCCAAAGAGATCAATTCCCTACGATGAAAGGTCGTAGCCTAGTCATTTGCATTGAATCTGTTGAAGAGGCTTTTGGTATCTTGAAAAATATTTGGGACCTATCACATTGCCTTGTGTAAGTCGCTATATCTCTATTCACATCCAACCAGAAATATCCATATTACAATACACGTTTAGCTAAAGTTTTCCCAACCAAATGGTAGCAACATTCGCCTTTATACACTTCCATAGGAATTCACTTAGCTTCATGTTGTTTTTCACACCATAGCAGAAGCGTAGAAAATCCATATCTATAAAGTCTCCATCCTGCATGAAAAATCTATGTGCTTTTCAAAGACGCTTCTTTCACGATGTTGGATTCTTAGGTAGTGACCCATGGATCAAGCAATCCTTCATTGGGGTCATCCATGATTTGTGCTATTCGACAATTTGCATAATCCACTCCAGTCCATTTCCTTAATTCTTGAACTAGTTAGGACTTGGACCGATACCTGACCACGGAGTTGAGCTTCTCCAAACTGACATATTTAGCGAATGAATTGACCTTCATGCCCTCCTTCCAAGGAATGCGAGTGATGGCGTAGTATTCAAAATCACTGACCAATTCTGAAGTTTTCAACATGTACAAGGCAAGATTTCCTCCTACTACTCGAAATCCCCTCTGAACTTAGAAAATGACAAGTCCTGAATCACTAAAGATTTGCAAATTTTGAATATTCAATTACATTGCTATCATCAATCCTGCTGTCATAGCTATGTATTTAGCATTTGTATTGAAAGCGTAAAATTCATGTCCCAAGGCGTAACAAAAATATTTCCCTTTAGAAGTCTCCAGCGTGACTCTAGCTTCCAAGCAGTCACTGAATATTTTCCACTGCATAACCACGTCTATTTCTTATTCCTCCTTATCTTTTTTTTATTGTGAACTCATGATGAAATCCGCCAATGGTTGTCCATTAATTACCCTTCGCGGATGATATGTTATATTGTATTAGATTAATTTGGTGTTCTATTTTAGTAACCTAGCCTGAAATCTCAGAGAAAAATAGGATTTGCTTCAGCATTTGATATGCCAGAACTTTATGGGATGAGTTTGGAAGTAAGGTCATAGTTTCGTTAATCCTATCAGTAGACAATGGGTAAGTTTTTCCAGCATTGGGTAGTACTTCTCTACGCATGTGAATCGTTTGATGGTGTAGTATACTAGCCTTTGAACTCAACTTCCTTGCGTATAAGTGAAGCACTTAGGGCATAGGGAGATACATCTAACGTAACAACCTAAATCATAACGGGTTCAGATTTTTTACAAAATGCTAAAATCAAAGTCCATTGAAGTTCGAGTTGATTGTTTAGTATTCTACAAATAGGCAAAGGTAAATATTTCAGAGCTCAAGTAAATAACTCACAACAGAAATGCTTAAAATATATTAGTAAATAGTTACTCACCAAGAGAATGGCACTCTTTAAATCAAGTGTCTATAAGACGAATCACCTTTTCCTTCTCTCTGACCTGCGAGTTGTTATGAGAAGGGGGTCAAAACCTATGCAGTCAAAGGGCTTAGCGGATTCAATGCAGCAGAGGACCAAAAAGTCATAGCGGGTTAAAGCGAAGAAATAGCTGGATATAGAGAATGACTCTAAAATAGCACATGCAACTCTTCCTTAATATTTTTACATATATATAAATGATAACTAAATGAAAAACTAACACTCAATCTAACTATAATCAATCAATACATTCTTAATTTTAAATAAAAACATTTGCTAATATCTATAAATAAATGCGAACAACTATTCAACTTGATTAAATAAAATAGAATATTATAATATTTTTATTCTAAAAATATATGTCAAAAAATTCTATTGAAAAATCAAATTTCATAATTTTTGTAATGTATAAATGTCATTTCTCAGTTTATTTCTTTTACAAAAGATATAGCAAGAATAGCGCAATAGAGCGAAAATAATGTGATATATCAGAAATAGAGGAATATGGCGAGGTTTAAACCAGGAATGCGATATTAGAGGTTATTTGGGAGCGACATAGCAGTAGTAATCCATTATGGGATATGGTGTGGTTATAGCGGAGTATTAACTGCATAAGTTTGAACTAATGCTCTGATGACTGATAAATAATGTACTTTCTTTCTTTTTGGAAAAGCCAACCGGTTTTTAAAGTGACCACAAACACTTATTATTATAACAAATAATAATTATAAATATTCCAAAAGATTGACAGATTATCAACCTCCTAACATTTGGTTTTAAAGGTGGATCGTCCACCATAGACGTTTTTAAAGTGGAATAGCTATTGCTACTAATCTAGCTTTAGATTACTATAACATACCCACGTAGGGGTCTCACGATGAAAACAAAGCCTAGACACAAATACGGTTGCATAAAATTTGCGCTTCATTACACAAAACAATCATTTCTTAGTATTACATACAACAGATCACCTAGATACAAATACATACGAAAAATATCTAAGAAACATACACAGCACAATTACTACCTAGAGTTACATGCAGCATATCACGTTCTAGAAATATATTTACATAGCAAAAAAGCATTTTGCAAAAGTAAATTCTGTCGGATAGAGGTAACCAGGTCCGAGCATGCTTCAAGAAGATACCACCAACGATAGCATCACACCCGGAAGTACATCACCAACTCCAAACTCCTAAGGATAATCACTGTCACACCACCACATCGCGCCTTCCACCCAAGACTGATCAAACAACAAACAATTCAAAACTTTCAAGATGACAATACAAAGTGCTCAGATTTTCAAGCTCAACATGTCGCACCAATACACATCCACCGAACCTTACCAGACATACGAGAAATTACCACGTCGGCTCACCAAGCTCGGGACGAGGTGCTGCTTCCCCACAGCTGCTTGCCAGATAATGCAATTTGGACTCAGCTTTCTAGAAAGAAGGATAGAGGAGTAGTGTAGAAAACACGAAGAGCCGTACGTTTAGATAAAACCAAGAGCCCAACAAATGAGATGGAAACTTCTTCTACCAGCAAGTCGTACTACTACAAGAAATTCACCAAACCCACTAACGAAACCAGCACATAAAGGAACCAACAAAAACCAATGCCAAACCAAATCCAACTGACGAGAGCCAAACATTCATAGGACATAAATTCACTATGTAATGAATAAGAGCAGAGTCACTAGGATACCTCATGATGCAAATTATAGGATGATGGACGACATCACAGCCGTGAAATCCACTCTGCAATGGCGACGCAGTGGAGCAAGATAGATCGCGGAATGGTCACCACGCACAGTAGAGAAGGGTTTTCTGTAGATAGCAGCACACAAGGATGAAAGTATGAGATACAGTGTGGTAAGGCAGAAAGGATTTTAGAGGGAAAAGGAGGGGCGATTCAAAGATGACCAAAAGTAAATCCGAACAAAAATAGTTCAGAGCTTCTTCCATGTGACGGCCCGCCCCGCACCAGCCGACATTTCCCTCGAAATGCGTTGTACCGATGTCCAACTAGCACGGGACGGTCGCCAAAGAAGAAAAAGAAGGAATTTGAACTAACAAGGAACCTGTAGAATGTCTCACAACGCATGGAATAAAATATAATAATAACATAGTTGACATAAAACAGGCGGGACAGTGCATAAGCTGAAAACTAAACCATAATCATCATAGCAGCGGAAATCCAAAATACAGCTTATGATCCATAACCATTATTACAACTTCAAAATACTATCTATAAAGAAAAAGAAAGGAAAGGTACACTACTAATGCCCAAAGCAGTGACCATCAACAACACAAGGAGAATATATATAGAGAATAGTACGTGTAAGCCTCCTGCTCGTCTCCGGACAGCTACTCGTGCACAACCAGCTAACCTGTCTCTAGTCTGCCCATTTAAGAGCACCAGAGTAATAAGAAGAAACATAAACCTATGAGTCAGACAAAATTCTGGTATGAGCGATAAGCAGCAAAACAGAACAATAACAGGTATACTAAACCATTCCTGAACCTGAACCTGGACCTGCAACCAAGGAGTTAGCACAACAAGACACCATACTCTAGGGTGACACTAACATATGGTGTAAAGATACGGGGGTGAGCGTGGGGGTGTGCATGTCATAGTGATGTCAAACAATCAAGCATAGCAACCATCCTCACATCTCGCACTCAGTGCGTAAAGCATACGATATCCATCGCTTTATAACCCAAATCCTTGCTATGATCACTCTGCCTCATGGAGTCATGGCGACTCCACTGCACTGATCCATAGGCACTAGTTCTTGCTATGTCCAATCTTCCCCATGAAGTCATGACGACTCCACTGCATTGGCTCATAGCCGTGCTACAATCACTCTGCCCCCCATGGAGTAGTAACTACCCCACTGCACTAATCCATAGCCTAACATCCGTCTCGGTGGTGAATCAAAGTTATGGACGTCGATAACCCCTTAGCACGCATCCCGCAGGAAAGTCCAATCATGAAGTTGACTCGTTGGTTCTCAACTGGATCCTTAGTACAAACTTCCCATTTGGACTAGCTTTGCATCTCAGGTTTTGTTCATTATCCCGTTCGCACTTCAGTTTCCATTCGTGTCCATACTTCAGCTCAGATATGCTCGATTCGTGGCTCCTTCATTCATGGCACTACGGTTCGCAACTCGTGGGCGGCTTGTGATGAGCGTCTGGGTCGTGGTCCTCCTCCAAGCATGGATCATGGTCCTCCTCGAAGCATGGATCGTGGTCCTTCTCCAAGCATGGATCGTGGTCCTCCTCCAAGCACAGATCGAGGTCCTTCTCCAAGCATGGATCGTGGTCTTCGTTCGTCGCCATTGGCTCGTGAAAGGGTGGTATGACCCGTGGTGGTCCTTTACTATCGGAGATCGATTTGCCATATGTGTTCACGAACGTGGTCGGGTCGCTATGGTGCTTCATGGACGGGGTCGGGTCGCTATGGTGCCTCACGAACGGGTCCATGACCAATTCCTGCAACTTTTCCAGCAAGCTATTTATGCCATACGACCGCGTTTTCGACCGTTCTAAACAATCACAAAGCATACCATACAGTCATAGCAACATGTAGAATTGACCATAAACACCAAAAACAACAATTTGATATGTTAAAATGGATCAAACATACCCAAAACCCATATTTTCCCCTTAATCATGTTTAACAATAACTAATGTTAGGATTAGCAAAACTTAAGAAAATCAACCCAAATTTATAACAAAGGCCTAAAACAATATTTCGAAATTTATAAATATTTTTTCAGAATTTAATCATGTATAAATTCACTAACTATCACTAATTAGCCTTAATTAACCTTAATTAGTGTAAAAAACAAGGCTAATCACTCACCTTAGCCACAAATAAACTCAGATCTAAAACTTTTGGGCAAAATGGTTCGGATTCCAATACACTCCAGCAGCTCCACCTCGATTTTTGTGCTAATCCGCTTTGATTTGATGTAGATTTAGCTTAATTAGTGATTAGAAGGTGATTTGGGGTGTTTAAGCAAGTGGAGGCCATTGCTAGTGTTCAAAGGTTGTAAGTGGCGGCTAAGAAATGAAATAAAAACTGATTTACTAACTCATCTCAGCCCTCCTATAACCCTAATCCCGAAACAGGTTATGGGCCCTCTTGCTAATCACCCTAATTAAGCCCGATTAAGCTGTTTTTCACCTTCTAAACTTTGTTTCAGCCATATCTCCCAAACGGTGAGTCCATTTGGCTAATGTGACCACTCTACGGAAAGGTAAACCATCATCCGTATCTAATGGAAGTAGTTTCAGGTCAAAACTCCTTACCAATCAAAAGTTATGGCCAAAACAAGATCAGCTAGGGGCAAAATGGTCATTTAAAAATCGGAAAAAATCATGAACATGGGAAATGACCCCAATACTCGTCTCCCAAAGTTACATGACCATACGACTTCGTATGTGAAAGAAATAAATATTCTACGATCCTTCGATGCATACAATGCGGGTCGTTACATTCTCCCCCCTTAAGAAATTTCGCCCCCGAAATTTCTTAACTAAGAAACAAACAAAGGATCCTGCATGCCTATCAGCCATATACAACAATCAAACATACAAAACAAACAAATAAGTTTATCCTAGCATGCGGAAAACTAAGTTGTAATTAAAATCTTACCAGGCAAAGAGTTCTGGATACGTCTCCCTAATGCTCTCCTCTGTCTCCCAAGTACAGTCATTCTCATTCTCGTTGCACTGAACTATGACTAGATCTACCGCTTTCCTTCGAAGTTGCTTCGTATCGTGCTCGACAATACGAATCGGCTTGTGGTTCCCAATCGCCTCGGGTTCTACTTCGATATCATCTAACTGATTAGGTGAAATGGTCGCATCGGGGTCATGCACGAATTTCCTTAACTGGGAAACATGAAATACATTATGAACTCCTGCCATCTTCTCTGGTAATTCAACTTTATATGCCAAATTCCCAACTTGTTCGATTTTTGGGAATGGACCAACAAATCTTTGTGTTAACTTGCCTCTCCTACCAAATCGTATCACGCTCTTTAATGGAGAAATCTTGACAAACACCAAGTCACTAATAGAGAATTTTAAATCTCTTCTCCTCTTATCCGCATAACTCTTCTGCCTATCTTGGGCAGCCTTCATTCGCCGTTGATTGATCTTAATCTCATCTCAAGTTTCTCTTATCACATCTGGTCCAAGCACAAATTTCTCACCAGTTTCTAACCAACATGACGGTGAGTTGCACGGTCTTCCGTACAAAGCTTCATATGGAGCCAGACCAATACTGGATTGATAACTGTTATTAATTGCAACTCCACTAAATGTAAATGGTCATCCTATGATCTGCCAAAATCCAATATACAAGCTCTCAAGAGATCTTCTAATACTCAATTCACCCTCTCTGTTTGACCGTCGGTTTGAGGATGATACGCGGTACTAAGATGTAATTCTGATCCTAAATCCTCTTGTAAGCTCTTCCAAAATCCACTAGTGAACAAGGATCTCGGTCACTTACAATGCCTTTGGGTATTCTATGAAATCTCACTACCCACTTCATATACAGTTCTGCTAAATTTGCTGCTGTTCTATTTGATTTGGTCGGTATGAACCTTGCACTCTTGGTCAATCGATCCACAATTACCCAGATACTATCATGGCCTGATCTAGTCCTTGGTAGACCATCAATGAAATCCATCGAGACTTGTTCCCATTTCCATTCGGGAATTTTCAATGGTTGTAACAAACCACTAGGCTTCTTTTGCTCAGCTTTAACTAGCTGGCAATTCATGCACTTGGATATAAACTTCCCAATGTCTCTTTTCATCCCTTCCCAGTGGTAGGTCTGCTTCATGTCTCAATAAATCTTGTTACCACCGGGATGTATGGTTAGATTTTGGTGATGACACTCTCTAAGCACTTCATCTCTCAATCCGTTCACATTGGGTACAACTAACCTTCCATTCTTTCGAAGCCATCCATCTCGATCAAGCCCATACTTGTTCATCTCCTCACTGTCGATTCCCATCTCTAACTTTGAGATGATTTCCAATAAGTTAGGATCGTCCCTCTGACCGTAACCAATCTACTCAATCAAAGTGGGTCTGATCGGTAAACTTGCTAATACGTCTGGATCCAATTCGCACTTTGGTCTAAAATCATACCCAGCGATGTACTCCAGTTGCTTCCATTCTAGAAACATAGCCCCTAAACTGGCATGTCTTCTACTCAATGCATCAGCTACTGCATTAGCCTTTCCTGGTGTATATGTGATATCGAAATCGTAGGAAGCCAAGAATTTTAACCATCTTTGCTGTCGGAGACTTAGATCCTTCTGAGAGAAAAGGTACTTTAACAATTTATGATCGGTAAACAACTCAAATCTTTCTCCCAAGAGTTAATGTCTCCACATCTTCAACGCGAACACGATCGCTGCCAATTCCAAATCATCGGTAGGATATCTTTTCTCACGCGGTTTGTCGACTAGCATAAGCCACAACCCTACCTCCTTGCATCAATACAGCACTAGTCCGGTACCACAGGCATCTGTGTATACCATCATCTTTTCATTCCCTTTAGGAATGACTAACACTGGCGTGCACGTCAACCTTTCCTTTAGGCTCTTAATTGCATTCTCGCACTTTTCTTCCCAAACAAAAGCTTGGTTTTTCTTGGCCAACTGAGTCAACGGTGCGTCTATCTTGGAAAGTCTTGTATAAACTTATGATAATATCCAGCTAATCCCAAGAAACTTCTTACGTCTTTTGCATTCTTGGGCATAGACCAATCTTGTACCATAGCCACCTTCGCAGGGTCCACGGCAATACCATTCTCCGAAACAACATGGCCCAAGAATCTCACTTCCCTCCTCCAGAATCGACACTTAGAAAACTTTGCTTTCGATTGGTGTTTTCTCAACACCTCAATCACTATCCTCAAATGTTCCTTGTGTTCTTCCTCTGTCCTCGAATAAACTAAGATATCATCCACGAACATAAGAACAAACTTATTTAATTGATCTCGGAATACTCTATTTATAAGATCCACAAAATATGCTGGTGCATTGGTCAACCTGAATGGCATGACCAACCACTCATAGAATCCATACGGCGTCTGAAAGGCCGTTTTAGCTATACTCTAAGCTTCCACCCTAAGCTGATGAAAACCTGTCGCGAGATCCAACTGGGAGAACACTCTCGCGCCATCCAACTGATCAAACAAATCATCTATCCGCGGTAGAGGATACTTATTCTTCCTTGTCGCCTTATTCAACTCGCGGTAGTCCACACACAATCGAAGGGAACCATCTGCCTTGGTAGCAAACACAACTGGTGCTCCCCACTCAGAAACACTTCTTCTGATAAATCCCTTCTTCAACAGATCGCTTAGTTGCACCCCGAGCTCTCGCTGCTCCCTTGGTGCAATACGACGAAGTGGCATCACTATAGGTCTGGCATCTTTCACTAAATCAATACGGAACTCAATATCTCGGTGTGGTGGAAGTCCGATCACTTCCTCGAAGACGTCGGATACTGGCCAACCACGGGCACATCTGACAACTCATCATGTGGGATGTCGAGGGAATTTAGAAAACTAGCCATTACCCCCATCACTAGGTAGACCACCAAACACTACCCTCCGCCCATCATCCGTTCTAACTGTCACCAAAATGCCCTCACAGTCTACCACCATCTCGTATCTTTGGAGCCAATCGACTCCCAAAATAATGTCAGACCCAGTAAAGCCCAAAACAAAGCAATCACAAACGAACATGCATCCATGACTCGATAAGACCACATTACGACAAATCATGCTAAGGCTAGTTGAACCACCTATTGGGTTCGTCACCGCTAAAGGTCTATCGACTACCTCGTGTTCCATTCCAAAACTATCTAACAGGTCACTAGATATGAAGGATCGGGAAGCTCCGGTATCAAACATTACTCGAACAGGAACATCATAAACATAAAGCATACCTTGAGTGACGACATTCTTTCCTTTCTCCGCCGCGATTGGGGCATTCGACAAAGAAGGAACAGTATTAAGAGCATATGCTTTCACAATCTTCTTCTCTTTAGGGGGCTGTGGACATTTATCCTTGTGATGTCCCACTTGGCCGCAGTTGAAGCACTTCCTGTCCGCTGGCTTCACTCGACATTCTTTAGCATAATGGCCCTTCTTTCCACAACTAAAGCACTACACATCTTTCTTATTCTTTTTCTTCTGGCCATCCTTGGTCTGATTTTTCTTTCTCCTATTCTGAGAACCATTCTTGCCTCCGCTGCTTGCTTGCGGTTTTGGCTCCTCTGCAGATGCAACCTCAGTCTTTGGCTTAGGGTATTGACTCTCTGATCTCAAAGCTTTCCCCACAATCGATTCAAACGTGTCATCGATATGGTTTATAAGCCTTTCCCCCAAGTACTATTCTAAGCCTATTATGAACTTCTCATTCTTCTTCTCGGGAGTGTCGATAAGGGATAATCCATACTTCGATAAAGTATCGAACTCAGCAATATACTCCAAGACTGCCCTACCATTCTGTTTAAGCTCCAAGAACTTCCTAAACAATTCTGATTTCTGAGCAGCTGGGATACTTATCACTGAATCAGGCCTTGAACTGATCCCAAGTAACTTGATCCTCATGGGTAGCTGCCTTAATAGCATTCCACCAATTCATTGCCCGTCCTTGCAGCTGACGGGATGCTAGCGTTCTCTTCATCGCATCCTCGTTACCCAAATCTTCGAAAATGCGCTCACAGCTATCAAGCCAATCCTGAACTTCTGTAGCCAATTTCGTTCCGTGGAACGGCTTCCCACCAAGGCTAGTGTAATCCTTGCATAGCTTGGCAAAATCGGCTCTAGGCTCCTGCACCGCTGAACCACCACCATTTGCAGCATTAGGAGCTGCCCTCTCAACATCCCTAAGCATCTCTCTCATGAGGTCAATGAACATCGTCCTCATATCAGGAGCAGTCCCATTATTAGCTCCTCTACCAGTACGCCTAGTATATCGGCTCATCGTTCAATCTGTAAGGAGAAAACGATTAACCATCTCTTCAGTGGTGGCAGTGCAATGTGACTTCATCCTTAAATACACTAATAGTATATATATATATAAAACTTTTGAAAACCAAAATATCACAAATACGCGCTCTCATATACGTATTATCTCTCCCTGGTGTCTTTCCCTAGGTTAACTACGCATCTTAGAGCTCTAATACCAAATGTGACGGCCCGCCCCGCACCAGCCTACATTTCCCTCGAAATGCGATATACCAATGTCCAATTAGCACGGGACGGTCGCCAAATAAGTGAAAGGAATTTGAACTAAAAAGGAACTTGTAGAATGTCTCACAGCGCATGGAATAAAATATAATAATAACATAGTTGACATAAAACAGGCGAGATAGTGCACAAGCTGAAAACAAAACCATAATCATCGTAACAGTGAAAATCCAAAACACAACTTATGATCCATAACCATTATTACAACTTCAAAATACTGTCTCTAAAGCAAAAGAAAGGAAATGTACACTGCTAATGCCCAATGCAGTGACCATCAAAAGCACAGGGAGAATATATAGAGAGAATAGTACGTGTAAGCCTCTTGCTCGTCTCCGGACAGCTACTCGTGCACAACCAGCTAACTGTCTCCAGTCTGCCCGTTTAAGAGCACCTAGAGTAATAAGAAGATACATAAAACTCTGGGTCAGACAAAAGTCTGGTATGAGTGATAAGCAACAAAACAGAACAATAACAGGTATACTAAACCATACCTGAACTTGGACCTGCAACCAAAGAGTTAGCACAACAAGATGCACAATACTCTAGGTTGACACTAACATATGGTGTAAAGATACGGGGGATGGGGGTGTGCATGTCATAGTGATGTCAAACAATCAAGCATAGCAACCATCCTCACATCACTCACTCAGTGCATAAAGCATACGATATCCACCGCTTTGATCACCCAAATCCTTGCTATGATCACTCTGCCCATGGAGTCATGGCGACTACATTGATCCATAGCCACTAGTTCTTGTTATGTCCACTCTGCCCCATGAAGTCATGACGACCCCAGTGCATTGGCTCATAGCCATGCTATGATCACTCTAAACCATGGAGTAGTAACTACCCCGCTGCACTGATCCGTAGCCTAACATCCGTCTCGATGGTGAATCAAAGTTATGGACGTTGATAACCCCTTAGCACGCGTCCTGCAGCAAAGTCCAATCGTGAAGTTGACTCGTTGGTTCCCAACTGGATCCTGAGTACAAACTTCCCATTTGGACTACCTTTGCATCTCGGTTTTTGGTCATTATCCCGTTCGTACTTCAGTTTCTCTTCATGTCCATACTTCAGCTCAGATATGCTCGATTCGTGACTCCTTCATTCATGGCACTACGATTCATGACTCATGGGCGGCTGACGATGAGCATTCGGGTCGTGGTCCTCCTCCAAGCATGGATCGTGGTCCTCCGCAAAGCACGGATCGTGGTCCTTCTCCAAGCATGGATCGTGGTCCTCCTCCAAGCACGGATCGTGGTCCTTCTCCAAGCATGGATCGTGGTCTTCGCTCGTCGCCACAGGCTCATGAAGAGGTGGTACGACCCGCGATGGTCCTTCACTATCAGAGATCGGTTCGCCATATGTGTTCACGAATGGGGTTGGGTCGCTATGGTGCTTCACGAACGGGGTTGGGTCGCTATGGTGCTTCACGAATGGGGTCGGGTCGCTATGGTGCTTCACGAATAGGTCCATGACCAATTCCTACAACTTTAAAGTAAGCTATTTATGTCATACGACCGCATTTTCGACCGTTCTAACTGTTCTAAACAATCACAAAGCATACCATATAGTCATAGCAACATGTAGAATTGACCACAAATACCAAAACAACAATTTGATATGTTAAAATGGATGAAACATACCCAAAACCCATATTTTCCCCTTAATCATGTTTAAAAATAACTAATGTTAGGATTAGCAAAACTTAACCAAATCAATCTAAATTTCTAACAGAGGCCTAAAATAATATTTTGAAATTTATAAATATTTTTCCATAATTTAATCATGTATAAATTAACTAACTATCACTAATTACCCTTAGTTAACCTTAATTAGTGTAAAAACAAGGCTAATCACCCACCTTAACCACAAATAAACTCAGATCTGAAACTTTGGACAAAATGGTTCGGATTCCAATACACTCCAGCACCTCTACCTCGATTTTTGTGCTAATTCGCTTTGATTTGATGTAGATTTGGCTTAATTAGCGATTAGAAGGTGGTTTGGAGTGTTTTAGCAAGTGGAGGTCATTGCTGGGGTTCAAAGGTTGTAAGTGGTGGCTAAGAAATGAAATAAAAACCGATTTACTAACTCATCTCAGCCCTTCCATAACCCTAATCCCAAAATGGGTTATGGGCCCTCTTGCTAATCACCCTAATTAGGCTCTGTTAAGCTGTTTTTCACCTTCTAAACTTTGTTTCAGCCATATCTCCCAAAAGGTGAGTCCGTTTGGCTAATGTGACCACTCTACGGAAAGCCAAACCATCATCCAGATCTAATGGAAATGGTTTTAGGTCAAAACTCCTTACCAATCAAAAGTTATGGCCAAAACAAGATCAGCTAGGGGCAAAATGGTCATTTAAAAATCGGTAAAAATCATGAACATGAGAAATGACCCCAATAGTCGTCTCCCAAAGTTACATTACCATACGACTGCGTATGTGAAAGAAATAAATATTCTACGTTCCTTCGATGCGTAGAATGTGGGTCGTTACATTCCACGCAGGCAAAAACAAGGCAGTGCGAAAGAGGAGAAGAAGAAAATGGATCGATTAGAAGTGAAAAAGGAAAGGAAGTTGGGGGACAAGAGAAATCGAAGAAAGGGAAGAAATTGGCTTTCGCCCTGTCGTTATTAATAGAAAAGCTCCGAACCGACTATAAACTATGTACGTTCAAGCATAGTACCACATATATTGTTCTATTTCCTTCTTCGTTATAAAAGTTTATTAAGGTTACATTACCCTCATTTCCGTACGTAACTCGTAACCATCTACTTCCAAGTAGATCTGGCCTAATTCCGTATACACACACACATACACACACACACACACACACATATATATATATATGTATATGTATAAACACATACATACTTAGACCACCTTGGTCCTATGTACCACCCATAGTACTTTTCGTATCCTCCTCGCTTGGAATCTACCATCTTGCCATTAAAGTGATAAGATTACATCTGTAAAGGTCCGCGTTGTAAGCCCTGCAACATAGTTATTCTGTTATCCGATAAGAAACATGTAAACTACATCCGCAATGGACAGTTCTGATGCCTACAATTCGGATATCCATAATGGACTGCTCCAGCGACTATATTGTTGACCTGCATGTACTTGTTCTTTCAATGTTCCTAAACCTCACTCACAACTGGTGCTCCATGCCTACTCTGTATCGAACTCGGTTGGGGATTTACTATAACTGTATTATGTCTCTTTATCGGTGCAGCTATAGCCCTATGGTGGTACTCCTCAACTAGTTGGAAGGTATTTCCCTTCAGTTAATGACCATGCCTTAAGCAAACAAACTAAAACAACCATATGGCATTGCCTACCTTAATCCATGTCTCGATTGCGAACGATCATGGCATGTTCGGTCCAACCCAATTCCTTCCCCATACTCGCTACTGACCGTTCATGAATGGTGTCCGAGCGGCTACTCTCCTTATGGGTCCTCTGCATAAACCTGCATCATACAGGTCACCCCCAAATACCAGATCAGTCATTAGTCTTTTGACTACTCCATGTAGTCCAGGCATGCCGTTTTGATGGACTTACAGCCCTTTCCTCTAGTGGACGCCCTGGTGCCTACATCAAAGAGCACCTAAGGCATCCTCCACATCTCAATGAAGTAGTTTATCCACTCATGCCGCTGAATTCATGGTCGTCGTTAGTACGGACTTACAAACGCCTCGCACGAGGTTATTGCCATGGCCCCACCTTTTTATTGAACCCTTAATCTATTTTTTATTACACGTTTAGTTTATTTTTATTTACCTTTTATTCACTTTATCATTTTATTATGGTATTTAATCCTCTTTTATGCTCCTTACCATTATATGATAGTCTCAGTATGAAAATTACGCCTACCTGTCACAAACCATTTATCATAATAATTATTTCCTGTTCTCTAATTATCTGCATTTTGAAACATTGACTTTAACCATGTTCCTTATTTGTCTATTTACTTCCTTTACCATTATGTTTTTTACTTCTTTTTTTACTACCATTGTAAGTTTTATCTTTAGAGAATTAGTCATATTCCAATGGATTAGGTGACGGGCCGCCCTGCACCAGTTGACATTTCCAGCGTAAGTACGCTGTGCCGATGTCCGACTAGCACGGGACGGTCGCCAAAGAAAGGAAACGAATTTGAAATAATAAGGAATTTGTAGAATGTCTCACAGCGTATGGAATAAAATATAATAATAACATACTTGACATAAAACAGGCGAGACAATGCATAAGCTGAAAACTAAACCATAATCATCATAGCAGCGGAAATCCAAAATACAGCTTATGATCCATAACCATTATTACAACTTCAAAATATTGTATCTAAAGCAAAAGAAAGGAGAGGTACACTACTAATGCCCAGAGCAGTGACCATCAACAACACATGGAGAATATATGTAGATAATACGTAGGAGCCTCTTGCTCGTCTCCGGATCAGCTTCTCGTGCATAACCAGCTAATATGTATCTAGTCTGCTCGTTTAGGAGCACCAGAGTAATAAGAAGAGACATAAAACTCTGGGTCAGACAAAAGTCTGGTATGAGCGATAAGCAGCAAAACAGAATAATAACAGGTAATACCAAACCATATCCTGAACCTGGACCTGCAACCAAAGAGTTAGCACTACATACTGTACAATACTCTAAGGTGCCACTAACATATGGTACAAAGAATACGGGGGTGGGGGTGTGCATGTCATAGTGATGGCAAACAATCAATCATAGCAACCATCCTCACATCTCTCACTCTGTGCGTAAAGCATATGATATCCACCACTTTGACCACCCAATTTCCTTGCTAAGATCACTCTGCCCCACGGAGTCGCAACGACACCACTGCACTGATACATAGCCACTAATACTTTGCTATGTCCACTCTGCCCCATGGAGTCATGATGGATCCACTGCACTGGCTCATGGCCTTGCTATGATCACTCTGCCCCAAGAAGTTTTGACAACTTCACTTCGTTGATCCGTAACCAATATCCGTCTTTCCGTGCTGAGTCAAAGCTGTAGACGTCGATAACCCCTTAGCACACCTCCTGCAGCAGAGCCTAACCATGAAGTTAAATCGCTAGTTCCCAACTGGATCATGAGTACAAACTTCCCATTTGGACTACCTTTGCATCTCGGGTTTTTGGTCTTGTCCGGATCGGTTCAGTTCTTCACTTCAATTCAGAACGTGATCATCCATCAGTTCGTTCTCCATCTGGTTCGGTCGTGATGCCCCAGACGTAGTGCTTCGGTTCGGAGAAGCGGTTCGGGTCGTGGTTCCCTTTAGACATCGGGTCGGTTTGTGACCCTGAGGCGCCTTCAATTCGGTCAAGTCCCACAGTTCGCGTCGGGTGCCCTCTCTTCAGGTTGTGCCACCATGCCAAGGTCAAATCGGTTCGGAGAACTCACGGTACAGGTGGGTCGGATTGGGGAGCTACAAGTACGAGCGGTTCGGTCTCCATCACAATGAGTAGGTCGGTTCGGTCATGATCTCCCCAATTTCCCAGATTGACTCGTGATGAAACAGTTTGAGGGGGAGCGGTTCGGTTCGTGCTTCCCCTCCGATCCGATCCGATTTGGCTAATATCCTGCACTTCTTTCCAGCGACTGTTTTACGCCATTCGACGGCGTTTTCGACCAATCTAACTTTTCTAATCAATCATAAAGCATACCATACAGTCATAGCAACATATAAAATTGGCCACTAACAGCATAACAATAATTTTATAGGTTAAAACAGATCAAACAAAGCCAAAACCCCATATTTTCCCTTAAGCATGTTTAAGAAAAACTAATGATAGGATTAGTAAAACTTAACCAAATTAACCAAATTTTCTAGTAGAGGCTTAAAATAATATTTCGAAATTTATAAATATTTTTCTAGAATTTAATCATGCTTAAATTCGCTAATTAACACTAATTACCCTTAATTAACCATAATTAGTGAGGAACTATGTATATCACTCACCTTAGCCACAAAACAAATTACCAAATCTGAAACTGTCCTCTGTTTGGCGTTGTTCCCAAGGCTATACAGCAATTCCAACCTTAATTTGGTGCTATTTCTCCTTAATTCGGTGAAGATTATGCTAATACTTGATTAGAAAGTGATTAGAAGAGATTCTAGATGTTGGAGGCCATTACTAGGGTTCCAAGAATGACAGTGGCGGCTGAAAAAGTGTCTAAAGAAATGTTTTCTAACCCTATCAGCCCCTATATACCCCTAATCCCGAAATCCCCTATTGGGCCTAGCTATTAACTACCTAATTAAGACCGGTTAAGCAGTTTTTCAACTTCTAAACATTGTTTCAGCTATATCTCCCAAACGGTGAGTCCGTTTGGCTAATGTGACCACTCTAAACCATCATCTGAATCCAATGGAAGTGGCTTCAGGTCAAAACTCCTTACCAATCAAAAGTTATGGCTGAAACAAGATCATTTAGGGGTAAAATGGTCATTTAAAAATCGGCAAAAATCATGAACATGGGAAATGATCCCAATAGTTGCCTCCGAAAGTTGCATGACCATACGACTTCGCATGAGGAAGAAATAAATATTCTACGATCCTTTGATGCGTAGAATGCAGGTCATTACATTCTCCCCCTTAAGAAATTTCGCCCCCGAAATTCCTTAACTAAGAAACAAACAAAGGACCCCACATGCCTATCAACCATTCACCACAATCAAACATACAAAAACAAACAAACAATTCTATCCTAGCATGTGGAAAACTAAGTCGCAATTAAAATCTTACTAGGCAAAGAGTTCTGGATACTTCCTCCTTATGTCCTCCTCTGTTTCCCATGTACAGTCTTCCTCATCATCACCCCACTGAACATTGACTAGTTTCACCGCCTTACTTAGAAGCTGTTTCGTATCGTTTCCAACGGTACGCATAAGCCTGTGGTTCCCAACCGCCTCGTGTTCAACCTCGATATCGTCCAACTGATCAGGTGTAATAGTCACACTAGTGTCGTGCACAAACTTCCTTAACTGGGAAACATGAAATACGTTGTGAACTTCTGCCATCTTGCATGGTAGTTTAACTTTATATGCCAAATTCCCAATTTGCTCGAGAACTGGGAATGGTCCAACAAATCTTGGTGTTAACTTGCCTCTCCTGCCAAATCGTATCATGCTCTTTAACGGAGAAATCTTGACAAACACCAAGTCGCCAATAAATAACTTTAAATCTCATCTCCTCTTATCAGCATAACTCTTCTTCCTATCTTGGGCAGCCTTCATTCGCTGTTGAATGATCTTAACCCTATCTGAAGTTTCTCTTATAACATCTGGTCCAAGCACAAACTTCTCACCATTTTCTAACCAACATGGCGGTGAGTTGCATGGTCTTTCGTACAAAGCTTCAAATGGATCCATACCACTACTGGATTGATAACTATTATTATATGCAAACTCAACCAAATGTAAATGGCCATCCCATGATCAACCAAAATCCAATATACAAGCTCTCAAGAGATCTTCTAATACTCGATTCACCCTCTCTGTCTGACCGTCGGTTTGATGATGATACGCGGTACTGAGATGTAATTCTGATACTAATGCCTCTTGCAAGCTCTTCCAAAATCCACTAGTAAACAACGGATCTCGGTCACTCAAAATGCTTTTAGGTACTCCATGAAATCTCACTACCCATTTCATATATAGCTCAGCTAACTTAGCCGCCATTCTATTCGACTTGACGGGTATAAATCTTGCACTCTTGGTCAATCGGTCCACAATCACCCAAATGCTATCATGGCCTGGTCTAATCCTTGGTAATGCATCAATGAAATCTATTGTGACTTGTTCCCATTTCCATTCTAGAACTTCTAATGGTTGCAACAAACCGCTAGGCTTCATTTACTCAGCTTTAACTAGCTGGCAATTCATACATTTGGATATAAACTTCCCAACGTCTCTTTTCATCCCTTCCTAGTAGTAGGTCTGCTTCATGTCTCGATACATCTTGTTACCACCGGGGTGTATAGTCAGTTTTGAGTGATGACATTCTCTAAGCACTTCATCTCTCAATCCATTGACATTTGGTACAACTAGTCTTCCATTCTTTCTAAGCCACCCATCTCGATCAAGCCCATACTCGTTCATCTCCTCATCGATACCCATCTCTAACTTGGAGATGATTTTCAATAAGTTAGGATCGTCCCTCTGACTGGAACCAATCCGCTCAATCAAAGTGGGTCTGACTGTCAAACTTGCTAATACTTCTGGATCCAATTCGCACTTTGGTCTGAAATCATACCCAGTGATGTACTCCAGTTGCTTCCATTCAAGAAACATGGCCCTTAAACTGGCATGTCTCCTACTCAAGGCATCAGCTACCGCATTGCCCTTTCCTGGTGTATATGTGATGTCAAAATCATAGGAAGCCAAGAATTCTAGCCATCTTTGCTGTCGGAGATTTAGATCCTTTTGGGAGAAGAGATACTTCAGTGACTTATGATCGGTAAACAACTTGAATCTTTCTCCCAAGAGATAATGCCTCCACATCCTCAACGCGAACACGACCGCTGCCAGTTCCAAATCATAGGTAGGATATCTTTTCTCATGCGGTTTCAGTTGCCGACTATCATAAGCTACAACCTTACCTCCTTGCATTAATACAGCACCTAGTCCGGTACCACATGCATCTGTGAATACCATCATCTCTTCATTCCCCTTAGGAATGACTAACACTGGTGCACATGTCAAATTTTCATTTAGGCTCTTAAATGCATTCTTGCACTTTTCGTCCCAGACGAAAGCTTGATTCTTCTTGGTCAACTGAGTCAACGGTGCTGCTATCTTGGAGAAGTCTTGGATGAACTTTCGATAATACCCAGCTAATCCCAAGAAACTTCTTATGTGTGTTGCATTCTTGGGCATACACCAATCCTGTACTGTAGCCACCTTCGCAGGGTCTACGGCAATACCATTCTCTGAAACAACATGGCCCATGAATCTCACCTCACTCCTCTAGAAGTGACACTTAGAAAACTTTGCTTTCAATTGGTGTTTTCTCAACACCTACATCACTATCCTCAAGTGTTCCTTGTGTTCTTCCTCTGTCCTCGAATAAACAAGTATATCATCCACGAAGACAAGAACAAACTTATTCAACTGATCTCTGAATACCCTATTCATAAGATCCACAAAATATGTTGGTGCATTGGTCAACCCGAATGGCATGACCAACCACTCATAAAATCCAAACGGCGTCCGAAATGTCATTTTAACTATACTTCCATCTTCCACTCTAAGCTGATGAAAACCTGTCATGAGATCAACTTGGGAGAATACTCTCGCGCCACTCAACTAATCAAATAAATCATCTATCTGCGGTAGAGGATACTTATTCGTCCTCGTCACCTTATTCAATTCGTGGTAGTCTACACACAATCGAAGGGAACCATCTGCCTTGGTAGCAAACACAACTGGTGCTCCCCACTCAGAAACACTTCTTCTAATAAATCCCTTCTTCAAAAGATCGCTCACTTGCACCCCGATCTCTCGCTGCTCCCTTGGTACCATACGATGAAGCGGCATCACTATAGGTCTGGCATCTTTCACTAAATCAATTTGGAACTCAGTCTCTCGGTGTCGTGGAAGTCCGGTCACTTCCTCGAAGAGGTCCGGATAATGGCTAGCCACGGGCACATCTGACAACTCATCATGCGGGATATCAAGGGAATTTAGAAAACTAGCCATTAACCCATCACTAGGTAGACCACCGAACACTACCCTCCGCCCATCATCTGCTCTAACTGTCACCAACAAGCCCTCACAGTCTACCACCACCCCATATCTTTGGAGCCAATCGACTCCCAAAATAATGCCAAGTCCAGTAAAGACCAAAACAAAGAAATCACAAACAAACATGCATCCATGGCTCGATAAGACCACATTACGAAAAATCATGCTAAGGCTAGTTGAACCACCTATCGGGTTCGTCACTGCTAAAGGTGTATCGACTATCTCGGGTTCCAATCCCAACCTATCTAACAGGTCACTAGATATGAAGGAACGGGAAGCTCCGGTATCAAACAATACTCGAACAGGAACATCATAAATAAAAAGCATACCTTGAATAACAACTTTCTTCCCTTTCTCCGCCACGGTTGGGGTATTCGGCGAAGAAGGAACAACATTCTTTCACAATCTGCTTTTCTTTAGGGCGTTGCAGACACTTGTCCTTGTGATGTCCCACTTGGCCACAGTTGAAGCACTTTCTATCTGCTGGCTTGGCCCGACATTTTTTGGCATAGTGGCCCTTCTTACCACAGCTGAAGAACTCAACATCTTTCTTATTCTTTTTCTTCTGGCCATCCTTGGTCTGATTCTGCTATCTCTTATTCTGAGAACCATTCTTACCTCCACCGCTTGCTTGCGGCTTTGGCTCCTCTGCAGATGCAACATCAGTCTTCGACTTAGGGTATAGACTATCTGATCTCAAAGCTTTCCCCACAATCGATTCAAATGTCTCATCGACATGGTTTATAAGCCTTTCCCCCAAGTACCGATCTAAGACTGTTATGAACTTTTCATTTTTCTTCTCGGCAGTATCAATAAGGGATAATCCATATTTTGATAGAGTATCGAACTCTGCAATGTACTCCGAGACTGCCCTACCATTTTGCTTAAGCTCCAGAAATTTCCTAAACAACTCTGACTTCTGGGCAACTTGGATGAACTTATCACTGAATCGGGCCTTAAACTGATCCCATGTAACTTGATCCTCTGGAGTAGCTACCTTAATAGCATTCCACCAATTCGTTGCCCGTCCGTGCAGCTGACGGGATGCTAGCTTACTCTACATCACATCCTCGATACTCTGGTCTTCGAAGATACGCTCACAGTTTTCCAACCAATCCTGAACTTCTTTAGCCGATTCCGTTCCGTGGAACGGCTTCCCACCAAGGCTAGTGTAATCCTTGCATACCTTAGCGAAATTGGCTCTAAGCGCCTGCGCCGCTGCACCACCACTATTAGCAACATTGGGAACTTCCCTCTGAACGTCCCTAAGCATCTCTCTCATGAAGTCAGTGAACATAATCCTCATGTCAGGATCATTCCCATTATTGGCTCCTCTATTAGCACCCCTCGTATATCGGCTCATCGTTCAATCTATAAAGAGAAACGATTAACCATCCTCTTTGTGGTGTCAGTGCAGTGCGACTTCATCCCTAGCTTTACTAATAGTATATATATAACTTTTGAAAACCAAAATAATCACAAATACACGCTCTTGTATACGTATTATCTCTCCCTGGTGTCTTCCCCTAGGTTAACTACGCAACCTAGAGCTCTGATACCAAGTGTGACGGCCCGCCCCGCACCAGCCGGCATTTCCAATGAAAGTGCGTTATGCCGATGTCCGACTAGCGCGGGACGGTCGCCAAAGAAAGGAAAGTAATTTGAACTAATAAGAAACTTGTAGAATGTCTCATAGCGCATGGAATAAAATATAATAATAACATACTTGATATAAAACAGGCGAGACAGTGCATAAGCTGAAAACTATACCATAATCATCATAGCAGCGGAAATTCAAAATACAGCTTATGTTCCATAACCATTATTACACTTCAAAATACTGTCTCTAAAGCAAAAGAAAGGAGAGGTACACTACTAATGCCCAGAGCAGTGACCATCAACAACATTGGGAGAATATATGTAGATAATACGTAGGGGTCTCCTGCTCGTCTCCGGATCAGCTACTCGTGCATAACCAGCTAACCTGTCTCTAGTCTGCTCGTTTAGGAGCACCCAGAGTAATAAGAAGAGACATAAAACTCTGGGTCAGACAAAAGTCTGGTATGAGCGGTAAGCAGCAAAACAGAATAATAACAGGTATACTAAACCATACCTGAACCTGGACCTGCAATCAAAGAATTAGCACTACATACTGTACAATACCTAAGGTGCCACTAACATATGGTATAAAGAATACGGGGGTGGGGGTGTGCATGTCATAGTGATGGCAAACAATCAATCAAAGCAACCATCCTCACATCTCTCACTCTGTGCGTAAAGCATACGATATCCACCACTTTGACCACCCGATTTCCTTGCTACGATCACTCTGCCCCATGGAGTCGCAACGACACCATTGCACTGATCCATAGCCAATAATACTTTGCTATGTCCACTCTGCCCCATGGAGTCGTGATGGCTCCACTGCACTCTCTCATAGCCTTGCTACGATCACTCTGCCCCATGATGTTATGACAATTTCACTGCACTGATCCGTAGCCAATATCCTCCTTTTCGTGGTAAGTCAAAGCTATAGACGCCGATAACCCCTTAGCACACATCCTGCAGCAAAGACCAATCATGAAGTTAACTCGTCGGTTCCCAACTGGATCCTGAGTACAAACTTCCCATTTGGACTACCTTTGCATCTCGGGTTTTTGGTCATCTCCGGATAGGTTTAGTTCTTCACTTCAATTCGGATCATGATCATCCATCAGTTCGTTCTCCATCTGGTTCGGTTGTAATGCTCCAGGCGTGGTGCTTCGGTTTGGAGAAGTGGTTCGGGTCGTGGTTCCCTCCAGACATCGGGTCGGTTCATGACCCTGAGGCGCCTTCGATTCGGTCAAGTCCCACAGTTTGGGTCGGGTGCTCTCTCTTCAGGTTGTGCCACCATGCCAAGGTCGGATCGGTTCGGAGAACTTTAGGTACTGATGGGTCGGATCGTGGAGCTTCAAGTGCGAGCGGTTCGGATCGGTCTTCATCACCATGAGTGGGTCGGTTTGGTCATGATCTTCCCAGTTTCCCAGATTGACTCGTGATGCAACAGCTTGGGGGGGAGCGGTTCGGTTCGTGCTTCCCCTCCGATCCAATCCGGTTCGGCTGATTTCCTGCACTTCTATCCAGCGACTGTTTTACGCCATTTGACGGCGTTTTCGACCAATCTACCTTTTCTAATCAATCACAAAGCATACCATACAGTCATAGCAACATATAAAATTGGCCACTAATACCAAAACAATAATTTGATAGGTTAAAACGGATCAAACATAGCCAAAACCACACATTTTCCCTTAAGCATGTTTAAGCAAAACTAATGATAGGATTAGTAAAACTTAACCAAAATAACCAACTTTTCTAACAGAGGCTTAAAATAATATTTCGAAATTTATAAATATTATTCCAGAATTTAATCATGTTTAAATTCGCTAATTAACACACTAATTACCCTTAATTAACCATAATTAGTGAGGAACTACGCAAATCACTCACCTTAGCCACAAACAAAATACCAAATCTGAAACTATCCTCTATTTGGCGCTGTTCCCATTGCTATGCAGCAGTTCCGACCTTGATTTGGTGCTATTTCTCCTTAATTTGGTGAAGATTAGTCTAATACTTGATTAGAAAGTGATTAGAGGTGATTCTAGATGTTGGAGACCATTACTAGGGTTCCAAGAATGATAGTGGCGGCTGAAAAAGTGTCTAAAGAAATGTTTTCTAACCCTAATCAGCCCCTATATACCCCTAATCCCGAAATCCCCCATTGGGCCTAGCTATTAACTACCCAATTAAGCTCGGTTAAGCAGTTTTTCACCTTATAAACATTGTGTCAGCCATATCTCCCAAACGGTGAGTTCGTTTGGCTAATATGACCACTCTACGGAATTGTAAACCATCATCTGAGTCCAATGGAAGTGGTTTCAGGTCAAAACTCCTTGCCAATAAAAAGTTATGGCCGAAACAAGATCAGCTAGGGGCAAAATGGTCATTTAAAAATCGGCAAAAATCATGAACATGGGAAATGACCCCAATAGTCACCTCCCAAAGTTGCATGACCATAAGACTTCGCATGAGAAAGAAATAAATATTCTACGATCCTTTGATGCGTAGAATGCGGGTCGTTATAGATTGGCTACGAGGTTTTACCAAAAATGTATTCTTATATTTATTATATAATATTTTCTTACACACTAACTTATAATTACAAGATATCATTTATGTTTAGTTCCTTTTTGTTAGGTAGTACAAAATATAATAACATTTCTATTTTGCACTAATCAGCTTCCTTTGTCTTTACTCTTGTAATTACGCTTACTGCACCTTTGTTAATTTTAAAATAAGGAAATATATTCTTTTCCAACCAACCATCTAAAATATTACTGACATGCGAATAAGGTTATATATATATATATATATATATACATATTAAGCTCCCTTTTGTATTTCATTTTACATGTTTAACATTGTTACTATAAATTTCCCTATTTAGGATTATGCCTTTCCTTTTAATTTTAAACCCAAAGTAATTTATATGTCCAGATTCCATTCCATTAAAAACAACTTTTACTTATAAGTCTAACCTCTTTGAGATTTATAGTTTAACATGAATAACTTGAATAAACTAATTTACAAAATTAGTCTAAACATAACAACGTCCAATCCAGTAACTAAGCGGGAATCTAATAATAACTTACATCATTATCATAAAAGATATATTGTAACGACCCAGGGGATTCAATGCCCGAATTCCAGTAATAATACATAAACCCACATTACTTGCTAGAACTTAAGTATCGAAAACACCATATAGTTAATGAAAGAATTTGGAGGGTGAGATAAGAAAGTAAGAAATATTAGAATAAAAGAAGAAGAAGAAGAAGAGCTACAACAATATCAGAGTCTCACATCGCAGCGTAATAAAAATAATATAGAAATAAAACTTTATTGAGAGCTTTAAGACAAAACTTACAATCATCAGAGTACATCAACACATTTGGACAGTTATCATAATCTGTCCTCATATACAACACACATCGGAACACACTCTAGATATATATGTCTGATCTCTTCCAGCTTATCTTCAGACTTCACAGCATCCGATAAGCTGAACCTGTACAACTCGGTCTAACCCGAGCATTTACAAAATGCCGGATCAGTCTGGTGAACAAGAGCGAGAAAACTGGCTAAGTTTAAAAACATCACCCAACTTGATTTTAGAGTCAAAACCATTTCTTTTTGAAATCATATCTTAGTCTGATATTATAATTGTGTCTAAACACAAATAAATATCAATCTAGCGGAACACTTTCATCTCATGTTCCACACATGTAAAGTGTACAATCAAAAACTATAGACTCTTATTGGAGTTTGGATTTCCAACTGGCAAGGTATGGGACCATCTTCCGACAGTGGATCTCTAGAGAGGAATACATGGGGTTCAACAAGAACACATCTTGCAACCAAGGCTAAACACGACTGGCCAATCATAATGCTTGAGTGTGCCGAATGTATATCACCAACAGTTGGGCTCAAACCACCATTTCCCATAAAGAGTCAGCATTGAAATAGATTAAAGAATGAAATGGATTTACTCTAGATAGGTGATTATACACCCTACTTGGGTGCGACCCACTTAGCCATGCGACCTACTCGATTTTATACCATTTCCCAGTTGTAGAGGCTTGAGGTTTTACACTACCTTTAGCACAACATATCACCATCACTTTGAATGCTACATCGTCAGATCCGCAAAATCACTAATTGACATCCACAACAATACTCTGGTTGTTGAGCTAAGAGAAGGTGTACAGCCTTCTCCATCACTAGCAGAATTACGTTTGTAAAAATCAACGTACGTGATTTTTAAGAAATACTCTGTTAGATATTCGTCCATACAAGTCATCCAGGACCAGGATGAGCCGAAGGTGCCCTCCTACTACATCCTAAGTATCACCCTAGAGATCAGTAGCGAGTAGTCCTTGTAAATCCATAGGTTTCAATCTCGACAGAATCCCAGTATATCTCCGGATCGAATCAGATATTTTAAGTTGTTATTCTGTTTTATGAAGATTTATGGTCTTCGATTTCTCCATCTCAGCATCTAATATCTTCAACATTTTCGTATTTGCTAGTCGGAATGGTATTCGAATATAAATTCGATCCTGGTCAACAATCGTATTGGCTGGATTTGATAGTCGGTTATTTAACTATCAAATAAACAACCATTCAACCATAAAATAAAATATATTTACTGGTTTAGTACTCAACATCATTTGGCTTATTTAAAAATATATTCAACGATAAGTTAATTTAACTGTTCCAATATTTGGAAATCATTACACTTCTCACTAATATTCGCAGAACCCTTTCATTTTAATACTTCGAAAAATATATTATAACACTATCCAATATTCCATTTAATTGTCATTCGCACAACATTATTCTTTTTCTAAACTGGGAAATCAGTTTATCTTTCTTATTCGTAAAAATAACCATTTACGAAAATCTCTTTGGTTTCAGTACTTGAAAATCATAGGCCACACTTTCCTTTCAGAATAAAATCATTCTAATTTTCATTTCCTTACTTCGAAAATATCGTTACTTATCCACACAATCTCCTTTTCATTTCCGTTATTCTAGAAATCTCATCTTATATATTATTAAGTCTTTTATTTCCTTTTTCTCTTTAGGAATATATTTTTACCCAATCTCAAGCTTTTTATTTCCGTTTACTTTGGAAATATCTTTTAACCATGCATTTCTGTATTTCAACATTCATTAGTCCTTGACCGTAAATTGGTAAGAGAAAATCCTATAAGCATCAACCCCGAAGATCAAAATCAACATCAGATTAACACTCAGAAAATCAATCAACTCAACCAATCTCAAGTTAGATTCCAATTCATATCTTAACACCTTATCGACTCATTATATTTTATTTGTAATCCATTCAACCAATTTCCACTTTGAAAATCTCGTTTCAACTCCATTCATCTGACTTAATTTCATTACTAAGTCCCGCTCATTAAAATCGACCTTTTAACTCCGTATCTCTTTTATAAATATTATTTGTAAACTTGGGTTTGATATAAATCCATTTTATATCTCGATTCCTTTTTCTTAATCCAACTGTTAAGTAACATTTCATTACTATCGCACTCGCTTAAATCTCTTTATAACTCAGTTATAAAACTTGGTTTTAATATAAAACCCATTCAGATCTCCTTCTATATTTCAACTTGATTCCATTATAAACACTGATTTCTTAATTAATCAATTTCACTTAAAAGAAATCTCCTAAATAAATATTAATCAAATTAATAATTTACTTCTGTTATCAACTTTATCACTTTCACCTGTTATCAATCCAACATATACCAATGTCATTTCGACCAATTTCCAATCAATATCTGTTTAACACAGCCATTCGCTTATATCCAAACCAAATCCTCTGCTTATACCGACCAAATTCCATTTCAAATTCCAATATCACCAATCCAATTTTTCTCGATACCATTCTAATCCAATTCAATTCAATTACCACTGAACTGCCTTTATTTCAATTTCAAATTTGCTTTCACAAATTTCTATTTAATTTGTTTTTATTTCAAACAATCTTTACCCAGGAGTTTCAAATAGCTTAGCCTTTCCAAAAATCAAATATCCTTTTCTGGAATTTTAGTACAACTTGTTTTTCTCAAAACAATTCAAAAACAAAATCTTTGGTAGTAATCCATCACTTAGAAACTCGAAAATGAACACC
The DNA here is from genome assembly GCA_030737875.1 of Allium sativum. Taxonomy (NCBI): domain Eukaryota; kingdom Viridiplantae; phylum Streptophyta; class Magnoliopsida; order Asparagales; family Amaryllidaceae; genus Allium; species Allium sativum. The sequence continues at coordinate 16,829,719 of CM060912.1, forward strand.
GATGATGTCTGGATCAACATCGGAATTTATTTTCCAGCGACCGAAGTGAGTTTAATACTATATCACTTTCAAAACCATTACTAAACACTTCCATTTTGAAATCAATTCAAATTGTCATTTGCAATGCTTTAAACAATTTAAATCTCCCAGGATTTTAAAATTATCATATATTTAATCCAAATCCATTTACAACACTTATTCGACCTCCCAGAGTTTTAATTTCAATTCTGATTTAAATTCAGATTTAATTCATCTGATTTCAAGTATTTCAGTTATATGAATTCTGATTGGCTATTTACATAACCATTTCTATTATAATCTCATTTGATTATAATAACAACCAATATATCCAATATATTATAACCATTCCAATATAAATCCTTTATATCAAAATATAATTTGGGTAAAATTATTTCGTTTATCCTCTTTTCAAAACATACTGTGTTGGTTCATTGCAAGTGTTTAGAAACTCCTACCGGTTTAGTGGATCAAACTGATTGATCCGAATTCGTAAACAACTCAACCAATAAATCTCCACAATAAAAAACAATTTTATATTGAATAACAAATACGCGCTTATATATATACACTCAACTCAATCTAGGGTATTACTAACCCTATCTCTACTGAGTCACGCCACAGAGCCAAGGTAATTACTTAACCTTAAGCTCTGATACCAACTGTAGTGTCCCGAAATTCCAGTACAATTTGAGCTGACCAAATAACACAAGTCCAACCCAAATTACACTGGAAACCAGAAAACTAATAGAAAGAAAACAGAGGGTGGGAATAAATAAGATAGAAACTTAGAATAGAAGAAGAGGAAGAACATACAACATCAGAGTAAACACGAATCTCACAGCGGAACGAATAAATATATTTCATAACATAACTTTGAATAAAACAGTATCTGTACAATACCATTATTAGAGTATAACACTTACAACATGGCGGAAATAACAATCTATATAATCCTGAAGCCTGCTGCTCCAGCTCTTCAAGTATCTGTAAATCCTGACTACTTGATTGCGCGTACAAAATTGGGCACCCAAGAGTTTTGGGAAAACAAAACAAACTCTGGGTCAGTCATGGGACTGGTGTGAGTAAAACAATTTAAAACAGTTTGAGCAAATACACGATATCTCATAAGACCACGCCATATAACGGAAAGGGTTTTTCCCTTATGAGAATCCAAATCAATTCGATTTAACTTTCAAATCATTTTGAAAGAAATGATATTCTTTATATCAAAACTCATTGATATTATAATAGTGTCTATTAACCACAATATAATGATCATCTAGCAGAACACTTTAATCTCACGTTCTACATATATAGTGTACAATCAAAACCGCGAGCAATTATTGGATAATGGATTACCAACTATGATAAGGTATGGAACCACCTTAAGATAGTGTACCTCTAGAGAGGAATACACCGGTTTCAATAAGAACATCTTGCAACCTAGCCACTCATGACCGACCACTCATTTCGCTTGAGTGTATCGAATGTATATCACCAACGGTTGGGATCAGCAACCGTTTCCCGAATGGGACAACATCGAATAGGTTAAAGAATGAAATGAATATCTCTAGATAAGTGATAATACACCCTAATTGGCAACCAACCACTTAGCTATGCTGCCTGCCCAATTTTTGTCATTTCCCGGTTGTGAGGCTAGAGGCCACGCTTATCTCTGACAGATCACACATTTATTCACTTTGAATGTCATATCGTCATACCCACCAAATCACAAATTGATTTCCCCAAAAATACAATGGGTATACAGCTAAGAGAAATGAATTCCACTGCCACCAAACATATATACGTTTGAAGAGATCAACTTACGTGATCTATTAAATATACTCTGTCAGACAATATTCTATATAGGTTACCATGGGACTGGACAACCCAAAGGCACTATTCTGTAAACAGGACAGTCCTTGCATAACTCCGTCTTCAATTATCTTCATCATATTCGATCGCAACACTAATGCTCATACAGAGTGGTTTTCAGATAATGAATCTGATCCCGATCTCTCTGTATTGACGACGGACAAATGGTCAAAAACTTCTATAGTCAGTGAGTTAACTATCAAAGAAAAACATGTGTGCAAACAACGATATTATTTCCAGATGGAAATTCTATCGATTGATCATCATTTAACGGTTATCTCTTTAGTTCATTAATTTTTCATTTCCTATTTCCGTATATTCAACATTTCTTATTTTCAAAATCTAGAAAATATATGTTATTATCATTGGAAAACATTTCCATTTCCTATTTTCTATATTAGAAAACGTTTCTAACTCTTATTTGGAAAATATTTCCAAAATTCCTACATTTGGATTTAAACAGATGTTTAAATAAAACATCGCTATGCCAAATCAAACCATTACCTTTATTAGCTAAATTCATTTAACCAATCTTCACTATAGAACCTTAACCATTCCTTAGTTAAAAACGAAGCCAATCAAGCTAGGGTATAACCACCTCTCAGACCTTAACTGAACAAAATTTCTAACTTTGAAACAGACAAGGTTCACCTTTTAAACCTTTAACAAACTTCCTTACGTAACTCCCTTTCGAATAAATCTCTATTCAATAACTCTTTCCTTTGAATGAACACTAATCGATAATATCCTTTCAAATAGCCATATTCGATTATCTTTATTCAATTAACACTGTTCGATTAACTCTAATCGATCTACTCTTATCAGTTAGCTCGATTTGATTAGCTCTATTCTATTAACTTTATTTGATTAACTCTATTGGATTAACTCTATTTGATTAACCCTAATCGATTAACTCTAATCAATTAACTCCTTTCGAATAAACTATATTCGATTAACTCCTTTTGAATAAACTATATTCGATTAACTCCTTTAACTTTATTTGAATAAACTATATTCGATTAACTCCTTTCGAATAATTAATATTCGATAACTCCTTTCGAATAACTAATATTCGATAACTCCTTTCAATTAACTCTAACTCGATTAACTCTATTGGATTAACTCTATTTGATTAACCCTAATCGATTAACTCTAATCAATTAACTCTTATCAATTAACTCCTTTAAGTTTGACTTCACATTTCAAAATAGTATCCCATTTCCAAATTCTATTTATACTTCTATTTATAGAATTATTCATACGAAATCTCCCTTTCATTTCTAACTCTTAAATCTCATTTAAAATTTCCTTTTATAAATCTATTTATTTCATAAATTAATATGTCCTTTTATAACTCTATTTATTTTTCTAAATAAATATTTCCTTTTCAATTCTATTTATTTTCTAACTATCTCCTTTTCTATTCTATTTGTTTCACAAATATTTCCTTTCCTATTTGCTTCACAAATATTTTCCTTTTATATTTATTTCACAAATATTTTCTTTTTATATTTGTTTTCATAAATATTTTCCTTTTATATATAAAATCTATTGATTTTATATAAATACTTTATTTTGAAAATACACTTTGAAAATCCCCTTTTCTACATTCCAGTATTTATTATGGTATTTAAAATACCCAAATAACAATGATCGATATCATTCAACACACGTAATTAACACAGATTATATATCACATCATATATTACAATATATTAAAAACAGTAAAATAAATGTTGAGGAATCCAGTTGGATTCCTCTGACCTGTTTCCCTGCATCCACAGATGTTAAACAATATAATTAACATCAATTTCACTATGAAATATTCTGCTAAACAGAATCAAATTATATATATATTTATTTATATATATATAACCAGATCTATAATTTCAACCAATTACTTAGTAGTTCAACCAAACAGTCAATACACAACAATCAATCATCATTTATCAGTTCCAAATATGCGTTATAAAAATATGAACTAGTAGAGTTGGTGAGTTTTACTCACATTGGACAGTTATCGTTAAATAACGATTAACTATCTTTGATTCAGACGGACATTTATTTTGCAATAAATTGTCCCGAGCTCCAATTCACTCCCAGTTAATTCCAATGTGTAGTAACCGTCCATACGATCCCAACGGATCTTGTTCCGTCCAATTCTGATATAGTATGAGATAATTATTGAATTTACAAAACTATACACTATTTTAAATTGAATTAGACTCGGTCCATTTTAGTATTGGGCCTCACCTTAAATTTCTGGCCCATCTCCCTTCTTAAGAAACCAGACCTGCACCCTCAACTTCTTCTTCCTCAGGAAAGCTCGAACCTGTACCCATTTATCATGACATGGATGCCCTTTCCTGCTTCTATATCTCCCTCCTCACAGCATCGTTCGACCAGAGAACATCACCACCATTCACCTCTCACAAATCTCTTTGACATCATCACCATAACTTCCCCTTCGAACACCTTCCTCGAAAACCAACTCAGTCTAACGACGCACTCCCACCACTGATTCCACCGTACTTTATCTACACCGAAATCCACAAAAGAACACCACGTAGATGCGATTTCATCTACTAAATCCAAATATAGCATTTGTTTCATGTATCATTGCACCAAACTTCCAAGATTTCTAACCCTAGAACCACGGTGGTTATTTCAAACTCGAGAAAGTTGCGTCGAGCTTCACAGGAACCATACTGCATTGAAGAGCAGTACACCACGAGTCCAAAAACATAAATATAGTGATTTATTATATTTTATTTTCTTTTCTAATGATTTTAGAAGTTGCGATTTTTCTTGTTGTAGAAAAACTTACGGCGGATTTGTGTTTGACTGAGGAATGACTTTAGGGTTAGGAGGAAAAAAGTAAGGATATTTATGAGTAAATTTTAATTATTTTTATATTGATTATTATATCGAATTTTAAGCAATTATTATATGTACGTGTCTTTAAAAATTCGTACAACCACATATAATACTCAAAAATCACGAAAATGGACATGCAGCTTCAGTTTGACATTTCGGACCCAACGAAACTGGTTTCGTCGAATTCCGGCTCTGTTTGCTCACACAACGTATTTTTAACTGTTAAAATATCGATTGTTTTTCACATTAAAAATCAGTACGGTCACATACTGAGTCCAAAAATCATGAAACTTGAAATCTAATAATAATTTAATATTACGGATCCAACAAAATTAGTTTCATCGAAAACGGAGGTTGTTTGCAAAAGTGGCTATTTTTAAAGCTCTGAATAACCCATTTAAATATATTAACATATTTAAAAATAATTAAATTAAATACAGATAAATAAATATTATCGTATATATATTCACACATGTTATCATACAGCTCTAAAATATTCTTATCAGGATTTATAGTTTGATATTTCAAAGTTCCCAGTTATATCGATATTCGATTTATATTAAATTCATTTTATAATATAAATGAATCGATATAAATTATAAAGGAATTCCACAACGACTTTTCTAAAATTTGATTTGGACATAACTCAAAATCTACACAACGAAATCTCGATTTTTCTCCTCCATTGAAAAAATATCGTTCAACAAATTCAAATGTTTTCTTGTTTCACAAAAATCCGATTTAAAACGAATTTTGTATCTTCGTTTAAAGTTCGAATCGCCAAATTACGAACGGCCATGCCATTTTGAGCTCGATTATAATATAATTATACGCTCAAACTATCGTTATTTAGATATATTCGTTATTCTAATTCAATTCTAAGCTAAATTAAATATTTTAAATTGTCCAGTTCACATTATATTGTCAATTCACTAATTCCGAATATTTCGAAATTAAATATATTATTCTATTATTTATATTAATTAAATATTCAATATTATTTAATTAAACGACCATATAAATCTCTAAACCATTATTTAAATAATTAAATTAATTAATTATTACACTGTAAAAATACGGGACATTACAATATTCCACTAGAACAATTTATACACATATGTCTACCATAATTAAGATTTACAGTTTAATAGGAATAACTTGAATAAACTAATTTCCAAAATTATTATGAACATAACAATGTCCGTTTCAATAATTATAATAAAAATCTAATGTATCATATATCATTATCATAAAAGATATGCAACTTAAATCCACTTACCTATAAAAGCACTCCAAATTCCATATTTGACTCGAACCTAGACCTATTATCCATAATCTTCACTTTTGTAATCCCTACTTGGATCCACAATCTAGAATTTTATACAGATATATAAATCTGGATTTAAATAAAATAAACTAAATAATAAAAAGTTCTGATTTGAAATCTTACATCATACGAATAACTCATTTACTATATTCTCTTTCTTAGATCTATAATTTCTTTCTCTAATTTGTAATTCAAAGGGCCTAAATCAATAAAAAAATTGACAATTTGGAGGAGAAAGAAAAGTGACAGGGTTTATGCACCCATTTAGAAAAAATATGGATTTAGAGGTTAGCCTTGTATGTTTATTTATATTGACTCAAAATTGCATCATCCGTTCGATTAAAAAGGATTAAAATTGGCTCATCAAAAGGCCAACTTCACACGGTTAAATTACATGTATGGTTCGACCTAACCAATCAATGGGTCAATTTATAGGTTGACCTGACCCATACTTGGGTCAGCCCATATGTATATGTATATGTGAATAGAGTGTTACATTGATTGGTGAATTAATTCTATTTATTACTTTATAATATTATGTTTATATAACTTAAACTATTCATTTGAGTATCATCCATTCTCGATTAGTTTTCGTTTATATCGTACGTTAGTTATCGAATTCAACGTGCCATTTCTTTTTGGAATTTACACATTTGTATGTTTATAAAACAAATATATACAAGCGTATTTATGCATATAATTGTTTTTTGACATCGAACATCAATGGCTTTTCTGTATGAACTCAATTCAGATCGTATTATATATGCAAATTAGTCAAAATCGCTAACGATTGTAATGGTATAAGTATGGAGGTCATATTCTGACAATTTCAAAGTATTTATTTCCTCGGTTCGTAATGTAATTATATTAATTATTTATTCTAAAAAATGCAGGGTGTTACAACTACGTAGGTAAAAAATCTTCACTATCCACCAACTTGGAGAGCACTGGTAGAACCTCTTTATGTTTTAATTACTCCTCTAAAGCTATTTGGCATCCAGCAGTTCATTCAAAGTTCTTCTTCCCTTTCTTTAGAGCATCAAAAAATTGTATGCATCGGTCTGTAGCCTTCGAGATGAACCGGCTTAAAGTTGCAATCTTTCCGTTTAGGCTTTCAAGTTCTCTCTTATTTTTAGGAGCTTCAACATTCCTCGATGTTATGACCGGCATCGGGTTAAGCCTTAATACCTCTATTGCTTACCATAAATCCCAAGAATTTTTAGGGTAAGGCTCCAAAAGAGCATTTTAAGGGATTCAGCTTCATTACGTATTTCCGTAGCATTTCAAATATTTCGACTAAGTTATACATGTGGCACAAGGATTTACGAGCACGTCTCTACATAAAATTACATGGTTTTGTTGATCTACTATTTTAGTATAATATTCGCCAGCCGTTGGTAGATCAACCAAACATTTTTAAATCCAAATGACATCACCCGACAATAATATAATCCCAAATTCATGATAAATCTTGTATTTTCATGGTCTGTATCATGCATCATAATTTAATTATATCTCAAGTAGGCACTCATAAATGATATTAGCTCATGTCCTACTGTTCGTCCACATCTTGACCGATTTTCAGCATTTAGTGATATTTTTGTGGTAGATTTTTATTAAGATTAGAGTAGTCTACACAAAATCGTCACTTTCAATTTGATTTTTTAAACAAGAACGAGATTAGACACCCAGTCCAGGAATGCTGCAATTCTTATCAAAACATTCTCTATTAACCTATTCACTTCTTCGTTCAAGGCAGTTGACCATTTTAAGCCTTGACTTAAACTCTTCTACTAGACCAGAGTGAAGTGAGAGTCAATATTCAACGTGTGGCTTACTATATTCGGTGAAATATTGCATATATTAGCATGACCCAATGCAAACACATCCAGGTTAGCTCGAAGGAAAACAATTAGTCGCTTTGTATCCCTGTACTAAGCCGTGATCCAATATTCAACACTCGTGAAGTTCCCTTTGCATCAATAAGACAAACATCACAATTTCTACTCATACTGTCAAATTATGTCTTATAATCAAATTTCCAGGATCGTAGCCTTGTAAGTACAATTAAGTTCCCCAAGGCAAGGGTTTTCCTGCATTTGCTATACGACGGGTTCTTAAAGTCGAAGGAATCCCTCTGTACTCTTTTCTTTCTCCTTTCTCTTCACTTCTCTCATTTCACTAATGTAACATTCATGGGCCATGCTCTGGTCTCCTTTCACAACTCTGAATTCATTCTTTGTGGGTAATTTCATTCTCAGGCACTATGGAGCTAGTGCAATTTCAAAATCTATCGACATGGTTTTTCCCAAAAAGTCATTACAAGCTGACATTTGGTTAGTTATAATGATGGTTTGAACTAGAACGATCCTTCTTCTAATTCAACAAGTAAGTCAATTATCCTGATCAGATGCTTCAGTTCTCCTGTGAACCCTTGAATCTTCAACTGACAAGCGGATACATCCTTGATCCGCCCAGTTTTCAGACAAACTGGTAAAATCTAGCCAAAACTAAACTTTCCCAAATTCGCCCACATACCAACATAGTTTATGTTTGGTCCGGCCAGTTTTAGGAAAAACTAGTATAGTCCATCCAAAACCAAACTTTCCCGAAAATGCCTATGTTTCAACAAGGTACATTTGTTCGAAATTATTACAAAACATAATATTCACAACAGCTCCATTATCAACCAATGCCCACTTGACTGTTGTCAGCTCGATCCCAATTGTCACGACCTTAAGATCGAGGGTTGAAGTTTCAATTCCTTCATAGTCTCTTGCCCTAAAGCGATGTCATCATTAAATGCATGGGACTTTCATCTTCAACCGCAATAGCTTTCGATCTTCGGGCATGCTTCAAAGCGCCATCATACCCTCCACCTCTCCTCAACTTCTCTGAGCTGAGTGAGGTCAGCTAGAATAGTGCTAATAACAAACTTTTTGTTATTTTATCTTTCAAGTTGATTACTGGCTCAAACTGATTTGCTGGAGTCATTTGAGCATGTGCAGTTGTTGGTGGGTCCATTTGTGGTGGTTTTTTAACATACTACTAGATTTTGTTCTTCCTAATGAGTTTTTTTATAAGGCTTTTTAGATAGGAGCACTCATTAGTGGTGTGTTCCAGGGACTTATGAAAACAACGGTAGTTGCCAGAAAATTATTGCTCCTTTATCGATTGCACAATATGGGTTTCAAATATAGTTTAACTTACCCAAGAAAATATTCTTTAAATTATCAATTACAGAAGTGCACACTTATGGGTTAAAACTATTAAGTCACTTACCACTTCTCTTGCATTTTCCCTCTTCGTCATTCGATCTTTTCTAGTTTATCCCGCTTTATTAGCATCACCTGAGCATTTGCCCCTTGCTTTGCTTCAATTAAGCCTTAGAGAGTCTGCTTTCAAATTCTAATGATAGCGCCTCTTCCTTTATCTTCTACTTTATCTAACCTTATGAATTCTTCAATCTTCTCGTATAATTTCCCTAACATGTTTGGTTCCTTCATTTTAATCCACCTTTAAACCCCATCATCAATACCATCTTCGAGTTCGAGATAATCTTACCTCAGTGATCGCAACGTTGAATCGATTCGGGAAGGTTGTAAATGACTCCTAAGGGCCTTAAGACAACCCAAAAAGTGACATAACATCTTTAGCTTTGGTGTGTAACTCTAAACTGCTCCTTAATTTTTTGTGCTAGCTCTTCAAAACGTGAGATAGACTTAAGCGGAAGCCTTGTAAACCATAATGAAGCAACTACTTCAAGGTAGAAGGGAAAATATCTACACTTTAACTCGTCTGTAGCACATGCCATGTTCATATGTCAGTCGTTCTTGTTCAAAAACAAGTTTGGGTCTGAAGTTATATTATAAGCAGGCACAGTTAGAGATTGAACATTTTAGGGCATTCTACATCCAAAATCTCCTGAGTGAATGACAACTTGCATAGGGCAAATCCCCAATCTACATCAATGTCTTTCTATGCCATACTTTCCTACATTAACTTCTTGATGATTCTCAAGAGGCACCCTATGATGGTATTATGCCCCATTAGATGAACATCAGTAGCACTCAAGAGTGTTTGGATTCACAAATGGCCTCGACTAGCTACCTAAGATCTAGGATCCCCAGTATTTAGGAGGGCCCCAATGGAATTCGATACCCACAAAGGGAGTTGCGCTACGAGCTCGACTACGTTAGGTTAATTATTCGACAACGAATATTCTATCAATTAGAAAATCGTCACGAAGTGTATAAAACCACAAGCGCACGACGTACACTTGTAGTACGTGGCGAATACGAGTCGATCTACGAAGAAAGGAATAATTCTAATTTTATTCAATAGAATTAAAACAAAATCGAGTAAAAATTTAACTAGCTACAAATAAACAACAAAATAAGATAAATAAAAACAAGAGGGTTAAATATCTACTTAGAAGCAAATCCACTTTCTAGATCACATATTTCAACAAATTTTGAAATTATGATCTCTCTATTTTGGTCATAAGTGTGATTATTTGATGTATCTATCCTAAGCATGACATATTTGTGCTATTAATTAGCCCATCATAAGCCATCAAACTTTAACACAACCACCAACCCACTTGTTTAACTCAGATGAAATTGACAAAAAGATGAAAATTAGAACAATTTCTTAGCCTATTAACTATTGTTTAGAAATATAGGCCATAAAATTTCAATTTAAACATTTACTTCTTTGCCATAATCATATTTTCATTAAGAACTAAAAAGAGAACATAAATTCAATTACGATGAATCTACATAAACAAAGGGCTTCAATACCCCTAAGTTAAAGGGACTTAGCTTCTAATATATGTAATCATGCTAATAAATGTAGCTTGCAACATGAAAAAGAAACAAAGAGGAAAATGAAAGTAAAGTAACAAAAACTAACTATTCTACTTACATGAAATAAAGAAATTTATACTATTAACATAAGGTAAAGTACACGAAATAAATAAAAACACAAATTAAGTTACAATAAAAAAAATTACATGAAAAATGGCTAAGTAGCCACGGAAATAAAAGAGAGCTTAGATCATCCTAAAACTAAACTAACTAAAAGAGAGGATTAAAAAGAGGATGTTTACATCAATATAAAGGGAGTATATATACATGTTTTAAAACCCTAAATCCCTAATCACTTTTGTTGGAGACTTCCAAAAATACCCCCTCATGAAGCTTCCATTTGTCTTTAGCAACTAATGATTCATTAAAATTGTATGAAGCCTTTTTTGTCTTCACTTGCCAATATATTAGCCTCTAATTGTTCAATTAAAGAAAGAGTGATTATGGGTAGGGTCATCCACTAAGTTGTGTGTAAATTAATTCCATATTCATTCTTTTGTATCCACTTTGTGCATGCATATCTCCATGTAAACTTCATGTGCATACTTCATTTTTGCTCCTAAATTCCTACAAGACACATGAGAATGAACAAGTAAATTATATCAAAAATGAATACATGCACAAATAACCGTTTTCCCCAATATGAAGATGAATGCATGATAATTTAGGAATTTTGGGTTTTTGGTTAAAACATGTAAAAATAATCCATTCATATTATTTATTTAACTAAAACAAGAATAAATGTGTGAATATAAATGTGCACATTTACATGCACATCAAATACCCCCCACAATTATCTTTTTTTGTCCTTGAATAAATTAAAAAACTGAGATAAATATGTTTTCGTAGGGAGAACGATTGCATTGCGCGTATGCAACAAGCCATTAAACCTCTAGGTGTCCTTAGTAGGACGAATGTTGTCTTGTGAGGTTTTTAGCGGATACTATCCACAAAATTCAAATGTTAAATGAAAAAATATTTACAAAATGCAAGATTCAAAAATATTTACAATATGAATGCAAGTTATCAAAAGAATATTTATAAATGGATAATTTACTTTTAAATTTAACATGAATGAGTTAAATACAGTTTGGATAGTCACTATGAAATTTTAGTCTGTTACTAATCAACACTTCAAACTAAAGTCCGGTTATCATTACAATCTCCTCTAGCTTGACCAGTTGTTTTGGTTGAAACATAGTGCAATTATGAAATGAATTCTATAATCAGTTATCAACAATCGTAAAACGGCATCTTAATTTCCTTTTGGTCAACATGTTAGGTCAAATAAGTGAAGATAGTGCTTGGATATCAAGTGCTTACTCCCTCTTTATTTTGAAAAATATTTACATTATTATTATTTATGAACACCTAATGTAACATCCTGAAATTTAAAAAAAATTAAAGTGGATAAATTAAAGAATAATTAATTTAATATTCAGAATTAAGGGAAACGGACTGCGTCATTGTGTCCGTCTCGAAATTCTAGACAAGATAGACACCTGATTTGCGTAAAATGGATAACGTATGAAGAAGTTATGGACGGTAGAAGTTTGGCGGAAAAAGCAGAAATTCCCGGTGCACTTGACAAGTGCACCTATGTATTTTTACACTGGCGCACCTTTAAAGTGAACCCATGTATGTTTTTGGGCATCCGGACCCAATTGGGTGTCGGCTCGTGGCCCAATTCACTCTAGGGCTGAGTTGGCATTCGAGCAACTGTAAATATATCTCATTTCCTTTGTTTTCTTCGCAAAGAAACAACGGCGGCCAAACTCTGCCAGAGTGCGAACTAAGACAGACCCATTTTCTTTAAAACAATTATCCGTTTTGTAAATCAAATTCTAAGATTCGAGCATAGATTCAACACCAACTTCTTTTCTATCATCTTAGCAATCCAATCACAGTGAGTTTCTAGTTATTTTTAGTTTAAAATGAATAAAAATAAATTATGAAAGACTGTGATTTGGAAATGTGTAAACCATGAATCTATGCTATTATCATATCTTATGCTATGTCATGATAGATTTATTTCTCTAGATCCAATTTAATTGTGATTATTCTACTATGTTATTATTGTGGATCATGGTTTGTAACTATATTGTGGTTAATATAAATCTGTTAATTTATACAGTTATCTCATTGGATAGATCTAATCATTTATGTAAATCATGAACATATGTCACCTTGAATTGGTTAGGATTGGACCTAAATCTTTATCTTAATGATAGATCCATTTCTCTAGATCCAATTTAATTGTGTTTATTCTACTATGTTATTATTGTGGATCTTGACTTGTAACTATGTTGTGGTGAATGTAAATCTATTAATTTTGACAGTTGCAACATTGGTTAGATCTAATTCTATATGTAAATCACCTTTCATATTGCGATCAACTTAGATATGTTGTAAGTTGGACATATTTAGATCTAAACATGCTACTATGTCATTCGAATGGTGTTAGATCTATTTTAACCTCTAGATCTGAATTATGTGATCTAATTTAACACCTTGTGTTATCATGTTAGATATTTTTTTTAACCTCTGGATCTTAATTATGTGATTGAATTTATCACCTTGTGTTATCATGTTAGATCTATTTTAACCTATAGATCTGAATTATGTGATCTAATTTATCACCATGTATTATCATGTTAGATCTAAACTAATTGGACATCTAAATTGCTAATTTAGATCTTACTATGCTTACTGTGACATCGTAGTTATGTTAGAATCAATTGACTGCCACCAGTTCACCAGTTTTATGTCCATCCTGTTATAATGTTAATTACATGTCCATGTCGGTATGTATGTTCACATTATCATGTTAAATTTATATTTATGCCAAAATGATCACTTTCGTTACATTCCTATTGTTTTTCCCTTTTATCGTTTATGACTGGGCTATTATCTAGCCAAGGCATGCCGCCAATTTTGTGAGGGCGATAGTTAAGGAACTTGGGGAAAAGGGTTAATATTGGCATAATTTGAATATGAACATTTTTGGACATATAATTCAAATTATTGGGTAAATGGGTATTAACACCTATAAAAGGAAAGGCTTAGTTAATTAATTAATTAAAAATGGAATGTTTAGTAATTACAATTAGGAATTGTAATTGTACTTATGACACGAGGTTAGGTTGTATTAGTGGTGGAAGTCTGCCCGGACCCGGCCGGCATATCCAGCAGCCACTAATGTTGAACCTAATGTGGAAGGTCCATGTACGTAAATATGAATCGGGCTATGACATGAGGTTAGGCCCAACTATGGAATAAGTCTGCCCGGACCCGACCGGCTTATCCAGCATCCACATATTGTAGGCCTAATGTGGGAAGTCCGACCCATTATGAAATCATAAATGAACATGGTGATGAATTGGACTACTTAACCAAATCTAATCCATAAGAATTGTAGGATTATGAAATAAGATTAGGGTTAAGTAAATTGATTGGATCAGTGGAAGGGTTATGTAAATCTTGGGTAGGTGGGTAATATTCACATATAGGCCCACAAACTTAACTCCGTTAAGGTTATGTAATTAAATACATCTAGTGGTATACATAACCGAAGGAAATAATAAAGTTATGTAATTAAAGACACCTTTTAGGGTAAACATAATTTGTAGAAACGATAGGGTTGTGTATTAAAGACACCAATAGGTAGGCATAACCGGTTGGAAGATTGGGGGTTATATATTAAAGACACCTATAGGTAAGCATAACCGGTAGAAAGATTGGAGTAGTGTAATTAAAGACACCCTTTAGGGTAAGCATAACTGGTAGAAATAAATAAAACTATGTAATTAAAGACACCTAGTGGTATACATAGTCAGTGAAAACCTAGTGGGGGATACAAGACAAAGGGTGTAATGACCCGCATTGTCAGAGGTATTATAATTAGTTTATTTAATTATATAAATAGTGATTTAGGGAATTAAATCGTCGTTAATTAAATTATAGTGAATATTTAATTAAATTAAATAATTAAATATTATTTAATTCAGAAATAATAAAAAATATTGGAAATCACAATATAATATCAACTAGGTCATCCCCGAGATTTAGTTCAACTTAGAGTTGAATTATATTGACAAATATATTCAATCGACGTCAGTTTGAACGTAGAATTATAATATAATTAAAATAGAGCTCGAAACGACACAGCAGTTCGCTATTTGGCGATTTGAACTTCAACTGAATATACAGGGTTCGTTTTAAATCGGATTTCTGTGAAACAAGAAATGTGTGGAGCAGGTGGAGTATATCTTTCTATTGGAAGAGAAAAATTGGGATTTCATCGTGTAGATTTTGAGTTATGTCCAAATCAAATTATCAAAAATGCAGCGCCCTGACCATAACGATTTAATTATATTTTATATAAGGATTTAAATAGAAATCGAACATCGATATAACTCCGACGATGTAATATCGAGTTGTAAATCCATATAGGAATATTCTGAAGCTGTACGGTATTCCATGTGAATATAGATGATAATATTTAATTTTAAATATTAAATTTAATTATATTTAAATATATATATATATTTAAATAGGCTATTTAGGGGTTTAAAAATAGCCACTATTGCAAACGAAGTCGGAATTCGACGAAACTAATTTTGTTGGATCCGCAATGTCAAATAGTTGTTAGATTCCAAGTTTGGTGATTTTTAGAGTCACTGTGTGGTTGTACGGATTTTTAGAGTGAAAAACAGTCAGTATTTCAACGGTTAAAAATACGCTGTGTGAGCATACGGAGTCGGAATTCAACGAAACCAGTTTCGTTGGGACCGTAATGTCGAACTCTAGCTACAGGTCAAGTTTGGTGATTTTTGGGTGTCATATATGATCATGAGGATTTTTAGAAGACGAATACACACAACGATGGATTAGAAATCAATATAAAAGAAATTGCTCTCCTTATAAATACCACACCCTTACTCTCTAGATCTAAATTTCATCCTCTAGAAGTCAAATAAGGAGCCGCTACTTTTTCCATATTCTTTTCAGCAAAACCCAAACTTTGAAAATCAAAATCAAATAGGATTTATTCCTAGAAATCACGAGAATTATATTTTTGATTTCATCAAGGGATCCTCTTCAATCCTATGTGAGTTTTTCATTGTTCGAACCCTTCTCATTTTACTGGAAAAAAGGGGGCGCGAGCTAGGTTTATGATTCGAGAGTGGTAGAAGCAATAATTCATGTTTTTGAGGTTATTTTCGGGTTTTAGGAGTGAAATCGCACATGTTGGGATATTTTTGGGATTAAATAAAGAAAAATAATGTCGATGCTCTTACAGTATTTCATCCGCTAGCTGTTCCGACGCACTGATGAAATGGAGCTCGAGTTGTGCATTGAGGGGTGGAGAGGAAAGAGCTCGGGAAGTGGAGGCTAGTGGTATTTTCAGTATAATTTAAAAAGAAGAGATGGAGGAGATTTAGGGGACTTAAGGGATGCGGTAATGGCAAGAATGAGGAGCAGGTATCGTTGGAGGAGAAGAAGTGTTTACGGGCTGAGTCTTTTGTGTTGATGGGCCAGTAAAGGAAGGGTGAGGCCCATTTAAAATGTTTAAGTTTATTTTTAAAATTTAAATAGCGTATCAACTTGTGTAATGCATATCTCATCCATACGAGGTCAGAATCAAGAACTGTAAGTTGCGTTAGGATTGTATGGACGACGACTACAACATGGAACTGACGGGGAGTGAATCGAAGCTCGTTACAATTTATTGCAAAATAAATTGCCTGTCTGAAGACAATTAATCGTTTTAACGATAATAGTCCAATGTGAGTAAATATCACCAACTCTGAACAGTTTATAATTTCATGTTGTATTTTAAGAACTGTTAAATATTGGCTGATTTACTGTGCATTGAATGTTTGATTGAACTGCTAGTCAGTTAGTTGAATTTCTATATTGATTCTGTTTAACAGAATATATCATATGGAACTGAAAGTAATGTTATTTATATTGTTTAACATCTGTGATGCAGGGAAACAGGTTGGAAGGGTCCAAATGGACTCCTCAATATTTATAATACTGTTCTGTTCATATATTGTAATATATGATGTGATACATATTCTGTTTGATTATGTGTGTTTAAATGATATCGATCATTGTGGTTTGCTATTTTAAATATCATAAAAGACCCTAGGATGTAAAAAGAATTATTTCAATGTATATTGAAATAAAAGGGATTTTATAAAAAAGAAATATTTCGAAAGTAAATAAAAGGGAAATGTTTATAAAACGTATAGGGTTTTATAAAAGGGAAAAATGTTGATAAAACGAACAGGATAGAATAAAGGAAAATTTAGTTGGAAAATAAATAGGATTATAAAAGGAGTTAATCAAACGTAGTTTATCAAAAGGAGTTAATCAAACGTAGTTTATCAAAAGGAGTTACTCAAACGTAGTTTATCAAAAGGAGTTAATCAAACGTAGTTATCAAAAGGAGTAAATCAGACATAGTTATATAGGATAAGTTACCATTTAGCACGACTGCTAGCGTAATTCGCAGGGCTACAGATAGCCTGCGGCGGTCGGATGTTTCCTGAGGGAATCAGGCGTAACCATTGTGATCGCTGCGATCTAGAGTCAAGTGAATGGAGTGAAATTCAATATTAGTTATTCGAATAGGATTTAAACAAATAGAGTTATTCAATTAGAGATTAAAGAAATAGAGTTAAGAAAAATTAGAAACTGACTAGAGATTAGTAAGTTAAATGGTTTTCTGAGTATCGATCTGATGTTAGTTTCGGCCTTCGGGGTTTATACTTGGGTAGTCGTTCTCATACTAGTTTATAGTTAGGGACTGATAGTTGTTGAAGGATAGTGATACGTATATAAAAAAATGGAAATGTTTTCCAACGTTGATAACGAATACTTTCTGAATATAGAAAATAAGGAAATATGTATAGATATACATGAGGATTGATTGATAAAATTTCCGTCTAGAAATAATATTGTTGTTTGCACACGAGTTTTTCTTTGATAGTTAAATCACCGACTATGAAAGTTTTGACCATTTTAACGTTGTTAATGTGGAGAGACCAGCTGGATTATTATCCAAAGAACCACTTTGTATTGGCATAAGCGTTGCGAATCAAGTACGCTGAATATATTGAAGACGGAGTAAAGTGCAAGGGATATTGTATAAGTCTTAGATAACAGTGCCTAAGATGGATGTACTGAATAGTGCCTTCGGTTTGTCCAGTCCCAGGACAACTTGTATGGACGAATGTCTGACAGAGTATTCCTAACGAATCATATATGTTACGTTTGGTGGCGGAGGAATTCGTTTCTCTTAGCTTCATACCCGTGGTACTGTTAGGGGAATCGATAATGATTTGGCGGGTATGACGATGTGGTATTCAAAGTGAATGAAGATGTGACATGTAAAAGATAAGCGTAGCTTCTAGCCTCACATCCGGTAAATGACAGAAGTCGGGCAGGCAGCATGGCTAAGTCGGTCGCACCGAAGTAGGGTGTATAATCACCTATCTGGAAAATATTCATTTGCTCCTTTAATCTATCAATGATGTCCCATATATATACAGGAAACGGTTGCTGATCCCAATCGTTGGTGATGTACATTCGATACACTCAAGCGAAATGAGTGGTCGGTCATGTATGGCTGAGTTGCAAGATGTTCTTGTTGAACTCCAGTGTATCGTTCCTAGAGTACACTGATCGGAAGGTGGTTCCATACCTTGTCATAGTTGGAAATCCATTACCCAATACGTGCTTGCGGTTTCGATTGTATACTATATGTAGAACGTGAGATGAAAGCGTTTCTACTAGATTGATATCTATTTGTACATAGACATTATTATAATATCAAAAGGTTTTTGATATAAAGATATTTTGGATTCTCATAAGGGAAAAACCCGTTCCGTTATACGGCGTGGTCTTATGAGGTATCGTTTACTTGTTCAGACCGTTTTAAACTGTTTTACTCATACTAGTCCCATGACTGACCTGGAGTTTATTTTGTTTTGTCTCCCTAAACTCTAGGGTGTCTAAATTTGTCCGGGCAGTCAAGTTGTCGGGATTTTACAGATATACTTGGAGAGCTTGGAGCAGGAGGCTTCAAGATTCTATAGTTATTATTATTTCCGCTGTTGTTGTAAGTGTTGTACTCTGATAAGTGTTATTGTATACATAACTGTTATATTTCAAAGTCATGTTATCTATTATATGTTATTCGTTCCGTTGTGAGATTCGTGTTACTCTGATGACGTAAGTTCTTCTTTTCTTCTTCTATTCTAAGTTTCTATCTTATCTATCCTCACCCTCTAATTTCTTTCATTAATTACCGGGATTTTTCGATGTTTGGTTATCAACATCGTGTTTATGTCGATAACCAAAGTCGCTAAAAATCCGGGTCATTACAGTTGGTATCAGAGCTTAAGTTAATAATTTACCTTGGCTCTATGGCGTGACTCGGTAGAGATAGGGTTAGTAACACCCTAGATTGAGTTTGAGTGTATATATACGAGTGCGTATTTGTATTTGATATAAAAATGGTTTTACATTGTGGAGATTCATTGGCTGAGTTGTTTATGAGTTCTGGTCGATTAGTTTGATCCACCGTATCGGTAGGAATAAATAAACACTTGGATACGCTGGACCGACACAGTATGGATATGTGACATATTATCATATATAGGATGTGTTGATAGTGATTATAATCAGATAAGATCATAAAATGTGAAATGATTATTTATAACCAATCAAAATTTATATAAGTAAAGTATGTGAAATAAGATGAATTAAATCTGAAATTAAAATCAGAATTGAAATTTAAAATCCTAGAAATTGGAAAAGTGGTTGTAAATAAATCTGGATTAAGTATAAGGAAATTTTTAAATCCTAGGTGGTTTTAAATTGGTTTAAAGCATTGTGAATGGTATTTAAAATTTATTTCAAAGTGGAAGAGTTTGAGAAATGGTTTTGAAAGCTGATATAGTATTGAACTCACTTCTGTAGCTGGAAAATAAACTCTGATGATGACTGCAGCATCATCAGTGTTCATCTTCGAGTGGTAAGTGACGGATTACTACCAAAGAGATTGTTTTTGAAATTGTTTAGAAAAGCAAGTTGTTTGAAATCCAAAAAGGAATAGTTGGTTTTAGTACAACAAAACTGTTTAAAAACTTCCAGGAAGAAAAAGTTGTTTGAATTTAAACAAATTAAAGTAAAATTTGTAGAAACCAATAGAATTGAGATTGAATTAAAAGCCAGTAAGTGAAAATTGAATTGAAATAGATTGATGTCAAGTAGAATTAGACTTGATTAGAGATAATCTGGAATTATATTGGACTGGTAAGTTAAGAATTTGGAATCAAGGATTGGACTTTGATTTGAAATGAAATTCGATTTAGGTATAAGAAAATGGTTGGATTTGTGGGTAAAAAACTGATTGGAGTTTGATTGAAATGACATTGGTATATGTTGGATTGATAACAGGTTGAAAGTAACAGAGTTGATATGCCCAACAAAAAGGTACAAGTTTATATTCGATATAAGCATGAGATTTATGAGCCGAATTGGCAAGCCGCTTGGCTGTTCGATTTTCTTTTGGGTTGGAGATGGCCTAGAGAGGCGAGTTGTGGTTTTACCGATAGGGCTGTACAAAGGAGGTTATGGCGAAATTTTCCGAAAATTTGAAGTGTTAGAAAATTTTCAGGATTTTTGAAAATTTTAGTTAGTCGGAATAAATAAATATTTTAGTCGATATTAATTGGTTCAGTTGAAATCAGAAATAAGGGGTAAACAAATCTTAGGAATTCCAATAGATAGGGTCGTCCTCTACCTTAGCAATTTCGAGGACGAAATTATTTTAAAGTGGAGAAGAATGTAATGACCCGCATTGTCAGAGGTATTATAATTAATTAATTTAATTATATAAATAGTAATTTAAGGAATTAAATCGTCGTTAATTAAATTATAGTGAATATTTAATTAAATTAAATAATTAAATAATATATTTAATTTAGAAATAATCAAAAATATTGGAAATCACAATATAATATGAACTGGGTCATCCCTGAGATTTAATTCAGCATAGAGTTGAATTATATTGACGAATATATTCAATCGATGTCAGTTTGAATGTAGAATTATAATATAATTAAAATAGAGCTCGAAACGACGCGGCAGTTCGCTATTTGGTGATTTGAACTTCAACTGAATATACAGGGTTCGTTTTAAATCGGATTTCTGTGAAACAAGAAACGTGTGGAGCTGGTGGAGTATATCTTTCTATTGGAAGAGAAAAATCGGGATTTCATCATGTAGATTTTGAGTTATGTCCAAATCAAATTATCAGAAATGCAGTGCCCTGACCATAACGATTTAATTATATTTTATATAAGGATTTAAATAGAAATCGAACATCGATATAACTCCGACGATGTAATATCGAGTTGTAAATCCATATAGGAATATTCTGAAGTTGTACGGTATTCCATGTGAATATAGATGATAATATTTAATTTTAAATATTAAATTTAATTATATTTAAATATATTTATATATATTTAAATAGGCTATTTAGGGGTTTAAAAATAGCAACTTTTGCAAACGAAGTCGGAATTCGACGAAACTAATTTTGTTGGATCCGCAATGTCAAATAGTTGTTAGATTCCAAGTTTGGTGATTTTTAGAGTCACTGTGTGGCCGTACGGATTTTTTAGAGTGAAAAACAGTCAGAATTTCAACGGTTAAAAATACGCTGTGTGAGCATATGGAGTCGGAATTCGACGAAACCAGTTTCATTGGGACCGTAATGTCGAACTCTAGCTACAGGTCCAGTTTGGTGATTTTTGGGTGTCATATATGATCATGAGGATTTTTAGAAGACGAATACACACAACGATGGATTAGAAATCAATATAAAAGAAATTTCTCTCCTTATAAATACCACACCCTTACTCTCTTGACCTAAATTTCATTCTCCAGAAGTCAAACAAGGCGCCGCTACTTTTTCCATATTCTTTTCAGCAAAACCTAAACTTTGAAAATCAAAATCAAATAGGATTTATTCCTAGAAATCACGAGAGTTATATTTTTGATTTCATCAAGGGCTCCTCTTCAATCCTATGTGAGTTTTTCATCGTTCGAACCCTTCTCGTTTTACTGGAAAAAAATAGGCGCGAGCTAGGTTTAAGATTCGAGAGTGGTAGAAGCAATGATTCATGTTTTTGAGGTTATTTTCGGGTTTTAGGAGTAAAATCGCACCTGTTGGGATTTTTTTGGGATTAAATAAAGAAAAATAATGTCGATGCTCTTATAGTATTTCATCCGCGAGCTGTTCCGACACACTGATGAAATGGAGCTCGAGTTATGCATTGAGTGGTGGAGAGGAAAGAGCTCGGGAAGTGGAGGCTAGTGGTATTTTCAGTATAATTTATAAAGAAGAGATGGAGTAGATTTAAGGGACTTAAGGGATGCGGTAATGGCAAGAATGAGGAGCAGGTATCGTTGGGGGAGAAGAAGTGTTTACGGGCTGAGTCTTTTGTGTTGATGGGCCGGTAAAGGAAGGGTGGGGCCCATTTAAAATGTTTAAGTTTATTTTTAAAATTTAAATAGCGTATCAACTTGTGTAATGCATATCTCATCCATACGAGGTCAGAATCAAGAACCGTAAGTTGCGTTAGGATTGTATGGACGATGACTACAACATGGAACTGACGGGGAGTGAATCGAAGCTCGTTACAATTTATTGCAAAATAAATTGCCCGTCTGAATCAAAGACAATTAATCGTTTTAACGATAATAGTCCAATGTGAGTAAATATCACCAACTCTGAACAGTTTATAATTTCATGTTGTATTTTTAGAACTGTTAAATATTGGCTGATTTACTGTGTGTTGACTGTTTGATTGAACTACTAGTCAGTTAGTTGAATTTCTATATTGATTCTGTTTAACAAAATATATCATATGGAACTGAAAGTGATGTTATCTATATTGTTTAACATCTGTGATGTAGGGAAATAGGTTGGAGGGGTCCAAATGGACTCCTTAATATTTATAATACTATTCTGTTCATATATTGTAATATATGATGTGATACATATTCTGTTTGATTATGTGTGTTTAAGTGATATCGATCATTGTGGTTTGCTATTTTAAATATCATAAAAGACCCTAGGATGTAAAAAGAATTATTTCAATGTATATTGAAATAAAAGGGATTTTATAAAATCGATAGATTTTTTAAAAAGGAAATATTTCGAAAGTAAATAAAAGGGAAATGTTTATAAAACGTATAGGGTTTTATAAAAGGGAAAAATGTTGATAAAACGAATAGGATTGAATAAAGGAATATTTAGTTGGAAAATAAATAGGATTATAAAATGAGTTAATCAAACGTAGTTTATCAAAAGGAGTTAATCAAAAGGAGTTTATCAAAAGGAGTTAATCAAACGTAGTTTATCAAAAGGAGTTAATCAAACGTAGTTTATCAAAAGGAGTTAATCAAACATAGTTATCAAAAGGAGTAAATCAGACATAGTTATATAGGATAAGTTTCCATTTAGCACGACTGCTAGCGTAATTCGCAGGGCTGCAGATAGCCTACGGCAGTCGGATGTTTCCTGAGGGAATCAGGCGTAACCATTGTGATCGCTGCGATCTAAAGTCAAGTGAATGGAGTTAAATTCAACATAAGTTATTCGAATAGGATTTAAACAAATAGAGTTATTCAATTAGAGATTAAAGAAATAGAGTTAAGCAAAATTAGAAACTGACTAGAGATTAGTAAGTTGAATGGTTTTCTGGGTATCGATCTGATGTTGGTTTCGGCCTTTAGGGTTTATACTCGGGTAGTCGTTCTCATACTAGTTTATAGTTAGGGACTGATAGTTGTGGAAGGATAGTGATACGTAAATAAAAAAATGGAAATGTTTTCCAACGTTGATAAAGAATATTTTCAAAATATAGAAAATAAGGAAATATGTATAGATATACATGAGGATTGATCGATAAAATTTCCATCTGGAAATAATATTGTTGTTTGCACACGAGTTTTTCTTTGATAGTTAAATCACTGACTATCAAAGTTTTGACCATTTTAACGTTGTTAATGTGGAGAGACCGGTTGGATTATTATCCAAAGAACCACTCTGTATTGGCATAAGCATTGCTAATCAAGTACGCTGAATATATTGAAGACGGAGTAAAGTGCAAGGGATATTGTATAATTCTTAGATAACAGTGCCTAAGATGGATGTACTAAATAGTGCCTTCGGTTTGTCCAGTTCAGGACAACTTGTATGGACGAATGTCTGACAGAGTATTCCTAACAAATCATATATGTTGATCTCTTCAACGTATTACGTTTGGTGGCGGAGGAATTCGTTTCTCTTAGCTTCATACCCGTGGTACTATCAGGGGAATCGATAATGATTTGGCGGGTATGACGACGTGGTATTCAAAGTGAATAAGCGTAGCTTCTAGCCTCACATCCGGTAAAGGAAAGAAGTCGGGCAGGCATCATGGCTAAGTTGGTCGCACCGAAGTAGGGTGTATAATCACCTATCTAGAGAATATTCATTTGATTCTTTAATCTATCAATACTGTCCCATATATATACGGGAAAAGGTTGTTGATCCCAACCGTTGGTGATGTACATTCGATACACTCAAGCGAAATGAGTGGTCGGTCATGTGTGGCTGAGTTGCAAGATGTTCTTGTTGAACTCCAGTGTATCGTTCCTAGAGTACACTGATCGGAAGGTGGTTCCATACCTTGTCATAGTTGGAAATTCATTACCCAATACGTGCTTGCGGTTTCGATTGTATACTATATGTACAACGTGAGATGAAAGCGTTTCTGCTAGATTGATATCTATTTGTACATAGACATTATTATAATATCAAAAGGTTTTTGATATAAAGATATTTTGGATTCTCATAAGGGAAAAACCCGTTCCGTTATAGGGCGTGGTCTTATGAGATATCGTTTACATGTTCAGACCGTTTTAAACTGTTTTACTCATACCAGTCCCATGACTGACCCGGAGTTTATTTTGTTTTGTCTCCCTAAACTCTTGGGTGCCTAAATTTGTTTGGGCAGTCAAGTAGTCGGTATTTTACAGATATACTTGGAGAGCTTGGAGCAGGAGGCTTCAAGATTCTATAGCTATTATTATTTCCGCTGTTGTTGTAAGTGTTGTACTCTGATAAGTGCTATTGTATACATAACTATTATATTTCAAAGTCATGTTATCTATTATATGTTATTCGTACCGCTGTGAGATTCGTGTTACTCTAATGATGTAAGTTCTTCTTTTCTTCTTCTATTCTAAGTTTCTATCTTATCTATCCTCACCCTCTAATTTCTTTCATTAATTACCGGGATTTTTCGATGTTTGGTTATCGACATCGTGTTTATGTCGATAACCAAAGTCGCTAAAAATCCGGGTCATTACAAAGGGGAGAGCTTGTATCATATTGTGTGGGATCCATTTTAGTTAGTAACCCGAAGTAGGTATCAAACAAAGTACTCCATACTAGGCGGAGAAGGGGCATGCTTACTGACTGATTGTAAGAGATCCAAACGTTGAGGACGGTGTAGGCGGCGCAAACCGACCTTACCATGTGCGTGCATGAGCCGGGCGGAGGGGATAAGACGACCGTGACACCTGTATATATGGTTGTGCACATTATTACAATGAGGGGTTGCCATTTTAAGAAGTGATACCTCCTACTGTGGGGCTAGCACAAGGTATCTACGAGGGTTAGGGAGCCGATCAATCAGGGTAGTAGTTATGATACATTAGGACGTATACCTAAGTCTACCACCTTATAGTTGAAGGGATCATTTTTTTTGGATATACTAGTAACAATGCAGAGAAGCATATACACCTTATCCTGTCTACCTTATCACACCTTCCATTTATGTAGTGATATCTCTTATCCACTTTATATGCCTACCATGTTACTTCTATTTATTTACTGGGTAAAAGTAACTAGACTCACCAGACTTTATGTCTGACCTTTTTTGTTTCTCCTTCTTTCTTCCATTCCCTCCTCCCCCCCTCCCCCGGTTTCTCAGTGAGGAAACACTCAGGCCTAGTCAGGACTCAGATATCATCTTGCTAGGAGCTACTTCTGAAGTATGGCTCAAGTTCTTCTCTCTACTTTGGCTTAACTCTTTCAATTGTGGAATTATGTTTTTATATTCTTATGTACTCTAATGGTGCAAAAAAAAAGTTATTTTATTGTAATGATTTTTGAGACTTATGGTATTGTGGACCACCGTATTATGATTTATGTTGAAATAAAAAATTAAGTTTCCGCTGCTATCTCATTTATATCTGTCTTGTAATTATTCTGTGTCTGTTTACTTATAACGCTTTGCGAAACTTAATGCATTCCCATAGTGAATGACATTAACGGACGTGGGGTGTCACACCTAACTTAAAAGATCAAGGTATACCACCCATGAGAGTTTGGGATAGAGCTTGATAGATTGTGCAGACCGACGCTGACTTTGTCAACAAGATGTCGGTAATCCTTAAGTGTCCAAGTCATAAAATAAGATCAAGATATACCACCAATGCACAACATTACGGCTTATGTGAGAGTGGGAACAGAGCTTGGCGAGTTAGCACACCAGTCCTAGATGTACTAGCAATGTTGGATACCCATGGATTATATATATATATTCGTATATACATACATATATATATATATATGTTCTTTTTTTAGAGAGAGAGAGAGAGAGAGAGAGTTAAGCAAGAATATCCTAGCACAACTTCACTTAAAAGACCTAAAATGTTATCGCAAGTAGTATAAATCAACCATTCATTTAATCGGATTAAAATTTAGAAAATACTTCATACTCATCATGTACGAATCTCCATATATACCAGTCACAAATAAGTTTGCTCATAATTCAAACTTTTATTTTGTTATCCATTACGATAAGTAAATTTCTGAACATTGAAATCGAACGACCAAAATTTTGTGCTAACTCTATCATGGCTTATTTAAAAGTAAATAGAAATGAAAATCTTTTTCGTTAAAAAAAGAATAAACTATGCAAAACAAAATGAAAATGAGACCCCCCCCCCCCCACACACACTCTTTATTTCGACTGTGTCCCACAGACAATCCAAGTGGAAGGAGAAATAAAAGAAAATTTTGAAAACTTGCATTCGTCTTGTAAATATTTTTGAATCTTGCGTTTTGTAAATATTTTTTCCATTTAACATTTGAATTTTATGGGTAGTATCTACTAAAAACTCTCACGAGACAACACTCGGGGATACCCAAAGGTTTGACGGCTTGTTGCATACGCTCAATGCAATCGTGCTCCCTACGAAAATAGATTTATCTTAGTTTTTTTTTACATTATTCGAGGACAAATAAAAAAGATAAGTATGGGGGTATTTGATGTGCACGTAAGTGTGCACATTTATATTCACACATTTATTATTGTTTTAGTTGAATAAATGACATAAGTGTGATATTTTTACATGTTTTAACCAAAAACCCAAAATTCTTAAATTATCATGCATTCATCTTCATATTAGGGCAAAACGATCATTTGTGCATGCATTCATTTTTGTTAAAATTTACTTGTTCATTTTCATGTGTCTTGTAGAAATTTAGGAGCAACAATAAAGTATGCACATGAAGTTTACATGTAGATATGCACGCACAAAGTATACAAAGGAATGAATATGGAATTAATTCGCACAAAACGTAGTGGAGGACCCCTACCCATTATCACTCTTTCTTTAATAGAACAATTAGTGGCTAATATATTGGCAAGTGTAGACAAAAAAGGCTTCGTACAATTTTAATGAATCAATAGTAGCTAAAGACAAATTGAAGCTTCATGAAGGGGTACTTTTGGCCGTCCCCAACAAAAGTGATTAGGGTTTTAGGGTTTTAAAAGATGTATATAAACCACCTTTATGTTGATGTAAACATCCTCTTTTTATCATCTCTTTTAGTTAGTTTAGTTTTAGGAGGATCTAAGCTCGCTTTTATTTCCATGGCTACTTAGCCATTTTTCATGTAACTTTTTTTTAATGCAAGTTAGTTTGTGTTTTTATTTATTTCATGTTCTTTACCTTATGTTAGTAGTATAAATCTCTTTATTTCATGCAAGTAGAATAGTTAGTATTTGTTACTTTGCTTTCATTTTCCTCTTTGTTTCTTGTTCTTGTTGCAAGCTACATTTATTAGCATGATTACATATATTAGAAGCTAAGCCGCTTCAACTTAGGGGTAATGAAGCTCTTTAATCATGTAGATTCTACATAATTTGAATTTATGTTTTCTTTTTAGTGCTTAATGAAATTATGATTATGGAAAATAATAGTTAATAGGTCATGCTTAAAATAGATTTGATTTTCATTTTTCTGTCATTTTCATGAGAGTTAAACAGGTGGATTGGTGGTTGTGCTAAAGTTTGATGGATATAGTGGGCTAATTAATAGCATAAATATTCCATGCTTAGGATAAACACATAAACTAATCATACTTATGACCAAAATAGTGAGATCATAATTTCATAACTTGTTGAACTATATGATCTATAAAGTGGATTTGCTTCTAAGTTAATATTTAACCCTCTTATTTTTATATATCTTATTTTGTTAGTTTAGTTGTAGTTAGTTAAAACAATCCAAAGTTTCGTTTAATTTGACTGAGTAAGATTGAAGTTATTTCTTTTCTTGCGAATCGACCCGTACTTGCCTCGTACTAACACTTGTACGCTATGCCCTTGCGGTTTTATTACGATATTTTGTTGACGGTTTTCTAAGTCGATAGAAAATCAGTTTGCAAACAAGTTTTGGCGTTGTTATCGGGCATGTGTGTATGAAGGTTGAGGCAACAATGTGCAGGTCCATACAAATGGGGAGTTTGGCCTAAACAATACGCAATTGAGGCAACAATGTGAAAGAGAAAAGAAGAAAGTTGTAAAGAAAGTTGTAAACAGAGAGTAGTTTGTATCAAATTGAAGTGAAAATGAAATACCCTTTTTTGTATATTTGTATTCTGCAAGAAATAAACAAATGCACAGTATTCACAGAGAAACAACACAGTATGCAGAAACAGAGAATCACAAAATGGAAGTGCTAAACACAGTAGAAAAAACAAATTTGCAAAATGGAACCAAATGCAAACTGAAACAAAGAAAACTGAAACTAAAGCATCAACAACAAGATTGAGAAAACAAAACAATGCAACAGCAAGACTGAGAAAACTTAATTACAAGAATGCAATAGCAAGACAAAATAACAAGGCAGTGCATACACAAATGCAATTTTCTTTTCTTTTTTAATGACCTAAAACAAAAACAAAAATGCACACAACACACACAAATGCAGGTGACACAAGATCAAACAAAATGAAGGCGTCAATTTTTTTTATAGAACAAGAAAGACAACAAACAAGAAAATTAATTCAAAAAATAAAATCAAAATTAAATTCTTTCCCCGGCAACGGCGCCAAAAAACTTATTTGACGACGAATATTCAATCAATTAGAAAATCGTCGCGAAGTGTACAAAACCACAGGCGCACGACATGCACTTGTAGTATGTGGCGAATACAGATCGATCCACGGAGAAAGAAATATTCTAATTTTATTCAATCAAATTAAAACAAAGTCGAGTGAAAATTTAACTAATTACAACTAAACTAAACTAACAAACTAAGATAGCCAAAAATAAGAGGGTTAAATATCAACTTAGAAGCAAATCCACTTAATAGATCATATAGTTCAACCAATTATGAAATTATGATCTCTCTATTTTGGTCATAAGTGTGATTAGTTGATTTCTTTATCCTAAGCATAACATATTTGTGCTATTAATTAGCACAACATAAGCCATCAAACTTTAACACAATCACCAACCCACCTGTTTAACTCTCTTGAAAATGACAAAAAGATGAAAATCAAGTCTATTTTAAGCATGGCTTATTAACTATTGTTTAGAAATACAGGCAATCAAATTTCAATTTAAACATTCACTTCTTTGCCATAATCGTATTTTCATTAAGCACTAAAAAGAGAACATAAATTCAAATTGTGTTGAATCTCCGTAACTAGAGAGCTTTATTACCCCTAACTTGAAGGGGCTTAGCTTCTAATATATGTAATCATGCTAATAAATGTAGCTTGCAACATGAACAAGAAACAAAGAGAAAAATGAAAGCAAAGTAACAAAAACTAACTATTCTACTTGCATGAAATAAAGAGATTTATACTACTAACATATGGTAAAGAACATGAAATAAATAAAAACAATAATTAACTTGCATTAAAAAAATTTACATAAAAAATGGATAAGTAGCCATGGAAATAAAAGAGAACTTAGATCCTCCCAAAACTAAACTAACTAAAGAGAGGTTAAAAATGAGGATGTTTACATTAACATAAACGGGGTATATATACATGTTTTTAAACCCTAAACCCTAATCACTTTTGTTGGGGACTACCAAAAGTACTCCTTCATGAAGTTTCCAGTTGTCTCTAGCTACTAACGATTCATTAAAATTGTATTAAGAATTTTTTGTTTTCACTTGCCAATATATTAGCATCTAATTGTTCCATTAAAAAAAGAGTGATAATGGATAAATTCCTCTACTAAGTTGTGTGTGAATTAATTCCATATCAATTACTTTGCATCCACTTTGTGCATGCATATCTCCATGTAAAATTCATGTGCATACTTCATTTTTGCTCCTAAATTCCTACAAGACACATGAAAATGAACAAGTAAATTTTATCAAAAATAAATACATGCACAAATGACTATTAATGAATGATAATTAAGAAATTTGGGTTTTTGGTTAAAACATGTAAAAATAGCTCGCTTATGTTATTTACTTACCTAAAACAAGAATAAATATGTGAATATAAATGTGCACATTTACGTGCACATCATTAGTTTCCTTATTCTATTTTAGAATTGACATTAAGATTTTCTAAATCATCATTTTGGTCATCACTTGACACATATATTATATCCAAATTTTAAGTAGCGCCCGCCAAGAGATTCAGGTAGGTTTCTAGACTGTGGTTCTTAGGGAGTGTAGTTTCATTTCCTTCTGCTATAGTGAGTAACATGCACACTTTATGGTTGATTCTGATTTCCTCTTAGTCTATTTGAAGCAGAAGAGTGTGCAAGTTCCTCTAGGACTAAATCTTCTATAGCAACTCCAAAGTTAAGTCGGATGGAAGCATAAATAGAGCATCCATCTTGTCCATTAGCGCCTTATTAAAAGCTTCCATGCATTGGTTCATGTTCTCCTCCATCATGTCTAGCTCTCCTCGAGTGATTCCATCAAGTTGAGAGCAATCCCCATTTGAATCACTTAGTTCCCTTTCAACAGGAGTAACTTTGGTGTTCGTATCTACAGTTCCAGAAGCACAACCAAACTTGTTATTCTTCTTCTACCATTTTCTCATCTTCTTAATTTACGAACTTTTCATAGCTTTGATAACAGATCTTTTTTGTAGGCCTTGAAGATCTACAGTAGATAGCCTAGATCTCCTCCTTTATTCGAGCTCTCAAAGAAAGCACCAAATGTTAACACCAAAAATGGTACTAATACCAGAATTGAATGAAATCTCCATCCTTTTGGGCAATCTAATTAGATAAATCATATATAATATAAAATAAATGGAAAATTAATGAAATAAAAGAGAAGAAAGAGAAGAACATATAGAATTTTATAGTTGTTCATCTATTAATGAAGCCTACATCCATTTTTAATACATTAACTATATTCTTTATGCCTATTACAATGATTTTTAGTACAGGTATTTGAGTAATTTTCCAAGGAAAGAGGAAACTGGAATCATAAGTATAAGGGACATTGGAGTATATCACATAATCCTTTTGGCGATGGATCTTAGCTATCTCCGGAGAGTGTTTGTTTGGATAAGTGATTGTGCAGCGTATAGTTAGACAGAAATCAAATCCTTTTCATGTGGGAGGTAATGGGTATTTGTAGGAGTTCAAAGACAATTTGGGCCAAGATATAACATCAATGGGTCCATTTAGGGGGTAGAATGCCTCACCCAAAATTTTAGCTATATCTGACCAATACCTATGGATTGGTGTCCATCCATAGCCTATGGATCAGTGTCAATCCATAGCCTATGGATCGATACTAATCAACATATTTTTATGTTATTGTATAATTTTATGGTCTTCTAATGCCTTTGTGGTCTATCATGTCAAGTTTCTAGGAATTGGACTTCGTTTGTATATACTCGGGAGTTGATCCATGATGAATTGTCTTCAAATTGTACTGTCTATCGAGTACCTTAAGGTTAGGATATCGTATTGCAACCAAACTTGGAAGATAAGTTAGTAAGAAGTCAGGGATCACCAATCGAGGAGATAAAAAGAAAGGTATGATCTATCCCTAAATATTAACCTAAAAATCCGTGAATCTCAATGACTAAGAGTTACCAATATAGACCAAGAATTAACAATTGACATGGGAAGTTACCGTAGAATACCTAAAGGGGAAATATTTATTTTATTAATTTGTTCATTTAATTCATTTCAAATAAGTCGTATCTTGTTCAATCCAATCAATAGAGCTGGAGTTATAGTTGAAGCAGCTAATAAAAAACCGAAATAACTAGTTATAGTAGGCATGAAAGAGATGTTACTTATGATGGATCTTTCATCATACATATGGATCTGTACCGATCCATAGGGTATGGATCTGTGTCGATCCATATACTTAGCTAATTTGGGGAATCCTTTTATGTATTCCTTTCTAATATTATTTTGATCCTATGCGACGAGTTTAAGGAAAATTTGATTTAATCTTGAATTCTGATTTTCATAGATCTTCCTTTTGAGTCAAAAATTGAATTAATAATACTCAATATATATTCATATCTAATTGTATTGTTTTCTCATAATTTTGCTTCCATGCATCAGTAAACATGATATAATAATTTAGATAAAGTAAATATAAATATGAACAAAAACATGAATATAATAAAAAATACAACATACGGAATACCAGTAAGCTAATTAAAAATAATTCGTTGAAATTTCAAATATTCGGTACAACTCCATTGATATAATTATCAGTTAAACATTCGAAAATCAAAGAAAAACAAAATTACAAATCAAATATCCAATAATATGCTACCATAGATTTTCATGACTCCATAAACCTAAGGAATACAAGAATATCAATGCAACACAATACCTTTTATATATCACAAAGAAGCACGTGCACTGTACATCACTTATTTAACTCAATACTTTGTGTCTTCGCATTAATCCCAAACTATATAGGGAAAGATAAAGAGAAAATGTTGCTTAAGACCGATTATAAGGTATAAATATATAATATTCAAATAAAATTTAGATAATTAACTTAAATTACATATATCTATGAAGTTCAACTTACTTTTAAACTTTCAATCAATATCTTCTTTAGATTTCCAATAATGATCGATAGTCTTCATTAAACATAAAAAGTGAATGTTTCATGATGCTAATTTGGACATAATAAATAGAGTTTAAAATATTGATGTTTATAGCCCATGGAATGTAAAAAAATTATGAAATAATATTAATTTAGATAGAATAAACAATGTTTCAATTATTTATATTCTACAATTGTAGCAAGCAACACCCATACATTGTTAAAGTCATATTATTAGGTGGGAAAAGGAATGATATTTCATTCAATTTTATACATGATTTGAAAACATCAATTAGAAGCTTTTATAAATACCCAAATAAGCCAAAAATAACAAATTAATATGAGGGCATATCCATCAATTCCCTCTTGCACTTCAAGAATGTTTCAAATATCTACCCAATTTTTGACAAGCATCATTATCCAAGTGCTCAAGACACTTCGACATTATGTGAGATGCCATGGGTTCGAACCCATCTTGCGAGATTTAAGCCACTTTCCATGTAGTATGTTATATACTTCATAGACTTGTATAAAGTACTAATTTAAAAAAGAAAGTTCCAAATATCTTTTATCTTAATTGTAGCTTTATTTACGTTGCCATCTTCCCCCATAATGCCAATTGTAGGCATCCACATTTCTGCGAAGTTCATATATTTCCATACATTCTTTAGTTCTATTATTTCATACACACTTTGATTATTTTTCAAGTCAAATAAGATACATGATTTTTAAATAATTTTTGTGTAATTTAGAGACTTCTTGAGTTCAAAATTATGCTGCATCATATCTACATTTTATGCAAAAATGGACTTATGTTTCTAATAATTAATTAACATACAACATTCACATAACTAGATTGAGTGAAAAGTAAATTTAGTTTTCAAACCATTAGGGGTTATAGTA
Source organism: Allium sativum (assembly GCA_030737875.1). Lineage (NCBI taxonomy): Eukaryota > Viridiplantae > Streptophyta > Magnoliopsida > Asparagales > Amaryllidaceae > Allium > Allium sativum. Next base: position 16,864,030 of record CM060912.1, read on the forward strand.
TGCATTAATTTTACATAACTACAAGTTTATTTCTATATTCTCTTTAATCATTTTAAACTTGCATCTAATATAAGTTATAAGTTTATAATAAGCATATTATGTAATATTTTGAGATGGTTAGTTATAATCCAAATTAATATGCAAGTAATGTAGTTTTTTTACAAGTGTATTACTAAAAGAAAGAATTATCGCTCCAGATATTTATGTGATACATGTCATAATAATGTAATAGATTTTCATTGTTATTGTTGTTCTTTATAATATTTTAGGATACTCCGATGATGTTGATGCTTTTATTTCCGAATATGTATTGATCATGTTAATCCAAACTAGATTATGAACCATAATTAGGCATGTATGCTTCTTTTAATATTTCATTTTGTTTATAAAGTTCATATTATTAAAAAGTAGAGTTAATTTTGAGTACCTCTTGTACATCAGACGAAAATATTCGTAAAAGTTATCACACGTCCAACCTAAATGTTAATTTTAATATAGTTCATTAAGTCAACAATTTTTTATTTTTTTGAAACCAAAAATGTGTGATCTTCTAAAAAGAAGAGAGCAAACACACACATATATATAAAGAAACATGAAATCTATAGAAGCTGCTAACATGCTTAGCAGTAACCTATAAGCTATAACCATCTCGGACTATAACAAATTGTATAGAAAAGGCAGGTAGATGAGCTCCGGATAAACCACAACCCATCATACTTCAAAATCGAGTTCCAGCAAGGCCATTACCCGATACTGAAGTATATCTACTCCTACAAAATAATAGTCCCACCAAGAAAAAGAAATTACATAAATATAAAAGAACAGATTAAAACAATGAAATAACAGCCTCTCCAAGACTAACTCTAATAAGCTCTCCTCCATACCATAGTTACCTGTATCTTGAAACAAACTAAATAAATGGTAAGCAAACATCACACATATTTTTTTTTTTTTGAAAATTAACATCACACATATATGAATATATATATATATATATATATATATATATATATATATATATATATATGTGTGTGTGTGTGTGTGTGTGTGTGTGTGTATGTGTGTGTGTGTATGTGTGTGTGTGTAATATATATACGTATATCCATATATGTGTGAAAAAAATACTATAAGACAACAAGAAACACAATTACTATGAACATATAATTCAGGAATCAGTACCAAATACAAATTCTATTGGAATTAAAATACATATTAATCCTAATAAACGAACTCATATTATTTCTAATTTTAACTACAGATCTATCACACAAAGGGTCCCTATTTTTCTTAAACTGATGATTAGACATCCATTCAAGACTAAAAGTTACTATCTTAATAATTAATTTATCTATAGAAACAAAGTTAGAAAACATTCTCTGATTTCTATCAAACCAAACAAACCAACTAATGATGGTTACTAAAGAATCTAGCACATACCTAATTTTAAAATTAAAATCAAATCTAAAACTATTCCAATGACAATCACAATTCCTAAAATATTGGAATAATTAAAACCAAAATTTCTTAAAACCATTTTAAAATAAACAAAGTTTTAGTACAAGAGAAAAATAAATAATCAATATTTTCATCAGATAAATTACAGAAACAACACTTAGAATCAAAAATAATATTTTTATCCTTAATTGCTCTACCGTATTTAATTTCTTATGAATAATAAGCCACATATGTAATTTGGCCTTAGGCGGAGCGTTAGACTTCCAGATAGCCTTAAATTTTTTAGATGAAATATCAGAAAAATTAAGAAATTTATACATAAATTTTGAAGTGAACTTTAAAATTTTATCAAGACCCGAATAGATGATATCCCCATTATAATCAAAATGATACATAGACAACTTAGCTTATAATAAAGCAAATTGCCTAAAAACTACCCCTTTTAAAATATTCTCAAATGTGAACTTCTACTGGGGATCTAAGCTACCTCTAAAAACATCCTTAATTAGAGCATTCTTAAAGTAGCAATTCTCAAAAAGATCTTTAAATTCTATTTTCAGAGGCAAACGAGAAATCCAAGAGTCATGCCAAAAAAACGTAATATCCCCTGAATGAACAATCAACTTACACCCTAGATTAAAAAAAATCAAAACATTTCAATACGAACTTCCAAAATGATGATAACCTATTATTCCACTATAACTAGTATCAAAGATAATATTGTCTCTATCATAATAAAATTTAGGAACAATTTGCTTCTGAGTTGACGATACTTCAGGGTTACTAAACTTCCATAACCATTTTGCTAACAATGAGGAGCTAAAATTATAAGGATTGATAACCCCAAGACCCCCATCTTTCTTAGATTTACGTCGAATTTTCCAATTAACTACACATTTATAACCTCAACGAAAGTTATCTTCACTCCATAGAAAATTGCGTCTAATTCTGTCTATTTTCTCAATCACCCATTGAGGAAAACGATGGACGACCATCCAATATGTCGGAATAGCAGATAATACAGACTTGATAAGGACTAATCTACCTGCTCTTGATAAAAATCTATTATTCTAACTAGATAGCCTATTATTAATTTTGTCTATAATAATCACCCAATCTTCATGTTTTAGTTTTTTTGGCCTAATCTTAAAACCCAAATAATCAAAAGGGAATTTCATTGTTGAATAGTTTAAGGTATCAAACACTAGATTCTCTACATTGTCAAAATCATTTAAAACCATAACCAAACTTTTATCAAAATTAATTCTGAGACCAGAAAGCATCTCAAAACAATAAAGAATAAATTTCAAAGCAATAATATGCTAGGGAAAGTAAGAGGAGAATAATAGTGTATCATCCACAACTTGAAGAATAGATACATCATTTTAAAAGACCTATTACCAACATACCCTAAAACTCCTTTCCTCTCCGCTCTCTTTATAATTTTGATGAAAACACCAACAGCGAGATTAAACAAAAGTGGCGATAATGGGTCACCTTGTCTAAGTCCCCTTTTAGATTGGATTTTCTTACCTACTATCCCATTAACTATAATATTAGAACAACCCGATTTGAGTAAAAGCATTATCCAATTCACCCATCTTATACTAAAACCCCTAGCTAGTAATAATTGACATATAAAATCCCAATCAACTGAATCGAAAGCCTTTTCAAAATCTATTTTCAAAATAGCACAAGAAAAATTACTCTTACAACAAAAGTTAATATATTCATCCATAGCGTCCATCAACAATGTTTCTACCTTTTATAAATGCAGTTGGGAACAATCAATAAGATCATTCATCTTAAGACTAAGCCTATATGCTGAAGTCTTGGTAATGATCTTAACTGAACAGTTGATTAAGTCAACAAATTTTAATATGCTAGAATTACATATTTTTTCCCCTATAAACGGAACATGTATTTAGTTTAATTTTAATTTTAGCCGACTTTATTAATTTAATTTTGAAGGATTGGAGTTGAAATGCACACTTGTTATCAATAAAGAAGTCTTACCAGCAAATGCAAAATAAGCTATTGATGTGCCAAATTACATCAAAATGATGTGTTATTTTTGCATTGATGCATAAGTTTAACTGTTTATAAATTATCATTGAGTATTCATGTATAAGTTGGTTGGATGAAAATAAAATGCTTTCTGAAACTGTAGTTATTAAATACTTTTTACCCAAATGACTTTGTATAAAAAATGTTAGAATCACTAGACAAAAGTATTCTATTTACAAATTTACAACTCATAATGTAAGGACATTAGGTATAATCAAAACATCTTTTTGTTGTTTTTCTATGTAATCGCAACTTTATCCTTTGATATTGCTGAATTTTTTTGTTTTACACTCAATTTTTCTTCATTTTAGGCCTCATATATCCCAGAGTCAACCCTGAAGAAACCCTGACAACTCCCTATCAAAGATAAAGGTAGAATGGTTAACTTTCACACAAGAGATACATACATACATAAATAGACACACACGCGCGCGCGCGCACACACACACACACACACACACACACACACATATATATATATATATATATATATATACACATATATGTATGTATATGTATATCTGTGTGTGTATGTCTGTGTGTGTTTTGTGCATGTGTGTGTATTTCAAAACTAAACTATGATATAAAAAAGTCTTAAATTTTGATGGTGCACAAATATAACTGGATAACAGAATCGAATATAAATGTGACCAATATGACTTAAGATATCTAGATAGTGACTGAAATTGCAAAAAATTATTTACAAGTACAATAGTTTTCATGCTAATCACAAACAAACGATGTTTTGCTTATGTAGTAAATAACTGATTTATTACAAGAAATGTCAAACATGTTTAATGAAAAAAATATGTTTATTAGATCTCTTTCATGTGGAATTAACAACTCTTAATTTTTTATAAGTACAACAACACCATTCCGACCACGTTTTCAACAAACTGTGCCATAATTTATTCTTTGGTTTACATAATGATATAAAATATATAGTTTTTCCTAGGTTATATTTACAAATATCTTTAACTATTCCAACTTATAAATTATAACCATGAATCAAGCTTATGGGGGTAAATCCCAATGAATCTCTCAAAGTTATGAGCAATAGCATTCCTTTAACAAAAAACCTACACTTTCCTTTGTTAGAAGTCATACTCTCACTTTATTTTGTCTCAGCTTGATGTTTGACTTTCAATTTGCATCCTTACGTAGATTAAATTCAACTTCCTATGTGATAGTAACCTGAAATGTATGTACCTACAACTCTTAATATCCAATACAAGAGTAAATATAACTCATGATGTTAAGAAGAGTACGCCCAAGAATAAACTCATTCAGTAAAGTGCACAAATCCAAGATGCTAACAGATGGTAATACTTACCATAAAAACATAAATAATCATCATATTAAAATCATATTAGTTATTGACACATGTGTTTGTTAATTTTGGATGAAAACATTCACCAACCAACTATACAGATCTAACACTACTAGAACTGCAAATTAACTACATCTATATAATAATAATAATTCAATAAGTTTACTAGGTTATATTATATTTGGAATGGCGGTTGCAATGTCAAGTTGTTGTGCATTTTCAAATAATATATTGCATGGAAAAATCGCTAATAAAAACTAAATTTGAGTACTTAAAATTCCAAACAATAGCATATTATTAAACATCAATTAAAGTCGATATCAACACAATACAATTTTGGCAATGGCAGCATGCTGTCGCACATCAAAAGCCTTTTTCATAACAATATAATTAGTTTAAGGTGGAGCTAATTTGATAACAAATGGGTTAGGCATGTCTAACCCGTTGACCAAAATGGTCAGGTCTAGCTTAGAAACTACTATCGTTCACACTTTGGAACAAAAAATTTCGTGTTTTAATATTGAAGCGGGTTAAGGTAAAGTCGGGGTATGAAGCAATTGAAACTACAACGAGTTGACGATTATGTTGTGATTTTCTTCGTTTGTAGGATTCGAAAAGAAGTAATCTGATTTAGGCTACAAGGGTGGAATTTGGGAGGCGGGTTAGAGTCAAATATAAGGAAGTCATGGATTAAATTACTTTTAGGATTTTCATATATGTTAGACAAATAGTATGAAAGAAGAGAAAGTGATAAAAACTTTACTGCTTCAAATGACAAGAGTAAAATAAAATAATTTTTGGTCCATCCAAAAATGTAAAGAGTTTATGGTTAATTCTCCCTCCAAATGGAAATTCTTTTGAAATAATAAAAATGATATTTTTAAGTCTTTAATTTATATTACTAGAGCCTATAACTCATTTTCCCTTAATGAAATTTTAATAAGGCATAACTTGCTTTTATTATTTTTGTCCCAATTATTCACAAATTTGGCGGCGCCGCCGATATCTTGTCTTTCTAAAGTACTTTTTTTGACCAAATCTTTCTAAAGTACTTAAATGTTTTCATATTGAATATAAATCATTAAGTACTATATCTTGCACTCAACGATACTTTCGTTTACAGTATTTTCCATTACATTTTGTTTTTTCAATATTATACTTTACATTTAATTTTTCACTGTTAATTGATCTTCACTGCTTATGTTAACTCCTTCTTTAATTGTTTATTTTTACCTTTTACCTTTTTCACTCATCTATTTCTTTTGATGTTGTTTATTTAGTTCAGACATGAATCACATCTTCAAAAACTTCAAAAATATTTAAAAATAACATTAAAAGCAAAATTAAAATTTCCAAACCAAGAAACATCAAAAAGCAGGGCCACATTATAAAGGTATAAACAAGAAACAAGGTAGCAGATTCAAAATTAATTGGGATGAAGCGATAACTATGGATTAACACTGATCTCAACGTTGGTTTAAATCAACCACCAATAAGATCAACGCTGTTTAGTATCCACCCATCCTGCTCCTCGCCCTAAATATTTTGGTTGACTCAATCATCGCGAAGATCAAGATTTTCCATTTTGACTTTAACGTTGACTATCGATTTCTCATAATGATGTTTTGTCGTCTTTCGAAACATTTTTCCTTTTGCTTGCTTCTTTCCACTGCTTTATGTTCATATATTTGAAATTTGCAATGTTGTTGTTTTTTTTTTTTTTTTTTTTTTTTTCGAGGAAAAAAAATGGAAATTCTAGTGAAGGGACATTTTTGGAATAAACGTTAAGTAAAACGTAAAGCTGGTGAGAACGTTTTATTTTCTTATTTTTAAGTTGAAGGCCAATGACTCATTCATGCAATAATCTAACGGTTGATAAATACCCTGGATCCTCCTCTGAACAAACAAGCTATTCATATATAAACAGGCCTTAACCTTGACATTCATTTATAGTAACTTTTCAACCCAAGTAGACGCCAGCGCTTTTCCTACATAAACCTAAAAACCTTGCAGAAATTCTCTGATCAAATCACAAATCACAGAAACAATGATCAAAAACCATAATTTAATCTGCCTCCCTTCCCGAACCCTCCTAAAACCGTCAATGTCGTCTTCCCTCTCTTCCTCTTTCCTCCTCCTTCTGCTTCTCCTGTTCCCCGTCCTCACCGCCGGCGACTCGATCCACGATCTCCTCAAATCGTACGGCCTGCCTCCCGGCCTTCTCCCCAAATCGGTTGCCAACTTCACCTTCGATCCGACCACTTTTCTCCTCGAAGCGCATTTGGAGAAGCCCTGCTACGCCAAGTACGACGGCCTCGCGTTCTTCAGCCGCGTGGTGACCGGAACTCTGAGCTACGGACAGCTTAAAGGAGTCAACGGGTTCGAGCAAGAGGAGCTTTTCGTTTGGCTGCCTGTGAAAGGTATCTTCAACGTGAATCCTGGTTCTGGAGTTATTCTGTTTGATATCGGGTTGGCTCATAAGCAGCTTTCTATGAGTTTGTTTGAAACGCCTCCTGATTGCAAGCCTGCTTCTGTTGAGAGACCTGTTGGTGTTGGTAAGTTATTTTTCTTCTTCTTCTTTTTCTCTGCTTTTTCCTTTTTCCTGAATTGGTTCTGGTGATTGAGTTTGTCAATATTGGATTTTGATTCTGCGGTTTTAGATGGAAAATTGAGCGATTTTTCAGTTTCTTCATTAGATTTTGCGATTTGTATGTGTTGGGTATTGCTAAAGTCGGATTAAAGAACTGAAAAGTTTGGTGTACAAAAATAAAGATTCTTTCTACAAATATATTTACTTGAAGTTTGTTCATTCCAAGCTTTCAGCTTCAAAGTAACTTAAAAATACTTGAAAATTTATTGATCAACCCGGTATTGAATGCTAGATTGTTCTATTTTATTCTGCTGTCCCTTTTTAGTTTCTTTCCTCAGTATTTACTGCTGCTTTAAATATCATAACCATTTCATATTTCAATTTTTGAAGTTAAATTTGGGCTATACCATTTATGTTCAAGTGGGGATATCCACAATAAATCTGCATTTATTGATTATAAGTAATTCTTAGTTTTAACGTTGCTGGTTACAAATGCAGACTCTTCTTTCCTTTGTTACCGGTTTAAATGCCTTATTTAAAATGCAAATAGGTTATACTTTTAAAATGGTTCACTTGATTTTTCCAGTGAAACTTTATAAATATGAATGCAATAAGGTCTTATTACACTTATTCATTGAATATCATAATGTACAAAGACCGTTTCAATGAGCATATTCTTTGTTATAAGCTTTGAAAATTTCTAGGTGACGGTGCCTTCAGTTTGCGACCTTTTCCCTGAGAAAACGCAAGCGTTTTTATAGAACTAATCCAATACTTTTGTTGCTTAGTTTCACATGTTCCTTGTTTTGTTGTTAATAATTGCGTAAGTTGTCATTTGTTCTCTTGTTATGAGTAGATTTGTTCAATGCTTCTTTCTGTTTCAGTTGCCAGTAATTAAATTTCGAGCTTATCTATTCTTTCTTTGTCTTTTTCTTTAATTATGATTAGCTCTAGAACAACTAATTTTTCTTTTCTTTTTTTAATTTATCTTACTTCAATTATTTTGCAGAAGTTCTCGGTAGAAAAGGAGGAACCTATGAGATGAGATGATAATAGTGTGAAAATAAATAATATAATAGTAGAGAGTCAGTTTAATAACCGTGGAAAAAATTGGGTTTTGTGGAGTTTCTGTAAATGGATAATCTGGTAATCAAATGTCTGATCAAGAGTTTTCTGCTTTATCTGACTTGTTAGTTTGTTGAATCCCTTCTCCTTTCTTTTCTTATTAGTTTCTCATTTAGATCATTAAATTAAATAATGACTTAACATGTATTTTATGATACATTTGGAAATATAACTGTGTGTATATGTGTGGTTAATGGGGTAAGCCAGTGTAGCAACATGAATAAGCACAAATTTGATTAATTATTCATTTTGCCTCTACCCTAACTTCAAATGCTAAGGCAATTGGACAAAGCATCTTCAATGATTGCTCTCTACATGTATATTAGCTATGTTAAAAAATAATTTTTTTTTCTTCATAAAAATAGATTGAATAGTCCCAATAACCCAACACTTAAGGACTTTGCGTCATGGTAATAATGACATGAGTTCGAAACTTGGATTGCCGTGCTAAGAGTTTACCATGTGCATACGCTAAGATTGGTCACTTATGTGTTGCTCGCGGATCAGGGTAGATGCACTAGGGAGAGTTTTATGACTTTGGTCGGTTTTTTCTAAACAAATTCAAAAAAATTAAAAATAGATTGAATAGATTTTAGCTTCAAGGGTTTTTAGTTCTTGTTGGGCATACATGACCCAGACAGTACTTCAGCCTATGGGCTACTTGGACAGTGCTAAACTATATCTTAGCATTTCTCTCTCCAGAAGAAGGGGGGGGGGGGGGGGGGGGGGGTTTCTCCAACAATAAAACTGATCTTATGCATTGTGCACATGTGATTAGAAACAGAGATATCTGTTCATCAAATCATTTTCATTATTAAAGCCAACATATTATAGCTTCTGTTGGAAAGTTGTACTGGAAGCTAGAATGATAAATTCTTGTTTAAGCATTGCTTGGAATTCACTTCTTCCAAATTCCGTAACACCACCATTGCTACTTTATACTGCTAATGCACACACACAAATAATGCCGGCCTATACCGACACACAAAATGCACACATAACTTGAGCATATTAGACATAAAGCCTGCATCCAAAATTCCTAGAAGAAGCCATACCCATACTGCCCACCACGAAGAAGCCCATGATGCCAGAGGGAGGCCTAGCCTACAATCTTAGGTTTGTCCAAATTACCCCCAAGTTGGATGGATGTCAATGTCACGTTAGTCTAACCTTGTTTAGAACAAGAACTGACTGATTGATATTCATGAGTTATATTTCATTAGTACGAAATATTCATCATAGAGCAGGATGAATTTATGTATAAAGTTTTACTGGGATGATTTTTATATGAGTCCTTGGGTCTAATGACTATGCAAAACTTTTGAAATAGGACTCAAGTCCTTTATATTCATAACCTAAGGTGTATATATATATATATATATATATATATATATATATATATATATATATATATATAAAGGGAATATTACGCTGTAGGTATAACATTTTTAACATAGAAATTATAAATATCTTTTGGTAGAAAAATAAGTAGGTCTCTTTCCACCGCAAAATAAAAAATGTTAGGCATTTGTAACTAGATCCAAATCATTAAAAAATGATAGTGTGCATGTTGATTTCAAATATTTATTTATTTTATCATGTAATGTACGTATGTTTTCCATACATACACACACTATGGGAATACACATACACATACATATTTATACGTGTACGTATTTGTACAATTAAAGCCTCGTAAAATTTCACGGTAGCACTTAGAGATTTTCAATGCTATTCTAATTTCGTGCTATTAAATGGTAGATTTTTCTTTTAGCCCTGCTATTTTTCACTTCATTGGATATGTCAACTTTTTTGTATCTGTTTTAGCAGCAGTTAGGGGTGTGAAATGGGTTATGTAGGGTTGTACGAGGGTCAAACAAATTTTGATCCAATCCATTTACAATTCATTTATTTTGACCCATTTAACATAAAGATTTACCTGACTCAATGCACCTATTATGTGGGTTTCTCATTTAATCCATTTAAATGTATTCTGTTATTTTCGAAGCACAACCACTAGTAACTATGGGAAACTATAACATTTGTTCTGAATACAAAGTATCAGAGTGTTCCATACTACTCGTAATTTAGGTGGGAGTTCATCGGTCGAAGTCTTACCCGATTCCGAGCCAGTATGAATAAGTTACTACAGTTCGAACAAAAAAATAACGACTTCATTTGTAGGTGGGGTTCAAATATCAGAATGTAGTTTGTTTGTTTTTTTAAAAGCGTTAGTCACCTAGGAGAACTACATCGTATGTTTACAATATGAAGTATCCGAATGTTTCAAACGGTACGTAATTTAGGTAGGAGTTCAACAGTCAATGCCTCTGTAACACCCCACACTTTTGTGTGCTCAAATTTCGACAAAAATTGAAGCTCAAACACATTTAGGCATGGAGCGTGTAAATTTGGTACCTGCAAATAAATGAGCATGAGCGTAATCAGAGTACGATAAGATAACTTACAGCGGAAACAAAATAGAATAGACTAGTATTAACTCAAGTAACTACCTTTTTAGAGTAAGTCACTTTGCCAATACCGGGCATGAGAGAGAACGAGAACAGAAATCTAAACTTAAACACCTATGAGAACCTGATATTCTTCAAAAAACCTGGATGGTTGTAATGAGGAGAGGGGTCAGAACAACAAGATTCTGGTGAACAAGAAATGTACAACACATATTATAATACACAAATGTATCTTGTTTGGTTCAACCCAAAATGCATGTCTATTAAGGTTGGTGGTTCTAGCCTAACCTTGTAAGTGTTTACGCACGATCCTACTACTCTTCCCAAAGTAGTATTCCCAAAGTATAATACCGAGATAGAACGTTTACGCACATATTTGTGAAGTCTTTATGCCAGAACATGACTGGTTATCTAATCGAGAGTAGACCCCTAATTATGGGGTTTCTATACATACATACGTATGTGTGTGTATACATACATACATACATATATATATATATATATATATATATATATATATATATCCTCATTCACTATCCTTTATATTTAATGACTCACTATCAATGATATATAGGGTGGATTTTCTCTGATCGCTGAAGACCCTAGGCGGACCTATTGGTCACTTATTATACCTCGATAATATATTTATCGTTAACATAAACTAGATGACACTAGCTACGGGCCCTACTAGTTAAGGCTACCATTATTCATGCATATACCATTTCCCCACATAAGGTGAGAGATGGTATTTTATCGCTCACTATATCATTTAGCTGACTTTATTGCATAATTTCTTAGTCGCTTACTACTTCACGTATAATAGATAGCCATATCTGACCTTTTTTTAGTTTCCAGGTTTGGGTAGGCTCCCACGCACATGTCATTTAAGACCCCTAAACTGAAAGACCTACTCCTAGGTGGACTCCTTGATCCAAGCCACTTAAGACCCAAGGAAGCGGAATATACGCGAAGATTATTAAGTTCATACCCCCATTAACCTATAATATCTTTCCCTATTAGGATAAAGTGGGCTACGTTATTATGTCATCCCCGTTTAGTCTCTCTTCACAGAAATATTATACGTACATGATTAATTTTCGTCATGGGTTCCTATGGTTAATAATGTTTCACATCACTAACCTACTAAGTCCAATTCTAATTTTTAATTATAAGTTTTATATTAACTAATTGTAAATGAGGAAAGTTATATCCTCTTTACCCTAAGATATTTATTTAATTATTTACTTAATTGGACTTAGTATTTAAACAACAGTCAATACCCGTTAATCCCCTTTTTACACCATTCACTTATGTTTATAAGTTTATTGCCATTTATTACTATAACAGTCATATTTTCCTAAGACAACCATAAAATCTTTAACTACCATTGATTATAATTAATGCCATTTATGAGCATAACGGCCATAATTTTCCTAATACATTAACAATTGATATCTTTATCTTATCAGTCCCGAAGTATCTATTTGTTGTACCCCAACAGACATTACTATTATTTATTTATTTATTGTATGTTATATGTGTGTATACATATACACACACACACACATATTTGTGCACCAGGCCTCTCAAATTAAGTTGACCACTTGTGTATGCTGGATTTGCCGGTCGGTTCCGGGCAGACTTTTACCACAAGTTGAACTTAACCTTGTGTCTTAGTACAGTTGTATTTTTGCACTAGACCCCTCACATTAAGCTGACCACCTGTGGATGTTGGATTTCCCTAGCGATTCCGAGCAGACTTCTACCACAAATTATGCTTAACCTTGTGTCTAAATGCACCTATAATTCAAATTCCCTAATTGGGGTTTACAACATTAATCCTAATTAATTTGGGAATTGTAACCATTATCCTATTATATTCACTTTCCCTAATCAACATTGGCTACAATTGTTATTTATTTATTTATGACCTTATAGCAATCAATTATACTGATAGCTACAACGGTCACCATAAATATATTCATTTAATATAGAATACAATTTACATGTATGATTCCACAAATGAATAATGTTCAAACATTCAATACAATGTATACTTTATCGTTTTACGCAGATTTGGACGGATAATAGGTATATATTTATATTTTTCGCACGGTTAACGTAATTATCTTCTTTTTATTATTTATTTTTGAATTTAATGAATTGACTTAATCAATATCCAAACATTCCTTTTTGCATTCAATCTTGCCATAAGGTTCCAAATCTTACAAAAAAAACCATTAGCTATAGATATTGTAAATTATGCCCAGTTAATGGAATGGACATATCTCAAATTCACAAAAAAAAATACATATGTTTATGTGTGATTTTGGAATAGTTAATGCAAATTACACACAAATATGTATATTTATATTTCTACGTACTTTTGCACAACTTTTCCCTTTTTAATATTTTTTTCATATCCCTTATAAATTCAAAATAATGTCTTTTTTTTTTTCAAAAAGAGGAAAAACGACATATTTACAATAATTTAGTCAAAACCCCAACAACATCGAACGCAAATAGGTATAATTATTTTAAATTAAAATCACATAGTTCACAAACTTACACTGAAACTAGGGATTTGGAAAAAATACATATAAACATTATTATTGGGACCGATTTCCAAATCCTCAGTGTTTTACAACAACTACAATACATTTCACAACATAATTGTAGGAAATACGTATTATCAAATTTAAGAATCCTAAAATTAAAATTATTCCTAACCAAAATTCATAATTTACAAGTCTTAACAATATTTACAATCAAATTTGATAGGTGTCAATTCAATAACAACAATGTTATGAACATATCTAATGAAAATAGGCATATATTTTGAGATATAATTCAAACGAAATAAATAGGCTTTTATAACGGTATATGTAAATTTCCCTCTCACCTGAAAGCATCCAAATCTAAAGTTTAAATGATTTTTTAGACCTACAATTCCCAGATTCTTATAATCTTTAATTTATTTGAAAAGGAAATACTTTCAGATGTAGATATGTAAGAAAATAGGAAGAGAGAGGAGAATCTGATGTAGAGCGCCAATTCACATTCTTTTCCATTGAATCTGGTAATCCTCTCAATTCTATATGATTTGTATTTGATTTGTTGTATTGAATATGTTTTTAATTAAGAAATCAGGTTTGAGAAGGGAGGAAAATGGCAGAGTTTCGTTGCTGCCTACATATTTGTGTGGAAAAGAATGAGGTCTTACCCCTCTATTTATAGGACTGGAATTGGCCATAGGCTGTTAAATTTGATTCCTTAAACATCCTTCCGTATACATATTATATTATACAGCCAAGACCCTAGTCGTCACTATCTGGCTCGACCAAGCGGTCGCAACCAGTTGTCGACCTCCCCGGTTAACCGCTTGGTCGATCTGGCAGTGAGGTGACTGGGGAATTATTAATTTCTATATATATAATATTCTGATTTAATTATTCTCCGTCCGTTATCGTATTTCGTCCGTAACTTTTTCATATGGACTACGTTCGCGAAACTCCAAACATGAAAATTGAACAGAATTCCGAGACAAACGCATCGGTTATAGTTTCGTGGTCAAATTCCATCATTTGCAGAAATTCCTATTTTTTAGAATCTAATTAAATAACTAATCTATTGTCAAAATTTAGGGTTGTTACAGCCTCGCACGATTCCGAGCCAGTATGAAGAAATTACAGCAGTTTGAACAAAAAAATAGCGAATTCGTATGTAGACGTAGTTCAAATATGAAAATTTAGCCTCGTTTGGCAAACAAAAGCAATTGTTCGAAATATGAAAACTTAAATTTTGAACTTTGAAAAATTGATGTTTCGAAATATGAAATATGAATTTTGAAAATTTAAAATATGAAATATGAATTTTGAAATTTAAATTTTGAAAATTTTAACTTTTAAAATTTTGAAAAATTAAGATTTTGACAAGTGAAAATTTGAATTTGAAAATTGAAAATTTAAAAATTTGAAATTTCAAAATTTGAAGTTTTAAAAACTTGACATTTGAAAATTTTAAAATTCCTAAAATTTAAATTTTTGAAAATTTGGGTGGGAGTTCATTGATCGAAACCTCATGTGGTTTTGGGATAGTATGAAGAAGTTACCACAATTTTAAAAAAACAGCGACATTTAGTGTATGCAGTTAAATGAATTACCCATTTATAACCCTTTTAAAAACGACTCTACACTTTTATGGCCCATTTAATAAAAATTCATAAATGAGTTGACTCAACAGGGTTTTTGGAAGGGTAAATGGGTTGGGTAATTGTGTATGAGTATGTTTTGATATGTCTGGCAGTAGTGCTATTAAATAGTGATGTAAACATGTTGATTTTGACTAGTTTTTCAATCCTAGTCAACAAAGTTGGAATATTATACGTATGTATGTATGTATAAACTAATTTTAAGGTATGAATGTTCAATATGAGGTAAAAAATTATTATAACCATCAAATTTGTGCTAGATAAATTATGATATTTTTCGGCTTAGTATATGATTAAACAACATTTTTTTATTCTGCATGGGTGGTGCAGAATGAGAATAAATTAACTTTAAATATTTGTTTTATATTAAATGAAGCTTGTTGCACCTTTTATATTTTTTGTTATATTCCCGCTTATCTCCGCTATGGCTTTCTACACCTCCATCACTATACAACTGTTGAAAATTTATTATGTAGGTTTGAATGCATGCATACATCAACCAAATTTTGTTAATTAATAATGTCATATGGATCTTGTTCGAAAAATTGAATTACCAGTAACGTAAGGGGAAAAATTGTATTTTAGTTGTGTTACACCAAAATCCAACACCTGACCCTCCTCCTCATGTTCCGCCTCCATGCCCCTCCTCGATAGTTTTTTAACTCCTATCTTCCCCTTAGTTTTTCAGGCAAGGCCCTTGGGCCTACTAAAGCTATCATTCAAGTCGGAGATGATATCTAGCAAGAATATTTGGTTGGTTTCTTCCTTGATAAGCCATTGTCTTGCAAACCAGTCATAAATCACCTTAAAAAGGTCTGGAAGCCGAAAGGATCCATCAATGTCATGGCGAATGGAAATGTGTTCCTATTCCATTTTTCCAGCATTGAAGATTGAGGGAAAATCGTTGAATCTGACTATGTCATCACGAGGAACAAATTATTCATTGTGAAACCATAGGATCCCTCAATAGGTAATAGTAGTCGTAGCATTAAAGTTGTGCCAGTTTGGATAAAGTTGCTTAAAGTCTCATTATTTGCATGGTCTTTGCTAGGTATAAACTGATTAGTATCTAGAATTGACAATTTCTTATGCATGGATGAATCAAGGGAAATGATAGATAGATTAGAATACGCTAAGTGTATGGTTGATATTTCCATTGACCAAGAACTTCCGGATGAGTTTCGTGTACAAATGGTTGACGACAGTGAGCACTTTGTTCATGTGCAATGCCTATGAAAACCTGAAATTTTCAACTTCTGTAAAGGTTATGTCCATGTACAAGAAATTTGTATTAAGTACAATAAGAAAGTGATAAGTGGAACTGAAAATGTCAACAATGTTGTGGTGAAAGAATTGAAATCATACAAGAATGATGTTGCTTACAAAGAAGTAGATAGGATTGTGAAAGCCAAGATTGTGGTTGTCCCATTGAATATCAAAAAACAAGCATGTAGAAAAGTGAAGAAAAGTAAAAAAGAAGATTAGTGCACACAAATCTGATTATAGTTTTAAGATGAATTGTGCTCAAAATGAAAAATGTCAAAGGGTAGCAGGCTTGTTAGTGTTTAATGATTATTTGGGTAAACAAGATTCTGGTAAGGGCGTATCATTGTGTTGGATGCTGCTGTGGATGTTGTTAACCAAGTTAACCTTAGGTTAAATAAAGGTGGAGGAAGAATTGATGTGCAGGAAAATGTCCATGGTAATTTAATCTTATCAAATAGGTTTGATGTTCTTATGCAAGAAACAAACAATATGGTGCGAAAGAGATGCAACTTACCAATGTACAATGCCATTATGACATGTGAGGTTGATATCAGTGAAGAATCAATGATATCATACATTGCTTTAATGCAAAATGGTTATGACCTATCATTAGCATGTAAAAATTGTAGGAGATAAGCTTTTGAGGCCAGGCATACAAAGCCATAACCAAACTTGAGACCGGGCTGAGTTGTTGCAATGTGATGGACAAACAACACAATGTGATCAAAATCTGCATGAACAAGTGTTAAAAGACAAATATGTACATGATGGGATAAGTGATGATCAAGCTAATGATCAAACTCCCTTTCTTCCTAAAAATGTTCATATGTCTAATGTTTCAAACTATCATGGGCATTTCCTTGTACATGTTGCAGTTAAAACAATATCCTCTTTCCTTGTCAAACTCAACAATGGTTATTGTAAGAGTGATAATCACATACTTACTGAAAACATAGAACCCCAAGTGTCTAAGTCTGACAAGGCAAAGAATCTGGAAGATCATGCTAACTTGATCTCATCTACTATGCATATGTTCAACATCCTGTTCTCCACCTTCTAACCTCTCCATCCAACTTCTATCATTTTACACACCATTGTCACTTCAGTTCCCACTCCCTCCTCTTCTAAAACAAAAGCCAAAAGCTTAAACAGCTCGATCACCTCTTTTATAATCACATTCTACCCTCTGCCACTTATAAAGCCCCCAACCTTCAAGTCACCAACGACCATGTTAACTCCATTGGCCCATCTATTGCCAACTCTACCAATGCCTTCACCTCTTCCATTTTAGGGTAAGTCTCCAGACTTGATGGTGTCTTCTCAGTCTCCCCCCTCTCTACATCTATCTCTGGATATAAGATCTGTAAAAGCTTGTTACTAGGCGTATGAAAGTTGAATTGATGAATGCTCACAGTTTATCTCAATGATGTAACTCTTCATTGTTAGAAATGTAGGGGTGCTCTCTTTATCTCTGATTTTACTCAATGTAAAATTAGTCAATTGAAGAAATTAGTAATGAATATTGGTTTTGAGGATTGTATTTCTATTTTCATTAAGTATGTTATTAGGAGAAACTTAAAGGAAAACAGGAAGGTGTCAAATGTTATCACCTTTAATAAGCCTGATAGCCAAAAGGATAAGCAGTTCCTTGATCGTTCTTCTGATTGGTCTCCTGCTTGCTCTAGTTATTTTGTGTAACTTGTTTGTTTTCTTTTTTCTCTTTTCTTTTGTGTTTCTTCATAGTATTGATACACTGGTTTCTCTGTAACTTTCTTTACATGCGTATACTATTTCTCTAACATGTTTGTATTTTTTTTCATTTGTAAATTTTTTGGTGTATCAATAAAATGGTAGGGAACCATTCAACCTTGTCGATCTTTCCAAAAAAATGAATTTAGCTTTGTTTTCTTTTGATTTCGGGATGCTTTTATACGTTTTGTTACATTTTTCTCTACAAACGAAGCAAATAGTCGTGGTAATAGCAATTCTGGATAGGGTTTCTAGAATTTTATTATGGATGCAATAATCTTGAAGATCTACAATACTGTCTAATGAAATATAGCTTTTGCGAGTATTAAGACATTGCTTAACCTTGATGAAGTCCTAGGTATATTTAGAGAAATCACATCCGAAAAAATAAGTGATAATTATGTTCTTTTGATTGTTCACACAGTTTGCATATGGTAGTTATATTTCTATTCCAATTGCTAGTTGTGTTAGGAGTTTGCAATTTCTTGAGGCATGTCTAATACTTAGTAGAGGAAAACTTTGGAAAAGATGGCTTTTTCAAATAAAATTAGCCCATTGAAAACGTTGTCTAATTGGTGAAATGGCATTGTAGGCCGATCTGAGAGAAAATTGTGCGTCCTTGCTTTTATTCCATATCTCGTAATCATTTGTTGATCAGTAAGTATTTTACCAAATAAACGATATCAGTCACATTTTGAGGTAACCATGTTGTTTCAGGATCCAGATTGTCTTTGATGATGCTGAAACTAAAGGGTTGTGTCCTCTATGAAATACCATATGCTGCCAGCCAAAAATAGAGATTACATTATTTCCTTGAATTCATGGATCAATTGAAAGATGAGTTGAATTGTCATTAACAATATTTGGATGTTGCATTGTTATCTCGCTTTAAGCATAATTTCTAAGTATGAGATGCATTATTATCAATATCCATGATGTAGAAATTCTTTTATATGCATGTATATTTTTAGTGCATTTAACCCATAGAGAATTTCCTTGTAGGAATGACCAAATCAGTTTTAATGTCATTACTTCTTAAAGTATTCTAATATCTCTTAGATTTAGACCCCTATTAACATTAGGTATACATAAGTGATCCCGACATACTTTATCAAATTTTAACTCTAGATTTAATTTGTGCATTGAGATTCAATTTTATTTATGATTTGGACAAGCAATTGGTCGATTGAATCCAGTAAATTAAAGGATATATGGAGGAATTGACAAGTTTAATTCTGCTAATGGTAGATGACAAATTGTTGCTCCAGCAACTAATCCAACTTTTAATTTTGTCTAAAGTTACTGAACTATTCTGTTATTGTTCTTCTTGCTAGATAAAGGAGGGCCAAGATATTTAACCGGCAGTTCTAAAGCTTTAATGTTGAGAGAAGAGGTAATGAAATCCTTTTGCATATTGCCTTTACTGGAATATATTTTTGATATTTTCTGATTAATGTTTAAATAGTTATTGAGAAGTGCTCTAAAACTCTCTTAATGGCGTCAATACTATTAGAGTCAGATTTAGAAAATAGAAGGAGATCATCAGCATAAATTAAGCGAGAAATTATGGGTTGAGTCATGCAGACTAGGGATGGATTTCTAACAATGTAATCCAAGCCCATTAAAATGCTGAAATATTCCCTAACAATTGAGAATGAATATTGCGAGAGAGGATCTCCCTACCTTAGTCACCTTTTGCTTTTTATATAACCATAAGGGATACCATTGATATTAATAGAAAATGAAGAAGTAGATATACAATGGTAAACAAATCTACAAAAAAATTGAAGGGAAGTTCATTTGCTCCATAATGTGAATAATGAATTCCCTACTAATTTATTCAAATGCTTTCTATAACTCTATTTTAATGCATAATTTTCTAGAACCGTCCCCATTTAAGCTTTTGGCCAGTTAATAAGCTTATAAATTATTTTCAATCATATATCTTCTTGGTATAAAAGCATTTTAATTACTTGAAATCAAATTAGGAAGAATTAATTTTATTATGTTAAAAAGAATACTATTAATGATTTTGTAGAGGACACTATAACATGATATAGGCATATAATTAGTTTATTCCTTGACATTCTGGTTCTTAGGTGTAAGAGTAATAATTGTATGATTAAACTCTTTGATAACTTCTCCATTTCGAAAATATTCATTAATAGCTTGTAATAAATCATCTCTATTCTCATTCCAGTGAATTTTAAAACTTTTGGAGCCAAACCATCTGGACCAGAGTTGTTATTGTCATTCATAGCAAAGCGAACTTTATGCACTTCATCCATAGAAATATCTTAGGCTAACATTTGCTTGCTAGAATCAGATATAATTTTTTTTTGGAATAAATAAAGAAAGGATGTGATGTTGTTCAGAGGATTAAAAGCTTATGAAAATATTGAACATCTTTACGAGCAATGCAATTATTATTAATGGTAGTGTTACCATTATTATCTACAAATAATTGATTTTGAGCTTCTCTTTACGAATTGGCATCTTTGCATAAAAATATTAAGAAGGAAGTCCAGCCCCCAATAACCATTTGGGTCTAGCTATTTGTTTGAGCTTAATGGGTTGATTTTGAAGATCCTCCTATAGTTTCCGTAAATCATTTTGATAATTAAGAAGTAACTCTGAATCGTTTGGATTATTGATGAAGAGACCGTAAAGAATATTATTTTCATGCATAAGCTGGTTATATTGCTTATATATACTTGGAAGAGATTAACTCCATAAATTTAGGTAATATTCGATGAATTTTAAGTTTAATATTAATGAATAAGGAGAGGGACCATTAAATTTTAGTTTCAAAAGGTTAAAAATAATATTGAAGTAACCCTCTCTTAAATGTCAAATATTCTTGTATTGGAAAGGCTTGTTTTTGATAATATCATTAGTACCACTTTTGCAACTTAAATTTACGAATGAGGGAGTACGATCACTTGAAGAGTGATTTAAACATTAAACGTGGAAGTCAGGAAATAATGAAGCTAGGTTTTGGTTGATGAAAACACAGTTTAATCTGGAATGGATGCTTAAATTTTCCCTCCTTTCTAAGTATAAAAGTGACCTTTTGTATTAGGCTCTATAAAATTCAAATATGAGATGTATATTGGAAATATCTTTAGTAGCAATAGAAGAAGCATAGCGATGGATGGTTCTATTGGTAGAATATAATATGCTATTAGAATTCCTAGCTATGATATTAGAAATATTATCATATGGCTTACTATCAATAAGATGTTTCCAAAGTTGTAATCTCTCAAGGTTTGAATTTGAACCATATACGAGGAAATACTTGAAACAACCTTTACTAAATAGTATACATGCAATATATTGTAGATCCATGATGATAATTTGGTGACTCCCATAGATCCTGTTATACGCTATTAAAACTCTACATGTGCAATC
Source organism: Allium sativum (assembly GCA_030737875.1). NCBI lineage: Eukaryota > Viridiplantae > Streptophyta > Magnoliopsida > Asparagales > Amaryllidaceae > Allium > Allium sativum. The sequence goes on from CM060912.1 coordinate 16,885,704, forward strand.
TTCTAAGTTGTTATTTAGAAACCCTAATTATTAACCTTTAAAGCATAATTAGAAATTGATTGGTTTGAAAGTTTATGCTCGGTTATAGACACGAAATTAATATCCTTACTTTTTAGAAGATCAACCACTTATGTGGTTGTCGCGGACTGGGTTAGGTGCACTAGGGTAGGTTTTCTGACTCTGGTCGGTTTCCCTCCTAAACAAATTCAAAAAAAAAAAAAATTTCCTCTTTCAATCTATTTAACTTAGGCTTGGATTAAATTTGGGAGATTAATTTGTTCCCTTTAAGATTTGATCCAACAAAAGGTTCTCCACTAATCAATTCCTCTTCACCATTTAAATTCAACTTGTCTTTTTTCTTTTTTGCAACAAATGTTGGACTAGCCAACTCGTTTATTGTAGTGTCTTCTATGTCCATGCCTGAGCCATTGTCTTTTTTACGTATTATATTGTTGTTGTCAGGACATTCTATAGTTAAAGGAGACTCTACCGAGGAAGTTCTTGTAGTCTCAATTATCTCAGTCACTTTATTATTTTAAACTGTTACATTTGTTGATAGAAGTATCTTCATCTTCTCACTTATGTAGTGCTCACGGACCAGGCTAAGTGCACTGGGGAGGGTTTTACAACTCTGGTCGGTTTTCCTCCTGAAAAATTCAAAAGAAAAAGTATTCTAATAAAGAGACAGAGTTGGATAATAGGATGTCATTATCGGCAAAATCCAGTTGTTTCTCATTAATATTGCTTATGTTCTTATTGCAAATATATCTGTTCAAACCAAGATGAAAAGAATTAGTTAATGGTGGTTATTGCCTTTTAAACATTTGGTCACATGCTCATTTTTTAACTGCATCATTAGAATCAGACGATTCAGTAACCTACATAAATTACACCTCTATATTTTGTGGGTTCTAATCAATATCAATTCCATTATCTTTAATTACATATTCCTTTCATATCCAAGTTTTTTTAGCATTGCAATTAGAATTGGTATGACAATTTTTTTTACAGGAAGAATTGGAAGAGGATATATTCATATTCTACTTGTTGCCATACAATATGATTATCATAACAACAAATATGAATTTTCAATGGAAATTTGAAATCAATGTCGAATTCCACTAAAATTTTAGCATATGATATTCTTATTAAGCCCTTAGTTAGTTGATCTAGTTTGAGAAGATACCCAAGAATTGAAGATAATCGTCTTATGGCTTCCTCATACCTTGAATCCAAGTTTAAATAAGATAGACAGATTCAAAGAAAAAAAAATGGAAAATTTTTCAAGTTATTCCATGAGTTCATTTCTTCACAATAATAAGCTTTTTATTGTAAAATTAAGGATCGACAGCCAAACTGTTTTCAAAATCATTTTGGGTTGTCAAATTTGATGATGAAAAACCCTTTCACTCTTGTATATAATTGATAATTACCCTTAAATTTCCCTACTTCCAATTACATAAAAATAATTGAATTGACCTATTTTTCTCTAACTTTACTAATTAATGTTTAATCTATGAATGCATACCTGGTATTATCCTTATTCATTGGCTCACTGTATTTAAGATTGATTACATTATAATCAAAATGGTTTTCCTTAATAATTTCTTTCCACGATTTAGAAAGCCTGTGAGTACTAACCTCCAACATATTTTGTTGATTCGAACTAGGAGGGGGAAATTCATTAGATTAATCTAGGATATGTTGGTTCTAGAGTTTCAAGATACGAAATGTTAGTAGAAGAGTGCAAATGGGAGGGGGTCCATTAGCAGAAGAGAGAGTGGATGTTGATGAACTAGGTGGAGCCTAGTCATGTGAGAGACGAGGATGAACAAAATGAAGAGAATTTCCAAATGAATTGCAGGGTGCCATTCGGGACTCCAAATTTAAAATGTTTAGTCCAATGAAGTTGGACCCATTACAAGGAGTAAATTCAGTTGTCGATTATGATGACGTGACCTCCCCCACTTTAAATATCCAATATATAAAAGCTAATACCATAATAGTGCACCATGGTGGTATTTAGGAGATGAAGAAAACCATGATGGGTTAAGTAACAAATGATTAATTAGGAAGTGTTTTTACAACACATATACAAAAAATAGTCAACAAAGACATGAAATTAGCCAGGCGATTACTTAATCGGTTGAACTAGAATAAACCTCATGTTAGAGTGTAACACGGGTTCATCAGATTATAAAAAGTACAGTAATAGAGTTTATATTGATAATCAGCTAACAAAAATGTTATGCGTGAATTAAAGAAAATATTTACCGAATTTTTATCAGACCTTTAAGGTATAATTCATTTAGGACACTGCTAAAAAGTATGTAAATAAAATAAAATATTTTAATTTAATTTATGTATTATATTTTTTTTGCCTAATATATATTTATGTAAGTGTGTCTATATATATATGTGTGTGTGTGTGTGTATATATATATATATATATATATGTCTGTATCACATACACATACATATATTTGTGTGCATGTGTAACATATCAACCCATGTGTATATATGTTGGATTTTACATTGCAACAGACACATTATCTCATCACATATGCAATCATATATTGTCCAAATATATGTATGTATATGAATTATTATTTCATATAAATATTATATATCTATATAATTAAATACCTTAACTGAAGACAAAGAGAAGTTGGGATTAATTTTTTGTAAAGATAAAGAGTGGTCGTGCTTTAAAAGGATGAATGACATCAAATAATTGTTATTTAAACATGTGTTAACTCCTTAAAAGCTACAAACACGTTTAAACCATCTTATCCACGGACAATTCATCCTTCCACACAGGGCTCCATTTCTTTCATAACTACTTAAAATCCTTTATAATCCACAACTTCTAGCTTCAGTCTCTTATACTTTCCTCACCATCTTCAACATTTTATCCTTTCCCTATCTCGGATTCGATTATAACTCCTATGTTGCATCCATACTTGTAATCTAATCTTAAAACTAATTTTATAATTCCTACACTTATTATTGTTCATGATTTCCTTTTCTTATGCTATTTTTTTAATGTAATCTCATACAAAGTAGGTAAAGGTCAATTCAAACTAGAAGGGGAAATAACTTGCTCATATGGGGCTAATTCATCATATCATGATTCTGGCCAGATCCAAGACGATATCAAGAGGGATTGTTGATGAGAACTTTTAACACTTGCTTAGTCGAGTTGAAGCAGCATTATGCCTTATACATGTATATGGGTTTTTTAAAGCATGGTGGTTTAGAATAAGGTTATTTTCAATTGTGTACGTCGTCATGTCTCAAAGTCGCATGAGCAATTTCTAAATACATTTATATTAATTTTCAAATAAATGTTGATTTTGTAAGAACCAATACTTCAGTTGCCATGTTTCCACTCTATATTATCCTCACCCAAAAAATAACAAATGCTTTTTTTATAAATGAATGTTCTATTTTTATAATCTTTACCATTTGGTGCCAGATAGGTTTTTTATAAAATATGTAATGCTCACTGTAATTTATACACCATTGATACTTTGAAGTTCTAAAAAGCTATTGAAAATATAGTTTTCAAGACAAAAAACAATGAAGAAATTCTTTAATTTAATATTTAAGCGAGGAAAGATATAAATGCTTTATACAAATGTAAGGTATTTTAAGTCTTTTGTGCTACTTGCGAACTATAAGTGCATGTACACACACACACACACCCATATATATCTATACACACACACACATCACATTATTATCTAATTAGGAAAGGAGACTATTGCTAAGTATTGTGCTATTTTATTTCATTTTCTATAATTTTCAACTCATTTATAATTTTCAGATATGTATAATTTTGAAAAATTAAATATACCTTTAATCCATATGCATATGTATTCATGTCAACAAGCTCGCAATAACCAAAATAAGTTAAAAAAATAAAGGAGGTTTTGGTGAATAACGTATATGTTGTAATAAAATCATCACTATAACCTTTTGTGAGCATCTTATATATTTTAAGATTTATGAATTGAGATAAACAATCCAGTGTATAAGAACACTATATGTATTATGGTGTAATATACCTAGTTTTTCATCAATTCAATAAAAAATTTAATCTCACATTTTTTGCATGTTATCATTATTATAAAACCAAAATCTTATTTATTCTCCGATTGTCAAAATCAATTCCATTATGTCATTGGTAGTTATAAAATAATTAATTATTTTTCTACTAATGAGGATTATATTTGGTTGGTTGGTTAACACTGATAACTAGACATACACAAATATAATTATCTCATATGTCCCTATCCATTTTTTTAATACCACTTTTGTGTTAAGGTGTTTATTTATATCGATATTGGTATGGAAAACATATAATTTTTGTTATATTCAAAAGTGTTTGTAGACTCTAGAAAAAATTCAAATATCTTATATATTATTATAGCTCGTATCATATAGGCATCAACTAGGTCACGGAAGATAATTTCAAATTTGTAGAATAAATGTATTACGTATCAAATTTATTGGATACAGAGGTCAACAAAAAGCATTATTTTTTTCAAATACTAGTGTTATCTATTTCACTACTACAATTTTTATACTTAAATTTGGTTTTTATAATCTCATCATTATTTTTTGTACCTTTTTTTTAACTGGTAAATACCATTTGCAAGCTAGTAGTGATCAGTATTAATCCAACGTTCACATCAATAGTTCAACAATCATCCCCTCTTTCAAATCATCTAAATTTCAAATAGGTTATTTGTAGGCATGATATTTCTCACTTTTCATCAGTTTATATTCTGTACAACTGATTCTACTTCAAAGTTATTACTGCTCATGTAAAATTGTTGGTCAAAAGATCAATTTAGCTACTTTTATTTATTTTTAGCCAATGATTTATTTTTTGACAACAATTACGGAAACGAATTTAAGTGGCCTTTCAATACCATCTATTTGCAAATATGTGCGCTTCAGATATTTACTTAATTTTCAAATGTTTTGAAATTTTATAGTTTCCATTGTATTCTGGGTTAAATGTTAGTGCTTGATACAATTATATATTATTCTCAACTTTATTGCTCAAGCCTTGTGAATTTTCCATTTTAAATCGATTCTCAAAATATAAATTTCTTTGTCGATTGCTTATACATGTGCTTTCCTTGTCTAACTAATTGCCAAAGACTATATGCTTTGCTATTTATTGCTTTAGAGTTGTTTGTTTTCGTTTAATGAATGAGCTCTATTGATTTCCATACAAAATCATTCCTGGCAATTTAACTTCAAAATTTTGTTTTTATAATTGTATATTCTGTTTAATTATTACTTGTAATCATCGAAGTACATACCAGGAGAAAATATTTACAATTTGTATTTAAACATTGCTTTATATAATTTGATGGAATTCTTATATAGCTTATACATTAGGTGTTATGACCCTAAATGTAAATTATAAATTAGTTTTCTATATATATATAAATATATATTATATATATATAAATATATATTATATATATATTGAAAATTGGTTCATGTTATTGCTAAAAACCAATTAGAAACCTCCTTTATTAGCCTCGTCAAAACCCTGTAACCCCCCTAACCTAAATGGGTACCTTACAGGGAAAAAGAGTACTTATAAATTTGGTATACAAGCTGAAATACAAAGCAAAAACAAAGCCACAAAATACAAGCAAAAACAAAAGAAAACCAGAAGAGAAAAAAGGCCAGCTCCTCGGCCCATGAACAAGGCCCAAACTAACGAACCGCCACCTCAAAAATTCAAAACACTACTCCTCCATTAACCAGTATCATTTAATTCAATACCTCATCTCTCTAAAAGCTGCTCATTCCTCAAAGTATGAGAAGACTTGCTCCCATTATGTTGAAGTTGAACCAAGAAAAAAAAATCACGCTCAACCTTCATTAAAGTTGAAATTGAAGTGTTGCTTCGATTCTGAAAAACCCTCATGTTTCTCTCCCTCCAGATGAAGTAAATCGAAGTAGTAAAAGCTCCACAGGCTAAATCCCTAATCTGATCCTTGGATTTGAAGTTCAAATGAAGGTCTTTAGCTTCTTCTTTCAAGTCAGAGAGTATGCTGAGTGGTAAAAGTAATTTTTGCTTCAAGGAAAGCCAAATAAAAGCCGAGATGTATGTGTGCGTGTATATGTGTGTGTGTGTGTGTGTATATATATATTTGTGTGTGTCTTATAAAGGAAAGTATGTAATTCATGAAGGAAATAATATTTGGTTACCGTATAATTTTGCAAATGAAACACAAAAACTAGATTTTTATTTCATTTTTTGTGTAATTATCATCATGAATCAAGAGAAGGTTAGATTCCTATTACTAGATTTGGCACTCGTTTCATATATTAAACTTATTTTACTAATTTGTTACTAATGCAAACAAAGACATTTCAGTTGCTTAGTAATATTGAAGTCACATGTGTATTAGATATTAACACCATCATATATAAATTATGGAATACTTCTTATGATATAAGTATAAAACATATTTACCACATAGCTTCAAATAAATATCAAAGTTTAATAAGGGCATAAAATATCATTTCCATATGATAATTGCTTCATCCTCATACCATAAGATGGATTAAAAGTATAAACTAAACATTCATTATCTATTTTCCATATGAATGTGAGCATTGTAAAAGGAAGTTCAAACATCTGACTATTTTCTAGCCTACCATATACAATAAGTTTGCATCAGTAATCCCGTTGTTGCTGCATCTTATAGTTCTACTTCATTAGTCATGCTCCCTCGATCAATGATATCTAAGAGAAAAGAGTAGTGAGTGCAGAATCAGATTTTCAAATATTTATTTACCTTGAATTATGTGTCCATCTCTTAATGCCTATGGTAGAATTTCCAAACTATGCTAGGCTATTTTTAAACAAATATGAAAAAAAACATGTTTGCTTTAATTAATGGTATCATATTTCTTACTTTATATTAAGTTATATTGATTTGTCCTTCTTTGTGCATGGTAACATTAATCAGTTTAGTTCATATGTCTACAAATGAAAAGAAATGGATCATGCACCAAAGATACTAGAAATGATCAGACAAAAGACCTACCGGCATATAATTAGTACAACATATCAACATATGTAGCAGATCGAATGAATGATCAACTAGAGTAGTTATTGCAATGTTATTGCTTTTTTGACTATAGTGTATATGTGTATTAATGTGCACCTATGCAATCGTCTTTTATACATATTTGTATGTTTTGAGTATCTTCTTACATCTATATGTATGGTAATAAAAAAAATTAGGTTTATATTGATACGATTTAAAATAACCATGTTTATAACAAATCATGTTTCATTTTTGTTGTATGTAAAGTTACACATATCAAATTTATACATATGCACCATGTAACCTCATTAACTATGCATAAATCAAATTTTGTATCGTCATATCGACACGGGGTATATACCAATACATATATATATGTTGTCGTAAATTAATTATATATATAGCATATTTAAAATAAATAAATTTTATATAATATTTTTACAATGTATAAAGAAATAAATCGATTTATAAAAAAATTACATACATACATATAATAATAACTAGAAAGGTTTTGGATTCATGGCGCCCTCTAGCTCAGCTTCAGCCAACCCTAATGGATCAACTTCTCAGCCAACTTTAGACGCAGGTGAGGAAGATAAGATGACTGACATCAAGTTAGGAAGCAAGGACGTCAAAAAACTCCCGCGTACGCTTATCTTGACCCCGCTTGTGCAGCTACTTCTGAAAAGCCCAAATCGCATACAACAAAATTCAATTACACTAGATCAAAAAATGTTTGACACTCTAGTCATTTTATGTGAGGTCGTGAGTAAGAAAGCTTGAGTCTAAGCAGTTGCCTCAAATATCAAAAGTTTGATGTAAAGGAAAATTAGTGTTTAGAAAGGTCAAGAAGCAAGTTCGAAGACCGTAAGTCCATTCCGAAGGTGTAAAGTTCAAGTTCAAAGCCAAGGATTTTATGGAAGGAATTAGTTCAAAGGATCCTTATGAAATATCTCTAGATAGCTTCGGTTCAAAGTCAGTAGAGGAAAATATGAATATGTTCAAAATAATTTTGATGTAGTTCAAATCAATTCAGTTTAGTTTGCTTCAAAAGGATTCGAAGCCATTCTATACGCTCCAAAGTATGTTAATTCAACAGTCACATGTTCAAATATGGAATATGCATGTGTAGTTCATAGCCATAAAAATTCTTCTCCATTAATATGCCAGGTCAGTATAAGATGTCATAACCACGACTATATGCTATATCAATAAAAAGTTTGTTTGAATGTCTAGGTGCAAGTTCAAAATTCATCTCGATAGAATTTTCGTAAATCGATTTAGGTTTTTTAGTGAAAGAAAGTAAAGACTTAAGAGAATGACATGATTATCCTTTTCTCGATTCTACCCCACCCTTATTTATAGGTGAAGGTTCCTAGATGCGCTGTTGAACTTCTTTGAATGTATAGAAGGTTGCTTCGTGGATTCCCGCTTTGATGAGTATTGATTCATAGTCTTTAGCTACGAAGTAATTAGTTCTGAAAGTTTTGTCTTTAATGAACTTTTGTCTTGTTAGTTCCTGCTTCAAAGTTATATGGCTTCGAAGGTGTTAACCAATAAAAATATGGGATTGACATTTGTATTCATGTCGTCCTTCTTCCAAATCGTTGTAAACCAACTAAGTCGTTCCAATATCATGTCGTAGGAAGAAAGGTGAACCATGTCGTTCCTAAAGTCATATCATCCCTCGCCAAGTCGTTCCGAGGAGATCAGGTCATCCATAAGTCATGTCGCACTCCATTTATAACGCCAAAACTAAGTTGGGACATTTAGCCATCATGTCGCTCGAAAGCCAAGGCGCAAGATAATGTCAGAACCATAATGCATGACATCAAGTCGCATCTATGAAAAAGCGCCTTCACGTCGTCATGAGTTCATACTATCAAGAACAGTCCAACGCCATGCCGATTTACATTCATGTTGTTCAGCGACATGGGAGAGCAGATCACCTTTTGGAAGCTTCATGACAAAGCCACGTGTCGTTCTCAACCATGTTGTAAGCAAAATAGTATCATATCGTATCACGGAATGAAGCAAAGGCACAACATAAGGCCAACATCATGCTGCAACTAGTCATGCCATAGCCGATATGTGTCATGCCGCAGCCAGTTTTATCCAGGCTGTAGCCAGCTGTGCTATGCCAACCTATTGCCAGCTGTACTTTCCACGACATGAACCATGTTGTAGCCAACAACATGGATGCATGCACTACATATTTCCACTCCCCTCGCTCCTATAAATACCCCATGAATACCACTTTAATGGGGACCAAATCTGATGACCCAGAAGGGCTGTCCACCCATTTTTTCAACCATTCTAAGTGAATCTAACACCTCTAATCATCTCCAATCAATGATCAATCATCAAATCTACCATGGAATTATGGAAATCCATTCAAGTGTGTGAAGAATCTTAGATCTACCTTTCTAATTGCCATACTTAGAGGATTCCTCCAATCTCCTTGGCTATACAGATTAGATCAAGAGAAGAGTTTGTAAGAGTGAAAATGAATGTAATAAGAGAGTGTTCTTATCTTGTAAATTCGCATGTGATAATGGAAATCTCTATCAAAGCGGATGTAGATCTATTTTAGATCGAACCACTATAAAATCTTTGTGTTTTTACCTACTCTTGCGATCGTGGTCTCATTTTCTTATCCCCTATCATTTGGTGAAGTGCTTACCTAGCTCCTTTAGTGTTTAAACTAATTTCGGTTTAAACATTTGGTGCCCACCGTGGGGCCCCTTTCGTATCTTCTTCCTTCACACTTCTCTCAAGCTCAAGAGCCTTGCCTTGAAGTCCTAAGCCTGCTTCTATTATAGATCCTCTAGATCTAAGATCCAAGCAAATCAACAAGTTTCCTTCCGAATTCAAAGTCTTGCTTGAAATTATGGGTAGACCGAGAAAAGTCACTAGTAAGACCGCCGAAGAGACCGATAATCTCGCCAATGATTCCATACCACCCTCCAACCACTTTGAAGTCGACGAAATTTTTAGAGCGTGAGCGGTCATTACGAGGAAAGAAGCTCAAATCTATTTGTTGCGGGTCTAATAAATCACATAGATATCTCAACCAATGCTATGCTAAAGAAGCTCAAATCTATTTGGGCCATACAGGTTGCCACAGTGAAAGTTACCTTAAATGCCGCTTGTGCTAAACATGCTCAAACCGCTCATACGGAAAATGCAGGTTCTTCCTCTTCAAGTTTGAATTGAGAAAATTCTGTCCAGGAGGTTGCAGATCCTAATGATCCTCATCACAAGGAGGCGAAACCACCTATGCGCAACCATTATGATAAAGAAACCTCTCGACAAGTGCTTGGATCCACTAAAGGGGCACTCCCCAAGAGGGGGGCATAGGGTCCCGGAATCCAAACCGTGACCATTTGCCTAGGCAGACATCCAGTAAGGAGGATGACGTCCACCCCGTGGACCAAAACAAGGAAGAGGATCGCATATCGGAAATGGTTCGCAAGATCATGAAGAAAAGCTTGAAAAAACAAGATGATGAAAAAGAGTGGGGGTTTGCACCTACTAAGACCCCACTCACAGAAAGGATCAAAATGTCTTTATACCCGAACAAGTTCAAACCTCCAGTGATACGCGCCTATAATCGAACTGGTGATCCCAGTGTATTCTTATTCAAGTATCACCAACATATGGATGGGGCACGTGCCACAGACGAGTTGAAATGTCTTTACTTCCTGACCTATCTAGAAGGGCTGGCTTCCTATGGTTTACCAAATTACCGCCAAAATCTGTGGATAACTTCGCTACTTTAGCCAAGCTATTCAAAGAATAGTTCAGGCTCCAAGCTACGAAGGTCTAAGATGTCATGGAGTTAAACGAGCTTGAGCAAAGGCCAAGTGAACCAATTAAGGCCTTTCTCACTCGATTTAACACTGCTGCAGCCGAGGTAGGGAATCACGAGCCTCGCTTGGTTTTGATGGCTTTGAAGGGAGCCATAAGCAAAAAGACTAAACTTGGGCGATGGATCAAGAAGATAAATCCAAGCACACTTGAGAAGCTATATGATAAGGCCGAAGAGCATATAGGTATGGATGAAGATCCAACCTACGCCCTAGATGTTCTTGAAAGTAGTACACAACCTAAAAAGAAAGATATTAATGTGCAAAGTGGCCAAAAGAACGCCGGTGGTCAGAAAAGGGGAACGATGGAAATGATAATCGAGCTAACAAGAAATTATGCTTCTTTAAGAATTATGAATTGACTCCTTTGAATGACACCGTAGAAAACATCTTCATAGCGACTAAGGATACCGAGGAATATCCAACGCCAAGGCAAATAAAGGTCAACGATGCTGTAATAAAGTCAGGTAGGTTCTGTCAGTTTCATAACCAACCAGGCCATAATACGAGTGAGTGCAGACATCTGAGAGCTTAATTGAGGAATTAATAAGGAAGAACAGACTGAAAGAATATACCAAAAACCCGCAGAATATGCAAGCCGCCCAAGGGCAAGGAACATCTGCATGAAAGTTTGGTTTGAGAGAGTACTCCAGTTGCTATTATTCCAAGACCAATCATCAACACAATTTCAGGTGGACCCCACCCAACCAAAAGAAGTTGGGGGGACATCGTGAAGTATACTGATGAGATGAATAACCTTCTAAGAGAAGAAGAACTCATGGTCATGAACAACGCTTTTTCAGCAGAAATGCAGAAGGCTTCATGGGATGACGTTGTGTTCAGAGATAGAGATTCAGACGGATTGCTAACCCCAACAGTTGATCCAATGGTTGTCACCATCGGTTTGGGTCCAGCCATAGTCAGAAGAATCTTGGTAGATAGTGGGGCATCTATCAATGTCCTGTTCATTAACGCATTCAATAAAATGTATCTTTCCATGGGTGACATAAGAGCTTTGCAGAATAAGATTCATGGGTTAACGGGTCAACCCACTCAACCATTCGGCATCATCGACTTACTTGTAGAACTCGAGAGGGAGAGCATAAGGTTGCTATGAAGCAAACCTTTGTTATATTGGATGAGCTTTCATCCTATAATGCCTTCCTAAGGAGACCATCCCTTGCCGTATTCAGGATAGCAATGGCTCCATGTTGCTTGACCATGAAACTCCCTACTGAGAATGGAGTTGGTGTGATTAAAGGCGACCAGAAGGCGGCAAGGGAGTGCTACATGGTAGAGCTAGTTGAATCTAGGAAGAAGGAGACAAAGAAGAATGTAGAGGTTCTGCTCCGCATTCATGACTCCCTCTTATAGCAACTAGGGCGGGGCCCTTGCACTGACAAGCACAGCGGAGCTCAAAAGGAAATGGACCCAAGGAAAGCCAGTGTGGGGGAGAGTAGAGCCACACCAGCTGAAGCCACAATCCTAATTCCAGTACATGACAAAGATCCTAACAAAGTATTGAAAATAGGTTCTCAGTTGGGCCAGAAATTGCAAAAAGAATTAATTATGTTTTTAAAAGAGAATTTGGATGATTTTGCTTGGACACATTCTGATATGTGTGGAATTTCGTCTGATGTAATAGTGCATAAATTGAATATTAATCCAAATATGACTCCAATTAAGAAAAAAAGACGAACTCAAGGGCCCGAAAGGTATATGGCATTAAAAGAATAAGTGGATAGGTAGCTTGAGAATGACTTTATAAGAGCATCTACATATCCTGATTAGGTCTCCAGTCCAGTCCTTATTAAAAAGTCCAATTGAAATGAAGGATATGCATTGATTATTCAGACCTCAGCAAAGGTTGCCCTAAGGATAATTTTCCTTTGCCTAGAATTGATCAGCTTGTAGGATCGACAGCAGGGCATGAACTCTTATCCTTCATGGATGCTTATTCCGGATATAATCATATAATGATGCATAAGCCAGATGAGGAAAACACGAGTTTCATTACAGGTAGGGGATTATATTACTACAAGGTCATGCCGTTCGGACTAAAGGACGCTGGAGCAACATACCAGGGCCCTGTAAATTCCATGTTTGAATCATAGATCGGGAAAACAATGGAAGTCTATGTCGATGATATGCTAGTGAAATCAAAGAAAGCCAACGATCATTTGGAAAATCTAGCCGAAATGTTTCATATTCTCAGAAAATATGCGATGAAGCTAAATCCGCTTAAATGCTCGTTCAGAGTCGCATCGGGAAAGTTTCTCGGATTCATAATCAACGCAAGAGGCATTGAAGCAAACCCTCGTCAAGTCATAGCCTTACGTGAAATGTGTGCTCCTAGAACGCAGAAAGAGCTTCAAAGCTTAAATGGGAAAGTAGTCGCACTTAACCGATTTATCTCTAAGGCAATGGATCGATGCATTTCACTCTTCGACGCTTTGAAGAAAGGAAAGAAAGACTTCCAATGGACTCTTGAATGCCAAACAGCCTTCGAAGAATTAATCAAGCATATAAAGTCACCACCGATGCTGTCAAAGCCTAAATATGGAGAAGATTTATTCTTGTACCTGGCAGTTTCATCCCATGCCCTAAGTGCAGCGCTAGTCCGAGAAGAATCAAAGGTTCAATGGCCGGTTTATTATATTAGCAAGGGACTTGCCGGGTAGAACTGAACTATCCCAAGTTAGAAAAGCTTGCGTACTGCCTGCTTATTGCCTCAAAAAAGTTAAGGTCGTATTCCAAGCCCATCCTATCAAGGTTCTTACGACCAACCGTTAAGGCAAGTTCTTTTCTGCCCAGAGACTTCAGGGAGATTGTTGAAGTGGAACATAAAGCTCAGTCAATACAACATCACTTATCATCCTCAAAAAGTAATTAATGGGCAAGCTTTAGCAGACTTTATCGCCGAACTCATCGATAAAGGGGGAGAAGCGGAGGAGCCAGCAGAGGCAGAGGGTAAATTGAAATTAATCATTGATGGATCCACAAATGGTTACTGTTAAGGGGATGGAATAGCCCTGGAGACTCCTAATGGTCACTCCTTATGCTACGCTCTGAGACTAGAATTCCCATCAACCAGTAATGAAGCCGAGTATGAAGCGTTGATCACAAGGCTGAAATTGGCAAAAGAATTGAATCTGAAAACCTTGCAAATCTTCAATTACTCACAACTGGTAGTCTGTCAAGTCTGTAAAGAATTCCAAACCAAAGTCGAAAAACTTCCCTCTTATCTTACTAAGGCTTTGGAACTTCTTAAAGATCTCGACCACTAAACGATATCTCATATTCCTAGGGAGGAAAATACAAAGGAAGATTCTCTTGCTAAATATTCCAATTCCACAGAAGCACAGTTATTGGGTTCGATACCCATTGAAGTCCTTTCAACTCCAAGTATTAAAGAAGCGGAAGTCGATTGGATTATAGGGACTGTTTAAGAGCCTGTATCCTGAATGACCCCAATCAAGGAATATATACTTTACGGATTGCTTCCAGAGGAACCAAAAAAACAGAGAAAAATATTATGTAAAGCTCCATTGTACCTTATCCAAGATGGAAAGTTATTGGCGAGGCTTCTCTATACTTCTACTGCGATGTGTAACCAAAGAGGAGTCCAGAGCAATTTTGGCAGAGTTACATGAAGGATAATGTGGAGGTCACACTGGTGATCAAACACCAGCGAAGAAGATTCTGCTATATGGCTACTTCTGGCCCAATGTTAACCTAGATGCAATGGCCTACGTTAAGAAGTGTGATATATGCCAAAGGTTTACAAAGATTCCAAGAGCACCTCACTAGAACTGACTCAAATGGTTAGCCTATGACCATTTGCTGTCTAGGGCATAGATTTGATTGGAGCATTGCCTACAACAAAGTCAAATATGAAGTATGCAATAGTAGCCATTGACCATTTCATTAAGTGGGCTGAAGCTGAGCCACTAGCTACTATTACTTCATAAAAGGTGATCAACTTTGTCCTAAAGAACATCATCCGTAGATTCGGAGTACCACAGAAAATAATCACTGATAATGGGACTCAGTTCGAAAGTAGTGAATTCTTAGATTTCTGTGCTAAATACAATATTAAAAAGAGTTTTGCAGCCGTTGCTCATCCGTATGCCAATGGGCAAGTTGAAGCAATCAGTAAGATTTTAAAGTCAACCATCAAGAAGTGCCTCGAGTAAGTTTAAGGTGGTTGGGTGGATGAGCTTCCCCTTGCACTATAGGCATATCGTACAACTCATAAAACTATGACTGGGCACACTCCATCCTCACTTGCATTCGGATCTGAGGCAATGATTTCGGTAGAGCTGGATGTTCCTACTCATCGCAGAATCCACTTTAATCAAGAAGAGAATGAGAAGCTGCAGCTTGAGGCACTTAATTTGCTCGAAGAAAAGAGGAGAGAAGATGAACTCAGAATTGCTACCCACCAGAGGAGGATTGCAAGACATTTCAATTCTAAAATCAAACGGAGAACCTTTGAAATTGGGGACCTTGTTCTGAAGAAAATCATGACAGGAAACGGAGTATTCGGACCCAATTGGGAAGGACCGTATATAAGCAAGAAATTCTTGGATGGTATCTTCGAACTGAAAACGACGGATGGGATCCAACTTCCCAGAGCTTGGAATAGCATACACCTCCATCATTATTTTTCTTGATATTTATTTCACATATCTTGAAAAGTTGTAAGTGCCATGCATTGTAAATACCTTGCAAATGTTGTCACAAGCTTTGTACATATGAATAAAAGAAATTGTCTTACTTGCCAAAATCGTAAATTTGCAAATTATTGTTTACAAGTTGATAAAATTCGATTTTGATTTCACGATTCTTTAAAAGAACGTTAACACATCTGAAATCTAGAAAAGCCTGGTGACCATCATCTCGATTGGGACAACTTAAGCGCCTAGTGCTCTGGACATCATTTACAGTGAATACGAAGGTGCGAAGCACAACCTTGCAAAAGAAGGACACCAAGAGCTGAACGATCGAATGATGCAAAGTTCAGACTATAGATAAGGTTGCAAGTTTCACCGTAGGAGCGCCTTCTTAATTGAAAGGTTTAGGGCCCTAGTTCTACAAATCGTGACAAAATTCGATAAATGAACTTGCGTCCGCTCCGTGAAACGATGCAAAGCCCATACATTCAATCGAAGGGGCACCTCCTGAAAGGAGAGGTCCAAGGCCCTAATTCTGTAACTGAGACCGCTTGTTAAATCAGGCATCCAGCAAAAGAGTCAGCATCTTCCCCGTGGGGTGACACGAGTAATTAAAGCCCATACATTCTACTGAAGGGGCACATCCTGAAAGGAGAGATCCAAGGCCCTGGTTCTATAACTGAGACCTCTTGTTAAACCAAGCATTTAGTAAAATAATCAGTGTCTGCCTCGTGGAGTGATATAACGTCCGATCAGATGCTGGGTCCTCCGAATTCAAATACTGTCGGATTTTAAAGACCATTTCGAGGGCATCCGATCAGATGCTAGGTCCTCCAAATCCAACTACTGACGGATTTCAAAGACCTCTTCGTGGGCATCCGATTAGATGTTGGGTCCTCCAAATCCAGTTACTGACGGATTCTAAAGAACCTCTTCGGAGGCATCCGATCGGATGCTGGGTCCTCCAAATCCAGTTACTGATGGATTTTAAAGAACCTCTTCGGGGGCATCCAATTAGATGCTGGGTCCTCCAAATCCAGTTACTGATGGATTTTAAAGACCTCTTTGGGGGTATACGATCAGATGTTGGGTTTTCCAAATCCAGTTGCTGACGGATTTTAAAGACCTCTACGGGGGCATCCGATCAGATGTCGAGTCCTCCAAATTCGATTACTAATGGACTCAAAAGACCTTTTCAAAGGCGTCCGACAAATTCGTTAAGGAGCACACAAAAAGAAATTCCTCCTCATTAAAAGGGCGCGAGTCCGATTAACCAAGTTAAAAATCCTTGGGTCATAAACAAATTAGGAAATCCCGAATGTAATGGAAAAAGCAATGTACTTAACCACTGCAATCGGAATTTCCAGCGTTTTAATCATAACCAAGAGATTCTAAGCACGACCGATCACACCAAGCCTAGAAAAGATCTGTGACGAACTTTGGTATGAGGGCATTACTATCATACTAAGATAAATCAATAATGCCCACTTGAACATACCACAAGCTCATCACAACTTTACGCCAAATAAAAAGGCTTAGTGTGTCCAAGGACTACTCTGATCAGCAAAAATGAGTCTCTTGAATTGGCTAAGCAGAGCTTGGGAAATACAGTGGTAAACACAAAAAGTGGTTATTCACGGAAAAGAAGTCTCAAGTGCTGCCTCGGTCAAAATCAAGAGAATTCAATAAAATTGATCAAGAAGACCCAGCTAGTAATGATCCGTGGCTACAATTAAAAAAATCTTTATCTACAAAAATGTACCACAAGATCATTATAACACCAAGCATTGCAACTACAAAAGACTCGCAATGTAAGAAAACTTGTATTGCAAGTGTATAAAGAAAACGAGTGTGAAATGCAAAGTAACAAAGTACAACAAGCAGAACACATTTTCATTACAGCAACACAAATTCAAATCACAAAGTCAAAAATCAATTACGAGAGTTTCAGACACTGAATAATGAAAAATAATAAGCAGGGACCGGCACCCACATATACAACCGGTCTAAACATAGTATGCAAAAAGGAAATAGCAAAGAGGAAGCATGACGGTCATAGCCTTTAGTTCATCTCGTTTCCGTTCCTTGAATCGCCATACCCTGGAGACAGTTTCCCAATTTGAGCAGAAGAAGGAGGAGGTACACCAACCGGTTGCTTCCCATCCCTAGTGCCTGCGCCAGCTTGTTACCTGAAGGTCTAGCCCCGTTGCTTAGCATGTCCTGCTCTTTCTTCAGCCGAATCTTCCCTTCATCTAAGGCGTTGTGGGATTTTTCATCCTGGAGGTCTGCAATAAGATCATCTTCGGTATGGTCACCATCATCAATCTCTAGTATTCACTCACAGACAAGAGCCAAAGTAGTTTCAAATTTATCACCCAGATAATGTAAGCTCCCCCGACTCATGACACTGAAAACACAGAAGTCGAACAAGGAAGCATCGGTGTCCAATTGATCCTTTTCAAGAGCAGCTATAGCTTTAATTTTTTTCCTCTTCAAGAGTCTTGTTATCAGCCTGCATTGTGGAAAGAGTCGCACTTTGAGAAAAAAAATCTTCCTTGAAGAATAATGTTCTCCTGCTGGCAAGCAATGGAAGCGTTCTTTTCCATGGTTAACTGAGATTTGATAAATTCTCGGGCAGTTTGAGCTCTCGGACTCGTGCTACTGGTGGGTTCTCTTTCAGTTTTGCGGCTGCAAGCTCATCCCTGAGCCTCTTGTTCTCGTCTTCTAACTCCGTTAATTCTGTATCTTTCTGAGTGAGGGAGGCAATGGTTATATCTCAAAGTTCGAGGGCCTTGATAAGCTCGACCTTGTCGTCCTCCAAAGTCAGGATTCGTTCGATGTTCTCCCTGTTTAACCTTTGGAGATAAAAAACAAACGTATGCCAAACACCTAGTTGTTTCTTAGTGTGATTCCTGATCATATCCATTTGTGTCTCTAGTTGGTCCTTAACGACATCAAATTGAGCAAGCATGTAACTTTTCATGACATCTGTCTCGCTAGAGATGATCCATTTATCGGATGGATTTATGTTCAAGTCATACATCCCTTGTAAACACCGACCCTTGAATCGCTCAGCCAGCTTGAAGTTACATGGTCTGGGATCATAGCTAGGCCTATGTATAATCATTTGAAGGTCAGTGGGAGTTGGAATGACGGATGAAGGAGCTAAGGACGCCTGATCGAAGGCAATCTGGATGTCTGGCATGGGGCATTCTTCCGATTTATAACACTTTCGAGAATCGTCTATGTCCAGGACATCCTTACCCTTCTTTTGACCGTTTCTCGTTTTCTCCACTCCCTTTTTCTTTTGGTCTTCTAACATAATTTTCAGAAGATGCTTTAGGTGACACTGACTTGATTTTCCGTTAAAATCCTTCATAACCGAGGGTTTCATGTTTGAACCTAAGGAAAAGAAGCAGAAGAGAAACTCAGTATTCACATCCAAAAGTGCTGGGGAAGTCCAAAATGCCCCAATGGTCATTGGAAAGGAAATATAACATAGAAATCCTTGACTTCAGAAGAAAATCTGCAGATTACTCCAAGTTTGGAATTCTCAAAAGTTGCTCAACAATCTAATTTTAAGATCTCATTTCGACCTAACTGTCAAGTCGTTCAAGAGTTAAGCCGCAATACGACTTAAGTCACTAAATGACTTATGTCGCAAAAGACTTAGGTCGTTGATGACTTAAGTTGAAGGAGATTAAAGTCGTTTAAGTTTCAAGTCGTCTTATGGCTAGTGTCGCATGACAACATGGTCACCAAGTCGCAACCGTGGACTTAAGTCAATAAGAAAGTCAAGTCGTTAAAACACACTCAGAGCACTAAGTCATTCTAAGAGACTTGGGAACTTAAATTGTTCACACGACATGGCATCTCGTATGACTTGAATCTCAGCTATGACTTGATGAATCAAGTCTTCACAACGACGTAGGGTTTTAAAATTATTTCAGCAACTAGGAATCATGGTGGTCAAGCAAACATAGTTCCACATCATGCAAAATGAAAGCAAGTTTCAGTTACCATTTCATGTTTAAAGTTATGAGTTACCAATTCAAGCAAAAATGGGCAATCGACCTAAAAGCTGCATTTATAAGTCGAGATAGCAAATTTCATGATTCAAGAATTTCAACAAACATATTATGTGAATTGAGCTAAAATCGAGTTTCAAGAGTGCAAGTGTATTCCGAACCCCTCATACACAACTTTAAGTCCGTTACAATCCAATTCAATCCCAATTCATATCATCTCAACACAAATTCGAATCAAAATTTCCAATACAGCCCAAAAATTTTACAAGTATCATACAAATCCAAGAATCGAGGGAAGTAAAATAAGAATTAAACCTGACTCTGAACAAGTGGTACTTGCGATGGCCTTTGAGTAGTCAACGATGGAGGAACACCTTGAATTTAGAAGCTGGCGCTCGGTTGGATTGAGTTGGCTTTGGTTAATAATTCAACTAGGTTTGTTGGGGCTTGAGTATGACCAGGAATTGATTAGCAATGGCGCAAATTAAGTCGGATGAATTGTCTGAGAGAGATGATATTCTCTCTTAGAAAACAACCGCCATTAACAGAATAAAAGCTTCAAACCTGAATGGAATGCGAGTGGACAAATAGGTTGAGAAATAAATTACCAACGTGGAAGGACTTGGGTCAGATTAAAAAAGATTTAAAAGCCCAACACGGTTGGAAAACTCAAAGCGACATGGGAGTTCAATACGAGTCACGATATGGCATAGGGAAGTAAACGATTTACTACATGATAACGAGAATGGAGTGGTTCTTCAAAAGAGCGATCAACGACTTGGTAAAGACGCCTGACAAACAACGTCAAAAGTACAGTGATTCGAAGCCCACATCGATTTTGATAATACAAACTTCGAGGGGAAAATGTTAACCCATAAAAATATGGGATTGACGTTTGTATTCATGTCGTCCTTCTCCCAAGTCTTTGTAAGCCAACTAAGCCGTTCCAACATCATGTCGTAGGAAGAAAGGTAAACCATGTCGTTCCTAAAGTCATGTCGTCCCTCACCCAGTCGTTCCGAGGAGACCAGGTCATCCCAAGTCATGTCGCACTCCAATGATAATCTCTTGTTGTAAACTAACTATAAAGAGAGTATTTGGTTTGTAGTGAATAGACAGAAGAGGGTACACATCTCTTTATAATTCAAACAGAGGGAACCAATGACAAAAACAAAACGAAATGTGTAAGATAAACAGAAAGTCAAAGACAAGCGTTGGAACAACAACAAAACAAAGGCAGGTGGCAAAACATTTCAGCATAATATTTCTTGGTGCTTCCGCCAAATATTTAGCAAGATTTTTATCAGATATGGTTGAATTCAAACATTGGGCTGAACGGTGAAAATGTTTGAACGTTGCTAAAATAAATAGCACGGTTGAACGGACATTACAATCGAACGATCTATAACGTTGTTTACTTATTTTATCATGTTATAAATTCAACCGCTACTGACGGTAAGTTAACCTTTAATGTTAACATAAAATACACGAATTTTATTTCTTTGTTTTTTTAAGTACATTAACCGTATTCCAAATAATTGAATTCTGAAGTTAATTTAATGCTTTATCCAAACCCAACTTAGCATTACAAATAAAACTAAATATATAGTTCCTCTTTTCCCTTTTTAAATTAAATTTCAAATTCACATCTTAAAAATTAATTTATATAAATTTAAATTTAAGTTTACCAATTACAACAGATTAATAATTTTTTTCCAATCCTTTAAATAAAATGGTCAAGTACAAATAGATATTTCTCGTATAATATCGGTAAATACAATAGTTTACAAAAGGAATAAATTTGAGATGAAATAGATAAGTATGTTAAATAAGACAGGAAAATTAAATTACTATAAATTGTTAAATACATGTAATGTAGTAAAAAGTAGAATGTTAAGCTTAAATACAAAGGAGCAAGTACAAAACGAAGAATATAATTTATAAAAGCTAAATACAAACAATTCCATACAAGATAAAAGAGTTAAGTAAAAAGTTTTAAACATGATATTTGCAGTAAAAGGTTAAATACAAATAGTCAAGATGCAAAAAAATAATAACCAAATACAAAAATAAAAAGATAAAATATTGTATAAATTTGTTAAATACAAAATAATTTAGAAATTTAGAAGGCTTGGTACAAATAGAAAATAGTCAAATACAAATAAACCGCAAACTTTGAATTTCAAAAAATGTTCATATCAAAAATTAAATGCAAGAATTCAAGTCTAAATGTACAAATTAGTTAATAATGTCAAACCGCCTATAATTTTCCCAAAAGGATTAGATTAGAAGTAAACTTAATTTACGCTGAAAATACATAAATTCCAAATCCAAGTATAAATATTTACTTCAACATTAAACCTAAATTCAAATTAAATATTCTAATAAATTTAAATTATCTAACAAATGTTAATAACATTTCTTTTAACTAACATTTGTATCAAAATTTAAATCTACACAAAGAATTTTTCTTTATACGTTCAAAACAAAATTTAAAGTCCAAATTATACATTGAAATCCAAATAATAAATATATTCAAGTATAAATGCAATTTTAAATTCTATACCAAAACCAAACAATAAATACTTTAACGATAAAATCTTATTTAAATTTTCATTTCAAATGTAGAAAATTCTTGGTCGTTACAATCTCCTCCTCTTAAAACTTTTCGTCCTCGAAAAGGAGAGTTGTAAAGTTTTTTTTACTTAGGTAAAACAAATCTTACTCATGAAATTTATTAAAACAAAATATAAATAAAAGTTATCAAATCAAAATACTTACAATTTCTAATAAGTTTGAAACTTTATAAAAAGGTTCTTAATAGATTATACCCAAAATTTATCATGTAACTAAATTGGTAAAACTTCTTATATCAAAATATTATTTAACCAAAACCCAACTCATTGGAAAAACTTAAAAAAGGAAGTTTGGTATATAAAAGAAAGCTATGTTCTAAGTACCTAACCATTTTAGTTAAAGTAGTTTAAAACAGTAAAGTTATAGATAAGTCATTTTCACTAAAAGTAGGTTTGATAGAGTTTAATATAAGATAGCTTTAAAAAGATACAATAAAATGGTTAAGTATAAGCAATTTAGAAAGCTTGGTTGGAAATTGATAATACAATAAAAATAGTAAAATAATATAAGTAAAAGAACTTAAAAATGGATAAATCATAGGTACAAATGCAAAATATAACAGTTTAGTGAAATGACAAGTTAAGTAAAATGAATAAATTAGATAAGTTAAATTAAAATACCAAATAACTTGCTATAAATTTCAAAACATTTGAAATCCTCAAATGATTCCACCGACTTAGAATCCCATGTCATTTCCAGCCACTGAAGTACTATTCTTTACTTTCGTATAGAATCATACTTTACTTCGGGATTTCAAAACCAAAATCGCTTTCAAAATTCAAACATATTATGATAAAATCAATATCAACATATATGTTCCATCTCATCGAGAAGTTTTACCCCAATGACAAGGCCTAGGGATGGCATATCATTCGCAATAATATAGGTAAATGAGGTTGCTTCGGACACCTAAAGCAGACCATCATCGGTGGTTCTCAAGCGAAGTGTATCTCACAGTTTTCATCCAGACTCGAACACCACGTACAAATCCCGAGGTATATATATCTCCTGGTTTTCATCCAGACGCGAACACCGTATATACCCAAGCAGGCTACACAACCCAAAATACCATCATCGAGGGATCTCAAGCGAAGTGTATCTCACAGTTTTCATCCAGACTTGGACACCAAGCACAAATCGCGAGGTATATATATCTCCAGGTTTTCATCTAGACACGGACACTGTATATACCCTTCCCAGGTTTCACAACCCAAAATCACACATCCTTCCTTTAGTCATGGGTTACCCGAATCCATGAAAACATATCAAATTATTTCATATCCCGAAGTCATAAATCATTTCGCAACAATGATTTGTAAATACTTTCAATCATAGTATTGTTGTCTATCAAACATTTCAATTATTGGGATTCAAGTCAATTTCCTTACATAAGTTGGATTCTATATTTCAAATACTTTCAAATCTCATTCGTTAAGGTTCCGTTAATCAAAGTTATCTGGTTGAATTCAATCTTAGTTTCATTCGATACATGACACAAATGTTATACCTACATTGATCAAGTCAAATTTCATGTCCTTAAAGTAGAAGTTCAATATCAACCGAGCATCAACATGTATGATGGTTCAAATCTAGATACCTAGACAAGTTCATAAGATACTAAAGTATGACTAACTCTACTCAAGAACAAACGGTTCAAATTTAAATGATTAGCCTAAGCCAAGATAGGAGGGTCAAATGCACACAAGAAAACAAATACCAGTAGTTCAATCATGGGATACTCGATTATTTCATTAGTTTTTTTTCTTGAGTAATTCTTACTTCAAAATTTTCACTTCATTTGCCTCATAAGTGATTAATTGTAGAGAAATTCCATTCGACTAATTCATTCTTGTCGTATTACCCCTGTCGCTCAACTTATCGTAGTCCTTTTCATTTCATTTCATACAGTTTCAATAGGGGAAAACAATTTTCCCCCCACTTAGACATTTGTTACTCCTGTCAAAATCTGAAATATCGGGTGCTTATTCTCCATACATCTTAAATATGATTTCTCAATGACTAAACTCACCTGCGTGCCTTTCAAAATTTCCCTTTCCGATTCTTTAAGTGAGATTCATTTCTAAAATGTCTTTTTAATATTTGACAAAATATTTGATTGGCGCTTATCACTCAATTATTCACGTTATGTACATCTCAACTTAACTACCTTATGTTAAAATTATTTAACATTCCCAAACCTTTAAATTTATTTTGCGTTTCTTGTTTGCTACATACATAACATAGTACCATCAACATTTGAAATTAATTTGCAAACTCAATTTATACTTTACCACAACATGGACGTTGTTAAACATTTTCAATTGCTTATCTAAACATCGTTGAGTATTTCTCAACGTCTAAATCAAAAATATATAGTCATCCCATTTTCGAAACTCGAAAAT
Organism: Allium sativum; assembly: GCA_030737875.1. Taxonomy (NCBI): domain Eukaryota; kingdom Viridiplantae; phylum Streptophyta; class Magnoliopsida; order Asparagales; family Amaryllidaceae; genus Allium; species Allium sativum. The sequence goes on from CM060912.1 coordinate 16,910,407, forward strand.
AATACTGATGATGATGCATCAATCAACAGAATCATCCCCAAGCGACTAGAATGTGATTCTATATCTATCTAATATATATCGGACTTTGTATATACATCAGCTAGGCGTATATGAAAAAACCTTACATACAGGACAGTCCAACCTTGACGTCAGATAAATACTCGCAACTATTTTTATTGCACTTTAATTCTTTCCAAATCTGTAATTCTTTCCTGTATAAATTTGGAATTTTTCTTATCAAATGTCCATAAAATTTCCAAATTACGTTTCCAATATATAGTTCTTATTAAAAAATTCCTTATATTTAAAATCAATTTAAAACAATTGTTTTTCGAATTAATCGCTTCCTTATATGTTCATAAATAAGTTTCGGAAACTCGTGTCTCGATTATCTTTTGAATTTCTTACTTCAATCTTAATTTCCTTGAATTTTCATCTCAACCTCAAAAATCATTTTGATTTATAAATCGATTCGATATTCAATGTTTTTCCAAAATTCGTATTCTCAAATCAAACTTATTACCAAAACATAATATTTGATTTAGATTACACGTCATGACTGTCATCAATTAAATTATCATGCTCAATAGTTCGGACCAAATCTGTTCGGATCTTTATCAAATAGTAGGTAAAATAGTAAGTAATACAGTAGGTAAGTTTAACTAACAAAATAAGATAATATGTTCATATAATATAGTTTAAGTAGTTAAGTACGAAATGATTTAGGAAAATAGTAAAATGGTAAAGTGAATTTTTAAGAATATAGATAGTTTGGTATAAAATAGATTTGAATTAATTAGTAAAACAAGTTTGGTATAAACCAGGCATTAAAATAGAAGTGTTTAAGTAAGATGAAAATAATTATAATATATTGGTTGATATGAAAGTAATATTACGTAAAATCAGATCTAAGTCAAATTCAATACCGTTTCAGCGCACGTTTCAACTCTCGCTTTCTTCAGTCGAGTAACGTCAAAATTTTTGCATTGTCTAGTTTCAACTTTATCAAGTTTTATATGTACTTCCCAAAACTTAGTGCTTGTCTTGGTATTCTTCATCAAAAATCCCTTTCAACAATGGTTTTTTTATTAATCACCGTCCTTATATAGATTGTTCATAAATGGGTTTCGAAACTTTTATTTCAATTATCTTGCAATTTTCATTCTTAGTCTCAAAATAAATTTTCTTCCACGAAATCCCATAATATTAATTGGAAAATTTCAAAATATCAGGAAAACCGATTCATTATTCACTTTTATTTTCTTTGATAATTTCGAACACTTGACGATCGATTTCGAAAATCTTTAGTGCAAAAGATTTTGAGCAAGAGCTACAAAAGAAGCTTTTATTTTCGAAAATATTTTATTTCCAAATTTTCTTCGAAAATATTTATTTTCAAAATCTTTTCCAAAACTTTTATTTTTTGAAATCCGCTGATTCTAGCATCAATTTTACTCATTCTAAGGCATTTCTACCTTATCTCTAATAAGTTTTAAAACCGAATAAGCCAAGCTTTGTACGAACCAAAGCTCTGATACCAGATGTAACAACTTGGCATTTTGACCGTCCCAAGTCGGTAATTAAACCAACTTAAAACGTCTAAAACGACAAATTGTTATTTCGCTTACTATGTTTATCATGGACTACCAAAATATCATGTGGAGCGTCCGAGATGCACCCCCAACCCCATTAGCTAGCAACAATCTAGGTACTATAGATACACACAACACCCAAGTCTAAGGGTATATGCATGGAACAACAAGTATGTAGGAGCGTCCGAGATGCTTAGCGGTGCTCAAGCCGAGGCAAGTGGGGATAATTATTGCAACTAGGCTATGCATGCATGATATTCAAAATATAAAGAAGGAAACCGATCTAAATGAAATGCAACGTTTCAAGTGGACAAGGTAGTGGGTCCTAACAGAAACAACATGAAATTTTACCCAAGAAACGTACATATGACAACATGAGGCATACAGACAAAAAGGTAGCTCGGAATAACTACTAGTGCAAAATGGCCATTTTTTGTCACTTCCATCCAGCAAGTAACAACCCTTCTATTGGGTATCTAAAGTATTTAGGCGAGTATAACAGTGACTCATTATTGTCGGGCTTCAGGCGGGTTAGTAGCATAGAGGAATAAGCCAAGATAGTGGACAGGCAACTAGCAAGCAGTGGTAAACAAGTACAACTAATTTTACTTAGTGAAAATGCGACATTTACCACTTGCAACAAGTTTAAATCATAAGATAAACTTATCATCAGACGACAGCAGATGGGAGAAGACGACGAGAACAGCGGTGATTGTTCGAGCACGGGCCGAGGGGCTTCGGGTAGGAAAAAAATAGAGCTAAGTGCCGTTGCGACGATGGACGGAGCAGCTGCTACACAGTGGGCCACAGGGAATGGCTTGCTTGTTGGAGGTTGGCCTAGTTGACGCAGTCAACCCACACATCAAGGTGGCAATTGCGGTCCTCGACTTACGGGTATGGTTCAGCTGGTACACGGGTTGAACAAGGAAGAATACTATGTTGAATTATGGGCTTGATGGTGGCAGATCGAGTTGGACTGAAGACTAACAGGTGCGAAGGTGGTCTCGACTAGTGGCCGCGGCCCGTGCAGGAGTGGAATCAGATCGGCGGTGGCCCACGTAGTGAGGAGCGGGGCAATTTCCGGTAGCGGATTAATTTGGGAAATCGAATTTATTTATTTAGGGATAATTTGATTTTGGTGAAAGAATAATAATCGGTTGTTGTAAATTAACGAGGAAGAGAGTATTTGATTTGTGGTGAATGGACAGAAAAGGGTACGCATCTCTTTATAATACAAACAGAGGGAACCAATGACAGAAACAAAACGAAATGTGCAAGATAAACAAAAATCGGAAGACAAGTGTTGAAACAACAGCAAAACAAAGGAAGGTGGCAAAACATTTCAGCACAATATTTGTTGGTGCCGCCGCCAAATATTTAGCAAGATTTTTCATAGATATGGTTGAATTCAAACATTAGGCTGAACGGTGAAAATGTTTGAACGTTGCTGAAACAAAGAGCACGGTTGAACGGACATTACAAATGAATGGTCTATAATGTTTTTTACTTATTTTATCATGTTATAAATTCAACCACTACTAACTGTAAGTTAACATTTAATGTTAATGCAAAATACGCGAATTTTATTTCTTTGTTTTTTTAATTACATTAACCGTATTCCAAATAATTGAATTCTGAAATCAATTTAATGTTTTATCCAAACCCAACTTAGCTATACAAATAAAACTAAATCTATATTTCCTCTTTTCCCTTTTTAAATTAAATTTCAAGTTCACATCTTAAAAATTAATTTATATAAATTTAAATTTACCAATTATAATGGATTAATATTTTTTTCCCAATCCTTTAAATAAAATAGTCAAGTAGAAATAGATATTTCTAGTATAAAAATTGGTAAATACAGTAGTTTACAAAAGGAATAAATTTGAGTTGAAATAGATAAGTAGGTTAAATAAGAGAAGAAAAATAAAATACTATAAATTGTCAAATGTAGGTAATGTAGTCAAAAGTAGAATGTTAAGCTTAAATACAAAGGAGCAAGAACAAAATGAAGAATGTAATATATAAAAGCTAAATACAAACAATTCCGTATAAGATAAAAGAGTTAAGTAAAAAGTTTTAAACACAATATTTTCAATAAAAGATTAAATACAAATAGTCACGCCATAATAAAACTAAATAACCAAATACAAAATTAAAATGCTAAAATATTGTATAAATTTGTTAAATACAAAATAATTTAGAAAGTTAGAAGGCTTGGTACAAATAGAAAATAGTAAATAGCAATACAAATAAACTGCAAACTTTGAATTTCAACAAATGTTCATATTAAAAATTAAATGGAGGAATTCAAGGCTAAGTGTACAAATTAGTTAATAATGTCAAACCGTCTTTAATTTTTCAAAAAGGATTAGATTAGAAGTAAACTTAATTTACGCTGAAAATAGATAAATTCCAAATCTAAGTATAAATATTTACTTCAACATTAAACCTAAATTCAAATTAAATATTCTAATAAATTTTAATTATCTAACAAATGTTAACAATGTTTCCTTCAACAAACATTCATATCAAAATTTAAATCTATACAAGAAATTTTCTTTATACGTTCAAAACAAAATTTAAAGTCAAAATTATATATTGAAATCCAAATAATAAATACATTCAACTGTAAACACAGTTTTGAATTCTATACCAAAACCAAACTATAAATACTTTAACGATAAAATCTTAATTAAATTTTCATTTCAAATGTCGAGAATTCCGGGTCGTTACAATAATCGACTACTCATATGACTTATTTCTAGAAAATAGATAATAATAGTACGCCATACCACTGTTTATCCAAAGAGGTTAGCATAAATGTCACCTAACTTTCATACAGACGAATGTTAATTACAGAAATCATAGTGGTTTAATCAATCCCTCCATTACATTTTGTGTTCATATTGCATATCAACTGCACATGGCGAGCTCTAAGTCTCTTTAGTATCATCTCCCTCTAATCTCTAAGAAGTTAAAGGAGAGCAGAGGGTACTTCAATAAATAATCTTAAGTTCTTTTAAAAAGCGCTCCCTGCTAGATTTAAAGGGAGATTTTGTAAGAAATTCCCTCCTCAACCTAAAGAAAGAACGTAAGTCGTCCTTGAAAGCAACGCCATTAGTAAGAACAAGGTTTTTACCATAGTAATGATAGATAACAAGAACACTTCTGGAAGTACAAAGTCACACTATCATGTGTAGAAAATATCAATAAACTTCAAAACAAAGCAAACTAACCCAATGCAGGAAAAGGGAGTTGCTCGAGGGCAAAATTTTGTACCTGCACTACTTGCAACATTTCATCAAATTTTGAGAAAATTGTCTCTTTAGTAGACACGTCATCCTTATGAAGAGTAACGGGGGCACACAAAGAGTCATCATTTGCATCTCAAAAGCCCAAGGTGTCGCCCTCAGGAAGATAAAATGTGCCATCAACTTTGCTGATCTAGCAGCTTCTAAACTTGGGTTAAGTCTGTTACTATGGCCTTCTCTATCATCGCCACCAACGTGCAACACCAATTCTTCGTCACCACCAGATTCTGGGTTTTTTGGCAGTTCCTTAATAAATTGGAGATCCTCTTGCCTTGCCACGTCTTCCTCAGGAACCTCAATACCTTGTTTGGCCAAATCTATTCTTTACATAACTCTGCTCCAGATATAAGAGTGAATAGTAGGAAAATCCATGTCCGGAAACTTTTCAAAAGTATCACGATATGCCAGGAAAAAAGCCTTCTCATAATATTTTTCCACAACATTTGGGTGATATGTTTTCAAAAATAAAGAAATCATATCTGAAGATTCATAAATTATCCATTTAGCAATGACAAGTTCTTTTTCCTTTACCCCCAACTCCTTTGCACACTCATCCAATATATATGCTCGTTCACTTTCAAAAGCCGAAACCTTGACAGCCAAAGCACGGTTATGCTCTCTTTCTTTTCTTGGAGATATACTTAGCTGCTCACATGTCTCCGCGCTTTTGCTCTTCGCCATAGTTAAGTCACGGACCTGAGACGTTAACACATCATTTTCTTCCTTGAGCTTACTCACCTCAAGAGAGGATGAGGCAACCACGTCCGAGAAATATGTCAATCTTCAAATATCTAGAAAAGAATCGAAGAAATGTCAACCTTTATACAAAAATGACTGGAAAGAAATAAGAAAGAGCAAAGGATAAACTGAAAGTTTTTGCTTAATGAGGTGAAATTATAAATCCAAGCAGTCCAAATGGGTAGACTCTGACATATTGGAAACATCAACACGAGGAAGAATAGATTTAACATTACCATCAAAGTCGGAAATTTGACAAAGGAGGATCCAAAGGACCGTCATAATGATAAGAAGGAAGTAAGGTCGGCTCGCAGCCTCTCAAATCCAAAACATCTTGAGAACCAGACACTAGGAAGTATGCAATGAAGTCAATTCCTATCATCTCAGTTGGGGAAGAATCCATGTTGGGGTTATTATTGAAAGAAGAGACGATAGGGCTAAATAACGGTTACCCTCCAGGCACAGAAACAACTCTATTACTAAAGAAACAAGACACAAAATTCGCATCTTTATGCCTCTTAGAGGGAGCATCGTTAACAAGAGAAGCTGGCCTTTTCTTGGACAGGTCACTGGAATTAACAGAGAAGGCCGGAACATGGCATACGTTGGCGCTTGGGGTAACTTGGTCATCAAAACTCGGGGATAAGGGAGATGAGAGGTTAAAGGCATCAGAACCAGGGGACAAGCTTAAAGCCCCGGAAAGTGGATTGGGTGTTGTCCCAGAATCTTTTGTCCAAGAGGCAAGAGGGTATGTTTACTCCAAGGTCAAAAGAACAGAACGTTGTCTCAATCTCTCAGGAATCCTACCGATTCGTCAATAACTTGGACTTCCCTTGCCTCAAGCCCCACCTTTTTGGGGATGAAGGCTTAAAAGAAGAAGTAATCAACAAGAAATAAAATAAAACAAGGAGGGAGAAAAGAAAGAAAAGAGGTCACTTACTAGGATCGACAAAAGTTCCCAATATGCCCAAGGGGCACCTGACATAGAAAAAATGGTTTTCCCAATCTCTAGGCATGTTAGTGGGATCACAAACCCATTTCCTTGCGGGGTTAGGACAAAGAATGAGTGAATCAGGAACCTTAGCTAAACGAAGTAGGAACTGTAGGAGATTAACATTAATAGGAGTTTGGAACGACTCAAACACTAGGATATCTAAGCATTTAAGGTATGTGTACGTGTTCAGTGAAAGCTGAATAGGGGAAACTCCCAAGTGACACAGGAACTTAAGAAAAAACTCTGGAAAAGGAAAGAAACCTCCAAGCCAAATATGAATGGAAGTATATGCAAAGTACCCTTCCGGCGGGTTCTGAACAGTATATTGTGGAGAAGAGGGAAGGGAATCAATGTTAGTCATGCCAAAACTTCTAGGTATATCATTTACTTTCTCTTGGCTGTTGATGAAAGAGCGTTGAAGAAAGGAAGCCTTCTTTAGGCAGGATTTAATGGATCTGCCTGGCTGGGAGTAGTCAGATCGTCGAGCTTCGGACTTGATCCTGCCAAGTGATATCATATCATAATATACAACTTAGTTCCATTTCCTTTTTAATAAAAGTACATACAAGTCACATATAGGTGAGTAGATAACACAGGGGCTTGCTAATGCTCGGGATCTTATCCCTTAAGCACCCAAGCCAACTTTGAGCGTGAGTTAATGTTAACGAAGCCTATGCATAAGTGACTTATGCTAAAGGACAACTAGATCTTGGGTACTAAACTTGGGTACTAAACAATTAATTGGGTCATTTCCAAAGATCTAGCTCATTCCAAAACCCAAAATAAGTGGACTCCCAGCAAAAATATTTTATTCGAAATCTCTGAATTTTACATACCTAGGAAACGAGGAAAACTAAAGCTTGCGATAGCATTTCTGCCACTAAACTGGCACCCATTGGGTCGAAAGCCAAATAAACATGAACCTTAGTGTCGGAAAAATTAAAAGTCAATTAAGTAAACAACAGAGATGTGGGTTTCACTCATATCGACAACCTAGTATGTCACTTATTGACAAAAACAGTCATCTACATGTAATTTTTCATTTTAGACCCCAATAATACGTGGGAAAAGATACAACTTATTAGATCCGCCATTAGGCGTTATTCTAGTTATTATCAAAGATTAAATTGCATTAGATACATCGAACTCCAATCAATTTCTTAAGGTGGGTTAAAAACATGATGCATACCTGCGCCTGTAATCGGGTTAAGAATACTTAAGAAGGACCGAGTTTGAAACACTAAGAGAGCTTAAGGAATTTCGGTGATCAGTAGTCATTTTTGAGTAATATTTTAACTACCCAGGGATTTTCGACCCCAAAAATCGACAAAAAATCACCATGTCGACTATTCAAGCGTCGAAAACACTGGATTGTTATTAGAAAGAAATTAGAGGATGAGGAAAGGAAGAAAGAAATATTAGAATAGAAAAAAAAAAGAACACATCAGAATCTCACAGCGGAACAAATAAATAAAATATACCAAATCTCTTTATACAAAGAAAACTATACATACATACCAATCATCAGAGCTCAACATATATCTGTCACAGCGGAAATACACTTTATGTGTCTAACGGTGAAGCCTCCTCTTCTAGCTTCTGAACTCCAGCGAAACCAAACCTGTAAATATACTCAGTCTGACCCGAGCACATTTGAAGTAAAGCAAAATTCATCGGGTCAGTCTGGAATACTTTCAGTGATAAATTCACAGAACACCCAACTTGTTTAACTTTGACAAGTCCTTTTCGAAATCAAAGGATAATAGTAAGTCCAGCCCACACATAAACACAAATGGTTTTTACCTTACTACAACCCAAAACCGATTTGAAATCAATATCCTTTTTGATATTATAATGATGTCTATCAAATCACAGATAAATATCTATCTAGTAGAACGCTTGCATTTCATGCTCTACATATATAGTATGCAATCAAAAACCGCGGGCGCTTATTGGAGATTGGATACCGACTATGACAAGGTATGGGACCACCTGCCGATAGTGTATCTCTAGAGGCGAATACACCGGGTTCAACAAGAACATCTTGCAACCTGGCCCACACATGACCGACCACTCATTTCGCTTGAGTGTATCGAATGTATATCGCCAACGGTTGGGTGCGACCCACCGTTTCCCGAAAAGGGACAGCATCGATAGATTAAAGAAGCAAAAGGAATTTCTCTAATTAGGTGATTATACACCCTAATGGGAGCGACCCACTTAGTCATGTTGCCTTCCCGATTTCAATCATTCCCCAGTTGATGAGGCTAGAGGTTACGCTTATCATTCAACACAGTATATCTCTATTCACTTTGAATGCCACATTGTCAGATCCTCCAGAAGTCACTAATTGATTTCCAGCACCAACTTGGTACATTTGAAGAAAACAACATACGTGATCCCTTTGGAAATACTTTGTCAGGCATTTGTCCATACAAGTCATCCAGGAACAGGATGAACCGAAGGCACCCTCCTACTGCATCCTAGGAATCACCCTATAGATCAGTAGCGAGTAGTTCTTGCAATTCCGCAGATTTTAACCACGACAGAACCACAGCATATCTCTGGTCATGAGTCAGAGATTTAAGTATCCCTTCCGTTTTATAAATATCTACAGTCTTCTATTTACGCCAGGTTTATCTCCTGCAAGTTAGTCGCATCCGCACAGCTGATTCGAAGTGGTTTTGGGTCTAGTTCCCATCCCGGTCTCTTCGAAACAACAGGTCAAAAAGGTTCAAGAATAAATGTTCATTTGATAGTCTGTGGTTTGACGATCAAATCATAACAATGTTGTTAAGTTCGTTGGCAGCTCAGGTCATTTATATTAAAACATTTCATTAAACCGTTTCATTGTTTTATAAATCGAGTCTAGATTCTTATCTTACAAATATTCTTATGTCACTCGAAAGTATGAATCGGCAGTCTCGTATTTACCAAATTTCCTTTCCATTTCCTTTGTCAGGAAATATCTTTATATTTCATGAACCATCTCCATATTTTCCTAATTTAAGAAACTTTACTTTATTTCCATAATCCTTACATTTCAAACATCGCTATAGTGTTATAATCCACTTTCCATCTCTTTTACTATTTGAGATATCGTTTATATTTCTGTTAAAACAAACGGCATAGGTTTGATTCCCAAAATCCTCCCTTATTCCAATCAACCATTTCACTTAATTGGATCCTTAGGTGAACGCTATTTTTAAAGTTACCATCTTGGGTAAGACCCTATTTTCAAGCTTTGATTGAAGATTTAAATTGAACTACAAATTCCCCTTCATGTCATTCCAATCCATACCTTTATTTTGTTTTTAAAAAGAATTCCAATTGTATGGCACTCGCCATAATTATTATTGAATAAAAATCATTATCTTTCCGATAAACTAACGGCATAGTTAATTCGTTTAAAAAGTTTAATTAAATAGATGATAAATTTCATAAAACATAATTAACTAAATATCGCTTTCCAACCCATTGCAACTAATATTACCTCCCGATAATGGTGAAGCCGTTCAAGTTGAGGTATTCTAATTACCTCTCAGACCTTGACCGACGACACTCTTATCTCAAGGTAATAGAAGTTTTCCACTCAGACATCGGTTATTCCATTTCCATTCACTATGGTTTTTAAAAAAAAACATTTCCTTTTTATTTGAAATCCCACTTTACCAGTTAATTCTTTTTACTTCACTGAGTAAACTTTTGAATCTTATTTACCATTCAATCCCGATATGATTTTCATAAACCATATCATATATTTGTGATTTACTTACAATCTCTCCACTTATGCTACTAACCAGTATTCCTTTGCTCGAATCCATTTAACTATCCTATTAAAATCACCTCGCTTTCTACTAAACAAACCTTGACGAAATGCCCACATTTAGCTTATAAATCACTTTTACAAACCCCGTTTGTAAACTCGTATTATAATCCTTGTATAAAACTCCGATTTGGTTTTGATCAAATCCTATCGCCATTTAGTTACTTCTCAATTTAATTCCAAATCAAAAATCATCGCTTTAATTATGGTCAAAGCTTGTTTTCAACATTAAATTAGCTTGAGAGTCTTTTATAAACCTATGTAGACAAAATTCTAAAATCCCTTTGATAAAACTCCTACTATGCCTTAATTACAACCTTATCGCCACCTGATCACTTCTAATTGAATTCCAATTAAAAATATTCTCTTTAATTATTATTAATTAAAATAATACTTAAATTAAATATTAACTATATAAAAATGGTTAACTTTGATATCAACAAAGAAATAGAATAATTATCACTTTAAAAGCTTATTAAATAAATAACTTTATTTAACACTAGACAATTTGATAAAATATAGTTAATCGAAGATTAACTAACTGTTAACACTGTTTGTTAAATTTAACGAATCTGGGAAGACCGTTGATGGTATTAATCAAATTGATTAAATTGCCAATTTCAACTTTTACAGTCGACTTTGTCCACTGTAAAAATAAGTTAAATTGTAAACTGATTCTCGTTTCTCTTTTCACATAAATTAATTAATTGAAGTAATTTAAAAAATTATTTTAATTATTTATAAAAACCCATTATTTCATTTCTTTCTAACTCGTAAGTTTGTTTCTAATTTCCTATTCAGAAAAATGGCATAGAATATGCTATATAAGCATTTAACGATCCCTTTGGTAAGATATGATTTAAATATAAAATTCCCATTTTAATACACTTATATAAAATAAATTCAAACCTTTAAATTAGTTATAAAATAAATTTATAACTAAATATTTCGTTAATTCGCCCGACGGCAGAACAACAACTCAAATGGTATATTTTATGCCCTCGCTGCCAACCACTCAATCAGAATTGTCGATTGGTTTAGAAACACAACAATGAACACATCCATCCAACCATCACTATCTGAACAGAGTTTACTGTCAATTTGGGGTTCAATCAGTTCATGGATAAACACACACAAAGATAAACAATGTACAATATACTTTGAGGAATCCGGTCGGATCCCTCCAACCTATTCTTCTCTGCAGCACCGGTTATTATAACAAAAATAGATAATTTTAAATAAATAAATAATTGACGATAATATAATCAATAGCAACCATCAAAGCAACCATAAGCAACCAAAGCAGCCAATCAACCAATTGTATTTTTATATGGATTTATCACATCATAGCAGTCCAGAAAAATATGAGAATTAACTCACCAGGTATTTCCGTTGACGGTTGTCGCGTTATTTGTTCCATTTGATTTTAAATGCACGTTGAAAATTAGCTGAAAATTCAACTGCGTCCAAACGACTCCCGGTCAATGCCATTGTCTAGATCTCGTCTCTGCGATTCCAACGGATCCTGTTTCACGTAAATCCGATATCGTATGAATAAGTTACGGCTATTTAAAGTTTATATGTTTTAAATCGATTATTTAACTAACCTAGACATAAATTAATTAAATTCTTAAACCAAATAATTACCTTAATTATCGTGCTTAACGAACTAACCCTGTGTGCCACGTCAGCACTGTTCACGCGTTTTCCTCCTAAGATTATACGAGACCCCGATGCTCCCTTTTCTCCTTCGTCTTTGACTTCAGTTCAACTTCTTCCACCCATCACCATGACGTCAGCATTCCACCTGAGACCCCCGTGACCCCATCATCCTCTTCGCCTATCAGTGCAGCGCGGCCGCCCGAGAGCTCCGCAACCAGAACACCCCCGGCTCGCCAGAATTCCCCTTCGACCGGAAAAGCTTCACGCCCAAAATTCTCCGTTCAAAAATCACCGGAGACCACCGGACCACCTCCCCTGTGACCGCCGCACTTCCCCCTTCCGTCGCCATCAGACTTCCTCGTCCAGACATCAGCGATGGCACTGGAAATGGGCGAAAACCCATCGTTGCTAACTCATATACCCAAAAACAGCACTCCCCGTTCAACTCTCCACTACGGTCACCTCTGACCACCACAGGACTCGAGACCAGCACCATCTGAAAGCTCTATCACCCCTCTTCATTCCCCCCCCCCCCCTCACCCGGTCTGGATCCCTGAAATCGACCCAAACCCCGGTAATTTAGCAAAGAACGAAAGTGACTTTCGCCTGTTTTAGGCCGATTCTGGTCACCTCAGGTCACCATAGGTCACCGAATTTTTACAGTGGGTAGGTATCGACCCGATCTACAAGTTTACTTCAGATCATACTAGCCGATTCATGACAGAATTAAAGATATAAATTAAAATGTGTTCAGGGACTTTTATGCAAATTTGGCTGACAGAAAATGTAGATGGGTTGGTTTTTCTGATTTGGGCTGAAGGGAGATTCATATATATAGGGGTAGATAATAATATTTTAAGCCGATGTGACGAACGATATTTTATTTCATGTCTATCGCAATTCAGAACGCCGTTTATTGATTACTATGCTCACATACAAACTCCGTTCGAGCGGGAACTGGACGGTACACTATAATTTGATGTTACGGCCCTAATGAAACTTTTTTCGTCGAATTCCGAGTCCGTTTGCCCAAAAGGCGCTCGTTCGCGCCCAAATGGTCGTTTATATTTGCATTTTATTTTTCCATGCTCACAAAATAACTCCGATTGATGTGTAACTTAAAAATCTAGCAATAATTTGCCATTGCGGTCCCAACAAAATTTGTTTCGTCGAAAACGGAGGTCGTTTGAATAAAGTCCCTTTTAAAAGGCCCAATTTTAATTAAAATAAATTAATTTAAAAATACTTCAATGTAATATTAATAAAATAATATAATTGGCCATACCTTACCAGAATTTGATGTAGATATAGAATAAAATATGCCTGTTTGAAATTGAAGCCAATTCGATTGTAAAAATAATTAAAAACCCCTTATTTATATAAATAAATCGATATAATATATAAAGGAATTCCATAGCGACTATTTCAAAATTTGATTTGGACATAAAACAAAATCTGCAACACGAAAACTGGATTTTTCTCTTCATTAGAAAAATATCGTCAAATAGATTCCGATGTTTCTTGTTTCGAGGAAATCCGACTTATTTTGAACCCTGTACGGACATTTAAAGTTCAAAATCCAATATTGCGAACTGCCGCGCCGCTGCTTCTCTATTTGTAATTAAATTATAAATTCAACGTTATAATGTCGTTAAATTGACGAAATCGTTATTATAATTCAAAATAAACAAATATTTAACCATTCTAAATTTCCTGTCCACATTATATTGTAAATTCAACATTTTCGAAATATTTTTGAAAATAAAATATTATTATATTATTTATTTAAATAACATATTCAAAAATAAATGGTTAAATTCAATTAATTTAAATTCAAAAAATATTTTAAATAACTCAAATAATTCAAATAACTAGCCAGAAAAATACGGGTCGTTACATTCCTTCCCCCTTAAAATAGTTTCGTCCTCGAAATTGCTAAGGTAGAAAGAATGTTGCAAATCATTGTCTTTACCAAAAATATTTAATTAAAACTTCGCTTTATTTTCAAAATTAATCTAATTGGTTTTAAAACCAAATTAATTCAAATAATCAAATTTTCCAAAAAATATTCTATCACCTTAAATTTTTGAGTTTTTTTGGCAGAGTCTCCCCTGTACGGAGGGACATCTGCAATATTGCAGGTTCAAGAAATAGATATACATCGACCAACACAGTCGGAAAAATCAAAATCCAAACTCAAAATTCAAATAAAATCCCAAAATTTTATATTTGCATAGGCGTACCTTTTTGTGAGCGCTATTATGCGACAAGCAATAAATTTATTTTTTGTGCTTGCTCAATTGGCAGACCAAACCGGATTTAATTTACTCCTGAATTCTCTTGGTCAGGTTTTCAAAATTGAAATAGCTTTTGTGCACCTGTTCTCAACTCCAATAAATTCCATTAGTTTTCAAAATAACGCTAGTTAGAATCAAACATCGATATCATCCATATCATTCAATTTCTACACACAATTCAGTTAACTCTGACAATCCATTTATTTTTACTTGAATTTATTGTGTTTGAATTCATTTTTCATAAGCTCGACTTATTCTTACCAGATGGGTTTTCATCAAGTTTGTTCACCTTCAAATCTATATTTATGCATCCATCCATCCAAACAATCCAAACTTTTCAATCCAATTAATATTGGCAAATATTTCTACTCCCAACTCAAGTCAAATACCTTACTGACTTAAGTTAAATTTTAGTTCGATATTCCAATCCAATCTGAACTTATATAATTCATTTTGGCTCGACTTAAGTTAATGTTTTCACATTTTCACATTTCAAATATGAAATGTCATATGGTTGGTTTAATCCAACCTCAAAATTAACCCGTTCCAAGCAACACTGGTAAATCTAATTGCCCCAATAATTTAAAAAAAATATTACCTTTACGACTTTATAAAATATATTGGATAAAAATAATTTCAAAATAAATTTATATCAAATTACAAATACGGTCTCTCGTATATACACTCACAACTCAATCTAGGGCATCACTGACCCATCTCTATTGAGTTACGCCACCGAGGCAAGGTTATCACTAAACCAATAGCTCTGATACCACTATAACGACCTGACGATTTCGGTAGGCTTTTCAACCATCCCTCAACCCCCAAGGCAGAGGGATAACCTCCCCCCGTGGCTTACACTGGTACCTCAGAACTGCTTTTATGGCCAGCCTCGCGAATCGACCAACCCACATTGTCGGGAGATGTAGGGGTAAGAGTCTCCCGTTCGCCACCTAACGCGAAGCGAGAACCCCCTATCATCCATACAATTAAGCAACCAACTCTGATACCACTGTAACGACCCAGGGATTTTCGACCCCGAAAATCGACATAAAATCACCATGTCGACTATTCAAGCATCGAAAACACTGGATTATTATTAGAAAGAAATTAAAGGATGAGGAAAGAAAGAAATATTGGAATAGAAGAAAAAGAAGAACACATCAGAATCTCACAGCGGAACGAATAAATATAATATACCAAATCTCTTTATGCAAAGAAAACTATACATACATACCAATCATCAGAGCTCAACATATATCGGTCAAAGCGGAAATACACTTTATGTGTCTAACGGTGAAGCCTCCTACTTCTAGCTTCTGAACTCCAGCAAAGCCTAACCTGTAAGTATACTCGTTCTGAACCGAGCACATTTGAAGCAAAGCAAAATTCATTGGGTCAGTCTGGAATACTTTCAGTGATAAATTCACAGAACACTCAACTTGTTTAACTTTGAAAAGTCCTTTTTGAAATCAAAGGATAATAGTAAGACCATCCCACACATAAACACGAACGGTTTTTACTTTACTATAACCCAAAACAGATTTGAAATCTATATCCTTTCTGATATTATAATAATGTCTATCAAATCATAGATAAATATCTATCTAGTAGAACGCTTTCATCTCACGCTCAATATATATAGTATACAATCAAAAACCATGGGCGCTTATTGGAGAATGGATTCCGACTATGACAAGGTATGGGACCACCTTCCGATAGTGTATCTCTAGAGGCGAATACACTGGGTTCAACAAGAATATCTTGCAACCCGGCCCACACATGACCGACAACTCATTTCGCTTAAGTGTATCGAATGTATATCACCAACGGTTGGGTGCGACCCACCATTTCCCGAAAAGGGACAGCATCGATAAATTAAAGAAGCAAAAGGAATTTCTCTAGATAGGTGATTATACACCCTAATGGGAGCGACCCACATAGCCATGCTGCCTGCCTGATTTCTGTCATTCCCTGGCTGATGAGGCTAGAGGTTACGCTTATCATTCAGCACAGTATATCTCTATTCACTTTGAATGCCACATTGTCAGATCCTCCAGAAGTCACTAATTGATTTCTACAAAAATACTTTAGTTGTTAAGCTAAAGAAGTTTCCCTTCTGTGCCACCAACTTGGTACCTTTGAAGAAAACAACATACGTGATCCCTTTGGAAATACTTTGTCAGGCATTTGTCCATACAAGTCATCAAGAAACAGGATGAACCGAAGGCACCCTCCTATTGCATCCTAGGAATCACCCTATATATCAATAACGAGTAGTCCTTGCAATTCCGCAGATTTTAACCACGACAGAACCACAATATATCTCTGGTCATGAGTCAGAGATTTAAGTAGTCCTTCTGATTTATAATTATCTACAGTCTTCTATTTATGTCGTCTTTATCTCCTGCAAGTTAGTTGCGTCCACATAGCTGATTCGAAGTGGTTTTGGGTCTAGTTCCCATCCCGGTCTCTTTGAAAAAACACGTCAAAAAGGTTCAAGAATAAATGTTCATTTGATAGTCTGTGGTTTGACTATCGAATCATAACAATGTTGTTAAGTTCGTTGGTAGCTCAGATCATTTATATTTAAACATTTCATTAAACCATTTCATTGATTTTTATAAATCGAGTCTAGATTCTTATCTTACAAATATTCTTGCATCACTCGAAAGTATGAATCGACAGTCTCGTATTTACCAAATTTGTTTTCCATTTCCTTTGTCAGGAAATATCTTTATATTTCACGAACCATCTCCATATTTTCCTAATTTGAGAAACTTTACTTTATTTCCATAAAACTTATATTTCAAACATTTCTATAGTGTTATAACCCACTTTCCTTCTCTTTTACTATTTGAGATATCGTTTATATTTCTGTTACAACAAACGGCATAAGTTTGATTCCCAAAATCCTCCCTTATTCTAATCAACCATTTCACTTAATTGGACCCTTAGGTGAACGCAATGTTTAAAGTTACCATCTTGGGTAAGACCTATTTTCAAGCTTTGATTGAAGATTTAAATTGAACTTCAAATTCCTCTTCATGTCAATCCAATCCATACCTTTATTTTATTTCTAAAAAGAATTCCAATTGTATGGTACTTGCCATAATTATTATTGATTAAAAGTCATTATCTTTCCGATCAACTAAAGCCATAGTTAATTCGTTTAAAAATTTAATTAAATAGATGATAATTTTTATAAAACATAATTAAATAAATATCGCTTTCCAACTCATTGCAACTAATATTACCTCTCGATAATAGTGAAGCCATTCAAGTTGGGGTATTCTAATTACCTCTCAGACCTTGACCGACGACACTCTTATCTCAAGGTAATAGAAGTTTTCCACTCAGACATCCGTTATTCCATTTCCATTCACTATGGTTTTTTTTAAAAAACATTTTCTTTTTATTTGAAATCCCACTTTACCAATTAATTCTTTTTAATTCACTGAGTAAACTTTTGAATCTTATTTATCATTCAATCCCGATATGATTTTCATAAACCATATCATATATTTGTGATTTACTTACAATCTCTCCACTTATGCTACTAACCAATATTCCTTTGCTCGAATCCCTTTAACTATCCTATTAAAATAACCTCCCTTTCTACTAAATAAATCTTGGCGAAATGCCTACATTTAGCTTATAAATCACTTTTACAAACCCCGTTTGTAAACTCGTATTATAATCCTTGTATAAAACTTCTATTTGGTTTTGATCAAATCCTATCGCCATTTAGTTACTTCTCAATTTAATTCCAAATCAAAAGTCATAGCTTTAATTATGGTCAAAGCTTGTTTTCAACATTAAATTAGCTCGAGAGTCTTTTATAAAACTATGTAGACAAAATTATAAAATCCCTTTGATAAAACTCCTACTATGCCTTAATCACAACCTTATCGCCACCTGATCACTTCTAATTGAATTCCAATTAAAAGTATTCTCTTTAATTATTATTAATTAAAATAATAATTAAATTAAATATTAACTATATAAAAATGGTTAACTTTGATATCAACAAAGAAATAGAATAATTATCACTTTAAAAGCTTATTAAATAAATAACATAGTTAATCGAAGATTAACTAACTGTTAACACTATTCGTTAAATTTAACGAATCTGGGAAGACCATTGACGGTATTAATCAAATTGATCAAATTGCCAATTTCAACTTTTACAGTCGACTTTGTCCACTGTAAAAATTAGTTAAATTGTAAACTGATTCTCGTTTCTCTTTTCACTTAAATTAATTAATTTAATTAATTTAAAATATTATTTTAATTATTTATAAAAACCCATTATTTCATTTCTTTCTAACTCGTAGGTTTGTTTCTAATTTCCTATTCAGAAAAATGACATAGAATATGCTACATAAACATTTAACGATCCCTTTGGTAAAATATGATTTAAATATAAAATTCCTATTTTAATCGACTTATTTAAAATAAATTTAAACCTTTAAATTAGTTATAAAATAAATTTATAACTAAATATTTCGTTAATTCGCCAGTCGGCAGAACAACATCTCAAATGGTATATTTTAGGCCCTTGCTGCCAACTACTCAATCAGAATTGTCGATTGGTTTAGAAACACAACAATGATCACATCCATCCAACCATCACTATCTGAACAGAGTTTACTGTCAATTTGGGGTTCAATCGGTTCATGGATAAACACACACAAAGATAAACAATGTACAACATAATTTGAGGAATACGATCGGATCCCTCCAACCTGTTCTTCTCTGCAGCACCGGTTATTATAACAAAAATAGATAATTTTAAATAAATAAATAATTGACGATAATATAATAAAAAACAACCATCAAAGCAACCATAAGCAACCAAAGCAGCCAATCAACCAATTGTATTTTTATATGGATTTATCACATCATAGTAGTCCAGAAAAGTGTGAGAATTAACTCACCAGGTATTTCCGTTGATGGTTGCCGCGTTGTTTGTTCCATTTGATTATAAATGCACGTTGAAAATTAGCTGAAAATTCAACTGCGTCCAATCGACTCCCGGTCAATGCCATTGTCTAGATCTCGTCTCTGCGATTCCAACGGATCCTGTTTCACGTAAATCCGATATCGTATGGATAAGTTACGGCTATTTAAAGTTTATATGTTTTAAATTGAATATTTAACTAACTTAGACATAAATTAATTAAATTCTTAAACCAAATAATTACATTAATTATCGTGCTTAACGAACTTACCCCGTGTGCCACATCAGCACTGTTCACGCGTTTTCCTCCTAAGATTATACGAGACCACGATGCTCCCTTTTCTCCTTCGTCTTCGACTTCAGTTCAACTTCTTCCATCCATCACCACGACGTCAGCGTTCCACCTGAGACCCCCGTGACCCCATCATCCTCTTCGCCTATCAGTGCAGCGCCTCCGCCCGAGAGCTCCGCCACCATAACACCCCCGGCTCGCCAGAATTCCCCTTCGACCAGAAAAGTTTCATGCCCAAAATTCACCGCCCATAGATCACCGGAGACCACCGGACCACCTCCCATGTGACCGCCACACTTCCCCCTTCCGTCGCAATCAGACTTCCTCGACCAGACATCAGCGATGGCGCCAGAAATGGGCGAAAACCCATCGTTGCTAACTCGTATACCCAAAAACAGAACTCTCCGTTAAACTATCCACCACGGTTACCTACGACCACCAGAGGACTCGAGACCAGCACCATCTGAAAGCTCTTTCTCCCCTCTTTATTACCCCTGGTCTGGATCCCTGAAATCGACCCAAACCCCGGCAATTTAGCAAAGAACGAAATTGACTTTCGCTGGTTTTAGCCCGATTCCGGTCACCTCAGGTCACCATAGGTCCCCGAATATTTACAGTGGGTAGGTATCGACCCGATCTACAAGTTTACTTTAGATCATACTAGCCGATTCATGACAAAATTAAAGATATAAATTAAAATGTGTTCAGGGACTTTTATGCAAATTTGGCTGATAGAAAATGAAGGTGGGTTGGTTTTTCTGATTTGTGCTGAAGGGAGATTCATATATATATATATATATATATATATATATATATATATATAGGGGTAGATAATAATATTTTAAGCCGATGTGATGACCGATATTTTATTTCATGTCTATCGCAATTCAAAACACCATTTATTGATTACTGTGCTTACATACAAACTCCGTTCGAGCCGGAACTAGACGGTATACTATAATTTGACGTTACGGTCCTAACGAAACTTGTTTCGTCGAATTCCGAGTTCGTTTTCTCAAACGGCGCTCGTTCACGCCCAAATGGTCGTTTATATTTGCATTTTATTTTGCCATGCTCACAGAATAACTCCGATTGACGTGCAACTTGAAAATCTAGCAATAATTTGCCATTGCGGTCCCAACAAAAATTGTTTCATTGAAAACGGAGGTCGATTGAATAAAGTCCCTTTTAAAAGGCCCAATTTTAATTAAAATAAATTAATTTAAAAATACTTCAATATAATAATAATAAAATAATATAACTGGCCATACATGACTAGAATTTGATGTAGATTCAGAATAAAATATGCCGGTTTGAAATTGAAGCCAATTCGATAGTAAAAATAATTAAAAATCCCTTATTTATGTAAATAAATCGATATAATATATAAATGAATTCCATAGCGACTATTTCAAAATATGATTTGGACATAAAACAAAATATACAACACAAAAACTGGATTTTTCTCTTCCATTAGAAAAATATCATCAAATAGATTCCGATGTTTCTTGTTTCAAGGAAATCCGACTTATTTTGAACCCTATACGGCCATTTAAAGTTCAAAATCCAATATTGCGAACTGCCGCGCCGCTGCAGCTCTATTTATAATTAAATTCAACGTTATAACGCCGTTTAATTGACGAAATCGTTATTATAATTCAAAATAAACAAATATTTAACCATTCTAAATTGCTCGTCCACACTATATTGTAAATTCAACATTTTCCAAATATTTTTGAAAATAAATTATTATTATTATATTATTTATTTAAGTAACATATTCAAAAATAAATGGTTAAATTCGATTAATTTAAATTCAAACAGTATTTTAATTAATTCAAATAATTGAAATAACTAGCCAGAAAAATACGGGTCGTTACAAATATGTTGTGCAGGAAAGAAGAGGAAGAAAGAGGAGCTTCTGAAAAAAGGCTAACTTTTAATCTCAACCATACAAGTAGGACCGAATTAACGAACCGGATCTACCTGGGAAAGGTGAAAAGTTGGGAACCCTACATAACCAGAATCGTATAGCATCAAAATCAAGAGAGATTTGACTTGAAAACTCAAAATTACCACTTCACTAGGAAGGGAAAATGTTACCACCAAATTTACCTACAGAATAGGCTGTCGGTGAAGGGGTAGCGAACTGCACAAGCATAAAAGGGTCTTGCGTAAGTAGAACCCAAACATAGAAAGTGCCGACAACATAAAGGAACAGTCCGAGAGTTATGCAACCGACACCATCATAGGAGTGAAGAGCTAAAAATCTATGCAAAGAAAAATACCGGCAGAGTAGTTCCGGCACGTTGAGTAAACAATGGTAGGTCACTCAAGACTGGAAGCCAATGAAGAGAAAGACCACTAATCCTATAAACCGAGACCTAACTTGCTTAACACCGATACGTAAGATGATAGCATCAAAGATACAAAGTTTAAAGCATATGGAGATTATCCGGAACCAAATACCGAGACCTCCATTGGTTGATTCCCGAGAAGTTACCCTAACAAGTAACTATCAAAGCACCGGAAGAAACCTCCCAAAAAAGTAAGTATGCACTTGGGGAGCCTATCAATAGGAAAGCCGGAACCTCAAAGAGAGACAAGCTATTCGCACTAATCTTCTTAGTGTCAATACCGACACGGGTGGCGGACCCGGAAATATTTCACTTGAATCACAAAGACAGACAAGCTCCACAAAGTGTTAATAACAAAACCGAGAGTCCACATACTGGAAGCCTACATCCGAAAGCAATAACCTTCCGAAAGCCATTTGCACCGACAAATACGAGATCAAAACAAAGTGGATGAACAAGCAATCAAAAAAGAGTTCCGCGGACCGGAACCCTGCTCTTGAGAGTCGGAGCTGGTACCTCTAAAAGCCATAGGCAAAAACCTTCAGAACCTAAAGAAAAGGCGACTGAGAGCTTGTACTTCCGAAACCAAAGGGAAAAGCGGCCGACAGGTGGTACTGCTGGTCCAATAGCAAAAGGGCCCCCGATTTGTTTAAAATAAGACATCAAAGGTCTCATTTTCAGGCCAATTTTCTCATTCTTGTATTCTTTTCTCTAGCTTAAACCCAGATTTCTAAATCAAATTGAGGATTTCGGTTGTAATCACTTATGTATTCTAAATCAAAGATCAATAAAGAGTTGATCAATACTTAGTACATTTCTTTATGAGTTTCTCATGTAACTTTTTAGCTGTTACCAGTGCAACATATCATTTGTTTTCTACATGTTTACAAGTTCTTACCCAAGCCTAAACCCTTCCACAAAGTCAGTGCGAAACCCTTTCCTACAAGCCATTTAGCCCTTACCGATGGTTGTGCTTAAAGAACCCTTGTCCCAAGATAACTGGTGGTTCTTAAGTCGCTTAAGCTTGATGCTTACTCCATTGAGGGAAGAGTAACTAATATTTTGGGCTCAAAACCTTGATATCTAGGAAACGGTGAACTAACTCGAACTCGTGAAATTTAAATAAATCTATTTCCCCTTTAGGTCCACTCCCATAGACTTATCTCCGATGTTGACGAAAAATCTCATTAACATTGTTATCTTCAAACAAAAATCATATTGTTATATACCACAATCTCCCCCTTTTGATGATGACAAACATACAAATAAGATTTTAAAAGTAATAAATGTGTTTGTGAAGTGAAGTGTAGGACACCCCCTATATGTATGCTCCCTCAACAACGGAACTCCCCCTATGTATGTGCATATGAGTGAAAAGAATAAATAAACTGAATTTCCAATATTAAAATATTCATGAAATATTCACTCATCAATCAAAATCTTAACAATTCTCCCCCTTTTGTTATCATCAAAAGGATATAGAATTTGAAATAGTGATCCATATAAACTAAAAATATAAGTTAAAAATTAAGAGAGAGATTGTATATCGTAAACCTCAATTAATTAGATAGAAATCATAACACACTTAAAACTAGAAGAAAATTTCACATTTTAAAATGATGGATTTATGATAGATTTTATAAAATGGAGAGACTTATAAAATGATATGAACCCCAATTATTTTCAAATAAGTTTTTAAAAATTAAGCATAAAATAGTGATGAATTTGGACTACATATGTAAACTCAAATCAAGAGAGAAAATCAAATTATCGCAAATTCCAAAAACCATCAATCAAAAAATCATAATAAATCATAAAATAGAAACACATTTTACATTGTAGAAAATGGATTGATAGGTTGGTTTTTATACAACAAGGAGACTTTCATATATATAAATTTATTTTCCTTTTCTTTTCTTTTTATTTATTTTTATGTTAAGAGCAAACTAACCACACATAGTTTATAAGGACTTTCAAATGGGGTCGATTGCAACTAAAATATAAGTAATCTCAACCGTGCATGACCATATCTGGGTTTTATAAATGAGACTAGAGAAACACTTATTATATACAAAATCCCCTCAGTATATAAAACCAAAAATGAATTATAGAAATATGGTAGAGTTAGAGATGATCGTGAAATAATTCTCTAGATTAATTATATTATGAAATATGTTCAACCTTACTAGGATTTTTGAAAAACTTCAATTATCTCTTATTCAAAAAAAATATAGTCACATTTCCAACACAAAATTTGAAACTATATATTGTTCATTGAAAAAAACACTCTGCATTAAATAAAACCATGTTGGATGACAGAAAGGTGATAGGTAAAGGATTTGTTCGTGAAATAAGCACCAATTTAAAGATATTGTAAAAATCCGTTCAAACATCATGAATATTTAAATAAAACCTCTAGCTGTGAAATATACTATAGTCACAACTCACCACAATTTAATAAATCTAACAATATTTTGATGAGTCCCAAATATAGTTCAGTTTGGTCAATAATTTCAATTTTGAATAAATAAACAAATAGATTTTAAAATTTAAATGACTAATCACAAGAGGGATTCAGAAAGATCTATACAAGCTGAAAATTAGTTAAAAAAATCAAACAAATGAATAATAAAAATTTCAATACTGATACCACTTGGAACGCCTAATTCTTCATAGTGATCAATGAAAACTGTACACTGCTATTTCAGAATAAATCACCAAGCCTAAGCAAA
The DNA here is from genome assembly GCA_030737875.1 of Allium sativum. Lineage (NCBI taxonomy): Eukaryota > Viridiplantae > Streptophyta > Magnoliopsida > Asparagales > Amaryllidaceae > Allium > Allium sativum. The sequence goes on from CM060912.1 coordinate 16,935,174, forward strand.
CAAATCTATCAATTTTATTCCATCTATCAGAGCGGCAATCTTTCAATTTCAGAACAAGATTTACAAGAGAGTTTTTCATAGTATTTTCTATAAGCCTAAGAGATAATTCATGATTAAAGATTAAAAATAGTTCATTTGAAATTACTTGAAGAGTTGTGTAAAGTTCAAGATTCAATAAATTGATCACACAAGATTATCACTTTCATATCCAAGAAGTGTGTGAGATTCAAGATATCAACAATTTCAAAATCAAATATCCAAGCCAAATGATTATGATTTGAAAGTGAATTTCAAGATGCAACACAACAGTCCATATCAAACGAAAAGAAGTTTTCAGGAAGTGTGCTATAATGAGTGTAGTTTTTCAAGTCTTTCCAAAATGAATTAGAATAACTCAAAATAGCAAAGTCGTGTGAAATTTCATTAGTTTTTCAGAACTTCAAGAATTTTAGGATTTCAATAAATAATGTTTAAGATATATACAAGTTATTACAGCACTGTTAGAAATTCAGGAAACTGTCAACAAAGTAAAACTTCAAAAGAATTGCAGATATTTGTAATTTTGAGTTCAAAATCTAGAAATCATCAAATCATGAATGTTTTATACAAATGAATCGGATTTCTAGAAAAATAAGAATTTTGTGATTTGATGTTAAGAAGCTTAGAATGAAAAAAAAATATGGGAGTATCAAAGTGAAATGGTATTAACAGAAAGAAGGGAAAAAAGTAGAAGGAGGAAAAAAATATAAACAAAAAAAGAGTTTAGAGAACATACCTGGTTTACATTGACGACGTGGATTCTCTAACTCGACAAAAAAAGAGTTCCTTAGATAGCCTCTGGTACCTAAGTGTTTAGAGGGTCGGGTAATCTAATAAAGTTTGTAAATCCACTTTTAACTGCATTCACGACTTTCGGTACCCAGACCCATTTATATAACAATCCATCAGAATTTACCATTGTGACCTTATGGACCTAAATTTATTTAAATTTAATCAAACACATCCTTTTGGGATCCAAAATTGCTTGAATGGATTGTTACAAGACAAGTTCGCATCTCGTTTATATTTTGGAATTATTTTCAAAATATAAAAACACAAAATTTCAATATGATTATAAACCAAGTCATTTAATGAAACTTTGAAATTATTTGAATTTCGCTTTTCAATTTTTCTTAAACCAAGGCCATTATTATTTTCAATAGAAAACTGGTTTTTTAATAACATATTCAAAGATTTTTCTCCATTAGAAAATATACCCAAGGTTGATTCAAGTTGCTTGTTAGACCAAAAAAGGCACTAAAACCCAAATGTTTTGGCGTGCCAGGTTGGGGCACACGACAACTTCACCTTCTAGCTTAGATTATTTGGCTATTGGATCAATGGCAATCAAAAGGAAGAAAACTGCAAATTCCTCTCATGTTGAGGATGCTGATGCTGAAAGCACAAGAAACAAGGATACTCATGAGGCATCCTCTCATGGGGATCCTTCTACATACTTGACCAGAGAAGAGATGGATGGTGTTCTCACTAAACTGAGAACCCAGATGGCAAGGCGAGATGATCTCCTTAGGAAACAATAGGAGATGATCGATGGATTCTTCGCTTTGATGGATGGAAGGCCGAGCAACAATCAACCTATCAGAAATGAGGCCATAGAAGCGGCTCGTGCATCACATGGACTCGGAAGCAACCCCCTCGCTCTTGGAAATGGTCAGGCTCTACCGACTTTAGCTCTGGTCCAGATGAACACTGGATCGTAAGCTCCCTATCTACACCTGGAACCAGCTCGTGATGGGCATCCAGACCCGGCTCGTGATGGACGTCCAGATCTGGCTCGTGATGTGGACCCATGACCCGGTTGGCTCGCCCCCATGGGTCACGAACCAGTCCTCGCGACACGTTCCCAGCAGCTCACCAACAACTCCCTCACTCTCCTACACTCAACACTTGGGGTACCAGCTCTAATATCGGTAATTTACAACAGTTTTTTGAAGGAAATCGGCTAGCAGGTCTTATTGACCGCCTCTCGAGAGGCCGCACTTATCAAAGCGACGTGGATGACGTCAACCACACTCCCTTCACTCGGTAAATTAGGAATTCCCGCAATCCCCTGGATTTCAAACTTCAACAATTGGAGCCCTACAACGGCAGGACAGATCCTACCGTGCACCTGATGCGCTACAACGACATATGGAAGTTCAATCGGCATCGGAAAACGTCATGGCTAAATGTTTTTCCCTCTTTCTGACTGATATAGTCGCTATGTGGATTCGGCAGCTGGGAACTGAACCGATTAACAGATGGAACATGTTGTTCGCACGCTTCATTGAACAATTTCGGGTCCACATCGCACGACCCAAGAATGTCATGTCCCTTACCACAATCAAGAAGAGGCCCAGAGAAACTCTGCGTTCGTTCCTGGAAAGATTCAACATTGCAGCAGCATCATTTGATCGCCCTGAACTATCAATGGCACTGATGGCAGCAGTATCCGGTGTCTTGGATAACTCAGAATTTAAAAAATCATTGTACCGAGATCCACCGCAAAATCTCGGCGAGTTCTACCTTGAAGCAGATAGATTTCTGCGGGAAGAAGATGCAACTTCCGAGAAGTGCATTCTCGATGTCAATATGCTTAAAGACAGAGAGCCGTCTTATTCTGGAAAAGGCAAAGGAAAAACCGATGTCAAGAGTGACTGCAACACTCAGCCCCGGAGAGAGCCCAGATATGAAAAATACACTGAACTAAATTCAATGTTGACTGACATGTACATGGACGTAGGAGGTGCCACCTTCTATCCAAGGCCTCCCAAGTGGGTGCCAATGCTAGCACAACGCAATTCTAGTAGACATTGCATGTTTCTTGACATGGACGGTCATAACACTGATGACTGCAGACACTTGCGAGACCTCATTAAGGACCGGGTCAGACGAGGAGAGCTACCCGAGTATGTAACTCAACCAACAACATTTACACTGGCACTGCCACCACCTATTCCCTGGAGAGGGAACGACCCTGGATCGAGCAATCACAAGCTTATCATTAATTGATCCTACTCCTCGAATCTCTTCAGTTTGCCGGACTTCGGTCCGTAGTTCATGTTTTTAGGTTTTTAGGCGACTTCTCGCCCCTTATTGTTTTCTCTGCATGTAATAAGCATGACAACATCAGTCCACACGCATGAAACTGACCCGTAGTCTCTAGTCGTGTTCAGGGTTAGAATAACTGTCTCTTAGCTTTCATGAATCAATAAAGATTATTGATGAGCTACGACTCCCAACTGGATCTGTCTAGTATAAAAAAACATGAGCTCTGACCCCAAACTGGATCATCCAGTATAAACAATTTCTCATGGCATTTCCTTGGTCGTTTTACACCGGTAAGGCCATCTTGGAACCTTCATCATATCTCCTTGGCCGTCTTACTCTGGTAAGGCCGTCTTGGAACCTCTCTAGCATTTCCTTGGTTGTCTTGCTCCGACAAGGCCGTCTCGGAACTATTCTTGCATTGTTTATCCTATCTTCTTGCAGGCAGGGACTCTCGGTCTTATTGGATTTCTCTCGGCCTTAATACGTGAAACGACCCGAAAATCACCCTTGCGGGAAATCGCCGGATACGCTTACTTTGGGCTACAACACATCAGAACAATAATAGCAGACTTTTATTACATTATAGTAATGTTACATCAGAGTACAGAACATATCAGAGTACATTGAATAAAATTGTAGCGGAAGATAAATTACAGTAAATTAAATACAATAAACAGCGGAAGACTTCTATGCTCTGGACACAGCTTTAGGCTTCAATCCAGAATCTTGCTCGAGATAAGGACCTGTAGACAAACTACTCGACTGCCCGTGTGGAAAGAGGGCACCCGAGTTTGCAAAGGTGGAAACAGACAATGGGTCAGTCATGGGAGTGGTGTGAGAATTCCTAACTAATTTAACTAATAGTAATATGGCAAATCCAAGGACCACGCCGCTAACGCGGAACGGGTTTATTCCAATGGATTGCCGTGCATAACTTAAAGTAAATCGTCAAAACAACGCAATGCTTTTTAGAAAAATGAAACCATCATAAGACCCAAGTCCCATCACACAATGCAACGCAAATCGGAGGATAGGGTTTTACCTTATAATGGTCAAAAATGCTTGATACGATAAAAACGAATTTGATATTATTATTAGTGTATATAACTTTTCAAAAGCAGTTCAATCATAATGTATCAATCCTAGGACACATAGATACCATAATACTATGCTTCCATACTAGTAATACAATCAAATCCGTGGGTTCGTATTGGAAGTTTGGATTTCCATCATGTGCCAAGGCTAGGGAGGAGCTCCTTACCGATTCGAGACACTCTAGCTAATGTCTCAGGATCCCCCGCAGTGAACCCTTGGATAGCTGCAGGGCCGGTCCACCATACGAGTTATGGAATAGTTATTCCTGAACACACGTTTCCCAGTCCTATAGGACCTATCATCCGAGGCGCCTTATACCATCATCCACATAAGTAAAATGTCGAGCCGTGTTAAAGCCCAAACACCACTTCTAGCAAGAAAGAAACGTGCTGCTCTCCCTGCGTTCCCTTCTCCCGTTTTAGACTCCGCCGGTGTGTGAGGCTCGCGAAGTCACGCTATACACAAAGCTATGCCTAAACAGGCTATGCTTTGATCATCCCACAAGGTCTTCTTTTCAACAAAGCCTTGATCATATGCATCTTAGCATGCCACATCGTCACTCCATATCACACTACCAATCCTTTTCCGAAGTATATGAAAGGGTGTTAAGCAAGAGAAAAAATTCTCCGCCACCAAATATTCATGCATTCGACAGAAAATCAATAAATACAATATAAAGGAGTACAATGTCATACACACATTCCATTTATAAGCTTATGCTCTGGGTCTGAGCGAAAGCCAAATCTGTACAAATCAGCACTACGTCCGGATAACTACCATTTTAGCCCCGTCTTGGGAGCAAATCAATCAAGGGCCTCAACACTAGTTACCCATTCGATGTGAAGATCGTCGGTCTTCAATCATCGTCTTCAAATCTTCGACTTAGAACGACGTATAATCATTTGAAATGAGATTTAACTCGGACTTTTCAAATGATCCTTGCATATATATATATATATATATATATATATATATATAAAAATCATTTCATATTGTTAATATTAATTTATAATGATCAATCTTTATTTTTATTTATATAAAAATAACTAAATTCCATTTAACAACACTTTAAGTCAATAGGCGACATTGGCGCTGTTTTCACCCAAATTTGTTTTACACATTTCCTCTAAATCTAACCTTGGGTTTTAACATAATTCATATCATTGGCAAGAACTTCCCAAGGCGAACCTAACGGTTTCAGTTTGGTAAAATCCGACGGTCGGATATTTCCGTATGATCAATTAAAAGTATGATCCTAAAATGTGAACTACCATGCTCGATTTATTTACTTTTAATTTATATATATATATATATAAATTTATATAAATATAATCCCTTCGTCCATTTTATTATTGTGATTATCATATCAAGTAAAGAACACTTGGTTTCATAACATTTCGATATATAACACAACACACAATAATGTTTTACTTTAATTTTCAAAATATCCATTTTGAAATTATTCCTCTTCGAATATTCATTATAAATTGGATAAAATAAATCGATAAACTCGTTTGGGTTAAAAATAGTGTCACTATTTTAAAACGTATATAATAGCCCAATTCATTTTCTTATCCCTTTATATTTTTATAATGGGCTAGACCCCTCACATTAAGCCTACGACTTGTGGATGCTGGATGTGCCGGTCGGTTCCGGGCAGACTTATCCCACAAGTTGGGCTTAACCTCGTGTCATGGCCCGTTTTGTATTTGTGCACTTGGACCTCTCACATTAGGTTCAACATTTGTGGCTGTTGGATATGCCGGTCGGGTCCGGGCAGGCTTCTACCACAAATGTAACCTAACCTCGTGTCCAAGCACAATTATAATTTATAATTATAATTAATTTTTCCAAAACAGGTCATTATTTAAATTATCCTTTCCCTTAAAGAATCCTAATTCTAAGATATTCTTTATTTCTAAATATCATGATTTCAAGTATTTAATATAAATTGTAACTTTCCCTATTTTTGTGACTTTCTAAAAACAATCTTTTCAAGATGTCCCATTTTGAAACCATATCTTCTTTACTTTAACGTGTTGACACCAAAGATGTAATCTTTCTAAATCAACGTAAATGAATTTCATTAATTGAATATAAAATAAAAACATTCCTTTAATTCAAAATTGATAACGTTTTGAAAACAAAATCTTCTTAATTTAACACATGGACAATTAAAAAGGTAATCTTTTTAAATTCTAACTTTTTATACAATCATAAATGACATACTCTTACTTATTAACCACTAAAATGTAACTTTCAATTTATTCCTTTTAATGCATAGAAAATATTATTAAAACATCTCTTTTCCCTATTTATTTAAACTATAAGTAATAAATGTCTTCCTTTTCTTTTCCTTATTTATTTACCTAAATGTAAATAAGTATTTTCCCATTTTTTCTACATATCCTATTTACATGAAAATGTAAATGAAAGCTTCATCTGAAATAATTCTTTTTATTTACATAAGGAAATGTAAATTTTTACTTCATTTACATTGTTTAATTTCATGGAAAATAAAATATTTTATCTCTTTCTCTCATTTTATTGAAAATGTAATCTTTTCTTCTTATTCTTTACATTATACAAAAAAAAATGTAATTTTTATTTTACGTTGCAAATTCATACCTTAACTTCATATAAAAAAATGTAATTTTTATTTTATTGCAAAATCTCATTCTTTAATTACATGTAAAAATGTAATTTTTTTTCATGCGAATTCTCAACTTCTAGTTACATATAAAAGTGAAATTTTATTTGTCATGTGAATTCCCAACTTCTAAAAATGTAATTTTTAGTTAACATGCAAATCATACTTTTATTTACATATAAAAAAGTAGTTTTATACGCGATAAAAATTTCATGTCTTTTCCTTACATAAAAATGTAATTATATTTTCAATATAAATTCTACTTTTTAATTACATAATAAAATATGTTATATTTTCAATGCACTTAAACATGATTATATATACAATCCATGATTCTAATATTCATATATTTCATATGCAATATATGACATCAAATATGGTTGTGTTTCATATGCGATACATGACATCAAAAACATGACTATATTTCAAGTTTCTAACCAAACACTAAAAATACATTTATTTTCATTCAACAACAAAAATATGATCATTTCATTTCAATAACAAAAATATGATTATTTTTGTCGTTTCAATTCAACAACAAAAATATGATTATTTTTTTCGTTTCTAATTTCTATCAAAAATATTATTATTTTTGTCGCTTCAACTTTCTATCAAAAATGTTGTTATTTTTGTCGCTTCAACAAAAAAGATACTTTCGTTTTAACAAAAATGATGCTTTGGTCTCAACAAAATCAATACTCTTTTATTTCAACAAACAATACTTCTTAATGTGAACAATTCTATATAAACTAACCAAGTTAAAAATTTAATATATTTTTTTTATAAACAAAATTTTATGTACAAATCAATATTCAAAAATTGAAACTTTCATTACAACAAATCTTGTGTAAACAATTAAAAATTGAATCTTTCCATTGCGGCAAATCTTATGATGTATAGAACCGAAAAAAAAAAAAATAGCAGCGCGCGTATAGATCAAAATTCTGGTTTAATCTAAAGTACCAACCGCGATGTTTAATATCAGATCCATACAAATTCAAAATGATAAAATGACAGATCTACTCAATACAACGCAATACAATACCATACAATCCATCAAAACAATCCACACAATACATCACAGCATAGATCATACAGATAATTATTTAACAAATTAGAATGATTAATTAAATAAATTTAAATTGTGAAAATAAGAGATTCTCACCTTGATTTAAATCAGATATGAAAATCCAAACAATTTCAAAAACGGCCCCAATCAGTCCCAACACGATCTACTCGACGATACGGTTCCACAGGATCTGAAATTTTAAGATTCCGATGTCGTATGAGTGAAATATCAATTTAAAAAAAAATTAAAATCAAGATTTGCGACGCTTAAAAGTGTTGTATTCACCAATTCATACCTTGGCCATTTATTTTCAGTTTTTTCAAAATTTTGGACCAAGATTTCTCTCTCTGTAGTTGATGGTTTTGTGAACGGTTTGCGGCAAAATGACCGGCTACAAGAGATCTACAAGCAAAAAAAATAGGGTGATGGATGGCGGCACATGTATGGTGCAGTTTGGGTGTAAAGGCGGCGGATTGACGGTGCTCCTTCTCCGCGTACAGTTGATGAAAATGGATGAAACTTTTTGGAGATTGAAGAGAGTGAGAAGAGCTTCAAAAAGTTGCACTACGGCATGATCTAATTCTTTGTGGATTGGGAGAATTTGGAGGTGGAAATTTCGGCCATATGGGTTTGTGCGTGCATGATAGGACGACGGGAAAGAAGAAGGAGCGGTCCGTCCTTCATATATATATATTATTATTTTATTAGTTTATTATTTAATTATCCACTAAAGGTCCATTTACCCACTTACTCCGTTTTCAGCCCAACGACTGTGTTCCCAAGCTAATATCCCCTATTCCGGATCCATCTAACTATGTCCTGCAGGCCTAAAAGGTCATCTCTGCCTCTGTTTTTCAGATTTAAAATTATTCTTTTATTTTAATATTCCGACGTTTCAAAAATCCACCGGATCCACATACGGACTCCGAAAAATCCAAAAAAAAAAAAATTGGCTATGTTTCGACGATACAAATACAACAAAATTATTTTCGTCAAATTCAGAGACTATTTGAAAAATGTCCTTTTTCAAGTCGATTAAAATTTATTGAAATTGACAAAACAGAAATCTTTTTGCTACGGTCACAAATTATTTCCAAAAATTATGAAAAATTAAACTTAACAATATTTTGACATTCCGGATCCAACAAAAGTGGTTTCGTCGAAAACAGAGGTCGTTTGAAAAATGGCTATTTTCAAGGCCTATATATTTAATATTAAAAATACATTTTCAAACAAATAATTTTCAAAACTCAAAATATATAAGTGTTTACTGTTTTTCAATGTATTAACATCATTCAAAACTCAATAGAAGTGGTTTTGAGTTCAAATCCCTTCGTATGCAAAAAGTAGTATTTTTGTCCTTTGTAAATTACATAGCGACCTTTCTAAATTTTAATTTGGGCATAACTTTTGATTCCCGCTATGAAATTTCAATTTTTTTTCAAATTCGTTAGAAAGATATTTTTAAATAGATTCTAATATTTTTGGTTTCACTAAATCCATTAAATTTTGCATCCTGTACATTCAGTCAAAGTTTAAGTTTGACTTTTCAAACTACCGCGCTATTTCTAACTCCTTTTATAATTAAAATTAAATTATTCATTCTAACTTCAATTTAGATCAATTTTTAATCATTATTATTTTAGATATTAAAACCCATTAAAATTAGTCAAAAAAAAATTTTAAATTGGCCCCAAAATTCAGGGTTGTTACAGTCTCCCCCACTTAAGAACTTTTCGTCCTCGAAAAGGAACGAAGCTAAAAAGTGTTTAAGTAATCTATCTCATCTTTCATTCTTTTATTAATTTCAATAATTTTATTAGTTGAACTAATAATTGCACTACATAATCATCAATCGATTTGTTGATTAGCTTTTAAAATATATAACTTTTCAAAAATCATATTTTCTAAAATAGATTATAATTACAAATACGTATATTATAAGCTTGTCACTCTCAACTCATTCTAGGGCATTCCTAACCCATCTCTAATGAGTTTTCTCATTATAGGATACTGCTGATCCTATCTCTAATGAGTATTCTTATTGGATATTACTAATCCAATCTCTGATGAGTCTTTTGTTCAGTTCCAATGAGTTGTACCCCAAAGATTTGAGCTAACCAAAGCTCTAATACCAAACTGTAAAGACACGTAAATTCCCGCTCTTGGATCGACCATAAACCACACAAGTCTGACCCAAAATTTGGAAATCCACGAATACTTTAACTTTGGGAATACAACAACATCAGAACAATAACAGCAGACTTTTATTACATTATAGTAATGTTACATCAGAGTACAGAACATATCAGAGTACATTGAATAAAATTGCAGCGGAAGATAAATTACAGTAAATTAAATACAATAAACAGCGGAAGACTTCTATGCTCTGGACACAGCTTTAGGCTTCAATCCAGAATCCTGCTTGAGATAAGGACCTGTAGACAAACTACTCGACTGCCTGTGTGGAAAGAGGGCACCCGAGTTTGCAAAGGTGGAAACAACACTACACCAAACAGACCATTTTGTAACACTTTTCTCTTTTCAACTTGTAACAGTTATTACTATGACAAACTTATAACAGTTATTTCTGTTGTAACATAATATAACGGTTATTTCCGTTATTACACTTGTGCGCTTTCGTAAATAGTGGAAAATATACTGAGGTAAAATGTAAATTCCTGCGGTATTCGTAGTTCCTACCCTAATAACGGTTCTAGACCTTCTTTTTCATTTTTCGTAAATCAAGAAAGATTTCTAGGGTTCGCCGCTTCGTTCCCAAACAAATTGTCATGCGCCTCCTCCTTCGCTTCGTATGCGCTTCAGCCTCCTCCAACCTTGCTTCGATTCCGATAAGATTTTCATGCTCCTCCTCCTTTGCCTCGTCCGTGCTTCTGCCTCCTCCAACTTTCCACCTCGAAGTCAGGTGATTTTTTCTATGAGTGTTGTCTATTACCATCTATGAGTGTGCTCTTTACTATGTTTGATATTGGTTAAATTTGCCTCTTTGTAGTTTATTTTTCCCAGTTAGTATGATGGTTTGAACTATATTTTAAGGAACCGTGGTTGAATGCTATTTTGATGATTCTTGAAAAATGATTTCACTTGATTTACCGATATCTTCTTATGGTTTGGTATTTACAAGCCTGAATAGAAATACAAAATATGTTAGCTTCTGTTGCAATCGTGGAGTGTGTAAAATTCAGTGACATCCAAAATACTGTACTTTATTTTGCATGCCAGTTTAGTTCATTTTTAACATTTAATAATAATGTCCAACATCCGACCACTAAAAAAATATTTATTTTTCCATCTTTAAGTGTTGCTCCTTTTATTTTATTGGAATTGTTTGAGGAACAGATTATTGTTAATCAATGACGGTGACAGCAAATATATGTTTGAGAGTGATTAGTCTTTATATTATATTGAACTATGGTATACAATGTTCAGTAAACCAAGACGATGTGTGAAATTGCTATCAAAATTTTGATCGTGATATTAAAATATTTTATACCTTCTTTTTCTTATAATAGAATATTTTTCTATATGATGCTTTGCAATTTCCATATTAAACCAAGACGTCTTTGTGGACAAACCATCTTCTCGGTTGATTTGATTATATTATAGTTTGGAAGGTAATCAGGTAATTTAAATCTAATAGTTCCAAAATTAAAGGGATAATTTATATAGTTTGATCAAGTGACGTGTTATGAGGGTTAAACCTTAATAACGAATAAGTTAATAAGCAAACTCTCACAATTGTGTTTACCATGTCATGTTTAATATGTAAATATTTGTGCACCTTCTTTTCACTGATAAAATTTTAACATCAAGAGAGCATAATTTTGAAATAGCTATATTATACTGTCCAGCTAATCATTAAACGACGTTTGATTAATTTTAAGACATGCAGCGGATCAATATCATAGATTAGTTAAGACCGTTTGCTACTACAGTTCTGTTTGCATCACCATTTTTTCTGTCGAATTTTTTTTAACAAAGAATCTCTATACTTTGAAAATCCTAACAGGATATAAAGCGAGATTTTGAAGTGAATTATTCATTAAATTATGAATTATATAAATTAGTATGTGTCAACAACAATTACTTTCCCATTTCAATATCATTTTAATGCGTTGTTTAATAACTTAGTACTCTATGAGACAGTACAAGGTTTATATATCGACCCTAACGTATACTAGGTATTTTCCATAATTTTCATCCTCGTATTCATATTGACGTAAATATTATAATCTTTAAATAGCCATGGCAGGAAACGATATTCCATCATAAGATACATTGCCAATTTTTCTATATTGAAAATTACAGATCTCGCTACCACAACGGTAGCTGGACATCCAAAAATTGGTAAGCATGAATTCATTTGCATGCACCTCCGCTAGCTATGGTAAATGGCATTACATATCATAGATAAATGAAAATTAACATTTTTGAACCTACTCTTGCTTCATCCCAGGTGACCACGAGCATTAATGTATGTTCATTGCTCCTTACACTGCATACAAATAGTAATGAACAAGCTGTAGTGCATTTCAAGCACTGAGATAGTGAAAATAATGTTAACATCTATCTAATGTTTCCAATCTTCATTGCATGAAGGATAATTTCCATTACATAGGACTCTTTCCGTTTTTATATTGTTTTCTGATTTTGATATAATAAAACTAAAATGTATAGTTATCATCTACGTATTACACTGTAGCTATTATTATTTATGTTATCTATTTTCTTTCTTGACCGTCTTTTAAAATGTTTTGCATTCCTTTTATAATTTTAAATCTTTGCATTATTTATCTGTTGCATGTTATTGCACCAAAGTTGATTCTCCTTACTTTATAATTCAACCTCAATATATTGACTTGAGATTCTAATATAATTATTGTAAACATTTGTGTTCACTGTGGGCCGCACAAGACCTACAACACTTTAGATGGATGTTTCACTGTGTATTTTGACGTTAAAATGTATATTGTAGATGGGTTAAAGTACTTACACTGTCCTTCACTATGATCTATGCAAAATGGAATGTTGATACTAGTTAAATCATAGAACTTCAACAAGGAAAAAGAGTGAATATTCAACCAAGGTTGCAAAAAACGACCTATAGCTATATCCTAAGTGTGTAACATGAATTTGCAAAAAGAAAAGAAAAATCACGCTTAGAATTTATTAAGGCATGATTGGGTACTAGTGTGAACCCGTGCTTCGCATACGGGCTTGCTGAAAGTAGTTATAATAACGGGAAAAAGCCTGAAATAATTATTTGTATTTGATTTCTAAATCGGTAGCAATAGTAAATATGAAGTAATAATGTCGCACTACAAAGTCTAAATCATGTGCACGTCATCATTTGGTTTGTTGGCTAAATTTCTTGGTTGTTGGTTATTAAAAAGCCGCATGTCTTAAAACACCTAAAGCCCATATCAAAATGTACTTGCTGCTTATTCACAAACGATCACATATTATTTATAATAGCAAAGGCTTCTTGTGAAATAGCATAGTGTATGCAAGAGTTTTAGTAATGGTCAAGTCAAAAGTCTTAAATAGCAACCAACTACATTGTCCTAGCAGCTAGGGACTTGAAGTTTGATGCAAAAGGTCTTGTATATTATGTAAGGCTTGTATATAAGTATCAATTTCAAAAGGAAAAAAGTACTAAATAAAAAAAAGAAGTCAAAATAAAGAGGACATCAAGTTATCCATAATACAGGTGACATCAAGTGAAATAATATAGTGTATACATGCCCGTGTTATTTCACCAACCATGATAGGCACAACATGAAGTTGGATACTTGGATGTTTTGCTTCTTCCTGAATGAGTTGTGATGTAAAACAATATAGATAAGCGGTACAACACTATGCCTATTACATTGTTGTTGTATTGCTATGGTTTTATTTTATTATGATAAATACATTTCATCTATTTTGGCATTCTCGTGCTCGCCATATTTCTCCAGCTGGTATTACATGTGATCGTTCATGGCTAGAATTTATTTTAGGAACTTGTTTGTTCAAGTTATGTGTTGATATTGTTTGAATTTATTTATTTGGGTGACGGGAAAGAAGAGGATGTTATATTTATTTTCCAGCTTTTTTCAAGTTTCATGTACTCTACAACCAGGTATAAGATTGAAAACATTATAGCTTTGTAGCATCACTTTATAAAATCTCATGCATTAATAACATGGCTAGAATGATAATTGGTAGGCCTATATTAGTTGGTGAACCGGGAAATATGGTCATCTTACGTTCAAATGGAGAGTAGAACGTCCCTATTCTTAGAACTCAGGTGCAGATTTATGTCATTAAAGGATGGTTCGCTGCAGAAATTATGTGAGTGTAGCACATTGAGCAAATCTTTGTTGGTAACATACATACCCCGCCACCCCCCCAATGGAAGTTATGCTCACATTTAACTATTCAGATGTAAGGACATGCACTTTTAGTAAACGAGCTTGACAATCATTTTTAAACTAAAAAATTTATTTACCATTTTAACGCAATTGCATGATAACTTTATGGTATGTTGTTTTCTATTTTGTTTTGTATTTCTTTTGCTTCAATACCATCTTTGTGCGTATGTACTCCAAAACCTGGAAAACAATTTCATTAAGTCGGTTTGTGATGTGAGCCGTTAAACGGTCAGGGCCCAAAGAGTATCCTTGTCGTGCTGAGCATATATTTTCAGAACTTGTTATCTATTTAAGAGGCTCGTTCAAATTTATCCATTCTGTGATTGTTGTAGCATAACAGTTTGTTCTCACGTTGCTTGTAATTAAACTATCATGAAATTGTTTGAATGGACTGCCATGTTAATTGTTGACGTGGCGTTGCACTTGGAGCCCTCGAAAACTTCAAAATTAACCATGTTAGTGTGATATAGTTATCGACGTGTAGTTAAGCTCCGCAAGTGGTACAATAAATAAAATGTTACGTAAACTAATTGAATAATCAGTTTGATGTTCAATAATGGCAGTTCCATAGAAAATAAAAGTTTGTTTATGTCAAATAATTATAGCATATAATGGGTTACACATTAAAAATACAACACTAAATGACTTGAAAATATTAACACATTGAGATGGCACTATATCAGAAAAAAGGAGTTGTTGAAAATGTGGATATCAAATATTAATTTCAGTATGCTAAAAGAAAAATCATGATTTCTCACATATGGTAGTAATGACAGATTATATTTATTTTATGAAGAAAACGAAGCATTGATTTTATTCAGATGTGTTTATTCAGTTTATCATGATTCAAAATAGGGATGAATGAAGGGCTAAAATATAACATCTATCTTTGCAAAATATAACATCCATCTTTGAAAAATATAGTCACCAATGATAAATAATACTGAAAGCAATCAAAACGCTTAAACTGTTTAACATGCTTGATGCTTCAAGGAGAACAAATCGTAAAATAAACTAATAAGAAAACTTGCACCACAAAACAGCAGGTAGAAACAGGCAGAAAAAGGAACTAATGGAGAAAGTAAATTTCATTGATGCCTTTTGCTAAATGAATCATTTATAGCCCCAGAAATTACTGCCATTTATACTCATAGGAGAAATTAACTATATAAGCAAATTACATAGTCATTAATATTTTTATTGCCATACATGTAGGGCTCCTAACAACTTTATGCTTCACTAATTATTTCAAACGCAAAATATACAAAAAAAAGCTTTTAATTGCAATAGATTAAAGGAAATGAATTGCATTTAAATTAAGCTAACGAATGTATGTTCTTCATGTATTTATTATTCTATACCTTTTTAAATCGGCTCAGGGCACAAAGTGGTGTTCACATATATGATATTCCTTTCAACTTATTTGTGGGTCAAGGAAACAATTTAACTATTGTTATGTATATGTGAAGTGTGTGATGCAAATAGTGCACTACTGTATTTATTTACCTCAATAGAAGTTCCAAACTTAAATTTTGGGATGACCAATTCCTCTTTTATGTTCAAGAATTCTCAGTTTCAGCCTATACAGAAACACTAGAGCATATCTTCAAGAGTTGTTGGACAAAGTTTTATACCTGGAACATTAAATTTCTTTTCCTAAACTATAAATTCATACTCAACCAAAATTTCTAGGAAAAGTGTTGGGGGAAAGACCAAGTCATACACAGAAGTGGAAATCCCACCATGCTACCATTTGTATAATGTTTATAACTTCTTGTCTTCGACGAATGAAAACCTTTTAGAATATTGAAATATTATTTAAAATCTATTGCCATGAAATAAATAGTCTATTACATTTTTTGTATCCAATTGTTTGATATTCCCTATAGTTCTTAATATTATGCCAAACTAATGGATAAAAAACTGTTAATGCTGCTGGATGTGGTTGTGCTTTTTTTATCAAATAAATTTTAGTTTTTTTTAAAAAGAAAAGATCTTTGCCTTGCATTAATGATTAGCAGCTTATGATTAGTAATATAAATGTGATCAAAACATCAATTCAAACCCTTAACTAATTTTAATAGTCTTCATACGAATCATAGTTTTTTTAACCTTTTTCTTTCCATTTTCCAACATTAAAATGAATTGATTTAGGCTTATAACAAAAATATGCAAAAATTTTGTTTAATATGGAGAGAGATGGGTGCAGTTTTGGTTTGATTCAGGTGATTGTTTGAGATTGGCAGAATTTTTGTTTGGCAAGTGGTATAGCTGCAGTTTTTGGGATGGAGAGATGGAATGGCAGTAAGAAGTTGTTGTAATGTGAAATTGAGTAATATGAAAATATGGATAGAAATTGCTGTAATTTCAAACAAGTGTTATAATTTTTTCATATATATGTTCCTTGTTAATAAGAAATGAAGAATTTGTAGCTAAAAAAATGGATTGTAAAGGTTTCGCGATATATACTGCAATTGACATGTCAGCCCCTCGTGTATACAAGCGTCGCGGCTCAGTTAAAACTGAGCGGCTAGACGTTTGTGAACAATTCAATTGTATAATAAGATTAAAATGGATGCTTATTGATTGTATCTGTTACAATCAATTAGATGTTTGATCGTGTTAATATTTTAGCTGCATTCTGCTTATCAATAATGATCCTTTTTGCGTATTTAATCAGTGTGCAATGTGCAGGTGCCACCGGACCAGTCATCTGGTACTCTGAATTGGACTATCGATGTTACAGATGTGAGATTTTACTGATATTTTCTCTGTGATGTTGATTTGTTGTTATCAAGCTCTTATGTTGAATAAATCTTATAATAGTTATGGTCATGCTAATAGGATATGTACTGATTAGTGGTTTCTAAAGCAAAATGTTTTGTTTTTGGCTGGAGTTCAGATAAGAAATTCATTAATTATTTTGTGCTATATTTAGGATACAATTCAGTAAAGTAGTTTGCTTTACATAGTCATTGCATCCAATTTGCGAATAGGTTGACAGTTCCTAAGAAAATGGAGAAAACAGTATATAAACCTTGTTATTGTTTTTACATGCAGACAAGAACGGTAAGAGTAAGCAATATTTCACTTTCAGCACCTGAGCATGATATAAGGGAGTTCTTTGCATTTACCGGGGATATATTATTCATTGAAATGAGAAGGTTATTTATTTCGCTACATGTGTATAGGTAATATGCGGAAAGCATACATGAACTCTTTAAATTGTTATGCTTTGGATTCCTGCAGTGAATCTGAAAGAACCCAGACTGCGTTTGTAACCTTTAAGGATTCGCAGGGAGCAGATGCAGCAGTTCTTCTTACAGTAAGAAAATTTTATTGCTGTAACAACATAATTTCAGTTTTTGATAGTATTCCAAATAAACAATGTTGTTTCTAATATTTCTTAGACTATACAAATTCCATCTAAGATAAAAGCTTGAAGTTGAAACATCAAACTATGAACACTAAAAGCAAAAAAAATTGTAGTTGTTGAAAAAATTTAAATAAGAAAAGAGTAATCCACTAATTTTATGGAGGGCTGCAAAACTAGAAAGCTCTGGCTATTATGGGTAACTGTTATTTATTTCTACTTATTTTAACTAAATACATGATCATATAGGGGGCAACAATTGTTGATATATCTTCCCGTTACTGTGACGCTGGAAGAAAATTACCATCGTCCACCGGAAGCATACAAATCTTCTTAGGTATTTGTTTGTTCATACAAATCTTTTCCAAACTTATATGTTTCTGTCTCTCTTCCATCTAAAAATTATTTTCTACATTCACGTTATTGAATGTTTATCCTTTTACTTCTTCCATTTCCTAATAAATTTGTCATAACTAGAGAACAAAGTAATTGAAGAAATTTAGAAGCTCCCATTACTGAAGTTTTTGAAGGTGGTAAAAGAAGAATCTATTGTCGTCCTAGCAGCTCAAAGTGCGATGTAAAAAAAGTAAAACTCGCACAAGCTTCAAAAGCAATTACCGCAGCAAATGAGATAACAACTAAACAACACTTAGCTAATTTGGAATATGTAGGAATTGCAAAAGAGAATGCAACTAAACAACATTTTGTCATCATAACACTGTACTAGGAGAGAAAGCCATCTGGGTAGGGGAAGTTCTAGATTAGGATGCGTTAATTTTTGATGCACCCCAAAATGGTATGCATGCACTATTCGATCTTGTAGATGGTGGGCTTGTAATTAGGCTCATTTATCATTTTTGTTTTGTGTAATGGTTGTATGCTAAATTATGGTACTTTGATGTTATTTGATATTTGTTATGGATGATGAATAGTTGTATATTAAATTGTGATGTTGGTCGAAATGGAATTTGCTTTAAATATAAATTGTGATATGTTGTATTTGCTTTGAGATATTGTTATATTATATGTTGTATATCGTTATTGTTGTATGCTCTATGAAATTAGTTGGAACATATTATGTTTGTTACTTGTTTAAACGTATCACCTACTACAGGTCTGGTATAATATTCATGTTTGTAACAGTTATAACTGTTAGTAAATTATTGTATGAAATAGTCAGTTTTACATACTAACAGTAATAACTGTTATAAAAATAATTGTTGTAACGGTTATAAGTGATATAAAAATTTCAGTACTAACAGTTGTAACTGTTACAAAGTAATATTTTTGTAACGGTAATAACGATTATAATATGCACACTTTATAACGGTTATAACTATTACAATATTCGTGACAACAGTTTGTCACGTATGTCATAGTAACGGTTATAACTGTTACAAAGTTAATTAGTAACAGTAATAACTGTTAGAAAAACCCTTTTCTGGTGTTGTGCAAACAACGGGTCAGTCATGGGACTGGTGTGAGAATTCCTAACTAATTTAACTAATAGTGATAAGGCAAATCCAAGGACCATGCCGCTAACGCGGAATGGGTTTATTCCAATGGATTGCCGTGCATAACTTAAAGTAAATCGTCAAAACAACGCAATGCTTTTTAGAAAAATGAAACCATCATAAGACCCAAGTTCCATCACACAATGCAACGCAAATCGGAGGATAGGTTTTAACCTTATAATGGTCAAAAATGCTTGATACGATAAAAACGAATTTGATATTATTATTAGTGTATATAACTTTTCAAAAACAGTTCAATCATAATGTATCAATCCTAGGACACATAGATACCATAATGCTATGCTTCCATACTAGTAATACAATCAAACCCGTGGGTTCGTATTGGAAGTTTGGATTTCCATCATGAGTCAAGGCTAGGGAGGAGCTCCTTACCGATTTGAGACACTCTAGCTAATGTCTCAGGATCCCCCGCAGTGAACCCTTGCATAGCTGCAGGGCCGGTCCACCATACGAGTTGCGGATTAGTTATTCCTGAACACACGTTTCCCGGTCCTATAGGACCTATCATCCGAGGCGCCTCATTCCATCATCCACATAAGTAAAATTTCGGGCCGTGTTAAAGCCCAAACAACACTTCTAGCTAGAAAGAAACGTGCTGTCCTCCCTGCGTTCCCTTCTCACGTTTTAGACTCCGCCGGTGTGTGAGGCTCGCGAAGTCACGCTATACACAAAGCTATGCCTAAACAGGCTATGCTTTGATCATCCCACAAGGCCTGCTTTTCAACAAAGCCTTGATCATATGCATCTTAGCATGGCACATCATCACTCCATATCACACTACCAATCCTTTTCCGAAGTATATGAAAGGGTGTTAAGCAAGAGAATAAATTCTCCACCACCAAACATTCATACATTCGACAGAAAATCAATAAATACAATATGAAGGAGTACAATGTCATACACACATTCCATTTATAAGCTTATGCTCTAGGTCTGAGCGAAAGCCAAATCCGTACAAATCAGCACTACGTCCGGATAACTACCATTTTAGCCCCGTCTTGGGAGCAAATCAATCAAGGGCCTCAACACTAGTTACCCATTCGATGTGGAGATCGTCGGTCTTCAATCACCGTCTTCAAATCTTCGACTTAGGACGACGTATAATCATTTGAAATGAGATTGAACTCGGACTTTTCAAATGATCCTTGCATATATATATAATTAAAAATCATTTCATATCGTTAATATTAATTTATAACAATCAATCTTTATTTTTATTTATATAAAAATAATTAAATTCCATTTAACAACGCTTTAAGTCAATAGGCGACCTTGGCGTTGTTTTCACCCAAATTTGTTTTACACATTTCCTCTAAATCTAACCGTTGGATTTTAACATAATTCATATCATTGGCAAGAACTTCCCAAGGCGAACCTAACGGTTTCAGTTTGGGAAAATCCGACAGTCGGATATTTTGGTATGATCAATTAAAAGTACGATCCTAAAATGTGAACTACCATGCTCGATTTATTTACTTTTAATATATATATATTGTAACACCCCACGTCCATTAATGTCACTCACAAAGGGAATGCATTAACTTCCATGGAGGTTTTAAGTGAATATAGAACAGTAAAATTACAACAAGACAGATATAAAATAGTACTTGGAAATTCAAAAACTTTATTTCATTGTAGCAGAAGTCAAAACATGTTTGATTACATCATAACACCATATTCAATGTCAAGTACAATATCTATCTTGATAAAGCAAGTACATAATCCCATTACATGAATAGCCATTAAAAAGAAAGATAACAAGCTGGACTTTACTTCAGCAGTCCAAGCTTTCCAGTAGATAAGCGATCCAACTAGACTCCACTAGAACTTGGCCCAACCTGCGGACCTGAAGGGAGAAAAAGGATGGAAAAGAGGGGGTCAGACATAAAGTCTGGTGAATATGATAATTCTACAATACTATTACCAAAATAACTGGACTAAGGCATGAGCCGGAAAACAAGAAAATGTCTATGAAGAGTAGATTAAGGACATAGACAATCGCTAAAGGCAACGTTATAGGCGCTCCTAAATACTAAAGGATAAACACTATACTGCACCACACCAGTCACCCTAAAGATTCATCCCACTTAGCTTCACTTAGAAACTTTCCCAATGGCTTTACGTACCCCTAGCTGACTACATAGGTGCCGCCTGCCCCTATCTCCACTAGGTGTACCCTACTTCCCATTATTCGATCGGCTCCCTAACTCATAGATACCCGTGCTGGCCCCACAGTGGGGTGTATCACTCCCCTAAAGTGGCAACCTGATACAACGGACATGCACGACTTATACCTACACGATGCAACAACGTCTTACCTACCAGCCCGGGTCCACACACGCATATGAAACCCGTTGGACTTGCGTTGCCACCGCTCCCTGTTTTGGCCTCTTATAGTCAAACCCAGTATGCGTGTCCCGTCCTCGACTTGGGTCGAGCCCACAAAGATACGTTTTGGGATACTGGTTGAAATGGGCCCCCACTATTTACCACAAGCATTCCACCTAAGCTTGTCCCCATTAGTCCATCCCACTTAACCCACTTAGTCATGTTCATTTACATGTGTGTTTGGTTAAGTCTAATCGTATTTCAAATGCCTTTAAAGGCAACCACCAGATTCCTCATGCCACCCAAGGCACCTACTTAACCCCCATGTCCCACCTTACATGATTATCTGGTTAAGTATTTCTTAGTTCATTAAGGCCATAACCTCATAAAGACCTCTCACATTAGATTGGCATTTATGGCAGCTGGATTTGCCGGGCGGGTCCGGGCAGTCTTACACCATAAAAGAGTCTAACCTCGTGTCTTTACAATTGTTATGCTTTAGTTTGGGCCTAGGACCTCTCACATTGGGCCGACATTTGTGACTACTGGATTTGCCGGGCGGGTCCGGGCAGGTTTACATCACAAACGGGTCCAACCTCGTGTCCTAAGCATTGATTATTAATAATAATCCACTTTCCCCCAATTTTAATAATTCCCTACTTGAATTATTAATTACTTCCAATTTTTAACAATGTCCATAATTGACTCAATTATGGACATCCATTCATAGTATGCAAAATCTTACAAAATTGCACCCAATTTATTAATTCCTAATATTACCCCTACCCCACGTTTGAACGTTTATTCGCAAAATATATGTTAGACTCGAATAGCCTAACTCATAGCATAAAAGAGATTATCATAATAACAACATGTATATGTGACCAAATGAATCATAATAAGGGGTGAAACTTGCATATGTCCAACTTGCATAGATTATACATGTCATGGACCTAAAGGTGTCAACTTGTTCAAAATTCACCTAATATAATCTCAATCAATTTTCATAAACTTACATATGAACATGTGTGAATCAACATCATCTAATTTTTTAACAACATGGTTTTATATGGGTACACCTAACTCAATAGGCAAATTCCCATAATCAAGTTTTATTTAATTATAGTTTCAAGTTTATGGGTACACCTAACCTAATAGGCAAATTCCCATAAACAATATCCATTTAAATTAAGAAAAAAAACTTAACTTTAAGCATGATCCAACAACATCATGATTTTTCAACATAATATAGCATGATTTAAAACATGGCATAGTATGATAGTATAACATAGCTTGACATGATTCTCAACATAGCACGACATAGCATAAAAGAATTTACAACATAGCATGACATAGCATATATAATTTACATCATACGACAACATAATAACATAATAAGAGATCCACAATATATAGAATTTACAATTACAAATCACATCACTTTCTTGTGATCCATTCATAACTGAGTCAAATTAGTTTGTAATAGTCTTGTGAGAATCATCATACTCACTAACAAAAGAAAAGAATTAGAGAAAGAGAGATCTTTTGATTTGATTTGTGTAGATTTAGTTGTAGATGATTAGGCTTCCTCTTCTTAGTTTGTGACGGCTATGCTGAACTCCATGGCAGCAGCATGACGGTAGCTTCTCTAATTTTACAAGTGATTTAGGTCTAGGGTCTACCCACTTATTTATAGATTTTAGAATTCATTTAGGCCATTAGATTTAACCTAGAAATAACCGCAGCCGTTCAGACAAGATGGGGTTTATCTTGTTGACTCAGCAATGAGTCAGAAGTGACTCAGCAAACACTCAGCAATATATATATATATATATATATATATATATATATACATATATATATATATATTCTACAATGTACACATTAGATACATCCCCCCCTTTTACACACTTATTATTGTTTTTATATACATATTAGATACATCCCCTCTCTTACACACTTATTAATATTTTTATATTCATATTAGATACATCCCCTCTCTTACATACTTATTAATATTTTTATATTCATAATAGATACATCCCCTCTCTTACATACTTATTAATATTTTTGTATTCATATTAGATACATCCCCTCTTCTACACACTTATTATTATTTTAGCAACTTTAGTGTTAATAGAAAATTCGGGGTGTTACATTCTCCCCTCCTTTTAGGATTTCGTCCCCGAAATCTTCAAGTCTGGAAGAATGTATATCCTACCATCCAAACGTCCATCTACTCATCCATCATACACAGGCATCCATTGTCCTTACAGACTTCTAATGCTTTCATGTTTAAATGCACAGTGTGTGTATATGTCCGTATCTAATGCAAAATCAGGCGGTCCACTGATTCAGTTGACCTCCTTAATGCAACTATGATCGTGCCATGCATCCATTATGTATGCAAAAGATTCTTAATGCTACATAATACTTCTATATGCGTGCACAACCATCATCTGAATGCAACATCCACATGATAATACAACCATCGTTCATCCATTTTACTAAATACATCCATATATATGCAATATGCAATATGTAGTGACTGAGCCGATCTAGTGCCTAAAGTGTGTGTATATATGCATCCACGAGCAACCACTAGCAAACACTTGCATCCATTTTGCATCCATCATACATAACATGTCTCAAACACATGTTTCAACCATAGGATTATCCTAACTAAAGGTCAAAGATACTAATGAGAGGACATACTAAAGATAAGATAAGATAAGCTAAGCGATAAAGGAGAAATTAAAAGACATGCCCTCAAAGAGAAAAGGGTACAACGAACGCATCTTCTCTTCTGTCTCCCAAGTTGTGTTGCTCTCATCATCTCCCCATTGCACTTTAACCAGTCTGACCTCTCGATTCCTCAACTTTTTGATCTCCGACCCAAGAATGTATGTAGGAGCTCGTCTAATTGTTGCATCACGCTCTATTTCCACCTCTTTAAGCAAGCTCGGCTCTACCACCTCCGCGGTCTTGTGCAAACACTTCCTCAAATGTGATACATGGAATACGTCGTGTACTCCACTAAGTTTCTCAGGCAACTCCACCCTATATGCCATCTTCCCAATCCTGTTTTTTTACAGGAAACGACCCTACAAACCTTGGTGCTAATTTCCCCACGGACCCAAAGCGAACAACATTCTGTAACGGAGATACTTTGATAAAAACCATGTCCCCAATGTCAAACTCAAGATCTTCCCTCCTCTTATCAGCATACGATTTTTGCCTATCTTGTGCTGCTTTCATCCTCCTTCGAATCAACTCAATCTTCTCCGAGGTTTCCCTAACCATATCGGGCCCAAGTAGGATTTTATCGGTAGATTCCCACCAACATGTAGGCGAACGGCAAGGCCTTCCATAAAGAGCTTCGAAAGGTGCCATGCCAATACTAGACTGAAAGCTATTGTTATATGCGAATTCTACTAACGGAAGGTGCTCTTCCCATGTACCCCCAAAGTCTAGGATACAAAGCCTTAAAAGATCCTCTAGAATGCGATTCACCCTCTCGGTCTGGCCGTCTGTCTGAGGATGATATGCGGTGCTCAAACATAGCTGAGTCCCTACCGCCTCTTGTAAACTCTTCCAAAATTCGCTAGTAAAGATGGGGTCACGGTCGCTTACAATACTAGAAGGAATACCGTGCAAACGAACTATCTCCTTAATGTATACAGAAGCCAACCACGGAGCAGTCCTCTTACTTTTCACGGGAATAAAATGGGCGCTTTTAGTAAGTCTATCTACTATAACCCAAATCCCCGTGTTACCCTTCCTTGATCTTGGTAATCCATCCACAAAATCCATTGAGATGCTTTCCCATTTCCATAGTGGAACTTCTAATGGGTGAAGCAACCCACCAGGTTCCTTTTGTTCTGCTTTAACTCGTTGGCACACCAAGCATCTAGCGACGTACTCGGCCACATCCTTTTTCATACCGGCCCAAAAGAAAACCCGCTTCATATCTTTGTACATCTTATCCCCGCCGGGATGAATGGTCATTTTTGAGCGATGAGCATCATCAAGAATGGCCTTCCTTAAGTCTTCGTCTTGTGGTACACAAAGTCTATTATCCCTTCGTAACCAACCCTTATCGTCTAGGGTATACCTACGAAGATTGCTTGACGACTCCCCCCCTTTGAGCTTTTCTACTATCTCAACCAACTGTGGGTCGTCTCGCTGTGCCTCACCAACCCGTCCTAGAAGTGTAGGTCTAACCTCCAAGGATGCTAACAGACCGGGTACTAAGTCAACGGAGGGTCTAAAGTCAAACATAGAGATGAATTCTAAGCTTTGTCGTTCAACAAACAACGGACTCAAGGACAACCTTTTCCTACTTAAGGCGTCTGCCACCACGTTACCCTTGCCCGGGGTATATGCTATTTCAAAATCGTAGGAGGCTAAGAATTCCATCCACCGTTGCTGCCTTAAATTCAAATCCTTCTGAGAGAATAAGTATTTTAATGATTTGTGGTCAGTGAACAGTTCGAATTTCTCACCAGGAAGATAGTGACGCCAAGACTTAAGCGCGAAAACAATTGCGGCTAGCTCTAAGTCATGCGTGGGGTAATTCTTTTCATGAACCCTCAACTGCCTTCCACCATAGGCTATTACTCTTCCCTCTTGCATGAGGACCGCGCCAAGTCCCGTCCCACAAGCATCAGTATAGATGGTAAACGGTTTATTCCCGTCTGGCGGCACTAAGACTGGGGCTGAAGTTAAGGCTCTCTTTAAACGTTGGAACGCATCATCGCAATCTTTGTCCCACGTAAAAACCAGGTTCTTCTTCGTTAACTGTGTTAATGGAGCTGATATTTTTGCGAAGTCTTTGATAAACTTCCTATAATAGCCAGCCAACCCCAAGAAACTTCTTACTTCGGTTGCATTTTTAGGGACCTTCCAATCTTGGATGGCCACCACCTTTGCGGGATCCACTGCTATCCCTTCTTTGGAAACCACGTGTCCTAAGAACCGTACTTCCTTCCTCCAGAAGTGGCACTTAGAAAATTTTGCCTTAAGGTTATGCGCTCGAAGGGTTTCCAACACTTCCCTAAGATGTAGGGAGTGCTCTTCTTTATTCTTAGAAAAGACTAAGATGTCATCCACAAAGACTACCACGAATTTGTTAAGGTATTCCCTAAACACCCTACTCATCGAATCAACAAAATATGCATGGGCGTTTGTCAAACCAAAGGGCATCCCTAGCCATTCATAGAATCCGTCAGGAGTCCTAAAAGCAGTCTTATCTATACTATCCTCAGCCACTCTCAGTTGATGAAAGCCAGTGGCTAAGTCCAACTGCGAAAACACTGAGGCGCCAACTAACTGATCAAAGAGATCGTCAATCCTCGGCAGTGGGTGTCGGTTCTTTTTAGTAAGCTTGTTTAGTTCTCTATAGTCCATACAAAGTCTAAGAGACCCATCCGCCTTTGTGGCAAAAACTACTGGAGCACCCCACTCCGATATACTACGTCTTATGAACCCCTTCTCAAGCAACTCCTTTACTTGCTTATTGAGTTCCCTCCTTTCACGAGGAGCCATGTGGCGCACTGGCAAAGATACGGGTTTAGCATTATCCACAAGATAAATTCGAAAGTCTATCTCCCGCTTTGGAGGTAAGCCCTTCACCTCCTCAAACACATTCGGATATTCCCGGACCACTTCTACCGATCGCAGGTTCTCTACTGACGCGTCAAGCGATTCAAGATAACTTAGCATAACGGAATTTATGGGATTACAAAAGATGTCGAGAGCATTACCAAGGCGAGTCACAAGCCTAACTACTCTCCTTTCACAATCAAGAATGGCCCTATTTCTAGACAACCAATCCATTCCTAAAATTAGCCCATAGCCCGTGAAGCCCAATACATAAGCATCACATCTAAATTCAACGCTAAGTATAGAGATTTTCAAATCCAAACATATCATGGTCAAATGAGCCGAACCCCCAATTGGATTTGAAACGACCAAGGGATTCCCTACTAAACCGGTGTTCAAGTGCAGTGATTCAACTAATGATGCAGAGATAAACGAATGAGATGCGCCAGAATCGAATAAGGTACGGACAGGATGATCAAACAGAAAAACTAAGCTTTCAACAGAAATTGTTCTACCTCTTTCTTGCAGCGGTGGGGCCGCAATAGCCTGAACTTGCCCCCTTGCCTGCCCTGGTGCCATAAGAGCCTGCACCTGTCCTCCCGAGGTAGACCCTGTCCTCTGCCCCTTCTTTGGACAGTCCTTCACTAAATGTCCCGCATCTCCACAATGAAAACAACCAGTCTTCTTTTTCTTTCTACAATCTTTGCTGAGAAGGCCAGGCGTCCCACAATTGAAGCATTTCTTCTTCCCTTTGCCATTATTGTTTTTACCACCCTTCTTATTTTGCTGTTGGGGTTTCTTCTGATCCCCTTTCTTTTCAACTGCCTTATCCTCATGCATAAGTGCCATTTCTACTAGCTTTTCAAAGGTGGCTCCCATAGGGATGTGGGTCATAGCCAACCCTTGCAACGGTTCATTCAAGCCTCTAACGAACCTCAAAGCTTTCTTCTCTGGCGTGTTCACCAACTCCAAGCCAAACCTTGCTAACTGATTAAATTTATTGACATATTCCTTTACTGATGAGCTCCCTTGCTTTAGTACCAGGAATTTTTCCATATTTAAGTTCTCCTCTGCCCTTGAAAGAAACTTTGCCTCAAACCTTCGTCTGAAATCCGCCCAAGAATCAACTGGACGTTCCCCGTTAGTGACCTCCCACCAAAACGAGGCCTCTCCCTTCATTAACCAAGCAGCTAAACGGACTTTCCTCCCATCTTCCACTTCAAAGATATCCAACAATTCCTCAGTCTCCTTAAGCTAATCTCTGGCCTCTACAAACGTCTCAGTCCCTTGAAAAGTTTTTCCTCCCATAGCCTTGAATTCCTTGCACATCTTTGCAAAAGTGTCAACACGAGGAGGAGGAGGAGGAATGGGTGCAACTAGGGGTGGAGGAGTATCCGCTGGGCCTGTAGTGGTGGCCCTAGCCTCCAAGTATCTCCTAAACAACCCTGGAATCGTCACGCCTTCTGGGAGATTAAGATCTTCAGCCATGCTGAAACGAAAAAGGAAAGATTCAAAATGGAGAATTCGAAAGATAAAGATAAGGATGTGGCTATTTGGGATTATGTTTTTCATAAAAACTCTCATTAAATAACATGTTTTTTTTTTTGAAAGCACTTCTTCCAAAAATACTTTAGAAAAAAAATATTTTTCTAAAAAAAAAAATTTATCTGTTCTGGTAACCTTATGCTCTGATACCACGTGTAACACCCCACGTCCATTAATGTCACTCACAAAGGGAATGCATTAACTTCCATGGAGGTTTTAAGTGAATATAGAACAGTAAAATTACAACAAGACAGATATAAAATAGTACTTGGAAATTCAAAAACTTTATTTCATTGTAGCAGAAGTCAAAACATGTTTGATTACATCATAACACCATATTCAATGTCAAGTACAATATCTATCTTGATAAAACAAGTACATAATCCCATTACATGAATAGCCATTAAAAAGAAAGATAACAAGCTGGACTTTACTTCAGCAGTCCAAGCTTTCCAGTAGATAAGCGATCCAACTAGACTCCACTAGAACTTGGCCCAACCTACGGACCTGAAGGGAGAAAAAGGATGGAAAAGAGGGGGTCAGACATAAAGTCTGGTGAATATGATAATTCTACAATACTATTACCAAAATAACTGGACTAAGGCATGAGCCGGAAAACAAGAAAATGTCTATGAAGAGCAGATTAAGGACATAGACAATCGCTAAAGGCAACGTTATAGGCGCTCCTAAATACTAAAGGATAAACACTATACTGCACCACACCAGTCACCCTAAAGATTCAACCCACTTAGCTTCACTTAGAAACTTTCCCAATGGCTTTACGTACCCCTAGCTGACTACATAGGTGCCGCCTGCTCCTATCTCCACTAGGTGTACCCTACTTCCCATTATTCGATCGGCTCCCTAACTCGTAGATACCCGTGCTGGCCCCACAGTGGGGTGTATCACTCCCCTAAAGTGGCAACCTGATACAACGGACATGCACGGCTTATACCTACACGATGCAACAACGTCTTACCTACCAGCCCGGGTTCACACACGCATATGAAACCCGTTGGACTTGCGTTGCCACCGCTCCCTGTTTTGGCCTCTTATAGTCAAACCCAGTATGCGTGTCCCGTCCTCGACTTGGGTCGAGCCCACAAAGATACGTTTTGGGATACTGGTTGAAATGGGCCCCCACTATTTACCACAAGCATTCCACCTAAGCTTGTCCCCATTAGTCCATCCCACTTAACCCACTTAGTCATGTTCATTTACATGTGTGTTTGGTTAAGTCTAATCGTATTTCAAATGCCTCTAAAGGCAACCACCAGATTCCTCATGCCACCCAAGGCACCTACTTAACCCCCATGTCCCACCTTACATGATTATTTGGTTAAGTATTTCTTAGTTCATTAAGGCCATAACCTCATAAAGACCTCTCACATTAGGCTGACATTTATGGCAGCAGGATTTGCCGGGCGGGTCCGGGCAGTCTTACACCATAAAAGAGTCTAACCTCGTGTCTTTACAACTGTTATGCTTTAGTTTGGGCCTAGGACCTCTCACATTGGGCCGACATTTGTGACTACTGGATTTGCCAGGCGGGTCCGGGCAGGTTTACATCACAAACGGGTCCAACCTCGTGTCCTAAGCATTGATTATTAATAATAATCCACTTTCCCCCAATTTTAATAATTCCCTACTTGAATTATTAATTACTTCCAATTTTTAACAATGTCCATAATTGACTCAATTATGGACATCCATTCATGGTATGCAAAATCTTACAAAATTGCACCCAATTTATTAATTCCTAATATTACCCCTACCCCACGTTTGAACGTTTATTCGCAAAATATACGTTAGACTCGAATAGCCTAACTCATAGCATAAAAGAGATTATCATAATAACAACATGTATATGTGACCAAATGAATCATAATAAGGGGTGAAACTTGCATATGTCCAACTTGCATAGATTATACATGTCATGGACCTAAAGGTGTCAACTTGTTCAAAATTCACCTAATATAATCTCAATCAATTTTCATAAACTTACATATGAACATGTGTGAATCAACATCATCTAATTTTTTAACAACATGGTTTTATATGGGTACACCTAACTCAATAGGCAAATTCCCATAATCAAGTTTTATTTAATTATAGTTTCAAGTTTATGGGTACACCTAACCTAATAGGCAAATTCCCATAAACAAGATCCATTTAAATTAAGAAAAAAACATAACTTTAAGCATGATCCAACAACATCATGATTTTTCAACATAATATAGCATGATTTATAACATGGCATAGTATGATAGTATAACATAGCTTGACATGATTCTCAACATAGCACGACATAGCATAAAAGAATTTACAACATAGCATGACATAGCATATATAATTTACATCATACGACAACATAATAACATAATAAGAGATCCACAATATATAGAATTTACAATTACAAATCACATCACTTTCTTGTGATCCATTCATAACTGAGTCAAATTAGTTTGTAATAGTCTTGTGAGAATCATCATACTCACCAACAAAAGAAAAGAATTAGAGAAAGAGAGATCTTTTGATTTGATTTGTGTAGATTTAGTTGTAGATGATTAGGCTTCCTCTTCTTAGTTTGTGACGGCTATGCTGAACTCCATGGCAGCAGCATGACGGTAGCTTCTCTAATTTTACAAGTGATTTAGGTCTAGGGTCTACCCACTTATTTATAGATTTTAGAATTCATTTAGGCCATTAGATTTAACCTAGAAATAACCGCAGCCGTTCAGACAAGATGGGGTTTATCTTGTTGACTCAGCAATGAGTCAGAAGTGACTCAGCAAACACTCAGCAATATATATATATATATATATATATATATATATATATATATATATATATATATATATATATTCTACAATGTACACATTAGATACATCCCCCCCCCTTTTACACACTTATTATTGTTTTTATATACATATTAGATACATCCCCTCTCTTACACACTTATTAATATTTTTATATTCATATTAGATACATCCCCTCTCTTACATACTTATTAATATTTTTATATTCATAATAGATACATCCCCTCTCTTACATACTTATTAATATTTTTGTATTCATATTAGATACATCCCCTCTTCTACACACTTATTATTATTTTAGCAACTTTAGTGTTAATAGAAAATTCGGGGTGTTACATATATATATATATTTATATAAATATAATCCCTTCGTCCATTTTATTATTGTGATTATCATATCAAGTAAAGAACACTTGGTTTCATAACATTTTGATATATAACACAACACACAATAATGTTTTACTTTAATTTTCAAAATATCCATTTTGAAATTATTCCTCTTCTAATATTCATTATAAATTGGATAAAATAAATCGATAAACTCGTTTGGGTTAAAAATAGTGTCACTATTTTAAAACGGATTTAATAGCCCAATTCATTTTCTTATCCCTTTATATTTTTATAATGGGATAGACCCCTCACATTAAGCCTACGACTTGTGGATACTGGATGTGCCGGTCGGTTCCGGGCAGACTTATCCCACAAGATGGGCTTAACCTTGTGTCATGGCCCGTTTCGTATTTATGCACTTGGACCTCTCACATTAGGTTCAACATTTGTGGCTGCTGGATATGCCGGTCGGGTCCGGGCAGGATTCTACCACAAATGTAACCTAACCTCGTGTCCAAGCACAATTATAATTTATTTTTCCAAAATAGGTCATTATTTAAATTATCCTTTACCTTAAAGAATCCTAATTCTAAGGTATTCTTTATTTCTAAATATCCTGATTTCAAGTATTTAATATAAATTGTAACATTCCCTATTTTTGTGACTTTCTAAAAACAGTCTTTTCAAGATGTCCCATTTTGAAACCATATCTTCTTTACTTTAACGTGTTGACACCAAAGATGTAATCTTTCTAAATCAACGTAAATTAATTTCATTAATTGAATATAAAATAAAAACATTCCTTTAATTCAAAATTGAAAACGTTTTGAAAACAAAATCTTCTTAATTTAACACATGGACAATTAAAAAGGTAATCTTTTTAAATTCTAACTTTTTATACA
Source organism: Allium sativum (assembly GCA_030737875.1). Classification (NCBI taxonomy): domain Eukaryota; kingdom Viridiplantae; phylum Streptophyta; class Magnoliopsida; order Asparagales; family Amaryllidaceae; genus Allium; species Allium sativum. The sequence continues at coordinate 16,967,948 of CM060912.1, forward strand.
ATCATAAATGACATACTCTTACTTATTAACCACTAAAATGTAACTTTCAATTTATTCCTTTTAATGCATAGAAAATATTATTAAAACATCTCTTTTCCCTATTTTAAACTATAAGTAATAAATGTCTTCCTTTTCTTTTCCTTATTTATTTACCTAAATGTAAATAAGTATTTTCCCTTTTTTTCTCTACATATTCTATTTACATGAAAATGTAAATGAAAGCTTCATCTAAAATAATTCTTTTTATTTACATTAGGAAATGTAAATTTTTACTTCATTTACATTCTTTAATTTCATGGAAAATAAAATATTTTATCTCTTTCTCTCATTTTATTGAAAATGTAATCTTTTCTTCTTGTTCTTTACATTATATAAAAAAAATGTAATTTTTATTTTACGTTGCAATTTCATACCTTAACTTCATATAAAAAAATGTAATTTTTATTTTATTGCAAAATCTCATTTTTTAATTACATGTAAAAAATGTAATTTTTTTTCATGTGAATTCTCAACTTCTATTTACATATAAAAATGAAATTTTATTTATCATGTGAATTCCCAACTTCTAAAAATGTAATTTTTAGTTAACATGAAAATCATACTTTTATTTACATATAAAAATGTAGTTTTATATGCGATAAAAATTTCATGTCTTTTCCTTACATAAAAATGTAATTATATTTTCAATATAAATTCTACTTTTTAATTACATAATAAAATGTGTTATATTTTCAATGCACTTAAATATGATTATATATACAATCCATGATTCTAATATTCATATATTTCATATGCAATATATGACGCCAAATATGATTGTGTTTCATATGCGATACATGACATCGAAAACGTGGCTATATTTCAAGTTTCTAACCAAACACTAAAAATACGTTTATTTTCATGTTTCATTGCGACAACAAAAATATGATCATTTCATTTCAACAACAAAAATATGATTATTTCATTTCAACAACAAAAATATGATTATTTTTGTCGTTTCAATTCAACAACAAAAATATGATTATTTTGTCGTTTCTAATTTCTATCAAAAATATTATTATTTTTATCGCTTCAACTTTCTATCAAAAATGTTGTTATTTTTGTCGCTTCAACAGAAACGATACTTTCGTTTTAACGAAAATGATGCTTTGGTCTCAACAAAATCAATACTCTTTTATTTCAACAAACAATACTTCTTAATGTGAACAATTATATATAAACTAATTAAGTTAAAAATTTAATATTTTTTTTATGAACAAAATTTTATGTATAAATCAATATTCAAAAATTGAATCTTTCATTACAACAAATCTTATGTAAACAATTAAAAATTGAATCTTTCCATTGCGGCAAATCTTATTATGTATAGAACCGAAAAAAAAATAGCAGCACGCGTATAGATCAAAATTCTGGTTTAATCTAAATCACCAACCGCGATGTTTAATATCAGATCCATACAATTCCAAAATGATAAAATGACAGATCTACTCAATACAACGCAATACAATACCATACAATCCATCAAAACAATCCACACAATACATCACAGCATAGATCATACAGATCATTATTTAACAAATTAGAATGATTAATTAAATAAATTTAAATTGTGAAAATCAAAGATTCTTACCTTGATTTAAATCAGATCTGAAAATCCAAAAAAAATTCAAAAACGGCCCCAATCAGTCCCAACACGATCTACTCGACGATACGGTTCCACAGGATCTGAAATTTTCAGATTCCGATGTCGTATGAGTGAAATATCAATTTTTTTTAAATAAAATCAAGATTTGCGACGCTTAAAAGTGTTGTATTCACCAATTCATACCTTGGCCATTTATTTTCAGTTTTGTTCAAAATTTTGGATGAAGATTTCTCTCTCTGTAGTTGATCGTTTTGCGAATGGCTTGCGGCAAAATGACCGGCTACGAGAGATCTACAAGCAAAAAAATAGGGTGATGGATGGCGACACATGTATAGTGCGGTTTGGGTGTAAAGGCGGTAGATTGACGGTGCTCGTTCTCCGCGTACGGTTGATGAAAATGGATGAAACTTGTTGGAGATTGAAGAGAGTGAGAAGAGCTTCAAAAAGTTGCACTACGGCATGATCTAATTCTTTGTGGATTGGGACAATTTTGAGGAGGAAATTTCGGCCATATGGGTTTGTGCGTGCGTGATAGAACGACAGGAAAGAAGGAGCGGTCCGTCCTTCATATATATATATATTATTATTTTATTAGTTTATTATTTAATTATCCACTAAAGGTCCATTTACCCACTTACTCCGTTTTCAGCCCAATGACCGTGTTTCCTAGCTAACAACCCCTATTCCGGATCCATCTAACTATGTCCCGCAGGCCCAACAGGTCATCTCAGCCTCTTTTTTTCAGATTTAAAATTATTCTTTTATTTTAATATTCTGACGTATTCAAAAATCCACAGGAGCCACATACGGACTCCGAAAAATCCAAAAAAATATATATTTTTGGCTATGTTTCGACGATACAAATCCAACAAAATTATTTTCGTCAAATTCAGAGACTGTTTGAAAATTTTCCTTTTTCAAGTCGATTAAAATTTATTGAAATTGAAAAACAGAAATCTTTTTGCCACGGTCACAAATTAATTCCAAAAATTATGAAAAATTAAACTTAACAATATTTTGACATTCCGGATCCAACAAAAGTGGTTTCGTCGAAAACAGAAGTCGTTTGAAAAATGGCTATTTTCAAGGCGTATATATTTAATATTAAAAATACATTTTTAAACAAATAATTTTCAAAAATCAAAATATATAAGTGTTTACTGTTTTTCAATGTAGAAACATCATTCGGAACTCAATAGAAGTGGTTTCGAGTTCAAATCCCTTCATATGCAAAAAGTAGTATTTTTGTCCTTTGTAAATTACATAGCGACCTTTCTAAATTTTAATTTGGGCATAAATTTTGATTCCCACTATGAAATTTCAATTTTTTTTCAGATTCGTTAGAAAGATATTTTTAAATAGATTCTAATATTTTTGGTTTCACTAAAATCCGTTAAATTTTGCATCCTGTACGTTCAGTCAAAGTTTAAGTTTGACTTTTCAAACTACCGCGCTATTTCTAACTCCTTTTATAATTAAAATTAAATTATTCATTCTAACTTCAATTTAGATCAATTTTTAATCATTATTATTTTAAATAAATTATTTTAAATATTAAAACCCATAAAATTAGTCAAAATAAATTTTTAAATTGGCCCTAAAATTCAGGGTTGTTGCAATACGGTCCCGTGTGATCGTCGGTTTTTTGGCCTTATTACAATCCAACGTGATCGTTGCATTATGGACTTCTATGGATTATGGATTTCTTGGATAATACTAGACACATCTTCCTTCAACCAGCAAGATATGTTCTGGGGGGAAACTTGTTGACACACTTTTTGGTAAAAGCTTTCACACATGGAATCTCCGGATAAAAACACGCTAAAGCAGTGGAAACAACATCAGACATAAAGTGATTTGGTTGAAATCGCAATATCAACATAAACAGGCCTAAAAATCCTGTCAGACAACCTATTTTGGGACCGAAAACAGCAATTACGGTGCTCTACATAGTAAACCTTGTAAATCTCTGAATTAGCTTCAGGAAGAGCTTTCGGTTGGCTCAATCGGACTTACGGTTTGAAAGTTATGCCTGTTTCCGTAAACGCACGCAAAACTTGGATTTTGGGAATTGGTGACATTTCTATTTGGATCGCCCCCTTCGGTTTGTGGGCTCCTCTTTGGTTCGCACCCCCTCTCTTGTGAAGAACCTTCCTTAGCTCGTGATGCAACCTAGTTCGCCCCCTCGCCTGGCTCGTGGTGGTCATAGTAGTCACGACCGGCTCGTGGTGCACATGGGGATCACGACCCCATGACTATGAACCGACCCCTGGACCATGAACTGGCCCCCTGGACCTACTGATACATGCATAGATCTTGACCTATTCTTAAGGCTACTTGCTCTCCTACTTTCCCAGATTGGGTTCCACGTGCCTCATTACGACCGGTCATCCTAGAGGATCTCCTACAGCTATGAATACACCACTACATGGAATTTTGAAGGGACTTTTGGCTGAGGCATTTCTACTACATCTCGAAAGCTTCTGCCATTACCAAGTGCAAGGATTCTTCACCTTTCTACATCCAAATTTTCCTCTTGTAATCTCAATTAAGACACGGATTGTGTGTCTGCATGTAACTGATTCTGGTAATCTATCAGTATAACAATAAGATTATAAAGTTGACATATGCTACATCTACAGCTGAACCACTATAAAAAATTTCGTGTGTCTCCTCATATTTATCATTTTCTGCATTCTGTGATCTGCATTTAAGCATTAGTGCCATTTTTTGGTCTAATATTGTTGAATTTTAGATCTAAGATCACTATTTTCTTTCATCAAAGCGGAACAACAATTTATAATGACCTTCCTCTTTTCAGCATTAGTTTGTTTCAAAACCAAAATTTCATTTCCAAGTAAATTAATTTTGGCCTTGGACTCAGAAATCTCGAATTCAAAATGTTTCTTTTTTCAAACTCAACTTTTTCGAATTCTTTGAATTTCTCGATTTCTTTTTCAAGCTCTTCTAAAATTTATTCAGTTTTCAGCAAATTTTCTTTTTTAGTAATTTTATGTTTGGAAATTTCAACTGGTTTAAATTTTCTAATTCCTTTTGCAAAAACTTGTTTTTTACAAATTAGCTCATCCTCTTTTTCTTTTAGAAACATATTTTCTTTTTCAAGCCTTTGAAATTTTTCATTATGATGAGCTAAATCAATTTTCAATTTGGAACAATTTTTGCAATCGGATTTTTCAATTTTCTAAAAGTTTTTCATTCCAAGACATTATTTTCGCTGGTCAACTCATGTTTTTCATATTTTAGAAGTTTATTTTTCCATTGGAGACTATCAACAGTTTTAGTAAAATCAGTGCAAAGATGAACTAAATCTTCATATGAGAAATCTCCGGTCTCGTCTTCTGTTGAGTCTCCATCATCTGATTCATATTCTGTAAATCCAGTCAGGCATAATTCTGAATCCGGGTTGACTTTTCGGGGTTTTGAGCAATTGTCATCTATTCGTCCATACTTCGCCTCGAGAGCTTTCCAGATTTCCTACGTAGTCAAACAATGAGAGATAAGTTTAATTTGATCAATATTAAGACAAGAATAAATAATATGCATAGCACGAGTATTGATAACTTTATTCCTCTTATCTAGCATATCCCCCATATTGATAATAATATTCCAATATTTAATGTGAATGGATTTTAAGTAGAATTCCAATTTTGATTTCCAATTTAAAAATTCTTTGGAAATAGTGGGATTTTGGTTGGACTGACTCTCACTGGACTGACAATTAGAAAATCCATGACTTTAGAGTTAATAAAATACCTGTTTGATACCACTTGTAGGATCTAGATTAACCCTAAAGGGGGTGAATAGGGTTTATTGCAATTTTACAAGATATTAAAATTATCACAGCAGAGAAAATAAATATAGAAAATAAATGACATGGATTTTACCCAACTACTGCAAACTCTGCCTACTGCTGCACTGCCTAAGGTTTCTACTAGAATTATAACAATCTCTACGCAAATTTCCTGTAAACTCGCGACACCCACTCCCGAATTTTCTAATCCTATGCTCAAAACCCTGCATTGATCTTTATCCCTAAGATTCGATTTTCCTCGAATTACAAACTCGTAATTCGTAAACCCTATTTTAAAATAAACTAGAAAACTATCAGTCGAATACAAAAATGAAACAACTAAAAAAAACCTAGGTCATTTATAAACCATGTTAACCTAAAGTAAAAAATAGGATGACTCCCTTTTGTTTTGTGCTATGTTTCTTGAGTGTCGACTTCCTCCTTTAAACTTTAACGGTGACTGAATTGATTAAAATTAGGGTTTTTGTACTCTTCCCCAAATCACAATTTCAAGGAAGCTCTGGAATATGTTCTCAAATGCTTTGATCTTTCGATGCTCTTGGTCGAACAATTTGGGCTTTGGCTTACGATCGAAACTTGTGAGTATTCTGATTTGGTTTTCTCTTTTCTCTCGAATTTGTTGCTTTGTTTCGATGAAAGCCAATGACGAATTACGTGTTATGTATAGGGTTATAAACCCCTAATCAATCTTCAATTTCATGAATTTATTTGGCCTTGATGTTTGGTTTGATAATTGCATGGTTGTTGCTCGTGGATACTCATTTGAATTCTAGGGATATTACTTCTATGCCGAATAAACTAGAATTGAATTTTTGCCCAGAATTGCTGTCTGATTCCCTTTGAATGCGCTGATGAATTCTTGTATGTTTGAAAAACATTTCCAAAAATTGGTTTGCTAATTTTAACAATATTTTAATTGGAAACTTTTGTTGTCGAATTTCATCATGCGAATTACACAAGATTTGATTTTAAAAGGCTTCTTGCCAATTTTACACCTTTTAATGAACTGATCGTTTCTTGTATGATACCATTAAATGAATTTTCCATGTTATAACCACTGTGCGCTTTGGAGAGATAAATTTGCAATATAAACTTGGCAAGTTTACTGATGCCACAAATGAAAATATATTTCCATCCTGCTTTACTTTTGAACCATTCAATTTAAAAAAAAAACTTGAGAAAATAATATGGATTGTATTTTTAGATAGTTTTGAAAATGTTTCATATATTCTTGCTCAAATTCGAAAATGAATCTTCCCTTTTTCTTGCACACTATTATCATTCTTTCACACTTTTGCATGTTGACCGAACCAGAAACTCATGTTATACTTAGCATTCTTGTGTATTCAGCACTTTTCTTAACTATATTGTTTAGCCTAACAATTGTGTTTATAGCAATACCATTTATCTTATCACCGTCATGTTGCTTCATGCTCATGCCATTAAGCATAAGCCTGGTCATGTAATGTTGCAGTGTATTTGCTATCATTTGTGCCTATAAACCTGGTTTCAGTGCATTGCATCTTGTATACTTGCCTTTATGTTTGTTCATGACATTTTGAGTATTTGTGTTGAGCTTGTACATGATTTTCCTAAATCTAAAATGTTTGCTTTGTGCACTTGTCTCTCTTGTGTGTACATATGTACATATATGCATTTGATCCGGGTCAATTTCGACCTGCTGCACTACTTGAAATTATGTCACCTTAATTGTATTGACTTTGGATATTTTCATGTTAACATTAGTTGTTGTATACTCAGCATTGCTAGGTTGTTTGCATGTACTTGTCATGACCATATTCAGGTTTGACCTTGTACTTGATCACTTGCACTTAATTCTGTCTTGTGCATGCTAAAACATGCCTCTGCACTGTCTTGTTGTTTGATGAGTCATTGTATTGATTGGAACCTGTTGTAAACTTGGACTCGACCATGCCATATCACCATGGTTCAGTAGTATGTATTTGTTTGTGCACTTGTGTTTTTTGTTTGGTTGGCCATTGTACTTGGTCTTGTGTGCATACTGCCATTTTATTTTGTCCAGTCCTTGTTGCATGTTGCTTGCTTCATATGCCACGTTGACTTGTAATTGCTATGTAATGTTACCCTGTTCTTTCTGAACCTTGTACACCTGAGTTATTTGAGCTTGGCTGGTTTGAATTAATCCTTGCTTGACCCTAAGTCACTTGTGTAACCATGACGCACCTATTGCATTCATGTGTACCCCTATTCATTATTTTTCTCCATGTATATACATACAATCATGTATTATATATGTGTGAGTTGAGCCATTTTACATGCAGCACACATTTGCTTGTGGTACTTTGTGCATTACTCCATTTAGCTCGACCAAGTTTGACTTGAACCGTGCAATTACTGATGTTTGACCATATTTCCCCTACACATTATAAATATATGTGTACATACACATGTATGTTTATACATGTATATAGCATGTGCAATTATATTTTCTATTTACATAAACAGACCACTATACGATGTGTCGTGGCTGGTCAAGATCAGCAAACTACAAATGTGAGTGGAGGCTAGTCTGGATCAACAAACCACTATAGTTGTGTTGGGGCTGATCTGCAGACACATGTTATATAGTCTAACCTTGTGGTATTTATAGTGAATCGCTGTGAATATATCAAGCAGTCTAGACTTAAATAGATGTATATACATATCAGACCAAGTCAAGAAATATGATGAGAAACACACCAGAATTCTGAGGTAAATAAAATTCAAAATAAATTTATACTTTCTGGATTTAAATCTACCTTATTCCAGTTTACTATGTGTGTTTCTGTGATAGGTATATTGGTTACTAAACTGAAACTAAAGCAGACTGAAAACAAGGTGAGTGTATAAGAAATTGTATATGAAGCTGAGTGAGATGAGTGACTAAGTGTATGTAACAGAGTGAACCGAGAGCAATGTAGTGGGAAGCCAATGTATATGAAATTGAATGCATATGTGAACTGAGAGAAATGTACAACAGTGAAGTTAGAAGTTTGTACTATTCAAATGTTGAAAAAAATATTTATATTTGAATAAAATATTGTTTGACTATTTAAATTCTTGTGTAATAGTATTTTATTCAATAGATATTATTTATGTATGTGATGTAGTATAGGACAGTACAGTTACAAACACATTTATATAATAATAATAATAATATATGTTTTTTATCATCAAACAAAAATCATATTGTTATATACAACACTTCTTCTGACGAGGCAACTTTTATGAAGCGAAGCATATTACAGTGTAACACTAGTCCCTTTAGCAGCTTTGATTTTTCAAGTCAACCATTATCGATGCTATTTTAAATTCTCACTTGACACCATTTATATGTTTACTTCTTCATAGTCCTACAATACCAAATACTTATACTGGTAACTCGAACACATATAATTCCATTTGTTGTAAATTACTCTTTTGTAAATCATATTTGTAACACCCCGTAATTTTAGCAACACCAAAGAGAACAAATTAAACAATAATTAATTTAATATTCAGAATTAAGTTAAACGGACTGCACCATTGCGTCTGTCTCGAAATTCTGGTCAAGATAAACACTTGGTTTGCATAAAATGGACATCGTATAAAGAAGTTTTGAAGGTTTGAAGTTTGTATATGCGCAAAAGAATTATATATATATATATATATAATTAATTCCGAAAATTAGAAAACCGTTCAAAAATCAAATATACGTGGGTGGAAAATTTCCCGCCCTGGGGTGTCCACCTCTTAAGGGGGGTGTCGACCCCTCAAGGGGGTATCGACCCATGGGTTGACCCTATAAGGGGGGTCTACCCCCCCTGATGCAGACTGGGAAAATTAGGGTTTCAGGGGTTTTTGGTAATAAATATAGCCTCATTTCTCTAGTTTCTTCACACTAAAAATAATGAAGGACTAGATGTTGTCGCTGCCTGGATTGAATCAAACCTTTTTTCTTCTTCTGCAATCAAGTTAATCAAGTTTAGAGTTATTCAAGTGTAGATCTGTGAATCAACATCAACTATTCTCCTTCTACTTTATCCAAACACTATGAGTCAATGTTAAATTTTAGATTTGAATAATTAAAAGTAAAACTTTATATGACATTAACTTAGATCTATGCCTATGACCATTTGAATCAAATCAGATCTGTTATAACCTATGTATCTATGATGTTATGACATGATTATGACCTAGATCTAAGCCTTTACCAACTTATCATGTCAGATCTGCCATTGTTTCACTATTTAGATCACCTTATACTTGTCCCAATTTTATTTGTGGTTAAATTGGATCTGTTATTAGTTGGATATCTAAACAATTGTTTAGATCTTATCATGCCTATTATGACATCCCTATTATGTTAGAATCAGTTCTATTATCGTATGTTCATCAGATCTGTTCCTATGTGCATATCTTCTCATTATGCCACTATATGGTTATGCCATTATATGTCAATCTAGTTAGTATGCGAATTTGTGTCATCTTTCCCTTTTTATTTTATATAGCCTGGCTACCATCGAGCCTAGGCATACCGCTGAAATATGTGAATACATTAGATTGGAAATGAGGGGAAAACGTTAAAATGGGGCATAACTGGTAATTGGGAATTTGGGCATAACCTGAATAAAATGTATGAATATGAATTTGGGGCTTATAGTTCATTATGAACATGACTGGGGAAAAGGGGCATCAAAACCTATAACGAAATAGGAAAATTTGTTTAATAATTGGAATGCCTAGGATTACAGTAAATAGAAATTGTAATCGCGCCTAGACACGAGGTTATATTACACTTTTGGCGGAAGTCTGCCCAGAACCTCCCGGCATATCCAGCGACCACAAGTGGTGAATCTAATGTGAGGGGTCTAGGTGCACAAATACGAGACGTGTTAAGACACGAGGTTAAGCATGACTTGTGGAAGAAGTCTACCCGAAACCTGTTGGATCTAGATTAACCCTAGAGGGGGTGAATAGGATTTATCACAGTTTTTAAGGGAAATTAAAAATTCACAGAAAGCAGAATGCAGCAGAAATAAAAATGCAGAAAGTAAATAACACAAGATATACCCAGCTTCGGCAAAATCCTGCCTACTGCTGCATTCCTAAGGTTTCTACTAGGTGATAGACCAGATCCCGATTACAAGACCATGTAAACTCGCACTCCCTTCTCCTGTACTAACCCTACGCTCAAAACCCTAGACTATTCTATATCCTCTAGACCAGATTTACCCTAGTTTTACAGACATTAGTAAACTGTCAGTTAATCTCTTACTGAACCCCTTATATTTTACAGACCTAGAAACTGTTTGTTTGTTTGTTTACATAGAAGACAAAATAAAAAACAATACATAATAAAACAACACAAGCTAAAAACCCTAGGAATTAAATAGAAGGGTCATCCCTTTCACAATTGAAAATTTGGCCGGCCCATTTTCTAAAAGTTGCACCCTTGTTTAATTTTAGCCCGATCACTTTGCTGTGTAAATCAACAATTGCAGCCGTCAAAAAAATAGGGTTTCAGAAAATCCCAAATCCAATCTCGATTGTTTGCTTCTAAATTCAAATCTATGATACTTTAAAACTATGGATAGCAATGCGATGCTTTGATTTGCTGATTCGGGGTTTTGTTGCGATCGAAACTCTGGTATGTAATTTTGATTTTGAGTTGTTGCTTGAAATTGTTTGCTTGAGGATTCTATGGTTTTCGATTCAATTGTTTGCGATTTCGATCGATGCTTATAGTCGATGATGTATAGGGTGTGTATATAATAAGGTAGAATTGAAACCCTAATTGATATCTTTGATTTCGTACAAAATGATTTGCCCTGATTTGTTGTGTTTCCTCATTTGTTATGCCTTGAATGGAATGGATTTCCTCGACTTTGATTATGTTGCTGTCAATAACATGTAAAATGCAAGAATTACTCGACATGATTTCTTGCCATTTAAAACTTTGATTTTCTGGAAATCCGATAGATTCTTCATTGATGATTTGATAAAGTATGCCAAAACATGCTTGCTAAAACAACTTCTCCTGTGTATATATGGATAGATTTGATCCCATGCATGACAGAAATGTTTTCCAAACATTCTCTCTTTGATTTACTGATGACATAAATTTGCCATATATTCCCACTAGAGGACTGGAATGATTTTTGAAAAACAATTTGAAAACTTCTGGCCAAATTAATGTTTACTGAATCACAAAGACTTGATGCTTGTCCAATAATGTTGAACTGAATTAATGAGTGTGCATTTCTGGAAACCACCGTTGATTTACTGCTCGCAGTCTTGGTTTGTTTGCTGCATGTAACATGCTACACTGTTTTTATACTTGCATGGACATTTCTGATTTGGACTTGCCGTATATGTACACTGAGATTTCTGGAATTTTGGAACCATTAAGACTTGCCAGATATTCAGTGCCCATTCATGCATAATTGAATTGATATTCCACTTTGGTGATTGTTTGATTAATCTGCATTTCTGGAAAGAAACAAATTAATTGATTTCTTGTCATATATGTATTGCAGAAAACTCTTTGATCATTCTTGCATGCCTCTTGTACAAAATCATTTGTACACTGGTTTGCCAGATTCTGGAAAACACAAATTGTTTTCTTGCCAAAAAGAGATAATGTTGACTCATTTATGGAAACAGAATAAAACTATTTTTGCCAAATAAAAAAAAACTGCAATTCCTTGTTCATTTCTGTTTGCGTTACTCTTTGAATTCGAACCTGACTTGGTGCTCGGCCCTTTTGTGTACTTGCATTACTTGTTATAAGCTTTATACTGACCAGTTTGTTCATATGTCTAATTCACCACGTAAATGCATGAATTTGTCAACTTGACTTCACCTTGTATATGTGCTGATCCATGATTGCTGTCATTGTTCACTTCATTTTGCACCATTGAACATGATGCCATGCTGGCCTATTATGCACTACTGTGTATAACATTTTGGCTTGAACAACATATGTCTTATTCACATCACTAAAATGAATTTGCCATGTTACAATCACTTGAGTTTGCTTTGATCTTCCATGTTTGTTTGTGTGTACTACCATGTTAAGATCACTTGATTTTAATGTGATCCTAAGTGATTGTACACTTCTTTGGGCTGATCTGAAAGCTGAACACCCCTTCTTGTACATGTTGACCATTTGACTTCTCCACTCATGTTGATTCATGTCACCTTTATGTTGTAGCTCCATATGTTTGTTGATGGTTTCATTAGTTTTATGTTTGCTTTGTACCTTTGTGCTGCCATTTTCACTTAGTATTATGCTCGACCATGTTTGTGTTGAACTACTTTGTACATGATTTAACATCCTTGGCTCGACATCTTGGTTGTTGTGTTTACTTTTCCATTTCACTGTGTCGAGCTTGGTCCATATGACTGCTCCACAAATGCTCGCTACTACATTTTGATTGGCGTGGCAATGCACATGTGTATATCTAACACGTGTGTATATGCAGTTATCAAACAAGATTTCCTGTCCCTGTACTATACATATACAAACTGACTAGACATAGATGAATCAGATCAAGTCATGAAAAATGATGAGAAACACACCAGAAAACTGAGGCAAATAAAATTTCAAAAATAAAATTCAAATCTGCATGTATTCAGTTTTTATTTCTATTGCAGTGTACTGTGTGTGTGTTTCTTTTGACAGGTAAGCAGAAGATGACTGGACTGACAGTGAAGTGTTGTAAAAACTGAAGACAGAAGTTGACAGTGAACAATATACAAAAGCATCTGTATATGAGTGTAAGTGAATGTATATATAAAATTGTATGACTGAGTGACTGAATGAGTTTTTCAGAGAGAAAAGTACTGATATTTGTGATAAACAAAAAATTTTTTGGCAAGGCCGACCAGTTTTTATAGTGTTCCGTAACACTCTTTTATTAAAAATAGAAAAGATACAAGAGAATTCAGGTGATATACTAAGTGTATATCAACTAAGCTTCCACGCAGGGAACAATACATCATTACAATTTCACTAGCTACTTAACCAATTTTACAATGCTACTGACACTGGAATTTGACATAACAATTCTCCTTGGTACTACACTGCATTTTGACAGTTATCCATTTTCTTGCAGGTTCCTGAGCATCTCCTTCTTCCTACTCCTAGTGAGTTGCGTATTTGATTTTGCCTTTTCGCTGGAGCTCACTGCTACATGAATAATAACGGGGTCTGGTGGTCATTCTTTGTATGCAGCTGGCGCTGCAATGTGAGCGTACGGATTCTTGCACTTAGAATTTGGAGTTGTATGACCTCTAATGTTTACACTAGCAACCATCTGCTTAACCAAGACATCGACTCCTTCGAGCCTGGATTTATTCAACTGCTCCAACTTATTCCTCTCTTTGAAGTCTTGGAAGTCCTTCAATGTTTTCAATGTCGCATGGTATTGTTAAGTGTTTGATTCATAACCATCAAGCTCAACATGAAGCTTATCATTAATGTGTTGAAGGTCATCTGAGATTGAAAGATTCAGGGCCGCATTAATAGATTAATCACTATTAATAGGAATCCTATCCCTTTGCTGTTCAGTCACCATCAAAGTGCTCATGCTTTCTCCATTACCATTCAAAGAGGGATTCACATTCAAGTTATGGGTTTCACTAGATATTCCATTTGTTTGCATTAGATCCTTGCCTTCGCTATGACCACTCTTGTCACTATCCATACTCGTAACTACATCAGGTGTTGATTGTCCACTGTCTTCCGCACTCTCACCGTCTTCTAGCATTGCAGTTGACTTATTGATTGTGTTGGGCGAAGACTCTTGATGATGTTTCGTATTGTTTGCAAAATTCAATGCTCCTCCTTCAGTACTTGACTAGCATTTAGCTTTGTTAACATCACCCACTAGAACATGCGACTGAGTCTGCTCTTTGGCACTTGCTTTCTTACCTCCAAATGCTTTAGTCAGTAAAGCATCAACTATTTCAGTCTCACCATCCTCCAGTATTTCATCTCGTCCATTATTCTATTCATCTACCCTTTCACTAGTTTCCTCCTCTATGCTTTCAAGTATACCAAAGCTGTTTTTAGCATTTGCACTTATTTCTCTTAGCCCTTTGTTCACGCCATCTAGATTTTCTCCTTTGCGTTGACTGTTTTTGATTACTGGTGGATTAAAATTCCCATTTCTCCTTTGTATTACCCTCCTCCACACTTCATTTCTTCTGATGTGTATCCTTCTCGATCTTTCTGTTGTACGTTTGAGAATTTACCATCACCTTTAGTTCGCACTGCACTTCTCAAGTTTGGCTCAACAATGGAGCAGATATGTTCCATATTCACAGCTTCTTGGCTTACTACAACCTTTTTTCTCTTGCACTCAGCCGTAGAATGGCCGAAACAATTACACGTAGTGCAAGCTTCGGGCTTCTATTGGTATTGCACATAGACCATTTGTTCTCCACCATCAGGCATGACCACAAGAAATTCCTAGACTAATGGTACATCTGCGGTGACTTCCACCATGCATTTGGCGTATTCAAGTCTCTCTAAGATTTCAGTTGACTTATCCATACACAAAAGTTTACCAACTCCCATAGCTAGCCAGCTAATGCCGACCATAGTCCATGCATACAACGGTATGTTTCTCATTTTAATCCACACTGGCACGCTCTTAATCAGACTTGCATCACTCCCATTATTCAAATCCCATGGTTTTATTATAAACAGCTTATTTTGAATAACTACTGGGTTTGCCTGTACTATTCTATTCCTTTCCTATTGATTCGAAAGAAAGAAGAAAAAACATTGCCATTAAACCTCACCTCAAATCCACCCTGAGGATTCCAGAGACGCTGCAGGTGGTTAGCGACAGCGTAGTAGTTCAGCGGTTGATCCAAGAAGAAACCGACTATGTAATTTTGCCAACGGTCAGTTGCAGCTTTCAGGATTTCGTCAGAGGGAATCATATTTCCATCTTTGAATTGAAGAATAAAAGACGGCGGAGAAAACAATCCAGCATTCTTCGGTTTAACAGAGAAGTGAGATGACCATCTTTTAGATTTTTCAGTTGAAATCACATTTGGGTTTTCTAGGGTTAGGTTCAGAAGAGGAGGATCGGTGGGATCCGTAGGGTCAGGCGGCGGAAAGCTTGAAGGGGATAGAAGCGGAGGAGACAGATTTCGTGAGGCGGCAGAGAGAGAGGCGAAGGTTAGGCTGGGTGGGAAAAACGAGGTTGCGGCGGAAATTGGGTGCACCATTGTTTGCAGTGGTGAGATTTTAGAATGGTTGTAATAAACAATTTTTTTTTGAAATAAAATATCATTTTATTGTGTTCAAACAAATTTGTCTATCGTATTCAGTTTATATACAAGTAAAGTATTCTGGGAATGTATATGAAATGTGATGTGATCAAATAGTGGAGTTATAAATATTTGTACTGTTTGAATATTTGAAATAAAATATTTATATTTAAACAAAATACTGTGTAAATATCTGAATGTCTGTACAGTTGTATTTTATTTAAATATAAATATTTTATTTCTATCTGTATGTGTATGTGAAACAGTACAACAACAAACACATTAATAAATAATATATATTTGGTTGTTATCATAAAAAAAAAATTCATATAATTGTGTATACAACTACGTCATATACAACAATCTCCCTCTTTTGATGATGACAAACAAATATTAAAATTTTGAATTCAATAAATGTGTTTGACAGTGAAGAACTGAACTCCCCCTATTTGAATGCTCCCCCTACAACAGAAATTCCCCCTATAATTGTGCATGAGTGAAAATGAATGAAAATACCATCAATTTTCAGAATGGAAATATTTATAAAATAGTCACTCATGAATCAAAATCTCAATCAATTCTCCCCTTTTTGTTATCATCAAAAGGATTCAAAAATTAAATTATCGATGAAAAATGATTAAAATATAATATCAGCTTAAGAGGAAGAAGGGTCATCATAAATCTCATTTAGTCAAACAAAAATCATAATATTATGAGAACAGGTGGCATATTTCACATTGTAGAGAATGAAGGATTTACGAGGAATTTTATATAAAATGGAGAGAGTTATAAAAATATGATTTCCAATTATTTTCAATAAGAATTTTGTAAAATTGAGCATAAAAAGAGTGATGGATTTGGACTATAATTAATAATTCAATTTAAATGACAAAATCGTATAATCTCAAATCCCAATACCCATCAATCAACAAATCATAATACATCATAAGATTTCAACACATTTGACAGATTAGAAAGATGGATTGATAGGCTGGTTTTTATACACAAGGGAGGATTTCAGTTTAATTTTAATTTATAGTGCATTATTTCCTTTTTCTTTTTATTTTATTTAAGAGCACACTGACCACGCATAACCAGAGCTTGGATTTTTAAATGAGGTCAGTCGCAGCTTAAATTATAAGTTGTCTCATAACTGTGCATAACCAGAGCTTGGATTTTTAAATGAGGTTTGAGAAAAACTTACGTATTAATTATATATTTTATCATTTTCAGCTTTAAATAGAAAAACTCCTCAGTATATACAACCAATATGAATGATAGAAATGTAGTAGGTATAGAAATGGACTGTGAAATAAATTTCTAAATTAATTATATTATGAAATATGCTCGATTGTACTGAGATCATTGAAAATTTCCAATTATCACTCATTATGAATAATAACATAGTCCCATTTCTATCACAAATAATTCCATTGTTTATTCAAAAATATTTTAAAAAAAAAATTAACTCTCCATATCAATATAAAGTCATAATGGATGGTAGAAGGATGATTGATAATGAAGATGGTCGTGAAATAATTGCCAGTTCAAAGATATTATAATAAACGTTCAACCATCATGAAAATCTAAATAAAATCTCCTCTTGTTGTGAGATATACTGTAGTCATAATTCATCACAATTTTAAAATCTGATACTAATTTTGATGAATTATAAATACAGTTCAATTTGGATATTGATTTCAATTTCTGAATGAATAATCAATAAGTAATTTTAAAATTGAAAATCAATTACAAGAGGGAAATTAAGAGCTATACAAGACAAGAGGGAATAAAATATATCAAAAAAAAATTCAGCACATCTGATACCAATTGGTGTCCTTATTAACAAATTTTAATCACAAAGCCCAACCAGACAAAAATTAACAAAATTTGGCACATTTATCAGAGCTACAGATAAGAACAAGCAGTTATTTGAAAAACAGTTTCAGAGCAGAAAACAGATCATAAACAAGCAATTTCCAAAATATTTTCAAAATAATTATTAGAGCAGCACAAGAAATCAGTTCAAAGCAGACAAGTCAAGATGATGGTCACAAAAGATATTCCATGATCCAAGATTATAAAATACAACTTATTTTAAATCATTTGAACGAATTGTGAAGATATCAGGATTCAATGAATCAATCAGATGGTTTATAAATTTCAGATTTAGGATATGTGTAGGATTCAAGAATTCAATAATTTCAAATGATTTCAAACAAACAAATATTTAAATCAAATAATCATGAAATAATAGAGAATTTAAGACAACATTTTCAAAGAATTTTTCATAATTATTTGTAACAAGCTCAAGAGATATCTCAGATCATTTACATCAAGTTTGAAAGATATTCATGATCCAAAAATTAAGAAATAATTTATTTGAAATCACTTGAATCAATGTCAAGTTCTGAGATACAATGAATCAGTCACACAAGGTTGGTACTTTCAAATTTAGGAGGTATGTGAGATTCAAAATATCAAGAAATTTCAGAGGATTTCAAACAAAACTAATTTCTACCATAATAATCATGAATAAAGATGAATTTCAAGATGTATCACTGATTTAAGGCAAAAGAGAATATCCAAGCCAATCTGAAAATCAATGAAATTATCATAACTGAAAACTATTGGTGTGCTGTAATGAATATACATTCTCAAGCCTTTCTAAACTGAATTAGAAGAAACTCAGAACATAAGAGATGTGTGAAATTTCAATTGTTTTTCAGATCTTCAAAAATTTAGAATTCAAATTAACAGTGTTCAAGGTATGATATGAATACATCAACACTGTTATGAGTTCAGAAAACAGAAAATAAACCTCAAAACAATTGCAGAAATTTACAAGTTTAAATTCAGGATCCGGAAACGATTAACAAAGATGGTTTTATACAAGTAAAGAAAATGTCCAGAAAATCATGAATTCTGCAACTGGAAGTTTAAGAAGTACAGTCTAAGAAGAATATGGCAGTGTCAAATCAAAAAACAAAAAAAATAGAAGGGGTAGAAGAAGGATCAAAATTAAAACAAAGAATATTTACAAAGATGAATTCAGAGATTATACCTGAAATCCCTGTAAACCAGAATCTCCGACTCAACATCTTGGCTAAGGAACCGTGAAAGATACAGAAATATGTACCGAGTTGATTTCAAATCTCTTTTTGCATAGCAGTTCCTCAGCCTCCTCTGGTACCTAACTGTATAGAGAATTGAGTGGTCTAACGAAAGAAGTAAAACCGCTCACAGTTGTATTTGTACGTTTTGGTACCCAAAATTTCCGAATTTATCTTCGTACCCTTTGGAACCCAAACTTGTTTGAATTTAAACGAATTTACTTTATTTCTTTTGGGGTCCAAAATGAATTAAATGAATTGTTATCAAACCAATTATTATCTCATTTGTGATTCAAAAACCTTTTGGAATTTTCAGAATTCAAATTTCCAGAATGACCCTTCTTGAAGCAATTTAAAGGATTTTTAAAATCACAAGAATTCAAATTTTCAAAGGCATTTGTTTTCCCAAAACCAAGACCACTTTATTTCCTGGGGAAAGTTGATTTTTCAATAAGATATTCAAAGATTTTTTCCCCTATTGAAAAATGTTTCAAACTCAATTCAAGATCGTTGATTTTGGATTTAAGATCAGAATTATCTTTTATCAGATTTGAACAACAATTAATGCTGATCTTTCTCCTTTCAGTATCATTTTGTTTCAAAAACAAATTTTTGTTTTCAAGAAGTTTGATTTTGGTCTTGGACTCAAAGATTTCAGATTCAAATTTAATTTGTTTTTCAAATTCAAGTTTCTTGAAATTTTCAATCTCTTTTTCAAGCTCATTAAAAATTAAATCACTTTTCAACAAGCTTTCTTTTTCAGCAATTTCATGTTTGGAATTTTTGATGGCCTTAAAATTATTAAATTATATTTTCAAAGAATTGTTTGAATCTTTTAGCTCAACCTCGTTATCTTTTAAAATCAGAATTTCCTCTTTAAGCCTTTGAATATTTTTATTGAGATGAAGGAGGTCACTTTTCAATTTCAAACAACTTTTATAGTCAGAAATTTCTAATTTCATGAAATTTGTAAATTCTGATTCCAAATAGTTAATTTTGCTATTTAAATATTTTTAGGTTTTAAAGATTTGTTTTTACGATGGAGTTTATAAACGATTTTTGTTAAATCAGTACACATATAAACCAACTCTTCATATGGGAAGCTTTTAGTCTCACTGTCTATTGAGTCTCCATCGTATGATCTACTTGAATTTTCATTTTTTTTTTCTCCTAAGCATACATCTGAATTTGATTTGACCATTTTGGGTTTTAGGATGTTGTTGTCAATTTTTCCATACTTCATATCGAGAGTATTCCATATCTCCTGTGCAGTCAAGCAATGAGAGATAAGGTTATATTGGGCATCATCAATATAAGAATACAAAGTGTGAATAGCACGAGAATTAAATCCAATATCGTTCCTATTGACCATATCATTACCATTAATAACAGTATCCTAACATTTAATATCAACGGATTTTAAATATAATTCCATTTGTAATTTCCAATTTAAAAAATCTGTACCATTGAAAATAGATGGAATACGACTAGACTGATTCTTAAAAGACTTAGGGTTAAAGAAAACCAAGCTCTAATACCAACTGTTGGATCTAGATTAACCCTAGAGGGGGAAGAATAGGGTTTATCACAGCTTTTACGGAATATTAAAAATTCACAGAACACAGAATACAACAAAAATAAAAATGCAGAAAGATAATAACACAAGATATACCCAGCTTCGGCAAAATCCTGCCTACTCCTGCATTCCTAAGGTTTCTACTAGGTGATAGACTAGATCATGCTTACAAGACCATGTAAACTCGCACTCCCTAGTCCTGTACTAACCCTACGCTCAAAACCCTAGACTGGTCCATATCCTTTAGACCAGATTTCCCCGAGTTTTATAGACACTAGTAAACTGTTAGTTAATCCCTAATCGAACCCCCTAGATTTTACAGACCTAGAAATTGTTTGTTTGTTTACAAAGAAGACAAAATTAAAAAAAAACAATACATAACAAAACAACACAAGCTAAAAACGCTAGGAATTAAATAGAAGGGTCATCCCTTTCACAATTGAAAATTTGGCCGGCCTATTTTCTAAAAGTTGCACCCTTGTGTAATTTTAGCCCGATCACTTTGCTGTGGAAATCAAAAATGGTGGCTGTCAAAAAATAGGGTTTCAGCGAATCCCGAGTCCAATCTCGATTGTTTGCTTCTGAAATAAAATCTATGATGCTTCGAAACTGTGGATAGTTATGCGATGCTTTGATTTGCTGATTTGGGGTTTTGTTGCGATCAAAACTCTGGTATGTAATTTTGATTATGAGTTTCCGCTTGAAATTGTTTGCTTGAGGATTCTATGGTTTTCGATTCAATTGTTTGTGATTTCGATCAATGCTTATAGCCGATGATGTACAGGGTGTGCATATAATAAGGTAGAATCGAAACCCTAATTGATATCTCTGATTTCGTAGAAAATGACTTGCCTTGATTTGTTGTGTTTCCTCATTTGTTATGCCTTAAATGAAATGGATTTCCTCGACTTTGATTATGTTGATGTCAATAACATGTAAAATGCAAGAATTACTCGATATGATTTCTTGCCATTTAAAACTTTGATTTTCTAGAAATCCCATAAATTCTTCATTGATGATTTGATAAAGTATGCCAAAACATGCTTGCTAAAACAACTTCTCATGTGTATATATGGATAGATTTGATCCCATGCATGACAAAAATGTTTTCCAAACATTCTCTCTTTGATTTACTGATGACATAAATTTGCCATATATTCCCATTAGAGGACTGGAATGATTTTTAAAAAACAATTTGAAAACTTCTTGCCAAATTAATGTTTACTGAATCACAAAGATTTGATGCATGTCCAATAATGTTGAACTGAATTAATGAGTTTCATTTCTGGAAACCACCGTTGATTTACTGCTTGTAGTCTTGGTTTGTTTGCTGCATGTAACATGCTACACTGTTTTTATACTTACATGGACATTTTTGATTTGGACTTGCCATATATGTACACTGAGACTTCTGGAATTCTGGAACCGTTAAGACTTGCCAGATATTCAGTGCCCATTCATGCATAATTGAATTGATATTCCACTTTGGTGATTATTTGATTAATCTGCATTTCTGGAAAAAAACAAATTAAATGATTTCTTGTCATATATGTATTGCAGAAAACCCTTTGATCATTCTTGTATGCCTCTTGTACAAAATCATTTGTACACTGGTTTGCCAGAATCTTGAAAACACAAATTGTTTTCTTGCCAAAAAGAGATAATGTTGACTCATTTATGGAAACAGAATAAAACTGTTTTTGCCAAATATAAAAAAACTGCAATTCCTTGTCCATTTCTGTTTGCGTTACTATTTGAATTCGAACCTGACTTGGTGCTCGGCCCTTTTGTATACTTGCATCACTTGTTATAAGCTGTATACTGACCAGTTTGTTCACATGTCTAATTCACTATGTATATGCATGAATCTGTCAACTTGACTTCACCTTGTAGATGTGCTGATCCATGCTTACTGTCATTGTTCACTTCATTTTGCACCATTGAACATGATGCCATGCTGGCCTGATATGCACTACTATGTACAACATTTTGGCTTGATCAACATATGTCTTGTTCACATCACTAAAATGAATTTTCCATGTTACAATCACTTGAATTTGCTTTGATCTGCCATGTTTGTTTGTGTGTACAGCCATGCTAAGATCACTTGATTTTAATGTGATCCTAAGTGATTGTACACTTCTTTAGGCTAATCTGAACAGCTGAACACCCTGCCTTGTACAAGTTTACCATTTGACTTCTCCACCCATGTTGATTCATGTTACCTTTATGTTGTAGCTCTATATGTTTGTTGATGATTTCATTGGTTTCATGTTTTCTTTGATCCTTTGAGCTGCTATTTTCACTTTGTATTATGCTCGGCCATGTCTGTGTTGAGTTGCTTTGTACATGATTTAACATCCTTGGCTCGACACCTTGGTAACTGTGTTTACTTGTCCATTTCACTGTGTCGAGCTTGGTCCGTCTGGCTACTCCACATATGCTCGCTACTACATTCTGATTAGCGAGGCAGTGCACACGTGTATATGTATACACGTGTGTATATGCAGCTATCGGACAAGATTTCCTGTCCCTGTATTATACATATACAAACTGACTAGACATAGATGAATCAGATTAAGTCATGAAAAATGATGAGAAACACACCAAAAAACTGAGGCAAATAAAATTCCAAAAATAAAATTCAAATCTGCATGTATTCAATTTTTATTTCTATTATAGTGTATTGTGTATGTGTTACTTTTGATAGGTAAGCAGAAGATGACTGGACTGACAGTGAAGTGTTGTGAAGACTGAAGACAGTAGTTGACAATGAATAATATACAAAAGCATATGCATATGAGTGTAATTGAATGTATATATAAAATTGTATGACTGAGTGACTGAATGAGTATTGCAGAGAGAAATGTACTGATATTTGTAACAAACAAATTTTGTTTGAAATAAAATATCATTTTATTGTGTTCAAACAAATTTGTCTGTCATATTCAGTTTATATACAAGTGCAATGTTCTGGGAATGTATATGAAATGTAATGTGATCAAATAGTGGAGTTATAAATAGTTGTATTGTTTGAATATTTGAAATAAAATATTTATATTTAAACAAAATACTGTGTAAATATCTGTACAGTCGTATTTTATTTAAATATAAATATTTTATTCCTATTTGTATGTGTATATGAAACAGTACAACAACAAACTCATTTATAAATAATATATATTTGGTTGTTATCATCAAACAAAAATCATATAATTGTGTATACAACTACATCATATACAACAGAACCGACCGGCATATCCAACATACACAAGTTGAAGGCTTAATATGGAAGGTATAACACATTATAACCATATATGGACATGGTAATGAACTGGAATACTTAACCTAGTTGAATCCATAGGGATCGTAACATGGACCTGATTAAGGGTTAATTATACTTGTTCGAAACAGTGGGTAGGTTAAGTAAATCTGGGTTGGATGGGTAATATTTATATAGGCCTACAAACTTAACCTAATGGGGTAATGTAATTAAAGACACCGTTAGTGTGGAAATCCTAGTGAGGATACAAGACAAAGGGGAGAGCTTGTATTATCTTGTGTGCGGGACCCGTTTCAGTCAGTAACCCATATACATGTATCAAACGAGTACTCCGAGCTAGGTCGGAATCAGGGCACACTTACTGGGTTTATTGTAAGAGATCAAAACGTGGAGGATAGTGTGGGCAGCGCAAACCGACCGGGGTCATGTGCGTGCATGGTCCAGGCCGGGGGGGAGGGGGGAAGGGATAAGATGACGGTGACACCTGTAGATATGGTTGTGCACATCAACGGAGGGTTTCCACTTTAGGAAGTTAGACATCCTACTGTGAGGTCGGCACAGGGTATCTACGGAGTAGGGAGTCGATCGATTGGGGTAGTAGTAAGGGTTCATCTAGACGTATGCCTAAGTCTACCATCTGGTATTTGTTGGGATCATCTCATTCCGGTTATACTAGTATCGGTGCAGAGTAATCATAAGAGAAGCGTATACATTCTATCATGTTTACCTTGCCATACCTGCCTTTTATGATGTTATCTTTCTTATCCACTTTATATGCCTATCATGGTACTTTTATTTATTTATTTGCTAAAAGTAACTAGATTCGCTGGACTTTATGTCTGACCCTTTTTGTTTCCTCCTCTTTGTTCCGCTCCCCCCCCCCAAGGTTCTCAGGGTTGGAATACTCAGGCTTGATCAGGATTCTGCTATCATTTTGCTAGAGTTGCTTAGATGCATTGCTCAAGCTCTTATCTTTGCTACTACGGCTATGTTTTATCTGGGGATTATGCTTCTTTAATCTTTGTACTCTAATGTTTTAAGTGCAAGAAAGAAGTTTTGATGATGTACCGAGTTTATGTATTTTCAGACATATGATGTTTTGAACCATGATGCTTTATGATTAATAAAGTTTTTGATTCCGCTGTTATTTTATATCTGTCTTGTAATGTTTATGTTTCTGTTTACCTATAACGCTTCACGAAACTTAATGCATTCTCTTAATGAGTGACACTACGGACGTGGGGTGTCACACTTGGTATCAGAGCTGAAGGTTACCAGATTAGACAAAAGTTTTTGAAAACTATTTTCAAAAAGGTTTTAATAGAAAGCATTTTCAAAATAAAAGTCTGTTTTGAAAAACATATTCCCCAAAGCCATATATATTATCTTTCGATCCTTTGTCTGAATCTCTTTCCTTTTCTTTTCAGCATGTATGGGGAACCTAATATTTCCGAGGGCGTTACGATACCAGGCTGGCTCCATAGGTATCTAGAGGCCATAGCGCCTAAAGGTGGTCAAGCTGACGTTCCTCCCCCAGTTGCACCCGTCGTTCCTCCTCCTCCTCCGCATGCAGATAACTTCTCTAAGATCTACAAAGATTTCTGTGCCATTAGGGGAATGCCATTCCGTGGAACCGAGACATTCGTAGAGGCAAGGAATTGGCTCAAGGAGATAGAGGACTTGTTCAGAATTTTCTATGTGGACAATCGTAGGAAGACTCAGCCAGTTACCTGGCTGTTGAAAGATGAAGATTCGTTCTTGTAGGAAGTAACCCAAGTGGGGCATCCGATGGAAACTTAGGATGATTTTAAATAGAGATTTGAAATGAAGTTTCCTTCTCAAGCTGAGAAAAGCAAGAAAATGGAGATGTTCTTGGCGCTCAAACAAGGGGGCATGATTGTTAAAGAATATGTTAACAAATTCAACTAGTTAGCAAGGTTTGGACTGGAACTGGTAGATACTCCGCATGAGAAAGCCTTATGGTTTGCTAAAGGGCTGAATGATCCCCTTTGCGGGTTAGTTATGTCCCATATTCCAATTGGAGCAACTTTTGAAAGGCTTTTTGACATGGACATGATGCATGAGGAAGACAAAAGTGATAAGAAGTGAGTTAAAGTTGAGGAATCACAAAAAAAGAAAGTACGGCACAAGAAAGGACAGCAACAACAACAATAAAAGAAGGGCGGAAAGAATAACAAGGCTAAGGATAAGAGGAAGTGCCATAGTTGCGGACGAGAGGGTCACTTGGTGAAGGACTGCAAAAGAAGGAAAAACTCTTGCTTCAATTGTGGAGAGGTCGGACACTTTGCTAAGGAGTTCCCGAAGAAACGGGGACAAGGTCAAAAGGAAGGAGCTTCTACAGGGCAGGTACATGCTCTCGCGACCAATGCTCCAGATAGAGGTAGGAAAATTTCTGTGGAAGGTTTGATTTCTCTTTCCAGTCATCCTATTAGAACTCTTTTTGATTCTGGCGCTTCACATCCATTTATATCTAGTTCCGTGGTTGAATCTCTACACCTAAATACTAGTATGGTAGTGGATTCCGTAGTTGTCTCAAACCTCATTGGTGGTTCGACTCATTTGTCCATGATTCGTCGGGGTTTGAGAATATCTGTGTTAGGCGTCGAGTTTGAGTGCAACACATATGTGCTCGATTTTATGGTATATGGTTTGATTCTAGGGATGGACTGGCTAACCATGTAAGGTGCCATTCTAGATTGTGAGAAGAGGGTCGCTAGACTTTTGACTTGCCATGGGAGGACCCTCGAGATTTCTTGTGACCCGCAAGGGTCTGTCATGCTTAGTTTCCTAAAGTCTCTAGATGCACTATCGATGATTTGCGATCTCTGCCAGTAGTCCGAGATTATCTTGATGTTTTTGATGAGGTACGGGGCTTACCTCCGAGGCACGAGATCGATTTTCATATATATATTTGGTAGACAATGCAAAGCCAATTGCATTACCTGTGCGCCATATGGCTTTAAGGGAAAGGAGGGAGCCTAGCAAGCAAGAAGGGGAGATACTTGAAAAAGGCTTTATTAGGCAAAGCATATCTGAATGGGGTGCTCCAGTAGTATTCGCGACTAAGGCGGATGTTTCACTTCGCTTGTGTGTGGATTTTAAGAGTTGAATAAACTCACTAAGAGGAACAGGCACCCACTCCCAAGGATAGATGATCTGTTTGACCAGCTTGTTGGTGTATCAGTATTCTCTCAGTTAGATTTGACCACGGGGTTTCATCAGTTGAGGGTGGTCGAGGACTGTATAGACAAGACCGCTTTTAGGACTCCAGATGGTTTCTTTGAATGGCTCGTTATGCCTTTTGGGTTGATGAATGCACCAGCCTATTTTGTTGATCTGATGAGTAGGGTGTTTCAGGAGTTTCTAAATAAATTTATCGTGGTCTTTGTTGATGATATCTTGATCTTCTCAAAAAGCGACGAAGAGCATGCGTAACATATGAGAGAAGTTTTGAAAACTCTCCTTGCGCATCAGCTTAAGGAAAAGTTGTCCAAATGCCATTTTTGGAGAAAAGAGGTGAGATTTCTAGGGCATGTGGTTTCCAAAGATGGGATAGTAGTAGATCCTGCAAAGGTAGTTGCAGTTCAAGATTGGAAAATTCCGAAAAATGCAACGGAGGTGAGAAGCTTTCTTGGATTGCCTGGTTATTATAGGAAGTTGATTAAGGACTTTGAAAAGATATCGGCCCCACTCACCAGGTTGACGAAGAAGAATTTTACATTTTCATAGGATATAGATTGCGATGTTGCTTTCCAACGATTGAAGAGGGCTCTGACAACAGCCCCAGTCTTAAACTTGCCTGATGGGAATAAATTGTTTACAGCGTACACTGATATACGTGGTACAGGGCTTGGTGCGGTTCTGACACAAGAAGGAAAGGTAGTGCGTTATGGGAGTAGACAGCTAAGACTTCATGAGAAGAATTACCCTACCCTTGATTTAGAGCTAGCTGCCATAGTATTCGCGCTTAAGATGTAGCGTCATTATTTGATTGGAGAGAAGCTTGAGTTATACACCGATCATAAATCTCTCAAGTACTTGTTCTGGCAAAAGAATCTTAATTTAAGGCAACAAAGTTGGATGGAGTTCCTAGTTTCTTATGATTTTGAGATTGCATATACCCCTGGCAGGGGTAATGTGTGGCAGACGCACTGGATAGGCACAGGATGGCCTTAAGTCCTCTGTTTATGGAGAGGAAAAGCTTGGAGTTCATATCGACTTTCGACTTTAGACTCTCCACCGAGTTTTTGCTTGTCTATTTGCATCACTAGAGATATGACCAACTCTTATGGATCAAATATGAGCTTTGCAGCGAGATGGTCCATAGATTTCAAACATCTAGGATAGGCTCAGTAAAGGAGAGACTTCTAGTCACCTCAATAGATATTCCATTAACGATAAATGGCGGTTACGATGAGATGGAAGGCTTTGTGTTAGCCAAACTGGAAGTTTGTTAAAGACAGTCCTAGAAGAAGCCCATCACTCTAAGATGACTATTCATCCAGGCAGTGATAAGATGTATGGGGATATGAAGAGGGTTTTCTTTTGGGCTGGGATGAAGAAAGATGTGGCAGAATTTGTTTCTTAATGTTTAGTTTATTAGCAAGTCAAAGCTGAGAAAAGGAATCCTGGTGGTTTACTTCATCCTTTGGAGGTTCCAAAGTGGAAGTGGGAGGGAATCTCTATTGATTTCATAGATGGTTTGCGTAGATCGAAGAAAGGCAATACTAGTATTTGGGTTGTAGTAGATAGACTTACTAAGAGTGCTCATATTATTCCAGTTAAGAGTAAAAGGATGGTAGCTTGGATAGTAGCAATTTACATTCATGAGATAGTCCGTCTTCGTGGAGTATCTTCCAGTACTGTAAGTGATCGTGACCCCATCTTCACCAGTGAATTTTGCAGGAGCTTGCAAGAAGCATTAGGTACACAGTTGTTTTTTAGCACCGCTTATCACCCACAGACCGATGGACAGACGGAAAGGGTGAACAGAGTTCTTGAGGATCTTTTAAGGCTGTGTATTCTAGATTTCGGAGGGACTTGGGGAGATCATCTTCCTTTAGTAGAGTTCGGCTACAACAACAGTCATCAAGCTAGCATTGGCATGGCACCCTTCGAAGCATTGTACAGACGACTCTGCAGGTCACCAACTTGTTGGTGGGAATCTACAGAAAGACTATTACTTGGACCAGATATGGTTAGGGAAACGTCCGAGAAGATTGATCTTATTAGACGACGAATGAAAACCGCTCAAGATAGGCAGAAATCCTACGCAGACAAGAGAAGGCCTGACATTGAATTTGAAGTAGGAGACATGGTTTTCATTAAGGTGTCACCATTGAGAAATGTGGTTCGCTTCGGATTTGAAAGGAAATTGGTGCCAAGATTTGTAGGGCCATTTCCCATAACAGAAAGGATTGGCCAAATGGCCTATAGAGTAAAGCTACTAGAAAGACTATCCGGCGTTCATGATGTTTTCCACATTTCTCATTTGCGGAAGTGTGTGCATGATACCGCATAAATAGTTGAGCTAAGTATATTGGAAGAAGTAGAGGTAGAATGGGAGGTGACAGTCAGACGAGTCCCTACCCGTATTCTTGGATCAGAAGTTAAGAAGCTACGCAATAAAGAGGTCAAGTTGATGAAAGTTCAGTTGGGAGATAACCCAAAGGATGCGACTTGGGGGACCGAAGACAAGATTCATGCTTCGTACCCTTTTCTTTTCGAGGGTATGTTCTTAACTTACTTACCAAAGCTTTTATTTATGCATGTTTCTATCATTTAAAGTAAATCCTATCAATCGAATCTTTGACCTTTATGTAGGAATCTCTTGGATTTAAACATGTGTTTGAGACATGTTATGTTTGATGGATGCAAGTGGATGCAAGTGGTTGCTCGCGGATGCATATACACACACATTAGGCACTAGATCAGCTCAATCACTCTCATACTGC
Source organism: Allium sativum (assembly GCA_030737875.1). Lineage (NCBI taxonomy): Eukaryota > Viridiplantae > Streptophyta > Magnoliopsida > Asparagales > Amaryllidaceae > Allium > Allium sativum. Next base: position 16,997,662 of record CM060912.1, read on the forward strand.
ATATGGATGTGTGATGCATATTTATTCTTTTAATGGATGGAAATGAATGTATCATCATATGGATGTTGCATTTGGACGAATGATTGTGCACCCATATAGAACTTACATGTTATAATAGGATTATTGCATACATGTTGAATTCATGGCACTAACATACATTGCATTAAGGAGGTCGACTGAATCAGTAGACTGCCTGATCTTTGCATTTGAATAAGGACATATACACACACCTTTGCGTATGTTCATATAAGCATTAGAATTCTTTAAGGATAATGGATGCTTGCGATTGGTGGATGAGTAGATAGGTGGTGGATGGTAGGATATACATTCTTCGTAAATAGGAGATTTCGGGAACGAAATCCTTTGAGTTGGGGAGAATGTAACACCCCGTAATTTTAACAACACTAAAGAGGAAAAATTAAAGAATAATTAAGTTAATATTCAAAATTAAGTGAAACGGACTGCGCCATTGCGTCCTACTCGAAATTCTGGTCAAGATAGAAACTTGGTTTGCGTAAAACGGACACCGTATGAAGAAGTTATAAAGGTTTGAAGTTTGTATATATGCAAGAGAATATATATATATATATATATATATATATATATATATATATATATATATATATATAATTCAGAAAATCAGATAACAGTTCAAAAATCGAATTTTCGTGGGTGGCAAATATCCCGCCCAGGGGTGTCGACCCCTCAAGGGGGTGCGGACCCATGGGTCGACTTCAAAGGGGGGGTTGACCCCCCTGCGGTGGACTGCGCAGATTAGGATTTTGGGGGTTTTTGACTGTAAATATGGCCTCATTTCTCCAGATAGAATCAAACCTTTTTTCTTCTTCTGCAATCAAGTTAATCAAGTTTAGAGTTATTCATGTGTGGATCTTTGAATCAACGTCTGCTATTCTCCTTTTACTTTTCTAGATCTAAACACTATGGGTCCATGTTAATTTTAGATCTAAATAATTAGAAGTAAAACTTTATATGACATTAACTTGGATCTATATGACCATCTGAATAAAATCAGATCGGCTATAACATGTGTATCTATGATGTTATGTGATGATTATGACCAAGATCTAAACCTTCACCTATTTATCATGTCAGATCTGCCATTGTTTCACTGTTTAAATCACCTTTGTCCCTATCATGTTTGTGGTTAAATTGGATCTGTTATTAGTTGGATATCAAAACCATTGTTTAGATCTTATCATGCCTGTTATGACATCCCCATTATGTTAGAATCAGTTCTATTATCGTATGTTCATAAGATCTGTTCCTATGTGCCTATCTTGTCATTATGCCACTATATGATTATGCAATTATATGTCAATCTAGTTAGTATGCTCATTTTTGTCATCTTTCCCTTTTTATTTTATATAGCCTGGCAACCTTAGAGCCTAGGCTTACCGCTGAAATATGCGAATACCTTAGATTGGGAACGAGGCGAAAACGTTAAAATGGGGCATAACTAGTAATTGGGAATTTGGGCATAACCTGAATAAAATTTATGAATATGAATTTAGGGCATATAGTTGATTATGAACGTGACTGGGGGAAAGGGGCATGAAAACCTATAACAACATAGGCAAAATTGGTTAATAATTGGAATGCCTAGGATTACAGTAAATAGAAACTGTAATCGCGCCTAGACATGAGGTTAGATTGCACTTGTGGTGGAAGTTTTCTCGGAACCGCTCGGCATATCCAGCGATCACAAGTGGTGAATCTAATGTGAGGGGTCTAGGTGCACAAATACGAGATGTGCTAAGACACGAGGGTAAGCACGATTTATGGAAGAAGTCTGCCCGGAACCGACCGACATATCCAGCATCCACAAGTGGTAGGCTTAATGTGGGAGGTCTAGCACATTATAACCATAAATGGACATGGTAATGAATTGGAATACTTAACCTAGTTGAATCCGTAGAGATTGTATGAACATGAACACAATTAAGGGTTAAGTATACTTGTTTGAAACAGTGGGTGGGTTAAGTAAATCTGGGTTGGGTAGGTAATATTCATATATTGGTCCACAAACTTAACCTGATGGAGTTATGTAATTAAAGACACTGTTAGTTAAGCATAACCTGTGGAAATTCTAGAGGGATGCAAGACAAAGGGGAGAGCTTGTACCATCTTGTGTATGGGACACGTTTCAGTCAGTAACCCATAATAGGTATCAAACGAGTACTCCAAGCTAGGTCGGAATTGAGGCACACTTACTGAGCTGATTATAAGAGATCCAAACTTGGAGGACGGTGTGGGCGGCACAAACCAACCGGGGTCATGTGCGTGCACGGTCGGGGCAGAAGGGGATAAGACGACCATAACACCTGTAGATATGGTTGTGCACTTCAACGAAGGGTTGCCACTTTAGGAAGTGATACATCCTTCTATGGGGCCGGCATAAGTTATCTACGGAGTAGGGAGCCGACCGATTGGGGTAGTAATTAGGGTACATCTAGACGTATGCCTAAGTCTACCATTCGGTAGTTGTTGGGATCATCTCATTTTGGTTATACTAGTATCGGTGTAGAGTAATCCTTAGAGAAGCGTATACACTTTATCTTGTTTACCTTGTCATACCTTCCTTTTATGATGTTATCTCTCTTATCCACTTTATATGCCTATCATGATACTTTTACTTCTTTATTTGCTAAAGGTAACTGGACTTGCCAGACTTTATGTCTGACCCTTTTCGTTTCCCCCTCTTTCTTTCGTTTCCCCCTAGGTTCTCAGGGTGGGAATGCTCAAGCTTGATCAAGATTCTACTATCATTTTGCTGGAACTGCTTAGATGTATTGCTTAAGCTCTTATATTTGCTACCATGGCTATGTTTTAATTGGGGATTATGCTTCTTTTATTTTTGTATTCTGATGTTTTAAGTGCAAGACGGAAGTTTTGATGATGTACTGAGTTTATGTATTTTCAAACATATGATGTTTTGAACCACGATGCTTTATGATTAATAAAGTTTTTAATTTCGCTACTATTTTATATTTGTCTTGTAATGTTTTTGTTTCTGTTTACCTATAACGCCTCACGAAACTTAATGCATTCTCTTAATGAGTGACATTAACGGACGTGGGGTGTCACAATATTAGTTTTATCTTAATGCTCGTGAAAAATTGTTATTAACTCTGCAGTTATCAATAACAATGCTTTCCTGTATCAAGAAAAGAGATCAACGTTAATTTTTTTCTTGACGGTTAAGAGTAAGTACCATGGTCTCCGGCTATAAATGAATGATATTCTTTTCTGTACCTTAAAATTTCTCCAATGATAAAGCCAGTAATTGATTCAATACTGAGAAATCTAAGAAAACATCGTAAGTACAATATTTCTCAATATCTAGGCAGTCATTAGTTATTCAATATTGTTCGATAGAAATTTGAGTCTGAAAAACGCGAAATATCCAAAAACTCACCCAGTTATCATAAATCATCCAAATAGACAAGAGGAACTTAGGAAATCATATAAGAGATCAAAAAATTCCATAAAGCGAAAATCAAAAAATCTACATCAATACGATATTCATTTAAAAATACCCACTTATCAAAAAAATCATCAACTAACCAGAAATCCAAAATGAATCAAAAGGGTAATTTAAATTCTATAAACCACCAAAACCCAAAAAATTATTTAACAGTCAAAATAGCCTTAGACCAGAAATTACGAAAACTTGGAAGATTACTCAAAAATCATCAAAAAAACGTTGGAAATAAATTGTGATTATAAAACTTAGTGAAATATATAAGAATCAAAGAATAATGTCACGGTAAAACCAAGGAAAATCTGAAAATTTTCATTTTTAAAGGAACCAGTGTGTGATCTCAATAAGAAATTCATCTTGAGACATCCAAAAATATCAATTGACCAGAAACCAATCAAAAAGCGCCAAGAACCTAACTTAAGAAAATTATCTAATGAGACATCAGAAAAATCATCTTTAAACAATCAACAAGAATACTAACAATCTATTTTTTTGGCAAGGCCAACTGGTTTTTATGGTAATCTATAACATTTTTTTCATTACAACAAATAACGAGTACAAAATAGTATGGAGGATAAGCGGATAGCCTATCAACTATAAATATTTTCCTAGCCTGAAAAATAAACGACCATGCAGGGTGACAATCTAGCTAGGAAAATAGAAAGATCACTTACATCACGAGCTGCCAAGGAAGTCGCACATTGCACAAATCTTGCGTTAACAATTACAACTCAACTAAATTACATAAGGGTTGTTCTGCAGCCCTAAATGGATCGCTTAGACAACGAACACGTCCGTTGGGCAGCGGTCCGTTTTGGACCACTTGCCCAATGGCTCGGAATGGAGCCGTTGGGCATAGATGCGTCGGGTCCGATGCGTCGGTGCCCAACGGCTCCATTCCGAGCCGTTAGGCAAAAACCGGCTCCTTCCTCGCTTTTCCCCTACAAAACACCTCTTCTTCCCCACTTCACTTCCACCTCAAACTCAGTCTTCTACCTCTCTAATCTCTCAAAAAATGGCAAACAAACAACAGAAGCAACATTGGACCAGTGAGTCGACTAGGCTATTGCAATACGGGGTTGTTGCGTATGGTAAATGCGGTAACAACAAAAAGGGGGTTACGAAAGCCATAGCAGAAAGATTTAAGTTATGCTGATATGGTAACAAGCGTTAAATGTTTGAGTGGAGGAGCGGATTTTAGTTTCAGCGAAGCTTTACACATATTTTCCGAGCCCAACAAGGCAGATATATTCAACATCTTAAACGATGACGATACAATACCATGGTTGGCAGTTGAGACAAATCGCGATCGTCTTTCTGTTGACTACAAGTACTATCTGGTCAAGCACGGACCAAGCAACATGATTTCTACTATTATTTCAATTTCTTTTCTATTTTTGCATATTTATGTTCTGTTTGCTTTACTGTATTATTTTTTTGTAATGATAATGTTCTGTTTTAAACATAAATTAATTAAAATTTTAAAACCAAATTTAAAATGGTCCGCTTAAATGGTCCGCCTAAAGCGCCAAATGCTTTCTCCGCTAACTCCAATTCTCCGCTAATATACTCTGCTTCCTATTGCGCCAAACACACCCAACCTCACTCTGTGGGATAGAAATCAATCCCAAGCATAAAAGCATAATTACAAGCAACTACAGTAAATAGCAGCAGCACTTTCACCTTGCAGTAGTCCAGATGAAAATTACACTTTGAGCCAACAAAATAACCCAGTTGAACCAATTGCACTAAACAGCTTCCACAGACTGTTGACTAGAAAGATCAACAGTGATATCCCCACCTTCATAACATTGCTAAGCAGATACAACAATGACCAAAACCATCACACAAAGACACACTTAGATCTAAATGAGCAACTACCATAATGAAGTATACTTACACAAGTCATACAACTCAACATAATCCATAAGGCAAAAAATTGAAAATACTCAGAGCCCAACCAACAAGACCAAAAAACACACAGAAACACCAAAAAAAGTCACTAGAGTCAAACAAGATCTCACCAGCACGTCGTATGTTGTAAGATCCACAACCAATACGGTCTGCCTTCTGGTGCGTGCTTGAGTGACACTAAGTGACTAGCAGCTAAGAGAATGGCCAGTCAGGAAGTCGCGAGAGGCTCGAAAGTAAGTCATCAGAAGGGATAAAAGGTAGGCAAGAGGGAACCACGTGTTGAATATTGGGATAAAGGGATAACAACAACAGATATGAGAATGATACTGAGGAAAAACACAGGTCGTATGCAAAGAGTAAGAAAAGGGCTTAGATTTGGATTGGGTAAAAGGAAAAACTTTGCCACTATGGCAAAAGATGGGTGACAGGAAAGAGGCGGAGAGACGAGGAGGGAGGAAGTGAAAAACTCTGAAGTCGTAAGGAGGAGCAAACAAAATCAAGAGGAGAACAGAAGAAGAAAGAGAAGGGTTTCACCCAGTTACCATAGAAGCGAAAGCAAAGATTTTTATTTGAAAAATAGATAATGAATACTAACAATCAATTTAATATCAACAAATGTAGGAAATGATTCGCTAATCCATAAATTCACCCAATTTAGAAATTAAAATTCAACAATAATTCACGGTATGATATATATATAGTATTTGGTATGTATTTTATTTTATGCTTTTCAGTTTGTATTTATGTTAGTATGCTAACCCTATTATGTACTTTTCTAGTTGTTAATAAAAGTGAACCAATTTTCAAAAAAAAAAAAAAAAAAAAAAAAAAAAAAAAATGCCGTATCATAGGAAAGATTTGCTGGTTGAGCTAACCCAACCCACTCAAGGGAAAGACAACCTGATTATTAAGGTAAAGACATTTAGACTAAGCCAACCAAACTCACTCAAAGGAAATACCAACATGGTCTAATCAAGGGAAAGACCTAATCTAGTTGAGGAAAGGCCGATCTGACATGCTTAAGGGTAATTATCAAGGCAATAACATTAAGAATTGAGAATCATCATTAAAGCAAGAAAATATCAATATTATAAAGAATTGAAAGAATTTCTGAACCAACAAATTATCAAAAATATTACCAATTCATATAACATTAAAAGTATCAATAGTTTATCAAAAAGCAGAAATCCACGAGAGGATTAGAAAATCATGTCATGAAGAAGTCCAAAAATCATTAAGCATTATACATTCTTTCACCATATAAGAACCAAGAAATTGCATGAAAGTCAATGGAAAGAGAAAAAACCTATTTCCTATAAAAGTCCTTAAATAGGTAAAAATTTACTTTTTACTAGCTAGATCGTTATTACAAGAAACTCCATTCTTTCAAAGCTTTCAAAAATCAATAGGAGTTCTCCGACTTTCAAATTATGCATTCTTAAACATATTCTGTCAAGCTATTTGACTATTTATAAAGTTATTTCTAAAAGTTTCATTACAATCATTCTATCATTTACTTATGATAAAAGTCGATTTGTTTGATGAGACTTATGATTCCCTTTATCTTTTCAATTGAACTCCTTTGTTCCTTCTTATCCATTGGAAAGGAACCATCTTGGTTAATATAACTTTGCTCAAATCTAGAGATATTTTTTAAGAACTATATTAATCCATATATTTGGATATATTATGATTTATCTAATGTAGCAGCTTGACTAATTCTTTGTTGTCATAAACAATGGAAACTTAATCTTGATTCAATTTCTGTTCCTCTCCTCGAGGCATAAAACCATATGGCATGTTGAATGTAACTTAATAGAATTTTAATATCCTTTGTAGGTGACTTTTCCTTCTTTCTGATATCAAGATAAAACTTTTCCTATAGTTAGGGTATTTTAAATGTAGACAAAAAAATCTTTCTAAATTATGAATTCACCTTTAGTTACGCGGTAGTGATCCACTTCTTAGGACTTAATTATACGATTAACCTCTACTTGTGAGGTAATGATCCTCTACTTAGGATGTGATGATATGGTTGATCTCTACTTGCGAGGTAACTATCCTCTACTTAGGATGCAATGATTTTAGGGACCCTCACCTTAAGAGGGGTTCTTGACTAGGTCATCGTTGGCGAAAAAGTGACCCCCATCTTATGATTTGATGCGGAATGGACATCAGAGGCGGTAGGGTGCTATGAAATGAACATCGAAGGTAGAAAAATGTCCAATAATGAAAAAAGGCGGTAAATAGTGGGCAGTAAAACTTTCCTACGAGGGAAGACTTCAATAATTAGAGATAAAACATAAAATAAAATGTGCTTGTAAAATAAATTTTAATTAGTTGAAGTACTTAGGGAAATCTTTAAAATTTCTTTTTGGGAATCAATTTTCCCTTTCAAAGAGATTTTGAATGTTTAAAACTCTAGAAAATTTGAATATATAGTTATTCTTGTTGATTCACACAGATTTTTCCATCGTTTTAGAAAACTCATTATAAAATTATACAAGTGCATGGCGTACAATCATAGTACGTGTGCGAGCTGATCCAAAAGAAAAAATATATTCTAAAATACTCAACTAAATCAAATCAAGTTTTAAGATTGTGTTACCCAACTAAAAAATTGACAAAAACTAGAAAATAAGTTGGGAGTTAACTATTATAGAGCAATTTAGAGGCAAATTCACTCTCAAGATCACATAAATCAACATAAAATGATTTTATGATCTCTCTTTTTAATCCTTCGTATAATTAGTGGATGTATTCAACACAAGCATGCTCTAATTGTGTTATTAACTAACGCAACTTAAACCATCAAACTATAATACAACCTCATACCCGCTTTTCAAGATCTTGAAAATGAAAATAAAAATGAAACTATTTTAAGCATGCTCTATTTACTATTAGTTAGTAACATAAAGCATCAAATTTTGATTTCACTTTCAATTTAATTACCGTAATCATATGTTGATGAAGAGATAATTTTTGTTTATGTTGATTAAGCATAACATATTTGGTTTGAACAACATAAGCTATCAAACTCAATATTAAATAACAATTGTACATAAACATACAACTTCCATTAAGCACCAAAAGAAAAATCATGACTAAATCATTTATGTTAATTTTACGGTTCACAAGGGTTTCATTACCCCTAAATTTAAGAGGTTTAGTACTCATGAGTGAATACATAATAATATAAAATGATCTGAACATAAAAAGAGAAAAGAAAATTGAGTATGGAATAAAATCAACTAACTAACTTGCATAAAAATAAACTAAACTACTTGCATAAGAAGAAAATAAAACATAAAAGAGACTAGCATAAAAGAAAAGAGCATAAAAGTGAATAACATGAAATAAAAGACATGAAAATAAGAGACAAGGCTTAGGAAGCCATTAAAAGAAACTAAACTTTATTCTCAACTTATGAAAGAAGAGAATGACATTACATGAAACATAAAAGGACATTTATACACGCCTAAAACCCTAATATATATTTAGCATGCTCCCAAATTTCCTTTGAGAAACTATAGGATCTAAATAATCACTAGTCTTTAACTGATCCGCCACTAACTATGCTTTTGATTTTTTTATGCTAAGTGGTGGCCAGGTGGACTCCTCCATGTTGTAGAAATCAGTTATTTCCTCGTGCTTTTAGGCTCTAACGCTTGTATTTGCATATATACGTAGCCTCATACATTTGCATCCGTTTTCATACAACACAAAATTAAAATGTATAAGTAATTTTTTTAAAAATTAATTCATAAAAAATGACCATTTCGCCCCTGTATAAATTAGTGAATGATTACTTGAAAATATTTGTACTTTAGTTTAAGACATGTAAAAATGATCTAATGACATGTAATTATTTAAAATAAGAATATGTATGTAAGTAAAAATAAGCATTTTTATATACATATAAATTACGTTCATTCATCTTTTTATTTGTCTTCGAACAAACGAATCTAAGATAAATCCATTTTCGTAGGAAGTACAGTTGCTTTGAGGGTATGGAACAAGCCGTTAAACTTCTAGGTGTCCCAGTAGGACGAGTGTTCTTTCTGAGGGTTTTCAACAAACACTACCCACACAATCCATATGCAAATATATGCAAGTTTATTTACAAAAATACAAATGCATATTTTTTTATCCACAAAATGAATAGCTTACTTTTAAGTTGGCACGCAATAGTAAGGTACAAGTTTTGGTCACCATCAGAAAATTCTGATTTTTTTACAAGTTAAAACTTCAAACAAATATTAAGTTTTCATTACATTTCGAGTCTAAAGTAGATAGTTATTTTGGTTGAATCACAGTACAAATATGAAATAAATTCTTTAATCGATTAATAAAGTTTGTGTAGTGATATTCGTATTTCTTTTCGTATGATAAGTTAAATCGGTAGAGTAAAGATGGCGCTTGAGTTTCAATTGCTCGCTCACTCTTATTATTATTATTTTACAAAAATTATTTATATTAACATTGCGTGTGTGTGTGTGTGTGTATATATATATATATATATATATGCCTAACTCAGGTAAACTGAGGAAACTGCCAAGTATTTTGTAACCATGCATTATTGAGAAAACTTTCAAATGACAATAGAAAAAATTTCAGACCTTAATCCTTCTCTTATATGAGATCTATCCATGCATAACCGTGAGGGCTTTTAAATGAGAATAATGATGATCACCCTATACCACTTTTATGTAAATAAAAAATAGTGCATTGTAAGCATGCCAAGCTGATATGAGTCGACCGTCATGAGTGATAACCAAAACCAGACCTGTATTATATCTCACAGCGCATGGATAAAGTATAATGAGAAATATAGATAGTAATGTAATGGGTCATGACATAATGAGAAAAATAGCAGAAACATCATCTTATCACCGAGTCAAGTACATGAAATCCAAATATCTGAATACATGTCATCCTCACTACATCCCTCGGAGAACTAATAATAATGGAAAGAAAATATATACAAGTACGGTATATGCAATGGCTTCTCCAAACTCGTCTTTGGCTCAGCATCCTTGCATATCCTAGCCTACTATCTAGTTTACTCACTAGTAATGTCAACCAATCAATGACAATGACGAAGAGCACCAAATATAATAAGTGGTGAACTAAAACCCTGGGTAAGACAACAATCTGGCTTGAGCAATAAGATCTATCAAAAGTTATACTATAAACATGGAAATTGACAAGTTAAGTCTTATATTATCTCTAAACCAAAGAATCAACACATAACAATAAAATAGTATATGCCATTCGAAGAATAAATGTTACTCAAAGCAATTAGTAGAAGTGGGCATAATCGTAAGATGGAAGAATGTGTATAGCCTACATCGGCCTCATTCCCTGTCTTGTTCTTCGACCCTTGTAGGTGATAGCCTACCGAAGAAATGAAGGTGAAAACAAGAAAAGTAAGCATAGCAACCATCATCTAAATACTAGCTATCACCTTCTAAAATCGTGAATAAATTGATAACCCTTATGGAGATCCTTGGTCGGTCAGAGACCAATGGAAATCTTGATTCTAGTCATAATCTATGTTTACACCAACACGTGCCTCTTCAGCCTAGATTACACCACCTAAGGTACACGACCTCCCCGATCCTAATGGACGTCCCCACATACCCCTGTTTTGAGTTAACAGAATACTTCAAGCTACCAATGATTCCTTGGCAATCCACGCTCATAGTTACACCACTCTGTCTAAAGCTTGAGTCCCCTCGGCCAATCCTTTAACACACAACTTCATTATGCCATGAACTGCTTCCATTCTTACAACATCATTAGACCACGATCTATGTCCATAACTATGTTACACTATGAGTTGAATCCAACATTATGTAGTGTTGTTATACTTAGAACTTCCTTTCCATCCTACAGCTATTTTATGTGACGAGCTATTCATAAAATCCCTTCGAACCCACTCTACATACGGGCCTTTAATCGAAGAGTCCATTTCTTGATCATGCTATAATTTATAAACCAGAGAAGTGACTGACGAGCCACGAATCCCAGCACAATCCAGAAGACCACTACGTTCTCCGTCATGGGCTTCCCAACCCAATTTTCAAGATTGGTGGAATAGTTCCAGTCCATCCCTTATGGACCGGTGTCGGTTTATATATCTAGCCAAATTTTGGTTAAGTATTCTTCGTCTCCCCCAAGCTTCCCTCCATCTCGCTATTTCAGTGTTGACCCATCTATTTGAAGTTGCATGAACTTTATGTCAGTTCATAACCTCTTTTAAACATACAAGTCACAAGCTTCGACCAAAATTCACTAAAATCCACCATGCAATTCCAATTCCCTTGGGAGTCTCCACAAAAATTTACAAGTCCATGTCTTGCTTTGTCATGGACTAGTGTCGATCCATAGGGCATGGACCTATGTCGGTCCATGCACTTGATGAAATTCATGTTCAAATTTTCTAGGCACAATTTTGATGCCTTCTCGAGCCTATATACCAAGTTTCATGAAAGTCGGATGAAATTTGACCCCATATGCTTCAATCTTCATTCTGATTCCTAACTATAACTATTATAACACACAAAATCAAGCATATCGTCTAAATAGGCGTTTCAACGATTCAAACAATAAGCATTTGAATCAACAACCATCAATGAACATTCAAATTCATGGAAAATATAAATCAATCATTTAAATACATAGATCTAGCATAAATCTTTTTTATTTTTTGAAAATTAGTTCACTTTATTACGAAAAAAACCAATCATATACTTTGTTTATATGCCTCATCAAAACCTTATGCCTCCCTTACCTAGATGAGTGCGGCATAAGGGAAAAGAGTACATATAAACTCCATATATTCACATTACAAACAAGTATAAAACTATAACCGATTACAACCGCAAACAATAAAACCTACTAAGTATAACCCATTTCGACCTCTTTAAAGCACACGCTCCCTCTACACTTCAACAATTTTATTTCAGTTCTAACATTCTAACCTGTATCTATCAGATCCACTCCCCATCTTCGAAAAAACTCTGTACTGACATCATTTCTATTTGTCCTACTGCCACTTCCTTTTACAATATAACATACATCTTTTTGAATCTTTTTAAGCCTCATCTCTTTCGACATTTGCCTTTGATTAAAAATCCTATCATTTCTTTCCTGCCATATTGATACACTGAAATAGTGACTGCTGCACAAGCAATGTCAAAACATTGAACTTTGTTTTTAAAGCCATTCATTATCTTTTCTATCTCATACATGAGTGAACCAATCACAGTTGCATTGATCCCCAATTTCACCAATAATTCTAACTATATGAAATGTGAGAATTCACATTCATAAAATAAATGTTGACTAGTTTCATCACATACTCCACATAGTACACAGGTATTTTCAGTCAAGATGCCATAATTTCTCAATCTAAGTTTCATACTCAGTCGATCAATAGAAGCCAGATTGGTTATAAATGACATATGATGAGAATTCTTAGTGTGCCATATAATCTTGTACTATATAATGATAGGATGTTTCAATCTTTACTTATCCCATGCTTTCTTAAATGTGAATTCTCCACCATCTACCCATTCATAGAAATCATTGTCTTGATCACTCTTCATTGATACTTCAGAAATATAATGCTAGACTTCTCTACTTGCGGGATGTAAAGATGCATTGATCCTACCATTATTAATAATAGATGAAACTAGTTCATTTGATCTCCCAATGGCATTAAATCTAGAATTACCAATAAGATCAACAAGACATTTGCTTTTCCGAACCAGAGAAGTGTTGAATTGCCTGTACAAATTACCTTGTTAAACAATTGCTTACCATTAGTTCTAAGCCTTCGGATTGCTTTCATAGTGCATGAAGCATTATTATCAAATCTCATTGACCAAAACTTCTTGCCATTACAATATCTGGACTGTATCCAATAACTCCATAGAGAATTATGCGATAATAACTTACACTTCAATTTAACACGCGCATCTTTTTTCAAATCATTAAAAGTCTTCAGCCCAATCCAACCTTTAACTTTTGGTGTACATAATTGAGTCCATTTAACTTTATGAGAAGTCCCTCCCCATAATCTATCAGCACAAAGTGTATGAAGCTTCCGAATTGTAAATTCAAGTAGTTGATAGACAAAGATCTAATATAAATCTGTTGGCGTAATAACAGACCGTATCACTCTGCTCTACCCGCAAAACTAAGAAAATTAGCATCCCAAGCTTGAATTTTGCATTGAATCTTATGTAACAGAGACTGAAAATCATTATAATGTAAATAGTTAGATGACAATGGCACACCTAAATATTTAAACTGGAAGATGACATATCTGAAAACCCAAGATGTCCATTATTTCATTCGATTGTGTTGCATGTGAGATGAAATAAATTTTAGTTTTGAGAGAGCTTACAGTCAAGCCGCTAAAGAGATTTAATCTATCAAACACACCTTTGAGAGTTGTTGCACTTTGAGGAGAAGATTTACTAAACACCATAAGGTCATCTGCATATATAGTGTGAAATAGTTGGCTCAAAATTGAATACTAGAAGAAACATCCCCTTTAATCCCACCCCATTCATACTAAAAGTGAAGAACTCCATTGCAATAGAGAAAAGATAGGGTGATAAAGGATCCCCTTGACGAATACCCCTGTTTGATGATATAAAACCTTTCAAAATTCCCTGAATCAATATAAACAACGTAGTAGACGAGATACATTCATATATCACATTTATAAAATGAATAGGAAAACCCATTTTAAACATAATGCAACATATAAATTCTCGATTAATCATGTCGTAAGCCTTATGAATATCAACTTTAACACAGAATTTATTAACTCCTTGCCTCTTAAAATCTCTCATTAATTCATGGGCTAGAAGAATAATGTCTCTAATATTTCTCAAAGGAATAAAGGCATACTGATTTGAAGATACTAGATGTGGAAGAAACTAGATGTGGAAGAAACCATTTAATTCAATTGCAAAGAATTTTGCTGAATATTTTATAATACACGTTGCAGCAAGCGATGGGACAATATTGACCAATCTCACTAGGCCTATCAACCTTTGGAATATGAGTTATAAACGTATGATTTATTCCCTTAGGTAGTTTTTCCGAGTTAAACATATCGTGCATGGCTAATAAAATATCATCTTTAGTCTTATCCCAGTGGAATTAGAATTTTTTTGCATTAAGGCCATCAGGGCCAGGAATAACATCATCATGTACAGAGTCAATTGCATTCTTAATTTTTTTTTAAAGATATTAGGTTTAAAAGTACCTGTTGACCATAATTATTAATAATAGATAAAGATTGAAAAGCAGGAAGCTCATTACCCAAAGGACCATTAAACATGACTTGAAAATATTGAATAGTTGCCTCTTCAATTTCCTTTACTTTATAAACAAAATCTCCCTCCGAATTAATTAAGGCTTTCATATTGTTGGAGTATCTTCTAGAGGACATTTTTGAATGAAAACACTTTGAATTAGTGTCACCCTTTTGTAGCCATGTGACTTTATCTTTTTGTTTGTAACTCCAAAATTTTATTTTCTTTTGAACCATGAGAGAGTGCTTTGCTTCCAACATTTTCTCATATAAATATATATTTTTTGGGTCACAATCAGAAGCAATCTCCAATTCACTGAATTTGGATTTAGCTTCCTGCAGTAGGGTATCATATTTCGGTCTACATTTATTCCATGCCTTCAATTCATTCTTGCAAGCATTTAATTTATGATGGAAAGGGTAACAAGGAAAGCCCCATACCTCTGATTGAAGTCCTCTTAAAATACATTCGCTATAACCCTCTTTAAACTGCTAGTCATTGATATATTGAAAAGGAAAAGCCTTGTTAGAAATAGTAGAAACAAAGTCCATAAGCAATGGATTGTGGTCACTAGAAAGTTGTGATAAGGATAACACCTTAAAATTTACTAATTTTTATATAAGATTTTTTTTTATGAAAATCAATTTTTTTCTATTTTCTAAAAATGGGGCGGTCCTTAAATGTAGATTTTTACATTTTCTTATATGTCTTTAATTTAATCCAATCCTATTTTGTTTAATTGATCGTCTAATCTTTCCTTTATATTTCTTTTAAATTCAAAATTCAATGTTTTTACGTAGTTGTATATCGTTAAATTTCTGCATGCAAGATTGATTCACGAAAACTTTGTCAATGTTATTGTCTATGCCGCTGCGTCTCCATGTATACTTAAACCCAATGGCTTTGATTTCAATTAGTCTAGACTGATTTAAACAGTTATTAAACGGGCTCAAATGTTGGAAAGGTACAGGCAATCCCCTTTTCTTCTCTAATGGAGATGAAGAGTTATTAAAGTCACCCATGAGAAACCATTCCCCTTCTAAAAGACTTGCCACTTGTACTATATAATGCCATAAAACTTGTCTTTCACTGAGATTATTACTTATGTAGATCACAGAAAGAAATATGGATAGATCTCCATCGTTATTGGCTTTGACAGTATTATGTTGATTTGATGAAGATATAGTAAACATAGACCAAATTTCTTTGTTCACATAAGAAAAATATGACTAGTAAAAGGAGAATTATCTGAAATACATTCCCAATTACTAGGAATTAATCTATCAAAGAACTTCAAACTATTACTGTTAAGTTTGTTTTCAACCAAACCAACTATCGTTGGTTTGAATTTAGTCAGAACGGATAACACTACATGCATACAATGTGAAGTGTTCATCCCTCTGACATTCCATGTAATTACCATCATTTAATCACAGAGTTGCTCCTAAGAGGTCTTTTAGGAGGAGCGGTCGAAGAGATAACTTCCTTTCCTTTACACTTTAAATGTGCACGATATTCTAAATTTTTCGAGACACCTTCAGACGTATCATTCACAGCATCCTTAAATGGATGTTCTGTCAAACTATCTACAACATGATTCAAGTCTTCTGGAAAAATATTGTGAGGAAGTTTAGAATTTCGGAAATCTTGATCAATTGTATCATTAGTCGTAATATCCTCACTATCATTCTCGTTTAATCCAGTTGAAGAGGAAGCTTTATCTGATGGTTTAGGAACCCAGTTAGGATGTGTAGAAGCTTGATGTACTTCATTTTTGTGACCAAATAGTTCGCACTTATCGCATTTAAATGGAATAAACTCATATTCAACTGTCGCGAATTTCTTAGATCCATTATGAAGAAGAATTGGTACCTTATTAATCAGCTTTGATTCCAAATTAATTTCAATCAATAATCTAGAGTATTTTGTAATTTTCTTACTAACAATATTTCCATTTGATCTAATAGGAATCCTAATAAAGATAGAAATTCTCGACGGAGCTTAAATAGACCATATTTCCAAATGTAGATTAAAAAATTTAACCCCGATCTAAACCTTTGTTGGACTAAACTGACTAAAATCATATCCTGGATACCACTTAAAAACCATCAGCAGTTGCCCAAAATACAAATATGTCGACATTTTCAATACCGAATTACAATATGAAGCTTCTTCAAATTGGATAATAATCTGAAAACCTGGCGCATAATGAATTGAATATTTACCTTTTGGCTTCCACACTTTACTAATGTAATCCTTCAATCTGACTAATGGGAGTTTAAATCCGATTGGATGCAGAGCAATCGAATAATGTAATGAATCGACCAAGAGTTTAAAAATATCTTTAGGTATAAACAATTGATCTTTCGATTGTTTGACAAAATGAAGTGGAGAAGGATCATCATCCTTGGCTTGATTAGGAATTTCATGCGGATTCGAACTCGACGAGGTCTATTTAGAAGTTGGAGGAGGATATTTAGAAGTTTTGAGATTAGGTTTTGGCGAGATGCTTGAGGAAGAATCCGCCATTTTTACATTGAGCTTTTCTGACTATAGGAGTAGATCTGGCATAAATCTACTTACTAATTAATCTAAACTTATCATTTTAATCCATTATATGTTTAGTTGGATTAAGCTAAAGGTTTCAAATCAAAAATTGACATATATATTCAATTTTAGGGTGATTTAACATGTATATGTTATAAGAAGCCATAATGCAATATTGTCTGGTGAGAGACCAAAATTGCTCACCAAATCAACAAACTTGTGTTTATATATGAAAGATCTTTCGGGACAGTAAATAATGACTGAAATGGCCCTCTAAAAGTAGAAAACATATAAATCTATGAAGATCTAATCAATTATATGTGTTTATAGGAGAATAAAATGTATTTTATGTGATTTATGGTTTAGGAGGAAGAACTAGAGTACATCATAGTTCTTTGACTTCTAGTAAAATGAGGACAAAGATTAACCTACCCTCCTTCAGCTCCTATTTATAACAGCTGGTCATTAGCCTAATAGGATAGCCTAATCAGTCCATTAGCTTTCTAAAAGACTTCTTAACATGTTTGAAAACTTAACACTATTGTTTCTCCCAAAGCCTTACCTAAATCACTAATTTATCCACTCTACGAAATGACAAACCATCAGTCTAATCCAGTGGCGTAGTTTAGAGCATTAATTTCGCACCGAACAAAAGCCATGACCAGAACAAGATACTCAAAGGTAAATGGTCACATAATAGTTTAGCAAAAAATCATAAATGTGCAAAACATCCTAAACAACCATATTTAAAAATATGAAAATGATATGACCTCGTATGAATTAAATGAAATTATTTTACTATCCTCTGATATGTAAAGTATAGGTTGTTACATTCTCACCCTTTAGGAATTTTTCCTTTGAAATCCCAAAATAATGAATTGCAGACACAGTATCCCGCATTGCTACCATCCACAAGAAACCAACCTACCATGCAATCGAGAATCCAACAATCCATGCAAACAGTGCCTCATCCTTGCATGTGTAATTCGAAATAGTATAAGGTATAGTGATGTAAGTAGATGTGAAAATGGATTATACTATCTGAAGAGTTCTAGATACGTCTCCTTCATCCTCTCCTTTGTTTACCCTATGCAATCGCCATCATCCTCACCCCATTGTACCTTAACCTAGCCTAAATACGTTCCTTCTAATCTATTCATATCATTCCCCATAATTGGAAGTCGTTTATGAGGTCTCGAAACTTCTGGCTCAACCGCTATGTGTTCAAGCTAATCCGATGCCACTATGTTCCTTGAGTCGTGCACAAACTTCCATAGACAAGAAACACGAAAAACATTGTGCACACCCGCCATGTTCGAAGGTAGATCCACCTTATAGGATAAACTTCCAATCCCCTCAATGGTCGGAAATGGTCCGACAAATCTCGGAGCCAGCTTACCTTTCCTTTCAAATCGAATTGCATTCCTAAGATAAGAAACCTTAACAAGTACCATATCTTCAATAGAGAATTCCAAATCACTTCTTCTCTAATTTGCATAGCTTTTCTGGCGATCCTAAGAAGCTTTTTCACTGAAGAACGATGTCTATCTTATCTGGAATTTATCAGATCATCTTAGGCCCAAGTATCGCCTACTCTCCTGCCTTCCACCAACACAAAGGTGTGTTATAGGGTCTTCCATACAATGCTTCATAGGGTGCCATGTCTTTATAATTTTTGTTAAAAGTGAACACTGTTAAAAGCAAGTGATTATCCTAAGATCCTCGGAAATCTAACATATAAGCTTTAAGAGACCTTCCAAAACTCGATTCACCCTCTCGGTTTGTCCATCCGTCCATGGATGATAAGATGTATCAAATGTAGAACATTTCCCAGCATCTCTTGCAAACTCTTCCAAATACGCTGAAAAACAATGGGTCTCTATCACTTCGGCACACTGTAGAATCAAACAATTCATTTCATGTATATTTTGACCAACTTCGATGTCGTTCTACTGGACTAGTTAGGTACGAATCTTGTGTGCTTGGTCAAGCGATCGACTATCACCCAAATACTGTCATAAACTGCCCTTGTCCGTGGTGATCGATCAATAAAACTCATACATATATATGTTCCTATTTTCATTCTGGAATCTCTAATGGTTGAAGTAACCCACTTAGTTTCTTTCGCTCATCTTTCACTAACTGGAAGTTCATATACTTCGAGTGCAACTTTCCTACATCACTCTTCGTACCTTCCCCGTAATAAGTCCTATTTATGCCTATTACATTTTATTACCTTTAGGATGGATAATCATTCTTGATGACATTATTTCAAAATATCTTGTCGAAGCCCGTCGACATTTGTAGCATAACATCGTTCATCGTTGTGAATACAACCATCTCGATTGATCTTATATTGCTTTAAATCCTCTGAATCGACTCTTATTTCAATCTTAACTATAATTTTTATTAGATTAGCCTCCTGATTCCGACTACTCCTAATCATTTCTATGAGAGTAGTTATGTAACAACCCGAATTCCGAAGGACCGTTTTTTTCAAAATTTCAATCCATCGAAACCCATGTTGGTTGCTCTGGTATCCTGCAGAAAAGACAGAGATATAAAATATACCAGAGCTCAGAAAATATCTCACAGCGGAATGGATAAAGTATAACATAATCAAAGTATAGCCTTACCATATTTATTAATACTGCCTAACTAGTATCCAAAGCTATCATATCTCTGCCACAAATCTAACCTGCGAGTATGTTATGAGGAGGGGGTCAGAATACAAATTCTGGTTACTGGATTTAAACTATACATTTTGGATAAGCCGACATATACCATTCAATCACATTTTCTTATTTATTAGGTTACTTGGGTTAACAATACTCAAGGCTTACACGCACGTCGTACCCACTTACTTTCCAGTGGATTAATCTAATACAGTACAAATGTAGCTACCACCAGTATTAAGGTATACCCCATGGTACTCCACTCGCATGGTCTCCACGTAATTCCACAGAAATGTACGCAGTCCCTCATCCTATGCCGGAGTGACGTACGGATCTCTATATAACAATGTTATGTTTCGCATATATCTTCCATTACTATGCTACATAAGCATACGGACTGCCACCTTTAATCGAATCAGATTCCATCACAGAGTAATGCCCTCAAGTCTACGATACACCACCAAGGGAAGACATGCAAGTATCTAGACTTTCCCACGTACGTATCATCAATCATATTGGATGCCTTAACCGCACATAACCTCTAATGTGCACTAAGTTCCGTGGCAGGACTATACAAGAAACACAGAACTCGATCGGGGACTTTTCCATATCTACAAAGGTCCGCCTTTAAGGGCCTCAAAATATAGATATCCCTGGAGTCTGTTTTTCATGGTGCCCATGGCATTACCTCGGCCACTCCCTCAACTAGTAAAGACTACAAGAGCTAAGCGACTTGCCCTTAACAAACAATCTAAACTTCCAGTTGGCATCACCCCTAAACTATCATACCTCGATAGTGAAAGGTAAATGGTGTCTTGGGTTTAGCTCTATTCTTTTCGCATCCCATTGGCTTCCAATGATGGGTACTCGACGATCTATTATCCTTGTTGGTACTGACCTCGCCTTACGTTAAGGCAATCGCCGAATCAAACTAGTGTCACCTCGTCACAACATTCTGACTGCAAAGCTAGTTTTGCAGTCAAGGCCCACCCACCTGGTAGTAACGCGCAGACCCAACCTCTGTGAGCACAGCCTAAACATCTGCCACTGCATAGAGGACTACCAGGAGCACCTTACGAACCTCAGGAAGCCGCGTGCTTCCCCTTCCAGTCCTTAGGAGCTAATAGAATAATAAGATGGACGTGTGCTCCCCTCGTGCCTTATGACACTGCGATGATCTACCCCGTTGGGTTATTCACCTTAAACGTGTAGACTAGTCCAAGCGCCTTATTATAATATGTTATTATATCCTATGTCTAAACACTCAATTATGGGCTTCTTCTACCTCATCGGGTTTCCATTTAATTTGGTTATTCCCATTCACATTGACTTCTTAATCAAGTTACCAAGTTCCTCTCGCTTATTAATTTCAGTCATATAACTTAACCCATTTGAGTTTATTAATAATCCCACAACGTGTTATTCTTTAGATTGTGATCCAAGGTCTGTAATCCACAATCTCTTTATACTCTTGTTTGATTTCATAGTTACAATAACATGTTCTACTTAACATGTAATTAAGTATATCTCAATTCACATGTTTTCTTATTTAACATGTCAGTCATTATTTACGATTAAATATAACTTATTTCATTTCATAAGTTTGCCTCACTCTTATTTAATCATAATTCCAACTTACATTGTCACTACAACTTATCGTTGTTTACTTATTAACTTAGTTTTCTTAACTAAGGTTCACTAATAAGTCTCCTTTCCACTAATTATAACCTATGTTACAATTTCCTCTTGTCCCTAGGACAAACCTTAAAATGTTATTCTTATCAGCATATTTCAGATTTCCAACTTTTCAAATTACTTAATTTATAATTAAGTACAACTACTTTCATTTCATAAATTTTGCCCCATTTACTGATTACTTAATTTACAATTAAGTACCACTTATATCATTACACAAGTTATCTCATTTTCTTACTAGTTTATTATAACCTAAGTTATAATACCCACTTGTCCTTAGGACAAGCCTACCTATTAAATAACATTCTCATTAATGTAATTGGTTATAATAGGTTATTATCATTCCCCGTTCATTCACTTCTTTTATTGTTGTAACTTCCATTTATTACCTTACCCATTTCCTTTCATTTCCACTAATCACAATTAATGCCATTTATTTCTGTCCTTTTATATACATATATTTATATATATGCTTATGTACTAGACCTCTAACATTAAGCCTACCACTTGTGGATACTGGATTTTCCAAGCTGTTCCGGGTAGACTTCTTCCACAAGTTGACTTAGCCTCATGTCTTAGCACCGTTACATGTTTTATTTATGCACTAGACCCCTCACATTAAATTAACAACTTGTGGATGCTGGATTTGTAGAGCGGTTCCAAGTAGACTTCTACCACAAGCCGAATTTAACCTCGTGTCCAAGTGCGTTACAATTTTCTATTTTACTGTAAATTTAGACATATTATTCTTTCAACATTTTTACTGTAACCTATTTTACGTGTCATCATATTAAGCCTATTTTATGTCATATGTTCTTCCTAACATATAATTAGTTTCATCTCAAAGTAACATGGATCGTCAAATCATGTAATAATTCTAATTTAACATGTAATTATTCCCATTTCTACAATTAAGGGTTCAAGTACATAAGTGTCATAAGCCAACATGTAATTATAACAACAGTAATCGCTACACGTATTTCTAACAAGTTTACATTTCAATAGGTGAACATTTCAGCACATAAAGCATTTCAACATATGAATTTTCCAACATATTAATATTAATATTAATATTTCAACATGTCATAATTGCATTTCAATACTTTTAACTAATCTAGCAAATTCACATTGTACAATAACGGGGAATGTTAAACGATAATATACCATTATCAAAAATGATATAACTTAAATCCACTCACCTAATTTGCTTTCCAATTCCTGAATCTGGTCCAGATCTAGTATTCCATTGTCCTCCTAATTGAATTTAGAGCCTAACAACCATGGATCCACAATTCTTACTAAAAGAAGAAGGGAAGAAAGAGGAAGAAAATTGAATAGACCAGATATAATAATTTACCTTACTTCGCATATGATTCTGAACACCTTCTTATTAATATTCATTCTTTTCCTCCGAATCTTGATTCAGAATTTTCCTAAACTAATTATCTTAATTTTCTGAAGAGATTTGAGGAGGAAGAAGAATGGAAAAGTATAGACGTCGTCTCAAATATGATATTTAGGCCATATTCATTGAGTTAGCAATCGAACTTGGTTAGCATTCGAACTTGGTTAAAAAAAACAGTCCATACTCATTGATGAATATGGCTGGATCTGGAGAGTGTCGACCCCCCTGCAGGGGTGTCGACCCCGGTGTCGTCCCCCCTACAGGGGTGTTGGCCTCCCTATGGGTCCCGTGAGCTGTTTTGGCGCTGAAATTTGATTTTCGAATGTTTGAATTTCTGGAATTTATTTAACTGTTATACTCACATGTAATCTTCTTATACATATACAATTCTTCTAGTGATTAATTTACGCGTATATATGTACGCACAGTCTTATTTCGTTTTCAAATTCAAACAGTGTTGTACCGTTATTTAATTCTTGCCATTTTTCCACTGATTACAGCCTTATCTTGAACTTTATCTCTTGTATATATAAATTTATATTTCTACACATATATATGCGTATATTTACATATATATGTATACATATATTTTTCTACACTTCCCTATATGTGTACTTTTCCTTTCCTTATATGTGCGTTTATACATACTTTGTCTTATGAACATGTGTTATTTTTAGCCGTTCCCTTAAAACAAAAATATGACGGCGGCGGGGATCGAACTCTGTACCTCTTATATGCAAGTCACATGCTCTAACCAACTGGGCTACTAAGGCTATTGTTAACAAGGCTTAGAACAATGGTGGTCATTGTTCTTTTCTCATTCCTCTTTTTCATATTTTTTCTTAATCTTTTATTTAAACCATTACAAGCAACTTTTTCTTTTATTTTTCTTTCATTATTAATACATAATATTTGTAAATCGGTGCATGCAACACATATACACTACATGCAACCAATCCTTTCTTCCTTTTAATGCATGCATTACACTTTTATTTACATTAATTTTTTCTTCTTTTTCAATGCATGTATTTATTACATGCAATCGTATATTATCATTATTATATCTTTCTTTTAAATGTTTATGTCTATATATATATATATACACATATGCATTATTTAATTATCATAAAACGTGGGGTGTTACAAGGTATGGATGAACTTAGTAACATTTAGACTCTAACTCCAAACGAGGTCTAAAATCAAACTCGGCTAGATACTCTAGTTGTTTCCACTACAAAATCATAGCTGCGAGTCCAACATGATTCCCACTTAAGGAACCTTCACAGCATTTCCTTTTCCAAACGTATAGGAAATACTGAAATTATATGAGTTTAGAAACTCTAAGCTTCTCTGTTATTGAGGGTTAAGATCCTTTTGAGAGAAAAGGTACTTCAATGACTTATGACCGGTAAACAACTAAACCTGTCTCCTAACTGGAAGTGCCTCCAAATCTTTCTAACAAAGACAATCATTGCCAACTCCAAATTATGAGTAGGGTAATTACATTTGTGTGGCTTCTTTTGTAAATTAGCATAAGCGAAAAGTGTCCCCCTTTGCATCATTATAGCACTAAGATCGATACCGTAAGCATCCATGTACACAATCATCTTTTCAGTCCAACTAGGAATAATTAATACTGCTGCACTTGTGAATCTCTCTTTCAGAACGGTAAAAGCTTTCTCGCATTGCATCCTAACAAAAAGCTTGATTCTTCTTCACCAAGTTAGTCAACGGTACAACTATCTGGGAGAAATCCTTGATAAATCGTTTGTAACGCCCAACTAGACCAAGGAAACTCCAAATATTCATAATATTCTTTGGTCGACACCTATTTGGATTTCTAATATCTATGTCAAATCCATTGCTATCCCCTATCAAGATGCTACATGACCTAAAAGTATCACTTCTTCCTTTTAGAAGTGGAACAAAGAAAATTTAGCTGTTTGTCTACATCATTTCATTGCATCGAGCACAATTGTAAAAACCCGAAATTTTGACAATAAACTAGTTATTTAATTAGATTTCAAAAATAGGAATTTCTGCAAACAATGGAATTTGACCATGAAACTTTAACCGTTGCATTCACCCCGGAATTCTGGTCAACTTTTATGTTTGGAGTTTCGCGAAAGGAGTCCATATGAAAAAGTAATGGACGAAATACGAAAAACAAATGAAAATAAATAAGTATAATAAATAATATATATCTTACCTTTTATGCCCAGTGTTCACTGGGCATTTCGACACAAGGGCAGTTGACGCCTAGCACAGGGGTATTGACTGCTTCGTGCCTGAAGCCCCACCGACGGCTAGGGTTGGAAGGTATAGTTTTACATAAAATATTATATAAATGGACAGATGTTTATTTAATCAAATCTAACAATTCAGGGCCAATTCCACTACTATAAATAAAGAGGTAAGGCCTCATTATTTTCCACCCAAATCTGTAGGCAGCAACGAAGCTATATTATTCTCGTTTATCTTCAAATCAATTTATAAATTAAAAATATATTCATATACAATCAATCAAACATAAATCATATAGGTTTGAAAGGGATTATCAGATTCAAGTGGAAAAGGGTATGAATTGATGGCTAAGCTATTCTTCATCAGATTCTCCCCTCTTTTCCTATTTTCTTCCAAATCTACAGATCTGAAAGTATCCCTTTTCGGCATAATTGTAGATTTGTAAGAATTTGGATAATGTGGACCTAAAAGTTTATTTATATTTCAGATTTGGATGCTTTCAGTTAAGTGGGAAATTTATGTACAAAGTTACAATAACTTATTATCTCGTTTGTATTAGATCTTAAATCTGTGCCTAATAAGTATTAGATTCGTTCATCGTATTGTTAGATCTAAAATGATGCCTATTAGATCTGTTTATAGATTTTGTCAAAAGCCTAAAAGTATAGATTTGTGGTTTTGAATAATATTATTTGTAGGCTTACTATAGATTATTTAAATTATTGTATACAATTATGTTGTAAAATATATTATGGTTATTGCAAAACACTGTAGATATAGAAATCAGTCCCATAAAACACTGTTAAGATGTAGTTTTATTCCAAATCTGTAGTATCAGTGTTGAACCGTAAGTTATGTAATTTTGATTAGAAAGACATAAACCTATTTGTACTCAATTTTGTTCGGTTTTAACTTTGTTACTGTAAATTGTGCCACTTTGTCCTCTTTAAATAAAAAGACATCATTTGAAACCAATAAGAAATATGTTAAATATTGAAAAAGGGGAAAGTGGTGTAAATTCATGTATAAATATAAACAGAGATCTTTGTGCGTGGTTTACATCAACTATTCCAAAATATACGTAAATATATATTTCTTGTGGTTTGAAATAAGTTTATTCCAATATTCAGGCATGGTTTACAATAATTATAAATGACATTTTTTTTGTAAGATTTAACCTTATTTCAAGATTGAATACAAAAGGTAATGTTTGGTTATTAATTGAACCAAATTATTAAACTTAACAATAAAAAAATAACTACGTTAATTATGTGAAAATATTAATATAAATATATATACATTATCCGTTCGAATCTACATAAACAACAATATATATAATAATGAATGTTTGAATGAATTTCATTTCTATGGAATTATACATGTAAATATAGTCCATATTAATGAATATATTTGTGGTGACCGTTGTAGCAATTAATGAAATTGATTGTTATAAATAGGGCCATAAATAAATAAATAACAATTGTAACCGATATTGATTAGGGAAAAACAAATTTAATTAGGCAATTAAACCTAATGGTTACACTTTCTAAAATTGGTTTGGACAAATGTTGTAAAGCCCAATTAGGGAAGTAAATAATAAAAGCATTAAGACACGAGGTTAAGTTCAACTTGTGGTAGAAATCTGCCCGGAACCGCCCGACAAATCTAACATCCACAAGTGGTCAGCTTAATGTGAGTGGTCTGGTGCACAAATATGTATGTGTGTGTGTATACAACAATCAATAAGTAGAAGAATAATTAGTACTGGTTGTTTGGGTACAACAAGTAGATATTTTGGGATTAATAAAATAAGGATATTTCATTAATAATTAATGTCTTAGGAAAATTATGACCATTAGGCTCATAAATGACATTAATTATAATCAATGGAAATAAATGGTATTTAAAGATTAATTAATGTCTTAGGAAATTATGACCGTTAGGTTCATAAGTGACATTAAGTTTAATCAATGGTAGTAAATAACAACTAAGAGATAAATTGTTGCCTTAGGAAAACATGACCGTTATTGTCATAAATGGCGATAACCCTATTGAATAGAAATAAATAAAATAAAAAAGGGATTAATGTGTATTTATTGCCGTCTTAAATACTAAGTCCAATTAGGAAAATAATTAAATAAATATCCTTGGATAAGGAAGATATAACTTTCCCTATTTTATACTGGTAAATCCAGAAAATAAAGAATGGACTTAGTAAGTAAATAATGTTAGTTATTATTTATCATAATAGCCATTTAGGATAATTAGTTTATATACGAATGGTATTTCTGTTAAGAGAAACTAACCAGGAATAACTCCATAACGTAGCCTCCTTTGGGATTAAGGTCTTAAGTGGTCAGATCCACCAATAAAAAGGTATCAAGTGATTGCGTATAGGCTAATTGGGTACGGGCTTAATAATCTTCGCATATATTCCGTTTCCTTAGGCTTAAGTGGCTTGGGTCGAGAAGTCCACCTGGGAGTAGGTCTTCTAATCTAGGGGTCTTAAATGGTGTGTGTGAGGACTACGCAAACCTGGAAAATAAAAAAATGTCTCGTATGGTCATTCTATAGGACGGCCTATCCTACGGGAAGTAGTAAGCGATGAAGGAGAATATCCAATAAGGTCAGCTAGATGGTAAAGCGAAACACCATCTCTCACTTTACACGGGGTATGGTTTTATATGCGTGAATGACGGAAGCCTTAACTAGTAAGGCCCAGTAGCTAGTGCCCTCTAGTTTATATTAATGTTGAATAAATCGTCGAGAGGTATTGAGTGACCAACAGGTCTGCTAGGGTCTTAAGCGATTGGGAGAATCCACCCTATCTATCATTCTATAGCGAGGCATTAAGAAGCTAACGATGTGTGTATGATTAAATAAACTCCATAATTAGGAGTTCACTCTCGATTTAATAATCAGCTTAGTTCTAGTTTAAAGGCTTAATAAATATATGCATAAACATTCTATCTCGATATCGTGTTTATTAGGAATACTACCTTGGGAAGGATAGTTAGAGTCGTGCGTAAACGTTTACAAGGTTTTGGTTAGAATTACTAGCCTTGGTAGGAAAATATCTTTGGTTGAACAAAACGGGAAACATTTGTGTATTGTAACATGTGTTGTACCTTTCTTGTTCATAGAAACTTTTGTTTTGGCCCTCTCCACATTACAACCTCCTAGGTTACTTTTGAGAAAGTCGGGTTCTCACAGTGTCTAAGTTTGTCTTTCGGTTCCCGTTCTCTCTCATGCTCGGTATTGACTGGGTGACTCGCTTTTATTAGGTAGTTATTTGGGTCAATACTGGTCTATCCTATGTTTTATTTCTGTTGTGAATTATCTTATTGTACTCTGATTATGCTTATGCTCTTTTTATTTGCAGGTACCAGATTTACACACTCCATGTGTTTGAATTTCGATTTTTATCGAAATTTGGACTAAGAAAAGTGTGAGGTGTTACATTTGGTAGCAGAGAAAGGTCAGACAATAAGAGTAATTAGTTAAAATTAGGACTCGTGAGAGACGTAATTCGGTTTTCTTTTATGTTTTTCTTCGTCTTTCTTACTTGACTTTAATTTATTTCGATGATGAATTAGTCGTGACCTATTTATATAGAACGGTCTTAAGCAACTAAGAGTTGAAATATGTTGAGTTCGGGTTTCTAGCCAATTTTTTTCTTACTCCACAGTACGTTGGTGATTTTGTTGTGAAGAGAATGAGGATGACATATGGTAGATTCCGTTGAATCGAGTTTAGAGACTGGATAAACATCTAGCTACAACCGAGATAGTCGCAACTTCTGGTTTTTGGTTTCATTTGGTAGTCCCAGTCAAAGACCTTTCCTTGGTCTGTAACGAGAAATCCATGCTAATATGTCATATCCATTCGGGAATATAATTGTGAGGTATGACCATTCGATACTTTGTTAACTTTCCGGGTATTCCTTTGTTGAAAACATTCATTTGAGTTCTTGGTCTTGTTTTCCGGGTAATTTTATTTTTAAAAAATTGTTTGGAAAATAAAATGGATTTCGAAAAGTTTTGAAATTATGGCTTCAGAAAAAAATATTTATAAAAATATGGTTGTATGAAGATATGGTTTTAAAATTTTAATCTATTCATGTTTCAAAATTTTTGAGCTTTGTGTGATTTTAATAAATATAATCCGATTGGTCGAAAGAAGGAAATTTGAAATGACATGGAATATGCCACTGAACTTGGAAATAATTAATACTGGTTCCTTGTGATTTTTACTATCCTTTTTAATATAAATTGGATGATTTATTGAAATTATCACAATTAAAACTTGAGATTTTAAATTTTCTACATTTTAGAATGAAAAAAGGTTTTTCGGTTTGTAACATAAACTGGAATATAAATAATAACAATAGTAATAATAGACTGGATTTATAAATACGAAACTGTTAGTTTATAATAAATTCCATTTTTGAAAAGTTTTAAATTTTCCTTCGAAAGGGCTAAGGAAATTCCTTCATCTTGATTTTTGGGGTATTTGATTTTGTGAGTCGTTTTTTTGTTTGTCAGCTAAGTAAAGGGAAAATCCATTTTAATTTAATTACGGATTTCTAGCTGAATTATTTCAGAAGTTTTTTGTTTGTTTTGTGGTACCAGCATCATTGTTAAGACTACTTCGAATCTTTGGAGACGGCTCGGAGTTTAACTACGATCTTTAGTACCGCGATGATGAGGATAATTATTTTTTTGATCGTATCAAATCTTAAAAGATGATGCGGGACGATTAATATTTTAATCCGTCCTAGTAAGGTCGAGGTTCAACCATTGCCCAAAGCTCATTTAATAATTGACTATTTAGCGTTATGCTAGAATGATCAAATAATTGATGAGTTTTGGTACATCTTAGACCAAGGACTCAACTGTAATAGTTGCATCCAAATCACCCCCCTTAACTTCTTTCTTTCATCCTCCCTTCCTCATCTAGCCAAGCCATATCTATATTCTTCTTCTCTTTCTTTGGTGTCACCTCGTCGCCTCTTTTTAGTTCTTGTTTGCGCATCAGATCTTACCCCACTAGTACTTCAAGATCTAAATCAATTTTCTTCTCTCCAATAATTTCATAGTCTATAATACTACTTCCACTACCTGATCTTACTAGTACCATTTAAGTCTTATCCTTTGGGAGAGATCATTTGGTTGGGCCGGAATGAGCAAAAGATCTCACAGCTTTAGGGCTAAGAAAATTTGTAGTGGTAGTTGGACTTGCACCTGTTTGTTTCTTTGAGATCTTAGGATAGGATTGTTGTTTGTGCTGCATTCGCCTTTTCTCTATCTTGTTGGAATGGATTTTGATGAAGGTGATCGTTGTTTAAGAGATGAAGATTAAGCTTTCTTTGAATGGTTTTTCTAAGGAGAATCTTGACGAGATTTTAAAAACATTGGTGTTTTACGTGGACTTGTATGGTCTTTTCTTTTACCGGCTTCGGAGATTTTGTAGTAAATCTCTTTTTCTCAATGTTAGATTTTGTGTTCGGAGGTTTATGTCAAAACTACCCATGTTGATGTGTGACTTATTTAATATAGTGTTCCAATAATGGGAAGGCGTGACTAGATTTGTCGCATGATGCAGAAATCAATCTTTTCTCTAATCGATGGTGTAACCATCAATTTGTGCAGCATCATATTTGATTCAACTTGTTGTTCTTGTGTGTTGTCTTATGGAGTTACTTTCTGTAATTTCACCTAACAATTTTGCCTTTAGACGATATAAGGTGGATTTCCATGAGGAGCAATTTTGTGTTAGGTTTTCTTTTCTCATCGCAAATTATCTCTTAGAAGGGATAGTGATGTGAGAACCTCCAACAACACCAGCACTGTTTTTAACACGAGATTGATCATTTTTCTATCATGACATGATCCGTAAAAGGTCATAAAAATGGTTATACTCCAATCGCAGAGCAAAACATCTCGTTGTTTGTAGGCCTTGTTGTGGGAGTTTCGATGTTGTTGTTTTGCTGTCGTCTTTGTTGCTTTCCCTTTCCAACATTTGGTTCTTGGATTTGTGGTAGCTCATGCTTGTAATTGTTAGTGTTTGTTGTCTTTGAAATCACGCGACTTATGATAATGAGATTTTTGTGTTTGGAATATTTATGTCATTCGTGCATATTCATTTGAATGAAATCACATTTTCTTATCTAACTAACAGTTGTCCTAGAGTGGGAAAGAATAGAACTATGTATTGGATAAATTTTAGCAAAGGATGGGTTTTGCGTTGTTATCATCATGGGTGTAATTAATCACTTGTTCCTTGTTAAGCTAAAATATATTGCGTCCTTTTGTGTGGCTTCAGTTTTCATGTTTTTGCGTGATTGACTTCCTTTTTCGCCAAAATGTAACTTGAATCGTTTAAGTTTCCACAAAATTTGTTTGAAACTTTTGAAAGATGCTGTTTGAAAAGAAAAACTTTTATCATTTTTTTGAAATTTAAATTTTTACTGATTTACTTTCTTTTTTTTTTGCATGAAAAAAAAGAATTTGGGATGGCAGTTTGCGCGTGTTTAAAAGTCCATTTTACATTAAAATACATGGCTTGAATGATGCAAAGCGCACATTACCAAAATTTTATTTTTCATGCAAATCACACAAGAGAAGTAAAACGGTGTTGAAGAAAAATTCAAAAATTTATGAAAAGAGTTTAAAGCGGAAATTTATTTTTATGAAAATTATCAATTTATGGTCACATACACAACGTAAGGAAGATTTTTGGATGGTTTGTGTGGGCGTTTTAGCAGTGCAACAGAGCCGACGATGCGATAAAAGGGTTAACGATAATAAGGAAAAGGTTGTTCTAGCCTTGGAAACGTTGTTTCCATACTTTGTCAGCTATGCACGCGAGTTACTAATTAACTCATTTTACATTTTAGAGCTGGTTTAAGCCTCCTTTACAGTCTATAAACGGAAATTTTTGGAGTATTTTGGGTAACTGTGGTGAAATTTCCACTGCAAGTCGACGAATGGAATATCTTAAAGTGATGGAAATGTTGAAATTCTTCGACTTGATTTCATTTTTCGGTTTAGGAAAAAATAAAATAGGAAGCGATTAGATGTGTGATGTTTTAAATGGTAGGATTTGGATGCAATAATTGGTTGCTTCACGCTTTTATACGTAATCATGTGAAGGTTATAGATGAAAAAGGATTTTCAGAATTTTCATTCAGATAGAACTGCCAGTATATTTAGGACGTTTTGCATAATATTTTCAAAAGTGCTTTCAAAGTTTAATATATACATATAGGAGAATCCAATTTTGAATCATTATGCATTCATGTTTTGGGGTAGAAATGCATTACATAGACTGTGCACATGCGCACATGGTTTCAAAGTGGATATACACTAATTGGTTGTGTATGATAGGATAAGTAGTTATTAGAATTTCGAGACGAAATTCTTTTTAAGGGAGGAAAAATGTAACAATCCAGAATTTTGACAATAAACCAGTTATTTAATTAGATTTCAAAAAATAGGAATTTCCACTAACAATGGAATTTGACCATGAAACTTTAACCGTTGCATTCGCCACAGAATTCTGGTTAACTTTCATGTTTTGAGTTTCATGAACGAAGTCCGTACGAAAAAGTTACGAACGAAATATGAAAAACAGATAGAAATAAATAATATAATATAATATATATAACCTTTTATGCCCAACGTTCACTAGGCAATTCGACACAAGGGTGATGGACCGCCTAACATAGGGGTGTCAACCGCTTTGTGCCTGAAGCGCCCATTGACAGTTAGGGTTGGAAGGTATAGTTTTGTATAAAACATTATATAAACATACGGATGTTTATTTAATCAAATCTAACGGTCATGGCCAATTCCACTCCCATAAACAAAGGGGTAAGGCCTCATTCTTTTCCATACAAATTTGTAGGCAGCAACGAATCTCTACCATTTCCCTTTCTCTTGAAGTCAATTTCTGAATGAAAAATATATTCATATACAATCAATCAAACATAAAGTATATAGATTTGAAAGGGATAATCAGATTCAAGTGGAAAAGGGTATGAATTGATGGATAAGCTATTCTTCATCAGATTCTCCCCTCTTTTCCTGTTTTCTTGCAAATTTACAGATCTGAAAGTATTCCCTTTTCAGAATAATTGTAGATCCGTAAGAATTTGGGGATTATAGGCATAAAAGATTATTTAGATTTCAGATTTGGATGCTCTTAGGTGAGTGGGAAATTTATATACAATGATACAATAACTTATTATCTCATTTGTATTAGATCTTAAATATATGCCTAACATTTATCAGATATGTTCATAGTATTGCTAGTCTAAAATGATGCCTATCATATATGTTTTAGATGTTGCCAAAAACCAGAAAGTATAAATTTATGGTTTTGAATAATATTATTTGTAGGCTTACTTAACTATCTAAATTATTGTCTATAATTGTTGGAAAATATATAATGGTTGTTGCAAAATACCGTAGATCTGGAAATCAGTCCCATAAAGCGCCGTTAAGATTTAGTTTTATTCCAAATCTGTAGTTTCAGTGTTAAACCGTAAGTTATGTAATTTTGATTAGAAAGACATAAACTTGTTTGTACTCAATTTTGTTGGGTTTTAACTTGGTTATTATAAATTGTGCCACTTTTTCCTCTTTAAATAAAAAGGCATTATTCAAAACCCATAAGAAATATCTCAAATATTGAAAAAAGGGAAAAGTGGTGCAAATTCATGTATAAATATAAATATTTTGTGCGTAATATACATCAAATATTCCAAAATATACATAATTTTTTTTTTTGTGGTTTGAAATATATTTATTCCAAAATTCAGGCATGGTTTACTATAATTATTGCTGTGAGTCTTTTATAAGATTTAGAAACTTATTTCAAGGTGGAATACAAAAAGGAATATTTGGTTATTAGTTAAACCAAATTATTAAACCTAATAATAGCAATAATAAAAGAAAACAACTACGTTAACTGTGCAAAAATATAAATATATATACATTATCCGTCCGAATCTACATAAACAACGATATATATATATATATAATGAATGTTTGAACAAATTTCATTTTTTATGGAATTATAAATGTAAATGTAGTCCATATTAAATGAATATATTTTTGGTGACTGTTATAGCAATTAGTGAAATTGATTACTATAAATAGGGCCATAAATAAATAAATAGCAATTTTAACCGACATTGATTATGGAAAAGCAAATTTAGTTAGGAAATTAACCTAATGGTTACAATTTCTAAATTTGTTTAGGATAAATGTTTTAAACCCATATTAGGGAAGTAAATAATAACTGCATTAAGACATGAGGTTAAGTTCAACTTGTGGCAGCTGCCCGGAACCACCCGGCAAATCTAGTACCCATCGATGGTCAGCATAATGTGGGTGATCTAGTGCACAAATATATATATATATATATATATATAACACAATAAGCAGAAGAATAAATTAACACTAGCTGTTGGGGTACAACAAGTAGATATTTCGAGACTGATAAAATAATGATATTTCGTTGTAAATTAATGTCTTAGGAATATTCTGACTATTTGTGACGGCCCGCCCCGCACCAGCCTGCATTTCCTTCGAAGGTGCGCTATACACATGCCTGACTAGCACGGAACGGTCGCCAAAGATAGGAAAGAAGAGAATGAACTAACAAGGAACCTGTAGAATGTCTCACAGCGCATGGAACAAAATATAATAACAACATATTCTTGACATAAAACAGGCGAGATAGTGCATAAGCTGAAAACTAAACCAACATAGCAGCGGAAATCCAAATACAACTTATGATCCAACATCATTATTACAACTTTAAACTGTCTCTAAAGCAAAAGAAAGCTAAAGTAGAAGATGCACTACTAATGCCCAATCAGTGATCTTCAACAACACAGGGAGAATATCTATATGTATCATACGTGGAAGCCTCCTGCTCGTCTCCGGATCAGCTACTTATGCATACCCAGCTAACATGTCTTTAGTTTGCTCGTGAGAGCACCCAGAGTAGTAAGACGAGACATAAAACTCTGGGTCAGACAAAAAGTTTGGTATAAGCGATAAGCAGTTAAACAGAACAATAACAAGTATACTAAACCATACATGAACCTGGACCTGCAACCATAGAGTTAGCACTACATACCGTACAATACTCTAAGGTGCCACTGAACAAATGGTGTAAAGATTACGGGGGTGGGGGTGTGCATGTCATAATGATGGCAAACAAATCAGCCATAGCAACCATCCTCACATCTCTCACTCAGTGCGTAAAGCATACGATGTCCACCACTGTCAATCACTATACCCATCAAAGTAGTGACAGAGTTCGACTTGTACAACTACTGCTTCCACCAAGCTTACCTCGTGGAGTCATGACCAAATCTTTACAAATGACCCCACTTCATTGGTCTATAGCCCCTTTTAGTTGTACCTAGGCCACTGTGGCCCTGAATCCGTTCACGTACCCCCTGCACATAGTGATCCAAAGTTATAGACATCGACAACCGCTTAGCACACGTCCCGCAGCAAAGTCCAATCATGGAGTTCGCTCGTTGGTTACCAACTGGATCCTGAGTACAAACTTCCTACATGGACTACCTCTGCATCTCGGGTTATTGGTCTTCTTCTCTAGATCGGTTCGACTTCCCCTTCTCTTCACTCCAGATCGTTCTCTTCAAGGTCATTCGGTTCAGATCCACTCCCCCATCTCGTAACGGTTCGGATCGGCTGTGGCCATCACAACGGGTCGAATCGAACTCCTCAACTCCCTCCATGGTGTATCGGTTTGGATCGGGTGACGTGGTTCAGATTGTGGGAGGGGTTCGGGTGGCACACCGGGTCGGGTCGAAGCACTGGCTTCACTTTAGTCTTTTTTACCACTTTGGATCGGTATCCATCCCCATAAGAGGATCAGGTCGGGGAGCTACAGGCGGATCGTGGGGAAGGACTTTACACGGTTCGGTTCGGGTCTTCCTAACCGATCTGACCCGGTTCGGGTGTCTTCCTGCACTTTGTCCAACAAGCTGTTTACGTCATTCGACGGCGTTTTCGACCAATCTAACACTTCTAACAATCACAAATCATACCATACAGTCATAGCAACATGTACAATCAACCACAAACATCATAACAACAACATGACAAGGTTAAACGGATCAAACATAGCCAAAACCTCATATTTTCCCACAAGCATGTTTAGGAAAAACTAACGATAGGATTAACAAAACTTAATCAAATTAACCCAGGTTTCTAACAGAGGTCTAAAACATTATTTAAGAATTTATAAATATTTTTCCAGAATTTATTAGTGTATAAGTTCGCTAATCAACACTAATTACCCTTAATTAACCATAATTAGTGAGGAACTGTGCAAATCACTCACCTTAGCCACAAATAAAACCTTTAGAACTGAAACTCTACTGTTTGGACGCGAATACCAATGCAACACAGCAACTCTACCTCGATTCTAGTGCTAATCTGCCTTGATTTGATGTTGCTAAGCTTAATCCTTGATTAGAAAGTGATTTGGAGGTGATTTAGAGGTTGGAGGCCATTGTTAGGGTTTCTAAGAGGTAAGTGGCGGCTAGAAAACTGAAATAGAATGAAAACCTAACTCATTTCAGCCTCCCTATAACCCTAATCCCGAAATGGGTAATGGGCCCATCCACTAATCACCCTATTTGGCCCGGTTAAGCAGTTTTTCACCTTCCAAACCTTATTTCAGCCATATCTCCCAAGCGGTGAGTCCGTTTGGCTAATGTGACCACTCTACGGAATTGTAAACCATTCCGATCTAGTGGAAGTGGTTTCAGGTCAAAACTCCTTTCCAAACAAAAGTTATGGCCAAAACAAGATCAGTAAGGGGCAAAACGGTCATTTAAAAACCGGCAAAAATCATGAACATGGGAAATGACCCCACTAGTCGCCTCCCAAAGCTACATGACCATACGACTTCTTATGTGAAAGAAATAAATATTCTAAGATCCTATGATGCGTAGAATACGGGTCGTTTCACTCTCCCCCTTAAAAAATTTCGTCCCCGAAATTCCTTAACCCAAAACATACAAAGGATCCTGCATGCCTACCAATCATATACAACAATCAAACATGCAAAACAAACAAACAAGCCTATCCTAGCATGCGGAAAGACTAAATCAAAGTTTAAATCTTACCAGGCGAAGAGTTCTGGATACGTCTTCCTAATGCTCTCCTCTGTCTCCCAAGTACAGTCATTCTCATTCTCGCCCCACGGGACTATGACTAGATTCACCGCTTTCCTCCGAAGTTGCTTCGTATCGTTCCCAACAATACGCATAGGCTTGCGGTCCCCAACCGCCTCGGGTTCAACTTCGATATCATGCAACTGATCAGGTGAAATAGTCACATCTGGGTCATGCACGAACTTCCTTAACTGGGAAACATGAAATACGTTGTGAACTCCTGCCATCTTCTCTGGTAATTCAACCTTTTATGCCAAATTCCCAATTTGCTCAAGAACTGGGACTGGACCAACAAATCTTGGTGCTAACTTGCCTCTCCTGCCAAATAGTATCACGCTCTTCAACGGAGAAATCTTGACAAACACCAAGTCGCCAATGGAGAACTTTAATTCTCTTCTCCTCTTATCAGCATAACTCTTTTGTCTATCTTGGGCAGCCTTCATTCGCTGTTGGATAATCTTAATCTTAGCTGAAGTTTCTCTTATCACATCGGGTCCAAGCACAGACTTCTTACCAGTTTCTACCCAACATGATGGTGAGTTGCACGGTCTTCCATTCAAAGCTTCAAATGGAGCCATACCAATACTGGATTGATAACTATTATTATATGCAAACTCTACTAGATGCAAATGGTCATCCCATGATCCACCGAAATCCAATACACCAGCTCTTAAGAGATCTTCTAACACTCGATTCACCCTCTCTGTTTGTCCGTCGGTTTGAGGATGATATGCGGTACTGAGATTAGTTCGGATCCTAATGCCTCTTGTAAGCTCTTCCAAAATCCACTAGTGAACAACGGATCTCGGTCACTCACAATGCCTTTGGGTATTCCATGAAATCTCACTACCCACTTTATATATAGTTCTGCTAACTTAGTGGCCGTCCTATTTGACTTGACAGGTATAAATTTTGCACTTTTGGTCAATCGGTCCACAATCACCCAAATGCTATCACGGCCCGATCTAGTCCTTGGTAACCCATCAATGAAATCCATTAACACTTGTTCCCATTTCCATTCTGGAATTTCTAATGGTTGTAACAAACCACTAGGCTTCTTTTTCTCAGCTTTAACTAGCTGGCAATTCATGCATCTGGATATAAATTTCCCAACGTCTCTTTTCATCCCTTCCCAGTAGTAGGTCTGCTTCATGTCTCGGTACATCTTGTTACCACCGGGGTGTATAGTCAGTTTTGAGTGATAACATTCTTTGAGCACTTCATCTCTCAATCCATTGACATTGGGTACAACTAGTCTTCCATTCTTTATAAGCACCCCACCTTGATCAAGCCCATACTTGTTCATCTCTCCGTCGATTCCCATAACTAACTTTGAGATGATTTCCAATAGGTTAGGATCGTTCCTCTGACTGGAACCAATCTGCTCAATCAAAGTGGGTCTGATCATCAAACTTGCCAACATTTCTGGATTTAATTCGCACTTTGGTCTGAAATCATACCCAGCGATGTACTCCAGTTGCTTCCATTCAAGAAACATAGCCCCTAAACTGTCATGTCTTTTACTCAATGCATCAGCCACCGCATTGCCCTTTCCTGGTGTATATCCAATGTCGAAATCATAGCAAGCCAAGAATTCTAACCATCTTTGCTGTCGGAGATTTAGATCCTTTTGGGAGAAGAGATACTTTAACGATTTATGATCGGTAAACAGCTCAAACCTTTCTCCCAAGAGATAATGTCTCCACATCTTCAACACAAACACGATCGCTGCAAATTCCAAATCATGGGTAGGGTATCTTCTCTCATGCGGTTTCAATTGCCGACTTGCAAAAGCTACAACCCTACCTCCTTGCATCAATACAACACCTAGTCCAGTACCACATGCATCCGTGTATATCGTCATCTCTTCATTCCCCTTAGGAATGACTAACACTAGTGCACATGTCAACTTGTCCTTTAGACTCTTGAATGCATTCTCGCACCTTTCGTCCCAGACGAAAGCTTGATTCTCCTTGGTCAACTGAGTCAACGATGCTGCTATCTTAGAGAAGTCTTGGATAAACTTATGATAATATCCAGCTAACCCCAAGAAACTTCTTATGTCCGTTGCATTATTGGGCGTAGACCAATCTTGCACCGTAGCCACCTTCGCAGGATCCACGGCAATACCATTCTCTGAAACAACATGGCCCAAGAATCTCACTTCCCTCCTCCAGAAGTGACACTTAGAAAATTTTTCTTTCAATTGGTATTTTCTCAACACCTCCATCACTATTCTTAAATGTTCCTTGTGTTCTTCCTCTATCCTCGAATAGACCAAAATATCATCTACAAACACAAGGACAAACTTATTCAACTGATCTCTGAATACTCTATTCATAAGATCCACAAAATATGCTGGGGCATTGGTCAGCCCGAATGGCATGACCAACCACTCATAAAATCTAGACGGCGTCCGAAATGCCGTTTTAGCTATACTCCCAGCTTCCACTATAAGCTGATGAAAACCTGTCGCGAGATCCAATTGAGAGAATACTCTCGCGCCACTCAACTGATCAAACAAATCATCAATCTGCGGTGAAGGATACTTATTCTTCCTCGTCACTTTATTCAACTCGCGGTAGTCTACACACAAATGAAGGGAACCATCCGCCTTGGTAGCAAACACAACTGGTGCTCCCCATTCAGAAACACTCCTTCTGATAAATCCCTTCTTCAAAGGATCGCTGACTTGCACCCCGAGCTCTCGCTGCTCCCTTGGTTCCATACGACGAAGTGGCATCACTATAGGTCTGGCATCTTTCACTAAATCAATACGAAACTCAATCTCTCGGTGTGGTTGAGGCCCGGTCACTTCCTCGAAAACGTCCGGATACTGGCCAACCACGGGCAAACCTGACAACTCACTATGCAGGATGTCGGGGGAATTTAGAAAACTAGCCATTACCCCATCACCGGGTAGACCACCAAACACTACCCTCCGCCCATTATCCGCTCTAGCTGTCACCAAAAAGCCCTCACAGTATACCACCACCCCGTATCTTCAGAGCCAATCGACTCCCAAAATAATGCCAAACCCAGTAAAGCCCAAAACAAAGCAATCACAAACAAACATGCATCCATGACTCGATAAGACCACATTATGACAAATCATGCTAAGGTTAGTCGAACCACCAATCGGTTCGTCACTAATAAAGGTTTATCGACAATCTCGGGCTCCAATCCCAACCTATCTACCAGGTCACTAGATATGAAAGAACTGGAAGCCTCGGTATCAAACAAAACTTTAACAGGAACATCTTAAACAGAAAGCATATCTTGAATAATGACATTCTTTCCCTTCTCCGCCGCAGTTGGTGAATTCGACGAAGAAGGAATATCATTAAGGGCATATGCTTTCACCATCTGCTTTTCCTTAGGGGGTTGCGGACACTTGTCCTAATGATGTCCCACTTGGCCACAGTTGAAGCACTTCCTATCCGCTGGCTTGGCCCGACAATTACGAGCATATGGCCCTTCTTACCACTGTTGAAGCACTCAACATCTTTCTTATTCTTTTTCTGGCCATCCTTATTCTTGTTCTGCTTCCTCTTATTCTGAGAACCACTCTTGCCTCCACCACTTGCTTGCGGCTTTGGCTCCTCTGCAGATGCAATCTCAATCTTCGACTTAGGGTAAAGACTCTCTGACCTCAATGCTTTCCCCACAGTCGATTCAAACGTCTCATCGATGTGGATAATAAGCCTTTCCCCCAAGTACTGATCCAAGCCAGTTATGAACTTCTCGTTCTTCTTCTCGGCAGTATCAATAAGAGATAACCCATATTTCGACAAAGTGTCGAACTCAACAATATACTCCGAGACAGCTCTGCCATTTTGCTTAAGCTCC
Source organism: Allium sativum (assembly GCA_030737875.1). Classification (NCBI taxonomy): domain Eukaryota; kingdom Viridiplantae; phylum Streptophyta; class Magnoliopsida; order Asparagales; family Amaryllidaceae; genus Allium; species Allium sativum. The sequence continues at coordinate 17,039,060 of CM060912.1, forward strand.
AAGAACTTCTTAAACAACACTGACTTCTGAGCAGCTGGAATGAACTTATCGCTAAAGCGAACCTTAAACTGATCCCAAGTAATCTGATCCTCGGGAGTAGCTGCCTTTATAGCATTCCACCAATTCATTGCCCGTCCTTACAGCTGACGGGATGCTAGCCTTCTATTCATCGCATCCTCGATACCCAAGTCTTTGAAGATACGCTCGATGTTATCCAACCAATCTTGAACATCCGTAGCCGACTCTGTTCCATGGAACGGCTTCCTACCAAGACTAGTATAATCCTTGTTCATCTTGGCGAAATCGGCCCTAGGCGCCTGCACTATTGGACCACCACCATTTCCACCATTGGGAGATGTCCTTTGCACATCCCTAAGCATATCCCTCATAAGGTCAGTAAACATCGCCCTCATGTCAGCAGCATTCCCATTATTAGCTCCTCTACCGGCACCTCTTGCGTATCGGCTCATCGTTCAATCTGTAAAGAGAAAACGATTAACCCTCTCCATAGTAGTGCTAATGCAGTGCGACTTCATCCTTAGCTATACTAATAGTATATATATAGCTTTTGAAAACCAAAATAATCCCAGATAAGCGCTCTCATATACGTATACTATCTCTCCCTGATAACTTCCCTAGGTTAACTACGCAACCTAGAGCTCTGATACCTAGTGTGACGGCCCGCCCCGCACCAGCCTACATTTCCTCCGAAGGTGCGTTGTACACATGCCTGACTAGCACGGAATGGTCGCCAAAGAAAGAAAAGAAGGGAATGAACTAACAAGGAACTTGTAGAATGTCTCACAGCGCATGGAATAAAATATAATAATAACATAATCTTGACATAAAACAGGCGAGATAGTGCATAAGCTGAAAACTAAACCAACATAGCAGCGGAAATCCAAATACAACTTATGATCCAACATCATTATTACAACTTTAAACTGTCTCTAAAGCAAAAGAAAGCTAAAGTAGAAGATGCACTACTAATGCCCAAGCAGTGATCTTCAACAACACAGGGAGAATATCTATATGTATCATACGTGGAAGCCTCCTGCTCGTCTCCGGATCAGCAACTCGTGCATACCCAGCTAACCTGTCTCTAGTCTGCTCGTGAGAGCATCCAGAGTAATAAGAAGAGACATAAAACTCTAGTTCAGACAAAAAGTCTGGTATGAGCAATAAGTACCTAAACAGAACAATAACAGGTATACTAAACCATACCTGAACCTGGACCTGCAACCAAAGAGTTAGCACTACATACAGTACAATACTCTAAGGTGACACTGAACAGATGGTGTAAAGATAACGGGGGTGGGGGTGTGCATGTCATAATGATGGCAAACAAATCAACCATAGCAACCATCCTCACATCTCTCACTCAGTGCATAAAGCATACGATGTCCACCACTGTCTATCACTAGACCCATCGAAGTAGTGACGGAGTTCGACTTATACAACTACTGCTACCACCAAGTTTACCTTGTGGAGTCATGACCAAATCTTTACAAATGACCCCACTTCATTGGTCTATAGCCCCTTTTAGTTATACCTAGGCCACTGTGGCCCTGAATCCGTTCACGTACCCACTGCACATAGTGATCCAAAGTTATAGACATCAACAACCCCTTAGCACACATCCCGCAACAAAGTCCAATCATGAAGTTCGCTCGTTGGTTCCCAACTGGATCCTGAGTACAAACTTCCTACTTGGACTACCTTTGCATCTCGGGTTATTGGTCTTCTTCTCCAGATCGGTTCGGCTTCCACTTCTCTTCACTCCGGATCGTGCTCTCCAAGGTCATTCGTATCGGATCCACTCTCCGATCTCGTAATGGTTCAGATCAGCTATGGTCATCACATCGGGTTGGATCGAACTTCTCAACTTCCTCCATGGTGTATCGATTCGGATCGGGTGACGTGGTTCAGATCGTGGGAGGGGTTCGGGTGGCACACCGGGTCGGGTCGGAGCACTGGCTTCACTTTAGTCTTTTTCACCACTTTGGATCGGTCTCCATCTCCACAAGAGGATCGGGTCGGGGAGATACAGGCGGATCATGGGGAAGGGCTATACACGGTTCAGTTCGAGTCTTCCTAACCGATCCGATCCAGTTCGGGTGTCTTCCTGCACTTTGTCCAGCGAGCTGTTTACGCCATTTGACGGTGTTTTCGACCAATCTAACACTTCTAGACAATCACAAATCATACCGTATAGTTATAGCAACATGTACAATCAATCACAAACATCAAAAGAACAACATGACAAGGTTAAACGGATCAAACATAACCAAAACCCCATATTTTCCCATAAGCATGTTTAGGCAAAACTAATAATAGGATTAACAAAACTTAATCAAATTAACCCAAGTTTCTAACTGAGGTCTAAAACATTATTTAAGAATTTATAAATATTTTTCCAGAATTTATTAGTGTATAAGTTCGCTAATCAACACTAATTACCCTTAATTAACCATAATTAGTGAGGAACTATGCAAATCACTCACCTTAGCCACAAATAAAACCTTTAAAACTGAAACTCTACTGTTTGGGCTTGTATAGCAATGCAACACAGCAGCTCTACCTTGATTTTTGTGATAATCCGCCTTGATTTGATGTTGCTAAGCTTAATCCTTAATTAGAAAGTGATTTGGAGGTGTTTTAGAGGTTGGAGGCCATTGTTAGGGTTTCTAAGAGGTAAGTGGCGGCTAGAAAACTGAAATAGAACGAAAACCTAACTCATTTCAGCCTCCCCATAATCCTAGTCCCGAAATGGGTTATGGGCCTATCCACTAATCACCCTATTTGGCCCGGTTAAGCAGTTTTTCACCTTCCAAACCTTATTTCAGCTATATCTCCCAAACGGTGAGTCTATTTGGCTATTGTGACCACTCTACGGAATTGTAAACCATCATCCGGATCTAATGGAAGTGGTTTTAGGTCAAAACTCCTTTCCAATCGTAAGTTATGGGCAAAACAAGATCAGTTAGGGGCAAAACGATCATTTAAAAACTGGCAAAAATCATGAACATGAGAAATGACCCCACTAGTCGCCTCCCAAAGCTACATGACCATACGACTTTGTATGTGAAAGAAATAAATATTCTACGATCCTATGATGCGTAGAATGCGGGTCGTTACACTATTAATCTCATAAATGACATTAAATATAATCAATGGAAATAAATGGTATTCAAAGATTAATTAATGTCTTACGGAATTATGACCGTTAGGTACATAAGTGACATTAATTTTAATCAATGGTAGTAAATAACAACCAAGATATAAATTGTTGCCTTAGGAAAATATAATCGTTATGGTCATAAATGAAAATAAACCTGTTGAATAGAAATAAATGAAATAAAATGGGGATTAATGGGCATTTATTGTCGTTTTAAATACTAAGTCCAATTAGGAAAATAATTAAACAAATATCCTACGATAAGGAGGTTATAACTTTACCTATTTTATACTATTAAATCTATAAAATAAAGAAAGGACTTAGTAGGTTAATAATGTTAGTTATTATTTACCATAATAGCCTATGACGATAATTAGTTTATATACGAATGGTATTTCCGTTAAGATAAACTAAATGGGAATAATTCCATAACGTATCCTACTTTGAGAATATTAAGTGGTCAGATCCACCTATAAAAAGGTATTAAGTCATTGTGTAGCTCTTCTCCCATAAATGAAAGCATTAAAGGCTAATTGGTTATGAGCTTGATAATTTTCGCGTATAGTCCACTTCCTTGGGTTTTAAGTGGTTTGGGTCGAGAAGTCCTCCTAGTAGTATGTCTTCTAGTTTAGGGGGTCTTAAATGGTGTGTGTGAGGCCTACCCAAACTTGGACATTTTAAAATGTCCGATATGGTTATTCCATAAGATTACTTATCCTACGGGAAGTAGTAAGCGACTAAGGAGATTATCCAATAAGTTTAACTAGATGGTAAAGTGTAGCACCATCTCTCACCTTACAAGGGGTACGGGTTTACATGTGTGAATGACTGAAGCCTTAACCAGTAGGGCCCAGTAGCTAGTGCCCTTGTAACACCCCGTATTTTCTGTGAACGTATAAGTAAAAAATTAAAGTATACTTAAATTTTAGGAGAAGAATTAAGGGAAACGGGTTGTGCCATTGTGTTCGTCTCGAAATTCTGCTTGAGATAGAGTCCGAGTTTGCGTAAAACGGATATCGTACGAAGAAGATATGGACGAACGAAGTTAGGCAGAAAAACCGGAAACAGGCCAGAATATATTGGCGCACTTGTGAAGTGCGCCAGTACAAAAATACACTGGCGCACCTGCCAAGTGTAACCATACCGATCCAGCACAGAATTCTGGAGTGTTCTGTGATGACATGTCTTCTTATGAGTGGTTGGATAACCTATCTTCGAGCTGGGTGGTTCTGATGACTTCTGAACTGATCTGAAGGCTCTAAATCACCCTATTCTCCTATAAAAACACCCCCCCCCCCAAACCTCACTTTCTCCCCCACACAATTTCTTTCTGCCTATACTCTTCCTCTATTCTAATTAAAATAAAATAATGGTGTCTCTACTCTGCTGAAATCTAAGCTAGAACTAGTGCAACTTCTTCCAATCTAAATAGAATTAAAAGAGAATAACTATTTTCTAATCTAATCGATAGTCTACGCCAAAGGAGAGCTATTCAGTGTCAGAATACAGATTCCAGAATCGTTCCCTTTTTGTGAGTACAGTTATTTTCAGATATGAACTTTAATTATGATCTGGACATGGTTATAAATCTTAATCTGAGGTTATGCATATTCTTATCTGTCAGATTTGTTTTTCTGTGATATTCTTTTTTTTTTCTGTTCTATAGCCAGGTTACTACGAGCCTGCGCCAAATCTCATAAGAGATTAACGCATGAACGCTAAATTTTGGGGTAAATAATGAATAATGCATAATTGGACATGATTGATCTGTGACTGTTTTGAGAAAAGGACATATGTTGTAAATTAGATCTAGATCTGTGCATACTCTGTGATTTGGAAGAAGAGGAATCATTGAATGATAACATATGACTTGAAACTTGGGGACATAATGCATATAAAATTTAAGATCTGATTTTGAGAGGATATAATTTAAAGATCTAGATTTTTGGGTATATTTTATATAACGATTCATGACTTGAAAAGGGAATATGAAACTTAGGGGTAAAGACCTATATTAAAATAGGATAACTATTAATGTGAATGCGTCTAAATATGGATTTTTGGATATTGGCATTAAAGGCTATAATTTGGCATAATTCATATCATGATTTGGGGCTTTTAGAGAGTGTTTTGTACTGTGCAAAGTTTAACGAAAATTTGGGGGCATATATTGTATTATGAATTCTAACCATGATTTGAGCATGTAAGTTTATGCTTAATTTATGATTAGGCAAGATATATAAATAGAATTTTTAAGAAATGTTAAATCTGCTAATCTACTGAATTGCTTAATCTGCTAAATCTGTTGAATTGCCTATTCTGCTAATCTACTAAATTGCCTAATCTGCTAGATCTTTTATCTGTTAAATCTGTTGAATTGCTTAATCTGTTGAAAACTGAATAATTGTAATTTGGAGGCTCAATCTAAAATTGAGCAAAACATGTTAATAGAACTTTGGATAATCTGTCGTAACTTGTAAAGAAGTTAAATCTGCTAAATGGACATAATTAGTCTGATATTTTCTATAATGGAATAAAGTGGCTATGACACGAGGTTAGACTCCGTTTGCGGTAGAAGCCTGCCCGGAACCAACCGACTTAACCAGCGACCGCAAACTGTCAGTCTAATATGAGAGGTCGTAGGCATAACTAAAATATGCTTAGACAGAGGTTAGGTCTGGCTTGTGGCAGAAGTCTACCCGGAACCGCCCGGCATATCCAGCGGCCGCAAGCTACCGACCAAATGTGAGAGGTCTGTGCATTAATATTTAACTAATGCAAATCTGAGATAAATATGACATCTAAAACGTGTTGGGTGGATTGGGTTAAAGCGATTGGACTGATGAATTTAACAAACCCGTTTCGTGAATCTGTAGGCCCAATACAAAGTTAGATAATCTGTAAGTCTGTTAAAACAGTACATCTGATCCGTTAGTTTGAAAACTTGTTATTTTGATTTTCTGATCTGTGAACTAGTAAATCTGAACTTTGTATGTTTGAAACTTGTAAACAAGTTAGTCTGAAATCTGTTAGTCTGGGGACGCAAGGGTAGGAGGGGAAATACTTATGTCATCTGTTGTTTGGGACCCATATTAGTCAGTAACCCTTTCTGGTGTCAAAAACTTTGACCCCACGTTATGTAGGGGTCCGAGCACGCTTACTGAACTAATTATAAGCGGTTCATTCTGATAATGGCGAGGGGTGTTGATGGTGCATTCCAACCGGGTCATGTGCGTGCATGGATCCGGTCTGCTCTGAGGATGTAAGACACCATGACATCTGTAAATAGGTCTGTGCCAATAGGTTGCCACTTTAGGGAGTGATACACCCTACTGTGGGGCTGACACAGGGTATTTATGTATTAGGGAGTCGATCGCTTGGGGTAGGACTTAGGGTACACTTAATTCTATCTGTTTCTGTTGGTACTGTCTGTTTCTGTTGGGTGGTAACACCTGTCTGCTTCTGCAAGGTACCGTATGTAGAGGTGGTAAAGGCCCATTACTAGTGTACACCTAATCCTAACATTCTGTTTCTGTAGGGATTATTCTGTTTCCGTCTCTGATTCCGTTTCCGATTATGTTTCCGTACCTTCTGTCTATTGGGGTGGTAAAGGCCCATTAGTTGGGTGGTAAAGGCCCATTATTAGTATTCTGTTTCCGTACCTTCTGTCTGTTGGGGTGGTAAAGGCCCATTATTAGTATTCTGCTTCTGTACCTTTTGTCTGCTGGGATGGTGAAGGCCCACTACTAGCATTCTGTTTCTATATAGATTATTCTGTTTTGATTCTGTTTCAGTTTAGACATTAGGGTAACACCTAACCTTGTTATACTAGTATTATTGCAGAGACGTAAGATGTAAGTAAGGAACATAACTTGGTTTACATCATTATGTTTCTTCTGTTAACTTAAAGTATTTCTGCTATTCCTGTTGATGTAATCTCTCATACAGCTTTATTTACATGTTATGATAATATTATCTGTTTATATGCTGGAAGTCACTGGACTCTCCAGACATTATGTCTGACCTCGTTTGTTTTCGCCCCTTTTCTTTCCGCCCCCCCCCCCCCCAAGGTGCTCAGGGTGGAAACATAGGAGCTTGATTCTGATTCTCTCTGCTTGAAGTGCTTGGAGTATTGCTTGGCTTTGACTCTATTTTTTCATGGCAATTTATGTTGGGGATTATGGCTTTGAAACTTTACATTCTGAAGGATTTTGTATAAGACTGATAATTGTGTACTTGAGTTTTGGTATTTTGATTTAGAAAGATGTAACCAAACTTATTTCTGCTTCTGCTGTAATAAAGTTATAATTTTTCACGTACTACTTATCTGTCTTGTAATATTTTGTTCTGTCTACTAAAACGCTCCATCAAAGTTAAGGCATTCCCTTTGTGAGTGACCTTAACGGAGGTGGGGTGTTACATTTGGTATCAGAGCTGAAGGTTACCATATTTGATAAAAAGTTTTTGAAAACTATTTTCAAAAAGGTTTTAAAAAGGAAGTATTTTCAAAAGGAAAGTTTATTTTGAAAAACATAGTCCCCAAAGCCATATATCTATCTTTTGATTTTCTGTTTAATCCTTGTTTCTTTCTTTTTAGAGTCTCCGGGGCTCCTGGCTTTCTGAAGGGTAACCTCATCGCAACATGGTTCTGTAGGCATGATGAGACTACGGCGCCTGTCGAAGGGAAAAGAAGTGCCTAACTTCCATCTGTAGACGCAGTAATTTCACCAACGGCTAATCCTCTTTCGAGCTTCGTAGGGTTTTTCGCGCGATGGGGGCAACTTTAGAGAAAGACTTGTTAACATGTAAGAAGACTGGTTGTTTTCAGTGCGGTGAGACAGGACATCTGATCAAGGATTGCCCCAGAAGGCAAGGGCAAAGGGTAGAATTTTCTGGAAGGTAGGTGAATGTTCTCGTAGTTAGTGGGCAGGATAGAGGGGGAATATTTTCCATAGAAAGTTTAATTTCCTTATCTGATCATTCTGGCATTTTAATTCTATAGCCGAGTCTCTGCACTTTAATACTAGTCTTGTTTCTGATCCCGCTATAGTCTCAAACCCCATAAGGGTTACGACTCATCTGTTTGTGATAGGTTGGGGTTTGAGGGTAAGCGTTAAGTTGACTATGACGCATACATTCTGGTTTTTGTGGGATACGGTGGGGTTTTATCATGCTTAGTTTCCTAAGAATCATTTGATAATCTGATCTGTACTAGTAGTCTGTAAGTATCTGAATATTTCTGAAGAGGATAGGGGTTTTTACTCGAAGCGTGAAGTAGATTTCCAGTTTTGACATTGTTTAATGGGAGTAATTTTTTGAGTGTCAATCTGATGTTTATTTCAGTCTTCAGGGTTCAAAATTAGGGATATATTTTCTTAACCGATGTCTAATGGGAACAGAACTTTTGTTTTAATTGTACTAGCTTCTATCACTCGGCTATATCCTATCGATCGATTCTTCGACCTTTAAGTAGAAACTAATGGGTGTAAACATGTGTTTGAGACATGTTATGTTTGATAGTTGCAAGTGGATGCAAGTGGTTGCTAGTGGTTGCTCGTGGATGCATATACACACACTAGGCACTAGATCGGCTCAATAACACTTTCATACTGCATATGGATGTATGCGCATTTTTCAATTTTTGTGGATGCAAAATGAATGACTCATTAAATGGATGTTGCATTTGGATGAATGGTTATACACACAGATAGAAATGATGTGTATCAAATAGGATTTCTTGCATACATAATTGGACTCATGGCACCAACATGATTTGCATTGAGGAGGTCAACTGAATCAGTAGACCGCCTGATCTTTGCATTAGATAAGAGACATATACACACACTTTTGCATATGTTCATGCAACATTAGAAGTTTTCTAAGGACAATGGATGCTTGTGGATGATGATTGAGTATATGGATGATTGGATGGTAGGACACATTCTTCTTAACTTGAAGATTTCGGGGACGAAATCCTTTAAGGAGGGGAGAATGTAACATCCCATATTTTTTGTGAACGTATAAGTAAAAAATTAAAGTATACTTAATTTTTAGGAGAAGAATTAAGGGAAACGGGTTGCACCATTGCGTTCGTCTCGAAATTCTGCTTGAGATAGAGTCCGAGTTTGCGTAAAACGGATACCGTATGAAGAAGATATGGACGAACGAAGTTAGGCAGAAAAACCGGAAATAGGCCAGAATATACTGGTGCACTTGTGAAGTGCGCCAGTAAAAAATACACTGGCGCACCTGCCAAGTGCGCCCATACCGATCCATCATAAAATTTTGGAGTGTTCTATAATGACGTGTCTTGTTCTGAGTGGATGGATGACCTGTCTTCGAGCTGGGTGGTTCTGATGACTTCTAAACTGATCTAAAGGCTCTAAATCACCCTATTCTCCTATAAAAACACCCCCCAAACCTCACTTTCTCCCCCACAAAATTTCATTCTGCCTAAACTCTGCCTCTATTCTAATTAAAATAAAATAATGGCATCGCTACTCTGCTGAAATCTAAGCTAGAACTAGTGCATCTTCTTCCAATCTGAATAGAATTAAAAGAGAACAACTATTTTCTAATCTAATCGATAGTCTACGCCAAAGGAGAGCTATTCAGTGTCAGAATACAGATTCCAGAATCGTTACCTTTTTGTGAGTACAGTTATTTTTAGATATGAACTTTAATTATGATCTTGGCATGGTTATAAATCTGAATCTGAGGTTATGCATATTCATATCTGTCAGATCTGTTTTTCTATGACTATTCTCTTTCTTTTTTTCTGTTCTATAGCCAGGCTACTACGAGCCTGTGCCAAATCTCATAAGAGATTAACGCACGAACGCTAAATTTTGGGGTAAATAATAAATAATGCATAATTGGACATGACTGGTCTGTGACCGATTTGAGAAAAGGACATATGTTGTAAATTAGATCTAGATCTGTGCATACTCTGTGATTTGGAAGAAGAGGAATCATTGAATGATAACATATGACTTGAAACTTGGGGACATAATGCATATAAAAATTAAGATATGATTTTGAGAGGATATAATTTAAAGATCTAGATTTTTGGGTATATTTTATATAACGATTCATGACTTGAAAAGGGGATATGAAACTTAGGCGTAAAGACCTATATTAAAATAGTATAACTATTAATGTGAATGCGCCTAAATATGGATTTTTGGATATTGGCATTAAAGGCTATAATTTGGCATAATTCATATCATGATTTGGGGCTTTTAGAGAGTGTTTTGTATTGTGCAAAGTTTAACGAAAATTTGGGGGCATATATTGTATTATGAATTATGACCATGATTTGAGCATGTAAGTTTAGGCTTAATTTATGATTAGGCAAGATATGTAAATAGAATTTTTAAGAAATGTTAAATCTGCTAATCTGCTGAATTGCTTAATCTGCTAAATCTGTTGAATTGCTTGTTCTGCTAATCTGCTAAATTGCATAATCTGCTAGATCTGTTATCTGCTAAATCTGTTGAATGCTTAATCTGTTGAAAGCTGAATAGTTGTAATTTGGAGGCTCGATCTAAAATTGAGCAAAACATGTTAATAGAACTTTAGATAATCTGCCGTAACTTGTAAAGAAGTTAAATCTGCTAAATGGACATAATTAGTCTGATATTTTCTGTAATGGAATAAAGTGGCTATGACACGAGATTAGACTCCATTTGCGGTAGAAGCCTGCCCGGAACCAACCGGCTTAACCAGAGACCAAAAACTATCAGTCTAATGTGAGAGGTCATAGGCATAACTAAAATATGCTTAGACATGAGGTTAGGTCTGGCTTGTGGCAGAAGTCTGCCCGAAACCGCCTGGCATATCCAGCGGCCACAAGCTACTGACCTAATGTGAGAGGTCAGTGCATTAATATTTAATTAATGCAAATCTAAGATAAATATGATGTCTAAAACATGTTGGGTGGATAGTGTTAAACCAACTGGACTGATGAATTTAACAAACCCGTTTCATGAATCTGTAGGCCCAATGCAAAGTTAGACAATTTGTAAGTCTGTTAAAACAGTACATCTGATCCGTTAGTCTGAAAAAACTTGTTAACTTGATTGTCTGATCTATGAACTAGTAAATCTGAACTCTGTATGTCTGAAACTTCTAAACAAGTGTATCTGAAATCTGTTAGTCTAGGGACACAAGGCTAGGAGGGGGAATACTTGTGTCATATGTTATTGGGACCCATATTAGTCAGTAACCCTTTCTGGTATCAAAAACTTTGACCCCATGCTATGTAGGGGTCCGGGAACGCTTACTGAACTAATTATAAGCGTTTCATTCTGATAATGGTGAGGGGTGTTGATGGAGCGTTCCAACCGGGTCATGTGCATGCATGGATCCGGTCTGCTCTGAGAATGTAAGACACCGTGAAATCTGTAAATAGGTCTGTGCCAATAGATTGCCACTTTAGGGAGTGATACACCCTACTGTGGGGCCGACACAGGGTATTTATGTATTAGGGAGCCGATCGCTTGGGGTAGGACTTAGGGTACACTTAGTTCTGTCTGTTTTTGTTGGTACCGTCTGATTCTGTTGGGTGGTAACACCTGTCTGTTTCTGTGTGGTATCGTCTGTAGTGGTGGTAAAGGCCCATTACTAGTGTTCACCAAATTCTAACATTCTGTTTCTGTAGGGATTATTCTGTTTCCGTCTCTGATTCCGATTCTATTTCTGTACCTTCTGTCTTTTGGGGTGGTAAAGTCCCATTAGTTGGGTGGTAAAGGCCCATTATTAGTATTCTGTTTCCGTACCTTCTATCTGTTGGGGTAGTAAAGGCCCATTATTAGTATTCTGCTTCTGTACCTTCTGTCTGTTGGGGTGGTGATGGCCCATTACTAGCATTCTGTTTCTGTATAGATTATTCTGTTTCGATTTTGTTTCAGTTTAGACATTAGGGTAACACCTAACCCTGTTATACTCGTATTATTGCAGAGAAGTAAGATGTAAGTAAGGAACATAACTTGGTTTACATCATTCTGTTTCTTCTGCTAACTTAAAGTATATCTTCTATTCCTCTTGATGAAATCTCTCATCCATCTTTATTTACATGTCATGATAATATTATCTGTTTACATGCTGGAAGTCAGTGGACTCGCCAGACTTTATGTCTGACCTCATTTGTTTTCGCCCCTTTTCTTTCTGTTTCCCCCCCAGGTGCTCAGGGTGGAAACATAGTAGCTTGATTCCGATTCTCTCTGCTTGAAGTGCTTGGAGTATTGCTTGGCTTTGACTCTATCTTTTCATGGCAGTTTATGTTGGGGATTATGGCTTTGAAACTTTACATTCTGAAGGATTTTGTATAAGACTGATAATTGTGTACTTGAGTTTTGGTATTATGATTTAGAAAGATGTAACCAAACTTATTTCTGCTTCTGCTGTAATAAAGTTATAATTTTTCAAGTACTACTTATATGTCTTGTAATATTCTGTTATGTCTACTAAATTGCTCCATCAAAGTTAAGGCATTCCCTTTGTGAGTGACCTTAACGGAGGTGGGATGTTACAGCCCTCTAGTTTATATTAACGTTGAATAAATCATCGAAAGGTATTAGGTGACTGACAGGTTCGCTTAGGGTCTTAAGCGATTAGGAGAATCCACCTTATCTATCATTCGATTGTGAGGCATTAAGAAGCTAAGTATGTGCGTATGAGTAAATAAAATTCGTAATTAGGAGTTCACTCTTGATTTAATAATCAGCTGATTTCTAGTTTAAAGGCTTCATAAATTTATGCATAAACATTTTATCTTGGTATTGTATTTATCGGGAATACTACCTTGGGAAGGGTAGTTTGAGTCGTGCGTAAATGTTTACAAGGTTAGGTTAGAATTTGTAGCCGTAGCAGACATATATCTTTGGTTTAACCAAACGTGTAACACCCTGTAATTTTAACGACACTAAAGAGGAAAAATTAAAAAATAATTAATTTAATATTTAGAATTAAGGGAAACGGACTACGCCATTGCGTCTGTCTCGACATTCTGGTCAAGATAGACACTTGATTTGCGTAAAACGGACATCATATGAAGAAGTTATGAAGGTTTGAAGTTTGTATACGCACAAGAAGAATATATATATGTATATGTATATATGTATGTATGTATATATATATATGGTCTAGAAATTCAAAAATCAAATTCAGAATCATTCAAAATTCGAAAATTAGAGAGGCGGCAAATTTCCCGCCCAGGGATGTCGACCCCTAGGTCGACCCCTTAAGGAGGGGTGTCGACCCCTAGGTTAACCCCTATAGGGAAGACGTGGCAGATTAGGGTTTGGGGCTAGTGGATATATATATAGCCTCATTTCTCATGTTTTTGCACACCAAAAGTAATGGAGGATAACATGGTGTCGCTTCCCGGATTGAATCAAACGTTTTTCTTCTTCTACAATAAAGTTTAGAGTTATTCAAGTGTAGATCTGTGAATCAACATCTGCTATTCTCCTTCTATTTTCTAGATCCAAACACTATGAGACCATGTTAATTTTATATCTGAATAATTAAAAGAAAGACTTGATATGACATTAACTTGGATCTATGCCTATGACCTTTTGAATCAAATCAGATCTGCTATAACCTGTGTATCTATGATGTTATGACATGATTATGACTTAGATCTAAACTTTCTCCTATTTATCATGTCAGATCTGCCATTGTTTCACTATTTAAATAACCTTATACTTGTCCCTAACATGTTTGTGGTTAAATTAGATCTTTTATTAGTTGAATATCTAAACCATTGTTTAGATCTTATCATGCCTGTTATGATATCCCTTTTATGTTAGAATAAGTTCTATTATCATATGTTCATCAGATATGTTCCTATGTGCCTATCTTGTCATTATGCCGCTATATGTTTATGCCATTATATGTTAATCTAGTCAGTATGGTCATTTTTGCCATCTTCCCTTTATCTTTCCCTTTTTTTATATATCATGGCTACCTTCGAGCCTAGGCATGCCGCTGAAATAAGCTAAAAGGGGGCATGGAAACCTATAACGACATAGGTAAATTTGATTAATAATTGAAATGCCTAGGATTACAGTAATGAGTAACTGTAACCGCGCCTAGACACGAGGTTAGATTACACTTGCAGTGGAAGTCTTCCTGGAACCGCCTGGCATATCCAGCGACCACAAATGGTGAATTTAATGTGAGGGGTCTAGGTGCACAAATACGAGATGTGCTAAGATACGAGGTTAAACCCGACTTGTGGAAGTAGTCTACCCGGAACCGTCCGGCATATCCAGCATCCACCAGTGGTAGGCTTAATGTGGGAGGTCTAGCACTTTATAACCATAAATGGACATGGTAATGAATTGTAATACTTAACCTAGTTGAATCCATAGAGATTGTATGAACATGAACCTGACTAGGGGTTAAGTAAACTTGTTTGAACAGAGGGTGGGTTAAGTACATCTTGGTTGGGTGGGTAATATTTATATATAGGCCCATAAACTTAACTTGATGGGGTTATGTAATTAAAGACACCGTCAGGTAAGCATAACCTGTGGAAATCTTAGTGGGAACAAGACAAAAGGGATAGCTTGTATCATCTTGTGTGTAGGACCCGTTTCAATCAGTAACCCATATATAGTTATCAAATGAGTACTCCGAGCTAGGTCGGATTTGGGGCACTCTTACTGTACTGATTGTAAGAGATCCAAATGTGGAGGACGGCGTGGGCAGCACAAACTGACCGGGGTCATGTGCACGCATGGTCCAGGCAGAGGGGGATAAGTCGATCGTGACACCTGCAGATATGGTTGTACACATAAACGAAGGGTTGCCACTTTAAGCAGTGATACGTCCTACTGTGGGGCCAGCACAGGGTATCTACGGAGTAGGGAGCCGATCAATTGGGGTAGTAATTAGGGTACGTCTAGACGTATGCCTAAGTCTACCATCTGGAAGTTGTTGGGATCATCTCATTCTGGTTATACTAGTATTAGTGCAGAGTAATTCTTAGATAAGCATATACACTCTATCATGTTTACCTTGTCATACCTGCTTTTATGATGTTATCTCTCTTATCCACTTTATATGCCTATCATGATACTTTTACTTATTTATTTGCTAAAAGTAACTGGACTCGCCCTAATTTAAGTCTGACCTTTTTTTTTTCCTCTTCTTTCTTCCGTTTCCCCCTTAGGTTCTCGGGGTGGGAATACTCAAGCTTGATCAGGATTCTACTATCATTTTGCTGGAGCTGCTTAGACATATTGCTCAAGCTCCTATCTTTGCTACTATGGCTATGTTTTTATTTGGGGATTATGCTCCTTTTATTTTTGTACTCTGATGTTTTAAGTGCAAGACAAAAGGTTTGATGATGTATTGGTTTATGTATTTTTAGACATATGATGTTTTGAACCACGATGCTTTATGATAAATAAAGTTTTTAATTCTGCTACTATTTTATATCTGTCTTGTAATGTTTCTGTTTGTGTTTACCTATAACGCTTCACGAAACTTTATGCATTCTCTTAATGAGTGACATTAACAGATGTGGGGTGTCACACTTGGTATCAGAGCTGAAGGTTACCAAATTAGATAAAGGTTTTTGAAAAATTATTTTGAAAATGTTTCAAAAGAAAGCATTTTCAAAAAGAAAAGTCTGTTTTGAAAAACATATTCCCCAAAGCCATATGTAATAAATTTCTATTCTCTGTTTGAATCCCTTCTCCCTTTTCGTTTCAGCATGTCCGGGGAACCAAATATTCTGGAGGGGCTTCAAGTCCCGGATAGGTTCCGTAGATATCTCAAGGCTACAACACCAACTGGGAGCCAAGGAAACGTCCCTCCCCCAGCTACAGCCATTGTTCCTCCACCATCGCAAGTAGGAAAATCCTCTAAGAAATGTTATGGCTGTAAGCCCTTCGGTCATCTAGTCAAAGATTGTCCGAAAAGGAAGTTAAAGTTGAGGAATCACAAAACAAGAAAGTATGGCCTAAGAAAGGACAACAACAAAAACAGAAGAAAGGCGGAAAGAATGACAAGGCTAAGGATAAGAGGAAGTGCCATAGTTGCGGACGAGAAGGTCACTTGGTGAAGGACTACAAAAGAAGAAAGAATTCTTGCTTCAATTGTGGAGAGGTCGGACACTTTGCTGAGGAGTGCCCAAAGAAATTGGGACAAGGTCAAAGGATTGGAGCTTCTGGAGGGGAGGTGCATGCTCTTGCAACCAATGCTCCAGATAGAGGTAGGAAAATTTCCATGGAAGGTTTGGTTTCTCTTTCCAGTCATCCGATTAGAACTCTTTTTGATTATGGTGCTTCACATTCATTTATATCTAGTTCTGTGGTTGAGTCTCTTCACCTAAATGCTAGTATGGTAGTGGATCCTGTAGTTGTATCAAACCCTAATGGTAGTTCGGCTCGTTTGTCCATGATTTATCACGGTTTGAGAATATTTGTGTTAGGCATCAAGTTTGAGTGCGACGCATATGTGCTTGGTTTTATGGGCTATAGTTTGATTCTAGGGATGGATTGGCTAACCATGTATGGTGCCATTCTAGATTGTGAGAAGAGGGTCGTTAAACTTTTACTGTCATGGGAGGACTCTCGAGATTTCTTGTAACCCAAAAGGGTCTATTATGCTTAGTTTCCTATAGTCTCTTGATGCATCTATCGATGATCTACGATCTGTTCCAGTAGTCTGAGACTATCAAGATGTTTTTGATGCGGTACAGGTCTTACCTCCAAGGCATGAGATCAATTTTCATACATATATTTGATAGATAATGCAAAGCCAGTTGCATTACCTGTACGCAATATGGCTCCAAGGGAAAGGAGAGAGCTTAGCAAGCAAGTAGGGGATTGATTGAGAAAGGATTTATTAGGCGAAGCATATCGGAATGGGGTGCACTAGTGGTATTCGCAACTAAGGCGGATGGTTCGCTTCGCTTATGTGTAGACTATATGGAGTTGATTAAACTCACTAAGAAGAACAGGCACCCACTCCCAAGGATAGATGACTTGTCTGACTAGCTTGTTGGTGCATCAATATTCTCTCTGTTAGACTTGTCCACGGGGTTTCATCAGTTGAGGGTGACCGAGGACAGTATAGATAAGACCACTTTTAGGACTCCAGATGGTTTCCTTGAATGGCTAGTTATGTCTTTTGGGTTGACTAATGCACCTGCCTTTTTTGTTGATCTGATGAGTAGGCTGTTTCAGGAGTTTCTAAATAAATTTGTCATGTTCTTTGTTGATGATATCTTTATCTTCTCAAAGGGAGAAGAAGAGCATGCCCAACATTTGAGAGAAATTTTGAAAACTCTCCGTGCACATCAGCTTAAGGCAAAATTCTCCAAGCGCTATTTTTGGAGAAAAGAGGTGAGATTTCTAGGGCATGTGATTTCTAAAAATGGGATAGCAGTAGATCCCGCAAAGGTAGTTGCAGTTCAAGATTGGCAAATTACGAAAAATGCAACGGAGGTGAAAAGCTTTCTTGGATTGGCAGGCTATTATAGAAAGTTCATTAAGGACTTTGCAAAGATATCAGCCCCACTCACAAGGCTGACGAAAAAGAACTTGGCTTTTCATGGGATATAGATTGTGATGTTGCTTTCCAATGATTGAAGAGGGCTCTGACAACAGCCCTAGTCTTGACCTTGCCCAATGTGAACAAAGTGTTTACAGTATATACTGATGAATGTGGTACAGGGCTTGGTGAAGTTCTGATGCAAGAAGGAAAGGTAATATGTTATGGGGGTAGACAGCTAAGGGTTCATGAGAAGAACTACCCTACCTATGATTTAGAGCTGGCTTCCATAGTATTCGCGCTTAAGATGTGGCGTCATTATTTTCTTGGAGAGAAGTTTGAGTTGTACACCGATCACAAATCTCTCAAGTATTTGTTCTTGCAGAAGGATTTTAATTTAAGGCAACAAAGATGGACGGAGTTCCTAGCTTCTTATGATTTTGAGATTGCTTATAACCCTGACAAGGGTAATGTGGTGGTAGACGCGCTTAGTAGGCAGAGGATGGCCTTAAGTCCTCTGTTTGTGGAGAGGAAAAGATTGGAGTTCATATCGACTTTTGATTTTAGACTCTCCACCGAATTTTTGCCTGGTTTGTTTGCATCGCTAGAGATACGACCTACTCTTATGGATTAGATAGGAATTTCACGGCGAGATGATCCACAGATATCTGACATCTTGGATAGGCTCAGTAAAGAAGAAACTTCTAGTCACCTCAATAGATATTCCATTGACGATAAAGGGTGGTTGCGACAAAATGGAAGGCTTTCTATTCCCCAAACTGGATGTTTGTTAAAGACAGTCCTAGCGGAAGCCCATCATTCTAAGATGACTATTCATCCAGGTGGTGATAAGATGTATAGGGATATGAAGAGGGTTTTCTTTTGGGCTGGGATGAAGAAAGATGTGGCAGAGTTTGTTTCTCAATGTTTAGTTTGTCTGCAAGTCAAAGCTGAGCAAAAGAAGCCCGGTGGTTTACTTCATCCTTTGGAGGTTCCATAGTGGAAGTGGGAGAGCGTCTCTATGGATTTCGTAGATGGTTTGCCTAGATCAAAGAAAGGCAACATCTGTATTTGGGTTGTGGCGGACGGACTTACTAAGAGCGCTCATTTGATTCTAGTTAAGGAGAGTAAGAGGACGGCATCTTGGTTAGCATCAATTTACTTTCTTGAGATAGTCCATCTTCATGGAATACCTTCCAGCATCACAAGCGATCGTGACCCCATCTTCACCAGTGAATTTTGGAGGAGCTTGAAAGAAGTTTTAGATACATTGTAACACCCCACGTCCATTAATGTCACTCTCAAAGGGAATGCATTAACTTTCATAAGTTATTATTGGTGAATTAGAATAGAATATAACAAGACAGATACATATATTGGTACTTGAAAATTTTCAAAATGACATTTATTGCAATAGAGAAATAGTTTGATTAAAACAACTCCATAAACCAACAATAAAACCATGTACACTGAATATCCATCTTGACAAATTGTTTTCTGAGTACAAAAAGTAAAAAGCATAACCCCAACACAAGTAGCCATAAAAGAGATGAGCTGAACTTTACTTTCAGCAATCCAAGCACTTCCAAAAGAGAGAGAAAGAGATCCAAGATCAAGCTCCACTAGTACTGGTCCCACCCTGAGAACCTAAGGGGGTAAAGGAAGAAAAGAGGCGAAAACAAAGAGGGTCAGACATAAAGTTCGGCGAGTATAATAACTTTAACAATATAATTATTAAAGTAACTAGGATAAGGCATAAACTGGAAAAACAAGATATGACCGTGAAATAAGTGGCCATGACAAAGCAAACAAGAGGAATATTCTGGCGTTAATCTCGTTCCTAATCACTATAGGATAATCACTATACTACACCATTACCAGTCACCCTAAAAGTTGATCCCGCCTACAGAACATAATAATGATAATGGTAGTTTCGTGTACTCCTAGCTGTCTTCATAGGTGTCGTCTGCCCCTATCTCCACTAGTTGTACCCACTACCCCCATGTAATCAGCTCCCTAACTCGTAGATACCCGTGCTGGTCCCACAGTGGGTTGTATCACTCCCCAAAGTGACAACCTGATACCACTAAAGATGCACGGCTTATATCTACATGACGCAACAACGTCTTACCTATCAGCCTGGGCTCACGCACGCACATGACACCGTTGGACTTGCGTTGCCATCGCTAAAACGTTTTGACCACTTATAATCAAACACAGTAAGCGCGTCCCGTCCTCGACTTGGGTCGAGCTTACAAAGATACTTAATGGGTTACTGGTTTGAAAAGGGCCCCCATGCCTGACACAAGCTTTCCACCTATGCTTGGTCCCCACTAAGGTTTCCCACTTAACCCCATTCTTATTCATGTCTTCTTACATGTTTCAATTTGGTTATGTGTTTCTAATCGTATTTCACAAGCCACCCAAGGCCACCCACTTAACCCCCATGTCCCACGACATGTTTATCTGGTTAAGTGTTACTTAATTCATTAGAACCGTAACCTTGTAAAGACCTCCCACATTAGACTACCGTTTGCGGTTGCTGGATTTGTCGGGCGGGTCCGGGCAGTCCTATACCGCAAACGAGCCTAACCTCGTGTCTTTGCAATTGTTACGCATTTAATTCGTGCCTTTGACCTCTCATATTAGACTACCGTTTGTGGTTGCTGGATTTGCCGGGGGGTCCGGGCAGTCTTATACCACAAACGAGTCTAACCTCGTGTCTTAGGCGGTTAATTATTACACATAATTATTTATCCCCAAATTGGATTAATATCCCTATTCAAATTTGTCAATAAATTCCAAATTTATTTATGTCCATAATTGTTAAATTATGTCCATAATTTCAGGTATATAATTTATACCAATTAATGCCTCAAATTAATTATATGCCTTTTAAGGCCATTTTATGCTAATTCACAATTATGTATATTAAATATTTTCCCATTGTCCCCACGCTATTCGTACGTTTTAATATAACATGTGTTAGACTCGCAAATAGTCCAACTTATAAAATAAAAGCAACATCACAACATAAAATAGATCTAAGAATCATGACATAAGTTTTCATAGCCAATAACTTGCATATATGGATATGGTTTTCCTATGAATTTCATTCAAACTAGCGTATGATTCACATACAAAACTAGCATAGGTAAAGCGGCATAAATTTGCATAGCTATGTATTGTCATGGACCAAAATATAGATTTAAACATAAAGATGTGAACTCGCATATGGATCTAAACATGTAAATTAATGTCACATGTTTACATATAAACTAGCATAAGTATCTACATGATTTCACATATGAACTTTTGTTTAACCCACCAACAGACTTGCATAAGATTCACATATGTTTTAACATCCCAAACTTGCATAAAATTCTTGCATATGGATCTAAACATGTAAATTAATGTCACATGTTTACATATAAACTAGCATAAGTATCTACATGATTTCACATATGAACTTGTGTATAATCCACCAACAGACTTGCATAAGATTCACATATGTTTTAACATCCCAAACTTGCATAAAATTCATAAATTAGCATATGATTTAACATCCCAAACTTGCATATGATTCGTATACATATGTTTTTAACATCCAAACTTGCATAAGATTAATCTAGTTAATCACGTACAATTTAACATATGAAACAGATCCACAATAACAAAGCATCAATGATAACATCACATGATTCAAAATCATATTCTCATAATCCCAATTATAACTTATCACAATTAAATTAATTAATTAATTTATGAAAGATATTATACTCACAAACAAAAGAATAGTCTTGCCTATCTGGTATCTGTATTCTGAAATTGAATTGCTCGCCTTTGATGTAGACTAATTGTTATTTAGATTAGATTTTGATTCTTGCTTCTATCCTGTTTCTGAGTTGAAAGAGAACGGTGGCTACTCTTGGTTCTCCATTGATGGCATGGTGGCTCTTGGTATGAATTAGTGTGATTTTAGGTTGAGAGTTAGGTTGCTTATATAGAATTTTAATTAATTTAGAGTCGTCAGATTAACCCTAGAAACAATCAAGACCATCCAGTCAAGATAGAATAACACCTCAGCCCTAATGACTCAGCAATGACTCACTGTTCGGATCAGAACACTCCAGAAATCTGTGCAGGTCTTTAGCCCAACATGGGCGCTCTTGGCAGGTACGCTGGTGCATTTTTGTACTGGCACACTTGTGAAGTGCGCCAGTGCATTCTGGTTGACTTCCGGTTTTTCTGCCTAACTTAGTTCGTCCATATCTCCTTCATAAGGTGTCCCTTTTACGCAAACTCGGACTCTATCTCTAGCAGAATTCCGAGACGAACCCAATGGCGTGACCCGTTTCCCTTAATTCTCACATTTGAAATTAAGTATTCTTAGATTCGTTAAGTTAATATTCATAGAAAATTCAGGGTGTTACATTCTCCCCTCCTTAAAGGATTTTGCCCCTGAAATCTCCAAGTTAGGGAGAATGTATATCCTAACATCCAATCATCCATCTACTCAACCATCAAACATAGGCATCCATTGTCCTTAGAAGATTTCTAATGCCGTATGAACATATGCAAAAGTGTGTGAATATGTTCCTTATCTAATGCAAAATCAGGCGGTCTACTGATTCAGTTGACCTCCTTAATGCAAATCATGATAGCGCCATGCGTCCATTATGTATGCGAAAGAATCCTAACGATACATATTATTTTTACATGCATGCACAACCATTCATAAAAATGCAGCACCCATATGATAGCAGATCTGTAACCAGTGCCTTTCTTTTTTTTAGATATTATCTCCAACAAATGGGAATCTGTTCCAAACATGAAAGCAGCTAAGTCCCAGGCTTGACAGGCCTAAGTCTTAATTTGTAGGACTTTCTTTGATGGTTCATGTCAACCATTATACATCCATTAATTTAAATATGCACACACATTTATATGCAATATGAAAGTGACTGAGCCAATCTAGTGCCTAATGTGTGTGTACATGCATCCACGAGCAACCACTTGCAACCAGTTGCAACCATCAATCATAACATGTTTCAAATACATGTTTACATCCATCGGTTTCTACCTAAGGCCAAAGAATAGGACGGAGGAGATATACTTAAAAAGGTAGATATAAGCATGAATACACTTATGGAAAAAGAGATCAAGGAGGTACCCTCAAAGAGAAAAGGGTAGGCTGCGCGTATTTTCCTCTCAGTTTCCCAAGTCGCATCTTCCTCAGCATCACTCCATTGAACTTTAACAAGCTTGACTTCACGGTTGCGTAGCTTTTTGACTTCCGTACCCAAGATATGAGTTGGAACTCTTCTCACATTCGCTTCTCGTTCCACTTCTACTTCCTCCAGTATATTCGGCTCCACCACTTCCGCAGATTCATGTAAGCACTTTCGTAGTTGAGAAACATGAAATACATTATGGACTCCACCCAGTCTCTCGGGTAGCTCTACTCTGTAAGCCATCATCCAATCCTTTCAATGATAGGAAATGGACCTACAAATCTTGGTGCTAGCTTTCCTATGGACCCAAAGCGAATGACATTTCTTAAAGGAGATACTTTAAGGAACACCCTATCTCCAACCTTAAACTCAAGGTCAGTCCTTTTTTTGTCTGCATAGGACTTCTGTCTGTCTTTTTCAGCCTTCATCCGTCTTCTTATCAAGTCCACCTTTTCTGAGGTCTCTCTAATCATGTCTGGCCTAAGTACGGGCTTGTCTTTTGACTCCCACCAAAAAGTTGGTGATCAGCACGGTCTTCCATATAAAGCTTCGAAGGGCGCCATTCCTATGGTGGCTTGGTAGCTATTGTTGTAGGCGAATTCCAATAAAGGAAGATGATCCTCCCATGTCCCTCCAAAGTCAAGAATGCACAATCTCATGAGGTCTTCTAATACCCTGTTCACCCTTTCCGTCTGACCATCGGTTTAGGGGTGATAGGACATGCTTAAGCATAATTGGATGCCTACTGCTTCTTGCAAACTTTTCCAAAACTCGCTCGTAAAGATGGGATCTCGATCGCTCACTATGGTGGAGGGTATCCCATGGAGTCGAACTATTTCTTTGAGATAAATGGATGCTAGGGACGAGGCAGTCCTTCTACTTTTAACAGGTATAAAGTGAGCGCTTTTAGTGAGCCTGTCCACTATTACCCAAATACTGGTATTTCCCCTTCTTGACCTAGGCAACCCATCAACAAAGTCCATCGAAATGCTATCCCACTTCCACTGTAGGACCTCGAGAGGATGAAGCAGACCACCGGGCTTCTTCTGCTCCGCTTTGACTTGCTAGCATATCAAACACTTAGCGAAGAACCCAGATACATCACTCTTCATGCCATTTCAAAAGAAAACCCATTTTATATCTTTATACATCTTGTCTCTGCCTGGGTGTATGGTCAGTTTACAATGGTGCGCCTCCTCGAGAACCGTCTTCACTAAATCCCTTACTTGTGGGACGCATAACCTTATGTCCCGTCTCAACCAACCCCTATCATCGACGGAGTATCTATTGAGGTGACTAGAAGTCTCACCCCTAACTAGCTTTTCCATCACATCAACTAGCTGAGGGTCTTCTCGTTGCACGGTTCCTATTGAGTCCAAAAGAGTAGGACGCACCTCTAGTGATGCTAACAGGCCAGGCACAATTTCAGAGGAGAGTCTAAAATTAAACTTTGCTATATACTCTAAGCTTTGCCTTTCTACAAAGAGAGGACTCAAGGTCAGCTTCTTCCTACTTAAGGCATCTGCTACCACATTGCCCGTGCCTAGGGTATAGGAAATCTAAAAATCATAAGAGGCTAGAAATTCAATCCACCTTTGCTGTCTTAAGTTAAGATCTTTCTGCGAGAAAAGGTATTTCAAAGATTTATGGTCAGTATATAATTCAAATTTCTCACCTAGGAGATAATGGCATCAAGACTTAAGCGCAAAGACGATGGAAGCCAACTCTAGATCGTGGGTTGGGTAGTTTTTCTCATGTACTCTCAACTGTCTGCCTCCATAACCTACTACCTTCCCTTATTGCATCAAGACAGCACCAAGTCCCGTACCACATGCGTCCGTGTATACGGTAAACATCTTGCTCCCATCCGGCAATGTCACTACTGGGGTTGTTGTTAGAGCCCTTTCCAAACGTTGGAAAGCAATATTGCAATCCAAATCCCAAACGAAAGTTAGGTTCTTCTTCGTTAATCTTGTGAGTGGGGCAGAGATTTTAGTAAAGTCTTTAATGAATTTTCGGTAAAAGCCCGCTAGCCTGAGAAAGCTTCGGACTTCGGTTGCATTCCGTGGGACCTTCCAATCTTGCACCGCAACTACTTTTGCGGGGTCCATGGCTAACCCCCTTTGGACACCACATGTCCAAGAAATTTCACTTCTTCTCTCCAGAAATGGCATTTGGAGAATTTAGCCTTCAGCTCATGTGTACGAAGAGTATCCATGACTTCCCTTAAATGCAAAGCATGCTCTTCTTCATTCTTCGAGAAGATCAAAATGTTGTCTATGAAGACCACCACAAACTCATTAAGAATTTCTCTAAACACCCTACTCATCAAGTCAACGAAGTAAGCGGGTGCGTTTGTCAAACCAAAAGGCATGACAAGCCATTCGAAGAAACCATCCGGGGTTCTAAATGCAGTCTTATCAATGCTGTCCTCAGCCACTCTCAGCTGATGGAACCCGGTAGCCAAATCTAGTTGGGAGAAAACAGACGCACCTACAAGCTGATCAAACAAGTCATCTATTCTAGGAAGTGGGTGCCTATTCTTCTTGGTCAGCTTGTTTAGCTCCCTATAATCAACACATAGGTGAAGTGAACCATCCGCTTTGGTTGCGAATACTATTGGAGCACCCCATTAAGAAATACTCTGCTTTATAAACCCCTTTTCGAGCAGCTCTTTGACTTGCTTATTGAGCTCTTTTCTCTCCTTAGGAGCCATGTGTCTAACAGGTAGAGCTACGGGTTTTGCATTATCAACAAGGTATATACGGAAGTCTATCTCCCGCTTTGGAGGTAAGCCCTTCACCTCTTTAAAGACATCTGAGTATTCACGAACTACTCTAACAGACTACAAGTTTTCAACAGACGCATCAAGAGATTCTAGGTAACTAAGCATAACAGAATGTATGGGGTTACAAGAGATTTCGAGAGTGTTGCCAAGGTGAGTCATAAGTCTAACCACTCTCTTTTCACAATCAAGGATGGCACCATTACTGGATAACCAATCCATGCCTAGAATCAATCCATTGCCCGTGAAGCCAAGAATGAAGGCGTTGCATTCAAACTCAACACTCAAAATAGACACTCTCAAATCCTGGCAAATCATTGAAAGATGAGCCGAACCACCAATAGGATTTGAGACTACTATGGGATCCGTAACTAGACAGTATTTAGGTGCAGTGTTTCAACTAACGAAGCAGACACAAACGAGTGTGAAGCGCCAGAATCAAATAAAGTACGAACAGGATGATCAAACAGAAAAACCAAACTTTCAACAGAAATATTTCTACCTCTCTCCTGTCCTGGTGCCATGAGAGCCTGAATCTGCCCTTTTTCCTGCCCTGGCGCCATGAGAGCCTGAATCTGCCCTCCAAAAGTGGACTCTGTTCTTTTCCCTTGCCCATGTTTCCTTGGGCAGTCTTTAACTAGATGTCCTGCCTCTCCGCAGTGGAAACAACCAGTCTTCTTCTTCTTCCTACAGTCCTTACTCAGATGACCTGGTGCTACACAATTAAAGCACTTTTTCTTTCCTTTGCTATTGTTGTTCTTCCCGCCTTTCTTGTTTTGCTGTTGTGGTTTTTTTGGTCCCCTTGCTTCTCCGGTACTTAATTAGCACTAGCACCTTTCTCCTCTTCATGCATAAGTGCCATGTCAACCAGTTACTCAAAGGTAGCCCCTATCGGAATGTGGGTCATAGCCAACTCATGTAGCGGCTCATTCAAACCTTTAACGAACCTTAGGGCCTTCTTCTCAGGTGTGTTTACCAATTCCAAACCAAATCTCTCCAACTGATTGAACTTATTGACGTACTCCTTTACCGACAAATTTCCTTGCTTCAATGCTAAGAACCTCTCCATATATAAATTTTCTTCTGCTCATGAGAGAAATTTCATCTCGAACCTATGTCTGAAATCCATCCACGTCTCTACTGGACGCTCTCCATTCGTGACCTCCCACCAAAACGAGGCTTCGTCCTTCATTAACCAAGCAGCCAATTGGACCTTCCTTCCATCTTCTATCTCGAAAATACCAAATAGATCTTCCACCTCCTTAAGCCAATTTCGGGCTT
This sequence comes from Allium sativum, assembly GCA_030737875.1. Classification (NCBI taxonomy): domain Eukaryota; kingdom Viridiplantae; phylum Streptophyta; class Magnoliopsida; order Asparagales; family Amaryllidaceae; genus Allium; species Allium sativum. The sequence goes on from CM060912.1 coordinate 17,066,049, forward strand.
CAACAAACATCTCTGATACGTGAAAAGGTTTCCCGCCCATTGCTCGAAAATCTTTGCATATCTTCAAAAAAGTATCAACGCGAGGCGGGGGAGGAGTGATTGCAACTGAGGGAGGAGGAACATTTGCTGGGCCTGCGGCATTGGCCCTAGCCTCCAAATACCATCTAAACCAGCCTGGTATCGGTATGCCCTCGGGTATCTCAGGTTCTCCAGACATGCTGAAAAAGAAAAAGGAAGAGATTCAGAACGGAGAATTCAAAAGAAAGATATATGGCTCTTGGGGGTTATGTTTTTAAAACAAACTTTTCTCTTGAAAATAATCTCCTTAAAGCATACTTTTGAAAGTATTTCTTTATAAAACACTTTTTGAAAAATAGTTTTTCAAAAATCTCTTATCTGTTCTTTTAACCTTCAGCTCTGATACCACGTGTAACACCCCACGTCCATTAATGTCACTCTCAAAGGGAATGCATTAACTTTCATGGGGTATTATTGGTGAATTAGAATAGAGTATAACAAGACAGATACATATATTGGTACTTGAAATTTTTCAAAACGACATTTATTGCAGCGGAGAAGTATACTTAATATCCATCTTGACAAATTGTTTTCTGAGTACAAAAAGTAAAAAAGCATAACCGCAACACAAGTAGCCATAAATGAGATGAGCTGAACTTTACTTTCAGTAATCCAAGCATTTCCAAAAGAGAGAGAAAGAGATCCAAGATCAAGCTCTAGTACTAGTCCCATCCTGAGAACCTTTTGGGGGGAAGGAAGAAAAGAGGCGAAAACAAAGGGGTCAGACATAAAGTCTGGCGAGTATAATAACTTTAACAATATAATTATTAAAGTAACTAGGATAAGGCATAAACTGGTAAAAAAAGATATGACCGTGAAACAAGTGGGCATGACAAAGCAAACAAGAGGAATATTCTAGCGTTAATCTCGTTCCTAATCACTATAGGATAATTACTATACTGTACCATTACTAGTCACCCTAAAAGTTGATCCCGCCTACAGAACATAATAATGATAATGCTAGTTTCGTGCACTCCTAGCTTCCTTCATAGGTGTCGTCTGCCCCTATCTCCACTAGTTGTACCCACTACCCCCATGCGATTGGCTCCTTAACTCGTAGATACCCGTGCTGGTCCCACAATGGGGTGTATCACTCCCCAAAGTGGCAACCCGATACTGTAACACCCCACCTCCGTTAAGGTCACTCACAAAGGGAAAGTCTTAACTTTGGTGGAGCATTTTAGTAAACAGAACAGAAAATTTCAAGACTGACAAACAATACTTGAGAAATTATAACTTTATTACAGCGGAAAACAGAAATCAGTATGGTTACATATTTACCAAAAACTCAAGTACATAAATATCAGTCTTGTTCAGAAAGTCATCAGAGTACAAAACTTTAAAATCATAATCCCCACAGAAGATGCCATAAGAAGTTAAGCCATACTTTATGCACTTCCAGTACTTCAAGCAGAAGAAATCCGGATCAAGCTAAAGTATCCCCTCCTTGGAAAACCTGGGGGGGGAAACGGAAGAAAAAGGGGCGAAAACAAGCAAGGTCAGACATAAAGTCTGGTAAGTCCAGTGACTTTCAGCATGTGAACAGATAATAATAATTATGACATGAAAATAAGCTGGATAAGAGATAACAATAACAGGAGCAGCAGATGTACTTAGGTTAAACAGAAGAAACAGAATAATATTACTTTTCATTTCTCTGCACTAATACTAGTATAACAGGATTAGGTGTCACCCTAATGTCTAAACTAAAACAGAAATGGGAACAGAATAATTTCCACAGAAGAGAATGCTAGTAATAGGCCTTTACCACCCGAACAGAAACAGACAGAAGCAGAATGCTAATAATGGGCCTTTACCACCCGAACAGAAACAGACAGAAACAGAATGCTAATAATGGGCCTTTACCACCCGAACAGAAACAGACAGAAATAGAATGTTAATAATGGGCCTTTACCACCCGAACAGAAGGTACAGAAATAGATTAATCCCTACGGAAACAGAATGTAGAATTAGGTGTACACTAGTAAATGGGCCTTTACCACCCGAACAGACGGTACCACGCAGAAACAGACAGGTGTTGCCACCGAATAGAAACAGACGGTACCAACAGAAACAAACAGAACTAAGTGTACCCTAAAACCCTACCCCAAGCGATCGGCTCTCTAATACATAAATACCCTGTGTCGGCTCCACAGTAGGGTGTATCACTCCCTAAAGTGACAACCAATTGGCACAGACCTATTTACAGATGTCACGGCGTCTTACATCCTCAGAGGCAGACCGCGATCCATGCATGCACATGACCCGGTTGGAACGCACCATCAACACCCCTATCCATTATCAGAATGAACCACGTATAATTAATTCAGTAAGCGTGCTCGGACCCTACCTACTGTTGGGTCAAAGTTTTGATACCAGAAAGGGTTACTGACTAATATGGGTCCCAAACAACAGATGACACAAGTAATTTCCCTCCTAACCTTGTGTCCCCAGACTAACAGATTTCAGATTAACTTGTCTACAAGTTCAGACATACAGAGTTCAGATCAACTAGTTCACAGATCAGACAAGTTTTCAGACTAACGGATCAGATATACGGATTTAACAGATTTACAGATTTGTCTAACTTTGTAATTGGGCCTACAGATTCACGAAACGGGTTTGTTAAATTCATTAGTCCAATTGGTTTAACCCTATCCGCCCAACACGTTTTAGACATCAAATATATCCCAGATTTGCATTAATTAAATATTAATGCATAGACCTCTCACATTAGGTCGGTAGCTTGTGGCCGCTGGATATGCCGGGCGGTTCCGGGCAGACTTCTGCCACAAGCCAGACCTAACCTCGTGTCTAAGCATATTTTAGCTATGCCTACGACCTCTCACATTAGACAGACAGTTTGCGGTCGCTGGTTAAGCCGGTTGGTTCCGGGCAGGCTTCTACCGCAAACAGAGTCTAACCTCGTATCATAGCCAATTCATTCCAATACAGATTTTTCAGATATCAGACTAATTCTGTTTATTTAATAGATTAAACTTCTTCATAGGATATAACCGATTAATCAAATTTTCATGTTCCACTAAATCTTATGTCGAGCATACGGATTTCCATACCCAGATTTCCATTTATCTAGTTTCAATAGATCAGACAATTCAACAAGTAGCAGATCTAGCAGTTTAAGCGATTCAACAAATTTAGCAGATAACAGATTTAGCAGATGAACAGATCTAGCAGATTAGGCAACATAACAGATCTAGCAAATTAGGCAATATAACAGAACTAGCAGATTAGTTATTATAACAGAACTAGCAGATTAGTTAATATAACAGATTTAATCATTCCTTAAAGTATCATAGACATATCTTGCCTAATTATAAATTTGGCTTAAGTTTGCATGCCTATATAGTTGTCATGCTTCACGATATGATCACATACCCCACGTTTGCATTGAATTTACATGGCACAGATTATGGTCATAATTTCCCATATAACACATGCCCCAAATTTAGTTAAACTTGCCTAGTACAAAAGATTCACATATAAATTATACCAAATATAGCCATCGATTTCAATGCATGTCATATATTCAAAAATCTCCCACTTAGGTGTTATTCACATTTAATAGTTATCAAATCTTAATATAGATCTTCACACCAAAGTCATATTCTCTTTTTATCTCAAGTCATGAATCGTTATATAAAAATATACCCAACAATCTAGAACTTTAAATTATAACAGATCTTAATTCAAAATATGTGTTATGTCCAATGTCTCAAGTCACATGTTAACATACAATGGTTCCTCTTCTTCCAATTCACAGAATATGCATAGATCTAAATCTAGTTTACAACATCAGTCACAGATTAGCCATGTCCAATTATGCCATTATTCATTATTTGTCCCAAAGTTTAGCGTTCGTACGTTAATCTCTTATGAGATGTGGCGCAGGCTCGTGGTAGCCTGACTATAGAACAGAAAGAAGAAAGAGATATATAATAAAATAGTTCAGAACAGAACATACACAACCTCAAATTCAGATTTACAATCATATCACAATTATAATTAAAGTTTATATCAGAAAATAACTGTACTTGCCTTTCATGGTTTTAAGAAAGGATAATTGTTAGCCTACTTTGTGAATTAGGCAACACAAAGTCGAGAAACCAGACATTGAAGGGAATTTTTAATTAGAAGACTTCGGTTCGGATTGGAGAAAAACACTACAATCTAGATTAATAGCTGCAGTTGTTCGGGTCGGGTCAGAGCAACATATCGGTTCGGGTCGGATAGAGTCCTCTGTTCGGATCGGTGAACTCTTACTGAGTAGATTGGTAAGGCATATCTAATCGGATCGGAGGGCAACTAAATCTCGAATGGATCGGAAAGCCACCTGTTTGCCACGAAAATGGAGCGGAGCGGAGCAGATTAGAGAAGAAGAGTCGCACCCAAGCCAATCCGGTTCGGATCGGCTATCCCGATCCGAACCCCTTATTTGCGCGTCTCCGACCCGAACCCATGATCCATGTTATTCTCCTGCAAAAGCGCCTGGATATCCGGACCGGCTACGACCAGTTCCTACCCATAACGTCCTTTCCTTTGATGCGTTGTCAACATGATAGTTCATCCGAACCCGAAGAGAGTGCGATGGATGACACGTGGCCCCGACCCGGATCAAGTTTCAAGCAAATCCACACCTATAAATACCCTGTCTGGAGACAAAGAGAAGGATCTTTTTTAAGCACTTTGAGAATTCAACTACCTCCATCATCCGAACTCCATTACTCCCGGAGAATCCAAATCATCTTTCATTCTTTGTTTTAGTCAATTGAGTGAATATAAGTGAGTTGTGAGCGGAATTGAGTGAATCTTACATTGTATTTGCAACTGAATTATTGAATATAGTGAAAGATAAGTGGACGTAGGCATTTCTTCGCCGAACCACTATAAATCCTGCGTGTTCATTTTGTATTTTTGTCTCATTTCATCTTGCTTTTAATCAATTTGGGTGTTAGAGCCACTTTTGGGTCTAACATTTTTGGTGCTTTCACTGAGAATTGAACTCAGGACCTCCCGCTTACCAAACGGGTGCTCTCATCTAAATTCTTTATTTTCCGGGATCTCTTTCTACTTTTTGGACCGTTGAGTTCAAAGAAGTGAATCCTTAAGTTTCTCCGCTTTTTTACATTCGTTGAAGTGATTGTCAAAGACTCATGGCCAAAGGAAAAGGCAAGGAAGTTCAGTCTGTTCGAGGAAATGGAGCTGGCGAAGATCAGCAAAATGCTGTTGTAACAAGGTCTCGGGGGCAGAGTTCAGCAGCAGGAAGAATCAATGCAGGAAATCCGAGCCGACAGCAGGGGGAGAGCTCCGATCCGATCCGGGTAGGAGACTCTGAAGCAGTGCATTCCCCCAATCTGAACCGACCCGAGCTGCTTGCTGCGTACCGATCCGACCAGGCACCCCAGCTCCGATCCGATCCGACCTCTTACCTCCGACCCGACCCGATGCTTGGTGAAGCTGGAACCTCTACTCAAGTCCCTACGAATGCTCCAATTCCAGCCGCCAGGGTTGGTGATCAGGTCAATCCATCTGCGCCCATCACTCAAGGAGATTTTTCGCGCTTGCTTGACATGCTTGAGAGCATAAGGGAAGCCATGAAAGTTCACGAGCGCACTAATCTCATGATGCAGGAAAATATGAGGCTCATGAGTCGGGAGATTAGTGAACTCCGTCGACAGAGAACTCCATCACCGGTTCGTCACACACTAGTAGATCAATGTTCATCTTCCGAGGAAGAGAGGCCCCGTGAACGAAGGCCACTCGAGCGACCTCAGAACGTGGAGCAGCTGACATTTGGATCTTTGGGATCTCGTGAGGATATCGCACGAGCATTAGGAAACAATGACCCCACTCGGGGGCAAAGACTCCAGTCCCCTCCTCCCGAGATCGACCGGGAACGCAGGGAACGGAATCGAGCAGAGGCAGCTCGAAGAAGAAGGGCATCTCCTGAGCAAGAGCCCAGAAGGAACTCGGATACTAGGGCCAGGGAACCTGAGCGGCCCCTAACTAATGCTGATGTATAGGCAATGGTTCGCCAAATTATGTCCGAGAACCGGAATTATACGAATGAAGACTATGGCATTGAACGAAGCCATACTCCCTTCACCGACGATATCCTCGACTTCCAATTTCCCCGACGCTTTAACTTGCCACAAATGGACAAGTACAACGGAAGGACTGATCCGGGACAGCATTTGATGCGGTATTCATGGCTCATGAATGCTGCTGCTGCCCCAGATGAAGTGAAGTGCAAAGCATTCCCAAGCTACCTAGAAAAAGTGGCATTGTTCTGGTTTACCCGACTTCCTCCTCGTTCGATTTCTAATTACAAGGAACTAAGCGAGCGTTTCATGAACCAGTTCCGACTACATGCCCGAAAGTCCAAAAGTGTTATTGAATTATCGAGAATCAAACAGGCACCAGGAGAATCTTTAAGGGCATATCTTGATCGTTTTAACCAAGCTGTAACTGAGGTCAGTGATCCGCATGAGCCCACTATTCTGATGGCATTGAAGGAAGGAGTCGATCCTGAATCTGAGTTTGGAGACTACCTTTCTGGGAAGACACCCCCCACAAGGGAGATATTCTACGAAAAAGCCGATATTTATTTAAGGCGAGAGGAGGCCAGGGCAAACCGAAAGAGAAAGTCTGAGACGGCTTCAAAGGAGAATGTGCAGAGTAATATCGCCGTGAAGCAGTCGGGGGAGAATTCTGGCAAGGTTGAAGTAAATGTAGGAAACAAGGGTGGAAACAGCAATACTGGAAGTGGGGGAAACAACAACAATAACCGTAATTCGAGCGGTAACAGAAGAAACAGAAATAGGGGAAGCGACCCTAACAAAAGACCCCGATTCCAGAACTACGAGAATTATACACCATTGAACGACACCCTGGAAAATATTTACCTGGATACGTACAATGTGTTACAGTACAAAAGACCGCCACCTCGTGATTCGACCGAGAAAGAAATGGCGACAGGGAAATTTTGCTTGTTTCACGGAACTCATGGGCATTCGACCAATGAATGTCGGCATTTGAGGGATGTGATTGAGAAGCTACTACGTGAAGGAAAGTTGGATGAGTACAAGGTTGCCCCGAGGGACAGGGGGCAAGGGGAGCAGGCTCCAAAGCAGATCCTACCTGCCCCCAAGCCTACAGCGCAGCAGAAAGGTAAAGGAATTGTCATCAACTCCATAGTAGGCGGACCTCACCCGGCAATCCAAAGTTTCAGATCAATGGACCAATATGTGAACGCTGCCAAGCATCTAGACGTGAATGAAGGTGATGATTTGGAGGATGTCACCCCCATAAAACAACAGAAGACCATGTTTGACGACGTGGTATTTCGTAGCCGAGACAATACTGGGATACAATCACCCACCAATGATCCGTTGGTTATTACTACCACCATTGGGTCGGCCTTGGTCCATAAGGTATTAGTGGACAATGGAAGTTCCGTTAATATTTTGTTCAAGAAGTCATTTGATCAGATGAAGCTTGAGTCCGAAGATCTGAAACCTTGTGAAGGGTGGATTAGAGGCTTCAACGGGGCGACGACAGCTCCCATGGGATACATAGAGTTGCCCGTGACCCTGGGGCAAGGAGAACGTAGAAGAGTGCGAATGCTTCAGTTCGTGGTATTGGACGTAGATTCGCCTTATAACGCATTTTTGGGGAGACCTGCCCTCGCTGAATTTAGAGTTTGTATCGCCCCTTGGTGCTTGTTACTTAAGTTCCCAACCGAAGCCGGAACTGGAGTAATGAGAGGGGATCAAGTTTCCGGACGGGCCTGCTATGTGGCCGAACTAAAGATGTTGATGAAAGGATTTAATGCTGAGAGTAAGGATGCCTCGTCTCCCTCAAAGGGGGACTCGGCATAGCAATTAGAGAGATTGACCCCGAGGGAGTTGCCCAAGGGAACGCCTGAAGACCTGGATCCCAGAAAAGACGAGGAACCAGAGGCTAGGAATGCAACTCCTAATGAAGCGACAATGGAAATTCCCATTGATAAAGATGATCCGACTAAAGTTTTGAAGATTGGTTCTCAATTGGATCCACGTCGTGCTGAAGAACTAACGGACTTCTTGAAGGCAAACTTAGACGTGTTCGCTTGGACCCATGCTGACATGTGTGGGATATCACCATCCATTATAAGTCACAAATTGAATGTAAATCCGAAGCATCCGCCTGTGAAGCAAAAGAGACGCATGATGGGCCCAGAGAGGTCGGCTGCTCTCAAAGAGGAAGTAGAGAAGTTGAAGCAGAATGGATTTATTCGGGATTTGACTTATCCCGACTGGATATCGAATCCCGTCTTGGTAAAGAAGCCAAACGGAAAGTGGCGGACTTGCATTGACTTTTCAGATTTAAATAAAGCTTGCCCGAAAGATAGTTTCCCACTTCCCAGGATTGACCAGCTTGTAGACTCGACAGCAGGTCATGAACTTCTTTCTTTCATGGACGCATATTCTGGATACAACCAAATTCCTATGCACGTACCAGACCAAGAACATACGAGTTTCGTTACAAATTTGGGGCTATATTGTTATGTTGTAATGCCATTCGGGTTAAAAAACGCTGGAGCTACTTATCAGCGCTTGGTAAATAGAATGTTTTATGATCAAATAGGAAAAACTATGGAAGTTTATGTGGATGATATGCTTGTCAAATCAAAGCAGTCTTCCAGTCATACGCAAGACTTAGCGGAAATGTTTGGTATATTGCGAAAGTACCGGATGAAATTGAATCCTCTGAAGTGCTCATTTGGAGTGGCATCGGGAAAGTTCCTTGGCTTCATTGTGAGTTCCCGAGGAATTGAAATCAACCCTAGCCAGATAGCAACGATTAGAAACATCGAAGAACCGAGGAGAATTAAAGACGTCCAAAGTCTTGCAGGAAAAGTAGCAGCGCTGAGTAGATTCATCTCCAAAGCCACAGATAAATGTGTTCCGTTTTTTGATTTGATAAAAAGGGGAAAGAGGAACTTCCAGTGGACTCCAGATTGTGTTGAGGCCTTTCAAAACCTGTTAGAACTGCTAGAGAAACCGCCGATTTTATCAAAGCCCGTAGATCACGAAGAATTGTTTGTTTATTTGGCAGTCTCGGCTCATGCTGTCAGCACGGCTCTAGTTCGAGAAGAAGACAAAGTACAAAGGCCGGTGTATTATGTAAGTAAGAAATTAGCAGCGGCAGAGCGCAATTACCCAAAAATTGAGAAGCTCGCTTACAGCCTCCTGAACGCATCCCGAAAACTTCGTCACTATTTCCAAGCCCATCCAATAACCGTATACACCGATCAGCCCTTAAGGCAGGTGTTGCAGAGACCCGAAGCATCGGGAAGGTTGATCAAATGGAACATAGAATTAAGTCAGTTTGATTTGAATTTTCAACCACGAAAGTCAATCAGGGGGCAGGCTCTAGCAGACTTTATTGCGGAGTTCACCATTCCAGAGGAGGAAATAATCAATGACCGAGTGGTTAAATCCGAGGATGAGCTAGAGATGAATCCGTGGAAATTATATACAGATGGAGCTAAGAATGACCGAAGGTCCGGAGCTGGAATTGTCTTAGTCACTCCCGAGGGACGGTCGTTATATTACGCCCTGCGATTAGAATTTTCGGCAACTAACAATGACTCTGAATATGAAGCCCTGATTGCCGGGCTGAAACTTGCTAAAGACCTTGGAGTAAAAATGTTAGACATATTATGTGACTCTAAGATTGTTGTTTGCCAGGTGCGAGAGGAATTTGTGGCTCGAGGACCTCGACTTATCGCCTACCTCAAGAAAGTGAAAGAGCTATTGAATAGCTTAGAGCGGTACAACATAACACATATTCCCAGAGTTGAGAACCAGAAAGCGGATAGACTGGCAAAGCTGGCTAGTTCTGACAATCCAGAAGAGACTGAAGTAATTCCAATTGAAACGTTGGAGTCGCCAAGCTTTGAGTCAATGGAAATTGAATTCGCTTTTGAAGCAGAACCAGAGAAGGAGTCATGGATGACTCCAATTAAGAATTTCCTTAAGAATGGGACACTCCCATCGAAGAAGAGTGAGAAAAGAGCTGTAGTTCGCAAAGCTACCAGATATGTCATACAAGATGATACTCTCTATAGACAAGGATTTTCTATGCCCTTGTTACGATGTATAGCACACGACGACATCAAGCGTGTACTAAGAGAAGTACACGAAGGTGAGTGTGGAGATCATACAGGAGGTCAAACTTTAGCAAAGAAAATATTGCGATACGGATACTTCTGGCCTACGATCAACAAAGACGCAGCTGATTATTCACGACGCTGCGATAAGTGCCAGAGATTCGCCAAAATCCCCAGGGCACCGTCAATCCAGCTTAAATCGATGGTGAGTCCTTGGCCGTTTGCCACTTGGGGAATTGATATCATTGGAGTTTTACCAATTGCTAAAGGAGGAGTTAAGTATGCAATAGTAGCCGTGGACTATTTTACGAAGTGGGTGGAAGCTGAGACCTTGACTAAGATCACAGCAAGAAAGGTGATAAGTTTTGTGGTCAGAAATATTATATGCCGATTCGGGATCCCAAGGACGATTATAACGGACAACGGGACCCAATTTGATAGCACTGAATTCAGAAATTTTTGCCAGAAGTATAAGATAGACAAACGATATACTGCAGTTGCCTATCCGCAATCGAATGGGCAGGTAGAGGCAATAAACAAGGTAATAAAATCCATCCTCAAGAAGCGATTAGAGCGTGCAAAGGCAAAGTGGGTTGATGAATTGCCCCTAGCTTTGTGGGTATATCGAACAACATTTAAAACGGCTACCGGTCATACCCCTTTCTCTCTCTCCTTTGGCTCAGAAGCTGTAATTCCAGTTGAACTAGAAGTTCCTTCCCACAGGGTGACGTATTATGACCCGATGACAAATCGGGCGCTTTTACTTGAGTCTCTTGATGAAGTCGAAGAGAAAAGGGACGAAGCAGATTTGCGTGCAGTAAGACATCGGCGTCAGATGGCACGCTATTATGACAAAAAAGTTCGCCTCAGAACTTTTGAACCAGGAGATTTGGTGCTAAAGAGAGTTTTTCCATCCCTTCCTCACCTTGGTCCAAAATGGGAAGGACCCTTTGTCATTCAACGGAAACTTGAAAAAGGAACCTTCAAGTTAACGACCGTGGATGGCGAAGAAGTCCCCAGAGCATGGAATGCCCAACACTTAATGCGATATTTGGATTAAAAACACTGTACTTTGTGTTATTTTTCTTATGAACTCTGTAATAAGGCACGACTTGCCTTGGGAAAGTTTGATGATATGAATAAAGGACTATAAAGTGGATGTAGGCTACGACTTAGCCGAACCACTATAAAAATATTGTGTGTTATTTACTTTTATGCATTTACATTCATCAGTTATTCTGTTGTGATTATAGAATACAGGATAACTCAGAGCCTAAAAAGGTTGAAAACAGTGTAGACATAAAAAGAAGCACAACGATTGTTTGTGCAATAAGACATAAAAGAATGAAAAAACGACATTCTTAACTCTAACTCTCCAGAGAAAGAGAGAGAGTATAAAAGCGTCTCTGACTGAGCGCTGAAAAAGAAATTCTCTTCCTAACTCTAACTCTCCAGAGAAAGAGAGAGAGTATAAAAGCGTCTCCGACTGAGCGCTGAAAAGGAAATTCTCCTCCTAGCTCTAACTTTCCAGAGAGAAAGAGAGTATAAAGGCGTCTCCGACTGAGCGCCGAGAAAGAAATCTTTCCCCGTTGAACAACCGGGGAATAAACAGATGACTGAACTCGAACTCTAACTCTCAAGAGAAAGAGGGAGGGTATAAAAGAAATGCCAGAAAAAACGACAGGTACTGACGACACAGGAAGTGTTATCCCGTCAGAGAATTGGGGGCATTCAGATTGCTTGGTTAAGCATTAGATAATTTGTGGGAATTAACCGGGGACGCGTATGCATACACATATTTCCCTCCTCTACAACTTCGTTTCATAACTATAGGCATGCATTTTTACATAAGTGCAGAACTACTAACAAATAAACATTGCAGAAAGTGAATTATTTTTATTTACAAATGAATGAACTTGTACAGGGAAATAACTAAAAAAGAAAGTGCAGGAGCTGCCTTTGTAGCAGCAATTATTGGTTCACAAAGATGCTAAAAAGATACAGGGGAACCCACTATTTGGGTTTGGAATGAGCCTTAGATTTCTTCGCAGCTTTTTCCGCATCCTTTGCTTCCTTCTCGGCTTCAGTCAAGATTCGTTTTGATTTCTTTTTCCATGAAGATGCGGTACTGGAGCCAGTAGACTTCTTCCCGGAGGGCGGGACACTGGAATCAAGAGAAGATTTTTTAGCAAGTTCTTCTGTAATAGATCTAGTTGAGAGCTTAACAACTAACCTTGATCCCGCATCCACAACTGCGAGGGGCTTGAGGACCTCAGGGTCTAGTTCTTCGGCCTTTAATTGCAAGCGCTTATCTTGATCAGCCTTCATGGCAGCCAAGGTAACGTCATCAGCGCTTTTCGACTCCCCAGTTATTGCAACTTCCGGTTCCTCTTCATGCCCCACATCTCCTCCGTCGTCCTTTAAAGCTGCTATCATTTCTTCATCATGGGGAGTGGTGACCTTAGTTGGCTCACTTCCTTCCCCCAAGTCTATAGCAGCAGCCTTGTCTTCCCCTTCTTTGGCCCTATCAGCGGGCTTTGTCCCAGCGACAGCTCTTTGAGCTACATCTGTCTTTTCGGATGATTCAACACCTACAGAATGAGAAGCAACGGTTATCAACTCAGGCGAAAACAAAGGGTCTCTCATCGATTGTTCAATCACGTGGCGAAAGGTAGAAATAGCTTTGGCAAATTGAGGAAAAAAGATAGTGATACCTTCCGAAGACTTATCAGCGGGGGTGACCACTACCTCTGGGGTTAGTTCAGGAATAGGGGACAGCAGAGTTGTTCGGGGAATTCCTGGATTTTCGGGATCATACCCTTCTACTTCGGGAGTTGCAGGAGCAGAAGAAGAGGAACCAGCTTCGAGAATGGTTTTTTGTCTAGACTTCCGTCTCTCTTCTTCCATGACCTTAGCAATGAGGCGGCGCCCTTCAGCTAGACGCTCCGGTTCATCATCTCTCAAGTATTTCTCCATCAGTTTATCTTCATCGAGGGAATCGACCTTAAGTTCTTCTTTTTCCCATTCAACGATTTGATTCCATACTTGAACCAGAGTGGATGGATAGTCCTCGATCCAAGAAATGTTTCGGCGACGAATAATGTGTGCGAAGAATTCAATCATTAGCTCACCGAAGCCCTGAATATCAGCCTCCGCCTCTGATAATTGCTTGCGGGCTTCCTCCGCAGATTTAATAGCACACTCCACATTGCCCTCGGCCAGAGCAGCCCTGTTCTCTGCCTCCAACAGCTTGGACGCCAAGTCAGCGTTCTTCTTTTCTAATTCAGCACTCCTCTTTGCTAACTCGGCGTTTTTCCGCTCAAGCTCAGCATAAGCAATGCGTGACTTAGCAGCCTCTGACTTGGCCTCGTCAGCTTGCTTTTTTAATTTAGAACGCTCCTGAGTATGAGATTCAAGCAAATCGTGATAACGTTTTTGCATGTCCTCGAATTGTTGTTTGAAATTAGAAGCGTCCCTTTGGGCGACCGCTAGCTGAGCTTGAGTGTCTTCCAAATCTTTTCCTAGAGCTTTTAAGGCCTTAGTATCCTCCTCCGCGGTCTTTTGCATTGAATCAGTATTTGTGATTAAAGTGCGGATGATTTTAGAAAGATTGCGCGAATATTTGAACATCTCAGTATATTATTTTTGCACCGCATCAATCTTTGCTTTGGCCTCCTCTGCCCAATTAGACGAAATAGGTTCAAGGGCAGGTAAAAAAGTCAGAGTTTCGAAGTAGTGTTCGGGAAATTGCTCTTTCAAATATGCCCGCTTTATGGCAGTTCCCGCATCTGGTGGGGGAGGAGCGAGGATTGTCAATTCGGTGTCCCTTCCTGAAGAGGATTCTGTAGTCTCTTTGTCTGTCCTAGGTCGTTTAGTCGCATGGACCTTTTGCTTACTTCGAGACCCGGTTTCCTTTGGAGGACTTTTCTCTCTACTGCGTTTATCATAGGAAGAGGAGGAGTCTTTGGATTGTGGTCTGTCCTCCTCCCTACGGCTTTGGTAACCTTTGAATTTCTCTTGTTCCGGCCTAACTGGTGAGCGGGAACGTGAGTGTCGAGAACGATAGGGATCATAAGGTCTTCTCTCCTCCCTACCACGATCATCCCGGCGATCATACTCGACATCCTGAGGAGGATTGGACATGCTACGACGAAGTTTTCTTATATCGTAGTAGGATCGAGACATTGAACATGCACGATAAAATAAACGAAGTTTAGAATTAATGGATTCATGGAGAAAGAAGTGCAACGAATGCTAATGCTGTGGTGTAAAGTGCATCCTAAGTGGTGTGTGTCCCCCCAACCAACCCGAGTCTGAAGCTAGACTAGTGCGGGCAGGCTCTTTGGCCTTAGCGGGAGTAGTTTCTTCAGAAGAAGTGAAGACTAAAGGATCCTTCCTGAAATCCTCTGAAGTATATATAGTCTTAGGTAAGGGGAGATCCCCCAAACCCTGAAATATGTGCTCATCAGTGCTAGGAACATCCCCTTCGGAAGCATGAAGTGGCGACTCTTAGGAGGATTTTGACTTGTCTAGAGAAGTAGTTTCCTCGGGGGCAATATACCCTTCACGATGCTTTTCGGCCAGATTAGCCAATTCATCATCTTGTGTGGAAGATGGAGAAGGTGAAGTTTGAAGAGGCACTGTAGGAATTCCCGAGCCCTCTCCTGTCTCTGGAACTATCTCCACTGGAGGGATGTATGCATAAGGGACCGTCCCATGACCGATGCTACGAAAAACGGATAGCAGCCCATGAAAGTGAAGGTATTCATCTTTAAGGACCTCGTCGATAGTCAGGAATTTTTGATCGCCATTAAGAAGACGGTGCATCCGATCAAAGAACACCTGATCTGATATCTGTTTGGGATTGTCGACTGCAAACAAAAAGGAAAACAGGTCAGGGTGATGATTCAAGTGTATAGAGTCCGGGTTCAGAAAATCAACGCTTTACTTGATTTTGTCCATCTCCTGGCGCATCCAGGCTGTTGCTTCACGTAGAACCATTCAAGTCTGGAATCTCCAGCTTTACTGCTAAATGGTGCAGAGATTATCTTCCTCTTTGGAACTGATTCAAAGTAGCAGGAGGATGGAGTTTCTCGAGTCCGATGCTTGAAATTATAGAAGAAGTGAACGTCATCGAACGTGAGCTCTATGCCTAGGATTTCACGATATGCTATGTACAAGGTGTGCAAATAGGCATATGAATTGGGATGCAACTGCATGGGGGCAATCCGCATTTGTCTTAAGAAATCAACGATGAATGGAGAGAATGGAGGAATGGCACCAACCATGCACATCAATCGAGTGACCGTCATATATCCTTCTGGAGGGTTGTGGGGGCGGTCAGAGCGTGAAGGCACTAGAGTGTCCCTTTTCATTATCCCGTATTTTAGGCAAATTCGGACAAGTCGATCGTTGTCAATTGTTGATTCAACGGAGTCCGAGGGTGATTCCAATATGATGGCTGATTCAAATTCATCGGGTGCTCGATTGTCACCAATCCCTCCTTCCTCCTCAAAACCCAGAGAAACCTCATTCTCCGAAGACGCCTCGTTGCTTTCTCGATCTCCAACCCCGTAGTCAGGACCCTCACTGTCCCATTCTGGATCAGACGAAGAAGATATATCCTCAAGGGTGATTCTGTTAGAAGTTTCCGGGGCCTCTTTCCTCTCAACTAGGCGGGAAGAGCGTCTGGGCCTCATTGTCATAGAACTATTGAAGAAGCAATAGCGCGGATTAGAGTAAATTATCCCGTGCCCCCCTGTGTATGTGTGTGAACTAAAATGTGTGCAGCAAATGTGGGAAATGCAAAATAAAAGTACAGCAATGTAAGACGAAGCTTTGAAGAAAAAGTGATAGTCAAAGTTGTTCTTAATGTTCGTTTATGTCCGCAAGGCACTATCCTAACTGTTCATTAAGTTGAAGATTATGTCAAGCATTGATTAACCCTGGTTGGATAAAGTCTAGTGCTTTGAGTTGGAATATGCATATCATTCAGTTCGGATAGGGTGCGTTCATTGTTGGGTTCGGATCGGATGTGCATATAGCTGGGATCGGTTCGGGTCTGCGTATTGTTTGGTTCGGAGAAGACGTTCATGTTTGGCAGATTAAATCCGGATCGGAATAAGCATTCGGAGTGGTTCAGCAAACAAAAAGATCCATACGTCCTTTCCCTTTCTCTATCTTTTCCCCCGACCCGACCTGGTCGGACAAGCATGGCTTTCTCCACATCGCATTTCATTCCGACCCGATCCTAACATATGAACTTGTCCTCCCCTCTGCTGCTTCAGCACTTCCTAACCCGAACCGAACCCAATTCCTATTCTCCCCTTTCTCGTCTTCAAATTTCATTAGACCCGAACGAAATTAAGCGTTTATGTGCTTGAATGTTTAACGCTGGATCCAAATGACCCCCGTTGCTACCTCGAGACGGCGAAGACGCCATCAACGACGATGATAAACGGTGGAGGAGATCCAGGCGTCGGAGTTCAACAAATACCACACTCCAACCGCTCGATTTAACCGCAAATCCTAGATAAAGTTAGTTATTACATAAATAATCGGAGATTCAAAATACCTAGATGTTTTATTCGAAGATTGAAACGAGGAGTTTGGAGTTTTTAGATTTTTTAGGAAGTGGGGTTTCGGTGTAAAGCTGGGAGAACAAGAATTGTGGGAGTAAAGAAGGTAGAAGAGTTTGGGTGGTCGAGTTTATATAAGACGTGAGATGGCTCTTTGTATTCCCCGTGTTTTACTCTGTTCGGACCGAGTCCAAGCTAGCCCACACCTTCTGGTCCATCAACCCAGTGCAAAGCGAAACAGGAAGAAAAGGTGCTCGAGTCAGACACCGAACCGGGTAGAAATCTGTGCATTCCTCTAGCATCCGAACCGGATAGACATCTGTACGTTCCTCTAGCATCCGAACCGAGTAGAAATCTGTGCATTCCTCTAGCATTCGAACTGGATTTAAAAGAAAAATTAGGAAAGAACATACCTGAGAAGAATACCGTATGTCGAGAAGAACTTCTGGACTTGACTCAAAAATGAAGAAAATGAATCAAGTATTTCACGACATATATATAAGTGATAAGAGGCATGTCTTCATGAAGCAACACATCTTCACAAACGAACAGAAGTGACTTTCTGACTGTTCTGATTCAAGGACTAGCATTCAAACAACATCAAAGCATGCTTCGTATACAACAGAAGCATCCTTTGAGGGGGCAAAATGTTAGCCTACTTTGTGAATTAGGCAACACAAAGTCGAGAAACCAGACATTGAAGGGAATTTTTAATTAGAAGACTTCGGTTCGGATTGGAGAAAAACACTACAATCTAGATTAATAGCTGCAGTTGTTCGGGTCGGGTCAGAGCAACATATCGGTTCGGGTCGGATAGAGTCCTCTGTTCGGATCGGTGAACTCTTACTGAGTAGATTGGTAAGGCATATCTAATCGGATCGGAGGGCAACTAAATCTCGAATGGATCGGAAAGCCACCTGTTTGCCACGAAAATGGAGCGGAGCGGAGCAGATTAGAGAAGAAGAGTCGCACCCAAGCCAATCCGGTTCGGATCGGCTATCCCGATCCGAACCCCTTATTTGCGCGTCTCCGACCCGAACCCATGATCCATGTTATTCTCCTGCAAAAGCGCCTGGATATCCGGACCGGCTACGACCAGTTCCTACCCATAACGTCCTTTCCTTTGATGCGTTGTCAACATGATAGTTCATCCGAACCCGAAGAGAGTGCGATGGATGACACGTGGCCCCGACCCGGATCAAGTTTCAAGCAAATCCACACCTATAAATACCCTGTCTGGAGACAAAGAGAAGGATCTTTTTTCAGCACTTTGAGAATTCAACTACCTCCATCATCCGAACTCCATTACTCCTGGAGAATACAAATCATCTTTCATTCTTTGTTTTAGTCAATTGAGTGAATATAAGTGAGTTGTGAGCGGAATTGAGTGAATCTTACATTGTATTTGCAACTGAATTATTGAATATAGTGAAAGATAAGTGGACGTAGGCATTTCTTCGCCGAACCACTATAAATCCTGCGTGTTCATTTTGTATTTTTGTCTCATTTCATCTTGCTTTTAATCAATTTGGGTGTTAGAGCCACTTTTGGGTCTAACAATAATAAACTGTTGTTGTAGCTCTAAACTTTGATTTGAGATTCGATTTAGCTTTTAATTCTATTCAGGTTGGAAGAAGATGCATCAGCCCAAGTTTTGATTCCAGCAGAGTAGCGACGCCATTTTTATTTTTAATTAGAACAGAGGTAGAATATAGACAGAATGAAATTGTGTAGAGAAAATGAGGCTAGGGGCTGTTTATATAGGATTAGGCAGGCGAATCCGGACAGAAAACGAGTCTAAATACATGAATGCATCAGGTTCAGAAAGTGGGTTCGGGAGGCAGGTCGACCCCCAGGTCGACACTATGGTCGACCTGGTCTGGCCAGGTCGATCCCCAGGTCGACACTATGGTCGACCTGGCCCCTGGGAGGTCGACACTATGGTCGACCCCCAGGTCGACCTGGTCCATGGGTGGGAATTTTCCCGCCCAGCCTGTTCTGGGATTTTGAATTCGAATTTGAATCCGAATTTTCGAGTTGTTTTCGATTCTGAAATTCTCTTAAACTTCGGAGGGCCATATCTCCCTCATACGGACTCCGTTTCTCGAAAACTCAGACTCGTTTCCAAGAAGAATTTCGAGACAAACGCAATGGCGCAACCCGTTTCCCTTGATTCTTATTTTAAAATTTAATTATTCTCTGATTTGTTACCTATACGATTATAGAAAATACGGAGTGTTACATTCTCCCCTCCTTAAAGGATTTCGTCCCCGAAATCTTCAAGTTGAGAAGAATGTGTCCTACCATCCAGTCATCCGTCTACTCAACCATCATCCACAAGCATCCATTGTCCTTAGAAAACTTCTAATGTTGTATGAACATATGCAAAAGTGTGTGTATATGTTCCTTATCTAATGCAAAGATCAGGTGGTCCACTGATTCAGTTGACCTCCTTAATTCGAATTATGTCAGTGCCATGAGTCCAACATGTATGCAATTTTCTTATTTGATACATATCATTCTTATATGAGTGACAACCATTCATTCATATGCAACATCCATGTGATGAGTCAATCATTTTGCATCTACAGAAATTGAAAATGCTCACACATCCATATGCAGTATGAGAGTGTATTCGAGCCGATCTAGTGCCTAGTGTGTATATATGCATCCACGAGCAACCACTAGCAACCACTTGCATCCACTTGCAACCATCAAACATAACATGTCTCAAACACATGTTTACACCCATTAGTTTCTACCTAAAGTTCGAAGATTCGATCGATAGGATATAGTCGAATGATGGAAGCGAGTACAGATAAAACAAAAACTTGGTTTCCATTAGACATTGGTTGAGAGAATAATTCCCCAAAGTATCAGCCCCGAAGACTGAAATCAACATCAGATTGACACCCGGAGGATTACCCTCTTTAGACAATGTCAAAACTGGAAATCTTAACCTTTTTAGAAATATCCAGATGCTTACAGACTACTAGTATAGATCTGATTATCGAATGATTCTTAGAAAACTAAGCATGATAAAATCCAGAATGTATGCGTCCTACTTGACGCCTAACACAGATATCTCTCAAACCCCAATCTATCACAAGCAGATGAGTCGTAACCCTTATGGGTTTGAGCCTACAGTGGAATCAGAAACAATATTAGTATTAAAGTGCAGAGTATCGGTTACAGAATCAAAATGCCAGAATCAGAAAGAGTTTCAACTTAACAATCAGATAAAGAAATTAAACCTCCCACAGAAAGTTTTCCTAATTCTATCCTATCCACTTGCCTCGAGAGTGTTCGCCTGCCTTCTAGAAGTTGGTCCTGCCCTCTGCCCTTTCCCTCATTTCTTCGGATAGTCCCTAGTGAAGTGTCCCATCTCACCACAGTTGAAGCAAGTTCGCTTTCTCCTTCTGCAATCCTTGTTCAGATGAGTCGAGCTTCCACAAGTAAAGCACTTTTTCTCCTTCTTATCTTCAGACTTTTCGCCCTTCTTTTGTGTTTCCTTTTTGGGCCATGCTTTCTTGTTCTGTGGTTCTTCCTTCTTTGCCTCTTTCTTGCCGTTGTCTTCCTCGTGCAGTAGTGCCATATCCACCAATTTCTCGTAAGTCGCTCCCATGGGTACATGGGTCATGGCCGGCTGTGCAGTGGCTCGTTCAATCCTTTAACAAAGCGGAGAGCCTTTTTATGCTGGGTGTTGACTAAATCTAGTCCGAACCTAGCCAGTTGGTTGAACTGGTTGACGTATTCCTTGACCGTCATACTTCCTTGCTTAGGAGATAAGAACTTTTCCAGTTGTAGACTTCGTTCAGCTTGCGAGAGGAATTTCGTCTGAAACCTTGTTCTGAAATCCATCCATGTTTCAACCGGCCTCTTGGCGTTAGTGACTTCCCACCAATAGAAAGCTTCTTCCTTGAGCAACCATACTGCTAATTGTACCTTCTGCCTATAGTCCACCTCGAAAATAACGAACAGATCCTCAGTTTCTTTGAGCCAGTTCCTCGCTTCTACGAATGATTTAGTTCCCTTGAAATCCTTTCCACCCATGGCCCTAAAATCTTTACAGTTCTTTGAAAAAGCAATTGCACGAGGGGGGGCGGAGGAGGAGGAATCGCTGCAGCTGGAGGAGGAATATCTGCTGGGCCTGCATCGTTGGCCCTAGCCTCTAAGTACCTCCTGAACCAGCCAGGTATTGACACGCCCTCTGGAAAGTTAAGATTCCCAGACATGCTGGAATGAAAGAAAAAGATTTTAAACAGAGAACTGAAAAGATAGATATATGGCTTTTTGGGGATTATGTTTTTCAAAATAAACATTATTTTTGAAAATACTTCCTTTTAAAACCTTTTTGAAAATAGTTTTCAAAAACTTTTATCTAATCTGGTAACCTTCAGCTCTGATACCAAGTGTAACACCCCACCTCCGTTAAGGTCACTCACAAAGAGAATGCTTTAACTTTGGTGGAGCGTTTTAGTAAACAGAACAGAAAATTTCAAGATAGATAAACAATACTTGAGAAATTATAACTTTATTACAGCGGAAAACAGAAATCAATATGGTTACATATTTACCAAAAACTCAAGTACATAAATATCAGTCTTGTTCAGAAAGTCATCAGAGTACAAAACTTTAAAATCATAATCCCCACAGAAGATGCCATAAGAAGTTAAGCCATACTTTACGCACTTCAAGCAGAAGAAATCCGGATCAAGCTAAAGTATTCCCTCCTTGGAAAACCTGGGGGGGGGAAACGGAAGAAAAAGGGGCGAAAATAAGCAAGGTCAGACATAAAGTCTGGTAAGTCAGTGACTTTCAGCATATGAACAGATAATAATAATTATGACATGAAAATAAGCTGGATAAGAGATAACAGTAACAGGAGTAGTAGATGTACTTAGGTTAAACAGAAGAAACAGAATAATATTACTTTTCATTTCTTTGCACTAATACTAGTATAACAGGATTAGTTGTCACCCTAATGTCTAAACTGAAATAGAAACGGGAACAGAATAATTTCCACAGAAGAGAATGCTAGTAATGGGCCTTTACCACCCGAACAGAAACAGACAGAAGCAGAATGCTAATAATGGGCCTTTACCACCCGAACAGAAACAGACAGAAACAGAATGCTAATAATGGGCCTTTACCACCCGAACAGAAACAGATATAAACAGAATGCTAATAATGGGCCTTTACCACCCGAACAGAAGGCACAGAAATAGAAAAAGATTAATCCCTATGGAAACAGAATGTAGAATTAGGTGTACACTAGTAAATGGGCCTTTACCACCTGAACAGACGGTACCACGCAGAAACAGACAGGTGTTGCCACCGAATAGAAACCGACGGTACCAACAGAAACAGACTAACTAAGTGTACCCTAAAACCCTACCCCAAGCGATCGGCTCCCTAATACATAAATACCCTGTGTCGGCTCCACAGTAGGGTGTATCACTCCCTAAAGTGACAACCAATTGGCACAGACCTATTTACAGATGTCACGGCGTCTTACATCCTCAGAGGCAGACTGGGATCCATGCACGCACATGACCCGGTTGAAACGCACCATCAACACCCCTCGCCATTATCAGAATGAACCACTTATAATTAGTTCAGTAAGCGTGCCCGGACCCTGCCTACTGTTGGGTCAAAGTTTTGATACCGGAAAGGGTTACTGACTAATATGGGTCCCAAACAACAGATGACATAAGTAATTTCCCTCCTAACCTTGAGTCCCCAGACTAACAGAATTCAGATTAACTTGTCTACAAGTTCAGACATACAGAGTTCATATCAACTAGTTCACAGATCAGACAAGTTTTCAGACTAACGGATCAGAAATACGGATTTAACAGATTTACAGATTTGTCTAACTATGTAATTGGGCCTACAGATTCACGAAACGGGTTTGTTAAATTCATTAGTCCAGTTGGTTTATACCTATCCACCCAACACGTTTTAGACATCAAATTTATCCCAGATTTGCATTAATTAAATATTAATGCACAGACCTCTCACATTAGGTCGGTAGCTTGTGGCCGCTGGATATGCCGGGCGGTTCCGGGCAGACTTCTGCCACAAGCCAGACCTAACCTCGTGTCTAAGCATATTTTAGTTATGCCTACGACCTCTCACATTAGAATGACAGTTTGCGGTCGCTGGTTAATTCGGTTGGTTCCGGGCAGGCTTCTACCGCAAACAGAGTCCAACCTCGTGCCATAGCCAATTCATTCCAATACAGATTTTTCCAATATCAGACTAATTCTGTTTATTTAACAGATTAAACTTCTTCATAGGATATAATAGATTAATCAAATTTCCATGTTCCACTAAATCTTATGTCGAGCATACGGATTTCCATACCCAGATTTCCATTTATCTAGTTTCAATAGATCAGACAATTCAACAGGTAGCAGATCTAGCTGTTTAAGCGATTCAACAAATTTAGCAGATCACAGATTTAGCATATAACAGATTTAGCAGATTAGGCAACATAACAGATCTAGCAGATTAGGCAATATAACAGAACTAGCAGATTAGTTATTATAACAGAACTAGCAGATTAGTTAATATAACAGATTTAATCATTCCTTAAAGTTTCATAGACATATCTTGCCTAATTATAAATTTGGCCTAAGTTTGCATGCCTAAATAGTTGTCATGCTTCACGATATGATCACATACCCCACGTTTGCATTGAATTTACATGGCACAGGTTATGGTCATAATTTACCATATAACACATGTCCCAAATTTAGTTAAACTTGCCTAGTACAAAAGATTCACATATAAATTATACCAAATATAGCCATTGATTTCAATGCATGTCATATATTCAAAAATCTCCCACTTAGGTGTTATTCACATTTAATAGTTATCAAATATTAATATAGATCTTCACACCGAAGTCATATTCTCTTTTTATCTCAAGTCATGAATCGTTATATAAAAATATACCCAACAATTTAGAACTTTAAATCATAATAGATATTAATTCAAAATATGCGTTATGTCCAATGTCTCAAGTCACATGTTAACATACAATGGTTCCTCTTCTTCCAATTCACAGAATATGCATAGATCTAAATCTAGTTTACAACATCAGTCACAGATTAGCCATGTCCAATTACGCCATCATTCATTATTTGTCCCAAAGTTTAGCATTCGTACGTTAATCTCTTATGAGATGTGGCGTAGGCTCGTGGTAGCCTGGCTATAGAACAGAAAGAAGAAAGAGATACAGAATAAAATAGATCAGAACAGAACATACACAACCTCAAATTCAGATTTACAATCATGTCACAATTATAATTAAAGTTTATATCGGAAAATAAATGTACTTGCCTTTCGTGGTTTTAAGAAAGGATAATAAATTGTTGTTGTAGCTCTAAACTTTGATTTGAGATTTGATTTTGCTTTTAATTCTATTCAGATTGGAAGAAGATGCATCAGTCCAAGTTTTGATTCCAACAGAGTAGTGACGCCATTTTTATTTTTAATTAGAACAGAGGCAGAATATAGACAGAATGAAATTGTGTAGAGAAAATGAGGCTAGGGGGTTGTTTATATAGGATTAGGCAGACGAATCCGGACAGAAAACGAGTCTAAATACATCAGAATGCATCAGGTTCAGAAAGTGGGTTCGGGAGGCAGGTCGACCCCCGGGTCGACACTATGGTCGACCTGGTCTGGCCAGGTCGACCCCCAGGTCGACACTATGGTCGACCCCCAGGTTGACCTGGTCCATGGGCGGGAATTTTCCCGCCCAGCATGTTCTGGGATTTTGAATTCGAATTTGAATCCGAATTTTCGAGCTGTTTTCGATTCTGAAATTCTCTGAAACTTTGGAGGGCCATATCTCCCTCATACGGACTCCGTTTCTCGAAAACTCGAACTCGTTTCCAAGCAGAATTTCGAGACGAACGCAATGGCGCAACCTGTTTCCCTTGATTCTTATTTAAAATTTAATTATTCTCTGATTTGTTACTTATACGATTACAGAAAATATGGGGTGTTACAGATACCACTAAAGATGCACAGCTTATATCTACACGATGCAACATCGTCTTACCTACCAGCCCGGGCTCCCCGTTGGACTTGCGTTGCCAGGCAGGTCCAGGCAGTCTTATACCACAAACGAGTCTAACCTCGTGTCTTAAGCGGTTAATTAGTACACATAATTATTTATCCCTAAATTGGATTAATATCCCTATTCAAATTTGTCAATAAATTCCAAATTATTTATGTCCATAATTTTCACCTAAATTATGTCCATAATTTCAGGTATATAATTTATACCAATTAATGCTTTAAATTAATTATATGCCTTTTAAGGCCATTTTATGCCAATTCACAATTATGTATATTCGATATTTTCCCATTGCCCCCACGCTATTCATACGTTTTAATATGGCATGTGTTATACTCGCAAATAGTCCAACTTATAAAAGAAAAGCAACATCACAACATAAAATAGATCTAAGAATCATGACATAAGTTTTCATAGCCAATAACTTGCATATATGGATATGGTTTTCCTATGAATTTCATTCAAACTAGCATATGATTCACATACAAAACTAGCATAGGTAAAGGGGCATAAATTTGCATAGCTATGTATTGTCATGGATCAAAATATAGATCTAAACATAAAGAGGTGAACTTGCATATGGATCTAAACATAAAGATGTGAACTTGCATATGGATCTAAACATGTAAATTAATGTCACATGTTTACATATAAACTAGCATAAGTATCTACATGGTTTCACATATGAAATTGTGTATAATCCACCAACAAACTTGCATAAGATTCACATATGTTTTAACATCCCAAACTTGCATAAAATTCATAAATTAGCATATGATTTAACATCCCAAACTTGCATATGATTCATATACATATGTTTTTAACATCCAAACTTGCATAAGATGAATCTAGTTAATCACGTACAAATTAACATATGAAACAGATCCACAATAACAAAGCATCAATGATAACATCACATGATTCAAAATCATATTCTCATAATCCCAATTATAACTTATCACAATTAAATTAATTAATTAATTTGTGAAAGATATTATACTCACAAATAAAAGAATAGTCTTGTCTTTCTGGGATCTGTATTCTGAAATTGAATTGCTCGCCTTTGATGTAGACTAATTGTTATTTAGATTATATTAGATTTGATTTTGATTCTTGCTTATATCTTGTTTCTGAGTTGAAGGAGAATGGCGGCTACTCTAGGTTCCACATTGACGGCATGGTTGCTCTTGGTATGAATTAGTGTGATTTTAGGTTGAGAGTTAGGTTGCTTATATAGAATTTTAATTAATTTAGAGCCGTCAGATTAACCCTAGAAGCAATCAAGACCATCCAGTCAAGATAGAATAACACCTCAGCGCTAATGACTCAGCAATGACTCACTGTTCGGATCAGAACACTCCAGAAATCTGTGCAGGTCTTTAGCCCGACATGGGCGCACTTGGCAGGTGCGCCAGTGCATTTTTGTACTGGCGCACTTGTGAAGTGCGCCAGTGCATTCTGGTCGACTTCCGATTTTTCTGCCTAACTTCGTTCGTCCATATCTCCTTCATACGTTGTCCTTTTTACGCAAACTCAGACTCTATCTCAAGCAGAATTCCGAGATGAACGCAATGGCACAACACATTTCCCTTAATTATCACATTTGAAATTATGTATTCTTAGATTCGTTAAATTAATTTTCACAGAAAATTCAGGGTGTTACATACACAGTTGTGTTTGAGCACCGCTTATCACCCATAGACCGATGGATGGACGGAAAGGGTGAACAGAATTCTCGAGGATCTTTTGAGGCTGTGCTTCCTAGATTTCGGAGAGACTTGGGAAGAGCATCTTCCTTTAGTAGAGTTCGCCTACAACAACAGCTATCAAGCTAGCATTGGCATGGCACCCTTCGAAGCATTATACAGACGACCCTGTAGGTCACCAACTTGTTGGTGGGAATCTACAGAAAGACTATTACTTAGACCAGATATGTTTAGGGAAACGTCCGAGAAGATTGATCTTATTAGACGACGAATGAATACAGCTCAAGATAGGCATAAATCCAATTCAAACAAGAGAAGGACTGACATTGAATCTGAAGTAGGAGACATGGTTTTCATTAAGGTGTCACCATTGAGAAATGTGGTTCTCTTCAGATCTGTAGGGAAATTGGCACCAAGATTTGTAGGGCCATTTCCTATAACAGAAAGGATTGGCCAAATGGCCTATATATAAAGCTACCTGAGAGACTATCCAGCGTTCATGATGTTTTCCATGTTTCTCATTTAAGGAAGTGCTTACATGATGTCGCATAAATAGTTGAGCCGAGTGTATTAGAGGAAGTAGAGGTAGAACGGGAGGCGACAGTAAGACGAGTTCCTACACGTATTCTTAGATCAGAAGTCAGTAAGCTACGCAATAAAGAAGTCAAGTTGATGAAAGTTCAGTGGAGTGATAACCTAGAGGATGCAACTTAGGAGACCTAAGACAAGATTCGTGCTTCGTACCCTTTTCTTTACGAGGGTATGTTCTTAACTCCTTTTCCAAAGTTTTTATCTATGTTTGTTTCTATCATTCGAGTATATCCTATCGATTGAATTATTGACCTTTAGATAGGAATCCTGTGGATGTAAACATGTGTTTGAAACATGTTATGTTTAATGGATGCAAGTGGATGTAAGTGTTTGCTCATGGTTGCTCGAGGATGCATATACACACATTAGGCATTAGATCGGCTCCGTCACTCTCATACTGCATATGGATGTGTATGCATTTTTCTTCTTTTAATGGATGGAAATGGATGTATCATCATATGGATGTTGCATTTGGACGGATGATTGTGCACACATATAGAACTTACATGTTATAATAGGATTATTGCATACGTGTTGAATTCATGGCACTAACATACATTGCATTAAAGAGGTCGACTGAATCAGTAGACCGCCTGATCTTTGCATTAGTATTGGGACATATACACGCACCTTTGCATATGTTCATATAAGCATTAGAAATCTTTTAACGACAATGGATGTCTATGATAGGTGGATGAGTAGATAGATGTGGATGGTAGGATATACATTCTTCTTAACTTGGAGATTTCGGGGATGAAATTTTTTGAGTAGAGGAGAATGTAACACCCCGCAATTTTAACGACACTAAAGAGGAAAAATTAAATAATAATTAATTCAGAATTAAGGGAAACGGACTGCGCCATTGCGTCCGTCTTGAAATTATGGTCAAGATAGACACTTGGTTTGCGTAAAACGGACACCGTATGAAGAAGTTATGAAGGTTTGAAGTTTATTTACGTGCAAGAAGAATATTTTTATATAGGGTCCAGAAATTCAAAAATCAAAATCAAAATCGTTCAAAATCCAAAAATTAGAGAGGCGGCACATTTCCCGCCCAGGGTTTCAACCCCTTAAGGGGGTGTCGACCCCTCAAGGGGGGTGTCGACCTCTAAAGGCGGGATTGAACCCCCTTGGGGCAGATGTGGCAGATTAGGGTTTGGGGCTGGTTCCTATATATGGCCTCATTTCTCATGTTTTTGCACACCAAAAATAATGGAGGACTAGATGCTGTCGCTACTCGGATTGAACCAAAACTTTTTCTTCTTCTGCAAACAAGTTTAGAGTTATTCAAGTGTAGATCTGTGAATCAACATCTACTATTCTCCTTCTATTTTTCTAGATCCAACACTGTGAGTCCATGTTAATTTTAGATCTGAATAATTAAAAGTAAAACTTGATATGACATTAACTTGGATCCATGCATATGACCATTTGAATGAAATCAGATCTGTTATAACCTGTGTATCTATAATGTTATGACATGATTATGACGTAGATCGAAACTTTCTTCTATTATCATGTCAGATCTGCCATTGTTTCACTGTTTATATCACCTTATACTTGTCCCTATCATGTTTGTGGTCAAATTGGATCTGTTATTAGTTAGATATTTAAACCATTGCTTATATGTTATCATGCCTGTTATGAAATCCTCATTATGTTAGAATCAGTTCTATTATCGTATGTTCATCGGATTTGTTCCTATGTTCCTATCTTGTCATTATGCCACTATACGTTTATGCCATTATATGTTAATCTAGTTAGTATGATCATTTCTGTCATCTTCCCTTCATCTTCCCCTTTTTTATATAGCCTGGCTACCTTCGAGCCTAGGCATGCGCTGAAATAAGCGAATACATTAGATTGGGAACGAGAGGAAAATGTTAAAATGGGGCATAACTTGTAATTGGGAATTTGGGCATAACCTGGATAAAATGTATGAATATGAATTTAGGGAATATAGTTCATTATGAACATGACTAGGGAAAAGGGGCATGTTAACCTATAATGACATAGGTAAATTTGGTTAATAATTGGAATGCCAAAGATTACAGTAATTAGAAACTGTAACCGCGCCTAGACATGAGGTTAGATTACACTTGTGGTGGAAGTCTGCCGGAACTGCCCGACATATCCAACGACCGCAAGTGGTGAATCTAATGTGAGGGGTCTAGGTGCACAAATACGAGATGTGCTAAGACACGAGGTTAAGCCCGACTTGGGGAAGAAGTCTGCCCGGAACCGCCCGGCATATCCAGCATCCACAAGTGGTAGCTTGATGTGGGAGGTCTAGCACATTATAACCATAAATGGACTTGGTAATGAATTGGAATACTTAACCTAGTTGAATCCATAGAGATTGTATGAACATGAACATGATTAAGGGTTAAGTATACTTGTTTGAAACAGTGGGTGAGTTAAGTAAATCCGGGTTGGGTAGGTAATATTTATATATAGGTCCACAAACTTAATTTGAATTTCAGTCAGTAACCCATATATAGGTATCAAATGAGTACTCCGAGCTAGGTCGGAATCGGAGCACGCTTACTGGGCTGATTGTAAGAGATCAAAACGTGGAGGATAGTATGGGAGGCGCAAACCGACCGGGGTCATGTGCATGCATGGTCCGAGCAGAAGGGGATAAGACGACCGTGACATCTGTAGATATGGTTGTGCACATCAACGAATTGTTACCACTTTAGGAAGTGATACGTCCTACTATGGGGCCACACAGGGTATCTACGGAGTAGGGAGTCGGTCGATTGGGGTAGTAATTAGGGTGCATCTAGATGTATGCTTAAGTCTAGCATCTGGAAGGTGTTGGGATCATCTCAATCTGGTTATACTAGTATCAGTGCAAAGTAATCCTTAGAGAAGCGTATACACTCTATCATGCTTACCTTGTCATACCTGCCTTTTATGATGTTATCTCTCTTATCCACTTTATATGTCTGTCATGATACTTTTACTTATTTATTTGCTAAAAGTAACCGGACTCGCCAAACTTTATGTCTGACCCTTTTTGTTTTCTCTTCTTTCTTCCGTTCCCCTCTCCCCCAGGTTCTCAAGGTGAAAATACTCAAGCTTGATCACGATTCTGCTATCATTTTGCTGGAGCTGCTTAGATGTATTGCTCAAGCTCCTATCTTTACTACTATGGCTATGTTTTTATTTGGGGATTATGCTTCTTTTATTTTTGTACTCTGGTGTTTTAAGTGCATGACAGAAGTTTTGATGATGTATTGGTTTATGTATTTTCAGACATATGATGTTTTGAACCGCAATGCTTTATGATAAATAAAGTTTTTAATTCCGCTGCTATTTTATATTTGTTTTGTAATGTTTCTGTTTCTGTTTACCTATAACGCTTCACGAAACTTAATGATTATCTTAATGAGTGACATTAACGAACATGGGGTGTCACAAAACGTGATACAACTGTGTATTATAATCTGTGTTGTACCTTTCTTGTTCACCAAAACATGTTGTTCTGACCCCCCCCCCCCCCCTCCTCATTACAATCTCCCAGGTTTCTTTAGAGAAGGTCGGTTTCTCACAGGTATGTCTTAGTTTGGCTTTCGATTCTCGTTTTCTCTCATGCTCGGTATTGACTAGGTGACTCGCTTTTATAAGGTAGTTATTTGGGATAGTACTAGTCTATCCTTTGTTTTGTTTTCGTTGTGAGTTATCTTATCGTACTCTGATTATGCTCATGATCTTTTTATTTGTAGGTACCAGGTTTACACGCTCCATGCTCGATGTGTTCGAGTTTCGATTTTTATCGAAATTTGGGCTTAGAAAAGTGTGAGGTGTTACAACAATCCTTAAGAGCGTCTTGTGTTCCTCTTCGGTCCTATAGTAGATAAGGATATAATCCACAAACACAAATACAAACTTGTTTAGTTGATCTCTGAATATCTTATTCATAAGACCTACAAATTATTTCGGCGCGTTAATCAATCCAAACAGCATCGCTAACCACTCAATAAAACCTAATAGTGTCCTAAAACTAGTGTTCAACACGCTATCACCTAGCACTTTCAATTAGTGAAACACTACAGCCAAATCCATATAGGAAACACATTAGCCTCATGCAACTGGTCAAACAAGTCATCAATCCTCGGTAATGGATGTTTATTCTTCCTAGTCACTTTATTTGATCACGGTAATCTACGCATAGTCTCAACGAGCCAACAACTTTTGTCCCTAACATAGCTGGTGCAACCCATTCGGGTACACTACCAAATGAATCCTTTCCTCAGTAGGTCTCTAACTATTACCTCTAGCTCTTTCTTCTCCCTAGGCGCTATCTGCCTTAAAGGCATAACAATAGGTCTGGCACTCTCTACATAATTGATCTTAAACTCGATCTCTCAATGTGGCAATAACCCAGCTACTTCCTCGAAGACATACATATATTGACATGCAACAGGCATAGACAATGACCTTTAGTGTAGAGTCTCAAGTGAATATAAATAACATATCATCGCACCATCCCCGATAAATAGTCAGTTACAACCCCTCGCCCCTCCAAGTTCTCGATTATAACCTTAAGCCTCTCAACAGACGCAAACTTCCTACCCTAAATAATCTTGAACCCCGCAAAGTTTGAGAATAACAATCGCAAACTAAGGAGCACCCATGACTCAATAAAATAAGACCACGACAAATTATATAAAGACTAGTAAACCCTCTTACTAGGTTAGTCTTAATCACAGACTCTACAATCTCAAGTTGTAAATCCAATCTACATACTAAATCACTACTAGTAAAAGAATGTGTAGCTTCAATATCAACAAAAACTGTAACATAAATATCTTTATTAGAAAGCATACATTTTACCATGATGGTCTTTCCCTTTTCCTTAGCAGGATGTGCATTAGAAGAAGTAGAAACTGCATCCAAAACATAACTTTCACCACCTACCTATCCGTCATAAGCTTTGGACAAATTCTTCTTCAGATATCCCATCTTGTCATAGTTATAGAAATTCTTTTCGTCCTTGTTAGCCTTACATGTTAGCAAAGTGCCCTTTCTTGTTGTAGCTGAAGCAGACAATCTCACTCATATCTTTCTTCTTATTAGGCTCACTCACTACAAGAAAAAGTTGATTTTGCAGTGGCAAAATATGTTTCCAATCCGTCGCTATTTTCATTTTAGCGACGAATTTCCTGTATAACACTGTTGTCGTAAAAACCATGATGATAATTGTGTCAAATTTTGACGATGGAATTTAGTGTGAGTTTTCCGTCAGTTTTACGTCATTATACAATTTATATAATAAAAATATAATTTTATTTATTAATTTAATTTTAATTTATTTACCGATGGATAAATAATTTATAATAAATTATTATTTATAAAAGACGTTGGTAAACCCTTACTAATTGTCAAAGGATTAGCGACAAAATGTATTAGCCAAATAAATTATTTCAGGTATTTTGTCAGAAAACCCTTATAATTAAGCAAAAGATTAGCGACGGAAATTAAATTGAGGTAAACTTAACCTCACTTTTTTTGTTGCTAATTTGATGGTAAACACTTTCAAATTAACCAGGAATTAACGACGGAATGTTGTCAATGTTTTTATTTATCTTTCCTTTTTTGCTACTAATCTGTCGCTATTCCCTTTTTGATATGACAATAAATGTTCTTACCATCCTCACCTTTCAGCTTTACAAACTAATATTATTCAACTATAAATACTGATATAAAAAGCTAGCCAAAAAACAATATAAATTTGTCGTTCACGTACAAATAACACTATATCATAAGCAACAAGGATAATATTAATATATCACATAGAAAAACATCCACAATCCTTTATTTTGTGCACCAAGCTGAATTATGAACAATATAACTATTCAGCTGGTGTGAATGCTAAACCACATACAGACAAATATCATCAACAACAATACTAAAACCACATAACTACCAAAATAACAAACATATCATCTATAATTGTAATACAATCACATCACTACAAAATAAGTTCTGACATACCGATCAAGCTACGCAGATGACGGTGGCAAAGGAGTAAGCAAACGAGAAATTGAAGGCGAAAGCAAACGTGAAACTCTATCTTAATCCTCAAGTATTGCCATCACCTTTGCCATTTGTGCTTCAAATCTCTCCTTATTTGCTTTCTGTTGTTCTGAGAGTCTTGCTCGTTCTGCTCTCTCATTCTCAACCTCGAGGCGCATCTACTCAACAGTTTTTGGAGTTTTTTGTAGCTCGTGGACGGCATCTTCATTGCCAATAAAATGATGTTTTGATTGCTGAGAAAACAATGGAACCTGCATTGTAAAAGTGAAATTAAAGCATTAATACTTCAAATTCAGTGAACATAACCGCAACTTTAGTGAACATAACCGCAATTCCAGTAATATACAATATTTTGTGGTCACAACAATATCATACTTTGTGGTGATACTGCTGTTAATTTTCAACTGGCAAGCTAATAAGGAAATGAGTCAACATACGAGAGAGTTTATTTACCTTATACTTCTTTATTTCGGTTACAGCTGTACCGGACTGGGCTGAAGCCCATTTTCCTGCTTTTCTTTCATTTTCTTGGTTTATAGCGTTAGTCAAACTTGTATATAAACAGCAAGCCTGTACATCTTTTATATATCTCTGGAATAATACTTCTACTTTATTCCTGTCAATTTAATTTCTGCATCTTTCAAATTTCATTTTGGTATCAGAGCAAATTTGCCTAACGGCATAAATTTCTGAAAAAGCAAGTGAGTGTGCATTATACCCATCAGAGAGGTTTCATCACCTGGGTATTCTCTCATCTGAGTTTATACTTGTCATTTGAGAATTGAAACACCATACAAATCATCAGTGCCTCGCCTGAAATTCATCAGAATCAGGCTGCATCTGACTATTGCACGGTATTTCGTGTACTGCGCAAAATTGATCACCAAGAAAAAGTTCAAGAAGATCAAGAAAGTTTCAAAAATCAGCTAAAGCCTTGCCAGAAACGCATTCAGATTCAATCATTAACGAAATTACCTCTTCATCAATAATTTATGGCGGCTCATACCTGATTTTATTGTTTCTTGCCTCCTCTGATCTTATTCGGCATTCAATACACAGCTGCTGTTGATTAATTTCATCTATCCCAGTTCAGGATTTTTCCTGAAAACATGGGAGATCAATCCAGAATTTCTGAATCCACCTCTGGTGTTAGTCCTGAAAACCCAACAAATCCTGCAAAGCAATTCACGAAGCCAATAATCAGTCTCAAAAGTCAATTGATTACCATTCAACTTGAGGAAGACAATCATTTACTATGGAAACTGCAAATTGAGACTGCGGTCCATGGTTACGGTTTAGAAGGTTTCATTCTTGGTACTACAGCAATTCCAGCAAAGTTTATCACTGATCAGAACAGAACTGTTGCTAACGAAGAGTATGTTCAATATTATAGACAAGACAGACTCATAAGTTCGTGGCTTCTTTCATCTATTAGTGCTAACTTGTTACCGCTAGTTATTGGATGTAATTCATCAAATGAGATTTGGAAACAGTTGAAAAAGAATTTAACAATCAGTCATCAGCAAAGGTTCTACATTACAAAAGACAACTGCAAAATATACGAATGGAAAATCTCAGTATGAGGGAATATATTTCAAAAGTCAAGAAAATTT
This sequence comes from Allium sativum, assembly GCA_030737875.1. Taxonomy (NCBI): domain Eukaryota; kingdom Viridiplantae; phylum Streptophyta; class Magnoliopsida; order Asparagales; family Amaryllidaceae; genus Allium; species Allium sativum. Next base: position 17,100,932 of record CM060912.1, read on the forward strand.
GTGATCTACTCAATGCTACAGGAAATGTTGTTCAAAATTCAGATCAGGTACTCTACTTATTAAATGGTTTAAATGAAGAATACGAAGCTGTAGTAGCTGTGATAACCTCTCAAAGAATCGTTCCTCCCATAGATGAAGTTCACTCAATTTTATTGTCACATGAAGCAAGAATCAGTAGCAAATGAATTCAAGAACCAAACTATAATGTCAATCTTGCTACTGGCTTTAAATCAAAGAATCAATCAGGAAACAAACCTGAAAATACTTACCAGAGAGGAGGTGGTCCATCCAGAGGAAGAGGCAGAGGTCGTTGGAACAATAACAACAGACCTAAATGCCAAATTTGTGAGAAAATTGGTCACACTACTCTCAAATGCTACTTTAGATTCAACAATAATTATACTGGCAATCAGAATCAAGGGAACAATAACAATATGAGTGCAAATATTGCACAAACCAATCAAGACATCAGCAGTAACAACACACAAAGAAGCAACAATGAAACTGCAACTGCTGAGCATGTACAAGATGACAGCTGGTACCCTGATTCTGGAGCAACAAATCATATTACTTACAATTTGGATAACCTGAATCTTGGATGCAAGGATTACAAAGGTAACCAATCTATCTTAATGGGTAATGGTAAACATATTAATATTTCTCATATTGGTAATGCTTATGTTACAGGCAAAAGAAAATTGTTTTTGCATAACCTACTTAGAGTGTCAAAGATCACTAAAAACTTAATTAGTGTATCACAATTTGTCCATGACAACAAAGTTTATTTTGAATTCTTTCCCAAATATTGCTTGGTTAGAGACATTCTAACCAAGGATATCCTTTTACAGGGTAATGTTGATCATGGGCTATACAAGTTTGATTCTGTTGGCAGACAAAACGATGTTTGTAATGAAAAACATCATGATATGAATTCATGTAAAGGATGTAACCTGAACGAGTTAGAAAGTATTGTTAATAATAATGATACATTTGATCTTTGGCACTGTAAGCTTGGACACCCGAGTATTAAAACAGTTACAAAAATTCTGAATGAAAACAAGATAAAGTTTGATCCCATTAAATTGCCTTATGTTTGTAAATTTTGTCAAATGGGAAAAAGCCACACGTTACCCTTCAATGACTCATGTACTGAATTTACTGAACCACTTCAACTGATTGCCACAGACTTATGGGGTCCGGCTCCGATATACTCAGATTTTGGCTTTAAATATTACATTTCCTTTGTTGATGCATTCTCCAGATTTACTTAGATTTATTTTCTTAAAAATAAATCTGAAAAGTACAATGCTGTCATAAATTTTATAACCATGATTGAAAAACAAGTAAAATTTTCTGTCAAAGTTTTACAAACTGATGGTGGAAGTGAGTTCAAAAGTTTGAGCAAATATTTTCATAACAAAGGTATTGTTCATCGAACAACATGCCCATATACATCTCAACAAAATGGGCTAGTTGAAAGAAAACATAGGCATTTGTAGAATCTGGTTTGACATTATTAGCTCAAGCTAGTTTACCTTTAAAATTTTGGCCTGAAGCATTTAATACAGCAGTATATTTGATTAACAGGCAACCAACAGCTGTATTAAATGGCTTAACACCCTTAGAAAAGCTATTTAATATCAAACCAGATTATCATAATCTTAAAACTTTTGGGTGCCTATGTTTTCCACATTTAAGACCCTACAATTCTAACAAGTTAAACTTCCGGTCTAAGCAATGCACATTTCTTGGGTACACTACTAATCAAAAAGGTTATAAATGCATTGATGAAACTGGCAAGGTTTACATTAGCAGGCATGTTATTTTTAATGAAAGAATCTACCCATTCCGTAATAAAAATATTAAAACCACAAGTAAGGTGTTTAATACCAAAACCTCTATACCTGTTATCCCCATTCCTGATGAAGACTGCCAGCCAATGGAAAGTGGTGTAATAGCTGAAGCTCAAGACACATTTGCTCCAAACAATGAAAACAATGACACCATTGAGCCTCTCAGTCAAACATCACCACTACCTGAAGCAACCCAAGGTCAAAGTCAAAATGAAGATGAACAATCAAGCAATCAAAATATTGAAGAAACTCAAACCAGTAATGAAGCAAATGACAACTCATCACAAGCTGAGCAACCAGGTCATTCTGGTCATCCTATGATAACAAGGGCCAAAAGTGGTATTTTTAAACCTAAACTTTTTACTATTACATCCAGTCCTGTTGAACCTGAATCTTTTGATCAGGCCATTAAAAACAAAAACTGGAAAACAGCTATGGATGAAGAGTATAATGCTCTCATCAGAAATAACACCTGGAGTCTTGTATGTCCACCAGCAAATAAAAATATAGTTGGTTGTAGATGGACATACAGGCTCAAAAAGAATACAGACGGTACCATTAACAAGTACAAAGCTAGGTTAGTAGCTAAAGGTTTTACACAGGAGTATGGATTTGATTTTAATCAAACATTTTCACCTGTAGTAAAACCTACCACTATACGATTAATATTTACCATAGCCTTGTACAAGAAATGGCACATCAAACATTTAGATGTTAATAATGCATTCCTTAATGGCATACTGGAAGAGGAAATTTATATGAAGCAACCACCAGGTTATAATCTTAATCCCAATTATGTTTGTAAATTGAATAAAGCCATTTATGGCTTAAAGCAAGCTCCTCGTGTCTGGTTTGATAAACTTAAAAATACTCTACTAAAGCTAGGTTTCAAGTCTACCAAATCAGACACATCTTTATTTATTAAATCAGAAAACAATTCTGTCATTTACATACTAATATATGTGGATGACCTAATTGTAACTGGTAATAATATTGCAGAGCTTGAAAGAATAACCCAATATCTAGGTCAACAATTTTCAATCAAAGATTTGGGTGAAGTGAATTATTTTCTTGGCATAGAGGTGACAAGAGATAATAATGAAATAACTCTATGTCAAAGAAAATATATCACTGAATTACTGATAAAAACAAAAATGATCAATGCCAACCCCCAACCTACTCCTATGATAACAAATCAACACTACTCTAAACATAGGGGAGAGGCAATATCAAACATTACTGAATATAGAAGTGTCGTAGGAGCATTGCAATATGCTACTATAACCAGACCTGACATCGCTTTCAGTGTTAATAAAGTATCTCAATTTATGCAGAATCCTTTGGACAATCACTGGAAAGCAGTCAAAAGAATACTGAGATATCTCAAAGGAACAATCAACCATGGATTAATACTTAAAGCCAGCCAACATTTACATATAAATGCATATGCAGATGCTGACTGGGCTTCAGATCCAGATGACAGAAGATCAACAACAGGATATTGTGTATATTTAGGTCAAAGTTTAATATCATGGTGTTCTAAAAAGCAGCCTACAATTTCCAGATCTAGCACAGAGGCAGAGTACAGAAGCATAGCTAACACTGCAGCTGAGATTAAATGGATACAGTCTATTCTAGCTGAACTCAAACTAAAATCAGATCAAAAACCAACTACATGGTGTGACAATAAAAGTGCAGTGTATATGTCCGAGAACCCAATACAACATGCTAGAACTAAGCACATAGAGATAGACTTGCATTTTGTAAGAGAAATGGTGCAGAAGGGAGAAATTCAAGTTAACCACATACCAGGCACTTACCAAAGAGCTGACGTTCTTACCAAAGCCATTTCTGCAACCAATTTTACCAAATTCAGATCTGAAATGAACATCAGCAATAAGGAAAAGCCAGAGGCTAAAGAGGGTAAATTGCAACTCCAGTATATGAAGAAGCAAGGAGAAAGACATGAAAACCCTAAAAATCTCCAGACCCGATAATTTATGGTTCTCAGACTTCGCAAAAAATTCAGATTTGTGGTACAAAGTGGTGGAACTAAAGCTGCTAAACACCCGCATACTCTCTCATGACACTCAGATTTGAAGATTTCTCAAGCGCCGCCATGGATTATTCAAAACTAGGGTTTCAGCACCTTAGTTTCGACGGGGGCTAATAAGGAAATGAGTCAACATACGAGAGAGTTTATTTACCTTATACTTCTTTATTTCGGTTACAGCTGTACTGGACTGGGCTGAAGCCCATTTTCCTGCTTTTCTTTCATTTTCTTGGTTTATAGCGTTAGTCAAACTTGTATATAAACAGCAAGCCTGTACATCTTTTATATATCTCTGGAATAATACTTCTACTTTATTCCTGTCAATTTAATTTCTGCATCTTTCAAATTTCATTTAAGCAAAGGTAATTTGCTTGTCAATTCAGAATTTATTAATTAATTAGCATATATTATACAGTGCTTTTCAGGTATGGGCATGAGTTTTGAAAAATCGTAAAAACTCAGAGACTCGATCATATATGTTGAGACCATGCATACATACAAAACTATTAAAGACTTATGCACGTACAAAACTTGTAATATTGGAAATCCACTTACATAAAATTTCAGAAACCCATATTTAAATATATAAAACCAACATGATATTGAACTCAGAATATACCTTTAGACTCAAATTTGTACACGAGGCTATTTGTAAAAAAATTATATACTTGGAATTAAGTTTCTTCGTATTTCTAGAGGTTTGATGCACTTCAAAAATAAAATATTTTAGAATTCACATGCTTGAATCAACATGCATATCTCAATAATATAATATGATTGTACACTCAACTCACACACACAAGACCTAGCTATGTGTGACTACACATATGTCAAATTTGGAAACACATAAAAATTCAGTCACCTTCTAGAATCGATCATTCCTAGAAACACTTCACTATTATACTAAGTATCAAAATGTGAAATCTTCTTACCTTCTAAAAGTATCATGTACTCATTTATGCATACACAAGACATTTTATACATTTCAGGGAGTCAATCATGCTCAAAGTTGAGTTTAGTAAGATAATAAGTCGGCACCTAAAATTACATAAATACTTGAAACCTTGCTGCACGTGAACTTCATATTCATGAAAGCTATTACATATACAGTTAACATGTTCAACACCTTACATGTATTTCTGAAAGTTAATTTACGTGGAAGGCTTATATATACAATTTCCTTTTCTTTTTAAACGTCAAGTATACTAAAAATCATATATCTTGAAATAATTAATTCACTCAAAATCTGGCATATGAAACCATAATATTATGTAAGAAACCATAAGCATGCACCAAATAGTGTACTTAAAATTTATGTTTCTAGAATGTTATTGTTGCATCAAAAATCTATTATCTAATGTTGAAATGACTTAAACCAACTCCCTACTTATCACGTAGTTACCAAGGTTTTCTCATTCTACTTGTTCTTCTTGCATATTTCCTATATCTCATGCCTTTAAAATTTCTTAAAGAAAAAAGACAAAATAAAAAAGTACCTGAAATGCAAACCCAGTACACTCTCCTTGGTAATTAAATGATGGACCATCATTGTAATCGGCAAATATAAAAACATAATCCATGTTACTTGTACTATATATGAAACTATAATTAAAACTTGTTTGGGGAAATATAACTGAACAAAAGGCACTACACAATTACAAAAGAAAATCATTCACTTACCAAAAGAAATCGTAAGACCAATATCTGAACCCTTGAAGACTTGGCTAGTTTAGTTGTTCTTCTATTTTAAATTTTTGCGCACCATCATTTACTGTAATGTCAATAACAATTTCAATTGTGAAAGTGTAATCATGTTGCTCGTCTATCAACTCCTGCGCAAAATATAAGAAACCAATATTAATTTTAGGTAGGCTGTAAACCGAAACTCCAAAAATTTGCTTCTTTGTCGAATAGTCACATTGAAATTCAACTATTTGAGTGTTAAAGGCTTAACATTTGCACTCTATTGTTATTTGAATTGTTTTTTTAGCATGTAGAGCATTTGGATGGAGTACATATAGGAATGGAACCATGTATCATATTATTTTACTGACCAATTCTCGCAGCAAGCTCTTGTGTGCATCATGGGTGCTCCTCAACAGTAAAAAATAACATTAGAATGAAGATTGGTATGCAGTTGTTTGGAACTTGTATTCTACCAAAGCAAGGATTTAAAGATCTAAACAACATTAATTAGGATCATTACAAACATAAACAGGCATTCCAGATCCTTAGGCAATTATTAGGGATGAGCAATCTTTGATTACTAAAAGTAGTAACCAGTAAAAAAAGAATAAAATAAACATAGAATATTTGCATTATTGTAAAATGTACATCACATGGAACCTGTTTGTTTTTCATTAAGAACTGGATGGCTGTTTTACATCCAATAGTGTTATTTGCTGAAATGTGATACAATAATCAATACATTGACACATAATAAGTATAGGCTGTATTTATTTTCTTAGGTCATGCCAATTCATAATGAATTGTGCTGCTCAATTAAGTGAGAAGCATGGAGATGGGATGCAGGGGTGATGGTGCACCCTAAAGTTTGTAAGTATGATATCTACAAAATAAGATTCTTGATGAAATAAACATCGCCATTATATAACATTCAATGTGAAGAAATTAGTGTTGCATGATAAAGAAATCAACATGATCATAATTACATATGAATGTTGTGCACTGTATAGTTATTGATTATGTACCAATGAAGCAGTGGTGACTTGATGAATTAATTTGCCAAGTAATCAGTAGAAGGAACTAGATCACGTAAAAACTTGCTAATATCTGCTATAAAAAATAAAATTTTCAATACCAAATAACCTGATAGCTATTTCATACAGGACTGTTCTATGTGTACATTATAACTATATGGTACCTCTCACCTCCTCCGCAATTAGCTACTCCAACAATATTTTATATAGTGGAGACTGGGAAGCAAACTTAACTTGGGTAACTTGTATTGCTGGCAGCCTCATTATCTATATAATTGAGTGACCATGAAAAGGTAAAGAAAACAAATGTACCTACCTGCGTACGAGTTTCTTCAGAGGATCCTATAGAATTCTCATTTCTTAACTTCTGGAAATGCTCCTACAAGCATAAAGCAACAAAGAGTCAAGTATTTGGTGGCATCCCAACCACACTTCAGCTTTAAATCTTGAACAATTAATATTTTATTTAGCAGTTATATACAGATCATGTCTCAAGCAAGGGAAAGCGACATGGTTTGTATAAGTATGTTTTATCAAATAATATAAAAGATTTTTAAGCATAAAAAACATGTTAGATAACTTCATTCAACTTAGCTAGCGCACTTTTTTCTTAGACACTAGTATATAATGCGAGTGTGGTGGTGTGCATGAGCCATGAGGCACAATGTAAATATGCAAGCATAATATGTAAAATTAAATGGGTATTTATGTGACTTTGACGATGGTTGAAACAGCAAAATAGTAAATCTGATACTGCCACTTTTCTTCATTAATATTAGATATTAGAAAAAAAACTAAGAAACAAACTAAATAGACATTTGTTTTTCTCTCATCAAATGAGCACGTTGCTCTGATGGCATATGTTCTCACTTTAATACCTACACCGTTTCAAAGTACATCCAAAAAAAATCTGCCAAAGATATGGTATCTTTTTTTTTTTTTTTTTTTTTCCATGAGACTATGAACACCTAATTGAATACCTGCCATTCTTTAACTGCGGAAACATACATGAGAAATTACTGTTTTATTCACAAGATATACAATGTTTGTAATAACAGATAAACAAACTACTACTTTTTTCTCCTTTTGACATTTAGTAGTTATTTTTTTAATTTACGTATCACAGAACTAAACTTAAGTACCTTTTTGTACTTTTCAACAATCCATCAACAAGTCTAAACTAAATCAGCAGATTACTATCTTACAGAACTAATCACCATACAATAACAAAACTAACTCAATAATTGAAAATTAAAAAACATACGAAAATGAAAATCCTAATTAAGTAGTCCTAGTACGTTCAACTGAACTTTAGAATTTCTGCTTGTTTGTCAGTTTATGTTGTGCCCTAGTAGCCGAGAGGATGGAGCATGCTGCCTGTGCGGCTATGCCCTACCTACGGAGATGAAGTCTGCTGTCAGAGGAGATTTAAAGACTCACCCGTTGCCTAAATGGAATCCAATCGTCATCAATCGCCGATTCAGAACATTAGTGGATCCCTATTAAGGTTTATTGAGTCCTGTTTCACGTGAATTTGGTGCCCTACAGAACAAGATTTTGAGGCATCGGGCAGCTCGGCGAGGTCGGGCAGGCAGGTCGAGAGGAGGAAGTGAGGGCGGAGGAAAAGTAGGCTGCGGGATAGGTTGGATTGGGATAGATTTGCCTTCATCTATTTGAGAAGAGAATGATACGGTGGAAGGGAAACATTTTTTAAGGAAGAGTAGTAGACCGGAAGAGCAAAGAAGGCTTATGGCAAAAATTTAGCAGCTGGAGCCAAACCCAAAAGTCTACGACGAGAGCCAAAAGATGAACTTAAAAGGGATTGTTAATGACACCCCGTTTCGGGAAGGGGTGCCACAACATTTAATTTTTTGAATTTTTGATAAGGGGTACACCCTCAAGACTAAACCCCCCTTAACAATTTATTGTTTCAAGACAAAATTGCCCTTCCCCATAAAGTTATTTAACGTACAAACTATAACCCAACTGTAAACAATTCCATCGTGAAAAAGAAAATTCATGGCTGATTATGAGTTGGGGATCAAGAAAAAGAATATTCATGGCTGCCATAAACCCTAATTATGAGATAGATGACGAAGATGAGGTAAATTGCACACAAAAACGTGAATTATACGAAGATGATGAAGACCGATCTGCTAATGACAAGGTTTGATATTTATTTTTGCGTTAACACCTACGGAATTGAAGAAGGCCACGGATGAAAAATTCGGTCGCGACGGACCAATTAGTATGAAGTTACGCAAGTAATGACCGTTTTAAGTATGAAAACACGGTATAGTATGACCGGTTTTATCACGTACGAATTACAGTTCGTTACAGAGATAGAAAATCTGTAAAATAGCCACCGTATTTATTAATTTTTCTCGGTATTACACAACCGTGTACACGATTTTGTGGTACTAATGTTACCATGCATGTTTTGTACCAAACAATTGTTATTTAATCGACAGGGCGAGACCCTTTTTAGTTTATTTGTATGAATATTTGATATCGTTATTTCTTTGTGGTGTGAATAATACTCAGCTTTTTTACAATTTGATGCAATTGCTCTCCTAAACGACGTATACGGGAATGAGGATTGTTCAGTTAACGAGGAGTCTTATGATACCGTGGATGACAATGTTAATGATAAGGTTTTTCTGTCAGAAAATGGTGACAGCAACGATCATTCACATGAGGAAGCGGGAATATTGTGTTGCGCGTACCCCCAATTTAACTTCCCATTTCACCACCGAGAAGGTTTGAAAACTTGATTTATGATTTACAAATTAAGTATTTTACTCTGATCGTAATATCCTGTTTGTTGATGCAGTTGTTCGATTCCAAAGAGGACGTACGTAAATGGTACATGGATCGTGGACTTGATACGAATTGTGTCATTGTTATCAAAAGAAGCCAAACAAAAAATCTCTTAGATAATGGGAAAGGCTCATGGATGCTGCTTGCTTGTGAAAGAAGTGGAAGGTACATTGATCATAAGGGTAAGGAGCATGTACCGAAAACCGAAAAGAAAAGGCGTAGATCGGGAAGTAGAAAATGTGGTTGTCCATTTGAATTAAGAGCACATTGTCAAGATGATGGAAAATGGAGTTTGAAAGTTATAAACGGATGCCACAATCACAGTCTTCCTGTTGTTTTAACCGGGAATCCGTATGTTGCGCGATTAAAAGACAATGAAGTAAAGAACGTTGAAACAATGGCAAATAGTGGGGTTAGGCCACGTAATATCCTAACTGCTCTTAAACTTGGCAACCCAGGAAATAAGTCTACAATCAGAAATGTGTACAATGCTAAAGTGAAGCTTAAACTTCATCATACAGAAGGTAGATCTATTATGCAACAGTTTATGAAGTTAGCTTGTAGTCACCACTGTTCTGTTCATCATAGAGTCGACGATAAGACAAATAAAGTTACTGACTTGTTCTTCAGTCATCCAAAATGTGTTCTTCTTGCGCAATGTTTTTATCAAATTTTGTTTTTGGATTGCACTTTCAAGACAAATAAGTACAAGTTGCCATGTTTTCATATGGTGTCGCAAACTTCGACGGGTGCATCATTCACTGTTGCCCTAGCTTTTATTAGTCGGGAGACCACTGAATCATATATTTGGGCTTTGGAGTGTGTTAGAAAATGTTATCGAGAAAAAGAATTTCCAAGTGTTATCATAACGGATGCGGAAATTGCTCTTAGCAATGCAGTGGCCACTGTTTTTCCAGCAGCTCGTCACATTCTTTGTGCGTGGCATATTTCAAAAAACGTTCAAGCAAATTGCAAACCAAATTTCATAAAGAAGAAACGGGTAATGATTGGGGATAGAGAGACTGTAGTAGAAGATGAGGAAGTAAAAAGAGAGTACGAGTTATTTTGGGAGGGTTGGAGCAATGTCATTAGTTCACTGTCCGAAGAAGAGTTCCATCGGAACCTAAATTCTTTTCGTGAAGCATGGCGGGTGAAGCAAAAAAAGTCGTTGAACTATGTGTTGAAGAGCTGGTTGAACAAGTATAAGGAGATGTTTGTGTTAGCTTGGACAAATGAAGTAAAACACTTTGATAATGTGTCAACCAGTGTAGTTGAAAGTGCGCACCATCGTCTCAAATTGTATTTTGATTCAGCTGCAGGTAGTTTTGTTCAGTGTTGGACTAGCGCTCATCTATGCTGTGAGAATGAATTAGTTGCAATCGAACATGCGTTCGAAACGAGTTCATCAAAGTCACTTCATAGATTTCGAGATGAGCCAATGTTTAAAGAGGTGTTGGGATTTGTTTCTCATAAGGCGCTTGATTTATTGCAAACCGAACTATGTAGTATTCCAAAAGGAGGCACGAGTATTCAAACTTGCGGTTGTATTTTATGGAAAGTTAACGGTCTACCTTGCGCACATATGCTAGTAGACTTTAGACATTCAGACGGCTTCATACCCCTCAGTGTTATAGACTGTTATTGGAAACAGTTGTCATGTATTCCGCCTACACCGAATCGGTCCACTCTTGATTTTATGGACTTGCCTGAATTTCATGCATTGAAACGTAGGTATGACGAGGCTACTGATAATGTGAGGATTGATATTCAGCAAGGTATGAAATTGTTAGCCTTCCCGCCTACTACGAACATTAAAGAACCTCCCATGGCGACTATAAGAAAAGGAAGACCATCTAAAAAGGAAAAGTCGACTAAACGAGATCTTTCTTACTTTGAGCATGTTGACGCCGCATTATCTTGCAGCCTAAAACTTACTCCAGTTAGTCGTTGTTTGAAGAAACTTGGAGTAAAACAAAATGCATCTAAAACCAGTCAAATTGATGAAAAATTCTTATTGCAAATGCCCAAGTGTATGCGACCGTATATAACTCGTATAGATGACATGCCTGCTGATGGTAATTGTGGATATTGGGTGGTGGTTAAACAACTAAATCTTCACAATCGAAGACCAGATAATCCTTGTAAGTTCGTACGTGAGGCCATGGTTGATAATTTAATAACTCATTCGGAGATGTACAAAAGCATGTGGGATGAAGGTGGCTTCGAAGAAATGAAAAAGAGGATACAAGACGATAACTCGTTGGGGGTAGATGAGTGGATGCAAATGCCGGAATCCGGTTTTATAATTGCAGAAACATTTGGTACCGCTGTTGTCTTGCTTAGTATGGACATGAGTTTCTTGTTTGTTCCGTCAATAGTACAAGTAACCTTGTTAAACCGGGACAGGATGGTCGTAATCGGATACGTAGACAGATCAATTTTGTTGGTGTTACTTTGAAGTACGAATCGCCTTTACCTAATACTCCTCCGTTCGCATTCTTTTACCGAATCTACAACATCAATACGCAGGATTGGGTCAACACATATGCGGAGAGAATTTCTCGCTTCGATGATTCAGAAGAAGATGGACATGTTGACGAAGATAAAAAGGTTGTTGTGTTAAGTTAATGTCGAATACTTGCATATGTTCGTAGTTCAGTGCTAATGTAACAATATTTTGAAGTATTATTGCATATGCTCATAGTTCAATGCTGATGTAACAGTATTTTGAACTATTATTGCATATGTTCGTAGTTCAGTGCTAATGTAACAGTATTTTGAAGTATTAATGCATATGTTCGTAGTTCAGTGCTAATGTAACAGTGTTTTTAACTATTACTGCATATGTTCGTAGTTCAGTGCTAATGTAACAGTGTTTTTAACTATTATTGCATATGTTCGTAGTTCAGTGCTAATGTAATAGTGTTTTGAACTATTATTGCATATGTTTGTAGTTCAGTGCTAATGTAACAGTATTTTGAAGTATTAATGCAAATGTTAAATTTTCTGGCACCTCCTGCCGTCTGCACATATTTAGTTAACACCGAACAGTTTTGTGGCACTTCTGATAATGTGAATACCGAGATACTGAATTTTGACAATAGCAGAATCAGAGATATTTCGGTCTTAGATCACCGATTTTCTATAGATAAAACGGTCACCTCCTGCCGTTTGCACATATTCATTTAACATTATCATAACCTGAGATATTTCGGAATGGTATCACCGATTTTATAACTCTAAAACGGTCACTTCCTGTCGTCTGTACATATTTAGTTAACAATATCATAACCTGAGATATTTCGGAATGGTACCACCGATTTTATAACTCTAAAACGGTCACTTCCTGCCGTCTGTACATATTTAGTTAACAATATCATAACCTGAGATATTTCGGAATGGTACCACCGATTTTATAACTCTAAAACGGTCACTTCCTACCGTCTGTACATATTTAGTTAACAATATCATAACCTGAGATATTTCGGAATGGTACCACCGATTTTCTAACTGTAAAATGGTCACTTATTGCCGTCTGTACATATTTAGTTAACAGTATCATAACCTGAGATATTTCGGAATGGTACCACCGATTTTATAACTCTAAAACGGTCACTTATTGCCGTCTGCACATATTTAGTTAACATTATCATAACCTGAGATATTTCGGGTTGAGCACGCCGATTTTAATCGATTAAAACGGAGAGCACTAACCGTTCAACAAATTATAGGCCTTGTAACTAATTCTTCGGTGATCACGTACCGTTTTTGAGTCTTAAAAACGGATAGCCATTCCCAATGTTGAACTATAACGTTGAATATTTCATACATACAATCCAGTTTTTTGTGCATCGACAAATTGAAACTTGTACATGCATCTTTGATCATACAAATACTTGAAACTTTCACATGCATCATCAAACATAAAAAAAAATTTGAGTCTTGTACATGCATCTTCAAACATAAAAATAGACACAAACATACTCATAAACAATCACATACATCAACCTTCCTTTCAAAGTACCCTTCATACAGTATTGCCAAAAGCAAGTCACCAACCAAAAGACATAAATAAGTCACAAACATAAAGTCACCAACCAAAACACCAAGTCATAAATAAGTTACAAACACAAAGTCACCAACCAATACACAAAGTCACAGACACCAAGTCACAAACATACGTAATGCTACCAAGTTAAACTAATTTTTCCTTGCTCCACGTTTCTTCTTGGTACCAGTCTTCTTCCGCATCTTTCGTTTACCTTGACTTGTCGAAGCCTCAGCAATCTCGTCACCTTCATCAGCTTCCATGTTCTCTCCAAACAGCGCAGACGGTTCTGGGTCTTCTATATGCTCTACCATCTGCAAAGCTGTAACGACTGCCTTACCACGTCCACATGAACGGATTGTATCAGCAAGTAGTCCAAGTCGACGTTTCTGAGATTCAAGTCTACTTTAGTACAGAAAACAAACAATAACATTATTTTCAATTAGCATATACAACAAACTTACAACATGGATGGGTAGCGACTTCTCCCCGGTTGCATTCGCAGGCTCGGTTATTCTTCTTGATGGATTTGCAACAATCGGATGAGAAGCTTGCTGATACCACTGTATATAGTCCGCCTCACAGTCCCAGGGGTTTACCACTTCTTTATGCATTATACTTTCATTCAGCATGTGATTTTTCCATTCAGCCCATATAAAATCCCCAACATTAAAGTAAGCGGCTTTGAAAGATTTACTAGACGACTTGTACTTCTTCTTGTTAAGCGTGAAGGGATTGGTTGGGATGCGTTGAACAAATCCAAACTGGAGTAGAAATCTTTGGGGTAGGTACAATTCTTCGGTTTCAAAACAAATGACCGGTCCGTTATACAACGAACACTGATGAAATGGATACACATCACGCTTATCTCTAAAGGAATCCCATATAATTTCATTGTACTTCAAGTCATCAATCATTTCTCGTAGTGTAACTAAATCAGATGCTAACTGCGAACTCTTGTTCTTTGCAAAGTAAAACGCAGCTCTAATTTCTCCTTCTGGTATACCAATAACACGATTATGTCGACGAAGAACTGGGAAATGCTCATATATCCAAACCTGCATTAAGGTACATCATGTACACGCATATAATTAGACTACACTATTCACCTATAGTTACAATACAACGATATCAAAAAAATTCTTTGAATATACCTGTAGTAACGTCATGCAACCAGTCATTTGATGAACATCAGATCGAGTTGTTACAACAATATTACGTAATAACCAACTCAAACATGCAGTGGCCTATGAATATGAACCCACCTCGTCTAAATTCTTCAAACACTGCAGAAAATGAACTGACACTTTATTTCCGGACTTGTCACAACAAACTAAACTGCCAATTGTGTACAAAAGATATGCTATCGCACAATGCATCTTTCGTTCTTCACTATCGGCCTCCCTCGAACCCTCAAACTGACTTCGTAACCATTCAAAATTAATTTTTTTATCGCCTGCTAACACTTGTATAGCAGTTGGTCTGTCAACACCAAGGCAGTCTTCAAGTAGTTTGTACACATCTTCGACACCTATACCCCTCGAGCCACCAAGAGAACCAGTAACTGCTCTTCCTTCCAACGGAAGGCCAGTTATGTGCACTACTTCATCAAGGGTTATCCCCAACTCACCAAATGGAAGGTGAAATGTGTTTGTCTCCGGATAAAATCTTTCGACGAATGCATTGATTAGGACTTTGTCTAAAGTCTCGTGAGCATGTAGCGCTAGCTTATGGAATCCCGACTTAACTACAACCTCTTTAACAAATGAACATTCTTTTCTATAATCCCACAATCGTTGCGTGCCAACATGAGTATGGACTCTCACCAGTCTTACTTCTCCTCGAGGTTTCTATATGGTATGCGCATATATATATATACATATATTACAGTCTAATAAAAGATAACAATTCACGCATAGTCACAAGTATACATAAAATCTTAGAAAAAACATATGAAAAACTTACAGTAGATTTCCATATTTCATGAGCAATGTGATGTTTGAATGCAAACAACAGTGTCCGTTCATCTTCAGTGGTGGATGATTCTATTTCTTTCCGCTTTCGTTTGCCTTTAATTGTACGTTTTCTCTTTTCCACATGTTCAGCCTCTTCAACCTCTTCCTCTCCTACCCTGCCTTCCTCACTATCATGTTCCTCGCTACCACTTTCACGGCCACTATATTCAGACTCAGATTTGTCACCTTCTTCATCTGCTTTCTCCTCAACTCCATCACCTCCTTCATCACGCTCACTATCATCTCCATCGCTATCTTCTCCAACAACATCTTCTTCATGCTCACTACCTCCTCCGTTGCCCTCTTCTCTGTCGTCGTCTTCTTCACGTTCTTCACCAGCTTTGTTGCCCTCTATTGTGTCATCGTCTTGTTCCTCATCGGTACCACCCTTTTCACCCTCTTCTTTGTCATCGTCTCGTTCATGATCACTACCACTTGTGCTGCCCTCCTCTTCTCTGTCATGGCCGCTATGATCACTACTTTTTTCGCCTCCATCGGAAGTACTACGGTCGTTGGACTCTTCTTTTTCACTTGAACTTTGCTCGGAGTTATTCGCTTTAGCTTCTACTGCTTTCTTATTCTTTTTCTCTTCCAATTTGCGTTGTTCTTCAGCACGTTTCTTCCTATTTGAAGCAGTAGGCGGTAGACGAGCGGACGTAGACGAAGTCGATTTCCTGCAATCAATCACGTAAACAATTTAGTTATACGCCGTCAACAAAGTACGACAACAATATAACCTACTTTAATACTATAAGAAGGTAAAGAGCCACCATGTAAACAACAAGTAAAACCGAATGTGTAATCTAAATTTCAACAACAACTAACCCTAAGTCGACATCAATCAACTTGCCAAATACTATAAAGGACAAGCTTTCCTAAGTATTTTAATACTCACAAACCGTAGAACCCTTTTCCAACCATAAGTCGACATCAATCAACTATTTTTAACACCTATAATCGGACAACACAAACCGAAACCAAAGTTTAAAACAAATTGAACAAATTAAACTTATATATGGAAAACAAACGCCGATTTTGAATTATAAAAACGGTGACAACAAGTCAAATACTAAAAGGGACAAGCTTTCCTATTCCAGAGAATTTACCCACCCAAAACCGTACCCTCCCAACCGTATTCTCTGCAAATCCAACAAAATTTCCTAATGTTTAGCCCTTCTTCCCCACCAAACCCCTCTACATGCAAACCCATTTCTCACAATTGGTAATACCAAGCCCTACCGTACCATACATGTGCTAATACCAACTGAAATTACCATTAATCCAGTACAAACATACCTCTTTTCCACGGTTTTCTTCTTGGCAACGGATTCCTTCGTCTTCCTCGCAGTATGCTTGAATCGAACCATCTTTAATGGCAAACCCTAACGTGAGAGCACTGCAGAACCCTAATTTTGAGAACGAAACGCGATTTGGGAACCCTGATTTTGAGCACTGCAGGATTTTTTGAGAAATATAGCGCGGGCTTTGTATTTCGTGAGCGGGGTTGAAGTTTGAAGGACACGAGGTTATTTTGGGGATTGAAAAGTAGACGTGGTCTTGCCCCTTAACACTTTTTAAAACAGTGGTGTGCCCTTAACAAAATGTCACCCCTTAACCGAAACGGTGGTGTCATTAACAATCCCCAACTTAAAATTTAGGCTATGGAGCAAAAAGTTATAGGTTTCATAATTCGTGTGCGAAATAAATTAAGTTTTTAATATAATAAGTGAATATCCCAATTTATGTTTAGCTTAATGGTTAAAGTGGATGTTGGAAATATATGTATATATAATATTGATTAGCAATCAATACTTAAGTGCTAAAAAATGTATATTTTCAATAATAAGTGAAGAATTGTCTAAAAGAAAACATATATGTATTTGCAATATTAATGATGATTTGTTAGTTGGAATAATTACTAAACTGTTGTTTTATGTTTTAACCGATTTAAATTAATATTACAACATTGGGATTTTTGTAGATTATTGTTAAAAGAGAAAACGTGACTTTTATAATTAATTGGACTGTTGTTAATATGAAAATATAAGTATTGGGTGTGAATGAATATTTGGACATTTGATGTATTTTATTTTTGTTGATAAGTTTAATTTGTTAATCAATAAAGTAAACAACAATCTAGTTGTATAAATATAAATGTGTTTCAAAAGTTGAAATGAACATTTTGTAAAAACACGTTATGTTAGTGTATTTATGTGATCAAATTGATTTTAGTTATTATGTAAATATGTTTTGTGTATTTAATTTGTATGTTGGATTGTCAAATTTAACAATGTAAATTGGTGTTGTGTGTATGTGTGTTTTGTAGTTTAAGATTGTGTTAGTAGTACTTAATTGAGAATGAAATGTGTAACGACCCGGATTTTCGGTGACTTTGGTTATTGACGTAAGCTCGACGTCGATAACCAAAACATTGAAAAATCCCGGTAATTAATGAAAGAACTTAGAGGGTGAGAATAGATAAGATAGAAACTTAGAATAGAAGAAGAAGAAGAAGAACACAACATCAGAGTAACACGAACCTCACAACGGAACGAATAACATATAATAGATAACATAACTTTGAAATATAACAGTTATGTATACAATAGCACTTATCAGAGTACAACACTTACAACACAGCGGAAATAACTATAGCTATATGATCTTGAAGCCTCCTGCTCCATGCTCTTCCAGTATATCTGTAAATCCCGACTACTTGACTACCCGTACAAATTTAGGCACCCAAGAGTTTAGGGAAAACAACAAAGTAAACTCCGGGTCAGTCATGGTACTGGTGTGAGTAAAACAATTTAAACATGTATATGAACAAGTAAACGATATCTCATAAGAGCACGCCGCATAACGGAACGGGTTTTTCCCTTATGAGAATCCAAAATATCTTTATATCAAAAACCTTTTGATATTATAATAATGTCTACGTACAAATAGATATCAACTAGCAGAAACGCTTTCATCTCACGTTCTACATATTAGTATATAATCAAAATCGCAAGCACGTATTGGATAATGGATTTCCAACTATGACATGGTATGGAACCACCTTCCGATCAGTGTACTCTAGGAACGATACACTGGAGTTCAACAAGAACATCTTGTAACTCAGCCATACATGACCGACCACTCATTTCGCTTGAGTGTATCGAATGTACATCACCAACGGTTGGGATCAGCAACCGTTCCCGTATATATATGGGACAGCATTGATAGATTTAAGAAACAAATGAATATTCACTAGATAGGTGATTATACACCCTACTTCGGTGCGACCGACTTAGCCATGTTGTCTGCCCGATTTCTGTCATTTACTGGTTGATGAGGCTAGAAGCTACGCTTATCATCACATCAGATTCACTTCGAATGCCACATTGTCAGATCCATCGAAAATCACTAATTGATGTCTATGACAGTACATTACGTGTTAGCTAAAGAAGTTTCCTTCTCCGCTTCCACTCTTGGTACGGTTGAAGAAATCAAGGTACGTGACCTTTCTGGAAATACTCTGCCAGACATTCATTCATACAAATCATCATCATTCACTTAGAATGTCACATCGTCATACCCGCCAAATCACAAATTGACTTATCCAAAAATAACACGGGTATACAGCTTAGAGAAACGAATTCCTCCGCCGCCAAATCACAAATTCACTTAGAATGTCACATCTGTCAGACCTTCGTCCATACAAGTTGCCCTGGGACTGGACAAACCGAAGGCACTATTCAGTATATCCATCTTAGTCACTGTTATCTAAGACTTATACAACAACCCTTGCATTTTACTCCGTCTTCAATTATCTTTGGCATATATGATTCGCGACGCTTATGCCAATACAGAGTGGTTCTATGGATAATAATCCAACCGGTCTCTCCATATTAACAACGTTAAAATGGTCAAAACTTCGATAGTCGGTGAGTTAACTATCAAAGAAAAACAAGTGTGCAAATAACGATATTATTTCCAAATGGAAATTATATCAAACAAACATCATTTAACATAAATCTCTTTAGTTCATTTATTTACTTATCTCCTGTTTCCCTATATTCTAAATTCTTATTTTTCTTTTATCAGAAAACATTTCTGATTCTCGTTTGGAAAACATTTCCAAAACTCCTTTACGATCAAACCTTAACATTTCTTAGTTAAGAAGGAAGTCACTCAAGTTGGGGTATAATTACCTCTCAGACCTTAACTGAACAACGTTATAACTTCGAAATGGTCAAAGTTTATCTTTTAATCTTTAATAAATTCTTTACGCCTTTCTCGGATCCAATTTTACTAATCCACTTCTATATTTAAAACATTGGTTATAACGATAACGTAATAATCCCTACTTTCGAATTATCTAACTTTAATTATAACTTCTATTCTTATTAGTGAATAATTAACCTAACACTTATTTATTTATAAATAAATAAATCTCTATTTAAACACTGGAAAAGTATAAGTACTTTCCCGAATTCGATATAATCGAATTTTCCGATTAACTCTCTTCGAGAAATCTCTATTTGATTAACTCTTCTTCGAATAACCTATATTCGATTAACTTCTTCTCGAATAAACGATATTCGATAATCTCTCTTCGAATAACTAATATTCGATAACTCTTCCTTTTCAAATATCTCATATTTGAAAATCTCACTTCGATTAAACTATAATCGATAACTCCCTTCGATGAAACTAACATCAATAACTCCTTTCGATGAAACTAACATCGATTACTCCTTTCGATGAAACTAACATCGATAACTCCTTTCGATGAAACTAACATCGATGACTCCTTTCGATGAAACTAACATCGATAACTCCTTTCGATGAAACTAACATCGATGACTCCTTTCGATGAAACTAACATCGATAACTCCTTTCGATGAAATAACATCGATGACTCCTTTCGATGAAACTAACATCGATAACTCCTTTCGATGAAGCTAACATCGATAACTCCTTTCGATGAAACTAACATCGATGACTCCTTTCGATGAAACTAACATCGATTTATTTAAATCGACGAACTTAACTCGACTAACTTAACTTGACTCGACTAACTCGACTTACTTGGTTCGACCAATTCGATTCGATTAACTAGGCTCGACTAACTTGACTAACTTAACTCGACTTACTTGGTTCGACCAATTCGATTCGATTAACTAGGCTCGACTAACTTGTTCGAACCACCCGACCAACTCCAGTTATTTAACTTAACTTATTTCTCAACTCGATCAACTCCTATCGATTAACTAATATTCAATTAAACTCCATTCGCTTGACTCTAGATCGCAGCGATCACAATGGTTACGCCTGATTCCCTCAGGAAACATCCGACCGCCGTATGCTATTTACAGCCCTGCGAATTACGCTATCAGTCGTACAAGATGGCAACTTACCCTGAATACTATGTTTGACTAACTCTGTCTCAAATAACTATATTTGATTAACTCTAGTTCGTTTTAACTCTAATCGATTAACTCTAACTAATTAACTCCAACTGGTTAACTCTAACTGATTAACTCTAACTGGTTAACTCGACTTGACTAACCCCTTTCGAATAACATATTCGATTAACTAACTTTCGATTACCATATTCGATTAACTAACTTCGAATACCATATTCGATTTCTCCTTTCGAATACCATATTCGATTAACTAACTTCGAATACCATATTCGATTAACTAACTTCGAATACCATATTCGATTAACTAACTTCGAATACCATATTCGGTTTAACTCCTTTCGAATGTCTATATTCGATAACTAACTTCGAATACCATATTCGATTAACTAACTTCGAATACCATATTCGATTAACTAACTTCGAATACCATATTCGATTAACTAACTTCGAATACCATATTCGATTTAACTCCTTTCGAATACCATATTCGATTTACTTTATTCACTTTATAAAGATTTCCTTTTTAACAACGTTTTATTCATTTGAAAAGATTTACTTTTAAATAACGGTTCTACACTTTAAAAATGATTTCCTTTTTATAATGTTCCCTTTTCAATTCTATTTGTAAATGGTTTACAAATATTTCCTTTTCAAATTTATTCTTGAAATTTTCTACTCCTTAAATTCCCGGGAAAATTCGCCATAACCTCCTTTGTAATGGGAGCATCGGGAAAATCCCCAAACCCGCCACACAGGCCTTTCCATTCAAAAAGAAAATGGTTTGAAATTATTTTCTTTTTCAAAATATTTCCAATTTATAAATATTCCTTATTTATAAATATTCCATTTTATAAATTTCTCTTATTGATAAACATTCCATTTATAAATATTTTATTTTCGATATCACTTTGAAAATTCCCTTATCAACATCTTGTATGTTATAGTATTCAATCATATCAAATCACGATGTTCAATATCGTCCATACACATATAATCGCCAACAGATTATATATATCACATCATATATTCAATACATGAAACAAAACAGTATATAAATATTGAGGAACCCAGTTGGGTCCCTCCAACCTGTTTCCCTGCATCCACAGATGTTACACAGTATAATCAACATCACTTTCAGTTCAATATAAATTATACTGATAGCAGAATCAATATATAAATATTAAACGGTTTATATATATATTTATATATATGTATATATATATATATATAATTTCCACTAACTGACTAGCAGTTCAATCAATCAACCAACACACAGCAATCAACAAATGATTAACAGTTCTACTAATACAACATGAAATTATAAACTGTTCAGAGTTGGTGAGATTTACTCACATTGGCGGTTTATCGATAACCGTTGTCGATTCAGATCGGACAATTTATTTCTCTATAAATTGTAATGAGTTCCACTTCACTTCCCGTCAGTTCCAGCGTGTAGCCACCGTCCATGCGATCCTGTCGGATCTTGTTTCGCTGAATTCTGATTCCGTATGTGAAAGATATACATTATACAAGTGCATATACTATTTGAATTTAATTTAAACTAAATTAATTAACTATTCTGGGCTTTACCATATTCTAGGCCCACTAACCCATCCGTAAATATCCAGGCCCGCTCCTTTTCACTCCATCTTCCCCATCGTTATTTCAATAGCCTGCTCCCTCACTGCATCTCCAGTTAACATCCACCAAACCCCACAATTTCTCCAACAAAATTGATCATACACCATTTTACACAGGCCCAAACAAATCCAAGGAAACCCGTACACCATCGTTACCCATTTCGTTGAACCTTCCCAAAACAAAATGTATCCGCTCCTTCTCCTACAGCATACGCCATTCTCGAATTCTTCATCCATCGAATTCTTCCTCCTAGATTCACTAACCCAAAAACCATTTACACAAATCTCCTTCTCTCTGGAAACTCTTTCACCTCAACACCATAAAGCTTCACCCGATCCTTTTCTTCGAAGACCGATACCCAGGCCCTCGTACAGAATCGCGACACACGAAATCACGAAATCCCACCAGAAAAATCCTAAATCCACTTACTCGATGCCATACCCACACAACCAAACTCGGTTTGACTTAAAACTCTTTCATTCGATGTCGAATCCGAACCCTAGCAATAAACTGGAAAAACCACATCGAACTAAAAGCTGTTCGAACGCAGTGAGATGGCCAACAGCCGGAAGAGGAAGTCAAGAGAATTGCGATAATCTTTCTTTTGAGATTTACTTAATTTG
Organism: Allium sativum; assembly: GCA_030737875.1. Lineage (NCBI taxonomy): Eukaryota > Viridiplantae > Streptophyta > Magnoliopsida > Asparagales > Amaryllidaceae > Allium > Allium sativum. The sequence continues at coordinate 17,124,119 of CM060912.1, forward strand.
TTTTGATTTGTTTGTGATTTTTCAAAGATCGAAAAATGTTTTCGCTGTAAAAAGGAACGGCGGAATTGAAGAAATGGTTGACTGCGTGGGATAATGAACTAGGGTTAGCGCGGAAAGGATATTATATTTATATAGGGAATAGGTAGACTGGTGGCTTGTTTCGATCCAGGAAGGATGTGCAGCTGAAAACAAATGCGTCGTGGACGTTATACTTATGGTTAAACTGATTATATAGGCTTAGATATTGTATATCCATTTTTGTAAATTCCATTCATATACAACTGCTATAGACAGAGTTGATCATACCATTGTGATGACCAACGTACCACGATCTCGAAGATATAAAAATACCGGTAGGTGGACTCATATTGTGAAACCCCGAAATGTCGATATAGGGTGCCAAATACTCCAAATAAAAAGTTGCTTATTTTATTAAATAAAAATTATAGTAAAATTCTAAAAATTAAATTATCGCTATGTCCCAAAAGAACCTCGTCTAAATTCAAACCCGATATTCAATTATTTTGAAAACCCTTTTATAACGTAAATAAAGCGTCGCAAATTATAAAGGAAATCCACAGCGACTTTTTTCTGAAATTTGATTTGGACGTGAATAAAAATCTACATGACGAAATCCTGATTTTTCTCTCTTACTAGAAAGATATACTCCACCAGCTCCACACGTTTCTTGTTTCACAGAAATCCAGCTTAAAACGAATCCTGTACATCCAGTTGAAGTTCAAATAGCGAACTACCGCGTCATTACGCGCTCTATTTTAATTATATTATAATTATACGTTCAAATCGTCGTCGATTGAATATATTCGTTATTATATTTCGAATCGAAACTCCACCAAATCTCGTATGCTATTCAATTCACATGATATTGTGAATTTCACTATTTCCGACTATTTCGACATTATAATATATTATTATATTATAATTATTAATTAAATATTCAATATTATTTAATTAAACGATCATTAACTTCTCTAAATCACCAATTATATAATTAAATAAATTAATTATATATCTCTAAAAATGCGGGTCATTACATTCTTCCCCACTTAAAATAATTTCGTCCTCGAAATTGCTAAGTTAGAGGATGACCCTATCTATTGGAATTCCTAAGATTTGTTTACCCCTTATTTCTGATTTTAACTGAACCAATTAATATCGACTAAAATATTTATTCATTCTGACTAACTAAAATTTTCAAAAATTCTGAAAATTTTCTAACACTTTAGATTTTCGAAAAATTTCGCCAGCACCTCCTTTGTACTGGTCAATAGCTCAAACTCCAACTCGCCTCTCTGGGCCTTCTTTAACCCAAAAGAAAATCAAAACGCCAAACGGATTGCCAATTCGGCTCATAAATTCCAAACTCATATAAAATATAAACTTGTACCTTTTTTGTCGGGCATATCATTATATCCCTACCATCTGTTATCAACTCGGCGTATACAAATGCCATCCCAATCAAACTCAATCACTTTATTCTTAACACAACCATTCGCTTATCCCAGCCGAATTCAATTTCAAATTCGAGTTTCAAATTCCAAACTCTCGACTTATCATTTCAATTCCAATCCAGATTATTCTCCAATCACTTCCAGTTTTTCTTAACCTATCATCCCAAGTTAAATTCTGGTTTATTATTTACTTTTACCATCCCATTCGAATTAACTTCACAAGTTAAATTTTAATTTCTAGAACTTGAATTCCCGGTTTTATTTCAAATCAAATTTGAAATCATAATACCAATTCAAAACCTTTGAATTTCTAAACAACCTGTTTTCTCAAAACAATTCAAATCAAAATCTCTGGTAGTAATCCACCACTTAGAAACTCGAAAATCACACCGATGATACTGCGCAGTCATCATCGGAATTATTTTCCAGCAACCCAAGTGATTTCAATACTATATCATTTTCAATACCATTACTAAATACATCCATTTTGAAAACATCTCAAAATTTCCCAGGAACTTAAAATTTCCTTATTTTAATTCCAAATATGATTTAAATTCATATTTAATTCATCTTATTTCATATACTTTACTTATATGATTCTGATTTGTTATATGTAACCATTTCACTTTATAATCTCATTCGATTATAATTACAACCAATATATCTAATATATGAAAATATATTACATACCCATACTGTGTCGGTCCATCGTATTCAAGTATTTATTTACTCCTACCGATACAGTGGATCAAACTGATCGACCGGAACTCATAAATAACTCAGCCAATGAATCTCCACAATATAAAACCATTTTTATATCAAATACAAATACGCACTCGTATATATACACTCAAACTCAGTCTAGGGTATTACTAACCCTATCTCTACCGAGTCACACCACAGAGCCAAGGTAAAACTTAACTTAAGCTCTGATACTAACTGTAATGACCCGGATTTTCGGTGACTTTGGTTATCGACGTAAGCTCGACGTCGATAACCAAAACATCGAAAAATCCCGATAATTAATGAAAGAACTTAGAGGGTGAGAATAGATAAGATAGAAACTTAGAATAGAAGAAGAAGAAGAACACAACATCAGAGTAACACGAACCTCACAGTGGAACGAATAACATATAATAGATAACATAACTTTGAAATATAACAGTTATGTATACAATAGCACTTATCAGAGTACAGCACTTACAACACAGCGGAAATAACTATAGCTATATGATCTTGAAGCCTCCTGCTCCATGCTCTTCCAGTATATCTGTAAATCCTGACTACTTGACTGCCCATACAAATTTAGGCACCCAAGAGTTTAGGGAAAACAACAAAGTAAACTCCGGGTCAGTCATGGGACTGGTGTGAGTGAAACAATTTAAACATGTATATGAACAAGTAAACGATATCTCATAAGACCACGCCGCATAACGGAACGGGTTTTTACCTTATGAGAATCCAAAATATCTTTATATCAAAAACCTTTTGATATTATAATAATATCTATGTACAAATAGATATCAACTAGCAGAAACGCTTTCATCTCACGTTCTACATATTAGTATACAATCAAAATCGCAAGCACGTATTGGATAATGGATTTTCAACTATGACAAGGTATGGAACCACCTTCCGATCAGTGTACTCTAGGAACGATACACTGGAGTTCAACAAGAACATCTTGTAACACAGCCACACATGACCGACCACTCATTTCGCTTGAGTGTATCGAATGTACATCACCAACGGTTGGGATCAGTAACCGTTCCCATATATATATGGGACAACATTGATAGATTTAAGAAACAAATGAATATTCACTAGATAGGTGATTATACACCCTACTTCGGTGCGACCGACTTAGCCATGCTGCCTGCCCGATTTCTGTCATTTACTGGTTGATGAGGCTAGAAGCTACGCTTTATCATCACATCAGATTCACTTCGAATGCCACATTGTCACATCCATCGAAAATCACTAATTGATGTCTACGACAGTACATTACGTGTTAGCTAAAGAAGTTTCCTTCTCCGCTTCCACTCTTGGTACGGTTGAAGAAATCAAGGTACGTGACCTTTCTGGAAATACTCTGTCAGACATTCATTCATACAAATCATCATCATTCACTTAGAATGTCACATCGTCATACCCGCCAAATCACAAATTGACTTATCCAAAAATAACACGGGTATACATCTTAGAGAAACGAATTCTTCCACCACCAAACGTGAATACGTTTGAACAGATCAACTTACGCGATCCATTGGATATACTCAGTCAGACCTTCGTCCATACAAGTTGTCCTGGGACTGGACAAACCGAAGGCACTATTCAGTATATCCATCTTAGTCACTGTTATCAAAGACTTATACAACAACCCTTGCATTTTACTCCGTCTTCAATTATCTTTGGCATATATGATTCGCGACGCTTATGCCAATACAGAGTGGTTCTATGGATAATAATCCAACCGGTCTCTTCATATTAACAACGTTAAAATGGTCAAAACTTCGATAGTCGGTGAGTTAACTATCAAAGAAAAACAAGTGTGCAAATAACGATATTATTTCCAAATGGAAATTATATCGAACAAACATCATTTAACATAAATCTCTTTAGTTCATTTATTTACTTATCTCCTGTTTCCCTATTCTAAATTCTTATTTTCTTTTATCAGAAAACATTTTTGATTCTCGTTTGGAAAACATTTCCAAAACTCCTTTACGATCAAACCTTACCATTTCTTAGTTAAGAAGGAAGTCACTCAAGTTGGGGTATAATTACCTCTCAGACCTTAACTGAACAACGTTATAACTTTGAAATCGTCAAAGTTTATCTTTTAATCTTTAATAACTTCTTTACGCCTTTCTCGGATCCAATTTTACTAATCCACTTCTATATTTAAAACATTGGTTATAACGATAACGTTATAATCCCTACTTTCGAATTATCTAACTTTAATTATAACTTCTATTCTTATTAGTGAATAATTAATCTAACACTTATTTATTTATAAATAAATAAATCTCTATTTAAACACTGGAAAAGTATAAGTACTTTCCCGAATTCGATATAATCGAATTTGCCGATTAACTCTCTTCGAGAAATCTCTATTTGATTAACTCTTCTTTGAATAACCTATATTCGATTTACTTCTTCTCGAATAAACGATATTCGATAATCTCTCTTCGAATAACTAATATTCGATAACTCTTCCTTTTCAAATATCTCATATTTGAAAATCTCACTTCGATTAAACTATAATCGATAACTCCCTTCGATGAAACTAACATCGATAACTCCTTTCGATGAAACTAACATCGATTACTCCTTTCGATGAAACTAACATCGATAACTCCTTTCGATGAAACTAACATCGATGACTCCTTTCGATGAAACTAACATCGATAACTCCTTTCGATGAAACTAACATCGATGACTCCTTTCGATGAAACTAATATCGATAACTCCTTTCGATGAAGCTAACATCGATAACTCCTTTCGATGAAACTAACATCGATGACTCCTTTCGATGAAACTAACATCGATTTATTTAACTCGACGAACTTAACTCGACTAACTTAACTTGGCTCGACTAACTCGACTTACTTTGTTCGACCAATTCGATTCGATTAACTAGGCTCGACTAACTTGACTAACTTAACTCGACTTACTTGGTTCGACCAATTCGATTCGATTAACTAGGCTCGACTAACTTGGTCGAACCACCCGATCAACTCAACTTATTTAACTTAACTTATTTCTCAACTCGATCAACTCGATTAACTCCTATCGAATAACTAATATTCGATTAAACTTCATTCGCTTGACTTTAGATCGCAGCGATCACAATGGTTACGCCTGACTCCCTCAGGAAACATCCGACCGCCGTAGGCTATTTACAGCCCTGCGAATTACGCTAGCAGTCGTACAAGATGGCAACTTACCCTGAATATTATGTTTGACTAACTCTGTCTCAAATAACTATATTTGATTAACTCTAGTTCGTTTTAACTCTAATCGATTAACTCTAACTAATTAACTCCAACTGGTTAACTCTAACTGATTAACTCTAACTGGTTAACTCGACTTGACTAACCCCTTTCGAATAACATATTCGATTAACTAACTTTCGAATACCATATTCGATTAACTAACTTCGAATACCATATTCGATTTCTCCTTTTGAATACCATATTCGATTAACTAACTTCGATTGCCATATTCGATTAACTAACTTCGAATACCATATTCGATTAACTAACTTCGAATACCATATTCGATTAACTAACTTCGAATACCATATTCGATTTAACTCCTTTCGAATGTCTATATTCGATAACTAACTTCGAATACCATATTCGATTAACTAACTTCGAATACCATATTCGATTAACTAACTTCGAATACCATATTCGATTTAACTCCTTTCGAATACCATATTCGATTTACTTTATTCACTTTATAAAGATTTACTTTTTAACAACGTTTTATTCATTTGAAAAGATTTACTTTTAAATAACGGTTCTACACTTTAAAAATGATTTCCTTTTTATAATGTTCCCTTTCCAATTCTATTTGTAAATGGTTTACAAATATTTCCTTTTCAAATTTATTCTTGAAATTTTCTAACTCCTTAAATTCCCGGGAAAATTCGCCATAACCTCCTTTGTAATGGGAGCATCGGGAAAATCCCCAAACCCACCACACAGGCCTTTCCATTCAAAAAGAAAATGGTTTGAAATTATTTTCTTTTTCTAAATATTTCCAATTTATAAATATTCCTTATTTATAAATATTCCATTTTATAAATATCTCTTATTGATAAATATTCCATTTATAAATATTTTATTTTCGATATCACTTTGAAAATTCCCTTATCAACATCTCGTATGTTATAGTATTCAATCATATCAAATCACGATGTTCAATATCGTCCATACACATATAATCGCCAACAGATTATATATATCACATCATATATTCAATACATGAAACAAAACAATATATAAATATTGAGGAACCCAGTTGGGTCCCTCCAACCTGTTTCCCTGCATCCACAGATGTTACACAGTATAATCAACATCACTTTCAGTTCAATATTAATTATACTGATAGCAGAATCAATATATAAATAATTAACGGTTTTTATACATATTTATATATATATAATTTCCACTAACTGACAAGCAGTTCAATCAATCAACCAACACACAGCAATCAACAAATGATTAACAGTTCTACAAATACAACATGAAATTATAAACTGTTCAGAGTTGGTGAGATTTTCTCACATTGGCGGTTTATCGATAACCGTTGTCGATTCAGATCGGACAATTTATTTCTCTATAAATTGTAATGAGTTCCACTTCATTTCCCGTCAGTTCCAGCGTGTAGCCACCGTCTATACGATCCTTTCGGATCTTGATTCGTTGGATTCTGATTCCGTATGTGAAAGATATACATTATACAAATGTATATACTAATTGAATTTAATTTAAACTAAATTAATTAACTATTCTGGGCTTTACCATATTCTAGGCCCACTAACCCATCCGTAAATATCCAGGCCCGCTCCTTTTCACTCCATCTTCCCCATCGTTATTTCAATAGCCTGCTCCCTCACTGCATCTCCAGTTAACATCCATCAAACCCCACAATTTCTCCAACAAAATTGATCATACACCATTTTACACAGGCCCAAACAAATCCAAGGAAACCCGTACACCATCGTTACCCATTTCGTTGAACCTTCCCAAAACAAAATGTATCCGCTCCTTCTCCTACAGCATACGCCATTCTCGAATTCTTCATCCATCAAATTCTTCCTCCTTGATTCGCTAACCCGAAAACCATTTACACAAATCTCCTTCTCTCTGGAAACTCCTTCACCTCAACACCATAAAGCTTCACCTGATCCTTTTCTTCGAAGACCGATACCCAGGCCCTCGTACAGAATCGCGACACACGAAATCACGAAATCCCACCAGAAAAATCCTAAATCCACTTACTCGATGCCATACCCACACAACCAAACTCGGATTGACTTAAAACTCTTTCATTCGATGTCGAATCCGAACCCTAGCAATAAACTGAAAAACCTCATCGAACTAAAAGCTGTTCGAACGCAGTGAGATGGCCAACAGCCGGAAGAGGAAGTCAAGAGAATTGCGATAATCTTTCTTTTGAGATTTACTTAATTTTTTTTGATTTGTTTGTGATTTTTCAAAGATCGAAAAAAAAATTCGCTGTAAAAAGGAACGGCGGAATTGAAGAAATGGTTGACTGCGTGGGATAATGAACTAGGGTTAGCTTGGAAAGGATATTATATTTATATAGGGGATAGGTAGACTGGTGGCTTGTTTCGATCCAGGAAGGATGTGCAGCTGAAAACAAATGCGTCGTGGACGTTATACTTATAGTTAAAGTGATTATATAGGCTTAGATATTGTATATCCATTTTTGTAAATTCCATTCATATACAACTGCTATAGACAGAGTTGATCATACCATTGTGATGACCAACGTACCACAATCCCGAAGATATAAAAATACCTGTAGGTGGACTCATATTGTGAAACCCCGAAATGTCGATACAGGGTGCCAAATACTCCAAATAAAAAGTTGCTTATTTAATTAAATAAAAATTATAGTAAAATTCGAAAAATTAAATTATCGCTATGTCCCAAAAGAACCTCGTCTAAATTCAAACCCGATATTCAATTATTTTGAAAACCCTTTTATAACGTAAATAAAGCGTCGCAAATTATAAAGGAAATCCACAGCGACTTTTTTCTGAAATTTGATTTGGACGTGAATCAAAATCTACACGACGAAATCCTGATTTTTCTCTTTCACTAGAATGATATACTCCACCAGCTCCGCATGTTTCTTGTTTCACAGAAATCCGGCTTAAAACGAATCCTATACATCCAGTTGAAGTTCAAATCGCCAAATAGTGAACTACTGCGTCGTTACGCGCTCTATTTTAATTATATTATAATTATACGTTCAAACCGTCGTCGATTGAATATATTCATTATTATATTTCGAATCGAAACTCCACCAAATCTCGTATGCTATTCAATTCACATGATATTGTGAATTTCACTATTTCCGACTATTTCGACATTATAATATATTATTATATTATAATTATTAATTAAATATTCAATATTATTTAATTAAACGATCATTAACTTCTCTAAATCACCAATTATATAATTAAATAAATTAATTATATATCTCTAAAAATGCGGGTCATTACAAAATGTGTCTCAAATCCTTAAATTAATGTGATTATGTTTAAATAACATAATTAAGTTGATTTTGGGTTTTGATGGGTGTTTAGCCCATTTCCCCTTCTCTTATTGCTTCTACATATTTACTAGAAAAAAAGGTATGTATGTTTCGAACCTTCCATCCCCCTTCTTTTACGTTTGAGAAACACAGTAAGTAAAAATGACATCCTCCTCCTTCTCTCTCAATAAGCCATGCATGCTTTAATCCGAAGTTTTATTTGTAAATATCTTGCTCTCAATCCATTCTCTGGCCTAATCCAAGCAAAAATTGAATCTTCAGCGCTTGAATCAAAGAAGTTACTATAAGAATATAGGTTGCAGCATGTCATCTTTCTTGTTACTGTATGCTTCATATTGGCTCTCTACAACTCTAGATCCATGGAATATTGCCTATAATCCACTCAAGGTGAGTCGGTAGACTCACTCTCTCTAGCTTACTAATTATTTTATGTTATCATTATATATTAATTTCTCTATGGTTAAAAATACGCAGCTTTCAATATTCTGATTTCATCATGTTGTTGTTACTGAAAATCATAGCCAAGTTCAATCTTTAGGCTGTTGTAACTGCTTTATCTCTTGTTGCTTTGAGTAAATTTCAGTTTCATGTTGTAGTAAAATCTTTGGTGAATGCATATGTCAATTTTTATCTCAAATCGACACTGATAAGGCACTGGAATACGATCAGAAAAGGATGACCTGAGCAAGGTAAACATCCCGTAGAATTTGAATTAGGTCGACACCTAGGTCAACCCATACTCTCACTATGTCGACCCCTAGGTCGACACATGAGGTGAATGGATCGACCCTATTGTCGACCCATGCTTTGTATTGAACGCAATTAAAAAGCCTTCTCTCTTTGCTTTGTAATATGTGTTCCAATGAGTTTTTCTCATAATTTTAGTGATCTTTGTGAGTTATTTCACCTTGATATTGCTTTATATGACTTCATAATCCAAGAACTTGTTATTGCTAATTGATTTACTATTTTATAATGATTTTCATTAGTGATTCATGGTGGTTATTCGAGGATTTTGATTGGTAATTTCTCATTCAAGCACGTGTTTTCTATAAGTTTTCGATATATACATACATACATACATATATATATATATATATATTGTTTTAATTATACCTTGGGATGGAAATGTTTACAATTTAAATTTTATTAACTCATTATCACCAAGCGATAGTATAACTTTATTTTATAAAGTACAAATGTTTTTGAAGAAAGAAATAAATAGATTCAAAATCGTTTTAGATACTATTTTTGAAAAAAAAACATATTTTTTATAAATATTAAAAACTTATATTTGTGTATCCTTCAAGAAGACGTCTTTGTGATTAAACGATATAGTAAACCTCGTAGTATGGAACATGAAGGTATGTTTTATCACTTAATTACATAATCTTCTAATTGAAGCAGATGACTCGATGTTTTAATCATTGGCGTTTCTGATGATTTGATGCTTTGATGTTTCCTATGTGGACTTGATGAGCGAATAATAAACTAGTAGTGAGAACGTGTGGTATGGGGTGCATAGTTACCACCGTTGGGTTACTATTCGTAAGTTTGTGATACATCACGGTGTTAATGCCAGTATCAATGGCTGGTGGGTCACGTACGTATGAAATATACGTACAAAGTTGTTTAGTGTTTGTTGTTGGTAAAGGGTGGTAGGCCAGGATAAGTGTTGGTGGGTTGCTTATTCAAATAATCGAGCTAGTGGGCTAGTACCCTACTCATACAGTCTCTGTCGTCATGCCACAGAAGCACATTCATCCTACGCCGAATGGCATATGGAAATCTATAATGCTACACCACGAAATCGCACAGAACTACCATCGATATTCCATGTAAGCGTACGGATCGTCGTATCCGAGCTCCTCGGTTAAATCATGTCTCAACATGGAGTAATGCACTACTGCCTACAATACACCACCCAATGTGTGTTGCTAGACCCTCACGCAAGTGTATAGTCTACTACAACCTGAGTCTCGTAATAGGGCTGCATCCAATGCCCGAAACATGGTCAAGTGCTTTCAATATCTGTAACGGACCACCTCATTAGGCCTATAATACAGATTTTCAAATTACATCTAAAATATAATATCGTAAAATCGTTAGATTTAAAACATGACAAAGCCCTGATTTCATTACTGCAATAAATCATTAAACCTAAAGATGAAAGAAAGAAATCGTCATAACTAAAATAACCCAATAATATTACCAGAAACCCTAGTTTTAACACAATCCACAAAAATAGAATAACAAAACCGTAATTTTGAATTAAACTCATAAAAAATTCCATTACCTAAGCAAAGCAGATGGAGAAATCATCGATCGTAGCTATGTTAATTAGTGAAGGCGATGGTGATTAGAGCCACACAATTCTCGAACAGGGGAGCGCGATGAAGAGCGACATGGGTTTTTTTTGAAAGGGAGGAGTAATGAAAACGAGGAGATACAAAAAAACCTTATAGGGTTCAAAGTGTGAAGATGCAGGATAATAGACTAGTAGGCGAGCTAAAGAAAAAATGAAGCGGGGTAATTTTGTTGGCAACGTTATTTTGTAAGCAGCACAAACTATTAACTTTTGCTTATATTTTGCACGCAGGATAATAGACAAGTTATTAACGTTATTTTACGAATATCTTTTTCTTAGTTGTAATTCATCGCTTATTAAATATTATTAATTATAGATTACCAATAACCAATTATTAATAGTAGATATTAATTACTAACTATTATATATTTAATATTAACTATCACATATCAATTATTAATTATATAATAGTACATTAATAAGCATGAAAATTGTAACTTGTATGGTAATGTTTGAATTTTTGAATTTCGAAATTCTTTTATATTTATTCAATATCTTATTTTTAAACTTTGAACATTTTTTTTTCTTAATTACTAATTATTTATTAATTGATACATACTAATCAATTTCTTAAAAGTAAATATTATTAATAATTTCTCGATAGTTATTTCTTTAGTCGTATTAAAGATTACTTATTAAACATTGATTATCAAAATAAATTTAATTAAATAGCGAATATTAATCTATTTTATTAATTGTTATTATCTCTTATTTATATTTTATATTAATTAATAATTAATCAATACTAACGATTGAATATTATTTACTTTTAATAGTAATTATTTATTATTAATATATTGTTAACATTAATTATTTAAAATTTATATTTACCCTTTAATTACTAAGTAAAAACACAAATGTAAAACATTTGATAAATAATAAATATAAAAGCCCTTTGCAAATCTGTTGAAAAACTGCTGCAAAATAGCTTCAAAATTCTTACTATAGTAAATAGCCTCTATCTGTAATGGAAATTAGCGTTAATTTTTTTATGATGGCAAAGTGCTGCAATTTCCAATAATTTAGCGACAAAAATAAGATTCGACGGTTATAATTTAAAATAAGTTGACATATAAAATCCAAAATATTATCTTTTACAAAGTCAATGAAAATTCGTCGCTAATTTAGCGATGGAATTTTCCAGTGCTAATATCTACAGCTATTTTCTACTTTTCTTGTAGTGACTCTTACCTTTTACTACTTCTTTTTCTCATTCCACTTTTTCTTACGTCCACCACTCTGATGCGGCTTTGGTTACTCATCAACATCAAAAACAATCTTTTTCGAGAACACACTCTCATGCCTAAGTGCCTTCTCAACCAATTTCTCAAATGGAACCTCAATGTGTTCCACAAGCTTCTCTCCTAGATACTCATCAAATCCAGTAATAAACTTCTCGTTCATTTTAAGCGGAGTATCAGTAAAGGAAGTCCTTAGTTGGAGAGAGCCTTGCATTTCGTAATATATTTCGGGATTGTCTTATCTTTTTTGTTTTAGCTCGGAAAACTTCTTAAACAAGATATACTTCCGGACCCTAGGAATAAACTTGTCTTCAAATTCGGTTAGAAGTCATTCCAAGTCATCTCATCCTCTAAGGTAGTAAGGCTAATAGAGCTCTACCAACTCATAACTCTACCATGAAGCTGTCGAGAAATGGGCTTCCTATTCATAGCATTATCAATCCCCAAGTCTTCAAAAAATGCAAGCATAAGTGTCCAACCGCTCTTGAGCCACAATAAAAGACTCGGACTGTAACGACCCACATTCTACACATTAGAGGATCATAGAATATTTATTTCATTTACATACGAAGTCGTATAGTCGTGTAACTTTGGGAAATGATCATTGGGGTCATTTCCCATGTTCATGATTTTTGCCAAATTTTAAATGATCGTTTTGCCCCTGGCGAATCTTGTTTCGCATATAACTTTTGATTGGTAAGGAGTTTGACCTAAAACCACTTCCATTGGATTTAGATGATGGTTTACCTTTCTGTAGAGTGGTCACATTATTCAAACGGATTTACCGTTTGGGAGATATGGCTGAAATAAGGTTTGAAGATGGAAAAACAACTTAACCGGGCTTAATTAGGTGATTAGTGATTAGGCCCATAACCCATTTCGAGATTAGGGTTATGAGAGGGCTCAAAGGGTTTGGGAAAACATTTCATTTCAGTTTTCTAGCTGCCACTTACCTTCCTCTAACGCTAATAATGGCCTCCATCTTCTAAATTCATCTCTAATCACTTTCTAATCCAATATTAAGCTAATCAACATCAAATCAAGGCAAATTAACATTAAATTGGAGGTAAAGCTATTGTGTTGTGTTGGAATTCGAACCAAATCAGTTAGAGTTTCAGATCTGAAATTTAGGCTAAGGTGAGTGATTTGCACTTTTATTCACTAATTAGAGGTGATTAGTGATAATTAGCGAAATTATGCATCATAAAAATCTGGAAAAATATGTAGAAATTCTTAAATACTATTTTATGCCTATGTTAGAAATTTGGGTTGATTTGGATTAAGTTTGTTAATCCTATTGTTAGATATAGTTAAACATGATTAAGGGGAAAACATGGGTTTTGGGTATGTTTGATCTATATTAACATGTTAAATTGTTGTTTTGGTGTTTATGGTTGATCCTACATGTTATTACTACTGTTTGGAATGTCTTTTGGTTGCTTAGTAAAGTTAGAATGGTCGAAAACGTCGTCGTATGGCGTAAATAGCTTGCTGGGAAGTTGCAAGAAATAGTACAGGACCCCGGTTCGTGACCAGGGTACCACGACCCGACCCCATCTTTGACCCGGCTCGCGAATGAAGACCACGAAACTCATGCACCACTCGTGGAGCACACCCGCTCACGAACCGATGTCACGAACTAAAGAAGACCAGAACCGTGAAGCACCCACGAAATGTTGCATCACGAACCGGACGATGCACCCACGAGTCGCTTGTTCATCACGAACTGGCATCATCGAGCCGCCCTGGATGCAGACTCACGAATCGAGGTGGAGCATCACGACCAAGATGCTCATCGTGAACCGACTACCTTGAACGGAAGGGAGACCGAACCGAACTGGAGGAGACCAAAACCCGAGATATGCAAAGGAAGTCCAAATGGGAAGTTATTCCTTGGGATCCAGATGGGAACCAGCGAGTTAACCTCATGAGTTCGGCTTTGCTGCGGGACGTGTGGAAAGGGGTTATTGATATATATAGTTTATGTTCACAAGGGAGAGATGTATTAATGGCTATGGATCAACACAATGGGGTCATTAAGATTCCCAAGGGCAAAGTGATCGTAGCATGGCTATGGATCAATGCAATGGGACCATTAGGACACCCAAGGGCAAAGTGATCGTAGCAAAGGATTTGTGTCTATGGACCAGCGCAATGGGATCATTAGGACTCCCAAGGGCAAAGTGATTGTAACAAAGGATTAGTGGCTATGGACTAGCGCAATGGGATCATTAAGACTCCCAAGGGCTAGTAGTCGTAGCAAAGGATTTGGTGATCAAAGTGGTGGATATCGTATGCTTTACGCGTTGAGTGAGAGATGTGAGGATGATTGCTATGTTTTATGTTTGTTATCACCATGACATGTGCACTTCCACTTTACACTTTAAGTTAGTGTTACCTTAGAGTATTGTACATCTTGTTGTGCTAACTCTTTGGTTGTAGGTCCAGGTTCAGGTATGATTATTTATACCTATTATTGTTCTGTTTTCCTGCTATTGCTCTACCAGACTTTTCTCTGACCCAGAGTTTTATGTTTCTTCTTATTACTCTGGGTGCTCCTAAACGAGCAGACGAGAGACAAGTTAGGTAGTATGCACGAGTAGCTATCCGGGGATGAGCAGGAGGCTTCCACGTACTATACATATATTCTCCCTATGTTGTTGCTGGCCACTGCTTTGGGAATTAGTAGTGTACCTTTTTATTTTTATTTAGAGATAGTATTTTGAAGTTGTAATAATGGTTTGGATCATAAGCTGTATTTTAGATTCCGCTGCAATGGTGGTTTAGTTTTCAGCTTATGCACTGTCTCGTCTGTTTTATGTCATTTATGTTATTATTATATTTTGTTCCATGCGCTGTGAGATATACTACAGGTTCTTGATGATTCATAGTTTCAAATCCCTTTCTCTTTCTTTTGGCGACCGTCCCATGCTGGTTGGACATTGGCACAACACATTTAGAGGGAAATATCGACTAGTGTGGTGTGGGCCGTCACATGGACCCATTAAGTGGCTTACCTTCGAAAGTAGAATAATCTTTGCAATGCTGACATAAGAGCACCACCATCATCCAAGGCTACACTCGAAGTGGTACGAGCTCGTCCTATGACCTGCGTCATCATAGCATCGAACAAAGCGTTGTAATCGAGGGGTGTCCAGTACCGATGTGCCTTCATCGTCCACTCCCGAGGTAGAATTATTCCTAGCTATGTTTCTAGCGATTTGACTCATTTTTTATCCATAAAAAGAGTAGTCAGTTTTAGCTAAAGAAAAGTAGTAAAGGTACTCAAGTGCAATTTACTGTATATATTACTATATATAATATAGATTCAATAATCTATAAATAAGTCTCTCTTTTGTGTATACTTCTTAAATCTATAGTTAAATCGTATAGCTAAAGTTTTGATACAAATGTGACGATTGCCACATACCACTTGCATGTTGACAAAGAAATAGTGAGCTGTATGCATGCCAAGCTGAAATGGGATGCCATCACTAGTGATAATCAAAATCAGACCTCTCGTATATCTCATAGTGCATGGATAAAGTAATATAGGAAATAATAGCGAGTCATGAAAGAATGAGCAAAACAACATAAATATCATCATATCACTGAATTAAGTACATGAAATCCAAATATTTGAATACATGTCATCCTCACTACATCCCTTAGAGTACTCTCATATTGGCGGAAAGCAAATATATACAATTATGGTATATGTTATAGCTCTGCCAAGCTCTTCGTCAGCTCAGCATCATCATATAACACGACCTACTATCTAGTCTACTCACCGACAATGTTAACCAATCAATGAAAATGTCAAAGAGAGCCTGTAACACTCCCACTCTGATATACTTATTCAGAGGCGGTGATGCTACATATAAGCCATGGTGCTAATAAAACAGTATCACAACTTAACAGAAACTTGTCAGAACATAAAATCATTCTCAGTATATGATTTTACACGAAAGGGCTATTATACAATCATCCCATCACAGCATAAGGTTACAAACATTCACTAGTCTAGTAATTACACATATGAGTACATAAAAAGATAATCTACATAAAGTAAGTCTTCACTTCAAAGCATCCAACTAACCATCTAAACCTGAAAAGTTTTAAGTGTAGCATCCACTACTACAAAAGTGGGCATATTCGACACTAATTTGTGTGTGTTGCATGAAAAGTGTGGCGAAAGCTATGATTTCTTCGAGCTTCTGCAACAGCATTCATATGTTGTTGCATTATACGTGGATGCACTGTTGCGGTGGGAATTTTAGTGTTCTGATGTGCAACACCAGTTAAAAGCGTAGCATTACGTATATATAATCCAGCTCAGCTATCCGCGTTATCAACATATAAAAACCCCAACCGTAGATGAAAGATTAATCCAACGGTTCAAACCATCTATGGATCTGATGATCTTAATGTTAGCCATCATCCAATCATTGACAGCCACGTCATTTCATTCTTTTGACGAAATTTTGGCGCGATCTTCTCCCTTCATGAAATCGTTTTCTTCTCTATCATCTAATCGTTTTCCCCTTTTTTACTATTGACAAAAATTTAAACCTAAATTCACGTCAGTATCGATCCTCTCCTCGACAGTAAATTCTATTCCGAAAAGGATGAAGCTTTGAAACGCTTTCTAGTTTTGATTACTCAGAGCGCTGAAATCGCCAGTTTTTTCCCTCAGGTTCAGTTTGTATTGCACTGTGAATTAGTTGCGCTTATTATAGATTGGATTATGAGTAATTAGTAATTAGTTCATTTGTTACATTTTGGAAAACCCATTCGCTTATGAGTAATTAGTTGCGCTTATTATTGATTTGGGATTATGCTGAGGTTTATTCGAAAATTATACCCAGCAATAAACCATGAGAACCGGGCTACTGGCATGAAAAAGACATTGGTTTATTATAGAGGTCGAGCTAGTTAAGGAATGGGGACTGCGGTTAATTTGCACTGCTTGAGGTTCATACCTTACACTGCGGTTAATTTGTATGCTTGAGGTTAATTTGCACTGCGGTGTGTATGCACTGCGGTGACATCCGAATTTTAAGCCTCTTACCGCAGACTTTGACAAAATCTGAAGCGGGCACTCAAGCATTTTCGTTTTATTACAATACACATCATACACGCAGTGCATATATACACTCACAAGTATACACGCACACACAAGTATACACGCACAAGTATCATAAGTATACACGCACAAGTATACACGCACGAGTATCACAAGTATACAAGCTCAAGTATCATAAGTATACACGCACAAGTACACACGCTCAAGTATCATAAGTATACACGCACAAGTATCACAAGTATACAAGCTCAAGTATCATAAGTATACACGCACAAGTACACACGCTCAAGTAGACACGCACAAGTATACACGCGTGCACAAGTATACATGCACGCACAAGTATCATAAGGCAGCCATCTGAAGGCACGCACAAGTATACACGCACAAGTATCATAAGTATACACCAGAGACGTACGCAGAGATTTTAAAAAATCACCAGCATTCACAAACAAAACAACGTACCATTCACAAACATTCAAAAACATTCACCAGCATCCATCATCAGTCATCACCAGTCATCACAAACTTCCACAACCACACAAAGTTTCACAAATATTCACAAAATTTCAAGCCAAAAATCATTACCAGCAGAATAAAACCAACATCCACAAACATCACCAGTCATCACCAGCATCATCACCAGCATCCACACCAGCATCAGCACCAGCATCCATGTCAGAGTCATTGTCTATGTCAGAGTGGCTGTTAAGGATAGAGCATAGTCAGCGACCAAACCAGAATTTCTTGTTGTGGAGGGCAAAGTGATCTTTGGATGATCAAACTTCAATAGGTATGTTAATTCTATTTCTGTAAACATTTTGTGATCCACCTTGTATATTATATGATCAAACTTCTATTTCTGTAAACATTTTGTGATCCACCTAATATATTATATGATTCAATTCTCAAATAATGTGATCCACCTACGAGTTTATATGCCTTAATTATCAAACAATTTGACATGTAACACACATTAATTATCAAACAATTTGACATGTAACCACATCTGAAGGAAATTCAAGCCATACAATAACAGTGTCTCAAATTCAAGCCACACAACCACATCTATGTACAACTAACAGAGCACCAGTTTGTATTATTATTTCAGAATCTTGGGTGGGGCATTATAACCTTGTATGTATGTATGTGAGTGTGTGCATGTATGGTTGTGTCTCACTATAAGAAACTGTGGATGGAAGTAAAATTTACCTATGATCACAAAAAAATGGTACCACCGGTTCCTCCCTATTGCTCACAAACAGAATTTCAGGCCTCGTCAAAGGATGAGTATGTGTGGTGCGCTCAACCCTAATGATGTATTTCTTGTTGTCGAATCGAGCAGCAAAAACATTCTCCAAGCCAATGCCTTCATAAAATTCCATTTTCAGGTATAATGATCTATGGTCAATTCGAGACCAATGACAGTCGTCAATTTCACACACATTTCCCATTGGCGTCATTAATTCTTTTATTGCAGGAACATTTGTCTTCAGGAACTCAGGAAAGCCAACAACTCTGGCCCATTATTCTGCCTCGAACGCTGGTTCAGGCTCAAATTCTTCAGCAGACCATTGTTGCACATAAAAAGCACCTCCAATTTTTGTAAAAAGTTTCAACATTAGCGCATGATCACGCGTACTGTAAGATGGGCATGTTATTAGAAAAGAGTTTTTGGGTATAACCCGTATAGTCCACTCCTCATTAAGCTTTAGCGTATGCCTAAGCGTGAGATGCACAAATTCGTAAGTCCAATGTCCTGAAAGAACAGTGGCAGTGATGCATAGTGAAGAGTCCTCCATTGTTTTTTTTTAACTTTTGACGATGGAGTTTTTTTAGGAGTTGAAGATGTAGATGACGATATGCTTCTGAAGCTTGACAGGATATGAAGTGACACACTGTACGTGGCAGTAATATGGGAACTAAAAACTTTTTGCTCAGAAGACGAATGGCCATATGAAATTGCTTATTTGTTGGCTGGCATGAGTGACCAATCGCCAATGGTCAGTAAGTCAATTGTAATAATTGTGTTCATAACATTTTACTAAGAAGGCCAATGGCCATTCGATGCCACCACTTCTCAAATAACTTGTTATCATTTGATCAGGTGCATATTTAATTCTGGAAGGCAGAGGGATACATTTTGCAGATCGGATTGCTGCATATATATGATTCATATATAGGTACATACTAACATACATATTTCCTATTGCAATCGGATTGCTGCATGTATATGATTCATATATATAAATGAGTAATACATTTTGCAGGTGTGGACACATGTGTACATGTTCAGAATTCGCTAAAGAATTGGCCAGGAATGGATCAGGATAATGTCCCTTATGCCGTGCACCTATTCTTGAAGTAGTTCGAGCTTACTGTATACAATGAACAAAACGGTGTAGCTGATTTTTGAGTTTTGATATTTGGATAATTAAAACAATTGCTTTGGATGAGTTTCTTGTACAAAACCTGTATTGCAAAATATTTAATTAAAGCATTGTATTTCTATCAAATTAGTGTTGCATTTTCCTTCTTCTACTGTTGCGTTAGCTTTTATTGATATTGCATTTCATTGTAGTGGTGTTGTATTACATATCGTAGTGGTGTTGCATTACATTAAATATAATTGCTTACCCGTCGCACGTGGACCCCACAGCTGACGTGGATAACTGGTGTGGCATGTGACACGTGGAGTGCTGACACGGAGATATGACGTGTCGTGTGACACGTAAACAGCTGACGTGGCGGCACTGGAAGCCAGGCCCTAACTAATGCTTAAGGCAACGCTGAATAGTGTTGCATTACGTGCAAATAGTGTTGCATTATGGCTATAATGCAACACTTTCTTTCCGTGGCCATAGATGGGCAAAAGTGTTGCCTTAGGTGGCTAATGCAACGGCCGCGGATGCCACGCCCCCCTGGTGTTGCCTATTTGAAAAAATGGCCTACGACAACGCTTTTTTGATCTACGGCCACATAAAAAAAGTGTCGAATATGCCCACTTTTGTAGTAGTGATCATGAGCAACACAGACCCAGTGAGATAGCTATTTAAGCTCAGTTTTTCACATCATTTCTTAGTGGGTTGTAATATAGTTTCATCATGACTCTTTTCTTCAAATATTTCATCATCCCAAGTTTAAGACAAAAATCAAGGAAGACTTCGGGATATTGAATCAAACAAATTTATGGTATCTTCATTTCATCAAAATCTCATAATTTATCAAACATATATTCGTGAGTCTAAACTACCCCCTCTACTTGGTTTAGATATTAGGATATGTTATCCTATTGCGGTCGGCATCCCGTCACTAAGTAGGGATGTACTCTACCAACTTAGAGTAATAGTGCACTACCCAAGATCTATTGTCTTATACCGCACCCCATCGAAGAAATATTACTAAGAAAATGATTCCCAAAGTAATCTTAATTTACTCTTTCTTCATAATGAATAAAATTATTTTTGAGCTCAAATAATTCTAATTAAATTTCAAATTAAATCTTGAATAACCATACCGTCTGTCGGATCAGTTAGGGACAGCTAGGGAGAGCAGGAAACTATATTTTCCAAACTCAAACCCAGACACTATCCTCTCTGTCACCCTAGAACGTTCCAGCCATTCATTTTAAAATACTTTTCTAAGGGTTTAAGACTTTCTCAAAATTATTTCAATTTATAGTTAAGAAGAATTTCAAAACTACTTGAAAAAGAAAAGTAACATTTTAAAAAGTATGCTATGAAAAATTCTAGACTTATAACAACTATTATTGCGTTTTGGTCACGCTATAAAAAGGTTTTGGTTTGATTTCGTGCTTCATTAATAGCTAAAAAAAAAGATGGCATTTCGAAATGCTATAAAAGTTCTAAGATTTGGGTTTTTAGCTTGTTTTTAAGCTAAATGTTTGGTGATGTTTCTCTACACTAGAAAAAGATTTTAGCTTCAAATTTTCTACAAGGTAAAACTCTCATTGTCTACTTACTTATCATAAGAATAGATCCATAAAATAGTGTATCTATCTAATAAATAAAATTTAACAATACAAGGCACTTTTAACATGACTATTTAGGGCCAATTTTTACCTAAACTTGCATCTAGTTTTCAAGTATGAAAATGGCCGAATTTGGAAAAAGTCGCCTGGATCAAAGTTGTAGGTAATTGAATTACCTTTCCAAATTGATAAATTGATCGAAATTTCGTTAATAATTGCAAAAGTTACGGCCAAAATACCGAACAGCGTTTTCAAAGATCAAGAGTAATCATTCAATCTAAATTTTCACAACTTAACTTCAAAACATGAGATGAAAATATGAACTTAAATAGTTTTTCTCACCTTATACTTGTATCCTTATCTTCTCTTTATCCCCTTAGCTTCTCCTAAGATTCTCATTTCTATCTTCTCTTAATTTTGTTTTTGTGAATGTATGAAATGAAGTGAACATTTCACCCCTTTATATAGTAGTGTTTTAAGGCTAGTTTGGTAATTTGGTTTTGGGACACTTGTGCACCTTATCTTCATGCATGCTTTAGGATGTAGACACATGTCCTCTTAGGTGTCTTAAGAGGTTTCTACACATGGACACCTAAGGAGCATATGTGTCTTAACCTTTTTTTCTTATGAGGCATTTGTTTCATTAATTTGATAACATGTGTACTTATCAAATTAAGCCTTTTTTTCCATGTTCTAGAATTTGTACACATATGACATTTGTGTCATGTATATATTCATACATATATATATATATATATATATATCATATATGAATACACATATATGTGTTTTTATCATACTAAAATCTTTGGATCGAAATGAGCTAACATATTCAAAATCTTTAGAAACTTTTTCATACCTGGATTTTTGAGCTAGGCCGTTACACTCTACCACCCTTAGAAGAAGAAAAATTCGTCCTCGAAATCTAGGCTTCAAACAATTCAGGATAGTCTTTACGAATTTCCGACTCCACCTCCCATGTTGCTTCATCTTCGTTATGATGGTTCCAATGAACCTTTACTAAGGGAATTTCCTTCATTCTTAGTTTCTTAACTTTTCTGTCAAGAATTCGAATAGGTCTTTCAATGTACTTGGCTCCCCTTTTAACATCAATGCTGCTTAAATCAATCACATGAGATGGGTCAAAAATGTACTTTCGTAGCATTGATATGTGAAACACATCATTTATTTTTGATAACTTCTCGGGTAAGTCGAGTTTGTATGAGACTTTTCCAATTTTCTTGATAATACGAAATGGTCCGATAAATCTTGGCGATAGTTTGGCCTTCTTCTTTCCAAATCTTATTACCCCTCGTACCGGAGAAACCTTTAAAAGGACTTGATCTCCTACTTCGAATTCGAAATCCTTCCTTCTATGATCTGCATAACTCTTTTGTCTACTTTGGGCTGCTTGCAATCTTTCTCTTATAATGGAAATTTTCTCAGTTGTTTCTTTTACTAGGTCTGGACCAAGAAGCTCACGATCTCCAATTTCTTCCCAACATACTGGCGAACGACAAGGCCTTCCATACAAAGCTTCATAAGGGGCCATACCGATACTTGCATGATAATATATGCAAACTCGATTAATGGTATGTGAGTCTCCCATGGGATTTCGAATTCTGTTACACAAGACCTTAGCATATCTTCTATGACCCAGTTCACCCTCTCCGTTTGTCCGTCTGTTTGAGGATGAAAAGTTGTACTTAGATTTAATGATGTCCCCAGTGCTATTTGAAGACTTTTCCAAAACCTTGAAGTGAATGGTGAATCTCTATCTGAAACTATGGTAACGGGTATACCATGTATTCGAACAATTTCTTTCAAATAGAGTCTACTCAGTTTCTCCATTGAGTAAGTCATGTTGTAAGGTATGAAATGTGCTGACTTTGTTAAGCGATCTACCACTACCCATATTGCATCATGACCTTGCTTTGTCATTGGTAATCCAGTGATAAAATCCATTGTTATATGCTCCCATTTCCATTCAGCAATAGGAACTGGTTGCAGAAGTCCTGCTGGTCGTTGATGCTCTGCTTTAATTTGTTGGCACGTAAGACATTTTGCAACAAATTCAGCAACATCCTTCTTCATTCCATTCCACCAAAACTGACGCTTGAGATCCTTAAACATCTTCGTGCTTCCTGGGTGCACCGTGAGTCTTGAGCGATGTGCTTCACTAAGAATTTCATTTTTCAATTCAATTTGATTTGGAACACAAAGTCGATTTTTAAATCTATAACCTCTGTCTTTACCAGTGTTCCAATATGTAGGTTCCTTGTCCTTCATTTCCATAAATAATTCTTTTAATTCCTCATCATCTTCTTGGGCTGTCAGTATTTTACTTATCAGAGTTGGCTGAATAACAAGATTACACAGAAGTGCTACTTTGTTAATCATGGGTCCATTGACTGTCCTTGCGCAAGTATTCATATCAGCAAGAGTCTCTAAAGCCCTACATTCTCTCATAATTAAATGAGCTACTATGCCATAGCTGTTTCGACTTAACGCATCTGCCACAATATTTGCCTTTCCCGGATGATAATGTAATGTGAAATCATAATCTTTTATGAATTCCATCCACCTTCTTTGTCTCATATTTAGTTCCTTTTGAGAGAACAAATATTTTAAACTCTTGTGATCAAAGTAAACATGGAATTGTTCTCCATAAAGATAATGTCTCCTAATTTTTAGGGCAAATACAATCGCAGCTAATTCTAAGTCATGAGTTAGATAATTTACTCCATGTAGCTTTAATTGATGAGAACCATAAGCGATAACTTTGTCACCCTGCATTAAAACACATCCTAATCCTTGTCCGCATGCATCAGAATATACTTTATATGGAACTCCACTCCTTGGTAAAGACAGAATTGGTGCCTCTGTTAATTTTTTCTTTAAAGTTTCAAATGTTATTTTACATTTTTCATCCCAAATAAACTGGGTCTCCTTACGAGTAAGTTTTGTTAATGGAGATGCTATTTTTGAGAAATCTTGAATAAATCTTCGGTCGTATCCAGCTAATCCTAGAAAACTTCGAACTTCTGTTGGTGTTGTCAGAGGGTTCCATTTCAACACCGCTTCAACCTTTGATGGATCTACACCTATTCCATTCTTTGAGACAACATGTCCAAGAAATTTTACTTCCTCCAACCAAAATTCACATTTACTTAATTTTGCATATAGCTGATGCTCTTTTAGTGTTTGGAGACATAAACGCAAATGACATTCATGTTCCTCCTTTGTCATAGAGTAAATAAGGATATCATCGATAAACACAATAACAAATTGATCAAGATACGGACGAAATACACGATTCATTATATCCATGAATATTGCTGGAGCGTTGGTAAGGCCAAAAGGCATCACCAAGAATTCGTAATGTCCGTACCGTGTTCGGAAAGCCGTCTTTGGAATATCTTCTTCTTTTATTCTTAATTGATGATACCCCGATCTTAATTCGATTTTAGAAAACACAGTAGCTCCTTGGAGTTGATCAAACAAATCATCGATTCGTGGTAATGGGTATTTGTTCTTAATGGTTACCTTATTAAGCTCTCAGTAATCTACGGACGAGCGTAACGTCCCATCATGTTTCTTTACAAATAGTACTGGTGCTCCCCAAGGAGATTTAGTAGGTCTGATAAACCCTTGATTCTCCATCTCCTCAATTTGTTTCTTTAATTCCTGATTTTCCTTAGGAGACATACGATAAGGGGCTTTAGCAATAGGGGTGGTACCAGGGATTAAGTCAATACTAAAATCAATTTCTCTTTTTGGTGGTAATCCTGGTACTTCCTGAAAAACTTCTTTAAATTCATTTACTACTGGGATTTGGTCCAACACTTGATTATTATCCTCAATATTGATATGGGCAAGGTATCCAGATATAAAAGCGTCCTCAACTTTATCACATGTATAAACAATGGTCTCGTCTTGTCGAATTGTCAAATTTATAGTTTTGTTGTGATAATTCAAAATGGCTCGATATTTTGAAAGCCAATCCATCCCATGGATAATATCAAAGTATTCCATTGGGAAAATAATTAAATTGGCCACTATATCCTTACCGTCAAAGTTAAGGATACAGTTTCTACACATATTCTCAACTTTAGTTCTCCCTCCTACTACACTTGATATTACTAAAGGTTTTAATAGTTGCTCAATAGGTAATCCTACCTTAGTAGCAAATATTTCAGATATAAGAGAATGTGTTGCACCAGTATCGAATAAAATTCTTTCCTGAAAGTTAAAAAGAAACACAGTACCTTCTACTTGGGCTTGTTCAGAAACCACTGCATACACTCGTCCTTGTTGTTCCTTTTTGTCCTTCTTTGGCTTCTTGCAATTCCAACTAATATGCCCAGGTTCATTGCAATTGTGACACACAATTGGATTTGTACAATTCGGAGAAATGTGTCCGATCTCATGGCATCGGTAGCATCTTCTTAGCTTGTCAGGCTCCTTTTGTCGTCCCGTTGGTCCTTTACTTTCTCCATTTGGTTTCTTTTTCTTCTCATCTGGTTTCTTTTGATTGTCAGAAAGATTGTTTTGTTTCCTTTTATTTGAAATCTTTCTTTCTTGCTGGAACTGATGATAATCTTCTTCCAAATTTAAAGCTTTAGCTACTATCATCTCATAAGTTTTGCGTCCATCACCAAAAACATGTCTTCTAATGGGAGGAATTAATCCCTTTGCAAATCGTCATGCACGCTTTTTGGGTGTATCAATTAAATGATTCCTGAATCGGGATAATGCTTCAAATTTGTTTTGATATTGGGCTACAGACATACCTTCTTGAGTGAGAATTTGAAATTTTGTTTCCATCTTCTCTCTCTCATTCTCCGGAAAATACTTATCCAGAAACTTTTCTTTAAATTCTTTCCATGTCATCTGTTCCATTTCATCTGGGCTAGTTGTTGTTCGAACTAGCTCCCACCAATTTCGAGCCTCTTCTGATAATTGGAAGACTGCCAGCTTTCTTTTGTCAACTTCATTACATTCCAGAACTTCGAATATATCCTCTAGATGTTGAATCCACTGCTCAGCTTTAATTGGATCTCCATCTCCAATGAAATTTTCAGGTTTCAAACTTTTGAACGGCTTAAAAGACTGTTTGCTGAAGATGTTGAAGAAACTTGCTCCATCTGCTTGATGAAAGATGCAAACAGTTCCATAGCATTTGTTTGTGCGGAGGACTGAGCCTCTTGACTTTCAGTTGTTGAGTTTTTTTGATTTGCCATGACCTTCAATAAAGAATATCCAGTTATGGTCATGGATGATATATGCTTTAGTTATAAAGAATATCAATGTATCTAATGGCATACTTAAGTCATAAACACACAAACATACTATATTATTTGTAACCCTTATTTACAACCAAAATTTGGGTGTTCATGCACAACCTCCCCAAAGATACAGATAGTCACTCATACTTACTACTTGATAAGTTAACTTCCTAATTCATTTCTAATCTATCACTATTATTTCTATTTCCTTTGATGAGGGAGAGCCTGCTTCATTCTTTACTACTCGAGAAGGTCCAGTGACTTCTAGAGAGTAATAGCTGGAGCCAACTGACTCAGACTCCTCTTCGTCGTATTGTTCCACTATTTTGTTTGGAAGTCATTTACGTCTTATATTCCTACCTTCTGGAGGTAATGCTCCTTCTTGCCTTAAATATTCTACCGCTTCCTCATACTCAGTCCGTTCATCCATTTTAATTGCCATCTCAAGAGATTTCCTCTTCTGGCGCAGACGGTAAAGAATAAGATCTCTCTTTAGACCGTCTTCATAATCATTAGCCCTATTATAAACTTCATATATCTCATTGCCGAGAATCATCCTTGCACTCCTCTTAAGCTCACGCCTCTCCATTGTGGGGCTTGCAGCAACTAACCGTTCATTTGGTATAGTGGTGCACTTAACGCCTCCCCATGTATCCCCCGTATACCAGGTTTTATTGCTTGCCATAACTTATAACTGCAAATAGCCATAAGGATGTCAATAATTGTATAAACTTCCTATTCTGACCAATTAAATTGTGATACTATAAAGTTTTCCAAAAGCACCACTTAAACCTTAGCTCTGATACCAACTTTGTAACACCCCCACTCTGATATACTTATTCAGAGGCGGTGATGCTACATATAAGCCATGGTGCTAATAGAACAGTATCACAACTTAACAGAAACTTGTCAGAACATAAAATCATTCTCAGTATATGATTTTACACAGAAGAGCTATTATACAATCATCCCATCACAGCAAAAGGTTACAAACATTCACTAGTCTAGTAATTACACATATGAGTACATAAAAAGATAATCTACATAAAGTAAGTCTTCACTTCAAAGCATCCAACTAACCATCTAAACCTGAAAAGTTTTAAGTGTAGCATCATGAGCAACACAGACCCAGTGAGATAGCTATTAAAGCTCAGTTTTTCACATCATTTCTTAGTGGGTTGTAATATAGTTTCATCATGACTCTTTTCTTCAAATATTTCATCATCCCAAGTTTAAGACAAAAATCAAGGAAGACTTCGGGATATTGAATCAAACAAATTTATGGTATCTTCATTTCATCAAATCCTCATAATTTATCAAACATATATTCGTGAGTCTAAACTACCCCCTCTACTTGGTTTAGATATTAGGATATGTTACCCAACTGCGGTCGGCATCCCGTCACTAAGTAGGGATGTACTCTACCAACTTAGAGTAATAGTGCACTACCCAAGATCTATTGTCTTATACCGCACCCCATCAAAGAAATATTACTAAGAAAATGATTCCCAAAGTAATCATAATTTACTCTTTCTTCATAATGAATAAAATTATTTTTGAGCTCAAATAATTCTAATTAAATTTCAAATTAAATCTTGAATAACCATCCCGTCTGTCGGATCAGTTAGGGATAGCCAGGGAGAGCTGGAAACTATATTTTCCAAACTCAAGCCTAGAAACTATCCTCTCTATCACCCTATAACGTTCCAGTCATTCATTTTAAAATACTTTTCTAAGGGTTTAAGACTTTCTCAAAATTATTTCAATTTATAGTTAAGAAGAATTTCAAAACTACTTGAAAAAGAAAAGTAACATTTTAAAAAGTATGCTATGAAAAATTCTAGACTTATAACAACTATTATTGCGTTTTGGTCACGCTATAAAAAGGTTTTGGTTTGATTCCGTGCTTCATTAATAGCTAAAAAAAAAGATGGCATTTCGAAATGCTATAAAAGTTTTAAGATTTGGGCTTTTAGCTTGTTTTTAAGCTAAATGTTTGGTGATGTTTCTCTACACTAGAAAAAGATTTTAGCTTCAAATTTTCTACAAGGTAAAACTCTCATTGTCTACTTACTTATCATAAGAATAGATCCATAAAATTGTGTATCTATCTAATAAATAAAATTTAACAATACAAGGCACTTTTAACATGACTATTTAGGGCCAATTTTTACCTAAACTTGCATCCAGTTTTCAAGTATGAAAATGGCCGAATTTGGAAAAAGTCGCCTAGATCAAAGTCGTAGGAAATTGAATTTCCTTTCCAAATTGACAAATTGATCGAAATTTCGTTAAGAATTGTAAAAGTTATGGCCAAAATACCGAACAGCGTTTTCAAAGATCAAGAGTAATCATTCAATCTAAACTTTCACAACTTAACTTCAAAACATGAAATGAAAATATGAACTTAAATAGTTTTTCTCACCTTATACTTGTATCCTTATCTTCTCTTTATCCCCTTAGCTTCTCCTAAGCTTCTCCTCTCTATCTTCTCTTAATTTTGTTTTTGTGAATGTATGAAATGAAGTGAACATTTCACCCCTTTATATAGTAGTGTTTTAAGGCTAGTTTGGTAATTTGGTTTTGGGACACTTGTGCACCTTATCTTCATGCATGCTTTAGGATGTAGACACATGTCCTCTTAGGTGTCTTAAGAGGTTTCTACACATGGACACCTAAGGAGCATATGTGTCTTAATGTTGTTTTCTTATGAGACATTTGTTCCATTAATTTGATAACATGTGTACTTAACAAATTAAGCCATTTTTTTCCATGTTCTAGAATTTGTACACATATGACATTTGTGTCATGTATATATTCATACATATATATATCATATATGAATACACATATATATGTTTTTATCATACTAAAATCTTTCGATCGAATTGAGCTAACATATTCAAAATCTCTAGAAACTTTTCCATACCTGGATTTTTGAGCTAGGCCGTTACAGAGCCCATGAAAATAAGAGGAGACATAAAACCTTGGTTTAGACAACAGTCTGATATAACCGATAAATCTATCAAAATCTATACTGTGTAATATGAAAATAGTCAGGTTAAGTCTCATACCTAACATGTCCCTACAACCAAAGGGTCAGCATATAATAACAAAATAATATATGCCACATAAATAATATATTATACTCAAAGCAATCAATAGTAGCATGCATAATCATAAGATAGAAGAATCTGCATAGCTTACTCCGGATACATTCCCCATCTCCTTCTTCGACCCTATTGGTAATAGCCTATCCAAGATTTGAAGGTGACAATAAGCAAAGAAAACATAGCAACCATCATCCAGATCCTCGCTATCACATTCTAAATCCATAAATAGGCAATCCACGCTTAACTAGGGACTGACTAAAATCTCGAGTCTATTTGGACTCCTTGTTTAACTAGCGTTCGCCTCTCCGGCCTAGGTTACACCACAAAGGGTACACGATCTCCCCGATCCTAATGGGCATCCCCATGATACCCCTACTTTGATTCAACTAGAATACTCCGAGCTATCAACGATTACTTAGCAATCCATTATCATAGCTATTCTGGTTTGTTTAAGCTTGAGTCGCCCGCGGCCAAACCATTATCACACGGCTTCGTTACACCATGAACTGCTTCCATTCTTATAGTGTTGTTACACCACGAGCTGTATCCATAGCTTTGTTACACAATAAGATGAATCCATCACTGCGTAGTGTCCTTACATGACGAGTTGCGTTTCCATCCTATAGCTATGTTACATCAAAAGCTATTCATAAACTCCCATCGAACTTACTTCACATCTGAGCCTTCATTCGAAGGGTCCATTGCTTGATCACACTGTAACTTCCATAGCGGAGAAACAGTTGACGAGCCCCAACCCTCAGCGCAATCCAAAAGTTATCCATCATGGACCTACTAGCCCAATGCTCATGATCGATGGACTGGTGTTGGTCCAATCTCTATGGAATAATCCACATACTTACCCAAATTTTGGATAAGTATACTTCGTATCCCCCTAATCTTCCCTTCGTCTTGCTATTTCAATTATCCACCCACTCCAAGTAAAATGTACTTCATGTCAGTTGTGACGATCAACCACAGCCCCCGCATTAAACAAGAGGAATGCGCCAGCCTGCTGCTCGCCTCCGAACAGGCACACCGTCATCACTAAGCAATCATCTATCACCTGCCACCTAGTCTGTCCACCCAAAAATGGATGAACAACCCAAGGTAATAAGAGGGAAACATAAAACCCTGAGTCAGACAATAGTCTTAGTGAGCGATAAAACAACTGACAAACTTTATCAATAGAGTATATGAAAATAGGTAGATTTACCAACCACTACCCAATACCGGAGAAGAACTCACACTTATCTTCCCCACATCCGACAGTGATAGCCTTTACAATCTATAACATCCAAGGTAACAACAATTCATCCATGGCAATCAGAACAACCATTGATAACATTCATAATATCCGGGTTACATAGGTCTCACACAGACAATCTTAATCGAGTTTAGCATCCCTCAAACACTATCCCTAGAGGCATAAACCAATATCAGTCCAGCACTCAAGGAACATCTCCCTCGACGTTGGATAATCCATGTGATATGGTATAAACAAAACACCCAGACATTCAAAAATCCATGACAGACCAATCCTACTTTGAAACCATCGTTAATCGTATGATGGCCCATCATGACTTCCATGTGTCAAGGGCTAATGGTAACCCCAGTTCTAGCATAACTCCATACGCCATCATGACCCATATGTTTGTCTTCTCAAATCTCAATAACTAGGCCCTTTACGACTGCCCAAGGTACGAGGCCCTTCATGACTACCCAGAGTACCCCTGCTTTGAATCTGCTAGAACTTACGATAATATCTCGGCCTTCACATCTCTAGTCGTCATCTCCGGCGAATAATCATAAACTCAAGTCCCACTCGAGTAACCATTATCCACAACCCAACACCTTTGAGTTGTCTGCTTATTCGTTGCTTTTCACCGATCAACAAACACATCACATCATTTCATACATCCCCTTTTGGATTCTCATCGAAGCCATCATCATCATCAAACCAAAAAACATTAATATAAGGTTCAATATAATCCATAACATCCACACATATTTGCTAAAGCACTGTTGAAAGTTCATCACGACCGACCAGTACAAGACCGACCGACCGGTATAGGAATTCTCGACCTATAGCGAACGACCCACCTTCAATATGGAGACCGACCCGACCGGTCCTACACGACCAAGCAACCTCCACCACAATCCCTCAGCTTTACTCCTGAACGACCGACCCGACCCATTAGGACCAACCGACCCTTCTAGAATCACCTCTCCTTTACAACTCCTTAAGCAGACCGACCATGATCAAGCTGCTCGTCCGACTAGGGATAGACCGACCAAATCCAACGACACCAGACCTAAACGAACGACCAGGCCAGGACCGACCGACCAGCATCCCTATGCACGACCGACCTAAAACATGTACTTCGCCTTGTACTCCATTGTACTACATCGTACTAAAGTTGGCCAGAAAGGAGACTGACCAGAATCTGAAAGACCGAACAAAACCTGGCTTGTTTCCCAAGACACACATGGCCTGGACTGCGCAACTGACCAGGATCTGAACGACCAGAAACCTACACTTCTCCATTTCAACTCCGATTTCGACCAAAATTTCGCCAAACGATACATTCAACGAAACTAACTCATCCAATTCACCAAATATGACCACATACATGATATGAAATCAACAATAACACCAATATGACAATTTCATCAATAATTATGTAATATTCACCAAAATCACCATAAATGTACATATGAACAAAACTATAGATCTAACTTGCATAATCCTATGAAATAACATAGAAATTTCTGGTTTAAACTCACTAATTAGATCCTATGGTGAGTCATACGAAAATGGACTCATAATGAGATAGATTTATGGTAAAACACTTGAATTTGATGAAAAGCATGATCAAACACCCATACACTTCATTGAATCCATGTGAGAGATGTAAACCACTCACTAATTCCAAAACAAGCTAAAATCAATGTAATAAGATTTCGAACAGAAAGCACTTTGCACCAAATCACTTGATCTGATGAATTCCCACTTCAATTGATGTAGATCTAGCCTCCAATGGTGTGGATATATGATTTCCCTCTTTAGATTTTGATTTTTAATGGTGAAAATGTGTGAGTGGAAGGAGGAACACAAGGCCACCAAATGAGAGAATGGGAGAGGTAACCTATTCTCCATACCCCTCACCCTCTATTTATAGTTTCCACCAGCGCACTAATCGGCCTTCCCAATTCAGCCTATTATGGCTTTATAAACCTGGACAACCAACTGAAAAACCTTAAAAAAACGATTTCTCCCAAACCGGAGCCAAATCTTTAATGTAACCACTCTACGGAAAGGCAATCATCAATTTCTTTCCAATAGCACAGGTCTCACCCTCTGATTCGACCTAGGTCAAAAGTTATGCCCTGTACAAGAATGACATGGGTAAAATGGTTACAAACCAAATCGGTAAAAATTATTGACATGTCTCACATCCCCATAAGCAACATATTTAAAGATGAGAATGATCCAACCCTCAAGGAATAAAATAAAATATTTTATGATCTTCCGATACGAAAAATGTAGGCTGTTACATTCTCCCCTCCTCCCCCTAGAAATTTTGCCCCCGAAATTCCAAGCAAACACAAACAACCATAATAATTCTGCGTGCCTATCATTCATGAGAAGTCAATTCTACTATCCAAACAAGCAATCATCAAACCATGTATCCATAGCCTTATCCTCGCACACAGAATTCTATCAAACAACAACAAGATACAACGGTATAACGATGATACGATATCAAAGGTTCCTACCGACGAAGAGTTCTGAATGAGTCGCCTTCATGCTCCCTTTCGTCTCCCACGTACAATCGTTACCATCTTCACTCCATTGTACCTTGACTAGCTTAACCGTTTTCCTCCTAAGTTGTTTCATGTCATTTCCCACAACACAAAGCAGCTTACGAGGTTTTGCAACTGTGGTCTCTACTTTTAGGTCTCCGTACTGCTCTGGAGATACCACCACATTCGAATCATGCACGAACTTCCGTAGAAACGACACATGGAAAACATCATGCACACTCGGCATCTTCTTGGGTAACTCGAATCTATATGTGAGCTTTCCTATTCGCTCGACTATCGAAAATGGTCCAACAAAGGCCAACTTTCCTTTATTTATGAATCTATCCATATGCTTCAATGGCGAAAAATTCACGAAAACCGTATCGCCTACGTCGAATTCCAAGTCATTACGACACTTATCGGCGTAACTCTTTTAACGATCTTGAGCTTCCTTCAATCGTTGTCGAACAATCTCGATACAATCCGAAGTTTCTCTAATAATTTCAGGCCCAAATACCAACTTATCTCAAGTTTCTAACCAACAAGCTATAGAATTGTTGTGACACCACGTCCATTAATGTCACTCGTTAAGATAATGCATTAAGTTTCATGATGCGTTATAGGTAAACAGAAACAAAAACATTACAAGACAGATATAAAATAGCAGCAGAATTTAAAACTTTATTAATCATAAAGCATAACATCATAAGTTTGAAAATACATAAACCCAGTACATCATCTTAAATTTTTTATCTTGTACTTAAAACATCAGAGTATAATAATAAAAGAAGCATAATTCCCCAAATAAAATCAAAGCCATAGTAGAAAAGATAAGAGCTCGAGCGATACATTTAAGCAGCTCCAAGCAGAATGAAAACAGAATCCTGGTCAAGCTTGAGTATTCCCACCCTAAGAACCTAGGGAAAATGGAAGAGAAAGAAGAGGAAACAAAATGGGTCAGACATAAAGTCTGGCGAGTCCAGTTACTTTTAGCATATAAATAAGTAAAAGTATCATGATAGGCATATAAAGTGGATAAGAGAGATAACAACAAAATAAGGCAAGTATGACAAGGTAAACAGGATAACATGATATAGTATATTATGCTTCTCTAATGATTTCTCTGCACCAATACTAGTGTCTTATAAACATGACGATCCCCAACAAGTATAAGATGGTAGACTTAGGTGTACTTCCAGTGAGAGGTTTTTACCCTATAAAATCAACAGACAGCCCAACATACTGGAGTTACCTCTAAGGGTATTAACAGGCTCCCCAATGTACCGGAGTCTAGATGTACCCTAATTACTACCATAATCGATCGACTCCCAACTTCGTAGATACCTTGTGCTGGCCCCACAGTAGGGTGCATCACTCCCTAAAGTGGCAAACCTTCATTTTCAGGATGTGCACATCCATACCTACAGGTGTCACGACGTCTAAACCTCCTTTGTCGGACCCATGCACGCACATGACCCCATCGGAATGCGCCGACCACACCATTCCCCACGTTTGGATCTCTTACAAGCAGCCCAATAAGTGTGCCTCGACTCTGACCTAGTTCGGAGTACTCCTTTGATACCTATATATGGGTCGACTGAAATGGGTCTCACACGCAAGATGATACAAGCTTCCCCCTTGGCTTGCATCCCCACTAGGTTTTCCACAGGTTATGCCATACCAGAGTGAAAGATTGCATAACCCCACAGGTTAATTTTGTGGGCCTATATATATAAATATTATCCACTTACCCAAGATTTACTTAACTCACCCACTGTTTCAAACAAGTTTACTTAACCCCTACTCAAGTTATATGTTCATACAATCCCTATGGATTCAACTCGGTTAAGTATTCCAATTCATTACCATATTCATTCATGGTTATAATGTGCTAGACCTTCCACAGTAAGCTTATCACTTGTGGATGCTGGATATGCCGGTTGGCTCCGGGCATACTTCTTCCACAGGTCGGACTTAACATCGTGTCTTAGCACGTCTCGTGTTTATGCACTTAGACCCCTCATATTAGATTCACCACTTGTGGTCGCTGGATATGCCGGGCGGTTCCGGGGCAGACTTCCACCACAAGTATAATCCAACCTCGTGTCTAAGCGCGGTTACAGTTCTAATTATTGTAATTCTTGGCATTTCAATTATTCCTATGTCGTTATAGGTTTTCATGCCCCTTTCCCAAGTTATGTTTATAATGAACCATATGTCCCAAACTCATATTCATATATTTCATGCATGTTATGCCCAAATTTCCAAATACAAGTTATGCCCCAAGTTTAACGTTATCCCCTCGTTCCCAAATTAACGCATTCGCATATTTCAGCGGCATGCCTAGGATCGAAGGTGGTTTGACTATAAAAATAAAAGGAAAAAGATGAAGGGAAGAGGACAGAAATGATCATACTAACAAAACTGACATATAATGGCAGATATAGGCATAAACATATAGTGGCATAGTCACAAGATAGACATATAGGAACATATCTAATGAACATGTGACAATAGAACTGATTCTAACATAATAGGGACATCATAAACAGGCATGATGAGATCTAAACAATGAATTAGATATCCAACTAATATTAGACCTGATTTAGCCACAAACATAATAGGAACATGCAAGAGGATATCTAAACAGTGAATTAGATCTACGAACAATGGAAGATCTGACAAGATAAACAGGTATAGGTTCAGATCTAGTTCATATTCTTGTTATAATAACTTAGATAAACTGGTTATAAAAGATCTGGTATGATTCAAACAGTCACATGCACAGATCCAAGTTATAGTCATGTCAAGATTTACTTTTTAAATATTTAGGTATAAAATTGCTGCTATTGAATCACAGATCTCTAAACTCTAGTTGATTGCTGAAGAAGAAAAGACTTGATTTAATCCAGGCAGAAGCAGCATCTAATCCTCCATTATTTTTGGTGTGGAGAAACAAGAAAAATGAGGCCAAATATATAGCTATCACCAAAACCCTAATCTTCCCAGATGTGGCGTAGGGAGGTCGACCCCGCTTATTGGGTCGACCCTGCTTATGGGGTCGACCCATGGGTCGACACCCACGTTATGCGGTCGACCCAGGGGTCGACACCCCCTTGATGGGATTGACATCCCTGGGCGGGAATTTTCCCGCTCCCCTATTTTCTGCGGTTTTGTACTGTTTTGAATTTTCTGGATATATTTTATTCATATATAATCTCCTTATGTGTATACAAACTTCAAACCTTAATAACTTCCTTATACGGTATCCATTTTACGAAAACCAGGTGTCTATTTTGACCATAATTCCAAGATAAACGCAATGGCACAGTTCGTTTCCCTTAATTCTGAATATTAAATTAATTATTCTTTAATTTATCACCTTTAGTGTTGTTAAAATTACGAGGTGTTACATTCTCCCCTACTCAAAGAATTTCATCCCTGAAATCTTTAAGTTTATGTAAAATGTATATCCTACCATCCTCATCCATCTACTCATCCACCAATCACAGGCATCCATTGTCCTTAAAGAATTTCTAATGCTTATATGAACATATGAAAAGGTGTGTGTGTGTGTCCCAATAGTAATGCGAAGATCAGGCAGTCTTCTGATTCAGTTGATCTCCTTAATGCAATGTATATTAGTGCCATGAATCCATCATGTATGCGAATAATCCTATTATAACATGTAAGTTCTATATGTGTTCACAATCATCCGTACAAATGCAACATCCATATGATGATACATTCTTTTCCATCCATAAAAAGAAGAAAAATGCACACGCATCCATATGAAGTATGAAAGTGATTGAGCTGATCTAGTGCCTAATGTGTGTACATATGCATTCACGGGCAACCACTAGCAAACACTTGCATCCACTTGTATCCATCAAACATAACATGTCTCAAACACATGTTTACACCCATGGGATTCCTTCCTAAAGGTTGAAGAATTTGATCGATAGGATATACTTAAATGATAGAAATAAGCATAAATAAAAGCTTTAGAAAGGAAGTTAAGAACATACCCTTGAAAAGACAAGGGTACGAGGCGTGAATCTTGTCTTTGGTCTCCTAAGTTGCATCCTCTGGGTTATCTCCCCACTGAACTTTCTTCAACTTGACTTCTCTATTGCATAGCTTCTTAACTTCTAATCTAAGGATACGGGTAGGAACTTGACTAATTGTCGCCTCCCATTCTACCTCTACTTCTTCCAATATACCCGGCTCAACTACTTCTGCGATATCATGTAAGCACTCCCGCTAATGTGAAATGTGGAAAACATCATGAACACCGGATAGTCTCTCGGGTAGCTTTACTCTGTAGGCCATTTAGCTAATCCTTTCTATTATGGGAAATTGCACTACAAATCTTGGTGCCAATTTCCCTATAGATCCAAAGAGAGCCACATTACTCAAAGGTGACAGCTTAATGAAAACCATGTCTTCCACCTCAAACTCAATGTTAGTCCTTCTCTTGTCTGCGTATAACATCTACCTATCTTGAGTTGTCTTCATTCTCCGTCTAATGAGCTCAATCTTTTCGGATGTTTCTCTAACCATATCTTGTCCAAGTAGTAGTCTTTCTGTAGATTCTCACCAACAAGTTGGTGATCTACAGGGTCATCCATACAATGCTTCGAAGGGTGCCATGCCAATGCTAGCTTGATAACTTTTGTTGTAGGCAAACTCTACTAAAGGAAGATGCTCTTCCCAAGTCCCTCCGAAGTTTAGGATACACAGTCTTAAAAGACCCTCAGGAACTCTGTTCATCCTTTCCATCTGCCCATCTGTCTGAGGGTGATAAGTGGTGCTCAAATACAACTGTGTACCTAATGCTTCTTGCAAGCTCCTCCAAAATTCACTAGTGAATATGCGGTCATGATCACTTACGATATTGGCAGGTACTACATGAATACAGACTATCTCACGAACGTAAACTACCACCAACCATGCCGCCGTGCTCTTACTCTTAACTGGAATGAAATGAGCACTCTTAGTAAGTCTATCTACTACAACCCAAATACTGATGTTGCATTTCTTCGATCTAGGCAAACCATCTATGAAATCCATGGAGACGCTCTCCCACTTCCACTGTGGAACCTCCAAAGGATGAAGTAAACCACCAGGCTTCTTTTTCTCAGCTTTAAATTGCTGGCAAATCAAACATTGAGAAACAAACTCTGCCACTTCTTCTTCCCAGCCCAAAAGAAAACCTTCTTCATATCTCTATACATCTTATCACCGCCTGGATGAATAGTCATCTTAGAATAATGGGCTTCTTTTAGGAATGTCTTCAACAAACTCCCAGTTTGTGGAACACAAAGCCTTCCATCTCGTCACAACCACCCTTTATCGTCTATGGAACTGAGGTGACTAGAAGCCTCCCCTTTACTGAGCCTATCCAAGATGTTTGAAATCTGCGGATCCTCTCGCTGTGAAGTTCCTATCTGATCCATAAGAGTATGTCGCACCTCTAGCGATGCAAATTATCCAGGAAAAAACTCGGTGGAGGGTCTAAAGTCAAAAGTCGAATGAATTCCAAGCTTTTC
The DNA here is from genome assembly GCA_030737875.1 of Allium sativum. NCBI lineage: Eukaryota > Viridiplantae > Streptophyta > Magnoliopsida > Asparagales > Amaryllidaceae > Allium > Allium sativum. The sequence goes on from CM060912.1 coordinate 17,163,354, forward strand.
CTCTCCACAAACAGAGGACTTAAGGTCATCCTCTGCCTACTCAGTGCGTCTACCACCAAATTACCCTAGCCAGGGATAAAAGCAATCTCGAAGTCATAAGATGCTAGGAACTCCATCCACCTTTGTTGCCTTAAATTAAGATCCTTCTACGAGAACAAGTACTTGAGAGATTTATGATCGGTATATAACTCGAACTTCTCTCTAAGCAAATAATGATGCCATGTCTTAAGCGCGAATACTATGACAACTAGCTCTAAGTCATGGGTAGGGTAGTTCTTCTCATGAACCCTTAACTGTCTACCTCTATAACATACTACCTTTTCCTCTTGCATCAGAACCACACCAAGCCCTGTGCCACATGCATCAGTGTATACTGTAAACACTTTTTTCCATCGGGAAAGGTCAAATTGGGACTGTTGTCATAGCCCTTTTCAATCGTTGGAAAGCAATATTACAATCCATATCCCATGAAAACATCAAATTCTTCTTCGTCAACCTGGTGAGTGGTGCTGATATCTTTGCGAATTCCTTAATAAACTTCCTATAATAGCCTGCCAATCCAAGAAAACTTCTCACCTCCATTGCATTCTTTGGGATTTTCCAATATTGAACTGCAACTACCTTTGTGGGATCTACTGTTATCCCATCTTTAGAGACCAATGCCCTAGAAATTTCACCTCTTTTCTCCAAAAATGGCATTTAAAAGAATTTCGCTTTAAGCTCATGCAAACGCAGAGTTTTCAAAACTTCTCTCAAATGTTGGCCATGCTCTTCCTCACTCTTCGAGCAAATCAAGATATCATCAACAAAGACCACGAATTACTTATTTAGAAACTCCTGAACCACCCAACTCATCAGATCAACAAAATAGGCGGGTGCATTCATCAACCCAAAAGGCATAACGATCCATTCAAAGAAACCATCTGGAGTCCTAAAAGAGGTCTTGTCTATACTGTCCTCGGCTACCCTCAACTGATGAAACCCCATGGCCAAGTCTAACTGAGAGAAAGATGATGCACCAACAAGTTGGTTAAACAGATCATCTATCTTCGGGAGTGGGTGCTTGTTCTTCTTTGTGAGTTTGTTCAACCCTCTATAGTCTACACATAAGCGAAGTGAACCATCCCCCTTAGTTGCGAATACAACCGGAGCACCCTATTTAGATATTATTTGCCTAATAAACCCTTTCTCAAGTAGCTCCCGTACTTGCTTGCTAAGCTCCCTCCTTTCTCTTGGAGCCATATGGCGCACAGGCAATGCAACTGGCATTACATCGTCCACCAAGTATATACAGAAATCGATCTTGCGCTTCGGAGGTAATCTCCGAACCTCATCAAAAACATCAGAATACTCACAGTCTACTGGTACAGATCGCAGATCGTCGATAGTTACATCAAGTGACTCTAGGAAACTAAGTATGAGAAACCCCTTTGGGTCACAAGAAATCTCGAGGGTCCTCCCATGGCAAGTCAAAAGTCTAACAACCCTCCTCTCACAATCCAGAATGACACCATACATGACTAGCCAATCCATCCCTAGAATCAAACCATAGCCCATAAAACCGAGCACATATGCATCACACTCAACTCGATGCCTAACACAGATATTCTCAAATCCCGACAAATCATGGACAAATGAGCTGTACTCCCAATGGAGTTTCAGAAAACAATGGGATCCACTACCATACAAGTATTTAGATGCAGAGACTCAACCACATAATCAGATATAAATGAATGCGAAGCGCCAGAATCAAAAAGAGTTCTAATAGGATGATTGGAAAGAGAAATAAAACCTTCCACGGAAACATTCCTACCTCTATATGGAGCACTGGTCATGAGAACATGCACATGCCCTCCAGTAGCTCCTGCCCATTGACCTTGTCCTTGCTTCTTCGGGCACTCCTTAGAAAATTATCCGAACTCTCCACAACTGAAGCAAGCATTCTTCCTTCTCTTGCAGTCCTTGATCAAATGACTCTCGCGTCCACAATTATGACACTTCCTCTTATCCTTAGCCTTGTTATTCTTTCTGTCCTTCTTTTGTTGTTGTTGTTGTTGTTGTTGTTGTTTTTGTTGTCCCTTCTTGGGCCATACCTTCTTGTTTTGTGTTCCCTCAACCTTAACTTCTTTATTGTTAGCCTTATCTTCCTCATGCATTAATGCCATATCAACGAGCCTCTCAAAAGTTTCTCCCATTGGAATATGGGACATAGCTAACCCATGGAGGGGTTCATTTAGTCCTTTAGCAAACCGCAAAGCTTTCTTATGCAGAGTATCTACCAGCTCCAACCCAAATCTTGCTAGTTCGTTGAATTAGTTAACATATTCTTTAACAGTCATGCCTCCTTGCTTGAGTGCTAGAAACCTTTCCATTTGCATACTTTTCTCAACTTAAGGAAGAAACTTCATTTCAAACCTTTGTCAAAAATCATCCCAAGTTTCCACCGGATGCCCTGCTTGCGTCACTTCCTACCAGAACGAAGCTTCATCTTTTAGTAGCCAGGTGGCTAACTGAATCTTCCTACGATCGTCCACTTCAAAAATTCCAAATAGATCCTTCGTTTCCTTGATCCAATTCCTTGCCTCTACGAACGTCTTAGCTCCACGGAATGGCTTTCCTCCCATTGCACAGAATTCTTTGCAGATCCTAGAGAAATTATCTACTCGCGGAGGGGGAGGAACGACGGGTGCAGCTGGGGGAGGAACGTTAGCTTAACCACCGGCAGGCATCATGGCCTCTAGATACCTACGGAACCAGCCTGGTATCGTAACATCCTCAAGAATATTAGGTTCCCCAGACATGATCAAAGAAAAGGAAAAGGGATTCAAACAAAGGATCGAAAGATATTACATATGGCTTTGGGGAATATGTTTTTCAAAACAGACCTTTCTTTTAAAAATGCTTTCTTTTAAAACCTTTTTGAAAATAATTTTCAAAATCTTTTATCCAATCTGGTAACCTTCAGCTCTGGTACCAAGCGTGACACCCCACGTCCGTTAATGTCACTCATTAAGAGAGTGCATTAAGTTTAGTGAAGCGTTATAGGTAAACAGAAGAAGAAACATTACAAGACAGATTTAAAATAGCAGCAGAATTTAAAACTTTATTAATCATAAAGCATAATATCATGGTTCAAAACATCATAAGTCTGAAAATACATAATCCCAGTACATCATTTTAAAATATCTATCTTGTACTTAAAACATCAAAGTACAATAATAAAAGAAGCACAATTCCCCAAATAAAAACATAGCGATAGCAAAAAAGATAAGAGCTCAAGCAATACATCTAAGCATCTCGAAGCAGATTGAAAGAAGAATCCTGGTCAAGCTTGAGTATTCCCACCCTGAGAACCTGGGGGGAACGCAAGAGAAAGAAGAGGAAACAAAATGGGTCCGACATAAAGTCTGGTGAGTCCAATTACTTTTAGCATATAAATAAGTATAAGTATCATGATAGGCATATAAAGTGGATAAGAGAGATAACAGCATAAAAATGCAAGTATGACAAGGCAAACAGGATAACATGATAGAGTATACTATGCTTCTCTAATGATTTCTCTACACCAATACTAGTGTCTTATAAACAAGATGATCCCCAACAAGTATAAGATGATAGACATAGGTGTACTTCCAGTGAGAGGTTTTCACCCCATACAATCAACAGACAGCCCAACATACTAGAATTAACTCTAAGGGTATTAACGGGATCCCCAACATACTGGAGTCTTGATATACCCTAATTACTACTCTAATCGATCGGCTTTCTCTTCCGGAGATACCCTGTGCTGGCCCCATAGTAGGGTGTACCACTCCCTAAAGGGGCAACCTTTCGTTTTCAAGATGTGCACAACCATATGTACAAGTGTCACAGCGTCTAAACCTCCCCTGCCCGACCCATGCATGCACATGACCTCATCAGAATGCGCCGCCCACACCGTCCCCCACGTTTGGATCTCTTACAGTCAGCCCAGTAAGCGTGCCCCGACTCCGACCTAGTTCAGAGTACTCGTTTGATACCTATATATGGGTTACTGACTGAAACGGGTCCCACACACAAGATGATATAAGCTTCCCCCTACGCTTGCATCCCCACTAGGTTTTCCACAGGTTATGCCATGCCAGAGTAAAATATTGCATAACCCCACAGGTTAAGTTTGTGGGCCTATATACAAAAATATTACCCACCTACCCAAGATTCACTTAACCCACCCACTGTTTCCAACAAGTTTACTTAACCGCTACTCAAGTTATATGTTCATACAATCCCTATGGATTCAAATAGGTTAAGTATTATAATTCATTACCATATTTATTTATGGTTATAATATGCTAACCTCCTACATTTAGCCTATCACTTGTGGATGTTGTATATGTCGTTCGGTTCCGGGTAGACTTCTACCACAAGTCGGACTTAACCTTGTGTCTTAGCACTCTCATGTTTATGCACTTAGACCCTTCACATTAGATTCACCACTTTTGGTCACTGGATATGCCGGGCGGTTCCGGGCAGACTTCCACCACAAGTGTAATCTAATCTCGTGTCTAAGCGCGGTTGCAGTACTAATTAATATAATTCTAGGCATTTCAATTATTCCTATGTCGTTATAAGTTTTCATTCCCCTTTCCCAAGTTATGTTCATAATGAATTATATGTCCCAAATTCGTATTTATATATTTAATTCAAGTTATGCCAAAATTTCCCAATACCAGTTATGCCTCAAGTTTAACGTTTTCCCCTCATTCCTAATTTAAAGCGTTCGCATATTTCAGCGGCATGCCTAGGCTCGAAGGTAGCCATGCTGTAAAAATAAAAGGAAAAAAAATGAAGGGAAGAGGACAGAAACTATCATACTAACAAAATTGACATATAATGGAAGAAATAGGCATAAACATATAGTGGCATAACGACAAGATAGACATATAGGAACAGATCTGATGAACATGTGACAATAGAACTGATTCTAACATAATAGGGACATTATAAACAGGCATGATGAGATCTAAACAATGAATTAGATATCCAACTAATAACAGACCTGATTTAGCCACAAACATAATAAGAACAGGCAAGAGGTGATCCAAATAGTGAATTAGATCTACAAATAATGGCATATCTGATAAGATAAATAGGTATTGGTTCATATCTAGTTCATATTCATGTCAGAATAACTTGGATAAACAGGTTATAGCAGATCTGGTATGATTCAAATAGTCACATGCATAATCCAAGTTATAGTCATGTCAAGATTTACTTTTTAAATATTTAGGTCTAAAATTAACATAGACTCACTATGATTGAATGTAGAAAAATAGAAGAAAGAATTGTTGATGTTGAATCACAGATCTCTAAACTCTAGTTGATTGTTGAAGAAGAAAAGACTTGATTTAATCCGGACAGAAGCAGCATCTAGTCCTTTTTTTTGGTGTGAAGAAACAAGAAAAATGAGGCCATACATATAGCTGTCACCGAACCCCTAATCTGCCCAGATCTACCGTGGGGGGTTGACCCTGGGGTCGACACCCCTACGCGAGAATTTTACCGCTCCCCTATTTTATGTGATTTGAACTATTTTGAATTTTCTAGATATATTTTATTCATATATATTCTCCTTATGCGTATAAAAACTTCAAACCTTAATAACTTCTTCTTACGGTGTCCGTTTTACGCAAACCAGGTGTCTATTTTGACCAGAATTCCAAGACAAACGCAATTGCGCAGTCTGTTTCCCTTAATTCTAAATATTTGATTAATTATTCTTTAATTTATCATCTTTAGTGTTGTTAAAATTATAGGTGTTACAATTGCATGACCTCCCATACAACGCTTTGTATGGTGCCATCCCAATTGTAGACTGGTAGTTATTATTATACGCAAACTCAACCAGATGTACATGGTCTTCCCATGATCTCCCAAAATCCAACACACAAGCTCTTAGGAGATCTTCCAAAACTTGGTTAATCCTCTCGGTTTGACCATCCTTTACCACCCTTAACTGGTGAAATCCCGTTGCCAAATCCATCTAAGAAAACACTTTGGCTTCGTGAAGCTGATCGAACAAGTCATCAATCCTTGGCAATGGTTACTTGTTCTTCTTTGTCACCTTGTTCAGCTCATGATAGTACACATACAATCTTAACGAGCCATCTGCCTTAGTTATAAACACGACTGGTGCACCCCATTCAGAAACACTTCTCCGAATGAATCCCTTTCCTAGAAGGTCACTAACTTGCACCTCCAACTCTCGCTATTCCTTAGGCACCATCCACCCAAGAGGCATAACGATTGGTCTAGCACTCTCGATCAAATCGATCCTAAACTCGATCTCACGATGCGCCGGTAACCCTTTGACCTCATCAAAGACATCCTCATACTCATTAGCGATCAGCACAGATGACAAGTCTTCTTGTGGAATCCCAAGCGAATATAGTTAGCTCACGAAGACACCCTCTTCGCACTTACATCTAATCAACACCTTTTGCCCTTCCACATCCCCGACTCTCACATCTAGCTTCTCGCAATTCTCTCTGGACGCATACCTCTTGAGCCGATCAATGCCCAAGATGTACCCAAACCCTGCGAAGTTAAGAACAAAGCAATCACACACAAAAGAGCAACCATGACTCGACAACACTATACCACGACAAATCATACAATGATTGGACGAACCCCCAAATGGATTAGTCACTACGAAAGGTCTATCACAAATCTCGGGTTCCAAACCCAAGCAACACACAAGTTCATTGCAAATGAATGAATGCGATGCTCCAGTATCAAACAAAACTCAAACTGAAACACCTTTAACAGAAAGAGTACCTTGAATGACAGCACCCTTTCCCTTCTCCTATGTAGTAGGAGCTCGTGAAGAAGATGGCACGGCTTCCAAAGCATATGCCTTCACAATCTGCTTCCCCTTAGCTAGTTCCGGACAGTCCTTCTTGAGATGTCTAGTCTTGCTACAATTGTGACACTTCCTCTCAACCTTCGGATTCTTGTACTCGTTAGCAAAATGGCCTTTCTGTTGGCAATTGAAGCAAACAAACTCGCTCTTAGGCTTCTTTTAGCCATTCTTCCCTTTCTGTTGTTGGTGCTTCCTCTTCTTACTACTACCACCCTGTTGTGGCTTCTGTTCTCCCTTAGGTGCAACAATATACATCTTCTTTGGAAACGGACTTTCATGCCTCAAAGCCTTCTCGACTACCTTCTCAAAGCTATCATCGAGGTGATCCATAAGATGATTCCCAAGATATTCATCCAACCCCAAGACAAATTCTCGTTCTCTTGATAAGGAGTATCCACATATTAACGAGCATACTTTGACAAGGCCTCGAAGTCAGAAATATAGTTAAGAGCTAGGCGACCATTCTGTTTAAGCTCCACGGATCTCTTGAACAGAATTGATTTTTCTACGGTGGAGATAAAGTTTGCTTCAAATTTAGCTTGGAACATCTCCCATGAGATCTCTTCTTATGGAGTCTCAAGTGTGACAGAGTTCCATCAGTCCATTGCTCTGCCCTCTAACTGCCTTGATGCAAGCTTCCTTCTGGTTGCATCATCAATGCACAAGTCCTTGAAGATCCTAACACAAGTATCCAACTATCTTTGGACTTCTTCAACTGGTTTTGTGCCCTTGAACTGTTTCGCTCCCAATGATGCAAAGTCCTTACATAACTTTGCAAATTCCACAGCTCTAGGCACTTGGACTCCAACGTCCACCGTAGCTGCCACTGGAGCGGGGTCCCTTCGAAGGCATGCTCCTATCATAGCTTTATACATAGACGGGTAATCAGGTGCACTGCCATTACCCCCTCCAGGAACAGCCTCATCCCTAGCAGTATGTCTTGTATAATGTCGACTCATTCTAAATCTGCAAGTTAGAACTATTAGCCACTTACAAGATAAGTTGCTAAAGAGATACAAATGCTATTGTACTACATAATATCATATAGTATACACCCAATAGAAATCTACAAGTACGTCTCCCATACGTGATAATGTCCTTGAACTTTCGCTAAAATTATTAACCAGAGCTCTAATGCCAAATGTGATGACCACCCACAGCCCCTGCAATAAACAAGAGGAGTACTGCATTGAGAGGTGTGCCAAGCAGCTATAGACGATCATCAAGGTATGATAACACAATCGGAACCTGTCGTACTACTCACAGTGCAAGGACAAAATATAATAGAACATATACAACAGGTAGTAATAGTGAAGCATATATGAACATGAAACTCCAAACTTTCTTAATAACTAGAAAGTATATCAACATAATATCTGTACATGGATGCCTTACTACATCACTCAGAGTAAAACTTCAAACAACATAAACAAGTATTATATAGTAGTAAAGATAATACGCCAGCCTGCTGCTCGCCTCCAAACAACTATATCGTCCTCACTAAGCAATCACCTATCACTTGCCACCTAGTCTGCCCACCCAAAAATGGATGAACAGCCCAAGGAAATAAGAGGGAAACATAAAACCTTGAGCCAGACAACAGTCTTAGTGAGCGATAAAATAGCCAACAAACTTCATCAATAAAGTATATGAAAATAGATAGATTTACCAACCACTACCCAATACTGGAGAAGAACTCACACTTATCTTCCCCACATCCGACAGTGAAAGCCTTTACAATCACATCCAAGGTAACAACAATTCATCCATTGCAATCATAACAACCATTGATAACATTCATAATATCCAGGTTACATAGGTCTCATGCAGACAATCCTAATCGAGTTTAACATCCCTCAAGTACTATCCCCAGAGGCCTAATCCAATATCAGTCAAGGACTCAAGTAACATCTCCCTCAACGTTAGATAATCCACGTGAGATGGTATAAACAAAACACCCAGACATTCAAACATCCATGACATACTCTAGCTATCACCGCCAATTCTGCTTTGAAACCATCGTTAATCGTATGACGACCCATCATAATTGTTATGTTTCAAGGGATAAAGGTAACCCCAGTCCTAGTACAAATCCATATGCCATCATGACTCGTATGTTTGTCTTCTCAAATCTCGACAACTAGGCCCTTCACGACTGCCCAAGGTACGAGGTCGTTCATGACTGCCCAAAGTACCCTTGCTTTGAGTCTGCTAGAACTTACGATAAAAATAATCGCTTGGCCTTCACATCTCTAGTCGTCATCTCCGGCGACTAATCATAAACTCAAGTCCTACTCGAGTAACCATTATCCATAACCCAACACATTTGAGTTGTCTGCTTATTCGTTGCTTTTCACCGATTAACGAACACATCACATCATTTCAGATATCCCCTTATGGATTCTCGTCGAAGCCATCATCATCATCGAACCAAACAACATTAATATAAGGTTCAATATATTCTATAGCATTAACACGCATTTGCTAAAGAAACAAACCACAGCACTTAGGCCATCCACCGCAGCGTTTAAAAGCGCTGCTGAAAGTTCATCATGATTGACCAATACAAGACCGACCGAACGGTATAGGACCACTCAACCCAGAGAGAATGACTCACCTTCAATATGGAGACCGACCCGACCAGCTCTGCACGACCGACCAGCCTCCACCTCAATCCCTCAACTTCACACCTGAACAACCGACCCAACCCATTAGGACCGATCGACCCTTCTAGAATCACCTCTCCTTTACAACTCCTCAAGCAGACAGACCGAGATCAAGTTGCTCATCCGACCTGGGAGAGAACGACCAGATCCAGGGACACTAGACCTGAACGAACGGCCAGGCCAGGACCGACTGAACGACATCCCTATGCACGACCGACCCAAAACCTGTACTTCACCCTGCATTCCGTTGTACTACATCGTACTACATTTGGCCAGAAAGTAGTCCGACCAGGATTTGAACCACAGAACAGAACCTGACTTGTTTCCCAAGACACACATGGCCTGGACTGCGCGAGCGACCAGGATCTGAACGACCAGAAACCTGCACTTCTCCATTTTCAACTCCGATTTTGGCTAAGATTTCGCCAAACGATACATTTGACGAAACCAACTCATCCAATTCATCCATTATGACGACAAACATGATATGAAATCAACAATAACACCAATATGACAATTTCATCAGTAATTATGTGAAATTCACCAAAATCACCATAAATGTTCACATGAAAAAACTATAGATACAACTTGCACAATCCTATGAAATAGCATAGAAATTTCCAGTTTAAACTTACTAATTGGATCCTATGGTGATTTATATGAAAATGAACTCATAATGAGATAGGTCTATGGTAAAACACTTGAATTTGATGAAAAACATGATCAAACATCCGTACACTTCATTGAATTCATGTGAGAGATGTAAATCACTCACCGGTTCTCCAAAACAAGCTAAAATCAACGTAATAAGATTCCGGACAACAAGCATTTTGCACCAAATCACTTGATCCGATGAGTTCCTACATCAATTGATGTAGATCTAGCATCCAATGGTGTAGATTTATGATTTCCCTCCTTAGATTTTGATTTTTAATGGTGGAAAGGTGTTAGAGGAAGGAGGAACACAAGGCCACCAAATGAGAGAATGGGAGAAGTAACCCGTTCTCCATACCCCTCACCCCCTATTTATAGTATCCACCAGCCCACTAATGGGCCTTCCCAATTCAGCCCATTATGGCCTTATAAACCTGGACAGCCAACTGAAAAACCTTAAAACAACGATTTCTCCCAAACTGCTGAGCCAAATCTTTAATCTAAGCAATTTACGGAAAGACAATCATCAATTCCTTTCCAATGGCATTGGTCTCGCCCTTTGATTCGACTTGAGTCAAAAGTTATGGCCCGTAGAAGAATGACAAGGGCAAAATGGTCACAAACAAAATCGGTAAAAAATTACGGACATGTCTCACATCCCCATAAGCAACATATTAAAAGATGAGAATGATCCAACTCTCATGGAATAAAATAACAATATTTTATGATCTTCCGATACGTAAAATGCGGGTTGTTACATCGGTCTATTGCCTCTTCGATGTATACAAGTCACATGCATTGACCAAACTTTTTCAAAACCATCCACAAAAATTCGCAAGTCCATATCTTGTCTTGTGATGGACCGGTGCTGGTCCATAAGGCATGGACTAATGCTAGTTCATGTACTTAGCAAAAAAAATCGTTTATTTCTAGCCATAATTATGATGCCTTCTCGAGCATGTCTTCCGAATTTCATGAAATTCCGACGAACTTTGGCCCCAGTATGCTCAAAATTTCATTCCAAATCCTAACTACAACGACTCTAATACACAAAATCAAATATAACATCGAAACAAGCATTTCAATGATAGGAAAAAATCAACAATCATGAACAAACACCCAAATTCGTTAAAAAAACATAAATCAGTCATTTATATGCATAGATCTAGTGTAAATCTACATACTAATTAACCCAAACCTATCATTTTTATCCATTATATGTCTAGTTAGGTCAACCTAAGGGGTTTCGGGTCTTAAATGAACATAAATGCTCATGTTTTAGGGTGATTTAATAAGTATATGCGATAAGATCACCTAATCTAAACATATAATGCAATTAATATCGTTTATTAAGAGATCAAAACCACTCATCAATTCATCTAACCTATGTAGATCTATGAGAGATCTATTCGGGACAGAAAGGAAAGACTAAAAACAACCCTTTATGAAGATCTAATCTCTTTTATGTGTCTGAAGTAGATTAAAAGTGTGTTTAATGTGATTTAGGGTTTAGAAGGAAGAACTAGATTAGATCAAAGTTCTTTAATTGTTAAGAAAATGATCAGAAAGAGTAACCTAATTTCCTTTGCCCCCCTAGCTGTTAGCGATAAACCTAATGGGGTAACCTAATCAGTTCATTAGTTGTCTAAAAGTTTGCATAGAAGTTCTGAAATTTTAAAACTTTTCTCATGCCCCTTGGCCAAATAGCTAATGCGTCCACACAAAGAAATGACAAACAATCATTCCAATCCAATGGCATAGGTTAGAGCATCTAATTCTATACCAAACGGAAGTTATGGCCATAACAAGATACTCCGGGGACAAATGGTCATTGAGTAATTTGCAAAAATCATAGATGTGCAAAACATCCTAAATAGCCATATTTCAAAATATGAGAATGATACGGTCTCGTGTGAATTAAACGGAATTATTTTACGATCCTCTGATATGTAAAAAAACGAGTCGTTACTAGAATAAAAGCACATATACAGAGATTAAGGTTATTCATCCATGCATAACCTTGAAGACTTTAGGCTTCTATTTTTTTTAATTTATATACATTTTATCCTTTTCTTATATGAGTTCCATCCATGCATAATCGTGAGGAATTTTAAATGAGAATGAAAGAACATATATAGATTTTAAGGTTCTTCACCCATGCATAACTGCGAGGACTTTTAAATGAGAGTGAATACATAACCACGAAGACGTTTGGTGTTTATTATTTTTCAAATTATAAATATACAGACACAAAAGAATTTCTTTTTTAAAAGAGAGAGCTTTGAAAAATCATATTAGCACAACTTAAAACTAAAGATTTAGAATGCTAACTCATTTACTTCAAATCAACCACACCTTCAAACAATGACCTAGAAAACATTTCATAATTATCGTACACAAAAGTTTCTATAATTTACACTTTTCTATTCATTATTTGTTAAGACAAGTTCTCGGAAAGTTCAATCTAAGAACTAAGTGTGTATCCCAATAGTACCGCGTTTATTCAAAAGTAAATTACGATGCAATTTTTGGGGGTTTTCTAGATAGATTTTTTTTGGACAAGTGTAATGAAATTTAAAAAAAAATCAAACCATATAAAATCAAAGTAAATATGAAACTCCCCAATACTTGGTTTTGACTATGTCCCCATAGTCAATACATGTTATTAGGAGCGTCAAAGGGATAATATATGCATATTTACAAAATGAAAGTTTTTAACAACCTCCATAAATTTGTGAATGCAACGATGAGCAACTATAGGGCTAATTCCACGAATGTCGGGAGGAACCATTGAGGGTCAAAGTGTACTTAAGATACGTAAGGATAGATTTGAGCTCTAACCTAGGAGGTTACTCAACCAAAGAAACCGATTGAGTTTCATACTCAACCACAAGAAGTCCAAAATGAAGCATTCCTTCTTTCTCATTTGACATATCATTAAACAATTGTTTACACTCGGGCTCACGTCGATATCAGTGTTAACCATTTCTTTTTCGAAGTTTTATTGAATTGTCCTAACTTCCAATGGATGGTCGATTGGTTCATTTGATTGGCTTTTTGAATTAATGATGTTAAGATGCAAGGACATATTACCAAATGAAATGTTCATTAACCCATTTCGAATATTGATTAAGGCATTCGTGAAGGGTAAGAAGGGCCATCCTAAACTCAAAGGAATTTGATTAATATGATTGTTTATGAGTTGTATTTCAAGGACGAAGAAATCAGCAGGAAAAATAAATTGCCCTACTTTAATGAGAACATCACTGATTGCTTCCACGGGTTTCTTTACTGAATTATTAATGAATTAAAGCATAATTTTCGTCGGCTTAAGCTCACCTAAAACTAGCAGTTTGTATACCGAGTAAGAATCAGGTTTACACTCGCACCTAAGTCTATCAAGCAATTTTAATAGTCTTGTCTCCTATCGTACACGATATTATGGGGAAACTAGGATCATTGTATTTTATAGGAATGGATTGGGATAGGACATTGCTTAGACTGGCTACTAAGAAGAACTTTTTGGTGCTTGAGTGTGTCGCTTTTGAGTTAGCAATCGAGTGTCTCGTTCACCCATAGAGGTAGCTAATTGACTCATTTGCACTTTGGGATTCATAATTGATTAACTCGATTTTTTCGTATATGAGGTTAGAAGGTTTTGCATATTATTACCCGATTGAAGATTTTTAGTGATTGCCTTAGCAAGAGTTTCCAAAAATAATTCAATGGAAATCATTCATTTGCCATCTTGGGATACAAAAGATTGTTGCGCTTGGTATTGAGAAGATGACGCGAAATTTAAAATTTATTTGGTTGAAAAGGAGGATTCAAAGCATTGTTCGGAAATGCTTGAAAGAAGGATCAAACTAAATTTGTATTCAGATTGTTTCAGTTTAAAGCGAAGTTTAGAAGATTTCTCCAACCGGGATTATACGTGGAGAGAAAGGGCCATTCCTAACTTTGTTAATAGCATTTTTTCCATTCTAATGAGAGTGAGCACTGATCGACATATGTAATTAACATTGTTATAATTGTAGCACAAAGGCCGAGAAGCTTCATTACATGATTTGTTGAAAGAACATTATGAAACTTATTTATCATTGCATTGATTTTTGCTTCTAAAGCAAGAGATGATCCTATCAAATAAACGATCGATCGTGAATAGATTGATTTCTCATTACAACTACATTTTCAAGAAATTGCCAAGCAACATCGTGGTGTTGTGCCAGAAAATTTCCTTGGCACAAGATTCAAGCATAGTTCATGAATTATTTTTGATACCATTGTAAAAAATTAGGCAAATATTCCATTTTTCGAAATTATGATATGAAAATTTGATCAAAAGTTCCTTAAATCTTTCAAAATATTTTCCAAAATATTCACCCTTAATTAATTAAAAATTATAATTTCATTTTAGATTGTTATTGTTTTTTCAAAAGGGAAAATTTTCTTTAAGAAAACTTATATAAATTCTTCCCAAGTTTTAATCGAAGTAGTAGGCAAGCTGCACAACCATTTTTCGTCATAATCGGCAAGTGCAAATAAAATTAACCTAATTTTGATTCCATCATCACATAACTGTTGAAATTTAATTGTTTTACTAACTTGTTCGAATTTCGATACAAGGATATAAGGATCATCGGTTTAGAAGTTGCCAAATTTTGGAAGTTTGTTGATGAGGGCCGAATGGATTTCAAAGTGACTACCTATTGGGATGCGCAGAGTGGTGCAAGAAGGGATAGAAACTATATCAATAAAGATTCTATGCATAAGAGTATTAGGAGAGTTATCGTTAGCCATTTGAAAAGGATTATTTATTTGAATTCAACGATTTGTTAAAATGTCACGAGTCAAGATGCTCATGCACAAACAAAAGATTAAGAAATAAATGAGGTGAGGAATTTTTTCTTTTGGATTTTGTTTTAGACGAGGAAAAATTTTTGTCTAGAAAGAAAGAATATGTTCAACAGAAAATGCTCTAAAAGAAATATTTTTTTTTTCTAGTAAAGGAACAAAGATAGAAGTATATGTTAAAAAAGCGCTTTTTTATTTTGTTCTTGATTTTTAAACTTTATTCTTTTATATATGCATGAATTAATGCAAGTAAATGAATACAACGAATTAAGCAGAAATTTTCTATCTTTTATAGCTACAAAGCCAAAACTATATAAATAAACTTTGATTTAAAGTAGTAAAATAATTCTTAGCTTGATAATGGACAAGGGTCATCAGTGCACCACGAATTACCGTAGCAATGCAACTGAAAGTTTGGTTATCTTTAGAGAAACCGTCACTATAATATCGATGAATCACCATACTAACTATAAATGATTGAAACTCTATCGTTTTCATAGACCCCAAAAGAAATTTTTGGTAAAATAAAAGAAGTTATCAAAACCCAAATTTCCCCATATGAGCTCATGACACCCATAAGTCCAACATCTAGTCTTTATTAATTAATCAAGTTCTAATATGAAATGAAATTTTACGGGCCAAGGAAGGATTATGAACTTTCCATCTTATGCGAATTTAGGTATGACCTTAAGAAAATAAAAACAAACTGAGATGAATGCAAAATAGAAATTAAGCGCATAGTAACAATGCAACTATGAATGAAATTTTATTTGAATTTTTTTAAGGGTAAGTTTGGCTCAGGTCCCTGTTAAGTTACAAAATATAAAAAAACTCTCTTTCTTACAATTTTATAAATTAGGTCCCTTTTTTGGAAAATCAACAAAAAATCAATAAAAAAACAATGTAAAAATTTACCAAACTTAAAAAATAAATTCAACACATAATCATCATCGTTTTCATGCATTAAACCTACAAAAAAATTATTCAAAACAAAAAAAAATGCATGCTACAGATTATTTGTGCGAATTTCTGTATAATTGCTGACATTGCAACAATTAATTCAAAACGTTGTTAAATTTCATACAACTTTTGCTTAATGGAAATAATTCATCTTCAGTAAATTGCTGCAAATGTTGCAACTATTTGCAATATTTGCTGATACTTCAGCAATTATTCATCCGCCTTTCAGCTATATATTATGTAAATAATTGCAGAAACATCAGTAATAATTCACTAAAATTGCTGATTTCAGCAACTTTTCATTTATTTGCATCTACTGTAAAAAAAGTTGTTGATATATCGGCAACTATATATGTATTCATCAATCTTTCAACTAAATTTTGAAGGAATAATTGCTGAAATATCAGCAATTATTCACTAAAATTGCTGATATTTTAGCAACTTTTTTTGCAGAATACTTACTTGATTATTTACAATTTTTGGAATTTTTTTTATACGACAGCGCAAATAAAAAAACATATAAACACATTGCTACATTAAATCAAGGACCCGCTTTACAACTAAACTTAGACGAAGAGCCGCTTTATATGAACTTTGAAAATAAGGATGCTGCACAAATTTTCACCTTTTTTAATGTAAAATGCAAAGTAAATAAGAACAAAAGACAGAACAAGATATCAAAATGGGCAGAAATTTATTAGTAATTTATTTTTGCAGTGACTTTTTATTTTTAAGCAAGCAAGCACTTCTAGCAAGCAATCATATTTCGCTAATTTCTAAAAACTGAAATTAAGCTAAAAACGATTTTTTTTCCATTAACAGAAATAAAAGGAAAATAGAGCAAATGAATTTGAGATAATTTTTTTAAAATACAAGAAAAACAAAGGAAAACAACTGAAACTAATGAACACCAAACAAGTAGTTGCTTATTGCGGTCGTCGTACTTATAAAAAGAAATACCAAATGAAAACAAATCGAAAACTAAATGAAAAGTGCAATTTTTTTTTCGAACGACTAAAAGGAGGACAAGAACTAAACTTATCTAAACTCAAGCACAAAATCAAACACAAATAAAAAGACGAAAATAAAACACGAGTTTTTTAAAGGCAAATTCTATTTAAACGCACAGAAATGCTGAGTTAACCCAAAATTTATTGACAAATTGTCCCTGTTTTTTTTTAATTTACAGCACACCTCGTAGAGCCCCTATGAGGTGCCTTTAGGGCACCAAGTAGGGAATCTACGAGGTGTCATTAGGCTACCTCATAGGGGCTCCATGAGGTACCTTAAGGGGACCACGTAGTGCTCATACGA
This sequence comes from Allium sativum, assembly GCA_030737875.1. Lineage (NCBI taxonomy): Eukaryota > Viridiplantae > Streptophyta > Magnoliopsida > Asparagales > Amaryllidaceae > Allium > Allium sativum. Next base: position 17,180,703 of record CM060912.1, read on the forward strand.
GGGAGGGTGAAATTAGATATTTTTAAATATTACATGGATGAACTCAGCAAAACGCAGGGTTCCTACCGTTTTTTCGGTTTTGCTGGGTGAACTCAGCAAATCCAAAGGTTTAAATAGAATTACCCTTTTTTAGATAATTAATCACATAGCCTAAACTCCAGACGCATCGCTTCTGACCTAAAAGGTGTTTTCTCACTTTTAATTTCCAGTTTGCAGGCATCAATTCTCATAGGCAAATTCTATTTGAACCCACAAATGTGCTGAGTAGCCACCCCCCCAAAGTTAAAAAACTGATGTACCCTCAATTTTGCTGATTAGCCCCCCGCTAATTTAAAAAAAGCCAAATATACCCATCCACGTAAGGTGACTACGTGGTTTTACTGTGTACCTCATAGTAGCCCTACGTGGTTTCTTACTGTTCCACGTAGACGCTTTACGGGGTACACAAAGAAACCACGTAGGACTACTACGAGGTACGCAATAAAACCACATAGAGAAACTACGGGTGTGCAAAAAACTGGAAAAAACTATAATAGTAAAAGGGTATTTTCGTCCTCGTGTTTTTTTGATAAAATGGGGGGCTACTCAGCATTTTTTGGGTTGAAATAGAATTAGCCATTCTCATAAACACATGGAACTCAAATTTCCTAATCTACAAAAGATATCAAAATTCAAAAATCTAATTCTTAATGGTTCGCTCCGACTATGAGGATTCACATTTGGATCTTGATTTGGTGTGGATGGTTCGACTGTGGTTGTGGTTTTGAGATAGAGAAGTGAAAGAAAGAGGTTCGTCTAGTGACTTGATGTTGTGGCTTGCCTCTGAAGTGGCGGTATCTACAGCCTTTATTGATGTACTAATGGGTGAATTAGCCATGGCTTAAGCGGTTTAGACAAATTAGAAGAAATAAAGGATAGGCTAAGGGTGAAAGCAAGGAGGTTTAAAGTTATATGAAGTTGGGTTAAGGTGTAGAACGGGTAAGGAATGGACGAGGATGTCACCTGCAATGGTGATGAGTAACACAAGAAATTGAACGAGATTAAGGAATAGAAAGATTGAACAAAACAGAAATATGAATTGTTGTATTTCTCAATTTGATTGTACAATAGAATAGCTATCTATTTATAGCCAACATTAAAACGGCTAGTTGCCACATAATTCAAGAGCATAATAGCAAACATGTGGTGTACATTAGGGTTTTATGTAATAGTGTGCACGTGCACACACTGATACACACATGCACAGACTTCTCCTGGCTCCATCTTCCCTTCTATCATTTCTGTGTCACGTCTCGGATCCTCCACCCCCTTGCATACCATGTCCAACACCTTCATTGATGAATTAGCAGCCGTAATTTGATTAGAGTTTGATAAATGGTTGCTTTCCACTTTGCTACACATGCTGATTAAGGACTGATTATTACAAATCCCCCCTTCAAGAATAGACCTCTTCTCAAGGTCTAGGTTTGGGAACCTTCGAATCAGTGGCCAGTAGTCCTCCCAGGTGGCTTCTTCCAAAACTTTTCCTCTCCACTTCACTAGAATTTGCACCACAGCTTCTCCTCTTCTAGGTACCATCCTTCTATCTATAATTTTTTTCTGGTACTAGTACTTCCTCTTGTTCATAACTTGGAAAATCATCCTGTATTGTTATTCGATCACCTAATTTCTTTTTCAAATGAGAAACATGAAATACTGGGTGAATTTTCACATGTCCAGGTAACTTCAGCTTATAAGCTACTGTTCTTATCTTTTCTTCAACCTGGTAGGGACCATAATACTTTGGTGACAACTTGTGAGTCCTTTGATCCTAAGCAGTGGTTTGCTTATATGGCTGAATTCTTAAGTACACCCAATCCTCAACATTAAAGTGTCTTTCAGTTCTCCTTAAATCAGAGTACTTTTTCATTCTATCTTGAGATAACTTTAGACCATCCTTCAAAAATTCTATAAAAAAATCTATGTTGAATAGCGTGTCTTCTACTTGCTCCACCTTGGCAGTGTTAGGTACATATGATAAAAGAGTGGATGGGTCAATTCCATACACAGCCTTGCATGGGGTAGTGTTAGTAGAAGCTTTCCATGAAGAGTTATACCTATATTCAGCAAGAGGCAGCCACTCCACCCGTTTATGTGGCTTATGACAAATGAAACATCTTAGATAGGCTTCCAATATTTTATTGACGATCTTAGTTTGTCCATCACTCTGTGGATGGTATGCTGAGCTTAGTTGGAGTCTACATCCTTGCAATTTGAATATTACTTGCCAAAAGTGACTAGTAAACAGGGCATCTCTATCACTCACAATAGATTTAGGCATACCATGCAATTTGAATACACCATTAAAAAAATCTTAGCCACTTCCTTAGTTGTATATGGATGACTTAATGCAAATAAGTGTGCATGTTTGCTTAAACGGTCTACCACCACATGAATGACAGTTTTTTTGTGACTTTTAGGTAGACTGGTGATGAAGTCCATTGAGATGTCAGTCCATATCTTCTTTGGAATTGGAAAAGGGTTGAGAAGACCAGGTAGCTTGACATTTTCTGTTTTACTACTTTGGCAGTTATCACACTCTTTAACAAATTTTTCTATGTCCCTTTTCATGTGTTTCCAATAAAAGCATGCTTTATTTTTTTCATTGTTCCTTTAATTCCAGTGTGTCCACCTAGGGGAGTGTCATGATGCTCTTCAATGATTATTTGTACCAAGCTAGTTAAGTGATGATCACTCAAAATTTTCTTTTTATAAAATATCAAATCATCAACTACTTGGTACTTGTTGTTGCATATGCTCTGTTCTCTAACTTTCTTTAATAACTGAGAGTACCATTCTGCAGATAATAGTGTTTTCTTTAACTCTTGTAACCATGTAGCTTGTACAGTTGATATAACATGTGATTGTCGATCACTGGCGTCCACCTCTTTTCTGGATAAAGCATCTACTACAATATTTTCCTTCCTAGCTTTATACTCTACTATGTAATCAAATCCATGCAATTTTGCTAACCATTTGTTTTGTATTCCAGTGTGAATTTTCTGTGATAAAAGGTACTTGAGACTCTGGTGATAAGTTTTGATGATGAACTGCCTTCCCATCAGGTATTGAGACCATTTTCTGGTGGCAATGATTATGGCCATTAACTCTTTCTCATAATTAGATAATGACAAGTTTCTCCCTTTTAATACATTACTAAGATAAGCCAATGGTTTATTATTTTGTAACAGTACAACACCAATGCCATGACCACTGGCATCAGATTCTAACACAAATGGTTTGGAGAAGTCTGGAATAACCAATATTGGTGGGTTAATCAAGCATTGCTTCAATAATTCAAAGGCTTGCTTGGCTTCTTCAGTCAACTAGAATGAATCCTTCTTAAGCATACTAGTGGGAGGTTTAGCAATTAATCCGTAGCTTCTAATAAATTTTCTATAATATCTAGTGAGTCCCAAAAATCCTCTGAGTGTTTTTAAACTAGTAGGGAATGGCCATTCAAGTACAGCTTTTACTTTGTTAGGATCCACTGAAATCCCTTCTGCTGTTATCACATGTCCCAAATAATCTATGTAATTTTGTGCAAAGCTACACCTGGATAATTTGATCACTAACTGATTATCCTTTAGAACCTGAAAAGTTGAACTAAGTTGCTTGATATGCTCATACATAGTCTGGCTATATATTAGTATATCATCAAAGAATACTAACACAAATTTCCTTAAATATGGTCTAAAAATATTATTCATCAAGACTGGATAGTAGAAGTAGCATTCACTAACCCAAATGACATAACAATAAATTGACAATGGCCATCATGAGTTTTGTAACAACCCGTATTTTCAATAACCTGTTATAACGTAAATCGAGGCAGAATTTAATTCAAAAATCTGAATCAAGGGAAATGGGCTGTGCCATTGCGTTCGTCTCGGAAAAATAAGCGAAATAGAGTCCGAGTTTTCGAAAATCGGAGTCCGTATGACCCGATTAAGGCCCAACGAAGTTTTCAGAAAATTCCAAAGTAAAAACAGATTTCAAATTCAAGTTTGAATTTGGAAATTTGGGCCAGTTTTGGCCAGGCGGGAAAATTCCCGCCAGAGCACCCAAGTCGACAGCCCTGTCGACTTGGGAGTCGACTCGGTTGGACCCAAGTCGACAGCCCTGTCGACTTGGCTGTCGACTTGGTCCAACCGGGCTGTTTAGCCTGGTGCACCATTTAGAGATTGTGTTGAGCTTGGGGGCCAGATTCGGTTTTAAGGGCTGAGATTGCAACTAGGGTTTAATCCTATGGCCTAAAACACTTGCCTAATCTATAAATAAGACCCTAAGCTAGCCCTAAATCATCATTAATCAATCCTACAACTAAACTATGGCAAATTTTTACCTCTCATGGCCTCCACTCTCTTCATAAAATTTCTAAATAAATTTCTATGAGATTTTCCATGCATACAAGTGTTTTCAAGCTTGTATGAGCATCATTAGCTTGCATTCAGGTCAAGTTTCTATATTTGCATCATAAAGAAAGAGTTTTGATCATTTTGGCTCAAGGGTTTTTATGTTAGAGCTTGCATTTTGGGTCTATTTGATTGCATAAGGGCTTTGTCATATCTTTTGTGCCTTCATAAGTATTGTAAGCCCTATTCTACTTTCATATTTAAACTCTAAAGTTAAATGTATGATATGCAAGTTTACTATGATATGAAATGCAAGTTTATCAAGTTATGTTATGCAAGTTTGATATGCAAGTTTGTCATATGATATGCAAGTTATGTTATGCAAGTTTGATATGCAAGTTTGTCATATGATATGCAAGTTATGTTATGCAAGTTTGATATGCAAGTTTGTCATATGATATGCAAGTTATGTTATGCAAGTTTGATATGCAAGTTTGTCATATGATATGCAAGTTATGTTATGCAAGTTTGGGATGATCATTTGGTTCATGTTATCATGTTATGCAAGTTTATCTTGAGTATATGAACATAAAGCTTCAAGCTTTATGCTAAAGGTTGCATTTTGGCAACATGTAAGTTATCATATTTCTTATGATAACTTGCATGTGAGGCTAAATGCGAACTTATGGCCATTTCTACATGTAACACCCCGCCTCCGCTAGGGTCACTCGCAAAGGAATGCACTAGCTTTAGAGGGGCATTATTGGTAAACATGCACAGAAATATCACAAGACAGAACATATAGAATAGCGGAAGTAAAATCAAACTTTCATAACATGAGTAAATAAGGTCTAAGGCCTTTTACATCAGAGTACATCAAAACCTGTCTTGCAATAGTAAAGAAGCATAAAGACATTTTCATAAATTATTCCCCAAGTAAAAACAGTAAAGTAGCCATAGCCAAGAAAAGTCCAAGCCATCCATGATGACCTTCAAGCAGAAGAAGTCCGAACTAAACAGCATTGTTTCCTCCCTGTAACCTGGAGGGGGGGGGGAACGGAAGAAAAGAGGCGAAACAAAACGGGTCAGTCAAAAAGACTGAGTAAGTCCTATCTACTTCCAGTATAAAAACAGGTAAAGGTAACATGACATGCATAAACTGAAAGTAAACATAAGGATAACTACAAGATAGATAAACCAGGGTAGCCGGTTGAACTACTGTGGCAAAGTAAACTAAGGTATCATGATAAACTACGGTGTCATGATAAGTCAAGGTATCACATCGTCAGATTTCTATCGAGTACATTATCCCAAGGTATCTACCCCGTCTAACATCCCACGGTATCTATTATGTATATTCTTCTTAGTCCTAACATGTATATTTGCTCTGCACCTCTCGTACTAGTACCCCTACCCGCGTCATGTGTTAACCATGAATGTCCCTTGCTCAAAGTCGTGTAATGGTCCATGTCAACCTAGTATATCGCATATATAGGTTACTCAAATCATATGTTTCCTTCCATGTATATAAGTTCAGTCCTTTGCCGTACCTCGTACGGGCTTCCTCATGTCGTATTATCCTTGAATTCGTTTGGACTGTCACCCTTGTTCTAGCTAGGCTCTTCCATATGAATCATTGTTTGAACTACTAGGACTTACGCCACCTAGCACCACTAGGGATTACGCTTACCTATTGCACGCTTTCGTATTTCGGTTTGGGTTAAACCACCTAGGCCACTAGAGATTACGCTAACCCTCAACCGCGCCCTTTTTCCCACGCATTCATCGTGAATCGTTTTTCTATAACTGTATGCACATGTATCACATCGTGCCATCCGAGTCCTGTCACAGGGCAAACCAAGAAATACAGGACTCGGTCGGGAGCTTTAGATTTATCTGCCGATGCAGATACTAAGGTCTTCTTTTCTACACGTGACTATGGTCCCACGAGACCCCTCCCTCAACTAGTGAAAGGCAACACAAGAGAAAATCTTGCATGAGAACTACACTCCGGCCAGCCCACATCCTATGGCCTACCTCACCCATAATTAGATAGCAATTATGGTCTGTTGGGTGTTCCCTGCCTTTCCGTACGTACACGCTTGACTCAAGATGGTAGATGATCGACGAACTTGCTATCTCGGGCACCTTATGTATTCGTCGACTCACTGCTATCCACCCCAGTCTTTAGGTCGCTCGCATAGCAACCAAGGCATATTCTTGGTTCTTCTACCGCAGACCTCAACCTCTCGTGAGCCTAGTATAATGACCTGGTAGCTCGCAGAGGGATCCCAAGAATATCCTCACGTTCCCCGAAGCCGCCGCTTCGTTACCCAGTTCGTTGGAGCCTTTATCTAAATCAGATAGCCTGCTCCTACACGCATACTTAAACGTTGACCTAACGTATCGGGTTACTAATCTATCTAAGAAATGGTCCAAATTTCCTTGACTAAGAATTATTACTTAGTTTCCGTTAACTAAGGTTTACCACTTAGCCTTATTTCCATAATCCTTGTTAACTATGGTTATTTACCTAATCCTCCGAATTAGGGTTTATCTAATGGGTTGAGTGTCACTTAAGTTCATAACTTAGCCCGTCTACAAAAAATTGGCTAAGTATCCAAGTCCAAGACTTAACCCTACAAACCATGTGTCAAGTTGGCTAAGTATATTAAGCAATCCATAACTTACCCTCGTCTAATTATCATTTTAGATTGGTTAATTATATAAATTAACTTGACCTTGTCAAATTACCGAGTCAAATCGGTCAAGCGTATTCAAGTGCTTCGTGACTTAGCCTTATCATGTTTTCACGTTAGATTGGTTAAGTATAGATTAACTTAACCTCATCAAATCAACGAGTTAGATTGGTTAAGTATAGGTCACTTAACCTCATCAAATCATCGTGTTAAATTAGTTAAGTGTTTAACTTAACCCCATTAAATTACCAAGTTGGATTAATTAAGTCTAGGCTAACTTAACCCCATCCGATTACCATGTTTAGATTAGTTAAGCCTAATCTTAACCCCATCCATTAACTGTATTATACGGTTAAGTATCATTAAGAAAATTTACTTAACCTTATCACGTTATCGTGTTGGATTGATTAAGTGTTGGTTAACTTAATCTCGTCCACTAGTCGTATAAAAATGGTCAAGTGTCATTAGGCAAATCAAGTTACTTAACCTACCCAAGCTTATCATGTTTTGTTAAGTATCATTAGCCTAATCAAATTACTTAACCCATTTGTCCATATCATATTTGGTTAAGCCTCCTTAATCAAATTAACTTAACCCTATTATGTGGCATTAATTTAATTAATGCACCCTCAACCTCTCACATTAGACCTTGTTGTGGTTACTAGTTAAGCCGGGCGGGTCCGGGTAGATTTACACCACAACCTAGTCTAACCTCGGGTCTTAAGCGCGACATGACCAACTTCTCACATTGGGTCCTATTGTTTGCAACTACTAGTTAGGCCGGTCGGTTCCGGGTAGCTTTACGTTGCAAACTCAACCCAACCTCGAGTTGGCCACACTTATATTATCTAAGCTCATCATGTTTCCAAAACATGTTACAAGTTTTCAAGCATTTGGGTAGACCTAACTTAATAGGTAAATTCCCAAAGGGTAGACCTAACTTAATAGGTAAATTCCCAAGCTCATATTTTATGCAACTTACATGTCATCTTCCATGTTATCTTTCAAGTCATATTTTCAAGTATAAACACATGTCATATTCAAGTTAAGATTTTGCGACATGTTCATGTTTATCTAACTACCCAAAATCGTGTTTTCCCAACGCAAGCAAAGCGAGTCAACATAGTAAGGATACTATGTCACATATTGGTCTCAAAACATGCATGATGCTAAAAAGGGCTTGGCTTCCACATGCATAACATCATTGGCCATAAACATGCATAGTGTCATAAGGTAATTTGGCCACAAACATGCATATTATCAAAAAGGGTTTAGCCATAAACATGCACAACTTAAAAGAGGGGATTGGCCATGAGCATGCATAATCTCATAAAGGATTTGGCCACAAACTTGCATGTTACCATAAGGGGTTTGGGTTCATAAACATGCATAAGCCCCAAAATCTTGTCTTAGCCAATGTTTCACACATAAAGTGGTTCCTAAAGGTTCATGCTAGCATTTCATGCATAAAGATCCAAACTTGCAAGTTAAACTAGGTTATGCATAGCATGAGAGGCATGATTAAGTCACTCACATGGCCTAAAATCATAAACATGAACACAAGAGGCATGGTAAGGTTCATATAGGTTCGCATAATCATGTTTAGCCTCATTTTATCCCATGTCATTATCAAAACTACCGTTTCCATCTAAAAGTAGCTAGAACTTACATAGTTAGGCCTAGGGAAAGAAGCATGAATCATCTTGGCTAAGAAAGGTGCCTCCTTTGTAGAAGAATCGTCATGGAACTCGCATAGCAATGTTGATTTGGCCTTGATTTGGTGTAGCAAGCTTGCACCTTTTGATTTGAACTTGATTTGGATGCATAGGCTCTAGGGATTTGAGATGGAGGCCATGAGAGTAGAAATTTGGCCATAGTTTAGTTACATGAGTGAATAATGAGGGTTTAGGGGTAGGTTTAGGGCCTTTTTATAGAGATTAGGATAGTTTTAGGCCCTTAGATTAACCCTAGGACCAACCTGAACCGTCAGATTTCAAACCAGGCCCAAAAACCTAGCCAAGATAGAAAATAGGTGCACCAGACCAGAATCAGCCGACAGGGCAAGTCGACAGCCCTGTCGACATGCCTGTCGACATGCCTGTCGACATGCCTGTCGACAGCCCTGTCGACATGCCTGTCGACATGCCTGGGCGGGAATCTTCCCGCCTGGCCCCATTTCTGCATGTTTCGAAATTCAAATTTCCCGGAAACTTCTTTGGGCCTTAACCGGGTCATACGGACTCCGATTTTCGAAAACTCGGACTCTATTTCGCGTATTTTTCCGAGACGAACGCAATGGCATAGCCCGTTTTACTTGATTCAGAATTTAAAATTAAATTCTGCCTTGATTCTCGTTTTAACATGTTATCGAAAAATACGGGTTGTTACATTCTCCCCACCTTTTAGGATTTCGTCCCCAAAATCTCCAAGTTAGGAAGAACATATCCTACCATCCATCATCCATCTACTCAAAACATCATCCACAAGCAACCATTGTCCTTAGATGATTTCTAATGCTGTATGAATATATGCAAAACGTGTGTGTACATGTTCCTTAGCTAATGCTAATGATCAGGCCTGAATAATCTTTCTAATGCAAAATATGTATAGTGCCATGAATCCAACATGTATGCAAATAGTCCTAGTCATATAGATACTATATGCGTGCACAAACATTCATCCATATGCAACGTCCACATGGTAACACATTCAATTTCATCCATAAACAAGTATAAATACTCGTGCATATGCAATATGAAATGTGACCGAGTCGAGCTAATATTTAATGTAAATTCGCGCATCCACGAGCAACCACTTGCAACCATTTGCAACCATATCAACCATAAAATGTTTCAAATACATGTTTACATCCATAGGGTTCTACCTAAGATTCCTTGAAACAGGGTCGAGAAGATAAACAAAACAAACTCTTTACGGGGTTTGTAACAGAAACAGGACCGAGAGGATATCCATAAAAGATAGCCTACAAGCAAGCTCAATAGAAAACAGGGATCAAGGATATACTCTTAAAAAAGAAGATATCATGCGCGCATCTAGTCTTCATCCTTCTGAGTCGCATTTTCTTGAGCTTAGTTCCATCGTGCCTTGACCGTCCTTTAACTTCATGATTTCGCAGCTTCTTATTTCCTGTTTCCATAACATGAGTTGGAACTCATTTCCTCGTCGCCTCCCGTTCTACTTGTACTTATTCTCCTTCTAGAATACTAGGTGCAAACAGGACTGCGTACTCATGATTCCATGCGAGCTTTCCAAAATTTACTTGTGAATCCAGAACCTCGCACCACAAGGTATTCAACGTAGAGAAACTTTCCCTTGAAAGTAAACAGGTTACCAGGCGCACTTACTAGGGTAATTCCCATAACCCATACATAAGCGAAGTGAACCATCCGTTTTATTAGCGAACACCACTCGATCGGGTTTCTAATTTCCAACAAAGGCATCTAGGGATTCTAAGTAACTAATCATGACAGAACCCAAAAGGTTACGCGATACGTCAAGGGTATTACCAAAGCGAGTCAAGAGTCTAATTACCCTCCTTCTAAAACCGAGAGTGGCACCCCTTACTGGATAACCACTTCATCCTTAGAATCCATCCATAGCTTATAAACATAAGCATTATTTCCAAGCTCAACACTTGATATAGACATTCTCAAATCCAAACAAGCCATGAGTAAATGGACCGATCTTCCAATAGGACTTGAGACAAAAACGGGATCCTCTACTACGCTAGTACTAAGGTGCAGAGACTCAACTATCGAAGCGGACTTAAAAGATGCGGTGATCAAAACAAAGTCCCGACAGGATGATAGAGGAGAAAAGCTAAACCTTTAACAAGATCGTTACCCTCCTTCTGAGGTACCCTAGAAATGAGAGCATACTATTGCCCTCCGAATGATCTTGTCCCTGTTCCATGATACTTAACTATCTGTCCCGTTTCACCATGCCAAAGGTACTCTCTTGTCATGGGTTTCATTGTTCATCTTTCTCCCTCCTTTTAGGACTCAGCCATACCAACATGTTGCTTATCCCTGAGCTCGTATCCTTTATCCTTGTTCTTACTATCCTTTCATGCATAACTCTGCAACGGTCTCTCGAGAACCACCTCCATAGTACGGGAAACACTTACGCAGCTAGAAAGACTAGTCGCAGTCAAAACCACTGTGACTACAGATGGAGGAAAGAAAGGAAAAGAGATTAAATCAAGGAAACAAGGATGATGCTAATGGCCTTTGGGGAATAGCCTTTTTCTTTTAAAAGAAAATTTTCTTGAAAAATGCTTCTTTGTAAACGGTTTTCAAATAGTTTTCAGAAGGTCTTTAAAAATTTTTGCCCAGTCTAGTAACCTTCTGCTCTGATACCAAATGTAACACCCCGCCTCCGCTAGGGTCACTCGCAAAGGAATGCACTAGCTTTAGAGGGGCATTATTGGTAAACATGCACAGAAATATCACAAGACAGAACATATAGAATAGCGGAAGTAAAATCAAACTTTCATAACATGAGTAAATAAGGTCTAAGGCCTTTTACATCAGAGTACATCAAAACCTGTCTTGCAATAGTAAAGAAGCATAAAGACATTTTCACAAATTATTCCCCAAGTAAAAACAGTAAAGTAGCCATAGCCAAGAAAAGTCCAAGCCATCCATGATGACCTTCAAGCAGAAGAAGTCCGAACTAAACAGCATTGTTTCCTCCCTGTTACCTGGAGGGGGGGGGGGAAACGGAAGAAAAGAGGCGAAACAAAACGGGTCAGTCAAAAAGACTGAGTAAGTCCTATCTACTTCCAGTATAAAAACAGGTAAAGGTAACATGACATGCATAAACTGAAAGTAAACATAAGGATAACTACAAGATAGATAAACCAGGGTAGCCGGTTGAACTACTGTGGCAAAGTAAACTAAGGTATCATGATAAACTACGGTGTCATGATAAGTCAAGGTATCATATCATCGGATTTCTATCGAGTACATTATCCCAAGGTATCTACCCCGTCTAACATCCCACGGTATCTATTATGTATATTCTTCTTAGTCCTAACATGTATATTTGCTCTGCACCTCTCGTACTAGTACCCCTACCCGCGTCATGTGTTAACCATGAATGTCCCTTGCTCAAAGTCGTGTAATGGTCCATGTCAACCTAGTATATCGCATATATAGGTTACTCAAATCATATGTTTCCTTCCATGTATATAAGTTCAGTCCTTTGCCGTACCTCGTACGGGCTTCCTCATGTCGTATTATCCTTGAATTCGTTTGGACTGTCACCCTTGTTCTAGCTAGGCTGTTCAATATGAATCATTGTTTGAACTACTAGGACTTACGCCACCTAGCACCACTAGGGATTACGCTTACCTATTGCACGCTTTCGTATTTCGGTTTGGGTTAAACCACCTAGGCCACTAGGGATTACGCTAACCCTCAACCGCGCCCTTTTTCCCACGCATTCATCGTGAATCGTTTTTCTATAACTGTATGCACATGTATCACATCGTGCCATCCGAGTCCTGTCACAGGGCAAACCAAGAAATACAGGACTCGGTCGGGAGCTTTAGATTTATCTGCCGATGCAGATACTAAGGTCTGCTTTTCTACACGTGGCTATGGTCCCACGAGACCCCTCCCTCAACTAGTGAAAGGAAACACAAGAGAAAATCTTGCATGAGAACTACACTCCGGCCAGCCCACATCCTATGGCCTACCTCACCCATAATTAGATAGCAATTATGGTCTGTTGGGTGTTCCCTGCCTTTCCGTACGTACACGCTTGACTCAAGATGGTAGATGATCGACGAACTTGCTATCTCGGGCACCTTATGTATTCGTCGACTCACTGCTATCCACCCCAGTCTTTAGGTCGCTCGCATAGCAACCAAGGCATATTCTTGGTTCTTCTACCGCAGACCTCAACCTCTCGTGAGCCTAGTATAATGACCTGGTAGCTCGCAGAGGGATCCCAAGAATATCCTCACGTTCCCCGAAGTCGCCGCTTCGTTACCCAGTTCGTTGGAGCCTTTATCTAAATCAGATAGTCTGCTCCTACACGCATACTTAAACGTTGACCTAACGTATCGGGTTACTAATCTATCTAAGAAATGGTTCAAATTTCCTTGACTAAGAATTATTACTTAGTTTCCGTTAACTAAGGTTTACCACTTAGCCTTATTTCCATAATCCTTGTTAACTATGGTTATTTACCTAATCCTCCGAATTAGGGTTTATCTAATGGGTTGAGTGTCACTTAAGTTCATAACTTAGCCCGTCTACAAAAAATTGGCTAAGTATCCAAGTCCAAGACTTAACCCTGCAAACCATGTGTCAAGTTGGCTAAGTATATTAAGCAATCCATAACTTACCCTCGTCTAATTATCATTTTAGATTGGTTAATTATATAAATTAACTTGACCTTGTCAAATTACCGAGTCAAATCGGTCAAGCGTATTCAAGTGCTTCGTGACTTAGCCTTATCATGTTTTCACGTTAGATTGGTTAAGTATAGATTAACTTAACCTCATCAAATCAACGAGTTAGATTGGTTAAGTATAGGTCACTTAACCTCATCAAATCATCGTGTTAAATTAGTTAAGTGTTTAACTTAACCCCATTAAATTACCAAGTTGGATTAATTAAGTCTAGGCTAACTTAACCCCATCCGATTACCATGTTTAGATTAGTTAAGCCTAATCTTAACCCCATCCATTAACTGTATTATACGGTTAAGTATCATTAAGAAAATTTACTTAACCTTATCACGTTATCGTGTTGGATTGATTAAGTGTTGGTTAACTTAATCTCGTCCACTAGTCGTATAAAAATGGTCAAGTGTCATTAGGCAAATCAAGTTACTTAACCTACCCAAGCTTATCATGTTTTGTTAAGTATCATTAGCCTAATCAAATTACTTAACCCATTTGTCCATATCATATTTGGTTAAGCCTCCTTAATCAAATTAACTTAACCCTATTATGTGGCATTAATTTAATTAATGCACCCTCAACCTCTCACATTAGACCTTGTTGTGGTTACTAGTTAAGCCGGGCGGGTCCGGGTAGATTTACACCACAACCTAGTCTAACCTCGGGTCTTAAGCGCGACATGACCAACTTCTCACATTGGGTCCTATTGTTTGCAACTACTAGTTAGGCCGGTCGGTTCCGGGTAGCTTTACGTTGCAAACTCAACCCAACCTCGAGTTGGCCACACTTATATTATCTAAGCTCATCATGTTTCCAAAACATGTTACAAGTTTTCAAGCATTTGGGTAGACCTAACTTAATAGGTAAATTCCCAAAGGGTAGACCTAACTTAATAGGTAAATTCCCAAGCTCATATTTTTATGCATACTTACATGTCATCTTCCATGTTATCTTTCAAGTCATATTTTCAAGTATAAACACATGTCATATTCAAGTTAAGATTTTGCGACATGTTCATGTTTATCTAACTACCCAAAATCGTGTTTTCCCAACGCAAGCAAAGCGAGTCAACATAGTAAGGATACTATGTCACATATTGGTCTCAAAACATGCATGATGCTAAAAAGGGCTTGGCTTCCACATGCATAACATCATTGGCCATAAACATGCATAGTGTCATAAGGTAATTTGGCCACAAACATGCATATTATCAAAAAGGGTTTAGCCATAAACATGCACAACTTAAAAGAGGGGATTGGCCATGAGCATGCATAATCTCATAAAGGATTTGGCCACAAACTTGCATGTTACCATAAGGGGTTTGGGTTCATAAACATGCATAAGCCCCAAAATCTTGTCTTAGCCAATGTTTCACACATAAAGTGGTTCCTAAAGGTTCATGCTAGCATTTCATGCATAAAGATCCAAACTTGCAAGTTAAACTAGGTTATGCATAGCATGAGAGGCATGATTAAGTCACTCACATGGCCTAAAATCATAAACATGAACACAAGAGGCATGGTAAGGTTCATATAGGTTCGCATAATCATGTTTAGCCTCATTTTATCCCATGTCATTATCAAAACTACCGTTTCCATCTAAAAGTAGCTAGAACTTACATAGTTAGGCCTAGGGAAAGAAGCATGAATCATCTTGGCTAAGAAAGGTGCCTCCTTTGTAGAAGAATCGTCATGGAACTCGCATAGCAATGTTGATTTGGCCTTGATTTGGTGTAGCAAGCTTGCACCTTTTGATTTGAACTTGATTTGGATGCATAGGCTCTAGGGATTTGAGATGGAGGCCATGAGAGTAGAAATTTGGCCATAGTTTAGTTACATGAGTGAATAATGAGGGTTTAGGGGTAGGTTTAGGGCCTTTTTATAGAGATTAGGATAGTTTTAGGCCCTTAGATTAACCCTAGGACCAACCTGAACCGTCAGATTTCAAACCAGGCCCAAAAACCTAGCCAAGATAGAAAATAGGTGCACCAAACCAGAATCAGCCGACAGGGCAAGTCGACAGCCCTGTCGACATGCCTGTCGACATGCCTGTCGACATGCCTGTCGACAGCCCTGTCGACATGCCTGTCGACATGCCTGGGCGGGAATCTTCCCGCCTGGCCCCATTTCTGCATGTTTCGAAATTCAAATTTCCCGGAAACTTCTTTGGGCCTTAACCGGGTCATACGGACTCCGATTTTCGAAAACTCGGACTCTATTTCGCGTATTTTTCCGAGACGAACGCAATGGCATAGCCCGTTTTACTTGATTCAGAATTTAAAATTAAATTATGCCTTGATTCTCGTTTTAACATGTTATCGAAAAATACGGGTTGTTACACTACATGTCATTTGTCACCATGTATCACCAATATGCTAAGTTTGGTTATATGCATGCTTTTGAGGCCTAAAAAATGTAATATGCAAGTATATGAACATATGTACATTTCATATGCCACCATGCTAAACTTGTGGCTTCAATACCTTTAAGTCATGATTATGCCAAGTTCCCTCTTTCTATCCTTTATGCGCTATTGCGATATGTAAGCGATGGGATTGCGTTTGGGGTTGGGTAAACTTAAAAGACATAAAAACATAAGCTTGGGAATTTACCTATTAATTTAGGTCTACCCTTTGGGAATTTACCTATTAAGTTAGGTCTACCCAAATGCTTGAAACTTGTAACATGTTTTGGAAACATGATGGACATGACACTTAGAAAAGATAAGTGTGACCAACTCGAGGTTGGGTTGAGTTTGTAGCGTAAACCTACCCGGAACCGACCGGCTTAACTAGTTGCTACAAACAATAGGACCCAATGTGAGAAGTTGGTCATGTTGTACCTTGAACCCGAGGTTAGACCAAGTTGTGGTGTAAAGCTACCCGGACCCGCCCGGCTTAACTAGTAACCACAACGAGGTCTAATGTGAGAGGTTAAGGTGCATTAAATTAATTAATGCTACATGATAAGGTTAAGTAAATTTGATTTATGACACTTAACCAATTTGACATGAATGGGTAGGTTAAGTGAAACCGGGCTTGATTTCTTAATGACACTTAACCGTAAAATACGACTGGTGGTTAGGGTTAAGTTAACCTACACTTAACCAATTTGAACTCGGTAATTTAACGGGGTTAAGTTGAACTATACTTAACCAATCCAACTTAGTAATTTGATAAGGCTGAGAACCGATTTGATACCTGGTCTGGATAAACTAACTTGATTGATAAATTAAACGAACCTGTTTTGCGGATCATTAGGACCCACACCAAGTTAGGCAAGTTTGTAAATCTGTTATCTGATTCGTTAGTCTGAAAACTGATCGTCTGAACCTGGTATGTCTGAACTCTGTTAATAAGTTAATCTGAATCTGATAGTCTGGGGACACAAGGGGGAATACTTGTGTCATCTGTTGTTTGGGACCCATATTAGTCAGTAACCCTCTCTGGTATCAAAACTTTGACCCAACTGTAGGAAGGGTCCGGGCACGCTTACTGAACTAATTATAAGTGGTTCATTCTGATAATGGCGATGGGTGTTGATGGTGCGTTCCAACCGGGTCATGTGCGTGCATGGATCCCGGTCTGCCTCTGAGGATGTAAGACGCCGTGACATCTGTAAATATGTCGGTGCCAATTGGTTGCCACTTTAGGGAGTGATACACCCTATCGTGGGGCCGACATAGGGTATTTATGTGTTAGGGAGCCGATCGCTTGGGTAGGATTTAGGGTACACTTAGCTCTGTCTGATTCTATTGGTACCGTCTGTTTGTTGGGTGGTAACACCCGTATGTGTCTGCGTGGTACCGTCTGTTAGGGTGGTAAAGGCCCACTACTAGTGTACACCTAATTGTAGTATTTCGTTTCTGTACTCTGTTCTGTTAGGGTGGTAAAGGCCCATTATTGTTAGCATTCTGTTTCTGTACTTTATCTGTTAGGGTGGTAAAAGCCCATTTTTCCCGAACTCTATCTATGGACCATTCTGTTCCGTCCTGTTTCGATGTAGACATTAGGGTAACACCTAATCCTGTTATACTAGTATTGGTACTAAGAAGTTGGATCTTGACTTAGGTCAACACCTGATATTGGGCCAAGTTCAGGCCAAGGGATAAATTCTTGTTTATACATGACATGTTAGAATGCCGGTACACCTGTGGTGAAAAACTTCACCTTGATTATATGATGACTCCTTTGAACTATCTGTTAGATATTCACCATGCTAGTATGTAATTATCCTTATGTTCATCCCTGCTTCTCATGCCAGTTAACATTATCAGTTTACATTGATTGTAGTAGGGCTTACTCAGTCTTTTTGACTGACCTGTTTTCTTTCGCCTCTTTTCTTCCGTTTCCCCCCCCCCCCCCCAGGTTCTCTGGGTGGGAACGTTGGAGCTTAGCTTGGATTTCGGATTGCTTGCTTGTGGGATTTCAGCTCATGTACGGTTTCGACATGAAGCTAGCTATGGTTATCACTTATTTTGGGGATAGTACTTATGTATTTCAGTTTTTCAGTAATGTTGTTTTTATCTAGACTTGTGTATTTGGAAAATTGACATTATGTTGTACCAGACTTGTTTTGAAATGGTTTGAAATCTTCCGCTGTTTTATCTATGTTATTTACTCTGTTTACGTATATACATATGTTCTTGTTCTGCCTTGATATGTCATTATGCATGTTTACCTGATTCAAACGCCCCTCCAAAGTCAGAGTGCTTGCAAGAGCCACCCTGGCGGAGGTGGGGTGTTACAAGTTTTAAATGTAGTTTTATGTATGTCTTCCTCACACATTCTAACTTGATGATAGCCAGATCTAAGGTCAAGTTTAGTAAAATATTTTGAACCATGTAATTCATCAAATAAATCATCTATTAAAGGAATTGGGTACTTATCTTTGATAGTTAAGGAATTCAAGCTTCTGTAGTCAATGCACAGTCTCCAAGTCCCATCCTTTTTTCATACCATAACTACAGGAGATGAGTAGGAACTATTACTGTGCCTGATAATGCCACTTTCCAACAATTCTTTGATTATTCTTTCTAGCTCATTCTTGATGTGATAAGCATGCGTGTTGGGTTTAAGACAAACTGGGTTTGCTTCAGTTTTCAATGGTATTCTATGGTCCTGCTTTCTTGAACAAGGAAGTGTTGTTGCTGTAGAGGTTACTTCAGGAAATTTTTCTAACAATCTTTGAATTTCTGGCAACAATCCCGATGGTTGATCATTAGGAGCTTTAGACTGGACTCCAATCATGGCATACATCATTATGGCCATTTGTCCAATAGCTATTTCTATATTCAGAGTTTTCTTGTCAACTAATTTCACCTCTTGTTGTTGTACACCCTGCCATATATAGGTTTTATAACCATAATTAAATTTTACCTATAATTTATTCAAGTTGAGGGTGATCTCTCCAAATTTCTTCATCCATTGAGCTCCTATGTCGAGTCAAGAACTTTTAATGATCATTTTGATTAATGACGAGAAGAAGCTTCATGATCGACAAAAAGAAGATTCAATGGTTTCATAGGTTAGAAGTTGGTTATTTAGAATATTTTATGTAAAATCTATCCTCAAATAATCATACTTCTCATTGATTTCAAAATTATGCATGAAAACTCGTTTTTATTATATATTGACAAAAACAGGTCAACCTGTTAAAAATAACAGGTCAACCTATTTTTAAATATAACAGGTCAACCTGTTAAAATCAATAGGTCAACAGCTTTTTGAAATAACGGTCAAAAACCTATCAACCTATTAATTTTTCCTGTCGACCTATTTTTGAATTTCATGAAGAGTCATCTTCTTTCTTGAAAAGTTGCATCCATTTCTCTTCATTTAAAATCATTTCTTTTGATTGCAACTTTTCACCAATAATTGCAACTTCTCAATTACTATAAATACATTAGTTTTCAATCAATCAACTTACCGAATTTTCTCTCCATTCTCTGATCTATATTGTATTATTCTTAGCATTCAAAAAGCACTCAAAAGCATTCAATTATCGTTTGAATCTCAAAGCATATTTAAAACACTTGTGATTCAACTCGATAATACACTTCCAAATCTTTGCAAACATCAATATATATTTGAGGATAAGATTATAGGAAGGTTGTACTCAATCATTGACTAATCAGTGTTGAAGAAAGAACACATTCAAGGTCAAACTCTTGTAATCGTTTTGTGGGTAAGCTTGTAGCCCGTGAAATCAAGCGGGTAAGCTTGTAGCCCGTGAAATCAAGTGGGTAAGCTTGTAGCCCGTGAAATCAAGTGGGTAAACTTGTAGCCCGTAAATCAAGTAATGTTGTGAACCTGTTCCTCCGGGTGAAGTGAGGGTGTTGTTTAGTGAAAAGCCGAAGAGGAGCTTCGGGACTGGACGTAGGACGGGAGGTCCGAACCAGTATAAAAATCCTGGTGTCGTTACTCTACTTTACTTTATCTACAGCATTTATATTTGTTAGTAATATATTTCTTGTTTGCGAATTTTTACATGCGTAACTATTGAATAGCTTAAGTTATCACATACATTCCGCATAGCCATATTATAGATCCTGCACAAGTCGTACACAACCGACTCTTTCAATTGGTATCGGAGCAAGGTCATCATATAACCGTAACACAGTTATTTGATATATTCTAAGTAATATGGCAAATAACGCAAGTACAAGTAACACCACTTACACTGAAGGTCAATCGACACAAAGACCTCCTTTCTTTAATGGCCTAAACTATAGCTATTGGGCAACACGTATGGCTTTTTATATGCAATCAACAAGTTATGATGCATGGAATGCTACTCAGAAAGAAATAGTTAATCCAACAGCTGAGTATGCAGAATGGACTCCTGCTGAGAAAACAGCAGCAGCTGTAAATGCAAAAGCAATAAATATGTTGTTTTGTGCATTAGACCAAAATGAGTATAACCGTGTTAGTATCTGTACCACTGCTTATCAAATTTGGCAAACACTAAAGACCACTCAGGAAGGGATTTCGGTGGCGAATGTTGATGATTTGTTGTGATGAATTGTGTGGAGCGAATTTGATGGTGTAGGAGAGGTGATTGTTGTAGAACGTGGGTTGAGGGGTGTAATAGGAAAGGGATTCGAAAAGTTCACGTGGTGTAAGAAATTATGGTTACTTGGTCAGGAATTTTGAACGGTGTGTGAAGCTGAGGATTGTTGTGGTTTTTTTTTTTTTTGAAGATGACAGTAGTGTAAAGAGGAAGAAAAATTTAGAAAGGGAAGAAAATCAAGGCAGACCAAAAACAAGAATAGAAAGTTTTTTTTTCAGAATTATTGAAAAGAGGAAAGAATTGTAACGGGAAGGAAATTGAAGAAAATTGGCAGCTTTTTTTTTCTCTCTCTTGTATAGAAGATTATGGTATCAGTGATCAATACCAAATCAACTAATTGAGAATTTTTTTCTATATATAAAACAATACAAAACTAAGAACGTTTTTTTTTTCTTTTTTTTTTGTTTCGAAAAAAATCAAACAAAAAGTAAAAAAATAAAAATAAAACAAAAACTAACACGAATCAGAAATTAAATAAATAATAAAATTTAATCGTTACCTCCCAGGCAACGGCGCCAAAAACTTGATCGATGCTAATCTATGAATTAGAAAAGCGCGATATTTGTAATAAATTCTGCAAGCATACAGGTGTGTAGCATACAGGTCGAACACAGGGAGGTGAATTAAATCAAATTATTTATCTAATCTCTTGGGCGAGTTAGACAAAACTTTGGAGGTTGATTTTGAAAATAAAACAAAACAAAATTAAAACTGTAATTTGATTCAGAACAGATCTAACTGAACCGACGATCAAATCACAATTTCAATGGAAAAGCAATGAAACTATGAATCAGATTCAAATCTAATCAAATCCAATTTAACCTATGAACGCGATTAAAATACAGAAAATAAAAGTGCAGAATATAAATAACAACAGGAATTAAAATTAGGATTACCGCTGAATCTAATCAGACGGTCAATCACTAATGAAAAGAAATGCAAAACACAAATAGTGTTCTACCGAATCTAATCGTATAGACAACACTAATTGCTAAGAAATAGAAAAAAAATGCAGAAAATAAAAAGAAGAAGAAGAACTAGAAACTTTATTAGAAATAAAAAATGGGATATAGGATGGTGGCTACAATGATATTACAAGGGTATATATAGGGTAGATAGCCAAACCCTAACCCTAACCCTAATGATAAATGGGCCTGGTCATTACATCACTAATTAGTTTACAATGAGAAACATAAATGGGCTGTAACACCCCGAAAATTTTATAACTGTGAAATTAACAAATTAAAGTATAATTAATTTCAAATCAAAGAACTAAGGGAAACGGGATACGCCATTGCGTTCGTCTCGGAAAAATACGCGAAATAGAGTCCGAGTTTTCGAAAAACGGAGTCCGTATGAAGAAGATATGGCCTTCGGAAGTTTGAGAATTAAATTTAAAATTCAAACAGAATAAAATAATTAAAAATCGGGCCCAATGGGCCAGGGCGGATAAACACCCGCCTAGGCCACCCAGGTCGACTGGGCTGTCGACCTGGGCTACCCATGTCGACAGGGCTGTCGACAGCCCTGTCGACAGGGGTGTCGACCTGGTCGAGCCCAGTCAACCTGGCTGGCCAGGTCTGTGTTTGGCCGATTCTCTGTGGTCTGCTTTGTCATTAGGGCTAGGTGGCGGGTTCTAATTGGTCTCTCTATCTAATGAATGGCTATGATCAATCCAAGCAACATCAAGGGTCCTAATCAGTTCCTAACCTCTATATAAACAACCCTAGACTAAACCCTAATCTATTCATTCAAAATTAAGAACATAGCCGCCATGTTGCTGAGGAACGACAAAGAGTAGCCGCCAACTAGAGAGAGAATTAGGAGGAAAGTTCTAAAGCCTAAAGCAATTCAAGCAACCTAAGCAAATCAATTCAACAAAGGAATTCGCGTCTTCAATCCCTAAACTAGAGAATTCATCACACCATTGTAAGTAGAGTATTACTTTGGTATGAACAAATGATTGTGTAGATATGTATGCTTGATTTGTGGCGACAAAGTAATTCATCTTTGTGCAAAATTATGTTATTCATTATAAAGAACTACATGCGGTAGTTCTATGCAAGTATACGTTTGGAATATTCGCAAATTATGTAATCTATGTTGAAGCTACATGTATGTAGTTGGTTGAAATTTATGCAAGTTTGGGCTTTTGCTACTATGCCATCATGATGTATATTTTTTGTGCATAAATCATTTTGCAAGTAATTAGTTTGGTTGTTATAGTTCATATGAAACTATGTTGAAATATTGGCACCATAATCTATGTATTAAGTCATGCTTTGTACTAGAAAACCTATTTGCAAACTTTTGAATATGGTTAGGCTATGATGGATATTTTGCATAATTGAAATCCATATTGTTAAAAAGCATTGTAAGATGACATATGTGGTACATAGTTAGGATTAGATTCAAAAATCCCTTTTTGCAAGTTTAAAGCAAACACCATAATTAGGAATATTTATGCATAAGTATATTTATACCATCGTTATGAGATTAGACTTAAATCATGATTAAGTTGAATTATGCTTTTGTGTTAGTAACAAAGTATCCCCTTTGTAAACATGTAGAAACCTTATGAACATGACTTGTTTATGTTTGACCTTATGCCTAAATGAGAACATAGGTCTATGTTGTAGTTAAGACTATGTGACACCTAATTTAGATTCTTATCTTAAGTTTACATGGTTTGGTTCATGTCACCTATGCTTTATGACCAAAGTATATATGCAAGTACACCAGTTTCTATTTTGTATTTCCAACGTCATATTGCAAGTTCATGCGCTCATATTCCCCTCTTTGTGTATCACGCTTTAAGCCTCCCCTTTTCGCATGGCTAAATTGGGCTTTAAAAGGCTAAGCCCAATATATATATAAACGGACGTGTAAAACGGGGGAAATAACGTTGGGTTAAAATTACTAATGAATGAAAATATAAAATAGAAGGGCCCAAGTTCAAGTATGGGTTGGGCCCATGATTGGTGTAGCCTTTACACCATTAACTTAATAATGGGCCGCAAATATTTACATATAAGAAATAAAGAAGAATGACAAGATATGTAAATGTAGAAAATACGATGTGTTTAACCCGAGGTTGGATTGAGTTGTGATGTAAACCTGCCCGGAACCGCCCGGCTGTCCAGTAGTCACAACAATACCTATCCAATGTAGGAGGTTAAACATGGAGCCCAATAAGGACCCGAGGTTAGACTGAGTTGTGGCGTAAGACTGCCCGGAACCAACCGGCAACAGGCAGCCACAACAATACCTGTCTAATGTGAGAGGTCAGGGCCTTAATAAGACAATTAAGGCTGAGTCAGGATTGTTAGGATTAAGTGAACTAAAGACTTAATCAAAATGGAACATGCTAAACTAAACGGACTGGTGGGGGTTAGGTTAGGAAACACTTAACCAACTTAGCATGTTGGCTAGAGATAGAAAACCTAGTAACGGGGGACCCTTTTCAGCAGTAACCCTAAAAGGTGTATCAGGATACCCTGAAACTAGGCAGGGTGGGGCACGATTACTGGGCTGATTGTAAGAGGTCAAATCGACGGCGGTGGTGTAGCAGTGTAGGTTCTAACGGAGTGCGGGCGTGCACACACTCCGGTGCAGAAAAATAAGGCACTGGACACTAGTAGCATATACCTGTGCACTCTAAGGTTGTGTCGGGTTGCCACTATGGGACTTGATACACCCCATGGTGGGACCAGCATAGGTAACTACAACATCGGGGGCCGTAAGACACATGTAACTATGCGAGTAGGAGCCGATCGTCATAGAATGGATCACATCACCCTGATTATGGGGTGCCAGTTGGAAACTAGTTATATGGGTTCAGAGATCAACATGGGGTACGATAGTCTGTTCGACCCTAGACAACTTAACCAAGTTTATAGTGCTTGCCCACTTCTTGTTTATACTTATCATACCCAGTTCTTTATTCATAGACAAAATAGTACTAGACTTACTCAGGCTTTATGTCTGACTCTACTTTTCTTTCGTCTTCTTTTCTTCCGTTGCCCCCCCCCCCCCCAGGTCCACAGGGAGGGAACACAGCAGCTTGACCAACCTTAACATCCAGCTTGAAGAAGAGAAATGTATTGCTTGGACTTTCCTGTTTTGAACTATGGCTTTGGACAATCCACTATGGGGACTTTTGCAGTTTATCTATGTTTTATTTATGCTTCTTTAAATAATGTACTCAAGACAGATTATGAAAGTGTTATGTTATGTTTTTGGAAAGGATGTTGTTGTAACACGTATTTGACTTTTATGAAATAAAAGTTTGGTTGTTCTTCCGCTGTTTACAAATATGTGTTCTTATATCTGTCTTGTATATCTGTGACTTGTACGTATAAACCTCCACCAAAATTAGGGCATTCCCTTTGAGAGTGACCCTAACGGAGGTGGGGTGTTTCACTTGGTATCAGAGCATAGGTTTACCAGATAAGATAAAAAGTTTTGAAAATTATTTTCAAAAAGGAAATTTAAAGAAGCATTTTTAAAAGAAAATATTATTTTATTTTAAAAAGGCAAAGTCCACTCCCAAAGCCATAGGTACTATCTCTTATCCTTCGTTTTGAATCTATCCTTTTTGTTTCAGCATGTCCCAAGGACTTAACTTGCCGGAAGGGGTGCCAATACCTAGTTGGTTTAGACGGTTCTTAGAAGCAAGGGCCACTCAGCCAGGTCCTACCATTCCTCCGCCCCCAGCTGCAGGGAATCATCCAGCTGCAGCGGCACCTTTTCCTCCACCTCCTCCTCGGGGAAACACTTTCGCTAAGATATGTAAAGATTTTAAAGCTATGGGAGGAAGGGATTTCCATGGAACTGAGTCCTTCGTGGCAGCTAGAAATTGGCTGAAGGAAACGGAGGACCTATTCATCATCTTTGAGGTAGAAGATAGACAAAAAGTACAACTGGCGGTATGGCTATTGAAGGGCGAGGCTTCCTACTGGTGGGAAGTCACTAATGCTGAAAGACCAGTGGAGACATGGGAGGACTTTAGGGCAAGGTTTGAGACTAAATTTCTCTCAGATGCGGAAAGAAGTTTGCAGTTAGAAAAATTCTTATTTCTTAAGCAAGGGGACAAGACAGTCAGAGAGTATGTGAATCAATTCGATGAGCTGGCTAGGTTTGGGCTTGACCTAGTCAATACCCCGCACAAGAAGGCTCTCCGTTTCGTCAAAGGGTTGAATGAGCCATTACACAGCTTGGCCATGACCCATATACCCATGGGAGCCACGTATGAAAGATTGGTGCAAATGGCATTGCTGAATGAAGAGGATAAGGGCAAGAAGGAGACAAAGGCAGAAAGCTCTCAAGGGAAGAAAGAGGGTTTGCAGCCTAAAAAGACAGACTTTAAGAAAGGCGGGAAATGCAACAAAGAAAAGAGGAAGTGCAATTTCTGTGGCAAAGTGGGGCACTTAGTAAAGGACTGCCGGAAAAAGAAGGCCAAGGAGAATGGTGGGTGTTTTCTTGCGGTGAGACAGGCCACAGGGCTAAGGACTGCCCGAAGAAACGAGGACAGGGGCAGAGGGCTGGATCCACCCCAGGGGCACAGGTTCATGTGCTAGAAGCGCCACCTCTGCAACAGCGAGGTATAAATACTTCTGTAGAAAGTGTAGTTTATCTTTATGATCACCCCGTTCACACTTTATTTGATTCTGGCGCATCACACTCCTTTATCTCGTCTGCTTTAGTAGAATCTCTGCACCTAAAAACTAGTATGGTAGAGGACCCCTTAATTGTTTCAAACCCAATTGGGGGCCCAGCTCATTTGTCTATGATCTGTTTGGGATTGAAAATTTCCATTCTAAGTATAGAATTTCAATGTTGTGCCTTTGTTTTGGGCTTTTCGGGGTATGGCTTGATTTTGGGTATGGATTGGCTATCCAGTAATGGGGCCATCCTTGATTGTGAGAAAAGGGTTGTTAGGCTCCTAACCCAGCTCGGTAATACTTTGGAAATTTCTTGTAATCCCTCGTATGCGGTTATGCTTAGTTATCTTGAATCGCTAGATGCCTCTGTTGAAAATTTGCAATCAGTTAGAGTGGTCCGGGAATATCCGGATGTCTTTGAAGAGGTGAAGGGCTTGCCTCCGAAGCGGGAAATAGACTTCCGCATATATCTTGTAGATAATGCAAAGCCCGTTGCGTTGCCCGTTAGACATATGGCTCCACGAGAAAGGAAAGAGCTCAGTAAACAGATTAAAGAGCTTCTAGAAAAGGGGTTCATTAGGAGGAGCATTTCAGAATGGGGCGCTCCAGTGGTGTTCGCTACAAAGGCGGATGGTTCACTCCGTCTATGTGTTGACTATAGGGAGCTCAACAAGCTAACGAAAAAGAATAGGCACCCTCTCCCTAGAATTGACGATTTGTTTGACCAGCTTGTAGGAGCGTCTGTTTTCTCCCAACTCGATTTAGCAATCGGTTTTCATCAGCTAAGGGTGGCTGAAGATAGCATCGATAAAACGGCGTTCAGAACCCCAGACGGCTTCTTTGAATGGCTTGTCATGCCTTTCGGCTTGACAAATGCACCTGCTTACTTCGTGGACCTGATGAGTAGGGTATTTAGAGATTTCCTCAACAAATTCGTAGTGGTCTTCGTAGACGATATCCTTATCTTCTCAAAGAGTGAAGAGGAACATGCTCAGCACTTAAGGGCAATCATGAAAACTTTGCGAGCCCATCAATTAAAAGCCAAATTCTCCAAATGCCACTTTTGGAGAGAAGAGGTGAGGTTCCTTGGGCACATAGTATCCAAATAAGGGTTAGCGGTGGACCCTGCTAAGGTAGTGGCGGTACAAGATTGGAAGACACCAAGGAATGCAACTGAGGTCTGAAGCTTTCTAGGACTAGCGGGTTTCTATCAAAAGCTTATAAGGGATTTTGCGAAAATCTCAGCACCGCTCACGAAATTGACTAAGAAGAATCTAGTGTTCAATTGGGACTTGGATTGCGAGTTTGCTTTCCAACGACTAAAAAGGGCTCTCACAACAGCCCCAGTTTTGACGCTGCCGGATGGGAGCAAAATGTTCACTGTTTATACGGATGCATGTGGGACAGGGCTAGGCGCCGTCTTAATGCAAGAAGGAAGGGTAGTAGCTTATGGCGGGAGGCAGTTGAAGGCGCACAAAAAGAACTACCCAACCCACGATCTTGAGTTAGCCGCCATCGTCTTTGCACTCAAGTCTTGGCGACACTATCTCCTAGGTGAGAAGTTCGAACTTTACACTGACCATAAATCGTTGAAATATCTTTTCTCGCAGAAGGATCTTAACTTGAGGCAACAAAGATGGATGGAGTTTCTTGCCTCGTACGATTTCGAAATCTCCTATACTCCGGGCAAAGGCAACGTAGTGGCAGACGCGTTGAGCCGAAAGAAATTGACCCTAAGCTCGTTGTTTGTTGAAAGACAAAGCCTAGAGTTTATAGCCAGCTTCGACTTTAGGCCCTCCTCCGATTTCGTACCAGGCCTACTTGCATCGCTCGAAGTACGCCCAACTTTAGTGGATTCAGTAGGGACAGCACAACGCGAAGACCCTCAGCTTATGGAAATGATTGATAGGCTAATTAGGGGTGAGACTTCAAGTCACCTCAACAGATACTCCATTGACGATAAGGGTTTACTAAGACGAGACGGAAGACTATGCGTCCTACAGACAAAAGATTTAATAAAGAAGGTTCTCGAGGAAGCACATCACTCCAAGATGACAATACATCCATGCGGAGATAAAATGTACAAAGACATAAAAAGGACTTTCTTCTGGAACGGCATGAAAAAGGACGTGGCAGAGTTCGTTTCTAAATGTATGGTGTGCCAACAGGTTAAAGCGGAACAGAAAAAGCCTGGCGGACTGCTGCATCCTCTAGAGGTCCCACAGTGGAAGTGGGATAGCATATCAATGGACTTCATCGATGGACTACCTAGGTCTAGGAGAGGCAACACTAGCATTTGGGTAATAGTGGATAGGCTTACTAAAAGCGCCCACTTTTTACCTGTCAAAAGTAAAAGAACTGCCTCATCCCTAGCATCGCTTTATCTCAAGGAAATCGTTCGACTCCATGGAATACCATCTAGCATTGTTAGTGACCGAGACCCCATCTTCACCACTGAATTTTGGCGAAGTCTGCAAGAAGCGGTAGGAACGCAGTTATGCTTGAGCACAGCCTACCATCCCCAAACCGACGGCCAAACAGAGAGAGTGAACAGAGTTTTGGAAGACCTTTTAAGGCTATGCGTCCTCGACTTCGGAGGGACATGGGAAGACCACCTTCCTTTGGTGGAATTTGCCTACAACAACAGCTATCAAGTAACCATCGGAATGGCGCCCTTCGAAGCTTTATATGGAAGACCGTGTCGATCGCCCACTTGTTGGTGGGAGTCCACGGATAAGCTCATACTTGGACCAGACATGATCCGAGAGACCTCAGAGAAAGTAGACTTAATACGAAGAAGGATGAAGACGGCCCAAGACAGACAAAAGTCCTATGCCGACAAGAGGAGGACCGACCTCGAATTCGAAGTTGGAGACAGAGTTTTTCTCAAGGTATCACCGCTAAGGAACGTTGTTCGTTTTGGAACCACAGGAAAGCTAGCACCAAGGTTCGTAGGGCCATTCCCTATTATCGAGAAAATTGGGAAAATGGCCTATAGATTAGATTGCAAGTGGTTGCAAGTGGTTGCAAGTGATTGCTAGTGGTTGCTCGTGGTTGCATATACACACACAATCTAGGTTTTAGATCGGCTCAGTCACTTCATATTGCCTATGCATATATGTTTGCATTCGTATATGGTTGAACATGAATGTGTTGTCATATGGATGTTGCATTTGTATTAAATGATTGTGCACTCATGTAGAATCAAGAATAGGAAAATTTGCATACATAATGGATTCATGGCACTTACATAATTCGCATTAAGGAGGTCAACTGAATCAGTAGACCGCCTGATTTTGCATTAGATAAGTACATGTACACACACACTTCGCATATGATCATAAAGCATTAGAAATCTTTTAAGGACAATGGATGCTCGTGTTTGATGGATGAGTAGATGGATGATTGGATGTTAGGATATACATTCCTCCTAACTTGAAGATTTCGGGGACGAAATCCTTTTAAGTGGGGGAGAATGTAACACCCCGAAAATTTTATAACTGTGAAATTAACAAATTAAATTATAATTAATTTCAAATCAAAGAACTAAGGGAAACGGGATACGCCATTGCGTTCGTCTCGGAAAAATACGCGAAATAGAGTCCGAGTTTTCGAAAAACGGAGTCCGTATGAAGAAGATATGGCCTTCGGAAGTTTGAGAATTAAATTTAAAATTCAAACAGAATAAAATAATTAAAAATCGGGCCCAATGGGCCAGGGCGGATAAACACCCGCCTAGGCCACCCAGGTCGACTGGGCTGTCGACCTGGGCTACCCATGTCGACAGGGCTGTCGACAGGGGTGTCGACCTGGTCGAGCCCAGTCAACCTGGCTGGCCAGGTCTGTGTTTGGCCGATTCTCTGTGGTCTGCTTTGTCATTAGGGCTAGGTGGCGGGTTCTAATTGGTCTCTCTATCTAATGAATGACTATGATCAATCCAAGCAACATCAAGGGTCCTAATCAGTTCCTAACCTCTATATAAACAACCCTAGACTAAACCCTAATCTATTCATTCAAAATTAAGAACATAGCCGCCATGTTGCTGAGGAACGACAAAGAGTAGCCGCCAACTAGAGAGAGAATTAGGAGGAAAGTTCTAAAGCCTAAAGCAATTCAAGCAACCTAAGCAAATCAATTCAACAAAGGAATTCGCGTCTTCAATCCCTAAACTAGAGAATTCATCACACCATTGTAAGTAGAGTATTACTTTGGTATGAACAAATGATTGTGTAGATATGTATGCTTGATTTGTGGCGACAAAGTAATTCATCTTTGTGCAAAATTATGTTATTCATTATAAAGAACTACATGCGGTAGTTCTATGCAAGTATACGTTTGGAATATTCGCAAATTATGTAATCTATGTTGAAGCTACATGTATGTAGTTGGTTGAAATTTATGCAAGTTTGGGCTTTTGCTACTATGCCATCATGATGTATATTTTTTGTGCATAAATCATTTTGCAAGTAATTAGTTTGGTTGTTATAGTTCATATGAAACTATGTTGAAATATTGGCACCATAATCTATGTATTAAGTCATGCTTTGTACTAGAAAACCTATTTGCAAACTTTTGAATATGGTTAGGCTATGATGGATATTTTGCATAATTGAAATCCATATTGTTAAAAAGCATTGTAAGATGACATATGTGGTACATAGTTAGGATTAGATTCAAAAATCCCTTTTTGCAAGTTTAAAGCAAACACCATGATTAGGAATATTTATGCATAAGTATATTTATACCATCGTTATGAGATTAGACTTAAATCATGATTAAGTTGAATTATGCTTTTGTGTTAGTAACAAAGTATCCCCTTTGTAAACATGTAGAAACCTTATGAACATGACTTGTTTATGTTTGACCTTATGCCTAAATGAGAACATAGGTCTATGTTGTAGTTAAGACTATGTGACACCTAATTTAGATTCTTATCTTAAGTTTACATGGTTTGGTTAATGTCACCTATGCTTTATGACCAAAGTATATATGCAAGTACACCAGTTTCTATTTTGTATTTCCAACGTCATATTGCAAGTTCATGCGCTCATATTCCCCTCTTTGTGTATCACGCTTTAAGCCTCCCCTTTTCGCATGGCTAAATTGGGCTTTAAAAGGCTAAGCCCAATATATATATAAACGGACGTGTAAAACGGGGGAAATAACGTTGGGTTAAAATTACTAATGAATGAAAATATAAAATAGAAGGGCCCAAGTTCAAGTATGGGTTGGGCCCATGATTGGTGTAGCCTTTACACCATTAACTTAATAATGGACCGCAAATATTTACATATAAGAAATAAAGAAGAATGACAAGATATGTAAATGTAGAAAATACGATGTGTTTAACCCGAGGTTGGATTGAGTTGTGATGTAAACCTGCCCGGAACCGCCCGGTTGTCCAGTAGTCACAACAATACCTATCCAATGTGGGAGGTTAAACATGGAGCCCAATAAGGACCCGAGGTTAGACTGAGTTGTGGCGTAAGACTGCCCGGAAACAACCGGCAACAGGCAGACACAACAATACCTGTCTAATGTGAGAGGTCAGGGCCTTAATAAGACAATTAAGGCTGAGTCAGGATTGTTAGGATTAAGTGAACTAAAGACTTAATCAAAATGGAACATGCTAAACTAAACGGACTGGTGGGGGTTAGGTTAGGAAACACTTAACCAACTTAGCATGTTGGCTAGAGATAGAAAACCTAGTAACGGGGGACCCTTTTCAGCAGTAACCCTAAAAGGTGTATCAGGATACCCTGAAACTAGGCAGGGTGGGGCACGATTACTGGGCTGATTGTAAGAGGTCAAATCGACGGCGGTGGTGTAGCAGTGTAGGTTCTAACGGAGTGCGGGCGTGCACACACTCCGGTGCAGAAAAATAAGGCACTGGACACCAGTAGCATACCTGTGCACTCTAAGGTTGTGTCGGGTTGCCACTATGGGACTTGATACACCCCATGGTGAGACCAGCATAGGTAACTACAACATCGGGGGCCGTAAGACACATGTAACTATGCGAGTAGGAGCCGATCGTCATAGAATGGATCACATCACCCTGATTATGGGGTGCCAGTTGGAAACTAGTTATATGGGTTCAGAGATCAACATGGGGTACGATAGTATGTTCGACCCTAGACAACTTAACCAAGTTTATAGTGCTTGCCCACTTCTTGTTTATACTTATCATACCCAGTTCTTTATTCATAGACAAAATAGTACTAGACTTACTCAGGCTTTATGTCTGACTCTACTTTTCTTTCGTCTTCTTTTCTTCCGTTCCCCCCCCCCCCCCCAGGTCCACAGGGAGGGAACACAGCAGCTTGACCAACCTTAACATCCAGCTTGAAGAAGAGAAATGTATTGCTTGGACTTTCCTGTTTTGAACTATGGCTTTGGACAATCCACTATGGGGACTTTTGCAGTTTATCTATGTTTTATTTATGCTTCTTTAAATAATGTACTCAAGACAGATTATGAAAGTGTTATGTTATGTTTTTGGAAAGGATGTTGTTGTAACACGTATTTGACTTTTATGAAATAAAAGTTTTGTTGTTCTTCCGCTGTTTACAAATATGTGTTCTTATATCTGTCTTGTATATCTGTGACTTGTACGTATAAACCTCCACCAAAATTAGGGCATTCCCTTTGAGAGTGACCCTAACGGAGGTGGGGTGTTTCATGGGCCTTTGATAAATAAAGCAAATTTGGGCCTTTTCTCTTTTCCTATTGTTTTCTTGACACTTCTTCATTGATTTGTGATGTACAAAGCCTTGTTATCAATCCTTTTCTTGTCCAACAGCAACTATATGTGATATCTTCATTTACAATTCTTCAAAATGCAAATACACAGCAAATTGAACTCTATTTCTCTACATTTCTGGTTGCATGCGGGCTGGGTTGGAATATCTGTAAAAGTAACAAAACAATACCCAAGTAATATTTATTTATATACAAACGATAAGATATAAGAGCATAAAATAAACACATTTCTATGTCAATCACTTATCAAATTTGGCAAACACTAAAGACCACTCAGGAAGGTACTAACAAGGTTAAACAAGCAAAAATAGCTTTGTTGAAAAGTCGATTTCAAAATTTCAAAATGAAGCCAAATTAAACAATCAATGAGATGTATTCAAGGTTTCAAACTATTCATCATGCTCTTATCGGGTTAGGACAAAAATATTCCGACTTCGATGTAGTTTCAACAGTCCTACATTCACTGACTAATGAATGGGAAGGAAAAGTATTAGCCATAGAAGAAGCTAATGATCTTTCCACCATGAAGCCAGATGAATTGATAGGAAATCTTATGTCCTATGAAGCTAACTTTGCAGGCTCGAAAAGAACAAAAAGAAGAAAAGAAAATTGTAGCTTTTCATGCTGATGAAGACATCTCAGATTCTGAAGATGAGGATCTAGCATTCATTGCAAAAGGATTCAAAAAATTCTTAAAGCAACGAAAAGCTAGTCGATACAACAGAAAGAAGTTCGGATCAAACAGACCATCATCATCGAATGTAGAATGCTTTAACTATCATAAGAAGGGACATATGCAAAATGGTTGTCCAGAACAAAAGAAGAAGACAGAAAATGACAAGTTCAAACACAAAAAGGACAAGTCAAAGAAACGGGCATTCTCAGTAACTTGGGATGATTCAGATTCATCTTCATCCGAAAGTGAAAGCGACTCAGATAATGAACAAGCAAATATATGCTTTATGGCTAAAGAAGATGAGGTACAAATTCCTTCTTTTGAAGAAGTTCTTGATATAAATGCTGAGTTGATATATAAATTTAAAGATATGAAATGACAAGCAAACAAGCTCAAGCTGATTTAAGTAGAGTAGAATTTGAACGAGAGATGTTAAAAGATGAAAAGAAAATATTAGAAAAGGAACTTGGAAAGGCTCAAGAATCATCATCAAATATTGACTCTCAACTATCTCTTTTGACTCAAGAAATTGAAGTTCAAAAAAAGAAGAATGATACTCTTACTACTGAGAATTATGAGCTTAAAGAAAAAATTAAATCTCTAGATCTTGAAAAAGCTAGTTTACAAACAAAGTTAGACGATATTACTAAAAATGTTTCTAACTTTAACAAAGGTCGAGAAAATTTGAAAAAAATTATTGAGAGTTCACAATGAGCTACAAATAAGCAAGGGTTGGGATATAAAAAACAAGTTATCAAGAAACATCTTGGCAAAAGAAAAAGGAAAAATAAGGTAGTACAAGAAACTGAAGCTAAGAAAAATCTTAGTTTATTATATTCCAAACCAAAACCGATTGTGAAATTTCAAAAGAAGAATGTCAAAACTATAAAAATATGGGTTCCTAAAACAAATAACAATTTGATTAGGAACAAGTATATTCAAAAAAATTTGAGTATTGTGCATCATAATCCAAATAATTTGTATAAAGGAGATATCGGACCCGTATGGGTTTGGACTCCTAAGACCTAACTCTTAGGACCCTATAAAAAGTGGGTACCATGAACTTAACTTTATTTTTTGCAGGTCCCACTTAAGAAAAGAGGAAAGTGGATATTGGACAGTGGTTGTTCAAAGCATATGAATGGAGACAAGAGCCTATTAACAAATATCACGTATTCGGATGGTGGTTCAGTCACTTTTGGTGATAATTCAAAAGGCTATATCATCGGCAAAGGCGATGTGAGCAATTTTGGTACATCTAACTTACCTCTTATTACAAATGTCATGTTAGTTAAGAATTTGAAACATAATTTATTAAGTATCAGTCAATTGTGCGACAAAGGTTTTACCATTTCTTTTTCGGATAATAAATGTAGTATTTTAGATAAAGATCAAAATATAGCTTTTGAAGGAAATAGAGATAGAAACATCTATATTCTAAATATGAATATCAATCATAATTCAGATATGTGTCTTTTTTTTTTTTAGAGCAAACGGATATGTAGCGCGAGGCTACACAGCCGGTTAAATAGTAGATAATAGTGTATATCCAACTGACATACCCAGTTGGTGGTCCAAAATACAAACAACATCATACACCACAGATAGAGAGGAGTGAGGATATAAGTACAAAAACGAACATAGAAAGCTGAAAACCATCATAATTATACAAGTATTAAGCCAAAAGGTAAGGCTCCCTTCGTCAGACATCACACGAGATCCATGCTAGTCTCAGTATCATTGCTGTCGACCGAAGAAGCTGGCGAAGAGGCCGCCGGCAGAGCAAACCGGAATGTATCTGCATGATTGGCACCAGAACCTGAAGCAGATGAATAAATATGAATGATGCGGTGACAGATAGAAATGATTGAATTAGCCTTGTTGTTAAAAATTCGTGTGTTTCTTTCATTCCAAATACACCAACTATAGGCAGCCAGCAAAGTATCAAGAGTAGGACTAGAGTCGGATTCCCAATAGGCAAAGAAAGAAGAAATAGTGGGGATGCAACCAATTAAATATGAGTTCACTGCTGCCCAGATTGGGAAGGAAAAATCACAGGAGAAGAAGAGATGGTGGATGGATTCAGGATGAGTGTTACAGAAAGGGCAATTGGGATCAGGGACGACGTTGTATTTGAAGAGTTTTTCTTTTGTATTGACCTTTTCATGAATCAAACACCATTGGAAGAAGAGAATTCTCGGAGCCAGCTTGCATTTCCATAGTCTTGAGAATTTAAACCTTCTACCCGAAAAGTTCAGGTACTTGTAACATGATGAAACAGAAAAACCTTTAGAAGGAGAGAGCACCCAGACATAATGATCATCTGCATTATTTAACTGAGTATTGCTAATGAGAGTAAAGATCTTGAGCAACTGCGAAAGGATGTTCCTATCAAAAAGTGAACCTGGAATTAAGCTTACATGATCATTACTAACTGCATCAGCAACAGACAGTGAAGGATTAGTTTGAAGAGAAAAGAGTGAAGAAAATGAAAGAGAGAGAGGTAACTGACCAGACCAAATATCATGCCAAAATAAACAGGAAGAGCCACCCCCCAAAGAGACATGAAACAAGAATTTAATACGAGGAAGACAGGATAGAATCCCATGCAAGAATGGAGAGATTAAAGAGGAAGGACGATGATGCAAAACGAGGTGAGGGTTAGAAGAAAAGTAGCGAGCTAAAATCCAATCTTTCCAAATGAAGTTACCAGTGTTTAGGAGTCTCCAGACCCATTTAGCCAATAATGCAGTATTGAAGTGGTTTAGGTCAAGAACACCAAGTCCCCCCTGCTCAGGGTGGAGACATACAGTCCTCCAGTTAATTAATTTCTTGATTTTTTGACCATTCCAAAGAAAAGAACTACGAATTGAATCAATCTTGCAGATTACCCACTTGGGGAGTTTGTGAAAAGACATCCAATGCGTAGGGATAGTCGAAAGCACAGATTTAACTAGAGTTAAACGGCCCATGGATGATAATGAGCTTGCCTTCCAAGATGCTAGTCTAGATTCAATCTTATTAATAAGGGGGAGCCAATCGTTTTTATGGAGCTTAGAAGGTCTGAGAGGTAAACCGAGGTATAACAATGGGAATTTTGCTACTTTGCAGTTAAGAGTGGAAGAGATTAAGTCCCCAAGATGATCAGATTTACCAAGCATGTAGATAACACTTTTGTTAAAATTAATGGAAAGACCTGATATCGACTCGAATACATATAACAGGATTTTGAGACACTGGATATGGAAGGGATTAGGAGAAGAGAAAATAATTGTGTCATCTGCAAATTGCAAATTGTTGATGCAAAGTGGAGAATTCGGGAGGGAAATACCATCCAAGTATCCGTGAGAGGAAGCTTGTTTAACCATTTGGTTGAACACATCAGCGACAAGCACAAAAATCAGAGGGGAAAGAGGATCGCCTTGTCTAAGCCCACATTTAGATTTGAAAAGGTTTCCAGTGGCACCATTTACTGAAACCTTTGAGCAGCTAGAGATAAGAATATTATCAATCCAAGAACACCATTTATCTGAAAAACCCCTGTGTCTAAAAACATCCATGACAAATGACCAGCTTACTGAATCAAATGCTTTGGAAAAGTCAAGCTTAAGTAGAACACCAGGGGTAGATGAATGATGACAGAAGGAGATTATTTCTTGAGTTGCGGCGATACAGTCATGAATATTCCTTCCCAGAATGAAGGCAGACTGTTCTGGTCCAACAAGAGTGGCAATAACAGACTGAAGACGATTTGCTAATACCTTTGTAATGATTTTAAAAGTAGTGTTTAGCAGGCTGATAGGGCGGAAGGAAGATAGAGTATTGGCCCCCGAGTGTTTAGGGATGAGGATAATGTTGGCATAGTTTAGCCTGGCAATTGAGGTAGGATCACTGTAAAATTCGTTGCACATATCAATAACGTCATGTTTGACCAAGGCCCAAAAATGCTTAAAAAAAACTGGGCCAAACCCATCAGGTCCAGGGGCCTTGTCATCCGACATGTCCTTCAATGCAGCCCAAATTTCTGATTCAGAGAAGGGATGATCGATATGGATAGACTCGGGGTTCGGGTAAAGACGATGCCAATCTACTTCGGGTGCATTTGAGTGAGGGCGACCAAGCTGGGATCGGAAGTGATCGGAAAAGAGGGAGAGGATGACATTATGGTCGGAAAAAGAGCGGCCATCAATAATTAATTCCGATATGAATGTTGATCTCCGCCTGCCATTAGCCATTCGATGAAAGTATGAAGTATTTCTGTCACCTTCCTCCAACCATTTGGCTTTGGATCTTTGCTTCCAACCAATTTCTTCTTGTTTCATCAATCTATCCAACTCAACTTCTAAAGAATTTAATTTTGCACGTTCAGCTACAAGAAGAGGGCGTTGTTCTTCTAAAATATTGAAGTCAATAATGTCATTTTGAATAGAGGAGATGCGGGAGTGAATGGAACCCCATATGTTTTTAGCCCATGGTTTAATAAGTTTTCTCAGGGTTTTCAGTTTTAGGACTAACCTTTGAGATGCGGAAGATACATTAAAGTTTTGGGACCAAATTGAATGAATAAAGTCTTCAAACGAGGGTTCGAGAAGCCACAACCTTTCAAATCTGAAGGGACGATTAGTGCATACAGAAATGTTAGAATTTAGTAGAATGGGGCAATGGTCTGATATAACTGAAGCCAATCCATACACCACAGTCAAAGGGAAAAGCTCATCCCAAGCACCATTATAAAGAAAGCGATCTAGTTTAGCCAATGTTGGTATTGATCTATGGTTCGACCAGGTGAAGGAACGGTTACTAACCGGTGGATCAATCAATGAGCAGTCAAAAATGAAAGAATTGAAGTCATCAGAGTCTTGGGATAGATTACCTGAATTTCTATCGTAAACAAATCTAGTAGTATTAAAATCTCCACCAATCACCCAAGGACCCGAGAATTGGGTTGCAAAAGAGCAACAATCCGACCAAAGAAGGGATCTATCAGCTGCATCCTGAGGACCGTAAACATTCAGATATGTGTCTTATAGCAAATGATAATGATCCATGGCTATGGCACAAACGTTTCTGTCATATAAACTTCAGAACTATTGACAAGCTAGCCAAAAACGAACTAGTAAAAGGTTTACCCAAACTTAGCTTTAAAGTTGACAATCTTTGTGACGCATGCCAAGTAGGAAAATTGACAAAATCATCATTTAAATCTAAGAAGGTAATATCAACATTACAACCACTTGAGTTATTACATATGGATTTATTTGGACCTACTCAAATACAATCCATAAATCATAGTCGATATGTGTTTGTAATTGTTGATGACTATTCTCGTTATACATGGGTGATTTTCTTGAAAAATAAAAGTGACACGTTTACTCATTTCAAATCCTTCGTCAAGAAAATTCAAAAGTCAAAAGGACTTAAGGTTAAGAATATAAGAAGTGATCATAGCGGAGAATTCGAAAATAATGAATTTGAACATTTTTGTACAAAGAAAGGTATTAATCATAATTTTTCGTTTCCTCGAACTCCACAACAAAATGGAGTTGTAGAACGGAAAATCGAACATTACAAGAATGTGCAAGGACATTATTAAATGGAAGTACTTTACCAAAACATTTTTGGGCAGAAGCGGTAGCAACTGCGTGTTATGTTTTGAATCGTGTATCCATTCGACCTCTTACTAAAAATACACCTTATGAATTATTTAATGAAAGAAAGCCAAATATTTCATACTTCAAAGTTTTTGGTTCAAAATGTTTTATTTTAAACACGAAAGATCATCTTGGTAAATTTGATTCAAAAGCTGATGAAGGAATCTTTATTGGCTATTCGGATCAAAGCAAGGCTTATCGTGTATTCAATAAGAGAACTAAAACTATTGAAGAATCACTTCATGTATCTTTTGACGAATTCTATAAATCGTTTCATAATATAACGGATGACGAAGAAACTATAGTCACTGGTAATCCTACCATCACAAATAATGACTCTGACTCAGAAATTATTGAGAATATTCCTCAACCTATTATTGTACCTTCTCCAACAAGATTTAGATCTCCTCCGAGAATTCTAAGAGATCATCCAATTCAAAATATTATTGGAAAAGTAACATCACAAATTAGAACAAGGAATCAACTTAATCAAATGGGTCATGTTGCGTTTATCTCAAATATCGAACCTAAAAATCCTAAAGAAGCTGCTACTGATGAATACTGGATCATTGCCATGCAAGAAGAACTAAACCAGTTCGAGCGCAATGATGTATGGGAACTTGTTCCATGGCCGACTGATCAATCAGTTATAGGAACTAAATGGGTATATAAAAATAAGGCCGATGAACAAGGGAACATTACAAGAAATAAAGCAAGAGTGGTAGCATAAGGATATAATCAGGAAGAAGGTATCGATTATGAAGAAACCTTTGCTCTCGTAGCTCGATTAAAAGCTATTCGAATCTTACTATCCTTTGCTTGTCATCATGATTTCAAACTTTATCAAATGGATGTAAAAAGTGCTTTTTAATTGGGTTTATCAAAGAGAATGTATATGTCGAACAACCTCCTTTGTTCATACATGAGAAATATCTGGATCATGTATATAAACTTAAGAAAGCTTTATATGGATTGAAACAAGCACCTCGTGCTTGGTATGAACAATTAAGAAGCTATCTCATAGATTCTGGATTTCAAATTGGAAAAGTTGATCAGACTTTATTCATTAAACATTCTCAAAAAGATATATTAGTTATCCAAATATATGTAGACGACATTATCTTTGGTTCAACAAACGATGAACTTTGCAAAGAATTTGAAATGTCACATATGGGAGAACTATCATATTTCCTCGGTCTTCAAATCAAACAGCTTTCAAATGGTATATTTATCAATCAAGAAAAATATTGCGGAAATCTAGTTAAACGCTTCGGACTAGAAAATACCTCTGGTAAACCAACTCCTATGAGTATGACCACAAATCTTGAAAAAGATGAACTTGGAAAGAATGTTGACCAGAAGTTATATCGTAGTATGATAGGTTCTCTATTATATTTAATAGCTAGTCGTCCTGAAATTATGATGAGTGTTTGTTTATGTGCACGTTTTCAAGCCGATCCTAAAGAATCACACTTACGAGCAGTGAAACATATAATTCGCTGTCTTAATAATACCAAAGATTTCGGTCTTTTCTATCCAAAAGAATGTACATTTGAATTAGTATCATATAGTGATGCTGATTTCGGAGGATCACGAACGGATAGAAAGAGAACAAGTGGTACTTGCCATTTTATTGGAAAATCACTTGTCTCTTGGTTTAGTAAGAAACAAAATTGTGTTTCACTTTCGACGTGTGAAACGGAATATATATCAGCGGCACTAGCATGTACACAAGTTATATATATGCAACAAACACTTAAAGACTTCGGTATAAACTTATCGAATTCTATTATATATTGTGATAACATGAGTGCGATAAATTTATCCAAAAACCCAGTTAACCACTCTCGAACTAAACACATCGATATTTGACATCTTTGTTTGAGAGATAACATTGAAAAGGGCAATATAAATCTCGAACGTAAATACGGAAAATCAACTAGCTGATATATTTACAAAGCCTCTACTGGAATCAAGTTTTGTCAACTTACGTAGAGAGCTAGGGTTGGTTTCAAGAAAAGAACTCGAAGAGTAAAAATCTTTTTAACATATATCAAGAGTTCGTACATTATTTTTTTTTTCAAAAACCAATGTCTTTTTTTACTAAATTTAGAAGAGAATTTTTCTATGGTTAAACAAATACGAACCATCTCTTTTCTTTCTCCAAATAGAAAATTCCTTCCATATATATGATTATATTTTATTTTCTTGAGTGCTCTCAGACAACTTTTTCTCTCAAATCTCCATTAAATAACGTATTATCATGGCTCATATCTGTGATGAATGTGCACGAAAATCGCACATCACCATAACAAGTTCCGAGTCTGAAGAACACTACTCCCCTAAGACACCGGAACACCCTCCTGGCTTTCATCAGAATTATCGTACACCTGGAAATCCTCCAACATCGAAACGATGCAAGAAGGCTCTTTTCTGTTCCCCACGAACCAAAGAAAAGATTGACGAGATACACCACTATCAAAAACACCAAGTCGATCTCCAAAGGGAGATGTACTATGAGCAAAAATTAACTTCCTCTCGTTTGACGTATCTCGAGCAAATAGCTTCACTCTTTTGTAGTTCCAACAAGCATAACGTTCATGAGCCAATACCTATGCCATCATCATCAAGTGCACCCAACTCATGGGATAGGAACTATAACAAAAATGAAGGCGGAAGCGGAAAATATTCTCCCTGGGAACCAAGGAAATAATAATCATGTTGGATCTAAGGAGATTTATTTATATATTCCGTTTAATAATGTTTTTATTTCCTTTTTCATGTGTTTAGTTTGTTTTATTATAATAAAAATTATTTACGTATTGATTTCATTCTATTGCTGGAAAAAAAAACAGTTTGATTCAAATCCTGTCGACCTAAATAGGTGAATTTCAAGTCAGAGAGTTTTTAGGTCGACCTATCCAATAATTTATGTCGACCGGTTCTTGTTTTTCACTATCCAGAAAAGAATTAGGTCGACCGGTAATGAAAATTATGTCGACCGGTTTTGTTATTCACAATCCAGAGAAGAATTCGGTCGACCGGATATAAAATTTATGTCGATCGGTTTCACATGTTTTTTCACACAGAGATATTTTCGGTCGACCGGTATACTTTCTTAGGTTGACCGGTTCTATTTCAGCAAGAGAAGGGTTGACCGGTAGAACATTTCGGTCGACCGGTTTAAACAATTTCTACCTCCTTCTCCAACCCGAAACTTTTTAGGTCGACCGCCTTGATTTCATAGGTCGACCGGTCACTATGAAAACTGTTTTTTTTTTATTTTATATATAGACATGTCGATTCACAAATTTAAAACCACCGCACCTTTTCATTCACTATTTCTTCAAAATTTCGAAACACCTTCTCTATCAAGCCCTAATTTCTAAAAATTCCATTTTTTTTCAAATCTCCAATGGCTCCAAAGACAAAGAAATCAAAAACTTCTACCTCCTCAACATCAATTCAACCCATCGATGCTCAAATCAAAAATTGGCTTATGGATCCAATAGCTGTAAGAAGATGGAACAAAATGAAAGATTATACCTTTCACCAAGGAGTGTTTATCAAATTAAACGATTTCTTTCTCTATAATGTTCGAGAAATAGCAAACAGAGCAGGAATCGAGTCTCTTCTTAGTTTTGAAGACAACAATGTGGAGATTAATCATATCATGATTAAACTATTCTATGCTAATCTCAACTTGGAAAAATTCAAGCCAGAGAACTCATCAGATTGCTTATGGTCAGTGGTCTCTGGCCAACATGTGTTTATCTCTAAAGATAGAATGGCTGAAGTTCTTCAATCTCCAAATGATGGTATATCCTTTTCAAATGACTTCTATCCTGTTCATATTAGAGATAAAGTTAGTCACTTATTCATTGAAGATCATAAGTCAAGTGCAAAAGGAGTTAATCTATGACTTACGCCGAGAATTCTTCATCATAGCCTCACTCATTCAATTTTACCAAGAACCAGAAACTTTGACGCAATTTACAGAGAAAATTTTAGGGCATTGTACGCCATCTATGGAAATATCAATATAAATTGGATTTAGTTGATGTTTGATGAGATTTTAACGGTAAACAGACTCTCTCGTCCTCATATTTTTTACAACGAATACATTATGCGTCTTTTAATAAATTGCGGAGTTCCAACTCCGGAATCCAAAATTTCAAAGCCGAAATGTATAAATAAAGCTTCGAAGAAGAGAATGAAACTTCCAGAGCCATACGTGAACATTATTCCTTATGAGCAATACATACATCAAGGTCCTCCTGAACCTTCTACATCACATGTTCCTACGTCGGGTCCTCCTGAACATTCTACATTACATGTTCCTACGCCGAGAACAGAAGATGTTAAGATTCCTTCACCCACTTCTACAACAAAGGAATCTCTTGAACAAATAGCAAGGAATCAATTTCTTCTGGAAGCACGACTTAAGCGAACCGATAAAAAGCTTGATCTCTTAGATACCAAGATGGACAAACGATTCAACAAACTTAAGTCCTTTTTCAGCATTCTCTCGGGAGCAATTTCATGTGGAGCTTCTTCCTCAACCACACATGTTCAAAATCCAGGAAAACGACCAATGCCTCCTACTTTCACATGGTCTACTTCGGAGGAGACCACTAGCCCTAGAGAAAGTACTCAGCATAGTCGTGGTCATGGAATCTCATATGTTGAACCAAGTAGGCATAAGGGAGAAGAAGAACA
The DNA here is from genome assembly GCA_030737875.1 of Allium sativum. Taxonomy (NCBI): domain Eukaryota; kingdom Viridiplantae; phylum Streptophyta; class Magnoliopsida; order Asparagales; family Amaryllidaceae; genus Allium; species Allium sativum. The sequence continues at coordinate 17,224,773 of CM060912.1, forward strand.
ATTTGATGATGATAAGGAAGAAGAAGGAGAAAAAGAAGAAGCGGATAAGGAGCAGGAAGTAGAAGGAGACGAGGAAGAGGAATCCTCTGAAGAAGAAACAGATGAGGAGGAAGGATCATCAGAAGAAGAAGGAGACGAAACCGACTCTGATATACCTCCTCAGTAGTTCTATCTATCTATGGTTATGATATTATGTCTTTAAAAAACACTATTAGCTTTTCTATGTGTTTTGTTTTATGTTTGCTATGAAGAACTTGGGGTGGTCTTGTATATTTTGGTATTGTGTATAATGTATGATATACTCTGGATGTGGTGTCTTGTGCTATTTAATCTCTCTTATGTTTATTATACCCTTTTTGTCGATGACAAAGGGGGAGAGAATGATTACTAACCTTTTTTTTGTAGAGATTTAGTTATTTTTTGTCCAGGGAGATCATATACTCAGGGGGAGTTAGAGCATATATACAAGGGGAGATAGCAATGGAGATCATATTTTAAAAGCTATGTTGTCATCAATCAAAAAGGGGGAGAATGTTGAGTCAAGAACTTTTAATGATTGTTTTGATTAATGACGAGAAGAAGCTTCATGATCGACAAAAAGAAGATTCAATGGTTTCATAGTTTAGAAGTTGGTTATTTAGAATATTTTATGTAAAATCTATCCTCAAATAATCATACTTCTCATTGATTTCAAAATTATGCATGAAAACTCGTTTTTATTATATATTGACAAAAACAGGTCAACCTGTTAAAAATAACAGGTCAACCTATTTTTAAATATAACAGGTCAACCTGTTAAAATTAACAGGTCAACAGCTTTTTGAAATAACGGTCAAAAACCTGTCAACCTATTAATTTTTCCTATCGACCTATTTTTGAATTTCATGAAGAGTCATCTTCTTTCTTGAAAAGTTGCATCCATTTCTCTTCATTTAAAATCATTTCTTTTGATTGCAACTTTTCACCAATAATTGCAACTTCTCAATTACTATAAATACATCAGTTTTCAATCAATCAACTTACCGAATTTTCTCTCCATTCTCTGATCTATATTGTATTATTCTTAGCATTCAAAAGGCACTCAAAAGCATTCAATTATCATTTGAATCTCAAAGCATATTTAACACACTTGTGATTCAACTCGATAATACACTTCCAAATCTTTGCAAACATCAATATATATTTGAGGATAAGATTATAGGAAGGTTGTACTCAATCATTGACCAATCAGTGTTGAAGAAAGAACACATTCAAGGTCAAACTCTTGTAATCGTTTTGTGGGTAAGCTTGTAGCCCGTGAAATCAAGTGGGTAAGCTTGTAGCCCGTGAAATCAAGTGGGTAAACTTGTAGCCCGTAAATCAAGTAGTGTTGTGAACCTGTTCCTCCGGGTGAAGCGAGGGTGTTGTATAACAACCCGTATTTTCAATAAACTGTTATAACATAAATCAAGGCAGAATTTAATTCAAAAATCAGAATCAGGGGAAACGGGCTATGCCATTGCGTTCGTCTCGGAAAAATACGCGAAATAGAGTCCGAGTTTTCGAAAATCGGAGTCCGTATGACCCGGTTAAGGCCCATTGAAGTTTTCAGAAACTTCTATGCTAAAAACAGATTTAAATTTCAAATTAAAAACAGGGATTAGGGCTAATCTGGGTTAGGCGGGAAAATTCCCGCCATGGGGCCCATGTCGACAGGCATGTCGACAGGGCACCCAGGGTGTCGACTGCCCTGTCGACAGCCCTGTCGACAGGGGGTGCCCAGGCAGTTCAGCCTGGTGCACCATTTCCGATTTGGGTTGGGTCATGTGGCTTGGTTCTGGAGAATTCTGAGATCTGACGGGCCAAACCTAATCTAGGGTTAATCCTAGGGCCTAAAACACTCTAATGCTCTATAAATATACCCCTAATCCTACCCTAAAGCCTAATTAATCATTCTTGCAACTAAACTATGTCAATTTGAATCCTCAAATGGCCTCCACCTAAAACCTAGCCTCCACCTTCCTCAAAGTTTAATCCTATGATGATATGATGATCATACAACCTTTTCTATGTTGTATGAATGCTTAATAACTTGCATACTTCATTAAGATGCAAGTTTGATTTGCTAAAATTTGTGTTTTTGGGATTTTGCAAAAGGGTTTTCTTATTTGAGGCTTTGTTTTGGTTTTTAAAAGGGCTTCTTCATCTTATTTGGTGGATTTGTGGCTTGTTTATATTTGTAAGCCCTCTTACCTTCACTTTACAAACTTTAAAGTTAATGTTTGGTGAAAGTTGAGATTTATGTGAGTTTAGTTGATTATGCATGCTTATGCGAACTCACTATGTCATGTTTTATATGATTCATAAGTTATGCATGCTTATGCGAACTCACTATGTCATGTTTTATGTGATTCATAAGTTATGCATGCATATGCGAGATTTCTATGCCATGTTTTACATGTTTCACAAGTTATGCATGCTTATGCGAGCTTATTATGTCATGTTCTACATGTTTCATGGGTTATGCATGTTTATGCAAGATCACCTTACCATGTTATGCAAGTTTAATGGATTATGCATGTTCACCTTACCATGTTATGCAAGTTTAATGGATTATGCATGTTCATCTTACCATGTTATGCAAGTTTAATGGATTATGCATGTTCACCTTACCATGTTATGCATATTTAATAAGCTATGCATGTTTATGCGAATTCACCATGACATGATTTGCAAGTTTAACATGTATGCATGTTTATTATGACATGTGAAGTTCACCATGTATGTTATGCCAAGTTACCTTTTATACCCTTATACGTTATGACGAATATGTAAGCGAGATAATGACGTTGGGAGGGCTTGGGTAAACTTAAAAATACATGAAACTAAAAGATTGGGAATTAACCTATTAAGTTAGGTCTACCCCTTGGGAATTTACCTATTAAGTTAGGTCTACCCAAGTATATGTTAACTTGTAAACATGTTTTGAAGTGGACATGACATTAGATAACATGATATGGCCAACTCGAGGTTAGACCTAGTGGTGGTGTAAATCTTCCCAGGTAACCACAACGTGGGGTCTAATGTGGGTAGTTGGTCATGTTGCACCATAAGACCCGAGGTTAGACCTAGACGTGGTGTAAATCTTCCCAGGTAACCACGGATGTCTAATGTGAGAGGTTGGGTGCGTTAAGTAATTAATGCCTCATGATTAGGGTTAAGTCATGGCCCACTAATACTTAACCAAAAATGGGGATGCGAGGATTAGATGGGGATAAGTGGTTACACTTAGCTAATCTAATCCGGGATTAGTGAGGGGTTAAAACCACATTTAACCCTCTTAGAAACCCTAGCAACGTGGTCTGTTCCAGCAGTAATCCCAGTTTGGTATCACTACAACCCTATAGCTAGGTTAGGGCGGGGCACGATTACTGGACTGATGTATGCGACCAAAGCGACGGCTGAGTGGTACAGCGGTGCGGGTCCGGCGGGCTACGGACGTGCACGTAGTCCGATATTGGACAAACTCGAGGCACGGGTACCAGTAGGCTTGGACTGTGCATTATTGCTTAGGTGTCTGGGGTTGACATCTTAGGGCTTGATACACCCGAAGGTGGACCCAGCACAGTCTGACTACATCCATGTGGGCCGTATGGACACCAACACTTGACGTGTTAGGTTTATAGGGAGCCGATCGACCAGACCGTTGGGCTGGGCCTTATACTAAGGTCACTTCATGTTATTGGGCCAAAGTTTGGGCTAAGGGATCAAAATCTGTTTTGTGGGTTTGCTAGTACACTGTGGTGCAAAGTTTAACCTCGTCTATGTGATGTCACCTTTATCTAGTGCCAGTATATTCATCTCAGTTTCCATCTTACGGTTAACTTTATTAGTTTATAGACTGATCGTAGTAGGGCTTACCAGTCTTTTTGACTGACCTGTTTTCTTTCGCTTCTTTTCTTCCGTTCCCCCCCCCCCCCCACAGGTTCTCAGGGAGGGACTACTTCTGCTTAGTGGATCTTTGACTTGCTTGTTGGATAGCTCATGTATGGATCTGAGCTAGCTGTGGCTTATCTTTTATTTCTGGGGATTAGTACTGATGTTTTACCATGTATTTTGTTATCACGTATCTAGACTTATGTTGTATTTTGGATCATGACATTTTGATATTATGTACTTGACTATGTTGGTTTTTCTGAGATGATGATGATGGGTTTTTATCTGCTACCGCTGCTTTACTTATGTTTATTTTGATATATTCTGTCTTGCGATATCTCTGTGCATGTTTACCTTCACAATAACGCCCCTCCAAAGCTAGTACATTCTAACGAGTGATCCTAGTGGAGGTGGGGTGTTACATTTGGTATCAGAGCACGAGGTTAACAAGATTGAACAAAACTTTTGAAAAAAAAAAAAACTTTTTTTTTTTTTTGAAAAACTATTTTCAAAAACCTACTAAGTATTTTCCAAAATAAAGTCTAGATTATTTTAAGGCTAATCCCCAAAAGCCATCAGCATTATCATTCGTTCCCTTGACCTGATCTTATCTTTTGTTTCAGTATGGCTGAGAATCTTGACATCCCAGATGGAGTGAACGTACCACTCTGGTATAGGAGACTCCAAGAAGCTAGGGCGGCAGCCGGTCCCGCCAACCCTACTCCCACTCCTCCTCCCGTAGTTGAGAATCCTATCCCTAATATCCCTCCTCCGGTGGTTCCTGCTCCCCCTCCTCCAGCTGCTAATATTCCCCCTCCCGTTGCTAATGTTCCTCCTCCTCCCGTTGCTGAGGCTCCTCTTCCTCCTCCTCCCCCTCAGCATCCTCAGATTGAGTTTACAAAGGTGTGTAAAGACTTCAAGGCAATGGGGGGCAAGAATTTTCTAGGTGCAGAATCTTTCGTTGAAGCTAGGAATTGGCTGAAGGACACGGAGGACTTGTTTGCCATCTTTGGGATAGATGATGAGAGAAAGATCTTATTGACCGTATGGCTTTTGAAGGATGAGGCGGCCTATTGGTGGGAGGTCACCAATGGGACGAGGCCCGTTGAGACTTGGGCCGATTTGAGGGCTAGATTTGTGACCAAGTTTCTATCTTCAGCTGAGGCGAATTTACAAATGGAGAAGTTCATTTCATTAAAGCAAGGTGATATGTCGATCAAGGAGTATGTGAACAAGTTTAATCAGCTGGCCCGCTTTGGTTTGGATATAGTAAACACCCCGGAGAAGAAGGCTCTTCGATTTGCCAGAGGATTGAATGAGCTGCTACAGGGCTTGGCAATGTCACATATTCCGCATGGAGCCACTTTCGAGAGTTTGGTCAATATGGCTCTGCTTCAGGGAGAGGGAAAGAAGGAAGTCAAGTCAGGCGATACTCAGGCAAAGAAGGCTGATTCTCAAGGCAAAGGCAACCAAGGTCAAAGCAGTCAAGGAAATCAGAATAAGAACAAGAAGGGCAACAACAAGGGCAAGGGGAAGTGCAATTACTGTGGTATAGCTGGGCATTTTGCTAAGGATTGCAGGAAGAAGAAAAGGAAGCTTAGTGGTGGATGCTTTTCTTGTGGAGAGACTGGGCACTTCAGCAAAGAATGCCCAAAGAAGAAAGGACAGGCTGGATCTTCAGGAGGGCAAGTTCATGCTCTCAATGCCGCTTCAGTTCCCGAGAGAGGTAGTGTTTCTGTTGAGAACCTTGTTTATATCTCTGATCTTCCAGTACGTACCTTGTTTGATTCCGGTGCATCACATAGCTTTATTTCATCTGATCTTGTTGATAGCTTGCACCTCAGTACTAGCTTAGTGGATGATCCCGTTTGTGTTTCGAATCCCATTGGGGGTTCTGCTCATCTATCTATGATATGTGAGGATCTAAGGATCTCTATACTCAGCGTTGAGTTCTTGTGTAGTGCATATGTTCTAGGTTTCTGGGGATACGGATTGATCCTGGGCATGGATTGGCTGTCTAGATATGGAGCCATTCTGGATTGTGAGCATAGGGTTGTAAGGCTTGTGACTCGCCTGGGCAACACCTTAGAGATTTCATGCAATCCGAAGAATCCCGTCATGTTATGCTATCTAGAATCTCTCGACTCATCAGAGGAGGCCCTTCAGTCTGTAAGGGTGGTCCGAGATTATCCAGATGTGTTTGAAGAAGTTAAGGGGTTGCCCCCTAAACGAGAGATTGACTTTCGCATCTATCTGGTAGACAATGCTAAACCTGTTTCTTTGCCCGTTCGGCATATGGCTCCGCGTGAGAGACGGGAGCTGAGCAAGCAAGTGAAAGAATTGCTTGAGAAGGGCTTCATCAGAAGGAGTATATCCGAATGGGGAGCGCCTGTGGTGTTTGCAACTAAGGCAGATGGCTCTCTTAGACTCTGTGTGGATTATAGAGAGTTGAATAAGCTGACTAAGAGGAACCGACACCCGTTACCAAGGATCGATGATCTCTTTGATCAACTTGTTGGTGCTTCTGTTTTCTCTCAGCTTGACCTTGCTACGGGTTTTCATCAGCTCAGAGTGGCTGAAGACAGTATAGACAAGACTGCATTCAGAACTCCAGACGGATTCTTTGAATGGCTTGTTATGCCGTTCGGTTTGACGAATGCACCCGCGTATTTTGTAGATTTGATGAGTAGGGTGTTTCGGGAGTTCTTGAATAAGTTTGTCGTGGTCTTTGTTGATGATATTCTAGTCTTCTCCAAGGATGAGGAAGAGCATGCGAGGCACCTGGTAGAGGTGATGGACACACTCAGAGCACACCAGTTAAAAGCCAAGTTCTCCAAGTGCCACTTTTGGAGAAGGGAAGTCAGATTTCTTGGGCATATCGTATCCAAGCAAGGCTTAGCGGTGGATCCCGCTAAGGTAGTTGCAGTTCAGGATTGGAAGACTCCAAGGAATGCAACCGAGGTGAGGAGCTTTCTGGGTCTTGCGGGTTTCTATCGGAAATTCATTAAAGACTTCGCAAAGATATCTGCTCCTCTTACTAAGTTGACGAAGAAGAACTTAGTCTTTGCTTGGGATATGGATTGTGAGCTTGCTTTTCAGAGACTCAAAAGAGCCCTTACCTCCGCACCAGTTCTAGCCTTACCCGATGGTGGTAAGATATTTACCGTGTACACTGATGCTTGTGGCACGGGATTGGGTGCCGTTCTGATGCAAGAGGGCAGAGTTATATGTTTTGGTGGGAGGCAACTTAAGGTGCATGAGAGGAATTATCCCACCCATGATCTAGAGCTGGCAGCGATTGTATATGCGCTCAAAGCATGGCGTCATTACCTTCTGGGAGAGAGATTTGAGCTATATACTGATCATAAGTCTTTGAAGTATCTCTTTTCGCAGAAAGATCTGAACTTAAGACAGCAGAGATGGATGGAATTTTTGGCTTCCTATGATTTTGAGATATCCTATACCCCTGGCAAGGGGAATGTTGTAGCGGATGCGTTGAGTAGGAAAAGGTTGACGCTAAGCCCTCTATTTGTTGAGATGAAGAATTTAGAGTTCTTGGCAACCTTTGACTTCTCTTTGGCAATGAAATCGGAGACCGGTTCCTTGGCATCTTTAGAGCTCAGGCCTACCCTTTTAGATCAAGTCGGGGCTTCACAAAAGGAAGACTCTCAGATAATTGAGATCATGGACAAGCTGGTTCGAGGGGAGACATCTAGTCACCTTGCTCGATATTCTATTGACGATAAGGGTTGGCTGAGGAGAGATGGAAGGCTTTGTGTTCCGATGGTAGAAGACTTGGTGAGGAAAGTTCTTGAGGAAGCACATCGCTCCAAAATGACCATACATCCAGGTGGTGATAAGATGTATAAAGACATGAAGCGCGTTTTCTTCTGGCCTGGGATGAAGAAGGATGTAGCGGAGTTTGTCTCGAGATGTGTTATTTGTCAGAGAGTAAAAGCTGAGTCGAAGAAGCCTGGTGGGCTATTACATCCGCTGGAGGTCCCGCTATGGAAGTGGGAGAGCATTTCTATGGACTTTATTGATGGGCTTCCAAGGTCCAGGAAGGGGAATACGAGCATATGGGTCATTGTGGATAGGCTCACGAAGAGTGCTCACTTTATCCCAGTAAAGAGCAAAAGGACAGCATCTGGACTAGCATCAGTATATCTTCGTGAGATAGTGCGACTACATGGAGTCCCTTCCAGCATAGTTAGTGACCGAGACCCCATCTTTACTAGTCAGTTCTGGAACAGCTTGCAGGAGGCCATGGGCACGAAATTGAACCTGAGTACGGCCTATCACCCACAAACAGACGGCCAAACAGAAAGGGTGAATAGGGTACTTGAGGACTTGTTGAGGCTTTGCATTCTGGATTTTGGTGGTGCTTGGGAAGACCACCTTCCTCTTGTCGAGTTTGCATACAACAACAGTTATCAGGCGAGCATAGGGATGGCACCCTTTGAGGCTTTATATGGGAGGCCGTGCAAGTCACCTACATGTTGGTGGGAATCCACGGATAAGCTTATACTTGGACCCGACATGATTAGGGATACATCCGAGAAGGTTGAGTTGATTAGAAGACGGATGAAAGCGGCCCAAGACCGGCAGAAATCCTATGCTGACAGGCGAAGGTCCGAATTGGAGTTTGAGGTTGGGGACAAGGTTTTCGTGAAGGTTTCTCCTTTGCGGAATGTGGTCCGATTTGGAGCTGTTGGGAAACTAGCACCGAGATTTGTTGGACCCTTCCCCATCATTGAGAGAATTGGGAAGGTGGCTTATAAAGTGCAATTGCCCGAGAAGTTGTCCGGAGTGCATAATGTCTTTCATGTCTCGCATCTCCGAAAGTGCCTGCATGAGTCCGCGGAGGTGGTTGAACCTAGCATGCTAGAAGACGTGGAAGTAGAGAAAGAAGCAACTTTAAGGAAAGCTCCGATTCGTATCTTGGGGACAGAGACCAAGAAGCTAAGGAATCGTGAGGTCAGATTGGTGAAAGTTCAATGGGGTGAAGCCGAAGAGGACGCAACTTGGGAAACCGAGGAGAAGATGCGTGGGCTTTATCCATTCCTGTTTGAGGGTACACTCTCAATCTCTTCCCTTTGTTAGTATATCTTTCTCTTTGCTAATCCATATTTATCTAGTTATCGTGCTAAGCTTGTCATGAGAACCTTAGGCAGAAACCCTTTGGATGAAACATGTGTTTGAAGCATGTTATGGTTGATGGTTGCAAGTGGTTGCAAGTGTTTGCAAGTGGTCACTCGTGGATGCATGATACACATTAGGCACTAGATCGGCTCACACACTCCTCATATTGCATGTGCATGAGTGTTTATGCTTATTCTTGGATGAAATTTGTGTGCAATCACATGGATGTTGCATTTGGATGTATGATTGAGCACGCATATAGATATTATACGTTATGGTAGGGATTTGCATACATATGGATACATTTCACTAACATATTTTGCATTGATCATTGCATTAGATAGGAACATATACACACACTTTTGCATATGTTCATACAGCATTTAGAATCCTTTAAGGACAATGGTTGCTCGTGGATGATGTTTTGAGTAGATGGATGTTGGATGGTAGGATATGTTCTTCCTAACTTGAAGATTTCGGGGACGAAATCCTTTAAGGAGGGGAGAATATAACAACCCGTATTTTCAATAAACTGTTATAACATAAATCGAGGCAGAATTTAATTCAAAAATCAGAATCAGGGGAAACGGGCTATGCCATTGCGTTCGTCTCGGAAAAATACGCGAAATAGAGTCCGAGTTTTCGAAAATCGGAGTCCGTATGACCCGGTAAAGGCCCATTGAAGTTTTCAGAAACTTCTATGCTAAAAACAGATTTAAATTTCAAATTAAAAACAGGGATTAGGGCTAATCTGGGTTAGGCGGGAAAATTCCCGCCAGGGGGCCCATGTCGACAGGCATGTCGACAGGGCACCCAGGGTGTCGACTGCCCTGTCGACAGCCCTGTCGACAGGGGGTGCCCAGGCAGTTCAGCCTGGTGCACCATTTCCGATTTGGGTTGGGTCATGTGGCTTGGTTCTGGAGAATTCTGAGATCTGACGGGCCAAACCTAATCTAGGGTTAATCCTAGGGCCTAAAACACTCTAATTCTCTATAAATATACCCCTAATCCTACCCTAAAGCCTCATTAATCAATCTTGCAACTAAACTATGTCAATTTGAATCCTCAAATGGCCTCCACCTAAAACCTAGCCTCCACCTTCCTCAAAGTTTAATCCTATGATGATATGATGATCATACAACCTTTTCTATGTTGTATGAATGCTTAATAACTTGCATACTTCATTAAGATGCAAGTTTGACTTGCTAAAATTTGTGCTTTTGGGATTTTGCAAAAGGGTTTTCTTATTTGAGGCTTTGTTTTGGTTTTTAAAAGGGCTTCTTCATCTTATTTGGTGGATTTGTGGCTTGTTTATATTTGTAAGCCCTCTTACCTTCACTTTACAAACTTTAAAGTTAATGTTTGGTGAAAGTTGAGATTTATGTGAGTTTAGTTGATTATGCATGCTTATGCGAACTCACTATGTCATGTTTTATATGATTCATAAGTTATACATGCTTATGCGAACTCACTATGTCATGTTTTATGTGATTCATAAGTTATGCATGCATATGCGAGATTTCTATGCCATGTTTTACATGTTTCACAAGTTATGCATGCTTATGCGAGCTTATTATGTCATGTTCTACATGTTTCATGGGTTATGCATGTTTATGCAAGATCACCTTACCATGTTATGCAAGTTTAATGGATTATGCATGTTCACCTTACCATGTTATGCAAGTTTAATGGATTATGCATGTTCATCTTACCATGTTATGCAAGTTTAATGGATTATGCATGTTCACCTTACCATGTTATGCATATTTAATAAGCTATGCATGTTTATGCGAATTCACCATGACATGATTTGCAAGTTTAACATGTATGCATGTTTATTATGACATGTGAAGTTCACCATGTATGTTATGCCAAGTTACCTTTTATACCCTTATACGTTATGACGAATATGTAAGCGAGATAATGACGTTGGGAGGGCTTGGGTAAACTTAAAAATACATGAAACTAAAAGATTGGGAATTTACCTATTAAGTTAGGTCTACCCCTTGGGAATTTACCTATTAAGTTAGGTCTACCCAAGTATATGTTAACTTGTAAACATGTTTTGAAGTGGACATGACATTAGATAACATGATATGGCCAACTCGAGGTTAGACCTAGTGGTGGTGTAAATCTTCCCAAGTAACCACAACGTGGGGTCTAATGTGGGTAGTTGGTCATGTTGCACCATAAGACCCGAGGTTAGACCTAGACGTGGTGTAAATCTTCCCAGGTAACCACGGATGTCTAATGTGAGAGGTTGGGTGCGTTAAGTAATTAATGCCTCATGATTAGGGTTAAGTCATGGCCCACTAATACTTAACCAAAAATGGGGATGCGAGGATTAGATGGGGATAAGTGGTTACACTTAGCTAATCTAATCCGGGATTAGTGAGGGGTTAAAACCACATTTAACCCTCTTAGAAACCCTAGCAACGTGGTCTGTTCCAGCAGTAATCCCAGTTTGGTATCACTACAACCCTATAGCTAGGTTAGGGCGGGGCACGATTACTGGACTGATGTAAGCGACCAAAGCGACGGCTGAGTGGTACAGCGGTGCGGGTCCGGCGGGCTACGGACGTGCACGTAGTCCGATATTGGACAAACTCGAGGCACGGGTACCAGTAGGCTTGGACTGTGCATTATTGCTTAGGTGTCTGGGGTTGACATCTTAGGGCTTGATACACCCGAAGGTGGACCCAGCACAGTCTGACTACATCCATGTGGGCCGTATGGACACCAACACTTGACGTGTTAGGTTTATAGGGAGCCGATCGACCAGACCGTTGGGCTGGGCCTTATACTAAGGTCACTTCATGTTATTGGGCCAAAGTTTGGGCTAAGGGATCAAAATCTGTTTTGTGGGTTTGCTAGTACACTGTGGTGCAAAGTTTAACCTCGTCTATGTGATGTCACCTTTATCTAGTGCCAGTATATTCATCTCAGTTTCCATCTTACGGTTAACTTTATTAGTTTATAGACTGATCGTAGTAGGGCTTACGAGTCTTTTTGACTGACCTGTTTTCTTTCGCTTCTTTTCTTCCGTTTCCCCCCCCCCCCCACAGGTTCTCAGGGAGGGACTACTTCTGCTTAGTGGATCTTTGACTTGCTTGTTGGATAGCTCATGTATGGATCTGAGCTAGCTGTGGCTTATCTTTTATTTCTGGGGATTAGTACTGATGTTTTACCATGTATTTTGTTATCACGTATCTAGACTTATGTTGTATTTTGGATTATGACATTTTGATATTATGTACTTGACTATGTTGGTTTTTCTGAGATGATGATGATGGGTTTTTATCTGCTACCGCTGCTTTACTTATGTTTATTTTGATATATTCTGTCTTGCGATATCTCTGTGCATGTTTACCTTCACAATAACGCCCCTCCAAAGCTAGTACATTCTAACGAGTGATCCTAGTGGAGGTGGGGTGTTACATGTTGTTTAGTGAAAAGCTGAAGAGGAGCTTCGGGACTGGACGTAGGACGGGAGGTCCGAACTAGTATAAAAACCCTGGTGTCGTTACTCTACTTTACTTTATCTACAGCATTTATATTTGTTAGTAATATATTTCTTATTTGCGAATTTTTACCTGCGTAACTATTGAATAGCTTAAGTTGTCACATACATTCCGCATAGCCATATTATAGATCCTGCACAAGTCGTACACAACCGACTCTTTCATCCTAAAACAATTTGGAAGCCCTCTAAAGGAAGAATTAATAGATCAACATGCATCTTACATCCTTGACTGTCGAGTATGACATCATGACAAACTCTTGGGCCTTGTAGTTTCTCCCCATTTGCTACCATAACTTCGTAAACCTTAGAGTTATCAATCTTGAGTTGTAATTGTGGGAACTTTGTCTATGAAGTTGTGAGTTGAACAAGAGTCAATGAGTATACGCACCATTTTCCCTTTTATATGGCCTTGAACTTTGATGGTTGATAATGCTGGAATACCATACATAGCCTGTAAAGTGATGGTGTGTGTTTCTTCTAAATTTTCTTTAGAATCATCATTTAATTCCTGAACTTCTTCCACATTTTCCTCACTGTCATTAAAGGACATTATGCCTTCCATAATTTGTACCTGAGGACCTTTACACTTATGTTCCCTATGCCAAGGCTCTCTACATCCATAACAAATGTTTTGTCTTCTCATTTCCACTAGTTCTTGTGGGGTCAATCCCTTGCTTTTGGCTAACTTTTATAATGTAGTACCCCCCTTTATGGATTTTGTAATGAATTTTTTAATGATGGAAAAGAGTTAGTGTTACTTTTTGGAGTAGGTAACGTATGTGTTGACTTGCCTTTCTTTGTTTTAACCCATACCCTTTCAAACATTTTAGCCAAAGATACAGCTTGTTTCAAGTTTTGTGGTTTGCAAGTCATTACACCATACCTGAATTTTTCTTTAAGTCCACCAATGAATCGATCTAAGAGAAATTGTTGAGGTAAGGTTTCAATGGTTGCTTGTAATCCCTCGAATTTGGAGAGGTATGCAGATACAAAGTTAATTTGTTTAAGTTTTACCAAGGCTTCATAGGGTTGTTCCATATCCTCTTCATTAAATATGATCAGAATTTCTTCCTTAGAGATAATCCACATTTGATGATCCTCTACATTCTTGGTGTACCAATTGTACCATTTAAGTGCATCCTTCCGTAAATAAAGAGAAGCAATTTCTACCTATATACGTTCTTCTGTCTAATGAAACTTGAAGAATTGTTTAGCTTGGTTAATCCACTCAAGAACCATGTCATCCCCTTGAATATAGGAAAGTCTAACTTGAGGTTAGGGAAAGGAGAATTTTTATTCCAAGAATTATTTTCTTGGTTGGCCTGGGTCTGAGTTGATGCAACCGGTAGAGTAGAATGGAAGGTTAAGGGTAAAGGAATGGAATTGGTATGATTTCTTTGTGGATTAACAGAAGTTGTTGGGTTCACAAAAGTTGCTGGAGGATTTGTAGAGGTTAATGGAGGAATCAAGGGGTTCATAGTGGTAGATGAGGGCATTCTATCAGTAGGATTTGAAGCAAGAACACCAGTTCATTTGTTGCAAGATTGTAGAGACAGACTGCATCATAGTGTAAAGTCCTTCCATTTTTGTGTTTTGTTGTTCAATTTTTCCATTTAACTCTCTGACTCCCTTTTCTACCTTAAGATTTAGATCATCTAAAGATTGAGCAAATTTGTTATTGAGCTCTTCTTGTTTACCCCATGCATCTTCTTGATCTTGTATAAAAGTGAGGAATAAATGATGTCGATGGTGATCCGGTGACTGAGGGTCTGAATCATGCTCAGAATTGTGCTCTGATACGAATTTGTTGTGGCTTAACTCTGAAGTGGCGGTGCCTACAACCTTTCTTGATGTACCGATGGGTGAATTAGCCATAGCTTAAGTGGTTTAGATGAATTAGAAGAAATAGAGGATAGGTTACGGGTGAAAGCAATGAGGTTTAAGGTTAGATGAAGTTGGGTTAAGGTGTCGAACATGTAAGGAATGGACGTGGATGTCACATGCACTGGTGATGAGTAACACAAGAAATTGAACGAGATTAAGGAACAGAATGATTGAAGAAAACAGAAATATGAATTGTTTTATTTCTTAATATGATTGTACAATAGAATAGATATCTATTTATAGCCAACATTACAACGGCTAGTTGCCACATCATTCAGGAGCATAATAGCAAACACGTGTTGTATATTTGGGTTTTATGTAATAGTGTGCACGTGCATACACTGATACACCCATGCACAGACTTCTCCTGGCTCCAGCTTCCCTTCTATCATTTACGTGCCATGTCTCGGATCCTCCACCCCCTTGCAGAACATGTCCAGCACCTTCATTGATGAATTAGTAGCCGTAATTTGATCAGAGTTTGATAAATGGTTGCTTTCCGCTTTGCTGCACATGTTGATTAAGGACTGGTTATTACACTTGAGGTTTTGAATTTGAAGTAACAACTTGATGCTTGTTTTGTGAAGTAGAGAGGTTTACAATTTGGCATGAAGTGAAAAATGAAGTAGCAATTACTGGTGAGGCATGGTGGAAAGTTAGGGGATTACGGAAGGGATCTGCTGTACGTTGTGGCAGTTATGGAAATACAGATGATGATTGTTTTGAAGTGCTTGGAGCTTGGCAAGGCAAGTTGTTGATGGGATAGTGGAGTTGCATTTTTTCTGTATTTGTAGTTTCAAGCTAGTGTTGTGGTTTGTAGGACGGGGAGATGTTTTTGGTAATGGTAAGTAGGTGAATGAAGATAGACTTATAGTTTGTTGAGGAAGCTTGCTTGATGTGTGAATGTGCAAACTTGGTATGTGATGGCTATGTAGAAGTTTGTTATAGTATATGGTGGAGTATGTTGTGCAGAAGTATGCAGAAGTGTGGTCGAAGTGATGATCAATGTAGCAAGTCAGTGTTGTAGTGAATGATAATGCAAGCGGTGGTATGGTCGTAGAAGTTCAAGTGGTCTGAAAGTCGTAGTTTCAAGTGAATTCTTAGAGGGAGGATTGGTTGTATTGATTTGTGAACGAGATTGTGGATATTGTGGAGTTTGTGGCAGATTGTACAAATTTTGTGGCAGTTTAGTGTGGTTGAAGGAGAAAAGGATGTTGGGTGTAGTATCAAACGAGATTACAATTTTGATGATAAGTGACAGTGAGAAGTGGGAAGCATGACAGGTGATGGAGGCAGTTCAGAGCTGTGGTTTTGGGGAGGTTGTGAATGGTGGAGCCTGAAGGCGGTGTTGTGTTGAAGTCTTTTTGGTTCAGGAGCTATAAAATAGAATTGCAACCTTGTAAATGCATTGTAACAGAAATTGTTTAATGAATGGTGGAGCCTGAAGGCGGTGTTGTGTTGAAGTCCTTTTGGTTCAGGAGCTATAAAATAGAATTGCAACCTTGTAAATGCATTGTAACAGAAATTGTTTAATGAAAGCACGATTTAATTTGCAAAATGAAATGCAATGACATGCCAAAGTGTTTGTGAGTTCTGTTTAGAAACCAAATATGAAACACGATTTTGGAATCAAGCTTGAACAAATATGAAACTAAATGCCGAGAAACTCAAATGACAATAAAATGCTCAAAAAACAACAACATAAAAATGACAATTCTGTTCAATGAAACAAAATAAAACATTTTTTTAAACACAAAATCAAATCAAATAAAAAAGAAAGTAACACAAAACTAATTCAAATGCAAGTTTCCCCAATGCAAGAGTTATGTTCAAGTGAACATATGGTAACAATCTTGTTTTTTTTTTGTTAAATGAAAGGAGAAGAAAAGAGAAACAAATGAGAAATGAAATGTCAATTGAAATGCAAATGTAACTGTGTACAATTTAACACAACAATATGCTCCATAAACAATATGCAAATGTAATTGTGTAAATGTAACTTGGCGTGTTATGGCTATGCAGAATTTTACTATAGTATGTGAAGGAGTATGCTTTGTAGAAGTATGCAGAAGTGTGGCTGAAGTGATGATCATTGTGGCAGGGCGGTATTGTGGTGAATGATATTGCGAGAGGTGGTATGGTCGTGGCAGTTTAAGTGGTTTGGAAGTTGCAATTTCAGGTGAATTTGCAGAGGAAAGATTGGTTATTTTGGTTTGTGAAGGAGATTGTGGTCAATGTGGAGTTTGTGGCTGATTGTACAAATTTTGTGGCATTTTTGTGTGGTTGAAGGAGAAAAGGATGTTGGGTGTAATATTGTCAGCTTGTCAAGTCAAATGAGGTTGCCATTTCGATGATATATGATAGTGAGAAGTAGGAAGTATGGCAGGCGATGGAGGCAGTTCAGAGCCGTGGTTTTAGGGAGGTTGTGAATGGTGGAGCCTGAATGCAGTGTTGTGTTGAAGTCTATTTGGTTCAGGAACTATAAAATATAATCGCAATATTGTAAATGCGTTGTAGCAGAAATTGTCTAATGAAAACACGGTTTAGTTTGCAAAATGCAATGACATGCCGAAGTGTTTGCGTGTTCTGTTTAGATAACAAATATATGAAACACAGTTTGGGAATCATGCTTGAATAAATATGAAACTAAATGTCGAGAAACTCAAATGACAATAAAATGCAAAAAAAAGACATAAAAATGACAATTCTGTTCAATGAAACAAAATAAAACATTTTTTAAACAAAAATAAAATAAAATTAAAAGGAAAGTAACACGAAACTAATTCAAATGCAAGTTCTCGAACGCAAGAGTTATGTTCAAGTGAATAGATGGTAACAATATAATTTTTTTCAGTTAAATGGAAGGAGAAGAAAAGAGAAACAAATGACAGATGAAATGTCAATTGAAATGCAAATGTAACTATGCATAATTTAACACAACAATATGCTCCATAAACAATAATCAAATTCACAAAATGTAATGGAAAAAACCGATTTTCTTTTAATTGAAAATTGGCATAAAAGAAAATTAATCCGAAGAGTAAAATCAAAACTAAACCACCTTTCCTGGTAATGACATCAAACTTGATTCAAATTGTAGTTTTCAATCGATTGAAAAAAAAAACGTCGAATTCATATGCTGTTATAAAACATCGTAAGCACACGGCGTACAACTGTAATGTGTGTGCGAGTATGAGTCGATGCACATGAAAAGTTTTTAATTTTTGTAATTACTTAATTAAATTAAAATAGGAATAATTGTTAGGAATAATCCGAAGTTTGTCGTGTCTTCTCATAATAATCTGAAGTTTGGATTATTTTTGAATAATCCGAAGTTTGTGGTGTCTTCCCTAAATGATCCCGATTACTGGGTGACCTGCTATAACATGTTTATGTCAAATTAGTTGTTCACATGAGTCTTCCTTGACCTTAGCGTACTTCTCCAAATAACTGATGCCATGAACAAAATTTTCCCCAAAATTCAATACTTCTTTGTCAAATAAATCAGCCCTCTATTCTAAAATCATTTCGAAATCCTAAATCACTTCGCGCTCAATTTTGCAACTCCTTTGAACTCGAGAACCGCAAGACTATCGAATCCAGGGATAACATGAATATTCGTGTACTGATGTGTGCAGAGTGGTGCTACATCGCTCAATTTATGATGATCTGTCTGATTATGTCGTGTTACTCATCAAGTATTAGCTCGTCACTGTTTTGTCATGAGTGCTTAAATTACGGACTTTCTAGCTGCTACTGTATGTTGACAATGCTTTGAATTTGAAATAGGTACCGTTGTAAGAAAATAGTGGATCTAGAAACTGACGCTTAGGCTAAAACGTTGATCTGAATCGTAAAAGTTGCCACAGTGCTTGGGTTTGAGACGTTTATCGATCTGGAGATGAATGCTTGAGTCACTGTCTTGCTTTAGTGTTGATCAACACTAGTCCGTTGTAGATAGGGTTGATCACAAATTGCTTTAAGAGATGTAGATAGGGTGGTATGCCTCCATACTAAGCATTGACCTTGATTGCTTCTATACTGATGATAAATTCGATGCTGCAGGTAATTTTGCGAACTTGTTTGGTTGTGTTTTGCAAAATGATTAGAGGGTCCTTCATTGTCAAAGGAGGAGGTGCGCTGGATTTTGCTGCGCAATGGAGTTTTGATGGGAGGAAGGGAAAAGAGGATTTTCAATTTGATGGAGAAGGGATGTGTCACGTAAAAGAGGGGTGATGATTTCACGTTTGATTTGGGTCCATTTGACTTAAATCTGTAATAGCAGGTTACCCAGTAATTGCGATCATTTAGGGAAGACACCCACCAAACTTCGAATTATTCAGAAATAATCCAAACTTCGGATTATTATGGGAAGGCACGTCAAACTTCAGATTATTCCTGATAATTAACTAAGTAAAAAAAACAAAAAATAGAAAATAAGTTGAGAGTTATTATGAGATTAGAGAGCAATTTAGAGGTAAATTCACTCTTATTATCCTATAAATTAATATAGATATTTAATGATCTTTTTATCTAGTGCAATTAGAGGATGTATTATCATAAACATAGCCATTTGTATCATTATTATTAACACAAATTAAACCATCAAACTATAATACAACCTCTAACTCACTTTTCAAGTCTCTTGAAAATGAAATGAAACTAAAAATGAAATCGATTTGAAGCTTGCTTTATTTACTATTAATTAGTAACATGGAGCATTAAATTTTGAATTTAATCTTAATTTAATTACTGTAAGAACATGTTAATAAAGAGGTAATTTGTGTTTACATTGATTAAGCATAGCTTATTTAGCTTGAGCAACATAAGTTATTAAACTCAATATTAAATAACAAATGTACATAAACATACAACTTCCATTAAGCATAAAAAATGATGATCATAATTAAATCACTTATGCTATCTTTTATGATTCATGAGAGCTTCATTACCCTTAATGTGAAGAGGTTTTGCTACTCATAAGTGTATACATAATAACATAAAATGATTTAAAATATAAAAAGAGAAAAAAGAAATGAGTATGAAATAAAAACAACTAACTGATTTGCATAAGAATAAATTAAACTACTTGTATAAGAAGAAAAGAGAGCATAAAAGAGATTAATGTAAATGAAAAGAGCATAATAGTAAATAGCATGAAATAAAAGACATGAAAATAAGAGAAAAAAATTAAGAAGTCATCAAAAAGAAACTAAACTTTATTCTCAACTTTGATATGTTACAACTTGCATTAAAGAATGGTATATCATTACATGAAAAATAATAGGGTATCTATACAAGCCTAAAACTCTAATATATATTTAGGGTGCTACCCAAAATACCCTTAAGAAAGTGGAGGCTTAGAATAATCGTTAGCCTTTAATAATCCTCTACTAACTTTGTTTTTATTTTTGATATACCTTATGTAAAGTGGTGGGTAGGTGGACTCCTCCATGTTGTATGAATTATTTATTTGTTCATGCTTTTGGGCTTTAACACTTGTGTATGCATATATTTATATAGCCTCTTCCACTTCATCCATTTTCCTACAACAAAAAATAAAAATGCGCATTTTTTTTCAAATTAAATCATACAAAAAATGACTTTTTATGCCCTTTTATAAATGAGCGAATGATTATTTGAAAATATTTTTAGGACGCCTTACCCCAAGATCTGTATTAACGATGTGCTTTAACAAGTAACGCCATCTGCAAATACAGAAAATAAGACAAGTTAGGAGCGGCCATCCGTAAATCTTCTATCAAACAAGTACTGAGTACGTCAATATAGTGCTTATTTTTTTTTCATACCTTAAAGGATCAATATGCTTAATTCTTGGCTAATACATTATTATGGTGGCTAATGGGTCAATCCAGAATAAACCACAACAATATTAAATAGTGCAGATCACAGAACAACAAACACAGTCATATATATATATATATATATATATATATATATATATATATCAAGTAAAATACACGGTGGTATACATAAATGTTAGAAAACCGCAATTACATAAAACATCATATCCAATAATAGAATACATACATATAGCACAGTACGCAACAAAACAACAAGATCACTAATCCAAAATATGCATAGACGTTAAAAGCTGATAAGTAGTCCATAGCAAAATTTGAATGAGCTGATATTTAAAACATAAGCTTTCATGAAATGACACTGTCTGACCCGAGCATATAAAATACATGGGTCAGTCTAGTTTAAACAGAGTGAGTAGATTACAACTATGAATATATCATCATAGAGGATAACTCTTCTCGAGTAGAGAAAGAATAGGGTCAACTTGACACAACATATGGTCCATAAGATATAGTATAACCAAACATCATATTAAGGTATCATATATGACATTAGTATCAACATGAAAATATTTTCTACTAACAATAAGTGCTAAGCATCAAAGCTAAGTACATATATAAAATTTCCTAAACTCCAAAAATAGCAAAGGCAAACCCATCAAGTGCTAACATATAAATCTTATGTGAAGGTTTATTCAACATGTAAGTGATCACTATATATAAACTGCAAAATAGCTCTCAGTTATAAAAGGAAATTTAACAATCATAATTTATCATGAATTGGATCTAAAGCAGCAATGAGAGATAGAATCAACAATAACATCATAAAGTGGACCTAAAACAGCAAATTACACGTGCATCAACAAAAGAGCTCCCTCGGGGATTTTCCTAGTACTATATATGTATTCAGGCACCAATCATTACGACCCCCAGCCGAGTGTGAATTAACTCCTCGGGCCAAGTGAATACGTATACAAAACCCCCCAGATATGGCTTCCTTTAGAGCGAGTACTAGCAATAACAACAAATAACAAGGAGCGTGTCACGAACTTACAAATAGTAACTCGAAAAGTGAAAACAATATGTCTCATACCACACGTTTCACTAATCGATTCACTAATAGTCAACCTACTTCGCGCTAAGAAATAGCTTCAATTAACGAGTTTGGGATTAATCGATATAATTAATCTACGTGTCTCATACCACATGATTTATTATATCATTTAAATCTTGTCCTCTCATTCTCGAAGTGTGCGAAAACATGCAGCTATATATATTGAAAATACTTGGTTTGAGGAAACGATTTTATAAAATTTTCAAATCATTGGAATTGTTTCTTTGAAAATCTCTATATTGGAGAATATTATATTTATATAGCCTTGAGATGATTTTTCTTTTATAAAACATAACAAAGAAGATCATATATATATATATATATATATATATATATATATATATATATATATATATATAGAGAGAGAGAGAGAGAGAGAAATTTCTTATGAAATCATTTTATAAAACATGCATGATGTTAGAAATCTCATGAAGTAGCTTATGGAATCAATAACAAAATAATATAATCTTCACCAATTCGGTGAACGAATTAGCGACAATGTTAGCTCATCCATTTCAGGAGTAAGTCTAAGAAACCAGCCTACAAAATCATCTTAGAATTCATCGGATCAGCTAGCAATTTACTTAGGAAATCATTTAGAAGTCAGGTGCATACTTCAATATATACAGACAAGATTGCATGTACAAATATTACCATAGGGATCGACCTTCACAATCTACAGGATGACCCTTAGGTCGACCTTATTAGACACTGGGTCCACCTATAAGTCGACCCTAAAGGATGATCGACCCTGATGGATGATAGGTCAACTTGGCTGACACAATTTTCATCTAGGCTAAGTTAGTCTCTAATTCAATGTTGAACACAAAATTTCTATATGATACAGAGGTTGGAATGATTTGAAAATTGGGATGTATACACACATGCAAAAATACTATCGTTCAAAAAAGGTTTGGCATGATATCAGCAAGATATGAACAAGATACGATATCACAAAGTTGGACAAAGAACTGATTTTTTACTCTAAACATAAAACTTTGTTCTATGTTTACAGATTTAGAGAAAATTGCGGAAATAATTGTAAATCTTCAATAAAACACTGAAGAAACTAGAAAGCGCGAGTTAAATCCTTTGGCGATTCTAGATTTCACAGCAAAGATTTTGACTCAAAAGTCAAAACTGATGCTTTTAGGTTACGGAGGATCTCAAACACCTGTTGGTGAATTCACAGTGACATGCAGTAGGGATTCAACATACAATAAAACTAAATTCACAAATGTGAAAAAAATAGAGACAAATCCATTGTTTTTATATTGATTACTTGTAGGATTAGGGTATAACAACCTACTTTTAGCTTGAGATTGGAGTTTTATTTTGAGAGAATTTGTTATTTTTCTCTTTACTATAGATTTAGAAAAAGAGGAAGAACGGTTACTAAGAGGAAAATACGTAAAGGAATATGTTTCTAGACATTTCTTTCCCTAATTCATTTTTTATTGGGCCTAATTTAAACCTAGTTAGGCCATTAGCATTTAATTTAGGCTATATTAAGTTATAATGGGTAGTTAACACATAAATCACCCAGTTAACCCTTGGTTTCAGCATTTTAACACCAAAACACATAGTTTAGTCCTATTTAATTTTACATAAACATATTTAAAATATTTTTAAATCCTTTTTAACATGTATTGACACAAAATTTACGTTTTACAAACAAATTGTACATTTTACATCTTTATGTACAAAACTTACATTTTTGATACAAAAATTGTATAAAATGCAATATCTTGACACCAATAACTTGTACAATCATATTTGAATCATTTTGATACATAAACATTGATTTTTCATCAATAATACACTTTTATTTTTTATTTACTACATGATTATATTTGGAAACACAATTTGCACCAAAATTCATTATATCCAAATATATTGCAACATCCCACAATAAGATCTTATAACACTTATTTTTTGGCAAATCAAATAAATAATATTTAGTTTGAAACCCAACTCATCCTTAATATTATAATTAGTTTGAATTTAACTTCAAAACTTATATATTACTTCTTTATTATTCCAAAAAACATTATTTAATCATCTCAATGAATATATTAAGGTAAATTTTATTTTCATCCACGTCTTTCGTTATTTAATCCACCATTTTAGTTTAACAAGTTAATCCACCACTATTTTATAAGTTAATCCACAAGTTGATTAAGTCAAAGATTTCATATTAATCTACAACTCAATCTGCCACGCTTTAGGAATTCACAAGCATTTTTTTGAAATACATATTCTAACCAGTGCAAGGATATAAGCCTAGTTTATCTTTTTCTCTAACCCTGTATCTTAAGAAAATAATATATGAAAACCTAAAGAAGGAAAAGTTAATCATGTAGTAGTCAATACACCTATTTTGTCTAGATGGATGGTACTAATAAGGAAAGAAAATTGGTCTTTTGAATGACGCTCCTGCTCTAGTCCAGTAGGCTATAAGAAACTAACTTCTACCTTGGGATCATTCTTTGACTCTCCACCTTTGACAAAAGCACTAGGAAATTGTTGGATAAAACTTTTGAGATCTGGAGATGCACCTTTACCAATGTTTTTCTTCTGCCCAAGATTAGCACCAGCGGCACCTCATCTCACCTCAACAAAGTCACCCCAACATTGCACCTCATCTCACTTCAACAAGTCTGCAATTTCTTCTCTAGATACTCTTGTTTCAGCTGATGATTCATTATACTTTCATGTCATACAGAAAAAGAAAAGAAAAAAGAAAAGAAGAAATGCTATTAAAATTCTCCATTAATAAGATAAGGTGGATAAACTAATTGAATTTTAAATGTTATTAAAAATTAATGATCTTAATTTATAGGGTGGATTAACTGATTAAAATCGTGTATTAGAATAAAATTTACCATTTATTAATTATTCTTTTAAAATTTCTCCAAATTAACACCAAACTCCTTAATTAATCAACCAAATGATTAATTAAGTTGTTTTCTTGAAATCCTCTTTATTTATTTGATTAGTCCAGCAATTATTGAATTGAATTTCATTCTCAAGCACAATTTAAGTCAACCTAATAAATATTATATATATTAACTCCAAATCAGGCTTTAATTCTAATTAACTTGTTAATACAATGTTCACTTAACTTTATACAGATAATCACAAAACAAGTACAATTTTTGTACTTTGGTTCAAGACATGTAAAAACACCATAATATGACAAGTAATTATTTAAAACAAGAGTATGTATATGAGAAAAAATATGCATTTTAATGTGCATTTTACTCATGTTAGAATTGTGGATCTCAAATAAATAGCCGATTGATCATGATTAATGAAACAATAGCTCCTAAGGTCGACTCTTATAACTAGAGCTATATCAATGCCGATAAATTTTCAGAAGTATTTTTGGAAGAACTGCAAAAGGTTGAAAAATGCTTGTGCACTTAGAAAGTATGCTTTTGAAAATGCTTCAATTTTTTCTTAAAATAACAAGAGGGTTGATTTTAACTAATAGTGAATGCCTTTTTTTTACATAAGCCTTTGTAATGCAAGTATATGTCAAAAGTAACTTTGATGCAAATACATATGATTATACAACTCAGGTAATTATATCACTCAGGTATTGCTTACCAAAAAGAAATGTCTTGTTTGTAAATCAGAGAAATCATGGTTCGTAAACTTATAGATTTTCCAGATAAGATCATGTTTTTCTTTAATAATCCTTCATTCTGGGACAATTTGAAGTATTATCCGCCTTTGGGATTTGACTTGCAACTACGTGTTAATGGCGATCTCATGAAGCAACTTTTTTGAAGCAAAGTGGATTATGGTAACAAAGGAATTTTTTTGAAAATAGACGAACTAAACTATTAATGCTCTATCAAAATGTGGAAAATTCCATGCATATCTATCTGCCTTGTAAGAAACCTTGTTATGTTTACTTTCATGCTTATTTAAAAAGGGAACGAAAACCTAAGGTTTCTTGGGAAATCTTTTTTCAGAGATAATGGTTTTTACTGGGTGAAATTTGAACTTAACGAGAATGTAGAAAAGGTACTAATGTGGAGGTCCTTGGTTTCTGTACAACAAATTCATTTTCATGAAAAATAGGATGGTAACTTTCAATTTGAGAGAGATATGCTAGAAACCTACCGTATTTGGATCAAACTTAAAAATTTACATTTATCTCTCTGGAATGCCAAGGGATTCGGCATATTAGCTGGCATAAACCTATGGATTTCAAGGAGAACATAAGGCAAGTAAAAATATTGTCTTGTTCCTATGTTAAACTGCATCAAACCATATATGCAAAAGATCAACAGGGAAGAACATACTTGCAGGAGGTTAAATATGAATTCACACCCCTCTCCCCCATTATGAACTGACTACAAATGTTTTGGACTTGGAACTATCTAGTGCCCAATTCCAAGAAAATTGCTAAGCAATGACAAAAGATGTGACGCCGCATCCCCAAACTTACATTAATAAAGAGCATTAACGAGTAATGTCGACTACTAATGCAGAGAATACGGTTTTGTTAGGAGTGACCATCTATGAGTCTGGTATTAAATAGGTCAATATGTCGATAGGGCACTCTCTCTTTTTTGGGTGTTTCAACGTACTTAATCCATATTCAATACAATACTTCGGTGGCTACATACATTATCCGAAACAGAAAGCAATTAAACTAAATGACACATATTACAAAACAATCAACCTGGTAACATATACAGAAACAATAGTCATACAATACATAGTGTCTCAAAATTATGGTCATAGAAACCACAATATATACATCAAGCCAAAATAAATAAAGTACAAGGATTAGAATACATGGCTCATCACTACTATTTACATAAAAATACGCTAACTACGATGTACAAAAAGAGGTGATAGATCCAAAGCAGAAGCTGGAACACGCATATCTACAACATGTCTAATTTGTAAAGCTCAGTCTGACCCGAATAATAAAATACACGTGTCAGTCTAGTTTAAACAGTGAGTAGATGATAATAACGTACGATTTAAGAGGAAAACTCTTCTTCAAGAAAAGACGAGTAGGTTTAGTACACTACAAGGGTAATATAGTCATATGATCTACTTGGCAACAACATAGGAATTGTTACTTCAAACACAAGTTGTAAATTTCGAGCTAATCACTCCAATATTTCATCATCAAAACATCAAAAATCAACATGACTAATTCTTCCAAATGTTGATATATAAAACTAATAAGAGTGTAACAATTTAAAAGTAATCACAACAACTAATATGCAACAAATTCATCTTAGGATATGGATGAAATTTAATGTCAGTTTATCAACAAAATTTGGATCCAAAACATCAACAACATCAAAATCATTGAGATTCGAAAGTAATAAATTAGATCCAAAACAACATATTATTGCACGTGCATCAACAAATAAGCTCTCCCCTAGCTTTGCCAGGTATTATGTACGTATTCAGGCGTCCATCACTACGACTCTCGCGACCGAGTGTAACTTGGCCACCTCCACCCCAAGAGAATGCATATATGACTCCTCCTTGGTTTAGCTTCTCCCCGAAGCAAGTACTAGTAAAGCAATAAAGAATGTGTCGTTGATTTTCCACAGTAACACGAAAAGTAAAAACAATACGACACATACCGCACATTTTACTAATCATTTTACTACAAGTCAGCCTACTTCACATCAACAAATAAATTCAATCAACGAGTCTGGAATCAACTGATATAATTAATTTACATATCACATACCACATGATTTATTATTTCGTTTAAATCATGTTCTTGCTTTCTCTAAGGTGCAAAAATATGTAGTTTACTTTTCTCCAAGTTATTTAATTCCAGGGGCAAAAATTATCAACAGCAAAAATGTCTTCTCGGTTCTCGCGAAAATCCAGATCTGGCAATTCTTTTTCTCCACAGCCGTCTCGTTCTCTAACTTTCCCTCTCGTCATTGATGGCTCGCAAGAAGAAGGTCGCTGCGACAAACCCCTCCTCTGCAATGAGATTGGGGCGCCTCTTCTTTACGCCTCGTTATAACCCTTGTGCCGCTGCTCCTCTTGTGGCTGTCGCGTTCAATGCTAACGTCAATGACATAGATTCTGGTATAGTGGCTGATGCCTCGCCCTGTTTGAAGACTTCAGATCCGCCTCCAGCAGCGCTGCAGGTCCCCATAGCTCCCGATCCCCTGGAGGAAATCTTAGAAGATATCGAAAACACTAAATCCCTAGCTAGTACTTCCTGTGAAGCTTCTGACATCAGCTATCTGCCTCACTTAGGTATATTTGAGCTCCCTCTCTTTGCTGCATCTGGGGTTGACAGTCGTTGGTTTGAAACTGGTATAACTTTGGGCGGAAATGATAATGTAGATGTTGCTATGGTTCAAGTGAATGATGCTCAATTAAGTAACGAAGATGGGTTGAAAAATTGTGAGATTATGGACAAAAATGACACAATGCAATCTCAGGAGATAAATGGAACTATTTTTCAGTACCCTATTGGTGGTGTGAAGATGTGGATGTTGGAACTCGTCAGAATGTGTCTATCGTGGCCAATTCCCATAGCATTATGTCATCTTCCTCTGGTCTTCAACCTGCAAATATGAATTCTGGTGAGGTGTTAGGTTTAGTTTCTAAGTCTAGTATGGGCAATGGTACTGCTGGCGAGCCTGTAGTGATTTCTGGGCGAATTGTTGAGCCAGTTAGAGCTGAAAATCAAGTTTGCAAATGGACCTCGCTTTTTGAGAAAACACCGAGTAACATGAGTTCTTATGAGCCTGTTTACTTTGAGCATGATGTATCTGAGGGAATAAGTTCACTACCTTAAGATGTGATTCATCAGGGGGTAATTTTTGGTTAGATAGTTTATTTGGTGTCTTTTTTGATAGTCCACCTCTATATTTGATCGTCAACGAGCAATGTGATAAAGTGTGGCAATTGCGTGCAGGACTTCAAGTTCGAATGGATAAATCTACGTTTTTCTTGAAATTATCTCTGCCGGAAGAGCGTCTTCGAGTTCTCAGCTCTAAGCCTCTTATTATTAGAGGAAAGTCATTTATCATTACCCCGTGGAGTCTGACTGTTGACAGAGCATGTCTTCTCCATCCTGGTTTGGACCTACTTCTCTCATATCCCCTTTGTCTTGTAATCGTTGATAGGTCTAAACTGGTTGTCGGATTATATAGGCAAGCTGGTGTTTTGATGCCAACACAGTTCCTAGGGATAAATTGTTTTATGCTAAAGCCCTCATTGAAATAACGCTGAATAAACAACTTCCGGAGATGATTAAAGTTAGAATTGCTGACGATTATGTGGTTGAGGTGAGAGTTCGTTATGGATGGACCCCCGATATTTGCACCTTGTGCCACTCCTTTGGTCATATACATGATTCGTGTACTTAGAAACCCACAGCCTCTAGCCTAGCTCCTATTCCCCCTTCCGAGCGAGTTCCTCTTCCACCCCCTTCTGTCGTGAAGTGGGTTCAGAAAGTTGTTTCCCCTCCTCCTATTAATCAGAACATTGATCTGGAGCCTCTACACCATGTGATCGTGATGTTTTGTTTGATGGGGATGCATCTTTTATTGAGGAAACAAAAAATAGTTGTATTTATTGGTTTTTAAAGACCATTGTTGGATTCATACGAGTTCTGGTATGAGATATGATCCGACTGAAAATTTGTACTACAAATATGTTTCTGATATTGATGATGTGTAACACCCCACCTCCATTAAGGTCACTCGCAAAGGGAATGCCTTAACTTCAGTGGAGCGTTTTAAGTGAATAAAGAACAGAAAATCACAACAAGACAGATATAAAGCAGTACTTGAAAATTTAAAACTTTATTTATTGCAGCAGAAGGTAAATATGTTCAGTTACATCATCAAAACCATAAACCAAAGTCAAGTACATAATATCCATCTTGATAAAACAAAGTACATAATCCCACTACTACAAATAGCCATAAAGAAAATGATAGGTTGAACTTTACTTCGACAATCCAAATTCAAGTGCTCCCAAAGAATCCCAATCAAGCTCCACTAGTACTATTCCCACCCTTAGAACCTGGGGGGGGGGGGAAAGAAGAAAAGAGGTGGAAACAAAGGGGGTCAGATATAAAGTCTGGCGAGTGCGATAACTCTAACAACATAATTATTAAAGCAATATCATACCATACTGTACTAACACTAACTGCACCCCTACTAGTCACTCTAGAAATTTTGATCCCTCTTGGCTAAATAGAACGATGATAGCTTCGTGTACTACTAGATGTACCCACTATCCTCCATGTTTGACTGTATATCTCTAGTTGCTATCATAGGTACCCAGCGTGTACCTATCCCCACTTGATGCACCCCTTCAATAAGTAATAATGGTAATTCTATGTACTCCTAGCTGACGTCATAGGTGTCGTCTGCTCCTATCTCCACTAGGTGTACCCCCTTAATAATTATTAATAATAGTGGTAGCTTCGTGTACCCCTAGCTGACTACATAGGTGTCGTCTGCTCCTATCTCCACTAGGTGTACCCACTACCCTGCCCCATTCGATCGGCTCCCTAACTCGTAGATAGCCGTGCTGGCCCCACAGTGGGGTGTATCACTCCCCAAAGTGGCAACCCGATACCACCAAGAATGCACGGCTTATACCTACACGATGCAACAACGTATTACCTACCAGCCCCGGTCCACATACGCATATGAACCTGTTGGACTTGCGTTGCCACCGCTAACCCGGTTTGGCCTCTTACAGTCAAGCCCAGTATGCGTTTCCCGTCCTCGACTTGGGTCGAGCCCACAAAGATACGTATGGGTTACTGGTTGAAATGGCCCCCCATGACTTGACACAAGCTATCCACCTAAGCTTTGTCCCCTCTAGTATTTCCCACTTAACCCCACTTCTTATTCATGTTTCAATTACATGTTTCAATTTTGGTTAAGGGTTTCTATTAGTAATTCCACATGCCACCCAAGGCACCCACTAACCCCTATGTCCCACTTACATGTCTTACCTTGGTTAAGTGTTACTAATCGTATTTCCTCATGCCACCCAAGGCACCCACTAGATTCCACATGCCACCCAAGGCACCCACTTAACCCCCTCATGTCATACTACATGTTTATCTGGTTAAGTGTTTCTTAATTCATTAAGACCGTAACCTCATAAAGACCTCTCACATTAGACTGGCATTTGTGGCAGCTGGATTTGTCGGGCGGGTCCGGGCAGTCTTACACCACAAAAGAGCCTAACCTCGTGTCTTTAAAATTGTTACGTATTTAATTTATACCTAAGACCTCTCACATTAGACTAGCATTTGTGGCACCTGGATTTGCCGGGCGGGTCCGGGCAGTCTTACACCACAAAAGGGCCTAACCTCGTGTCTTAGACGATTAATTACTCCTAATTAATCATTCCCCAATTTGAATTACTTTCCCTATTCAAATTATTAATCAATTCCAAATTTAACGATGTCCATAATTGACTCAATTATGTCCATCCATTTATGGTATGTAAAATCATACCAATTTTCACCACAATTATATTTTATGCCTTTTAAGGTATTTATGCTCATCTATTTATGGCATATAAATTATACCAATTTCATTACTAATTAATTTTATTCCTTAAAATTAATTACATGCCTTTTTAGGCCATTACATGCCAATTAAATCTTTTTAATATTATCCCCTTCGTACCCCCGTCATTCGTTCGCTCAACATGACATATTCATATTAGACTAGTAATTAGTCTAATACTTAACAAAAGAATAAACGTCACAAATTCACATACACACAATAATAGATATAATTTGCATCAAACTTGTAATTTAGAATTTCAACATACTTGCATAATCATTGTATTATCAAGGATCAAAAATCATAGATCTAAAAGGTGTGAGGTTGCATGTATGTACATAATTTTACACCCAACTAGCCTAGGTAATTATCACAAACTTACATAAACTGTGTATGTCGTCAACCTAAACATAAAGGTGTCATCTTGCATAACTATGGATCCAATAAAGGTGTTAACTTGAGTAAACTATGGATCCACATAAAGGTGAAAACTTTCATAACTAGGCATGTCATAGATTCAACATAAAAACGTCAACTTGAATATGGATCTAAACTTTAAAGGTGTGAACTTGTATATATATATATATATATATATATATATATATATATATATATATATATATATGAATCCAATTATCACTTAAACTTGCATATGAACATAATACCTATACGAACTAGCATATGTTCCACATCCATATTCGCATAAAAACTGATGTTATAAACCTAGGTGATTGGATTATAAAAAGGAATTCATTGACACAAGTTAACGTCATGAACTGCTGGCATATATTTTAGATCCAAACTTACATAACATCATATACAAAACTCGCATAGCATCATATATAAAATTTGCATAACATCATATATGAAACTAGCATAACATCATATATAAAACTTGCATAACATCATATGTGAAACTGGCATAACATCATATATAAAACTTGCATAACATCATATGTGAAACTTGCATAACATCGCATATAAAACTTTCACAACATCATATAATATGAATCAAGTTAACATACATGATTAATTGATATACACGTAAATGTGTATATTTTATCCACTTATTTATCTAGTTTTCTATTTAAAATAATTAATATTGTATATTTATAGCTGTGTTTTCAGATTGTTGATAAAAAACTTGGTTTAGAGCATTTGATGGATAAAGCATGAAGAATTTTCTTAAAAAGAGTGAAGTTGAAATTTCTAAAGCTTGAAGAGTTTAAAGCTTGAAGAACGGTTGCAAATAGAGTTCAGTTGGGTAGATTTGGCTCAATAAAGACTCATATTGCGTTCACATTAGCTCGTTTGCAAGACCACTCACTCTACAGCTGCGTTCACACTAGCTTATGTGTTATTTGGACTAATTCTTTAGTCCCACATTGTGTAATTTTCCAAGTAGCCTTTGTCATATCAGCTATAAATACACTTTATCTCATTCATTGTAAAACACACTTAGTTTTATTCTGTAATCTTTCTCTTGGAATAAAACCCTTCTTCCTCTGTTCTATTTAGTTTTAGTTTTATTTATGTTCATGTTATTTAATTTCTGTTTTTCCTCTTCTTTAGCTATGTCTAGCTAATCCCCTTTGATTAGGGGGTGATGACGCTAATAGATATGATTCAACATGAATCACATAGCCAATAGATGAGGACTTTATGTATGTAGATCTAGATTTGAATCAAGGGTTAGATCTGAACCTTCATATTCTGTGTCGTTTAAAAGCAATGCTCCTTCACAGGGTATATTCATGTTCGATCTAACAATTATCAGATTTAGATCTAATTGTAAGTTTTTAGAAATTAATTTGTGAATCTGTCCTGATAGTCTATGGTTGTTTAAGAGCTCAGCTCCTGCATAGGATATGCTTGTCGTTATTTACTTATTTGTTTCTAAGAATCTATTTATCGTTGATCCGTGTTTGTGACAGAAACATGAATTAGATCTATATTTATTTGTTGGCTATTGATGAGTGTGAATCTAATCTATGTCATTATCCCTTAATTGCTTTCTCTTATTAGATAAATCTTTTTTTTTTAATTGCTGTTGTTTTCTGTGTTTTCAATCAATCAAAATCCCGGAATGACTTGATTGGATTTATTAATTAAAATATTTTTGGTCCCAGAGTTCGACACCCTCTACAACAATCCTTGTTGTTTAGGCAAGCCGAACGGATTTTACAGTTGTTTACAATTGTACAATTTGTTCGCAAACAAATTTTGGTGCCGTTGCCGGGGACCAAAATAATTTTTGTTTTTAAATCCTTCGGGTTATAATTTTCTTTTTCTTAATATAAAAAAAACATAAAAAAATATTTTTATTTTATTTTGTTCCCTTTTGTTTTCTAGCATAGATAAAAAAAAACTTGTTGGTTGATTTGGTATTTGATTTGTGATACCATATATCTACCAAATAAGAGAAAAAAAAAATTCTTGCCTTTTGTTTTGTTTCCTTTCTTTGTTGCTTTCCTTCTTTCTTGACATCTCTCCATAATTTTTTTTCCCTTTTTACAATTTCTATAAATTAAAAAAAACAAATCTTTTTGTGATTTTCTTTCCTTCTCTTCTATTTCTCTTCCTCCTTGCAATTGTTTCACAAATTGATTTCTTTCCAAGTTTCTAAAAAATAAAATTTTGCCAATTTTTCTAATTAATGTCCATTCAATTTCTTTCCATCTATTTCTATCCTAATCTTTCATTTACTTCTTTCCGATTTTTCTTCTACACAATCTCTTCTCTCTCTTCTATTTTGACAACAATAAAAAAAATAATTGCATTTTTTATTTATTTCTTTCCACTTTTATTTGCATCTTGCTTCCTCCTTTCAACATTTCCATATAAAAAAATTCAACTTTTCTAACAATTCCTTTCTTTTAATTCTTTTCTTTTTCTTTCAAATTTCTTTCCACCTTTCCACACCTCTACTTTTACAACAATTCTAATTAAACAAAAAAAACAAAAAAAAATTAAAGAAAATAAAAAAAAATCCTTTTTCAATTCTTTCCAATTTTCTTTCTTCTGTTCTACATATACCCATCCTCTCCAACCTCTTCATCACAAATAATAGTCACCACAACCACTTCTCAAACCAATACCCCATCCTCTTCCTTTGTTTTTTCTTCTTCTCATAGTTTATAGTTCTCCATGTTCCCTTTAAAAAAAATCTTTTTCTCTTCTTTGAATTTTGTAAGTTGGTTCTAGCTTTCTTTTCCCAAATCCTTTTTTTTTAAAAAAAATTGTTTTCTTTGTTTGTTATATATTTTCTTGTGTTTCTTAAAAAAAAGGAAGAAAGAGATTTCATATCTTTGTTTAATTTTTTTTATTAGCCTTAGTTTTCTTTTGTTTTTGTTTTAGTGCCATTTTAGTTTTCCTTTCAAAAAAAAAGTCAAAAAAAGAGAAAGAGAGAACTCAAACAAAGGCCAAAGCAGAAAGAATTCAAGGCTCAAGCAAACAAATCAAGGAATCGAAGTCAAGCAAAGAAATCAATTCAAAGGCCAATGAGAAGTGAAGAGTTCAGCCAAGTGATTTGCAAACAGATTTGATTGGAGCGGTTGCACACCAAGTGGGGTGTGAACGCGCTAGCGCTACTCAACTGCACTGGACGGACTGTCGATCGAGGTGAGATTTTTCTAAACTCTAGAGGGACTGCTGTTGCAAATAAACAAAAATATATAGACATTGCTTGTAAAAATCTTCTGCAGGGGCAGCGGCTTTCTTGTAAATTATTTTAATTTCTGTGATTATTATTTTTGCATCTGTATTCATTCTGTTAAGGGCAATAACCCAATTCACATAAGGTGAGGGATTTTCATCACCCTTTCCTTAGCCCACAAACTGCATTCATTGTAGAATCTGACTAATAATAACGGTTAGACATTGGACCTAAGGGTGTCACGGGCTCATATAGGGCTTAATTGTATTGTGACAGTTGATTTATTTGGAACGAATTATTTCTTGGTGTCTAGACTACAGCAGAGAAATAACCATTTATAAATATTAAGGTGATTCGTAAATATTATATCGGTTGTTACTCTGAAGGTACTTAAACCTTCGGCTGCATTGCTAGGGTGATTCCTGGTGCACCGGTAACTCCTGTCCGTTAACTGGCTGAGAAATCTTTTGGTCTAAGTAATCAAACGTGTCACTATACAATTTTGAGTTAGGAGCCATTAAGGACAGAAAATTTCATTGTAGCTAATTTCTGTGTGTGATTGGTTTGTAAAAAAAAAAAAAAAAATCAAAACTCCTCAAAAACACATAAAAATTTGAAAAACAAATAAAAAAATTAACATTTTTTTTCTTCTTTTAAACCTCTCTAGTCTATAAGTCGTACTTTTCCCAAAAAAAAAACTACCATTGTCTAAATTTCCTTGACAAACTCTCTTTTTCTTCTTTCTAGTGCATGCAAACTTGGACCCGTGACCAAGAATCTCGTCGTTTAGTTAGAATCGAACAAACTTCTCTTTCCTCAAAAACCAATTTTCCCGAACAACCTTTAGAAATGGGTAACGAACCCGCACCTCGTACCCTGATGGACAGAATTCTTCCCGATAGAGTTTCTGTCCCTTCTTGCATTCAACTACCCAATCCTGTGGGTAATCACTTTGAAATCCGATCGAGTCAGATAAACATCCTTCCCAAATTCGGAAATTTTTCTCATGATGAACCATATAGTTTCTTAACGAAATTTGAATATGCTTGTGCAACCTTTAAATTACAACAGTTATATGAGGACGGTATTAAACTTCGTTTGATTCCATTTGCACTAACTGACTCCGCAGAAAAATGGTTTCGCAGCTTACCCCCAAATTCGATTAAAAAATGGGATGAATTTACAGCAGTTTTCCTTAAAAAATTCTACCCCCCCCCCCCCAGAAAAAACAGCTAGAGTCAGAAATGAAATCACCAATTTCCACCAAAAAGGGGGTGAATCTTTTTGGCAATACTTCGAAAGATTTAAAGAACTGCTGTTGAGTTGTCCCCATCATGGTTATGAAACATGGTCATTGTATCAAACTGTATACGATGGACTGGATAATAGTTCTAGACAAATGTTAGAATCCATGTGTCAAGGCAATTTTCTAAAACAGACTGATGTAGAAGCTTGGGAATTTCTGGACGAGTTAGCAGAAAAATCGAAACAATGGGAACAAACCAATGAAAAATCTCTCTATTCGCGATCCAGTAGTAATTCTGTTTTTCCTCTTCTTTAGCTATGTCTAGCTAATCCCCTTTGATTAGGGGGTGATGACGCTAATAGATATGATTCAACATGAATCACATAGCCAATAGATGAGGACTTTATATATGTAGATCTAGATTTGAATCAAGGGTTAGATCTGAACCTTCATATTCTGTGTCGTTTAAGAGCAATGCTCCTTCACAGGGTATACTCGTGTTCGATCTAACAATTATCAGATTTAGATCTAATTGTAGGTTTTTAGAAATTAATTTGTGAATCTGTCCTGATAGTCTATGGTTGTTTAAGAGCTCAGCTCCTGCATAGGCTATGCTTGTCGTTATTTACTTATTTGTTTCTAAGAATCTATTTATCGTTGATTCGTGTTTGTGACAGAAACATGAATTAGATCTATATTTATTTGTTGGCTATTGATGAGTGTGAATCTAATCTATGTCATTATCCCCTAATTGCTTTCTCTTATTAGATAAATCTCTTTTTTTTTAATTTAATTGCTGTTATTTTCTGTGTTTTCAATCAATCAAAATCCCGGAATAACTTGATTGGATTTATTAATTAAAATATTTTTGGTCCCAGAGTTCGACACCCTCTACAACAATCCTTGTTGTTTAGGCAAGCCGAACGGATTTTACAGTTGTTTACAATTTTATCGTTGATTTTACAGTTGTTTACCATTTCTCTTTACAGTTGTTTACACTCATATAATCTGCTGAATCCTCTTCTTCTTCTTCTAATACTCTTGTTGATGCCATACTGAACGTTGTTAGAACACAAACTCAGTCTAATAACGCTTCCCAAGCCATGTGTCACATCTGTCTTGACTCCAATCATATGGCTGATGACTGTCCCCAGTCCCTTGAGCAAGTAAATGCTTTCAATAGACCCAACAACCACCCAAATCTTTCTTATGGTCCAAATAACCCGCTGATGAACAGACCCTCGAATCGAGCATTTCCGAACAATGCTTCGAACCCTCCTCTTAGGCAAAATCAGTACACTTCGAACCAGGCGCCTTTCAACAATCAAACGGTTGCACCTCAACATGAGAAACACCTTTCTACAATTGAGGAGAATTTATCTGAGGTGAGTAACCTGTTGGCGCAAATGACTAAGCAAAGTGTTGAGAATCAAAACAAGTTAGACAACACGTTACACTCATATATGTAAAACACGAATCAACAAATGAGTGAACTCCAAAAACAAATGTCTCAGCTTAACGCTAGATTAAGTGAACGGGAAAAGGGTACTTTTCCAAGTCAACCCATTCAAAACCCTAGAGGACAATATTCAAACCCCAGCCAAATTCACATCATTCAAGATTCAAACGTAGTCAATTGAATGCTGTCACGACACTTAGATCTGGCAAAAAGATTGACAACCATGTGGTCAACCCGAATGCTTTACCAGATGATCTTTCAAACCCTCTTGAAAATTCGATCAACTCAGATCAAAACTTTGAGCCAATTTCTGACAAGGACCATTCTCAAACTCAAGTAGCCCAACCTACTTAGTTGTCTGCTCCATTTCCTCATAGACTCCGACCTAGGAAAAAGACGGATCAGTTAGAAAAGACCCTTGAAATATTTAAGCAAGTTAAAGTGAACATTCCTCTTTTAAATATTATACAACAAGTTCCACAATACGCAAAATTTCTAAAAGAGATGTGCACTCAAAAACGTCATACTCATGTACCTAAGAAAGTGTTTCTAGCGGCAACTCTAAGCGAAGTCATGTCCCAATCGATGCCAGTGAAATACAAAGATCCTGGTTGCCCTACAATATCATGTACTATTGGGGACAAGAAAATCGATAGATGCCTGCTAGACTTAGGTGCTAGTGTTAACTTGCTTCCATATTCCATCTATCAAACCCACCAAGGTTACCCCTTCAGCTTGCTGACCGTTCAATTAAGAAACCTGTGGGAGAAATCGAGGATGTGTTGATCAAAATTGGCGAATTCATCTTTCCAGTTGATTTCATTGTCTTAGAAACTCAACATGTTAGCAATCCTACAAACCAGATCCCTTTGATTCTAGGACGACCCTTCTTAGCAACCTCTAATGCTCTCATCAACTGTAGAAATGGGTTAATGAAACTTTCTTTCGGTAACATGACTGTCGAGCTAAACATCTTTAGAACTGAAAACTCTCCTAACTCTTATATGGACCAGTTTTCTGAAATCCATGCTGTCAACGATAATGAATCTGAGCTTGACCATTTGAATAACGAAATTGAATCAAATTACAAAACTTTGTTTCAAGATACTCTCGAAAATGTCTCTGATTCGATTCCTGTCGAGCCTCTCACAAATGAGTCTATCCCTCAACCAATTTCTTCGGTTGAGTTGTCCCCAAAATCTGAACTCAAAGTATTGCCCAGTCATCTTAAGTACGCTTACTTAGGAGATAATGAAACTTTTCCTGTCATTATCGCTTCTGACCTTACTTTAGAGCAGGAACAATTGCTCCTTCCTATCCTTAAGAAATATAAGGAAGCACTTGGTTGGTCCATGGCTGATATTAAGGGGATTAGTCCTTCGATTGTCCAACATCGAATCCACCTTATAGATGTTGCCAAACCCACTCGGGATCCCCAGCATCGACTAAACCCTATCATGAAAGAAGCAGTTCGTGCTGAAATCCTTAAATGCCTTGACAATGGAATCATCAACCCGATTTCTGATAGTCAATGGGTTAGTCCGATTCATGTCGTACCTAAGAAATCAGGGATTACCGTGATCCAAAATGAAGCTAACGAGCTTATCCCAACCTGCACCTTTGACCAATCTTCTTGGTAAGGATGTTCCTTTCGACTTCAATTCTGATTGCATTTCATCTTTTGAGCATCTTAAAAATGAACTTGTCTCGGCTCCGATCATCTGCTCTCCCAACTGGAAGCTGCCTTTTGAAATCATGTGTGATGCCTCGAATTTCGCTGTTGGCGCTGTCTTAGGACAACGCGTCGATAAAATTCTTCATGTCATTTACTATGCGAGTAAGACTTTGAACGATGCTCAAATTAATTATACGACCACTGAAAAAGAACTTTTGGCAGTTGTTTTTGCTTTAGAAAAATTCAGGCCTTATCTAGTTGGCTCACACATCACTGTTCATACTGATCATTCCGCACTTAGGTACCTTTTCTCTAAAAAGTATGCTAAGGCTCGTCTCATTCGTTGGATCCTTCTACTTCAAGAATTTGACCTTACCATTAAGGACAAAAAGGGATCTGACAATGTCATTGCAGACCACTTGTCTCGTCTTCCAAATGCCCCGTCTTCTCCTCTTCCGATCAACGAGAATTTCCCTGATGAACAACTATTTTGTCTATCCACTGATCCTTGGTTCGCTGACATTAACTACTTAGTCACCAAGCAGACCCCTTCTTTTTGGTATAAGCAGGATAAACACAAATTCTTTTCCCAAGTGAAACATTTTTATTGGGACGACCCCTATCTTTTCAAGTATTTTCCCGACCAAATCATTCGAAGGTGTGTTCCCGACACTGAAACTCACAGTGTCCTCTCTTTCTGTCATGACCAAGCCTGTGGTGGTCACTTCGGTCCCAAAAAGACAGCTGAATAGGTTCTCCAATCGGGTTTCTACTGGCCCAACCTTTTCAAAAACGCGTACGAATTTTGCAAAACTTGTGATCGATGTCAATTCTTAGGGAAAATTTCTAAATGGAATATGATGCCCCTAAACCCCATTCTAGAGGTCGAAATTTTTGATGTGTGGGGTATAGACTTCATGGGACCCTTCCCTAATTCTTTTGGGAACCTGTACATCCTCTTAGCTGTCGATTATGTTTCCAAATGGGTCGAAGCTGTTCCATGCAAAACAAACGATAACAAGGTTGTTGTGCGCTTCTTGAAAGAAAATATCTTCTCTAGGTTTGGCACACCTCGCACAATAATCAGTGATAACGGAACACACTTCTGTAATCGTTCTTTTGAAGCTCTCATGAGAAAGTATTCGATAACCCACTAGTTATCCACTCCGTACCATCCTCAAACTTGTGGGCAGGTTGAAGTATCGAATAGGCAGATTAAACAAATCCTTGAGAAAACTGTGAATCGAAATCGTAAAGATTGGTCTCAAAAATTAACCGATGCTCTTTGGGCTTACCGCACTGCTTTCAAAACAAACTTGGGTATGTCCCCTTATCTGTTGATTTTTGGTAAGCCATGTCACTTGCCAGTTGAACTAGAACATAGGGCGTTATGGGCAATAAAAACTTTGAATCTTGATTTAGAGCAAGCAGGTGAACATAGGAAGCTTCAACTTAATGAACTTGGTGAAATTCGAAATGATGCCTATGAAAATGAACGAATTTACAAGGACAGAACAAAAGTTTTTCATGATAAATCAATTTTACGTAAAACTTTCATGCCAGGTCAAAAAGT
Organism: Allium sativum; assembly: GCA_030737875.1. Taxonomy (NCBI): domain Eukaryota; kingdom Viridiplantae; phylum Streptophyta; class Magnoliopsida; order Asparagales; family Amaryllidaceae; genus Allium; species Allium sativum. Next base: position 17,265,338 of record CM060912.1, read on the forward strand.
TCTGTTGTATGACTCAAAACTGCATTTATTTCCGGGTAAGTTAAAATCTAAATGGACAGGACCTTACACTGTGCGGACTGTTTTTCCGTATGGTGCAGTTGAAATTGAGAATCCAACCGATGGATCGTCCTATAAGGTCAATGGTCAACGCCTTAAACCTTACTTGGAACCAATACCCAACCAAGAGGAAGAGCTCATGGTCCTCCATGAGCCACATTACATTCGGTAAGACGCACTAACCCTCTTTTGTACATATGTAAATATTATCTTAATTGTTTTTCCCTTTCACTAAGATATGTCTGATTAACGACTGTGAGGACACAGTCACACTCAAGTGTGGGGGGGGGGGGGGGATTTACATTACATCAACAATAAAATTTTATGAACTAGGTCATTCATTGAACAAGGATTAACTTAAACTCATAAATAACACCTTGGTTCTTGTTTGATAAGTTGAATTTTTGGGTGATGGGAATGAACATTATTTATTCATTGAATTGTAATGTGTCTTTTTAAGATGCTAGCTTGAGACTGTGCAGACGTTAGTCGTGTTCTGGAGTAAGCGTGTCAACCCTTGTTATATGTGTTAGAATGTGCAAGTAAAAATAATCAAGAAATAAAAATCAAGAAATAAAAATGATTTTGCACCTACATTTGTTGGATTTTCTGAGTTCGTTTTCATGCATAATATTTTCTTTTCCACTCAAATTTTCAAAATCGTAAGTTCTAAAATCCACTTGGCCCAATTAAGGAGAAATGACTCATTGTAGCGTTCTTCTTCGATACCCCCACATTATTCAAACCCAAGTTTTAGTCGAATTAAATCCATGTTTCGACAAGTTTTTCTTATATTGGTATACTTAAGAACCTTGTACTGATTTATTTTCAAAGGTTCAGAAACGTCACTTTTTATACTAATATTACACTACCCACTCCGTACTTGTTTTAAGGTAGGATAACCATATACCACATCTTATTTTATATGGGTTATCTATCTTACGAAACTTTGTTTATCATTCCTTTCAGCTTTTTATATAACATCAATCCAGACTTGTGTGTTGAATTAGAGTTATAGAAATAGAGTAACTAGGGCACAAAACTTTCCTTTCATGAAGTATTGGTTTAGTAGAGAAGGAATCAAATGAAATAATGTTTGGCGTCATTCCATCTCCACTCATCATTCATCATGCAAAAAAAAAAGAAGAAGAAAAAGAAGAAAGAAAGAAGAAAAAAAGAAAAAAAAATGAAATAAAGAGAGAGAGAGTCTCTCTGAATAAAATAGTCTTCATCATTCTTGACTATGAAGCATCCATTTCCATTCCATCCACATCCATTATACTGTACTTGGAAGTGAGGATTGTAGTAGAAGAGATGAAAGGAAACAAAAATGTTCAGATGTGCTTTAGTATTACTTTATCTTTTGTAGCCTGAAGTTCAACTAATACACTTGCCCTCTTATCTAGAATATTTTTAGAACTTACAAAATTTTCCTCCATCTATGCATAACTCATATCCAATACATTACAGTTACATTGGTGCAAAATTATTCAAAAAAAAAAGAATAAAGAAATGATTGGGTGCACATTGTCGATGTGTAGAAATTTGGTTGACACCACGCTCTTAACCTTCAAGACAATTACAGTGTTATCAAGGAATTACGATTCAGCTTGAAAATTTGTATTCATTTTTGCACTAATTATGGGATGGACAATTTGGGGCTAAACCGTTATTATTGAAGTTAGGTGAAATCCTTGGAATATGAAAGACCTTAAATATATTGTTTGATTCATCCGCGTACACAAGACGCTTTGGATTTTGTGGGTAGTATCCGCTGAAAACCCTCACGAGACAACACTCGTCCTACTGGGGACACCCAGAGGTTTAACGGCTTGTTGCATACGCTAAATGTAATCGTGTTTCCTACGAAAGTGTGACATATCTTAGTTTAGTTTATTCGAGGACGAATAAAAAGATAAGTGTGGGGGTATTTGATATACACGTAAATTTGTATATTTTATCCGCTTATTTATCTAGTTTTCTATTTAAAATAATTAATATTGTGTATTTATAGCTGTGTTTTCAGATTGTTGATAAAAAGCTTGGTTTAGAGCATTTGATGGATAAAGCATGAAGAATTTGCTTAAAAAAGGTGAAGTTGAAATTTCTAAAGCTTGAAGAGTTTAAAGCTTGAAGAACGGTTGCAAATAGAGTTCAGTTGGGTAGATTTGGCTCAATAAAGACTCATATTGTGTTCACATTAGCTCGTTTGCAAGACCACTCACTCAACAGTTGCATTCACACTAGCTTATGTGTTATTTGGACTAATTCTTTAGTCCCACATTGTGTAATTTTCCAAGTAGCCTTTGTCATATCAGCTATAAATACACTTTATCTCATTCATTGTAAAACACACTTAGTTTTATTCTGTAATCTTTCTCTTGGAATAAAACTCTTCTTCCTCTGTTCTATTTAGTTTTAGTTTTATTTATGTTCATGTTATTTAATTTCTGTTTTTCCTCTTCTTTAGCTATGTCTAGCTAATCCCCTTTGATTAGGGGGTGATGACGCTAATAGATATGATTCAACATGAAACACATAGCCAATAGATGAGGACTTTATATATGTAGATCTAGATTTGAATCAAGGGTTAGATCTGAACCTTCATATTCTGTGTCGTTTAAGAGCAATGCTCCTTCACATGGTATATTCGTGTTCGGTCTAACAATTATTAGATTTAGATCTAATTGTAGTTTTTTAGAAATTAATTTGTGAATCTGTCCTGATAGTCTATGGTTGTTTAAGAGCTCAGCTCGTGCATAGGCTATGCTTGTCGTTATTTACTTATTTGTTTCTAAGAATCTATTTATCGTTGATTCGTGTTTGTGACAGAAACATGAATTAGATCTATATTTATTTGTTGGCTATTGATGAGTGTGAATCTAATCTATGCCATTATCCCCTAATTGCTTTCTCATATTAGATTAATCTCTTTTTTTATTTAATTGCTGTTATTTTCTGTGTTTTCAATCAATCAAAATCCCAGAATAACTTGATTGGATTTATTAATTAAAATATTTTTGGTCCTAGAGTTCGACACCCTCTATAACAATACTTGTTGTTTAGGCAAGCCGAACGGATTTTACAGTTGTTTACAATTGTATAATTTGTTCGCAAACATTAATCATATGAATTAGATTCACAACCACAACTTATAATCCAACGTATATCACATCATAACTGATTTAACAATTATTTTGTTAAGGTGATCGAACTCACAACTCAAAAGCAGTCTTGAGTTCTGAATTCTGATTTCTGATTTCTGGAGTTGAATTAGCTCTCCTTTGATGAAGATTCGCTGTTAGGGCTGAATAGTTCTGATTTGGTTGCTGTTTTTCCTCTTTAATTTGGTGGCGGCTGCTCTAGGGTTCAAGACAACAGCATGACGGCCATAGTTTCAATTTTAATTCTGATTTAGTGTTTGAGTCTAAGGGTCTTTTTATAGAGTTATAAATTAATTTAAGCCGTCGGATGATCTTAGGGTTAATCAAAACCATTCAATCATGATAGGGTGATGAGTCAGCCCTAATGACGGAGCAAGGAGTCAGAAAGGACTCAACAACACGGGTCAACCTGAACCAGAAAGCTGTGCAGGCTCCTGCCTCTTCCTGGGCGCACTTGGCAGGTGCGCCAGTGTAAATATGTACTAGCGCACTTCCCAAGTGCGCCAGTGCATTTTTTTTCTCTACTTTTCCAACAAACTTCGTTCGTCCATAACTCCTTCATCCGGAACTCGTTTCCCGCAAACTCGGACTCTATTTCAACCAGACTTCCGAGACGAACACAATGGCGCAACCCCATTCCTTTAATTCTCATGTATGAGATAAATTATTCTTTAATTTAGTTAATTTGATTATTCAAAAATCCGGGGTGTTACATTCTCCCCTCCTTAAAGGATTTCGTCCCCGAAATCTCCAAGTTAAGGAGAATGCATATCCTACCATCAAACAACCATCTACTCAACCATCAAACACGGGCATCCATTGTCCTTATAAAATTTCTAATGTTGTATGAACATATGCAAGAAGTGTGTGTATGTGTTCCTTATCTAATGCAAAATCAGGCGGTCTATTGATTCAGTTGACCTCCTTAATGCAAACCATGATAGTGCCATGCGTCCATTATGTATGCGAAAATCCTTATCGATGCATATTATTTCTACATGTGTGCACAACCATTCACAAAAATGCAACATCCATATGATGGTACAACCATTATACATCCATTACTTAAATATGTACACACATTTATATGCAATATGCAATATGAAGTGACTGAGCCGATCTAGTGCCTAAAGTGTGTGTATATGCATCCACTAGCAACCACGAGCAAACACTTGCATCCACATGCATCCATCATACATAACATGTCTCAAACACATGTTTCAACCATAGGACTACCCTATCTAAAGGTCAAAGATACTAGCGAGAGGACATACTAAAGATAAGATAAGTACAAGGTAAGCGATAAAGGAGAAATTAAAAGATATACCCTCGAAAAGAAAAGGGTATAATGAATGCATCTTCGCTTCCGTCTCCCAAGTAGCGTTGCTCTCATCATCTCACCATTGCACTTTGACTAGTTTTACCTCTCAATTCCTCAACTTCTTAATCTCCGGCCCAAGAATGCACGTAGGAGCTCGTCGAATCATCGCATCACGCTCGATCTCCACCTTTCTAAGCAAGCTCGGCTCTACCACTTCCGCGGTCTCGTGCAAGCACTTCCTCAAATGTGATACATGGAATACGTCGTGTACACCACTAAGTCTCTCGGGCAACTCCACTCAATACGCTATCTGCCCAATCCTTTCTTTAATAGGAAACGGCCTTACGAACCTTGGTGCTAACTTTCCAACGGACCCAAAGCGAACGACGTTCCGTAATGGAGACACCTTGACAAAGACCATGTCCCCAACATCAAACTCAAGATCTGACCTCCCCTTGTCCGCATAAAATTTCTGCCTATCTTGCGCCGTCTTCATCCTCCGTCGAACCAAATCGATCTTTTCCGAAGTCTGTCTAATCATATCTGGCCCAAGTAGACTCCCACCAACATGTAGGCGAACGACACGGCCGTCCATAAAGAGCTTCGAACGGTGTCATGTCAATGCTAGACTGAAAGTTGTTATTATATGCAAACTCCACCAACGGAAGATGTTCCTCCCATGTACCTCCGAAATCTAAGACACACAACCACAATAAGTCCTTTAGAATACGATTCACCCTCTCGGTTTGGCCGTCCGTCTGAGGATGATATGCGGTGCTCAAACATAACTGAGTCCTACCGCCTCTTGTAAGCTTTTCCAAAATTCACTTGTGAAAATAGGATCGCGGTCGCTAACTATGCTAGAAGGAACACCGTGCAAACGAACTATCTCTCAAATGTATACGGAGGCTAACCATGGAACAGTCCTCTTACTCTTCACGGGAATGAAATGGGCGCTCTTAGTAAGTCTGTCTACCGCGACCCAAATCCCCGTATTACCCTTCCTCGATCTCGGTAATCCGTCAATAAAGTCCATCGAGACGCTTTCCCACTTCCATTGTGGGACCTCCAATGGGTGGAGCAATCCACCGGGCTTCTTTTGCTCTGCTTTTACTTGTTGGCACACCAAGCATCTAGCGACATACTCGGCCACATCTTTCTTCATGCCGGCCCAAAAGTAAACTCGTCTCATGTCCATGTACATCTTGTCCCCGCCGGGATGAATGGTCATCTTCGAACGATGGGCATCATCAAGAATGGTCTTCCTTAGGTCATCGTCTTTAGGTACACAAAGTCTACCGTCCCTACGCAACCAACCCTTATCATCTAGGATATACCTACTTACGTGGCTTGATGACTCCCCTCTTATGAGCTTCTCTACTAACTCCATCAACTGTGGGTCATCACGCTGTGCCTCTCCAACCCGTCCTAAAAGCGTAGGTCTGACCTCAAGGGCGCTAGCAAACTGGGTACAAAATAAATGGATGGTCTAAAGTCAAACGTAGAGATGAACTCTAAACTTCGCCGCTCAACAAACAACAGACTCAAGGATAACCTTTTTCTACTTAAGGCATCTGCCACCACGTTACCCTTGCCAGGGGTATATGCTGTCTCGAAATCGTAGGACGCCAAGAACTCCATCCACCATAACATATCACCCTTCCCTAGAGACCACATGCCCTAAAATCCTCACTTCTTTCCTCCAAAAATGGTATTTTGGAAAACTTAGCTTTAAGCTGGTGCACTTGTAGGGTCCCTAAGCTTTCCCTAAGATGTAGGGCATGCTCTTCTCTGCTTCTAGAGAAAACCAGGATATTATCCCATGCAAAATCGTCACAACTATCCATCTCTCACACAGACCATCCTAATCAAACTCGACATCCCCCAAGTGCAAGCCCCAAAGGCCTAAACCAAATATCAGACAAACACCCAAGGGATACCTCCTTCGAATTCAGACGACCTACGTGAGATGATACTAGTAAGACGACCAACCAATTGAGCACTTGACTGACTCTGGCTGTCCTTGCCAGTCTTGCTCCAAAACCACCGCTGATTACATAACTGGCTTTGCTTAATCTATTAAGCACATACGAAAACTTATTTCGCGCCTCTGGGTAAACCCCGCACTTTATCAACGATGTCTCCATACTCATGGACCACACAAACAGACTCCCAATCATCGTTGGATGCGTCAAGGGATTCTAGGTAACTAAGCATTACTGGACCTCTAGGGATACAAGAAATATCAAGGGTCTTTCCGGAACGAGTCAACAATCTAACTACCCTTCTTTCACAATCTAGGATGGCACCCAGCCTGGCTAGCCAATCCACCCCTAGAATCAAACTATAGCCCGCGAAACCAAGGACAAAGGCATTGCATTCAAATCCAACGCCCAAGATAGACACTCTCAAATCTAGACAAACCATTGAAGGATGAGCCGAACCACCAACAGGATTTGAGACTAGGATGGGATCCTTAACTAGACTAGTATTTAGGTGCAGTGTTTCAACTAACGAAGCAGATACTAACGAGTATGAAGCGCCAGAATCAAACAAAGTTTAAACAGGATAATAAAGAAAACCGAATTTCAACTTAGACGGTCCTACCCCCATCAGGTGTACCAACCGTGAGGGAATACAACTACCCTCCAGAAGATCCTGTACTTTGTCCTTGCCTCCTTGGACAATCCTAAGGTGTCCTATTTCTCCAAAACAACTAGCCTTCTTCTTCACATTCTCCATTCGTGACCTCCCACCAAGATGAGGCTTCGTCCTTTGTTAACCAAACAGCTATTTGAACCTTCCTCCCACCATTAGTCTTAAAGGTACCGACAAGCCCTCCACTTCCTTGGACTAACTTCTAGCCAAAAAAAGTCTAAGTCCCTTGAAATGGTTTTCCGTCCTTCGTACAGAAGTCCTTATTTATCTTAGAAAAAAAACATCTATACGCGGAGGGGGAAAAACTCAAAAAGAGAAAGAGGAAGAGATTCAAAACGGAGAATCGAAGGAAGGATATATGGCTCTTGGGGATTATGTTCTTAAAATAAACCTTTCTTTCAAAAATACTCTTCTACAAACATATTTTTGAAAGTATTTTTTGTAAAAATTCTTTTGAAAAATAGTTTTTTCAAAATATCTTATCTGTTCTGGTAACCTTCAGCTCTGATACCACGTGTAACACCCCACCTCCATTAAGGTCACTCGCAAAGGGAATGCCTTAACTTCAGTGGAGCGTTTTAAGTGAATAAAGAACAGAAAATCACAACAAGACAGATATATAGCAGTACTTGAAAATTTAAAACTTTATTTATTGCAGCAGAAGGTAAATATGTTTGGTTACATCATCAAAACCATAAACCAAAGTCAAGTACATAATATCCATCTTGATAAAACAAAGTACATAATCCCACTATTACAAATAGCCATAAAGAAAATGATAGGCTGACTTTACTTCGACAATCCAAATCCAAGTGCTCCCAAAGAGATCCCAATCAAGCTCCACTAGTACTAGTCCCACCCTTAGAACCTGGGGGGAAAGGAAGAAAAGAGGTGGAAACAAAGGGGGTCAGACATAAAGTCTGGCGAGTGCGATAACTCTAACAACATAATTATTTAAGCAATATGATAAGATATAAGCTGGAGAATAAGGTAATGACTGTGTGAACCACATGGGTATGGCAAGGCAATCAAGAGAAACAAAGATAACGTAAATGGCGCTTTCTAGTCGATATAGGATGATTACTATACTCTACCGTACTGTATCATACCATACTGTACTAACACTAACTGCACCCCTACTAGTCACTCTAGAAATTTTGATCCCTCTTGGCTAAATAGAACGATGATAGCTTCGTGTACTACTAGATGTACCCACTATCCTCCATGTTTGACTGTATATCTCTAGTTGCTATCATAGGTACCCAGCGCGTACCTATCCCCACTAGATGCACCCCTTCAATAAGTAATAATGATAATTCTATGTACTCCTAGCTGACGTCATAGGTGCCGCCTGCTCCTATCTCCACTAGGTGTACCCCCTTAATAATTATTAATAATAGTGGTAGCTTCGTGTACCCCTAGCTGACTACATAGGTGTCATCTGCTCCTATCTCCACTAGGTGTACCCACTACCCTACCCCATTCGATCGGCTCCCTAACTCGTAGATACCCGTGCTGGCCCCACAGTGGGGTGTATCACTCCCCAAAGTGGCAACCCAATACCACCAAGAATGCATGTCTTATACCTACACGATGCAACAACGTCTTACCTACCAGCCCGGGTCCACACACGCATATGAACCCGTTGGACTTGCGTTGCCACCGCTAACCCGGTTTGGCCTCTTACAGTCAAGCCCAGTATGCGTGTCCCGTCCTCGACTTGGGTCGAGCCCATAAAGATACGTATGGGTTACTGGCTGAAATGGGCCCCCATGACTTGACACAAGCTATCCACCTAAGCTTGTTCCCCTCTAGTATTTCCCACTTAACCCCACTTCTTATTCATGTTTCAATTACATGTTTCAATTTTGGTTAAGGGTTTCTATTAACAATTCCACATACCACCCAGGGCATCCACTTAACCCCTATGTCCCACTTACATGTCTTACCTTGGTTAAGTGTTACTAATCGTATTTCCTCATGCCACCCAAGACACCCACTAGATTCCACATGCCACCCAAGGCACCCACTTAACCCCCTCATGTCCCACTACATGTTTATCTGGTTAAGTGTTTCTTAATTCATTAAGACCGTAACCTCATAAATACCTCTCACATTAGACTGGCATTTGTGGCTGCTGGATTTGTCGGGCGGGTCCGGGCAGTCTTACACCACAAAACAGCCTAACCTCGTGTCTTTACAATTGTTACGTATTTAATTTATACCTAAGACCTCTCACATTAGACTGGCATTTGTGGCAGCTGGATTTGCCGGGCGGGTCCGGGCAGTCTTACACCACAAAAGAGCCTAACCTCATGTCTTAGACGATTAATTACTCCCAATTAATTATTCCCCAATTTGAATTAATTTCCCTATTCAAATTATTAATCAATTCCAAATTTAACGATGTCCATAATTGACTCAATTATGTCCATCCATTTATGGTATGTAAAATCATACCAATTTTCACCACAATTATATTTTATTCCTTTTAAGGCATTTATGCTCATCTATTTATGGTATATCAATTATACCAATTTCATTACTAATTAATTTTATTCCTTAAAATTAATTACATGCCTTTTTAGTCCATTACATGCCAATTAAATCTTTTTAATATTATCCCCTTCGTACTCCCGTCGTTCGTTCGCTCAACATGACATATTCATATTAGACTAGCAATTAGTCTAATACTTAAAAAAAACGTCACAAATTCACATACACACAATAATAGATCTAATTTGCATCAAACTTGCAATTAAGAATTTCAACATACTTGCATAGTCTTTGTATTATCAAGGATCAAAAATCATAGATCTAAAAGGTGTGAGGTTGCATGTATGAACATAATTTTACACCCAACTAGCCTAGGTAATTATCACAAACTTACATAAACTGTGTATGTCGTCAACCTAAACATAAAGGTGTCATCTTGCATAACTATGGATCCAATAAAGGTGTTAACTTGAGTAAATTATGGATCCACATAAAGGTGTAAACTTTCATAACTAGGCATGTCATAGATTCAACATAAAAATGTCAACTTGAATATGGATCTAAACTTTAAAGGTGTGAACTTGTATATATATATACATACATATATATATACATATATATACACATACATACATACATATATATATATATATATATATATGAATCCTATATATATATATATGAATCCAATTATCACTTAAACTTGCATATGAACATGATACCTATACGAACTAGCATATGTTCCACATCCATATTCGCATAAAAACTGATGTTATAAACCTAGGTGATTGGATTATAAAATGGAATTCATTGACACAAGTTAACGTCATGAACTGCTAGCATATATTTTAGATCCAAACTTACATAAGATCATATACAAAACTTGCATATCATCATATATAAAACTAGCATAACATCATATATGAAACTAGCATAACATCATATATAAAACTTGCATAACATCATATGTGAAACTTGCATAACATCGCATATAAAACTTTCACAACATCATATAATATGAATCAAGTTAACATACATGATTAATCATATGAATTAGATTCACAACCACAACTTATAATCCAACATATATCACATCATAACTGATTTAACAATTATTTTGTTAAGGTGATCGAACTCACAACTCAAAAGCAGTCTTGAGTTCTGAATTCTAATTTCTGGAGTTGAATTAGCTCTCCTTTGATGAATATTTGCTACTAGGGTTGAATAGTTCTGATTTGGTTGCTGTTTTTCCTCTTTAATTTGGTGGCGGCTGCTCTAGGGTTCAAGACAACAGCATGACGGCCATAGCTTCAATTTTGATTTTGATTTAGGGTTTGAGTCTATGGGTCTTTTTATAGAGTTATGAATTAATTTAAGCCGTCGGATGATCTTAGGGTTAATCAAAACCATTCAATCATGATAGGGTGATGAGTCAGCCCTAATGACTGAGCAAGGAGTCAAAAAGGTCTCAACAACACGGGTCAGCCTGAACCAGAAAGCTGTGCAGGCTCCTGCCTCGGCCTGGGCGCACTTGGCAGGTGCGCCAGTGTAAATATGTACTGGCGCATTTCCCAAGTGCGCCAGTGAATTTTTTTGTCTACTTTGCCACCAAACTTCGTTCGTCCATAACTCATTCATCCGGTACTCGTTTCCCGCAAACTCGGACTCTATTTCAACTAGAATTCCGAGACGAACACAATGGCGCAACCCCATTCCTTTAATTCTCATGTATGAGATTAATTATTCTTTAATTTAGTTAATTTGATTATTCAAAAATCCGGGGTGTTACATGATGATTTTAGAAGATTGGAATACCGGGTTGTAGGCGAAGGGTTTGAGCTCATTGCAGAGGGTGTGAGCTAGGAGAGTTGAAAATGTCTCTGTTCTATGATATTATATGACGTCGGGATTACGAATTTCATAGTCATAACCCATGTTTCGTTCCTTACCTTCTTGTACTTTATTTTTGAGTACGTTAATGTATTAGGTTCGAGTGGTAGCTCCAGTTGTCCCTCCTTTGTGGGGGACTAACTGTGCCATGTTAGTAGCTGAAGCGCTTTGCTTCACTCCTGTTTTAATTTTAGTGTCCTGGCACTTCAAACATGAATGTAGCAGTTAGATAAATTGTCTGACTCTTGTTTTTTCATGTATTCATTATTTGTTATAAAAACATTTGAATTATTTCTTTGAAAATCTTTATATTTTGGAAAATATATACAATGGCATTTTGATGGTTTTTATTCTTAAAACAAATCTATGAAATCCCTTCTGTGACAACCCAGTATCTTAGGTACTTGGGTTTAACATATTATATTGAGTTTTGTATTTTAATCCTCTCGTGTTTAAAATTAAAAAGCACGTTATAATTTATTTATCCTGAGTAAAAGATCTCGATATAATGTGTTAACCCCGGGTACCAAGAACCCAGGTTGTTACACTTATCTCGAAGCGATTAGAAAAATTCATATACATACGTTACTTATAAAAATTGTTTTATAAAACTTGCACGTGTCACAAATACACGAAATTTTCAACATGGATACGTGGTTTAAAACCAACATAAATCTCCAAATTCGAAGTATGGATTGAGTGTAATGTAGGCTTGCATCAATTGAATTGAAGCTATAATAAAAAAATCACCAAAAACAGTAAAAAATTCATCAGCATGGCACAATGCAAACTCCAGAAATCTTAGGGCAACAAACAATAAGCAACACATAAGCCTCAGGTCGACCTAAGTGTCACTCGGCTTGGAGGGCGATCAACCTGGGTTGAAGGCGGGTCGACAATGGTGTCGATCCAGGGTTGGTGAGCTTTGGGATTTTTGTTTCAAGAAATTATCTTGCTTGAACTCAACTTCAAATAAACGTTTTAGCTAGCAGCGAAGGTCGAAATGACCTGAAAATGGACATGTGCAAAGTCTAACAACAGAAACAACTCAGAAATAAACTAGCATGATTTCATCAAGAAACAAGCAAATATATAACAGCCCAAATATGAACGTAGGGCTGTTTTTCACATTTGAAACATAATAGAAATGTAGCTCACTGTTTCAAGCAATTTTGACAAGTTGAACACAATTTCGGCAAAAACTCACTACTCAACTAAAAAGTGTGAGGGTCACTCACCTTATTTGCGGATTTTAGCAGTTTTATAGAAAATATGAAGCAGTTAGGAGCTTTTATACTTGAAAAATGAATCTTAGACATCGGTAGAGAAGAACACAGTAGCATGTAAACCGAAATCTTCAGTATACAGCAAGAGTTTTATAAAAATAGAGATTATGATGGAACCAAAGACGATTTTGAGATGATGACTGAGATTAACAACTTAATTATAGCGTTTTGTTGAATTTAAAGGCTTGGATTTTATGTTTGGAAGTGGATTGTGCTAATTTCTTTTATTGTGTATTGAAAGAAAGGAGGAAAAATGTGGTTTACGAGAGAACTACGTTCAGGAATGTGTCTCAGGGATTCCCCCAAATACAATAGCTAAGCGGGCTAATTAAGCCTAATTAAAGTCATTAATATGTTAGCTAATTGAAATGACTCTATTAACACGGTTTAACCCATGTTTTCACCCGTTTTACACAAGTTTACACCATTTCTATCTTACAATTTATAATTTTAACATTATAGAACTCTTGTAAAATTATAAACACATGTTTAAAACACTTTTAGGCCTTTTAAACTTTATTTTAGCAAATTTACATATTTTACAAAAACTTACACTTTACATTTCCTTTGAATAAATCTTACAAATTTAAGAGTTAGAATAATTCGAACTATATTATCTTGACAAAACAAATTTACATATTCAGAAAAACTATTTTTAATACACATTTTTAGGAACAAAAATAATATTTAATACTTTATTGTAGCCTAAAATTTCATGGAAAACATTGTTTGTTCTAAAATTCATTGTTTGCTTTTATTATGTAACTTGTTACAAAAAATTAAACAAAAATCTTATAAACATTTTCTTTTTATCTAAATTCACATAATATAATGTTTCCAATTTTATTTCCCATTTAAAAATTTTATTACTTTAAATATTGAGCTATAAAGTCCAATTTTATTCCAAACGTATTTACTTATAACAAATTCAACTTCAAATCACATATTTATTTTTCTTAAAACCCAATACATTATACATTTACTTAATTTCCTCAAATTTACCCAAAATCATCATTTGAATTTATTTTCTTTTTTTACCACACTTCAAATTTATTTCTAACAGAATCCTTATTTAATCATTTAGAATGAATTAAATAACTTCAAATTTTCTACAATAAAATTTCGAAGCTCAAATTTAAATCCCAACTTAAACAATTAGGCCTAATTATCCCCTTTAATGGTATTTATATCACAATTAACAAATTAAAATTCTTATTATAATTCATTATTCGCTATTACAGGTAATCGTCTAAAACTAGATTGTTACAGAAGATCTTCCTAAAGACTAATAGTCATAACTTTACATCTTCTCACAATATACATATAAATGATCACTCACAAAACATTGTTGATACTGATCAACTTTGGGAGATGCAAGTTGAGACTTCGGGAGATGCAAGTTGAGACTACCCCAAAAAACCCTACTACTATTATTTGCATTAACACAAGTGCACAAGTTACCAATTCAAAGCAGTGCTCCTAGTTGGGAAAGAAGCAATCAAATCATTTGGATTCTTTGACACACCAATAAGAAAATTAGATGGACCTCCATTTAGTGGCCTAAAACATAGCTCCTATGAAACAATAGTAGGCTCTCCAAAGTCTGATACATATTCATACAGAGTTTCAAATGAAGACGGATCGAGTCCACTCTTCGGTAATGGAAGAACAATTTCATTCTGCCATCTGAGAAAATACCTGTAAACATAGAGAAAACCAATAATTTAAACTTCTTCTTAATAAAAAATGAATATGAGATAGAAGATAATGGGAGCAAAGAGAAGGGTAAATACACTGGATATAACCGAACTGTGAAAACGGGTTTGAAAAGGGCAAACAAAAGAGAGAGCACCCGTGTATAGCTTTTGATTCGTTGACGAGGAGCAAAAGGGCATCATCTTAATGTCTATTGTGTGCTAGAATGTCAAGTTCTAAATGAGGATACATGCAAATTAGAGACCACTTTAATATGAGAAGTAAATATAACCCGTCCTTATTATCTATTTTGGATAATAAAATAAACCAAGAAGCCATTGATACATTTAAGGAATCTCTTAGCAATGAATGGAACTATATAAAAAGTATGGTGCTAAGGGACCCCAATATTCGCTTCCTAATACCGCAATTAAAAAAAATAACTCATTAAATTTTGTATGCTTCCCAATACCATATTACCACTCCATTCTAATCTCTCACTCAACTATTATTTGCCGAACTAATTATGTACTCAGCCCTAATCTGAAAACCCTAATCTCTCTTACGCAACACTGACTTCTTCACCTTTCCGCGGGAAAATTCAAATTCTTACTATGATCTCTCTTACACAATTGTTTGGTAGTCTGAAAACCCTAATCTCTCACTGTCTCTTCTAGTTTGCTTGATTCAAACCTTATTCATGGCTTTTGTATAACATCCATGCATTCTTTTAATTTCATCGAATTTTTGTGAGGAGAAAGATGGTTGAATTCGCCGGAAATAAAAATCATGGCATTCTTTTGTAAAATGGTATGGTGCCCGTATTTTTTAAATATGTGGTACAAACAAGAGTGTAATAATAATTGTTGTGGTATTTTTTAGCCGTGGTATTAGGAAGTGGATATTGGGGTGCCCTTAGCACCATACTATAAAAAACACCTGCACTCATACAAGAGGTAGGATTATGATTTTCTAGCATAAAGTTATTTGGAAGATTAACACCATTGGCATGGACGATCAACCAAGTTACAGTTGGCATTTCCAATGCGGGTGGGATTAAATTCACTTATACATTTGTTTATGCTCATAAACGAGCTTCTATAAGGAAAGCTTTATAGGGGAAAATAACTCTCTATCTAAGTCTATCAGACATGAATGGATGGTTGTGCGTGATTGTAATATTGTGTTACAAACCAGTGAAAAGAAAGGACGTACACTTAAGTTATCGGAAGTTGTTGAACACTGCATAGTAGGAGTTGATTTGCTCGAAGCTTGCCACTCTGGCTTGAAATACACATGGATAAATGGAGAACCTAAGAAAATTAGTTGTAGACTTGATAAAGTGATTATTAATGCTGAAATGATTAATAATACCCCTAATATGAAAGTTGAAGTTCTTCCTAATTCAACAAGTGGCCATTGTCGCCTTCACGTCATCTTTAACCAAAACGCAAGTCAAGTCAAAAGACCCTCATTTAGGTGTGCTAACTATTGGCATTTATATAAAGAACATGATAATGCTCTTGATATACAATTAAAAAGTTGCAATAACTAGACTAAAAAAACTAGAACAAAACAAGACCTAAACAACATGAACACATCTAGAAATTGGAAAAATAATGCG
This sequence comes from Allium sativum, assembly GCA_030737875.1. NCBI lineage: Eukaryota > Viridiplantae > Streptophyta > Magnoliopsida > Asparagales > Amaryllidaceae > Allium > Allium sativum. The sequence goes on from CM060912.1 coordinate 17,281,529, forward strand.
AGGAAGCCCTTTTGGCTCTCGATCAAGACCCTCTTAATCGTATACTTAATGAACAATGCTTTAACTAGAAAGCACAACCAAAAAATGCCCTCCAACAGTAGGAAATTTGACTCAAACAAATGGTGAAAGAGTAGTGGCTAACAAAACGAGATGAATGCTTGAAATTCATTTACACTAAAAATGCCATACAGAAAGAACTACAACAACATTCTGAATGCTCTAGATTAAAATGGTAAAGCTGTATCTAACATTCAACAATTTGAAGAAACTGATTTTTCTTACTACATAGAATTATACAATGGTGAGTGTCATGAAGACTTACCGCGTGTCAACTAGGAATGATCGAAGAAGATGGGGACTAGATGTTAGCTGGCCCGGTATGTGAATGAGAAGTGAAACGAGCTATGATTTTCACTCATGACGATTCGACCTTCGGACAACATTGCTAGAGCATCAAGTTCTTCAACCTACATTAGAACCAAATGAAAGGAATGCTATTAGATGCAGCTCAAGAAGCTTTTATTGGAGGAAAATTTGTTTAAGGCGTAAATCACACATTCATCGCTCTCATCCCAAAGGTCAACAAACTAACCATAATTGAAGACTATAAGCCGATTGCCTGTTGCATTATTATCTAGAAAATCTTAAGCAATCTCTCAACTCTTGCCTGATCTAATCTGTGAGTGTCATTCAGCTTTTGTTAGGGGTAGGCATAGATCTGAAAACTCCCTTTAGGTCCATGAACTTGTTATACACTTCGATAAAAAAGGAGATGACAAATTATGCCTTAAAATAAATCTTCACAAGGCATATGATAAACTGAGTAGATGATTCCTTATTCACATATGGCTTGTATGGGATTCTCGAAATCTACTATTGACCTAAGTCAAAAATGCATTTCTACCCCTACCTTTTTCCATGATCATTAGTAAGTGCCAAAAAGGTTTCACTAATAGCAACACTGACCTTCGATAAGGGGATCCCCTCTTGCCCAACATTTTTGCCACTACCATGGAATTATTTTCCTTACAGATGGAGCTTGCAGGCTATAGTAGTTTGCTTTAGCCTATATACTCTTACAAGCTTACAATTCAATACCTCATATATGCTGATAATTTGGTTATAGTTACCAAATCAAGCAAGCAGACTGCCTAAAGAATAAAGAATATTTTCTCTAACCTGGAGCTGGTCTAAAACTAAATACCCTCAAGTATAAATGATACTTCAATAAATTTTGCAAGGAGAAAAAATCATCTTAGACACTCTAAAGATACAAAATGTTTTTTCCGATTACGTGTTAGAACAATCGCATGCTTAATGTGTTTTGGAAAAAGTCAACACATGTGTCCTATTTGTGTGGTAGAAATGGTCTTGTTCTTATTCTATTAGCTTAAGTTTAGGAGGTAGTTTGATATTTTTTTTCTATTTAAAGCTATTGGGATCCCTCCTTAATTTGAGAGTTTCTAGAAAATTCTAGACCTTTCTAGAGAAGTATAGAACATTCTAGAATGATCCAGAGAACTATAGAGAAGTGTAGAACCCACTAGAAGCTTGTGGAAGAGTATGGAACTCTATGGAATATCCCGAAGATGTGTAGAACCTTCCAGAACTTTACAGAAGAGAATGGAAGAGTATAAAGATTTGTAGAGAGTATGGAGCATTCTAGAGAATCAATCTCCGCCCTTGGATGCAAGTAATCTTCTTCCATTCATTGTGGAGGATGAGTAGTATAAATAGGGGAAGGAGCCTTCATTTTATCCATCCAAAAAAACCAAGAATCAAGAGAGAAGCCACTTCTTGAAGTAAGAACAAACTTGAGAGTTAAAGAGCCTCTTTGTGAGAAAAGAGAGATCGCTTGGGAAGTCTTTATCCTCAAGCTTGAGTGAACACCGAGTGTGAGTTACTTTTGTAATCATGTTCTTGTAATCTCACTATTCTTTTGTATAGTGAAACAATCTCCATATTGGAGAACCATAAATTCTCGTGCTTCCATTACCGTTTTTAACCTTAAAGTGTCTATTTAACTTCACGAAGCGGGAAAGTTCAAGATTTCCCAATAGTGGCATCAGAGCAAGGTTCATCCGTACCCGTAATCAAACTCGTGTAAGTTCAAGATGGATGATAATGACGCTCATGATGGACACATGTTTAAGCTCACAACCAATCACTATTCCTATTGGAAGCCGATGATGGAGGACCATTTGTATTGCAAGGATTTGCATGAGTCCATCAACTATAAAGATATGGTAGAAGGAAAGAGTGATGCTCAGTGGGAACTATTGAACCGGAATATTATTGCTATAATCTGTAAGTACATTGACAAAACTCTCTTCGAGCTTGTTTCTACTTATACAAATGCCTATGAATTATGGATAAATATTGAGTCCATGATTCAGAAGGAAACGCCTCATGACAAGGACAATCTTGTTCGACGGTTGGTGAAGTCCGGTAGGAAAGTTAACAACGGATACCGTCAGTGGCAGTCTTCTTGGTGAAGAAGCAAGGAGAATGGAGTGAGGTGAATCTATCCATCTCGAAGCTAATGTTGTTGAGAATGAAGGTAGGAATAAAACTCGTGAACGTAGTAAGAGATGAAATCCGAATCAATCTCAAGGCAGATCCAAGTCATGCTCGAAGATTACATGTTATTACTGTGGAAGGATGGGTCACAAGAAAATGGAATGTCAATCCTTCAAACCAAAATGCCAAAATGTTAAGCTGGACCAAATAAGCCCAACGAAGAAGCAAGAAGAAAAGAGCACTGCTGCTATAGTAAAAGGAAGATATTATATATCTCATTGGTGAAGGTAACATTCTAAACATTGCTTATGATGAGAGTTCTTGGATTGTCGATTCTGATGCTTCCTTCCATGTTACTCCACATGAAAGATTCTTCTCATCCTATCAAGGCGGTAACTTTGGCATGATGCAAAAGGGAAATCAAAATAGAAGCAAGATTGTTGGGATAGGAGACATCATTCTAACAACAAGCACCGGGTGCAAGCTTGTTTTTAAAATGTGAGGCATGTCCCTGCCATGCACCTTAATCTTATCTCTGCTGAAAAGCTAGATGATGATGATCTGATGAATTACTTTGGAGAAGGGAAGTAAAAGCTCACTAAAGGAAGTTTAATAATGGCTTGTGGAAAGAAGTTAGGATCGTTGTACATAATGCAAGCTAAGCTCTGCTAAGGAGATAATATCTCTACTAATGATATGGACACATGGCATAAACGACTTAGGCACATTAGTGAGAAAGGTCTTCACATACTTGCTCAGAAACAACTTCTCCCTGACGTGAATGTAAACCACTTGATATGTGTGCTCATTGTTTAGTGGAAAACAACACAGAGTTTCTTTCCAAATATCTTCTCCGCTCCAAGGAGAAAGAACATTCTAGACCTCGTGCACACTGACGTATGTTCAATGTCTAAGAGATCCATTCGTGGTGCTCTACATTTTGTCACCTTCATTGATGATCATTAAAGGAAAGAATGGTTGCTTCTGTTAAAATCAAAGGATCAAGTGATTGATGCCTTCAAATAATTTCATGCTTTAATGGAGCGTGAGACTGGATGGAAAATCATGTGTGTACGATAAGATAACGGAGGTGAGTATAGACGTCCTTTTGAAGCCTATTTCAAGAAATATGGCATTAGGCTAGAGAAAACTCCACCCATGATACCAAAATTGAATGGGCTAGCTAAGAGAATGAACCGAACCATTGAAGAAAGAGTTCTCTGTGTGTTCTCCATGCTAAGTTACCCAAACCATTTTGGGGATCGGAGAAGCTATAATGGTCGTGGTTGACACTGTCAACCTCACACCATCAATTTATTTGGATGGGGCCATCCCAAAGGAAGTTTGGACGGGCAAGATGGCTTCATACAATCATCTCAAGGTGTTCGGGTGTAGGGCGTTCATTCACATTTCCAAAGATGAGAGAGCTAAGCTTGATGCAATGACAAAGGAGTGTATCTACCTTCGTTCACCCAAGGATGAATATGGGTACAGCTCTGGAATCCAATTAACAAAAAGGTTGTTCGCAGTAGAGACGTTGTATTCTTTGTAGACCAAACAATTGAAGATATCAAGAATTCAGAGAGACCAAGGTTGAGAAGCAGTAAGAATATCGAACCTACCCTGGTTCAATATGAAGATAATAACACACAAGAAAGTAGTGATGTTGAAGATCATGAAATTCACGATGAGCCAGTTCAGGAAGAACCTTAATCTAGCACTCCAACCGTACCAGAGCAGAGATGATCCTCAAGGGATAAAAGACCATCCACCGGATACAACACATAGGAGTATGTTATGCTCACTGATGAGGGGGAGCCTCAAAGCTATAAAGAAGCAATGAGTGATTGTCATAAAAAAGAGTGGAGAATATCCATGCAAGAAGAAAGGCAATCCTTGCATGAGAATAACATATATGAACTAGTGGAGATACCAAAAGGGAGAAGAGCTTTGAAGAATAAGTGGGTGTATAGAATCAAAACCAAAGAGAACTATTCAAAACCTCATTACAAAGATCGGTTAGTCGTCTGTGGATTCATACAAGAAAAGTAATTGACTTTGAAGAGATATTCTCTCCTGTGGTAAAGATGTCATCAATCTGAGTCGTCATTGGCTAGAAGCCGTACAAGATTTAGAGACTGAACAACTCTATGCCAAGACGACGTTTCATCATGGTGACCTAGAGGAAGAGATCTACATGGAGCAGCCATAGGGATTCAAAGTTCGAAGCAAAGAAATTTTAGTGTGCCGCCTCATGAAGAGTCTATACGGACTTAAGCAAGCACCAAGAAAATGGTACAAGAAGTTCGATGCATTCATGGAAGAACATGATTTCTAAAGGACGGAAAGCTATCATTGTGTCTTCACAAAGAGATGAAAGTGGTAACCTTCTCATACTTCTTTTCTATGTGGATGATATGTTAATTATTGGTCATGATCGCATAAAGACATCTGCTTTAAAGAAAGATCTAAGCAAGAGTTTCGCCATGAAAGATTTGGGACTAGCTAAACAAATTCTTGGGATAAAAATAACTTGTGATAGATCAAAAAGACTGTTATGGATATCGCAAGAGAGGTACATTGAGAAAGTGTTAGAAAGGTTCAACATGCACAAATCAAAGCCAGTTAACACTCCACTTCCTGGAAACTTCAAGCTAAGTTCGAAAAAAAGTCCAACAAGTGAAAAGGACATGGAGGAAATGAAGAAGAAACCATACTTATTTTTCGTAGGAAGTCTCATGTACGCAATGATATGCACAAGACTAGATATTTCTTATGCAGTTGGTGTTGTCAGTCGCTTCTTGGCCGGCCCGGGGAATGAGCACCGGGTTGCAGTCAAATGAATCCTCCGATATCTACATGGAACTTCCAAATGATTTTTATGCTTTGGAAAAGGAAAACCTGTGTTAGAAGTGTAACACCCCGAATTTTTAATGACACTAAAAGAGGATAAATTAAATAATAATTTATTTAATATTCAGAATTAAGGAAAAAGGACTGCGCCATTGCGTCCGTCTCGAAATTCTGGTTAAGACAGACATTTGGTTTGCATAAAACAAACACTGTATGAAGAAGTTATGAGGGTTTTAAGTTTGTATACGCGTAGAAAGAACATATACACACATATGAGTCACGTATGAGTCAGACCCTATCCAGAACAGTTCGAAAATCAAAAAATCGTCATGGCGGCAAATTTCCCGCTCTTGGGGGTCGAAACCCCTTAAGGGGTGTCGACTTATGGGTCGACCCACCCACTGGGGTGTCGACACCCCTAGGGCTGAGGTGGCAGTTGGTTTCAGAGGGTTCTGCAACTATATATATGTGTCCAATTCTCCTATTTCTTCATTGGAAATCATGGGAGCCAAATGCTTCCTGTGTGCGAACTGAGACGAATCCATTTTCTTCAAACAACTATCAGTTTTGCAAATCAAATTCTGAGATTCAAGCATAGATTCCACACCAACTTCTTTTCTATCATCTTGATAATCCAAACACAGTGAGTCGGTTTAACGACCAGAGATTTTCGACCCCGAAAATCGACACACATACACCATGTCGATATTCAAGCATCAAAACACCTGAACGTTATGAGAAAGAAGTTAGAGGATGAGAGGAGAAAGAAAGAAATATTAGAATAGAAGAAAGGAAGAAGAACATCAATATCTCACAACGGAACGAATAAAGTATAATATCAAATCTCTTTATACAAAAAGAAACTGTATATATATACATACCAATCATCAGAGTACATCATATATCAGACACAGTGGAAATAACTTTGAATAACTAACGGTGAAGCCTTCTGCTTCCAACTCTCGAATCTTCAGCGATACCTGACCTATTAATATACTCGGTCTGACCTGAGCACATTTGATTTAAAACAAAATTCACCGGGTCAGTCTGGAATACTTTCAGTGGTAAATTCATAGCACAACAACTTGCTTAACTTTGAAAATATTTTCTGAAAGAAAAAGATAATAGTAAGACCAATCCACACATAAATACGGACGGTTTTTTTTCCTTACCATAACCCAAACACTTTTGAAATCGATATCTTTTTTGATATTATAATAGTGTCTATCAAATCACAAATAAATATCAATCTAGTAGAACGCTTGCATCTCACGCTCTACATATATAGTATACAATCAAAACCGCAGGCGCTTATTGGAGATTGGATTTCCGACTATGACAAGGTATGGGACCACCTGCCGATGGTGTATCTCTAGAGACGAATACACTGGGTTCAACAAGAACGTCTTGCAACCCGGCGCATACATGGCGGACCACTTATTTCTCTTGAGTGTATCGAATATATTGTCACCTCACGGCTTTTTGTCGCGCAACCACCGTAATCCCCGGGAGATACAGAAATGAAAAGAAGTAACAAATATGAATATTCTCTAGATGGTGACAATACACCCTAATGGGTGCGACCTACATGGCCAGGCTGCCTTCCCGATTTTTGTCATTTCCCAGTTGATGAGGCTTGAGGTTAAAATCGACTTTTGAACCATCTGACCACCATTCGCTTTGAATTCCATATCGTCACGTCATCCAGGAACAGGTTGAACCGAAGGCACTCTCCTACTGCATCCTATATAGGAATCACTCAAGGATCAGTAGTGAGAAGTCCTTGTAATTCATATATTCCAACCACGACAGAACCACAGTGTATCTCAAGGGGCCAACCAGAGATTATAAGAAGTTCTTCCGCTTTATGAAGATCTATGGCCTTCAATGCTCCATCTTCATCTGTTTCCAGTTATTTTCGTACGTAACATTGGATCGAAGTGGTTTTGGGTCTAGTTCCCATCCCAGTCTCTCCGAAACAACACGTCAAAAAGGTCCAATATATTTCATTGATAGTTTGGTGTTTTAACTATCAATGTCAACCAATACGATCAAGTATATTGGCAGCTCTGATTCAATTATTGAAACCATTCTATCAATCCTTGGAAATTGATTTCGTATTCCCTTGTCTCAAACCTCATTATTTGTTATATTGAAACAAGAGCGTATCTTTATTTACCAACACTTTTTTTTCAAATCATTACTATACACACGCCAAATCTTTTATTTTATCCTTGCCTTGCAAAAATCATTATAATCTTATCTCAAAGATCTACACTTCAAAATTTATCGGACGATGTCAAATCTATACATAGTTTACTTTTAAACTTACTATTTAAAGATCTTGCAAATTCAATATTTTCACGTAACAACAATAAACCAATCTATCCATCACAAACTAATACCATTCCTCGATAATAGTGAAGCCGTTCAAGTTGGGGTATTTTAATTACCTCTCATACCTCGATTGACAACGTTCTTATCTTAGAATGAATAGAAGTTTGAAACATAACCTATCATTCCACTTGCTCTTCAATTCAATTTACCCTTTTATTTAAAACATGGTTTTAATAACCATTTCCTTGATTTGGCGTATAATTCTCAAACTAGATCTCTTTTACTTTTTATTCAAGTATACTTATTGAATGCCACTTCTTTTGTTTTTGCAAACCTTCTTTCCATCTCTTTTGGTCGTACTTAGTTTACTTATTTAGTACACTTACTTAAATGCCATTCTAACTTCACAACTTATTCCCAAAATGTTGTTATACATTTCTTTTAACACGATTCATTCTTGATGTCGAGTACTTTTTAATGTTCCTCTATTCAAGAAACGAATTACTTCAATAATTAATTACAATAATAATTAATTTCATTATTTCTAAAGTGAACTGGTTTACTTCATTAAATTAGATCAACTAACCATTTATCGATATTATTAAACAATAATAACTACTTTACTTAGGATTTATCAATCATAAGTATTTTTAAATATCATTAAAATAAAAGATAATTAATGTTTAAGAAATATTATAAAATTAAACTAATGGTTCATTAACCCATTTCATTAGATTAATCGCAGAGCGATCATTTCTAATTATCTCTCAATTCTAACAGTTGACTTTGTCAACTTAAACATCAGTTATTCACTAACTGATTCTGATTACTTTGCTCACTAGATTAATATAATTAATCTAACTATGTTGCTTAACTGTTTTACTTAAATAGTTGTTTTCAAACAGTAACCCGTATGTTAAATTCTGTCTACTATACTCATTAAAATTGTCGCAAAATATTATATAACTATTTATGACTATCATCTTATTTTAAATCTTTTATTTTAAAAAGAAAATCACTTTCAAAACTTTACCTCAATTATAGAATAAATTTTATAACTGAAATTACGTCGATTCTCCTGACGGTGAACCAACGTCTTAACAACAATGTTCAGGTCATTTACTGCCAATATCTTAATCAATACCGTTTATTGATTAAAAACAACACACAACGTTGAATTTCAAATTCAACATTCAATATCCAATCAATAATCAACATTTAAATAGAATGTAATGTTGTTGGGGTAAACAATTCATATTTGGGTGATATAAACAACATACAAAATATTTGAGGAATCCGGTCGGATCCCTCTAACCTGTTCTTCCCTGCACCACCGATCATAATAATATTTTAAATCATGATGTCGACGACCATTTAACACACAACATACAATCAAGGCATTCAATAAACCAATTCTATGATTAACGACGAATTATATTTAAATACGAATTTAACACATCATAGAATTCCAGAAATTGTGAGAATTAACTCACCTTTGTTTTAGCTGACGATTTCGACGTTATCTTGTTTAACCTTAAACGAGCGTTTTTTAAATCAAACGAAGTTCCATTCGCATCCTCCCCTGACCAAATCAGCTTGACTAAGCAGCCATGGTTGACACGGTCCCAACAGTTCCTCTTTCGTGTCAATCTGATTGCAAACGAACTAGTTATTGATGTTAAAATATTTTGATTGAATTTAAATAATTATCTAAGTATTTAATTAAAATAAAATTAACTAATTAACTTGGGATGAGTCCTCCCTTACTTACCCTTTTAATTAATCTTCCACGTCAGAATTTCCGCTTTGTAATTCCGTCCACCACTTTGTAATTCCGTCCACCACGTACAGACACTACCCCATACATTTCTACCCCTGTAGCGGCACCATCCAGTCTGTTACTCCAAGCAACGCACTTCTTTTCTTCTTTGCTTTTTTTTTATTTTTTTAAAAGACAGCCCAACAGGCCCATCACGAAAATCAGCCCACTCTCGAAAAATTAAACCCACGTATAGGCCACGTACCCAGCTTCTTCTCCACCGAAGACACAGCCAAACATTCCTCTCTCCCCCCATCATCTCGCGCGTCACCATCTTCAAAGCAAAAACTCACCCAAGCCCCTCGACTTCACTCACCACTCGCTATCCATGCACCTGCGCCACGTTCAACATCCATCATCCAGTAATAGCTTCCCCAAAACGAAACAGTCTGCACCTCCCCACTACCTACAGTACACGTGACGTCACTCTCCCTTACTTCATGTTTGTTCAACCCGCTTCTACACTACACCATTTCTCCATCACGGAAACTCCATGCCTCGTCCCCCAGATCTATCCCACGTGCTGAAACAGAGAACGCGAACAAACGTGGCCGATCCCTTCAAAAGAACTGGTGCGAGGCGGAAAAGAGTAGCATACAGGCTCCATTGCATATATCTTTTGATTTATAAGTGTTTATGTGGACTGTTTCCTTTTATTAAAGCTCACTGTCTAAATTTTAATGGCCGCAGTAACACCCCGTGAATTCTATAACGTTAAGCTTCACGAATTAAAGTATAATTAATTATAAATGATGAAATCAAGGGAAATGGGTTACGCCAGTGCGTTCGTCTCGAAATTCTACTTGAGATAGAGTCCAAGTTTGCGTAAAACGGATATCGTATAAAGAAAATACGGACGAACGAAGTTGGGCGAAAAACCAGAAAACGGGTCAGAATGCACTGGCCCACTTGGGAAGTGTGCCAGAACAGAAATGAACTGGCGCACTTGGGAAGTGCGCTAGTACATTTTTGGCCTGGCGCACCTGCCAAGTGCGCCCAGGCCGAGAGGAAACCTGCACAGCTTTCTGGTTTGACCCTGGCTGGCCTGGTCGGGTTCTGGTCGAATTTCTGAGCTCTGCTGTGTCACTAGGGCTAACTTGTCACTTTCTGATTGGTTTCTCTTGAGATGGATGGCCTTGATTAACCCTAGCTTCATCGACGGCTCTAATTAGTTTGAAACCCTATATAAATAGCCCCCTAGCCCCCTTCTCTTTACACCATTCTTCTCTAACCTTATGCTACACAATTTCATTCCTATACTCTGCCTCCGTTCTTATTAAATAAAATAATGGCGTCGTTACTCTGCTGGAATCAAAACGTGGACTGATGCATCTTCTTCCAACCTGAATAGAATTAAAAGCTAAACCAAATCTCAAATCAAAGTCTAGATCTATAACAACAATTAAAGAGGAGTAATTCAGCATTTCTACATCGACAACAGTTTATTTCCTTTCTTAAACCACGAAAGGCAAGTACGGTTATTTTCCGCTATAAACGTTAATTATGATTGTGACATGAATTGTAAATCTGAATTTGAGGTTATGTCTGTTCTATTCTGTTTAGATCTATCTTATTCTGTATCTCTTTCTTCTTTCTGTTCTATAACCAGGCTACCACGAGCCTGAGCCAAATCTCCTAAGTGACTACCGCATGAACGTTAAAATGTTTGGGACAAATATGAATGATGCATAATTGGACATGACTGATTTGAGGACATGACATAAAATCTGAGGCATATAATTGGACATGTGGCATATTTAACATATGACTTAAGACTGAGGCATAAAATGTATTGGACTTATGACTTGGGATTCGGGGCGTAGATTTAACCATGAAACTAATTTAGATACATAGTACATGTTGTAATCTAGATCTATAGTTAATTTGAGAAATAAACATATGTTAGATCTAGACCTGTTCATACTAGGTATGAAAATCTATGATTTAGGAGAAGGGGAATTATAGGACAACTTGAAACTTGGGGGCATAATGCATGTTTTAAATCACGGTCTGATGTTAGAGTTTAAAGATAGTTTACAACATGTTATGCATGAATGATAATGCATATAGAGAACATACTACATGTTAGAGTTTAAAAATCTAGATTTTTGGGACATATTCTTTTATGTAAAAATTCATGACTTGAAAAAAAAAAGAATATGTGACTTAGGCGTAGAGACCTATACAAAAACAGGATAACTATTAGCGTGAATGCGCCTAAATAAGGTTTTTTGGACATCAGGCATCATAGGCTATAATTTGGCATAATTCATATTGTTTATCGTGATTTATGGAGAATATTCTGTACTGTGTAATGTTTAACTAAAAATTACGAGCAAGATGTGGTATTATGAATTATGACCATGATTTGGCAAGTGAGTTTAGGCTAACTTTATGATTAGGCAAAAGATGATATATATATATATATATGATCTGCTAAATCTGTTATCTGCTAAATCTGTTATATTGCCTAATCCGCTAGTTCTGTTATATTGCCTAAACTGCTAATTAGATTGAATTATCTAATCTACTGATTATGTTAAATTGCCTTATCTGCTAAATCTGCTAAATAACCTAATCTGCAAGATCTGTTATCTGTTTAATTTGTTGAATGACGTAATCTGTTGGAACTGAAATGCTGAAATTTGAACTATGTGAATCTGTAGGCTCGATTTAAAATTGAGCAAAACTTGTTAATAGAACCTCGAATAATCTGCTGTAACAGAATTAGTTAGATATCTGAAAAATCTGTATTAGAATGAATTACCTATGACACGAGGTTAGACTCTGTTTGCGGTAGAAGCCTGCCCGGAACTAACCGGCTTAACCAGCGACCGCAAAACTATCAGGCTAATGTGAAAGGTCGTAGGCATAGCTAAAATATGCTTATACATGAGGTTAGGTCTGGCTTGTGGCAGAAGTCTGCCCGGAACCGCCCGGCATATCCAGCGGCCACAAGCTACCGACCTAATGTGAGAGGTCTATGCATTATTATTTAATTAATGCAAATTTGGGAATAAAAATGATGTCTAAAACGTGTTGGGTGGATAGGGTTGAACCAAATGGACTAATGAATTTAACAAACCCGTTTTGTGAATCTGTAGGCCCAACTACAAAGTTAGACAAATCTGTAAATCTGTTAAATCCATATATCTGATCCGTTAGTCTGAAAACTTGTCTGATCTGTGAACTAGTTGATCTGAACCCTGTATGTCTGAACTTGTAAACAAATTAAACTGGAGTCTGTTAGTCTGGGGACACAAGGTTAGGAGGGGAATTACTTGTGTCATCTATTGTTTGGGACCCATATTAGTCAGTAACCCTTTCTGGTATCAAAACTTTGACCCAACAGTAGGTAGGGTCCGGGCACGCTTACTGAACTAATTATGAGTGGTTCATTCTGATAATGGCAAGGGGTGTTGATGGTGCGTTCCAACCGGGTCATGTGCGTGCATGGATCCCGGTCTGCCTCTGAGGATGTAAGACGCCGTGACATCTGTAAATAGGCCTGTGCCAATTGGTTGTCACTTTAGGGAGTGATACACTCTATTGTGGAGCCGACACAGGGTATTTATGTTTAGGGAGCCGATCGCTTGGGGTAGGGTTTTAGGGTACACTCAGTTCTGTCTGTTTCTGTTGGGTGGCAACACCTATCTGCGTGGTACCGTCTGTTCAGGAGGTAAAGGCCCATTTACTAGTGTACACCTAATTCTAACATTCTGTTTCCGTAAGGATTATTCTGTTTCCGTTTCTGTCTCAGTTCGGGTGGTGAAGGCCCATTACTAGCATTCTGTTTCTATACTTTCTGTTCGGGTGGTAAAGGCCCATTATTAGCATTATGTTTCTGTACCTTCTTTTAGGGTGGTAAAGGCCCATTATTCTGTTTATGTTTCTGTTTAGACATTAGGGTAACACCTAATCCTGTTATACTAGTATTAGTGCAGAGAAATGAAAAGTAATATTATTCTGTTTCTTCTGTTTAACCTAAGTACATCTGCTGCACCTGTCACTGTTATCCCTCACCCAGTTTTATTTGCATGCCACAATTATTATTATATGTTCATATGCTGAAAGTCACTGGACTTGCCAGACTTTAAGTCTGACCCTTGTTGTTTCGCCTCTTTTCTTCCGTTCCCCCAAGTTTTCAAGGAGGGAATACTCTAGCTTGATCCTGACCTTTCTTCCTGCTTTGAGTGCTTGAAGTGCTTAAATTATGGCTTGTCTTTTTCTGGCATCTTTGGTGGGGATTATGATTTTAAAGTTTTGTACTCTGATGGCTTTTGAACAAGGCTGATATATATGTACTTGAGTTTTTGGTAAAGTTGTAACCAAACTGATTTCTGTCCGCTGCAATAAAGTTATAAAGTTTTTCAAGTATTATTTTTATATCTGTCTTGTAATATTCTGTTCTGTTTACTAAAATGCTCCATCAAAGTTAAGACATTCCCTTTGTGAGTGATCTTCACGGAGGTGGCGTGTTTCACTTAGTATCAGAGCTGAAGGTTACTAGATTAGATAAAAGTTTTGAAAATATTTTTCAAAAAGGTTTTAAAAGGAAGTATTTTCAAAAGTAAAGCTTATTTTTGAAAAACATAATCCCCAAACGCCATATATCTATCTTTTGATCCTCTGTTTGAATCTTTGTTTCCTTCTTTCACCGGGGCTCCCGGCTTTCTGGGAGGTAACCTCATCGCGGCATGGTTCTGTAGGCTTGATAAGACTACGACACCGGTCAAAGGGAAAATAAGCACCCGACTTCCATCTGTAGCCGCAGTAGTCTCACCTACGGCTAATTTTCTTTCGAGCTTTGTAGGATTTTCCGTGCGATGGAGGCCGCTTTCGAGGGACTTGTCAGCGTGTTACACACAGATAGTAAAGATGAGAATGAGGGAGTTTGGCTAAGGAGCACAACCCAAGGATGAGAGATTGGCGGATATGGCACTACTGCACGAGGAAGACAACGACAAGAAAGAGTCAAAGAAGGAAGAACCACAGAACAAGAAATCATGGCCCAAAAAGAAAACACAAAAGAAGGGTGAAAAGTCTGAAGATAAGAAGGAGAGAAAGTGCTTTACTTGTGGAAGCTCGACTCATCTGAACAAGGATTGTAGAAAAAGAAAGGGCACTTGCTTCAACTATTGTAAGATGGGACACTTCACTAGGGACTGTCCGAAGAAATGAGGGCAAGGGCAGAGGACAAGACCAACTTCTGGAAGGCAGGCGAACACTCTCGAGGCTAGTGGATAGGATTGAAATAGGAAAACTTTCTGTAGGAGGTTTAATTTCTTTATCTGATTTTTGAGTTGAAACTCTTTTCTGATTCTGGCGTTTCGATTCTGTAATCGGTACTCTACACTTGAATACTAGTATTATTTTTGATTCCACTGTAGGCTCAAACCCATAAGGGTCACGACTCATCTACTTGTGATTGACTGGGGTTTGAGAGATATCTGTGTTAGGCGTCAAGTAGGACGCATACATTCTGGGTTTTATCATGCTTAGTTTTCTAAGAATCATTCGATAATCTGATCTGTACCAGTAGTCTGTAAGTATCTAAATATTTCTGATAAGATTAAGATTTCCAGTTTTGACATTGTCAAAAGACGGTAATCCTCTGGGTATCAATCTGATGTTGGTTCCGGTCTTCGGGGCCGATAGTTAGGGAAATTATTCCTTCAACCATGGTCTAATGGAAACCAAGTTTTTGTTTCATCTGTACTCGCTTCCATCATTCGACTGTATCCTATCGATCGAATCTTCGAACTTTAGGTAGAAACCAATGGGTGTAAACATGTGTTTTAGACATGTTATGTTTGATGGTTGCCAGTGGATGCAAGTGGTTGCTAGTGGTTGCTCGTGGATGCATATACACACACTAGGCACTAGATCGGCTCGAAAACACTCTCATATTGCATATGGATGTGTGTGCATTTTCAATTTTGTGGATGCAAAATGATTGATTGATCACATGTATGTAGCGTTTGGATGAATGATTGCGCACACATATAGAAACGATGTGTATCAAATAGGATTTCTTGCATGCATAATTGGACTCATGACACTTACATGGTTCGCATTAAGGAGGTCAACTGAATCAGTAGACCGCCTGATTTCTGCATTAGATAAGGACATGTACATACACTATGCATATGATCATGAAGCATTAGAAGTCTTTTAAGGACAGTGGATTCCTGTGTTTGTTGGTTGAGTAGATGGACTGTTGGATGGTAGTATATACATTCTTCCTAACTTGAAGATTTCGGGGACGAAATCCTTTTAAGTGGGGGAGAATGTAACACCCCGTGAATTCTATAACGTTAAGCTTCATGAATTAAAGTATAATTAATTATAAATGATGAAATCAAGGGAAATGGGTTACGCCATTGCGTTCGTCTCGAAATTCTGCTTGAGATAGAGTCCAAGTTTGCATAAAACGGATATCGTATGAAGAAGATATGGACGAACGAAGTTGGACGAAAAACCAGAAAACGGGTCAGAATGCACTGGCGCACTTGGGAAGTGCGCCAGAACAGAAATGAACTGGCGCACTTGGGAAGTGCGCCAGTACATTTTTGGCCTGGCGCACCTGCCAAGTGCGCCCAAGCCGAGAGGAAACCTGCACAGCTTTCTGGTTTGACCCTGGCTAGTCTGGTCGGGTTCTGGTCGAATTTATGAGCTCTGCTGTGTCACTAGGGCTAACTTGTCACTTTCTGATTGGTTTCTCTTGAGATGGATGGCCTTGATTAACCCTAGCTTCATCGACGGCTCTAATTAGTTTGAAACCCTATATAAACAGCCCCCTAGCCCCCTTCTCTTTACACCATTCTTCTCTAACCTTATGCTACACAATTTCATTCCTATACACTGCCTCTGTTCTTATTAAATAAAATAATGGCGTCGTTACTCTGCTGGAATCAAAACTTGGACTGATGCATCTTCTTCCAACCTGAATAGAATTAAAAGCTAAACCAAATCTCAAATCAAAGTCTAGATCTACAACAACAATTAAAGAGGAGTAATTCAGCATTTCTGCGTCAACAACAGTTTATTTCCTTTCTTAAACCACGAAAGGAAACTACAGTTATTTTCCGCTATAAACGTTAATTATGATTGTGACATGAATTGTAAATCTGAATTTGAGGTTATGTCTGTTCTATTCTGTTTAGATCTGTCTTATTCTGTATCTCTTTCTTCTTTATGTTCTATAGCTAGGCTACCATGAGCTTGAGCCAAATCTCCTAAGTGACTACCGCATGAACGTTAAAATGTTTGGGACAAATATGAATGATGCATAATTGGACAGGACTGGTTTGAGGACATGACATAAAATCTGAGGCATATAATTGGACATGTGGCATATTTAGCACATGACTTAAGACTGAGGCATAAAATGTATTGGATTTATGACTTGGGATTCGGGGCGTAGATTTAACCATGAAACTAATTTAGATACATAGTACATGTTGTAATTTAGATCAGTAGTTAATTTGAGAAATAAACATATGTTAGATCAAGACCTGTTCATACTAGGTATGAAAATCTATGATTTGGGAGAAGGGGAATTATAGGACAACTTGAAACTTGGGGGCATAATGCATGTTTTAAATCACGGTCTGATGTTAGAGTTTAAAGATAGTTTACAACATGTTATGCATGAATGATAATGCATATAGAGAACATACTACATGTTATAGTTTAAAAATCTAGATTTTTGGGACATATTCTTTTATGTAAAAATTCATGACTTGAAAAAAAAAATATGTGACTTAGGCGTAGAGACCTATGCAAAAACATGATAACTATTAGCATGAATGCACCTAAATAATGGTTTTTGGACATCTGGCATCGTAGGCTATAATTTGGCATAATTCATATTGTTTATCGTGATTTATGGAGAATATTCTGTACTGTGTAATGTTTAACTAAAAATTAAGAGCAAGATGTGGTATTATGAATTATGACCATGATTTGGCAAGTGAGTTTAGGCTAAATTTATGATTAGGCAAAATATGATATATATATATATATATATATATGATCTGCTAAATCTGTTATCTGCTAAATCTGTTTTATTGCCTAATCCGCTAGTCCTGTTATATTGCCTAAACTGCTAATTAGATTGAATTGCCTAATCTACTAATTATGTTAAATTTTCTTATCTGCTAAATAGCCTAATCTGCAAGATCTGTTATCTGTTTAATTTGTTGAATGACGTAATCTGTTGGAACTGAAATGCTGAAATTTGAAGTATGTGAATCTGTAGGCTCGATTTAAAATTGAGCAAAACTTGTTAATAGAACCTCGAATAATCTGCTGCAACTTGTACAGAAGTTTAATCTGTTAAATAAACAGAATTAGTCGGATATCTGAAAAATCTGTATTAGAATGAATTATCTATGACACGAGGTTAGACTCTGTTTGCGGTAGAAGCCTGCCCGGAACCAACCGGCTTAACCAGCGACCGCAAAACTGTCAGTCTAATGTGAGAGGTCGTAGGCATAACTAAAATATGCTTAGACACGAGGTTAGGTCTGGCTTGTGGCAGAAGTCTGCCCGGAACCGCCCGGCATATCCAGCGGCCACAAGCTACCGACCTAATGTGAGAGGTCTGTGCATTAATATTTAATTAATGCAAATCTGGGAATAAAAATGATGTCTAAAACGTGTTGGGTGGATAGGGTTGAACCAATTGGACTAACGAATTTAACAAACCCATTTCGTGAATCTGTAGGCCCAATTACAAAGTTAGACAAATCTGTAAATCTGTTAAATCCGTATATCTGATCCGTTAGTCTGAAAACTTTTCTGATCTGTGAACTAGTTGATCTGAACTCTGTATGTCTGAACTTGTAAACAAATTAATCTGGAGTCTGTTAGTCTGGGGACACAAGGTTAGGAGGGGAATTACTTGCGTCATATGTTGTTTGGGACCTATATTAGTCAGTAACCCTTTCTGGTATCAAAACTTTGACCCAACAGTAGGTAGGGTCCGGGCACGCTTACTGAACTAATTATAAGTGGTTCATTCTGATAATGGCGAGGGGTGTTGATGGTGCGTTCCAACCGGGTCATGTGCGTGCATGGATCCCGGTCTGCCTCTGAGGATGTAAGACGCCGTGTCATCTGTAAATAGGCATGTACCAATTGGTTGTCACTTTAGGGAGTGATACACCCTATTGTGGAGCCGACACAGGGTATTTATGTTTAGGGAGCCGATCGCTTGGGGTAGGGTTTTAGGGTACACTCAGTTCTGTCTGTTTCTATTGGTACCGTCTGTTTCTGTTGGGTGGCAGCACCTATCTGCGTGGTACCATCTGTTCGGGAGGTAAAGGCCCATTTACTAGTGTACACCTAATTCTAACATTCTGTTTCCGTAGGGATTATTCTGTTTCCGTTTCTGTCTCTGTTCGGGTGGTAAAGGCCCATTACTAGCATTCTATTTCTGTACTTTCTGTTCGGGTGGTAAAGGCCAATTATTAGCATTATGTTTCTGTACCTTCTGTTAGGGTGGTAAAGGCCCATTATTCTGTTTATGTTTCTGTTTAGACATTAGGGTAACACCTAATCCTGTTATACTAGTATTAGTGCAGAGAAATGAAAAGTAATATTATTCTGTTTCTTCTGTTTAACCGAAGTACATCTGCTTCTCCTGTCACTGTTATCCCTCATCCAGTTTTATTTGCATGCCACAATTATTATTATATGTTCATATGCTGAAAGTCACTGGACTTGCCATACTTTAAGTCTGACCCTTGTTGTTTTGCCTCTTTTCTTCAATTCCCCCCCCCCCCCCAAGGTTTTCAAGGAGGGAATACTCTAGCTTGATCCTGACCTTTCTTCCTGCTTGGAGTGCTTGAAGTGCTTAAAGTATGGCTTGTCTTTTTCTGGCATCTTTGGTGGGGATTATGATTTTAAAGTTTTGTACTCTGATGGCTTTTGAACAAGGCTGATATATATGTACTTGAGTTTTTGGTAAAGTTGTAACCAAACTGATTTCTGTCCGCTGCAATAAAGTTATAAAGTTTTTCAAGTATTATTTTTATATCTGCCTTGTAATATTCTGTTCTGTTTACTAAAATGCTCCATCAAAGTTAAGGCATTCCCTTTGTGAGTGACCTTCACGGAGGTGGGGTGTTTCAGCCGCAGGCATTTGGTTTCTGGATACCAAGTATGGGAGAGACACTGGTATAAATATATGCGAACGAGAGGATAAGTATTGTGTTATATCCTATGAGTTGCTTAGCTGGGTACAGATCGTTTAGGGTTACAGTACGTTGAAAAGAAAATACGTATAGGAATGGCTTTAATGATCTTTCTTTTCGTTTCCAATGTATGGATTTGGTAGGAGTAGCTACTGTTCACTGTAGCATGAAACAATTTTTGTGGCCTATTTTCAGCAGGCATGTCGAAAAAGAAAGGTAGCTCGTAGAATAGAAGTTACAGGACAGTTTAAAAGTAGAAGACATTACATACGGTGGTTGCAATGTAGTACATACACAAATAAAGAAAATACAAAACCTCCATATGCATAGGTGCTTCAGTATAAAACGGGTTGGATTTGAAGAACTATAGTGTTGTGCAGATGTGACATTTCCATAGGTGGTAGACATTTCAGGGTGTAGGCATGTTTGAAAAGTAGAGACCGCAGTGTGTTTCACTTCGCTATCTGAATGAGTTTACACCGTGGAAGTAAAAATATATGTGTAGTTGTCTATAAATACATTGATAGAGTAGGCTATTGATTTAAAACGACAGTGCCAGTTTTTGATGGGAACGCTCAAGGTAGGCTAGGATTACAGATATAGGTTACGCCATCATTTCATTAAGTTACTTAATTGGTAAGCTATTCACAAGTTTTACTTATTCGGTACACGGTAAATAAATATGTACCGCTATTCACGCTATCGTAAAATTTACGCACCACAAAACACTGACCTTACTTAACGAAAATAAATACACCGTTGTGTCGAGCAATGTCCCACGATCCCAAAAATATAATAATATCGGTAGGTTACTTTATATTATGAAATCCCAAAATCCTGATATAGGGTGCAAAATACTCCAAATAAAAAGTTGCATATTTAATTAATTAAAAATTACAGTAAAATTCTTAAAATTAAATTAACACTACATCTCAAAAGAACCTTGTCTAAATTCAAATCCGGTATGCAATTATTTCAAATAAACTGTTACAGTCGGTGAACGATTCTATAACGACTATTTGAAAATT
The DNA here is from genome assembly GCA_030737875.1 of Allium sativum. Taxonomy (NCBI): domain Eukaryota; kingdom Viridiplantae; phylum Streptophyta; class Magnoliopsida; order Asparagales; family Amaryllidaceae; genus Allium; species Allium sativum. Next base: position 17,302,288 of record CM060912.1, read on the forward strand.
TGATTTGGACATATCTTGCAATATATAAGACGAAATCTCGATTTTTCTTTCCCACTAGAAAAATATAATCATATGAATACAAGCGTTTCTTGTTTTACTGAAATCCGATTTATATCGGATCTTGTATCTTCAATTAAAGTTCAAAATTCAATATTACGAACTGCCGCGTCGTTTTGAGCTCGTTTTAATTATATTATAAATTATATATATTCAAACACCATTTATAAAATAAATTCAATAAAAATCCATTATATGTTCAATATAATATATAAAATACATTTAAATATTTCAATTTAAATGACCAAAAAATCTGGGACGTTACAGTTGGTTATTTTTAGGTTTAAATAAATAAAAGTAAAATGTGAAAGACTGTGAATTGGATATGTTGTAAACTATGAATCCATGCTATTGTTAAACCTTATACTATGTCATGGTAGATCTATTTCTCTAGATCTAATGCAATTGTGGTTATTCTATTAAGTCGCCTTTGTGGATCTTGAATTGTAACTATATTGTGGTTAATGTAAATAGGGACAATTACAATGTGGGTTAGATCCAATTCTTTATGAAAATCACCTTTCACCTGTCATATTGTGAACTTAGATATGTTGTAAATTGGATATGTGAATCCATATTTAGATCTAAACATGCTATTATGTCATCCTAATGGTGTTAGATCTATTTTAACCTTTGGATCTGAATTATGTGATTTAATTTATCACCTTGTGTTTATCATGTTAGATCTAAACCAATTGGACATGTAAATTGCTAATTTAGATCTCATTATGCTTATTGAGACATCGTAGTTATGTTAGAATCAATTGTCTGCCACAAGTTCACCAGTTTTATGTCCACCTTGTTATGATGTTAATTACATGTCCATGCTAGTATGTATGTTCACCTTATCACCATGATAATATATGCCCATGCCAAGTTATGTTAAACAATCACTTTATTTTTTTCCTTTTTCTCGTTTATGGCCAGGCTGTTATCTAGCCTAGGCATGCTACCAATTTTATGAGTGCGCGAGTTAGGGAACGGGGAAAAAGGGTTAATAACGGAATAACTTGAATATGAACATTTTTGTACATATAATTCAAATTATTGGGTCGAGTGGGCATTAACACCTATAAAGGGAAAGTTTTAATTAATTGATTAATTAATTAATAATGGAATGTCTAGTAATTACAATTAGGAATTGTAATTGTACTTATGAAACGAGGTTAGGTTGCACTAGTGGTAGAAGTTTGCCCGGACCTGACCGGCATATCCAGCAGCCACTAATGCTGAACCTAATGTGGGAGTTCTAAGTATGCAAATACGAATCGGGCTAAGACACGAGGTTAAGCCCAACTGTGGAATAAGTCTGTCAGGGTCCGACCAACATATCCAGCACCCACACGTTGTAGGCCTAATGTGAGAGGTCTAACCCATTATAAACCATAGATGGACATGGTAATGAATTGGACTACTTAACCAAATCTAATCCATAGGGATTGTATGATTGTGAACTAAGGTTAGCGTTAAGTAAATTGATTGGATAGTGGATGGGTTAAGCAAAATCTGGAGGGGGTGGGTAATATCTATATATAGGTCCACAAACTTAACCCGATAAAGTTATGTAATTAAAGACACCTAGTGGTATACATAACCGGAGGAAATAATAGAGTTATGTAATTAAAGACACCTTTTAGGGTAAGCATAACCGATATAGGGCTATGTTATTAAAGACACCTAATGGTATACATAGTCAGTGAAAACCTAGTGGGGGATACAAGACAAAGGGGAGAGCTTGTATCATATTGTGTGGGACCCATTTCGGTCAGTAACCCGGAGTAGGAATCAAATAAAAGTACTCGGTACTAGGCGGAGAGGGGACACGCTTACCGAGTGATTGTAAGAGATCCAAACATGGAGGGCGGTGTGGGCGGCGCAAACCGACTGGGCCATGTGCGTGCATGAGCCGGGCATAGGGGGATAAGACGATCATGACACTTGTAGATATGGGGTTGTGCATATCAGTAAGGGGTTGCCACTTTAGGATGTGATACATCATACCGTGGGGCCGACACAGAGTGTCTACGGAGTAAGGTGCCGATATATTATGGTAGTAGCTAGGGCATATTTGGATGTATGCCCAAGTCTACCACCGTGAAGTGTAAAGGGATCATCTCATTCTGGTTATACTAGTAATAGTGCAGAGTAATCATTAGAGAAGTGTATACACCTTATCCGGTCTACCCTGTCACACTTTCCATTTATGTAATGATCTCTCTTATCCACTTTATATGCCGATCATGCTACTTTTATTTATTTACTGACTAAAAGTAACTAGACTCGCCAGACTTTATGTCTGACCCTTTTGTTTCTCCTTCTTTCTTCTGTCCCCCCCCCCAAGGTTCACAGGGAGGAAACACTCAGGGTTAGTCAGGACTCAGATATTATCTTGCTAGGAGCTACCTCTGAAGTATGGCTCAAGTTCTTGTCTCTACTATGGCTTAACTCTTTTATTTGGGGAATTATGCTTTTTATATACTTATGTACTCTGATGGTGCAAGACAGAAGTTATTTTATTGTAATGGTTTTTGTGACTTATGGTATTTTGGACCACGGTATTACGATTTATGTTTGGAATAAAAATTTAAATTTCTGCTGCTATCTTATTTATATCTGTCTTGTAATTATTCTGTGTCTATTTACCTATAACGCTTCACGAAACTTAATGCATTCCGTTAGTGAGTGACATTAATGGACGTGGGGTGTCACACTGGGTATCAGAGCTGAAGGTTACTAGATTAGATAAAAGTTTTGAAAATTATTTTCAAAAAGGTTTTAAAAGAAAGTATTTTCAAAAAGAAAAGTCAGTTTTGAAAACCATTCCCCAAAAAGTCATATGTAGTATCCTTCAGTCCTTTTTCTAAATTTCTCCCTTTTTTCCTTTTCAGCATGTCTGGGGAACAAAACATTCCTAATATCCCAGAGGGTGTCACAATACCCGGATGGTTCCGTAGGTATTTGGAGGCCACCGCGCCTGTCGAAGGCCAAGGAAATGTTCCTCCCCCAACTGCACCAGTCATTCCTCCTCCTCCTCCCCTCCAAGAGAAGATAACTTCGCTAAGATCTACAAAGACTTCCGTGCTATGAGAGGGAAGTCATTCGATGGGAACTAGACATTCGTAGAAGCTCGGAATTGGCTCAAGAAGACCGAGGACTTGTTCGTAATCTTTGATGTAGAGGATAGAAGGAAGGTTCAGTTAGCCGCCTGGTACTGAAGGACGAAGCCTCATTTTGGTGGGAAGTCACCCAAGCTGGACGTCCGGTGGAAACTTAGGAAGATTTTAGACAGAGGTTCGAAATGAAATTTCTTTCCAAGCCGAAAGAAGCATGCAGATGGATAGATTCTTATCACTCAAGCAAGGAAACTTGTCGGTAAAGGAGTATGTGAATAAATTCAACCAACTAGCAAGGTTCGGTTTAGAGTTGGTGGATACGCCGCACAAAAGGGCTTTGCGGTTTGCTAAAGGGCTGAATGAGCCTCTGCATAGGTTAGCCATGTCCCATATTCCAATGGGGGCCACTTTTGAAAAGCTTGTCGATATGGCCCTAATGCATGAGGAAGACAAGGGAGAAAAGAAGGTTGAGGATACATCGCAAAATAGGAAGGTGTGGCGCAAGAAGGGGCAGCAACAACAGCAGAAGAAAGGAGGGAAAAATGATAAAGGCAAGGATAAGAGAAAATGTCACAATTGTGGGAAGGAAGGTCACCTGATTAAAGACTGTAAGCGAAGGAAGAACTCTTGCTACCACTGCGGAGAGGTCGGACACTTTGCTAGAGAGTGCCCGAAGAAACAGGGATCACAGGGACAGGGTCAAAGGACAGGGACTTCTGGAGGGCAGGTGCATGCTCTCGCGATCAGTGCTCCTGATAGAGGTAGAAATTTTTTAGTGGAAGGTTTAATTTCTATTTCAAACCATCCTATTAGAACACTTTTTGATTCTGGTGCTTCACATTCATTTATATCAAGTTCTGTAGTTGAATCTCTGCACTTAATTACTTGTATGGTAGTGGATCCTGTAGTTGTTTCAAACCCCATTGGTGGTTCGGCTCATTTATCTATGATTTGTCAGGATTTGAAAATATTTGTGTTAGGCATCGAGTTTGAATGCGACGCGTATGTGCTCGGGTTTATGGGCTATGGGTTGATTCTAGGAATGGATTGGCTTACCACTTATAGTGCTATTCTGGATTGTGAGAAGAGGGTCGTTAGGCTTCTGACTTGCCATAGGAGGACCCTCGAGATTTCTTGTAACCCTCAAGGGTATGTTATGCTTAGCTTCTTATAGTCTCTTGATGCATCCATCGACAATCTGTTCCAGTAGTCCAAGATTTTTCCGATGTTTTTGATGAGGTTCGGGGTTTACCTCCAAGGCGCGAAATCGACTTCCGTATATATTTGGTGGACAATGCAAAGCCAATTGAATTGCCAGTGCGCCACATGGCTCCGAGGGAAAGGAGGGAGCTGAGTAAGCAAGTAGGGGAGCTACTTGAGAAGGGGTTTATCAGATGAAGCATATCTGAATGGGGTGCTCCAGTAGTATTCGCGACTAAGGTGGATGGTTGGCTTCGTTTGTGTGTTGAATATAGAGAGCTGAATAAACTCACTAAGAAGAATAGGCACCCACTTCCGAGGATTGATGATTTATTTGATCAGATTGTTGGTGCCTCGGTATTTTCCCAGCTAGACTTGGCCACGGGGTTCCATCAATTGCGGGTGGCTGAGGGCAACATAGATAAGACTGCTTTTAGGACTTCGGACAGTTTCTTTGAATGGCTAGTTATGCCTTTTGGGCTGATGAATGCACCCGCCTATTTTGTCGATCTGATGAGTAAGGTGTTTCGGGAGTTCCTAAATAAATTTGTTGTAGTCTTTGTTGATGATATTTTGATCTTCTCCAAAAGCGAAGAAGAGCATGCCCAACATTTGAGAGAAGTTTAGGAAACTCTCCGTGACTATCATCTTAAAGAAAAATTCTCCAAATGCCATTTTTGGAGAAAAGAGGTGAGATTTTTTGGGCATGTGGTCTCCAAAGAAGGGTTAGTTGTAGATCCCGCGAAGGTGGTTGCAGTGCAGGATTGGCATATTCCTAAAAATGCAACCGAGGTGAGAAGCTTTCTTGGGTTGGCAGGTTACTGTAGGAAGTTCATTAAGGACTTTGCAAAAATATCAGCCCCACTCACCAGGCTAACGAAGAAAAACTTGGCATTTTCGTGGGATATAGATTGTGATTTTGCTTTCCAACAACTGAAGAGGGCTTTGACAACAACCCAAGTCTTGACCTTGCCTGACAGGAGCAAGGTGTTTACTATTTACACTGAAGCGTGTGGTACAGGGCTTGGTGCGGTTCTAATGCAAGAAGGGAAAGTAGTGTGTTATGGGGGTAGACAGTTGAGGGTTCATGAAAAGAACTACCCCACCCATGATCTAGAGCTAGCTGTCATAGTATTTGCGTTAAGGACATGGCGTCATTATTTACTTGGAGAGAAGTTCAAGTTATACACCGATCATAAATTTCTCAAGTATCTATTCTCGTAGAAAGACCTCAATTTAAGGCAACAACGGTGGATGAAGTTTCTAGCTTCTTATAATTTTGAGATTGCTTATACCCCTGGCAAGGGTAATGTGGTGGCAGACGCACTAAGTAGACAGAGGGTGGCCCCGAGTCCTCTGTTTGTGGAAATAAAGAACTTGGAGTTCATATTAGCTTTTGATTTTAGACCCTCCATCGAGATTTTGCCTGATTTGTTTGCATCCTTGGAGATACGACCAACTCTTACGGATCAGATAGGAGCTTTGCAACAAGTTGACCCACAGATTTTAGACATCATGGATAAGCTCAGAAGAGGGGAGACATCTAGTCACCTCAATAGATATACCATAGATGAAACGGGGTGGTTGCGGCGAGATGGAAGTCTTTGTGTTCCTCAAACCGGAATCTTGATAAAGGCAGTCCTAGAAGAAGCCCACCATTCTAAGATGACCATTCATCCGGGCGGTGATAAGATGTACAGGGGCATGAAGAGAGTTTTCTTTTGGGCTGGGAAGAAGAAAGATGTGGCTAAATTTGTTTCTCAATGTTTAGTTTGCTAGCAAGTTAAAGCTGAGCAAAATAAGCCCGGGGGATTACTTCATCCGTTGGAGGTTCCGCAGTGGAAATGGGAGAGCGTATCTATGGATTTCATAGATGGTTTGCCAAGATCAAAGAAGGGAAACACCAGTATTTGGGTTGTGGTAGATAGACTCACTAAGAGCGCTCACTTTATTCCAGTTAAGAGTAAGAGGACGGCATCATGGTTGGCATCAATTTATGTTCGTGAGATAGTTCGTCTTCATGGAGTACCTTCCAGCATCGTGAGCGATCCTGACCCCATTTTACCAGCGAATTTTGGAGGATCTTGCAAGAAGCATTAGGTACACAGTTATGTTTGAGCACCGCTTATCATCCTTAGAGCGATGGACAGATGGAGAGGGTGAACAAGATTCTTGAAGATCTTTTGAGGCTATGTATCCTAGACTTCGGAGGGGCTTGGGAAGAGCATCCTCCTTTAGTAGAGTTTGCCTATAATAACAGGTATCATGCTAGCATCGGCATGGCACTCTTCGAAGCATTGTACGGACGACCCTGTAGATCACCAACTTGTTGGTGGGAATCTACAGAAAGATTATTACTTGGACCAGATATGGTTAGGAAAACGTCCGAAAAGATTGACCTTATTCGACGGCGGATGAAGATAGCTCAAGATAGGCAGAAATCCTATGCAGACAAGAAAAGGACTGGCATCGAATTTGAAGTAGGAGACTAAGTTTTTATCAAAGTATCACCTCTGAGGAATGTGGTCCGCTTCGGATCAGTAGGGAAGTTGGCACCTAGGTTTGTGGGACCATTTCCCATAACCGAGAGGATTAGCCAACTGGCATACAGAGTAAAGATCCTAGAAAATCTATTTGGTGTTCATGATGTTTTTTATGTTTCTCATCTACATAAGTGCTTGCATGACACGGCGGAGGTTGTTGAGCCGAGTATGTTGGAAGAAGTCGAAGTGGAACGTGAGGCGATAGTCAGGCGAGTCCCTACCCGTATTCTGGGATCAGAAGTTAAGACATAAACACACATATAGAGCTTACATGTTATAATAGGATTGTTGCATACATATTGGATTCATGGCACTAACATACATTGCATTAAGAAGGTCAACTGAATCAGTAGACCGCCTGATTTTTTGCATTGGTGTTGGGACATAAACACACACCTTTGCATATATTCATATAAACATTAGAAGTCTTTAAGGACAATGGATGCCAGTGGTTGTTGGATGAGTAGATGGATGGCGGATGGTAGGATATGCATTCTTCTCAACTTTGAGATTTCAGGGACGAAATCCTTTGAGTAGGGGAGAACGTAACACCCTGAATTTTTAATGACACTAAAAGAGGATAAATTAAATAATAATTTATTTAATATTCAGAATTAAGGAAAACGGATTGCGCCATTGCGTCCATCTCGAAATTCTGGTCAAGATAGACATTTAGTTTGCGTAAAACAGACACCGTATGAAGAAGTTATGAGGGTTTTAAGTTTGTATACGCACAGAAAGAACATATATACACATATGAGTCACGTATGAGTCAGTTATGAGTCAGACCCTATCCAGAACAGTTCGAAAATCTAAAATTCGTCAAGGCGGAAAATTTCCCGCCCTAGGTGGTTGACCCCCCCTAGAGGGGTGTCGACACCGGGGTTGACCCCCCTTAAGGGGTGTCGACCTATGGGTCAACCCACCCACAGGAATGTCGACACCCCTAGGCCTTTTGGTCCGATTACCAAAAGTACTCAAGACACGCTCGACTCAACCCATCGCGTGAAGCCGGAGCCAAGGGCGAAACTCAGGAAGTCCAGGAGGAAAACCGAAGGGGATCGCGTCAGTAAACCTCCACCATGTCCCTCTCTAAACAAACTTCGCACCCCGCCAAGGTGTAAAATTAGGTACGAAATTTCGTACCTCCTAGGTACGAAATTTCGTACCTCCCGCAGGTACGAAATTCTAGTGGCTGACAATTGGAGGCGCAAATTTCCTGAAGATGGTCCCCATTTCTACCTACTCCTACTTAACCACTTCCTATAAATACCCCATGGCCTCAGACTTCAAAAGGGTTGGATTCTTGAGCTTGGAAACTTCCATAGAGCTTCATTAATGGCATCTCCTCTTTGAGGAAGAAGAAAGACTAAATTGTCCTTTTCCTTATTTATTCAATATATGATGATTATGACATCATATATCATAAAAAGCGAATGTAATGAGATATCATGAGATAGTCTCAACCTTGTAATCTTCCAAGTGATCAATAAAATTCCAACGACTCTTCAAAGTGGATGTAGGCCCTCACTGAGACCGAACCACTATAAAATCTCTTGTGTTATTTACTGCTTATGTTCTATTTTATGTTCTTGTCTGTGCGACCATATTTATAATTCCTAGTAATTAGGAATCTTTGGTGTTTACGACATTTTTTGCCGTCAACATTTGGTGCTTTCACTGAGAAGACTCGGATATTGCGTCTTTGTCGCACATTACCATCTCGACTTCGCCGAGCTTAAGGTTCCTCGCTTAACCTGTCGTCGAGTCCGCTTACGATGGTAAAAAAGTCAAAGAACGCAATGATCGGCTCTTCAGCCGCAGCCGATGTAACAACCCGTATTTTTAAATAACATGTTATAACATAAAACAAGGCAGAATTAAATGATAAATCCGAATCAAGGGAAATGGGCTGTGCCATTGCGTTCGTCTCGGAAAAATACGCGAAATAGAGTCTGAGATTTCGAAAATCGGAATCCGTATGACCAAGTTATGGCCCGTCAAAGTTTTCAGAAAATTTCAATATAAAAAACAGTTCAAATTTGAATTCAGAATTCAAATTCAGCCAAGCAGAATAGGCGGGAAAAATTCCCGCCACCCCCAAGTCGACTGGGGAGTCGACTTGGGAGTCGACACACCCCAGGTGGTGTCGACTGCCCAGTCGACACCCCTGTCGACTTGGGTGGTCGGCCAGTCTGGCCTGGGTACACCTGACTTGTTCCTCAAGACATGTTTTGTTGGCTTGTGACGTGTTTGGATGGCTCAGATCTGAACTAGGGTTAATCCTATGGCCTAAACTAACCTAATCTTCTATAAAAAGACCCTAAGACCTAGCCTAAACCCTCATTAATAATTCCTACAACTAAACTATGCCAAAATGTTTCTTGATCATGGCCTCCATCTTGATAACATGGCCTCCATCCTCTTCATGAAAATTTGAGTGTCCTAAGCTAGTAAAAGAGCCACCTTTCTTCATCAAAACAAGGATCTTTCTTCATACAAATCAAAGGAGCTTATTGTTTCTCAAAACAACTCGGAGCTTATATGCGATTGAGGTTTTTTAGAGTTGTTAGTGGCTTCGTCTCAATCTTATTTTATTTCATAGGTCTTCATAGCATTGCAAGCCCTATTCTACTCTTAGATTCTAACTATGAAGATAAATATGACATGTTGCAAGTTTGAGTTTGGGCCTAAGTATGATTTGTGCTTTGATTCTATCATGTTATGCATAGATTTATCCTATGCATGTTTGTAAAGCTAACACCTTGACTTTGTGCATAGAAAGCTATGACCTTTGATTTGAAATGTTGCATAAAGCAACATAGAAACTCTCATAACCCTTATGTTATCTTGCATATGATGTTATATGCGAATCACTAGCTATCATCCTATGCCCTTGATGGCCATGTTTCACCTATTATGCTAAGGTTGATATCATGCATGTTTTGAGGCTTATAATGTAATATGCAAGTTTATGAACACATTTGCCTCGTATGCCACCATGTTTAACTTGTGGCCAAACCTTAACCCCTCATGTTCCTTAATATGCTTGTGGCCAAACCACCCTAATGATATTATGCATGCTTGTAGCCAAATCACCCTTATTCTATTATGCATGATTGTGGCCAAATCACCCTTTTGCAATTATGCATGCTTGTGGCCAAATCACCCTTATGCTATTGTGCATGCTTGTGGCCAAATCACCCTTATGCTATTATGCATGCTAGTGGCCAAATCACCCTTATGCTATTTGATATGTTTGAGGCCAAGACACCTTTTATGCTATCATACATGTTGAGGCCATATGCTAGTATGTTGAACCCCTTTTGGCCTCAAATATCACCATGTTTGACTTGTGATAGACTTTGCCACCTTATGCCCACCTTGTCATATTGTTATGTTCCCTCTTTGATCTATTTGCGTTGATACGAATTTACGTGCGATGGGAGTACGTTACGGGTAGTTGGGCAAACTTAAATAACATGAAAACATGACTTGAAAATATGACATGAAAGTTTGACATGTGTTTATGCTTGAAAACACGAACGTGGCCATGACATGTAGAAAACATGAAAGTGGCCAACTCGAGGTTGGGTTGAGTTTGTAGCATAAATCTACCCGGAACCGACCGGCTTAACTAGTGGCTACAAACAATAGGACCTAATGTGAGTGGTTGGTCATATTGCACTTAAAACCCGAGGTTAGACTAGGTTGTGGTGTAAAGCTACCCGGACCCGCCCGGCTTAACTAGTAACCACAACAAAGTCTAATGTGAGAGGTTAGGGTGCATTAAGTTAATTAATGTCACATGGTAGGGTTAAGTCATGGACTACTGGAATACTTAACCAATTAAACCCGGTGGATTGGTAGGGTTAAGTCATGGACTACTTGAATACTTAACCAATTAAACACGATGGATTGGTAGGGTTAAGTCATGGACTACTTGAATATACTTAACCAATTAAACACGATGGATTGGTAGGGTTAAGACATGGACTACTTGAATACTTAACCAATTAAACCCGATGTATTGATAGGGTTAAGTCAGGAACTGCTTGAATACACTTGACCAACTCAATACATGGTTAGGATAGGGTTAACCACACTTAACCCGCTTGAAATCCTAGTTACATGGTCCTTTTTAGCAGTAACCCACTTGGAAGTATCATGGGTACCCTGGACTAGGCTAGGGTGGGGCACGATTACTGGACTGATTGTAAGAGACCAAAAGAGACGGCTGAAGGGTGCACCGGTTGTTCAGGCGGACCATGGTCGTGCACATTAAGTCCGGAGTTGAACATGGGCACCAGTAGGTTTAGACTGTGCGTGGTTGAATTGTGTCTGTGGTTTACACCTTAGGGCTGGATACACCCTGGGGTGGACCTTGCACAGTTAACTACATTCCACGATTAAGCCGTATGACACCGATACACAACGAGTTAGGCTTATAGGGAGCCGATCGACTAGACCAAGTAGTTGGACCTTGATTTAGGTCACCTCATGATATTGGGCCAGCTTTGGGCCAAGGGATCATTTCTTGTTTATACTTGACATAGATTGGAATACTAGTACACGCCTGGTGCAACTTAACCTTGTATATGCGATACCACACTTGATCTATCTTATTAACTTTTCACCATACCAGTTATCACCCTATGTTTCATCTCTGCTTTACATGTCCAGTTAACTTTATTAGTTTTTATACTAATAGTAGGTAGGACTTACCAGTCTTTTTGACTAACCCGTTTTCTTTCGCCTCTTTTCTTCCGTTCCCTCCCCCCCCCCCCCAGGTTCTCAAGGTGGGAACACTAGCACCTAGCTGGATCTTTAGCTGCTTTTCTGGATAGCTCATGTATGGTTTGGACTTGAGCATGCTATGGTTTTATTCTACTTTGGGGATAGTTGCTTTATGTTATTTCCAGTTTTCAGTTTATATTTTCTAGACATGTAGTAGTTGGAAAATAATGACAGCACTTTGATGTAACTTGACTATGGTTTTGAAATAGTAGTTTTATCCGCGGCTTTATTTACTCTGTTTTACTTATATGTTCTGTCTTGTGATATCTGCATGCATGTTTACCTCGTTTAACGCCCCTCCAATGCTAGTGCGCTTGCAAGAGTGACAGTGGCGGAGGTGGGGTGTTACATTTGGTATCAGAGCATAAGGTTTACGAGATTGAACAAAAGGTTTTTAAAACTTACCTTTTGAAAAACTATTTTCAAAACCAATTAAGTATTTTTCCAAGAAAAGTCTAGTATATTTTAAAAGGGCTATTCCCCAAAAGCCATTAGCACTATCCTTTGTTTCCTCGTTCTCAATCTATCTTTTTCTTCGTTTCAGTATGGCCAATAATTTTGACATTCTGGAGGGCGTACCAGTACCTATTTGGTTTAGAAGGTACATGGAGGCAAGGGCGAATGAAGCCGGCCCCGCGGACATTCCTCCTCCTTCCCCCCTGGCTAACATTCCCCCCCCCCTCCCGTAGCTGAGGTTCCTACTCCGCATCCACAAGCGGATTTCGCGAATATTTGTAAAGACTTTAAGGCGATGGGTGGCAAGAATTTTATTGGGACGGAGACTTTTGTTGAGGCAAGAAACTGGTTAAAGGAAACTGAAGACCTCTTTGCTACCTTTGATATAGAGGACCGTAGGAAAGTTCTGTTAGCGGTATGGCTATTGAAAGGGGAAGCTGCATATTGGTGGGTAGTCACCACCACTACTAGGCCAATTCAGACTTGGGATGACTTTAGGAGAAGGTTTAGACTGAGGTTTCTGTCATCGACAGAAGAGAACCTTCAGATGGAGAGGTTTCTATCTCTAAGGCAAGGGGACATGACAGTTAGGGAATACGTGGATACATTTAATCAACTTGCTCGGTTCGGTCTAGACTTGGTTAACACAGCTCAGAAGAAGGCCCTACACTTTGCTCTAGGATTGAATGAGCCATTGCGCGGTTTGGCCATGTCTCATATACCCATGGGGGCGACTTTCGAGAGTTTGGTGAATATGGCCCTGCTTCAAGAAGAAGATAAGAGTGGCAAGAAGGAGGTCAAGGCAAAAGAGTCTCAAGGCAAGAAGGAAGATTTCGAGAAAGGAGACAAGAACAACAAGAAGGGAAACAAGGCCAACAACAACAAGGCAAAGGACACAAAAAAGTGCAACTTCTGTGGGATTACTGGGCACATAGCCAAAGACTGTAGGAAGAAGAAAAGGAAGTTGGGAGAATGCTTTCATTGTGGAGAGTCTGGATACTATAGCAAGGATTGCCCGAAAAAGCGGGGACAAGGGAAAAGGCAAACTCAGCGAGCAGGACCTTCTAGAGGGCTAGTGCATACTCTCAACATCGCTCCAGTTCTTGATCAAGGTAGTATTTCTGTAGAAAACCTTGTTTACATTTCTGATTATCTTGTTCGCACCTTGTTTGATTCTGGCACATCGCATAGTTTTATTTCTGATCTTGTTGAAAGTTTGCACCTAAGTACTAGTCTAGTTGAGGATCCCGTTAGAAGTTTCAAATCTAATTGAGGGTTTCGCCCATCTATCTGCGATTTGTATGGATTTGAAAATCTCTATCTTGAGCGTAGAATTCATGTGTAATGCTTATGTTCTTGGGTTTATGGGACATGGGTTGATTTTGGGCATGGATTGGTTGTCCGGTTATGGAGCCATTCTTGACTTCGAACATAGGGTTGCGAGGCTCATGACTCGCCTCGGTAATACCCTCGAAATCTCGTGTGACCTTTAGGGTTCCGTCATGATTAGTTGTCTAGAATCCCTTGGCACTTTTTGTAAATTTGTAATCCAATCGAGTAGTGTTCGCCACTAAGGCGGATAGTCCATTCCGCTTAATCAAGGGTTATAGAAATCACTCTAGTAAGAACATTTGGCAACGTGGAGTGGCATTTGTTTTCAAGAGATAGTTCTTCTGCGTGGAATACCGTATGGTATGTAAATGAGATCCAGGATTCACTAACGAATTTTGGAAAGCTTGCATGAAACCATGAGCACGCAGTTATGTTTAAGCCAAGTATTTTAGGAAAAGAATAAGTGGAAGTGGAACGAGAGGCAACGGTGAAATGAGTTCTAACTCATATTTTGGAAATAAGAATTAAGAGCTACGAAATTGTGAAGTTAAAAGACGGTCAAGGCACGATGGGATTAAGCACAAGAAAATGCGGCTTAGAAGATTGAAGACTAGATACGCGCATTATGTCTCTTTCTAAGAGTATATCCTTGATCCCTATTATTCTGTAGAGCTTACTCGCATGCTATCTTTTAAGTATATCCTTTCGGTCCTATTCTCAATCTTAGTTCTATTGCAAACCCCACAAGGAGTATGACTCGCCTGTTTGTGATTTATAGTTGGGGTGAAGATGTCCATTAAGATGACCAAACTACTTGGGCTTTATGGGATATGGGTCATAGTTGATAGACTTACGAAGAGCACCCATTTCATTCCAGTAAAGAACAAGAGGACTGTATTAGGTTTAGCATCTGTTTATCTTCGAGAGATAGTGCGATTGCATGGAGTTCCTTCCATCATAGTTAGCGGTCGTGACCCAATCTTCACCATCCAGTTCTAGAATAGTTTGCAAGAAGCGATGGGTACGCGATTGAAACTAAGTACAGCCTATCACCCCCAGACGGATGGCCAAACCGAGAGGGTGAATAGAGTGCTAGAAGATCTTTTGAGACTTTGTGTTCTTGACTTTGGTGGTACTTGGGAAGACCACCTTCCTCTTGTAGAGTTTGCTTATAATAACAGCTACCAAGCAAGCATAGGAATGACACCATTCGAAGCTTTGTATGGGAGGCCGTGCAAGCCACCAACATGTTGGTGGGAGACGACGGATAAGCTTATAATTGGGCCCGACATGATAAGGGACACATCCGAGAGGGTTGAATTGATTCAAAGACGGATGAAAACGGACCAAGACAGACAGAAATCCTATGCAGACAAACGAAGGACAGACTAAGAATTCAAAGTTGGAGATATGGTCTTTATGAAGGATTCTCCTTTGCGAAATGTGGTTCATTTTGGAGCAGTTGGGAAGCTGACACCGAGGTTCGTAGGACCCTTCCCTATTATAGAAAGAGTTGGGAAGATGACTTATAAGGTGGAGTTGCCCGAGAAGCTGGCCGGAGTTCACAATGTTTTTCATGTCTCACATCTCTGAAAGTGCCTACATGAGTCAGCCAAGGTAGTTGAACCAAGTATTCTTGAAGACGTGGAGGTAGAGAAAGAGGCAACCCTAAGGCGAGCTCTGATCCGTATCTTGGGAACGGAGATCAAGAAGCTGAGGAATCGAGAAGTCAAGTTAGTAAAGGTTCAGTGGAGTGAAGCCGAAGAGGACGCAACTTGGGAAACCGAGGAGAAGATGCGCGCGCTTCACCCATTTCTTTTTTAGGGTACATTCTCGATCTCTTTTCCTAGCCAGCATATCTTTCTTTCACTATCCATGTTTATCTTGTTATCTCGTTAGCCTTGTCATGAGAACCTTAGGTAGAAACCCTTTGGATGAAACATGTATTTGAAACATGTTATGCTTGATGTTTGCAAGTGGTTGCAAGTGTTTGCAAGTGGATACTCGTGGATGCATGATACACCTTAGGCACTAAGATCGGCTCACACACTTTCATATTGCATATGCATGAGTGCTTATACTTATTCATGGATAAAACTTGTTATGCTATCACGTGGATGTTGCATATGGATGAATGTTATGTGCACTCATATAGAGATTATGAATTATGTTAGGAATTTGCATACATATGGACTCATTTCACTAACATACTTTGCATTAAGGAGGTTTACTGAATCAGTAACTGCCTGATTTTCGCATTAGATAAGTACATATACACACACCTCTGCATATGATCATACAACATTTAGAATCTTTTAAGGACAATGTTTACTTGTGGATGATTTTTTGAGTAGATGGATGATGGATGGTAGGATATATTCTTCCTAACTTGAAGATTTCGGGGACGAAATCCTTTAAGGAGGGGAGAATGTAACAATCTGTATTTTTAAATGACATGTTATAACATAAACCAAGGCGGAATTAAATGATAAAATCCGAATCAAGGGAAACGGGCTGAGCCATTGCGTTCATCTCGGAAAAATACGCGAAATAGAGTCCGAGTTTTCGAAAATCGGAATCCGTATGACCAAGTTATGGCCCGTCAAAGTTTTCAGAAAATTTCAAGTTCAAAAACAGTTCAAATTTGAATTCAGAATTCAAATTCAGCCAAACAGAATAGGCGGGAAAAAAATCCCGCCACCCCCAAGTCGACTGGGGAGTCGACTTGGAAGTCGACACACCCCAGGTGGTGTCAACTGCCCAGTCGACACCCCTGTCGACTTGGGTGGTCGGCCAGTCTGGCCTGGGTACACCTGACTTGTTCCTCATGACATGTTTTGTTGGCTTGTGACGTGATTGGATGGCTCAGATCTGAACTAGGGTTAATCCTATGGCCTAAACTAACCTAATCTTCTATAAAAAGACCCTAAGACCTAGCCTAAACCCTCATTAATCATTCCTACAACTAAACTATGCCAAAATGTTTCTTGATCATGGCCTCCATCTTCATAACGTGGCCTCCATCCTCTTCATGAAAATTTGAGTGTCCTAAGCTAGTAAAAGAGCCACCTTTCTTCATCAAAACAAGGATCTTTCTTCATACAAATCAAAGGAGCTTATTGTTTCTCTAAACAACTTGGAGCTTATATGCGATTGGGGGTTTTTAGAGTTGCTAGTGGCTTCGTCTCAATCTTATTTTATTTCATAGGTCTTCATAGCATTGTAAGCCCTATTCTACTCTTAGATTCTAACTATGAAGTTAAATATGACATGTTGCAAGTTTGAGTTTGGGCCTAAGTATGATTTGTGCTTTGATTCTATCATGTTATGCATAGATTTATCCTATGCATGTTTATAAAGCTATCACCTTGACTTTGTGCATAGAAAGCTATGACCTTTGATTTGAAATGTTGCATAAAGCAACATAGAAACTCTCATAACCCTTATGTTATCTTGAATATGATGTTATATGCGAATCACTAGCTATCATCCTATGCCATTTATGGCCATGTTTCACCTATTATGCTAAGGTTGATATCATGCATGTTTTGAGGCTTATAATGTAATATGCAAGTTTATGAACACATTTGCCTCATATGCCACCATGTTTAACTTGTGGCCAAACCTTAACCCCTCATGTTCCTTAATATGCTTGTGGCCAAACCACCCTAATGATATTATGCATGCTTGTGGCCAAATCACCCTTATGCTATTATGCATGCTTGTGGCCAAATCACACTTTTGCTATTATGCATGCTTGTGGCCAAATCACCCTTATGCTATTGTGCATGCTTGTGGCCCAATCACCCTTATGCTATTATGCATGCTAGTGGCCAAATCACCCTTATGCTATTTGATATGTTTGAGGCCAAGACACCTTTTATGCTATCATACATGTTGAGGCCATATGCTAGTATGTTGAACCCCTTTTGGCCTCAAATATCACCATGTTTGACTTGTGATAGACTTTGCCACCTTATGCCCACCTTGTCATATTGTTATGTTCCCTCTTTGATGTGTTTGCATTGATACGAATTTATGTGCGATGGGAATACGTTATGGGTAGTTGGGCAAACTTAAATAACATGAAAACATGACTTGAAAATATGACATGAAAGTTTGACATGTGTTTATGCTTGAAAACACGAACGTGGCCATGACATGTAGAAAACATGAAAGTGGCCAACTCGAGGTTGGGTTGAGTTTGTAGCATAAATCTACCCGGAACCGACCGGCTTAACTAGTGGCTACAAACAATAGGACCTAATGTGAGTAGTTGGTCATATTGCACTTAAAACCCGAGGTTAGACTAGGTTGTGGTGTAAAGCTACCCGGACCCGCCCGGCTTAACTAGTAACCACAACAAAGTCTAATGTGAGAGGTTGGGGTGCATTAAGTTAATTAATGCCACATGGTAGGGTTAAGTCATGGACTACTGGAATGCTTAACCAATTAAACACGATGGATTGGTAGGGTTAAGTCATAGACTACTTGAATATACTTAACCAATTAAACACGATGGATTGGTAGGGTTAAGACATGGACTACTTGAATACTTAACCAATTAAACCCGATGTATTGATAAGGTTAAGTCAGGAACTACTTGAATATACTTGACCAACTCAATACATGGTTAGGATAGGGTTAACCACACTTAACCCGCTTGAAATCCTAGTTACGTGGTCCTTTTCAGCAGTAACCCACTTGGAAGTATCATGGGTACCCTGGACTAGGCTAGGGTGGGGCACGATTACTGGACTGATTGTAAGAGACCAAAAGAGACGGCTGAAGGGTGCACCGGTTGTTCAGGCGGACCATGGTCGTGCACATTAAGTCCGGAGTTGAACATGGGCACCAGTAGGTTTAGACTGTGCGTGCTTGAATTGTGTCTGTGGTTTACACCTTAGGGCTGGATACACCCTGGGGTGGACCTTGCACAGTTAACTACATTCCACGATTAAGCCGTATGACACCGATACACAACGAGTTAGGCTTATAGGGAGCCGATCGACTAGACCGAGTAGTTGGACCTTGATTTAGGTCACCTCATGATATTGGGCAAGATTTGGGCCAAGGGATCATTTCTTGTTTATACTTGACATAGATTGGAATACTAGTACACGCCTGGTGCAACTTAACCTTGTATATGCGATACCACACTTGATCTATCTTATTAACTTTTCACCATACCAGTTATCACCCTATGTTTCATCTCTGCTTTACATGTCCAGTTAACTTTATTAGTTTTTATACTAATAGTAGGTAGGACTTACCAGTCTTTTTGACTGACCTGTTTTCTTTTGCCTCTTTTCTTCCGTCCCCCCCCCCCCCCCCCAGGTTCTTAAGGTGGGAACACTAGCACCTAGCTGGATCTTTAGCTGCTTTTCTGGATAGCTCATGTATGGTTTGGACTTGAGCATGCTATGGTTTTATTCTACTTTGGGGATAGTTACTTTATGTTATTTCCAGTTTTCAGTTTATATTTTCTAGACTTGTAGTAGTTGGAAAATAATGACAGTACTTTGATGTAACTTGACTATGGTTTTGAAATAGTAGTTTTATCCGCTGCTTTATTTACTCTGTTTTACTTATATGTTCTGTCTTGTGATATCTGCATGCATGTTTACCTCGTTTAACTCCCCTCTAATGCTAGTGCGCTTGCAAGAGTGACAGTGGCGGAGGTGGGGTGTTACAGCCGAGGTCGGTCCATCTCAACAACCTCGACCGGCAGATGTCCCGGCCACTAATGAAAGTGAACCTCCAGTTGTGGACCCCGAAGTACCTGCAACCCAAGCGCAAGTCCGCGCGCTTAGTGAAAAGTATGAAATACTGCTGTCGAGCTTAACCAAGCGCTAAGGAATAATATCGACCTTATGCGGCAACTCCAAGAAAGTCAGCGCGTCGTTGCTCGACTACAACTAGCTCGAAACAATGCTTGACCTCGACCACCAACATTGGAAACTTCCTCTTCCGAGTCGAGGGGCCTGCACCAACGAAGGAGGTTTAGCCTCATTAACAACGTCGCCGCCCGAATAGACACCCTCAACAATGGTTATGGATATGGGTATGCCAACGACAACGGCGACCGAACCACAGTTACCAATAGCGAGGGGGGCCAATATCGGGACCGTTCTCGCTTAGTCATTAATGAAGGACCCGCTCCTACTAACCTAATTCCTCCTCGACAAGATCCAACGGCCGCCCGCCGTGACAATGAACCTATTATTTTGACAGCCCGTGCCTTTCCCGAACCGGATCCGCGCGACCCCACTCCACATCATCATGCACACCAGGATCCCATTATAGATGTCGAGGACATGGAAGAAGACGATGTAGACATCCACCATAGAATACGCCCTCGCACCCGAAGTCCAGAACCTTGCCAAAACCCATGGGTCCCGATGGCGGACCCCCATCCGACCTATCTTCCCGACATGGTCTGAAGGATCATGAGGGAGATGCGAGGGAATGTGCATGATTCATGGGAAGCGCACATTAGGCGCAACCCTTTCATTTGAAGAGTCAATGAAGCCAAATGGCCGCGACGCTTCAACATGCCGCAGATGTTGCTCTATGACGGCACCACCGACCCTTGTGCCTTCCTAAACCATTATGAATGGCAAATGGACTCGAGCAGGGGCGACGATCCAGTCAAGTGCAAATGCTTTCCAGTCTTCTTGTCAGGGACCGCCCTATTATGGT
This sequence comes from Allium sativum, assembly GCA_030737875.1. Classification (NCBI taxonomy): domain Eukaryota; kingdom Viridiplantae; phylum Streptophyta; class Magnoliopsida; order Asparagales; family Amaryllidaceae; genus Allium; species Allium sativum. The sequence continues at coordinate 17,322,488 of CM060912.1, forward strand.
TCTCTCGCCTTTCTCTTAACTCCATCAACAACTTCGGCCAATTGGCGACGCAGTTAGTTAAGCAGTTCAGGATGCATATCCCGACTCCAAAGAATGCCCTCACCCTTTCCAACCTATACCAAGGGCCCGCAGAGTCGCTCAAAAGCTACCTTTCCAGGTTCAACATCGCCCTCGCCGAGGTCGAGGATCCAGATACGTGCACCGTACTCTTCCAGCTAGCTATGGGCGTCCTTCCAACTTCTAAATTTGGGGCTTGGATCAACTGAATGAAACTGAAGAGCCTCGATGCTTTCTATGAGAAAGCGGGGTAGTTCTTATGCGAAGAAGAAGCAAGACGAAACCGCATCTCCGAGACCAGTCGCCCCAATGTCCCTCGAGCAGACACTGCCAATAACCGACCTAGGGGGCGAGAAGCGGGGGGACCCTCCAATCCAAACACGGGGGCAGGACCCCCTAGACAAAGGCCAAACAATGGGGGCAAGGTGGCTGAAGCAACAATCAAGTCCAGACAGAGCCGGGGAAGCCTGTCCCTTACCAAGCTTACGAGACATACACTCCGCTAAACGAAGATGCGAAAACTATCTACCTAGAGACATGTAACACTTTGCCGTACAAGAAACCCCACGTTAGGGAATCAACTGATGCCGAGAAGAACTCGGGGAGATACTGCCAATATCATGACATGTACGGGCATAATACGAATGAATGTCGCCAGCTAAGGGATGCAATTGAAAAGCTTATCCGTGAAAAGCGACTTGAACAATACATCCAAGAACCCTTTCCCCCCGAAACCAATCCAAAGCCTCCAGCACCAGCTCCTCAGACGGCCGCCAAGACAGCCCCAGGGCCATCTAACGCGAGACGAGGAATCATGATCAACACCATATGCGGTGGGCCCGTTCGCACACATGACAGCTTCCGAAAGATGGAGGAATATGTGGGCTCCATTAAGCATGCAACCTATGAGTCTTGCTCCGCTCCCGATGAGTCTATCTCGGCCAAGCTCTGGAAAACCATGCGAGATGATATTATCTTCAAAGGAAGGGAGTCCGCGGGAATTGAAATACCGACCACCGATCCATTGGTCATCACTTCCCAAATTGGCGCTGCAACTGTTCGAAAAATATTGATCGATTCAGAAAGCTCGGTCAACATCATTTTCAAAGCCACCTACAACCAAATGAAGTCAGAGGCAAGAGATCTCAAGCCATGCCATTCTGCGATCCACGGCTTTAACGGGGTGTCCAGTTGTCCGGTGGGAGTCATCGACCTACCCGTCGAACTCGGTACGGGGGATCAGAGACGAGTCTGAATCCTTACCTTCATGGTTATCGACATCATCTTGCCATATAACGTCTTCCTTGGGCGTCCATTCCTCATAGAATTTCGCGTTTGTCTATCACCATGGTCTCTCCTAATGAAGTTTCCAACAGAAAACGGGATCAGAACGATCAGAGGCGACCAAGTCAATACTAGAGAGTGTTACGCAATAGAATGGAAAAACGTGTGCAATAAGTACAAGGGAAAAGCAGTGCCCGTAGCCTTTTGTGCCAAGACCGTCTCCGCATATTAATCAGCGGCGTCTGGGCCATCGCTCAGACGCCACTCCTGTCTTTTTGATGACCTCGATCCAAGGAAAGACGAAGAGTCCGAGTACGAGAGACCTACTCTTGTTGAGCCCACAGTAGATGTACCCGTCAGTCTCGACGACCCGTCGCGAGTATTAAAGATAGGATCACACCTTCACCTAGTGATCAAAGATGATCTTATGGATTTCCTAAAGGCTAATCTGGATGTATTCGCATGGACTCATTCCGACATGAGGGGCATAGACCCAGCAATCGCCTGCCACTCTCTATGCATAGATCCTAGGATGCCTCCAGTCAAACAAAAGCGCCGCTTCTAGGGACCAGAGAGATCCAAGGCTCTCGAAGAAGAGGTAGATTGCCTGCTAAACAACAACTACATCCGTGAACCCGATTACCCCGAATGGGTCTCTAACCCAGTCCTAGTCAAAAATGCCAATGGAAAATAGTGAACGTGTATTGAATTTTCTGACTTAAACAAGGCATGTCCCAAGGACAGCTTCCCGCTCCCGAAGATCGATCGACTAGTCGATTCAACCGATGGATATCAATTGCTATCTTTCATGGATGCCTAATCCGGGTACAACCAGATCCCAATGAATCTCCGCGATCAGGACCATACCTCCTTCATAACCGACCTTAGACTCTATTGCTATCGCGTCATGCCTTTCGGTCTCAAGAATGCCGGTGCAACATACCAACGGATGGTTAATCGACTCTTCAAAAATCAAATCAGGAAATCCATGGAGGTGTATGTGGACGACATGCTAGTTAAATCAAAAATGTCCAATAATCACGTCCACGGCCTCTCTGAAATGTTCGATTTCCTCCGTTAATACGACATGAAACTCAAACCTCTAAAATGTTCCTTTGGCGTTGCTTCAGGAAAGTTTCCGGGTTTCACCGTCAACGCTCGGGGCATCGAAGCCAATCCCGAGAAAATCCAGGCCATTCGGGACATCCGAGTCCCTGAAAACATTAAAGATGTTCAAAGTTTAAACGGAAAGGTCGTCGCTTTAAGTCGATTCATTTCAAAGGCCACTGACAAGTGCATTCCTTTCTTCGATTTACTTCGAAAAGGGAAGCGCAACTTCAAGTGGACCCCTGAGTGCGTTTCCGCATTCAAGGAACTCCTGGACCACTTAGTGCGACCACCTATCTTGCCTAAGCATGTAGATCATGAGGACTTATATGTTTACTTGGTTGTTTCTGCACAGGCAATCAGCTCGGCACTGGTACGACTTGAAGACCGCATCCAACGACCTATCTACTACATAAGCAAGCGATTGACGGGAGCAGAAAAGAACTACCCGAAGCTCGAAAAGCTGGCATTCTGCTTACTGATCTCCTCCCGGAAGCTTTGACCATATTTCCAGGCTCATCCCGTAAAAGTCTTCACCGACCAGCCATTATGTCCAATCCTACAGCGACCCGAGGCATCCGGTCGACTGCTAAAGTGGACTATGGAACTAAGCCATTTCGAGATAACATTCATTCCTCGTCGATCCATCCTCGGACAAGCCCTCACCGACTTCATAGTAGAATTTACGGCTCTCGATGAAACTTCGCTAGAGAACGCCGAGGTCCCTGACAGTAGGTGGAAGTTGTTTGTGGACGGGTCCTCTAACAACAAGTCTTCGGGAGCCGGCATCGTACTCATCACTCCCAAGCGGCGCTCGATACACTACGCGCTAAAGCTAAATTTCCCCACTACCAGCAACGATGCAGAATATGAGGCGTTGATAGCTGGACTAAGAATCGTGATCGAGATCTAGTTGAAGGTTATTCAGATTTTCTCCGATTCACAGCTCGTCGTAGCTCAAATCCTTCTGTCAGCAGCACGACATCGAAAAAAGATTCTCGGCCTTAGCACACCCCCAGGCTAACAGACAAGTTGAGGCAGTTAATAAAGTTATCAAGTCCATCATCAAGAATCATCTTGAGAAGACCGGGGGCATGTGGGCGGATGAACTTTCTTTGGCCCTATGGGCCTACCGGATAACCCACAAGACAGCAACTGAACATACTCCCTTCGCCCTCGCCTAAGGGTCCGAAGCCATTATCCCCATCGAGCTCGAGCTTCAGTCTCATCGAGTCAACTATTTTGATACAAAGGCGTGCCAAGATTTACTCATGGGATCACTCGACCTGCTTGAGGAAAAAAGGAACGAAGCCGACCTCCGAGCCGCTGCCCAACGACAACGAGTTTCCCGGTACTTCAACTCTCGAGTCTGCCACAAGGATCTCAACATCGGCAACCTCGTCCTAAAATGGGTATTCCCTCTGCCAGCAGGCCTCACTCCACGTTGGGAGGGCCCGTACTCTATCCTACGAAGGCTCGGCGATGGAACTTTCAAGCTAGCGACCGTAGATGGAGCTGAACTGCCAAGGGCTTGGAACAGTGAACATCTCCGTCGCTACTTCGCATAACTTAGTACATGGTCGTTTGCGCCTTCTAGCGATGTTTCGTAACAATTCAAGGCATTGTAAAGGCTATTCATGCCAAAGTTATTATTGAGAATGATGTTCATTTTTCTATCTCCTTATTCTGTGTTTACTCCTCGCATGATGTGTTTGATTAATCCTGACAGCTAGCTTTCATGTAAACTTCCGACCGCTGTGTTGATCCCTAGTTTGGGGCCGACATCGCTGTCCGAGCCACGAGCCAACCTCGCGGCCTAACCACATTGGCATCAACCGGCACCCCGGGAACGAGAGCCGGCAACGCTACTCGAGTCGTCGGCCCGCGGTGCGACCGAATATAAATAACCTCGAACTCGAACCTCGGCCCAGTGCAGAGGCCGAGGACAAATCGTTCAACCACCCAACAGCCAGACGAGACGATACAAATTCCCCCCGAACTACGGGTAATGGTCGAATCTTGGAGCAGCATCGAGAACGACCTTAAATCATCACTTCCCCGAAGCTCTCAAGGCTAAGGGGCAGCCCACGGCTACGATCGGACCCTACGGGCTGATGATCCGGGCTTATCTTTCCTGGTGAACGACGACGCCTACAGGCTCGCCTCAACCCGATGAACGACGGGAGAGCCTACACCGGATGGACCGCACAACGCGACGTCATGCGCCTTCGCTACTCTTGGGATTAACCCCGGGCAACCCAAGAAAGAACAGCAGGCGCTCAAGCCTGGCTCCGCAAACTACGGGTTTCCTGAGTTGAGGGAAACTTACTAGAAGCCTGTGCACTATCACAATTTGGATAGGAGGAGTGCCTCAACTTGTCTGTTAGCCTGGGGGTGTGCTAAGGCCGAGAATCTTTTTTCGACGTCGTGCTGCTGACAGAAGGATTTGAGCTACGCGCTTTCGAACTGAGTGCCGTTGTCTGAGATGATGGCCTGAGGGACCCCGTATCAAGTGATGATGTTGCGCACGACGAAGTTAATCATCTTCTTGGTAGTGATTGTGGTGAGGGTCTCGGCCTCCGTCCATTTGGTAAAATAATCAATAGCAACGACAGCGTATCGTGCCCCACCTCTGGCCATGGGAAGAGTCCCAATGATGTCGATTCAACACATGGTGAATGACCATGGGCTGGTCATTTGTGTCAGTTCCGTTGGCGGGGCTCTCGGGATCTTTGAGAAACGTTGGCACTTATCGCGTTTGCAAGCATAATCCGTGGCGTCTTGGTCGAGCGTGGGCCAGTAGTAGCCGTGCCAGAGTATCTTCCTGGCCAAGGTTTGCCCCTCGGTGTGGTCACCGCATTCTCCTTCTTGCACGCGGACTAGAACCTTGATTGCATCCCCATGGGCCACACATCTGAGTAAGGGGACAAAGAAGCCTCTTCGATAGAGTACCCCATCCATAAAGAGATAACGAGCTGACTGGCGGGTGAACGCTCGCCTTTCTTTGCGGCTTTCTGGGGGGATCACCTGTCGTAGGTAGTTTTTGATCGGCGTCATCCAAGATTCCGGCTCGGATTCGGCGCTCGTGGCTGTACGGGTTTGTGTTGGCCTGGAACTGGGGTGTTGAGCACCTCGATGGGGGCGAACCCCAGCAGCTGCGGATCCTCGGAACTTGCTAATCAGACCAGTGAGTCGGTCCTTTCATTTTGCTCTGACGGAATTTGAGTGATAATGAAGTGGTCAAAGTGAGTGAGTAGTTTTTGTACTTGAGCTAGGTATAGAACAAGTCTTCCCCCTTAGTCTGGAATTCTTCCTTCACCTGGCGCACGGCGAGCTGTGAATCGGAGAAAATCTGAATAACCTTCAACTTGAGCTCGATCGCGATTCTTAGTCCAGCTATCAACGCCTCATATTCTGCATCGTTGCTGGTAGCGGGGAAATTTAGCTTTAGCGCGTAGTGTATCGAGCGCCCCTCGAGAGTGATGAGTACGATGCCGGCTCCCGAACACTTGTTGCTGGAGGACCCGTCCACAAACAACTTCCACCTACTATTAGGGACCTCGGCGTTCTATGTCGAAGTTTCGTCTAAAGCCGTAAATTCTACTATGAAGTCGATGAGGGCTTGTTCGAGGATGGCTCGACGGGGAATGAATGTTATCTCGAACTAGCTTAGTTCCATACTCCGGTTTAGCAGTCGACCGGATGCCTCGGGTCGCTGTAGGACTGGACGTAATGGCTGGTCGGTGAAGACTTTTATGGGATGAGCCTGGAAATATGGTCGAAGCTTCCGGGAGAAGATCAGTAAGTAGAATGCCAGCTTTTTTAGCTTTGGGTAGTTCTTTTCTACTCCCGTCAATCGCTTGCTTATGTAGTAGACAGGTCGTTGGATGTGGTCTTCAAGTCGTACCAGTGCCGAGCTGATTGCCTGTGTAGAAACAGCCAAGTAAACATATAAGTCCTCAAGATCTATAGGCTTTGACAAGATAGGTGGTTGCTCTAAATTGTCAAGGAATTCCTTGAATGCGGAAACGCACTCAGGGGTCCACTTGAAGTTGCGCTTCCCTTTTCGAAGTAAATCGAAGAAAGGAATGCACTTGTCGGTGGCCTTTGAAATGAATCGACTTAAAGCGGTGACCTTTCCGTTTAAACTTTGAACATTTTTAATGTTTTCAAGGACTCAGATGTTCCGAATGGCTTGGATTTTCTCGGGATTGGATAGCGTTGACGATGAAATACAGAAACTTTCCTGAAGCAACGCCAAAGGAACATTTTAGAGGGTTGTGTTTCCTGTCGTATTGACGGAGGACATCGAACATTTCGGAGAGGTCGTGGACGTGGTTGTTGGACACTTTTGATTTAACTAGCTTGTCGTCCACGTACACCTCCATAGATTTCCTGATTTGATTTTTGAAGAGTCGATTAACCATCCGTTGGTATGTTTCACCGGCATTATTGAGACCGAAAGGCATGACGCGATAGCAATAGAGTCCAAGGTCGGTTATGAAGGAGGTATGGTCCTGATTGCGGAGGTTCATCGGGATCTAGTTGTACCCGAAGTATGCGTCCATGAAAGATAGCAATTGATAGTCAGCGGTTGAATCGACTAGTCGATCGATCATCGGGAGCGGGAAGCTTTCCTCGGGACATGCCTTGTTTAAATCAGAAAAGTCGATACACGTTCGCCATTTTCCATTGGCCTTTTTGACTAGGAATGGGTTGGAGACCCATTCAGGGTAATCGGCTTCACGGATGAAGTTTTTGTTTAGCAGGCGATATACCTCTTCTTCGAGATCCTTGGATCTCTCTGGTCCCAGGAAGCGACGCTTTTGTTTGACTGGAGGCATCGTAGGATCTATGCAAAGAGAGTAACAGGCGACTGTTGGGTCTATGCCCCTCATATCAGAATGAGTCCATGCGAATACGTCCAGATTATCCTTTAGGAAATCCACAAGATCATCTTTGATCGCTAGGTGAAGGTGTGATCCTATCTTTAATACTCACGGCGGGTCGTCGAGACTAACGGGTACATCTACTATGGGCTCGACAGGAGTAGGTCTATCGTACTCGGACTCTTCGTCTTTCCTTGGATCGAGGCCATCGGAAAGACAGGAGTGGCATCTGAGCGATGGCCCAGACGCCGTTGATTGCTATGCAGAGACGGTCTTGGCGCAAAAGGCTAGGGATCTGCTTTTCCCTTGTCTTTATTGCGCGCATTCTTCCATTCTATTGCGTAACACTCTCTAGCATTGACATGGTTGCCTCTGATTGTTCCCATCCCGTTTTCTATTGAAAACTTCATTAGGAGAGACCATGGTGATAGACAAACGCGAAATTCTGTGAGGAATGGACGCCCAAGGAAGACGTTATATGGCGAGATGATGTCGATCACCACGAAGGTAAGGATTCGGACTCGGCTCCGATCCCCCGTACCGAGTTCGAGGGGTAGGTCGATGACTCCTACCGGACAACTGGACGCCCCGTTAAAGCCGTGGATCGTGGAATGGCATGGCTTGAGATCTCTTTCCTCTGACTTCATTTGGTCACAGGCGGCTTTGAAAATGATGTTGACCGAGCTTCCTGAATCGATCAATATTTTTCGAACAATTGCAACGCCAATTTGGGCAGTGATGACCAAAGGATCGGTGGTCGGGATTTCAATTCCAGTGGACTCCCTTCCATTGAAGATAATGCCGTCCCGCATGGTTTTCCGGAGCTTGGCCGGGATAGACTCATCGGGAGCGGTGCAAGACTCGTAGGTTGCATGCTTAATGGAACCCACATATTCCTCCATCTCGGAAGTTGTCATGTGTGGGGCCGGGTCCACAACATATGGTGTTGATCATGATTCCTCGTCTCGCGTTGGATGGTCCTGGTGCTGTCTTGGCGGCCGTTTGAGGAGCTGGTGCTGGAGGCTTTGGATTGGTTTCGGGGGGGAAGGGTTCTTAGATGTATTGTTCAAGTCGCTTTTAACGGATAAGCTTTTCAATTACATCCCTTAGCTGGTGACATTCATTCGTATTATGCCCGTACATGTCATGATATCGGCAATATCTCCCCAAATTCTTCTCGGCATCGGTTGATTCCCTAACGCGGGGTTCTTTGTACAGCAAAGTGTTACATGTCTCTAGGTAGATAGTTTCCAGATCTTCGTTTAGCAGAGTGTATGTCTGTAAGCTTGGTAAGGGACGGGCTTCCTCGGATCTGTCTGGACTTGATTGTTGCTTCGGCCACCTTTCCCCCCATTGTTTGGCCTTTGTCTGGGGGGTCCTGCCCCCGTGTTTGGATTGGAGGGTCCCCCCACTTCTCGCTCCCTAGGTCGGTTATTGGCGGTGTCTGCTCGAGGGATATTGGGGAGACTAGTCTCGGAGATGCGGTTTCGTCTTTCTTTTTCTTGGCATAAGAAATGCCCCGCTTTCTCATAGAAAGTATCGAGGCTCTTCGGTTGCTTTCGGTCGATCCAAGCCCCAAATTCAGAAGTTGGAAGGACGCCCTTAGCTAGCTGGAAGAGTACGGTGCGCGGATCTGGATCCTCGACCTCGGCGAGGGCGATGTTGAACCTGGAAAGGTTGCTTTTAAGCGACTCTACGGGCCCTTGGTATAGGTTGGAAAGGGTGAGGGCATTCTTTGAGTCGGGATATGCATCCTGAACTGCTTAACTAACTGCGTCGCCAATTGGTCGAAGTTGTTGATGGAGTTAAGCGAAAGGCGAGAGAACCATAATAGGGAGGTCCGTGACAGGAAGACTGGAAAGCATTTTCACTTGACTGGATCGTCGCCCCTGCTCGAGTCCATTTGCCATTCATAACGGTTCAGGAAGGCACAAGGGTCAGTGGTGCCATCATAGAGCGGCGTCTGCGGCATGCTGAAGCATCGCGGCCATTCGGCTTCATTGACTCTTCGAGTGAAAGGGTTGCGCCTAATGTGCGCTTCCCATGAATCATCAACATTCCCTCGCATCTCCCTCATGATCCTGCGGACCATGTCGGGAAGATAGGTCGGTTGGGGGTCCGCCATCGGGACCTATGGGTTTATGCGAGGTTATGGACTTTGGGTGTGAGGGCGTCTTCTATGGTGGATGTTTGGATCGTCTTCTTCCATGTCCTTGACATCTATAATGGGATCCTGGTGTGCGTGATGATGTGGAGCGGGTCACGCGGATCCGGTTCTGGAAAGTCACGGGCCGTCAAAATAATAGGTTCATTATCACGGCAGGCTGTCGTTGGATCTTGTGGAGGCGGAGGTAGGTTAGTAAAAGCAGGTCCTTCATTAATGACTAAGCAAGAACGGTCCCGATATTAGGCCCCCTCGCTATAGGTAACCGTGGTTCGATCGTCCTTACCGTTGCCATTGCCATTGCCATTGTCTAGGGCGTCTGTTCGGGTGGCGACGTTGTTAATGAGGCTAAACCTCCTTCGTTGGTGCAGGCCCCTCGACTTGGAAGAGGAAGTTTCCGATGTTGGTGGTCGAGGTCGAGCATTGTTTCGAGCTAGTTGTAGTCGAGCGACGACGCGCTGACTTTATTGGAGTTGCCACATAAGGTCGATATTATTCCTTAGCGCTTGGTTAAGCTCGACAGCAGCATTTTCATACTTTTCACTAAGCGCACGGACTTGCGCTTGGGTTGCAGGTACTTCGGGGTCCGCAACTGGAGGTTCACTTTCATTAGTGGCCTGGACATCCTCCTGTCGAGGTTGTTGAGATGGAATGGCCTCGGCTGCGGCTGAAGAGCCGATCATTGCGTTCTTTAACTTTTTTGCCATCGTAAGCGGACTCGATGGCAGGTTAAGCAAGGAACCTTAAGCTCGGTGAAGTCGAGATGGTAATGTGCGAGAAACACGCAATATCCGAGTCTTCTCAGTGAAAGCACCAAATGTTGACGGCAAAAAATGTCGTAAACACCAAAGATTCCTAATTACTAGGAATTATAAATATGGTCGCACAGACAGGAACATAAAATAGAACATAAGCAGTAAATAATACAAGAGATTTTGTAGTGGTTCGGCCTCAGTGAGGGCCTACGTCCACATTGAAGAGTCGTTGGAATTTTATTGATCACTTGGAAGATTACAAGGTTGAGACTATCTCACGATATCTAATTACATCACTTTTCATGATATATGATGTCATAATCATCATATATTGAATAAATAAGGAAAAGGACAATTTAGTCTTTCTTCTTCCTCAAAGAGGAGATGCCATTAATGAAGCTCTATGGAGGTTTCCAAGCTCAAGAATCCAACCCATTTGAAGTGTGAGGCCATGGGGTATTTATAGGAAGTGGTTAGGTAGGAGTAGGTAGAAATGGGGACCATCTTCAGGAAATTCATGCCTCCAATTCCCGACCACCAGAATTTCATTCTTGGGGAAGGTACGAAATTTTGTACCTGCTAGGCGCGTGTTGAGACAAGATTTTGATCGATGCCAACATATAAAGGTGCAATGAAGATCATTTCATAGAGCTAAGGTTTTTTACTTTGAGTCATGTTAGAAATATGTTAAAATCTATCCTAAAAGTATAACACGAATGCACAAAACTTCGTTGCTGAAATCTGTATATTTGAGGAATTGAAAAGTCACAGAAAAAGCCCAAACGGTCCAGGCTCCGACCGGGAAAGAGTGCAGAGTGATATAGACTATGGACCGAGGCTCTCCGGTCCATAGCCAGAAAACGTTCGACCGCCCAAAAAAGACCGGTCGACCGGTTTTACTGTGTTTGCACATAACGGCTATTTTTTTGATTCTTTAAATTTCCAGAAACTTAACCAGTCGACCGGTGATTTTCAACCAGTCGACCGGTTCCGAACAGCAAGCTTTTTTATGAAGGGTTGCTTCCATTCATCAAGAGTTTTCTCTTCAATTTTCAATGGAAACGGGTGCAATCTTTTGTAGAAACTCTTCATGAAGGAATGCAACTATTCTACACTATAAATAGACTTGAAATCATACTTTCAAATCACCGATTCTTGCTCTAAATTCTGATCTTACTTTCTAAATATTCTTGCATTCTAAAAGCTCTCAAATATTTCAATTACTTATTGAATCATTGAAATTATTTCATATCTTTTGATTCAACAAGCATTATACTTCCTTAAATCTACGCATTCAAAGTATATACTCGAGGATAAGATTACAGGAAGGGTGTACTACAAGTGACTAGTCTGTGTATTGAAGACACAATATATAGTCAATCATCAACTACTTTGTATTGAAATTCTGGTAAGCCTGTAGCCGTTCAAATCAGGTGGGTAAGCTTGTGGCCTGTGAAATCAAGTGGGTAAGCTTGTGGCCCGTGAAATCAAGTGGGTAAGCTTGTAGCCCGTGAAATCAAGTGGTGTGTTGTGAACCTGTTCCTTCGGGTGAAGCAAGGTTGTTGATTAGTGAAAATCCAGAGAGAGGTCTGGGACTGGACGCAGGACGGTGCACCGAACCAGTATAAAAAGCCCTGTTGTGATTTTTCCTTTTTACTGCATTTACTATTCTACAGTTCTGTGATTATCTATTACTTCGTACTCGAATATTGTTTGCCATATTACATGATCCTTTGTGTACTATAGTATCACGTACACATACACTTTCAACGCGAAATTTCGAACCTGCTAGGCGCGAAATTTCGTACCTAGGAGGTATGAAATTTCGCACCTTGGCGGGGTGCGAAGTTTGTTTAGAGAGGGACATGGTCGAGGTTTGCTGGCGTGATCCCCTTTGGTTTTCCTCCTGGACTTCCTCAGTTTCCCCCTTGGCTCCGGCTTCACGCGATGGGTTGAATCGAGCGTGTCTTGATAACTTTTGGTAACCGGGTCAAAAGGCCGGTTAACAACACACCTTTGCAGATATTCATATAAGCATTAGAAGTCTTTAAGGACAATGGATGCCAGTGGTTGTTGGATGAGTAGATGGATGATGGATGGTAGGATATGCATTTTTCTCAACTTAGAGATTTCGGGGACGAAATCCTTTGAGTAGGGGAGAATGTAACACCCCGAATTTTTAATGACACTAAAAGAGGATAAATTAAATAATAATTTATTTAATATTCAGAATTAAGGAAAGCAGATTGCGCCATTGCGTCCGTCTCGAAATTCTGGTCAAGATAGACATTTAGTTTGTGTAAAACGGACACCGTATGAAGAAGTTATGTGGGTTTTAAGTTTGTATACGCGTAGAAAGAACATATATATACATATGAGTCACGTTTGAGTCAGATATGAGTCAGACCCTATGCAGAACAGTTCGAAAATCAAAAATTCGTCAAGGCGTCAAATTTTCCGCTTTAGGGGTTGACCCCCCTAGAGGGGTGTCGACACCGGGGCAGACCCCCTTAAGGGGTGTCGACACCCCTAGGGCTCAGGTGGTAGTTGGTTTCAGAGGGTTCTGCAGCTATATATATGTGTCCAATTCTCTTATTTCTTCATTGGAAAACGTGGGAGCCAAATGTTGCCGGTGTGCGAACTGAGACGAATCTGTTTTCTTCAAACAACTATCAGTTTTGCAAATCAAATTCTGAGATTCAAGCATAGATTCGACACCAACTTCTTTTCTATCATCTTGACAATCCAAACACAGTGAGTTCGATATTTTTAGGTTTAAATAAATAAAAGTAAATTGTGAAAGACTGTGAATTGGACATGTTGTAAACTATGAATCCATGCTATCGTTAAACCTTATACTATGTCATGATAGATCTATTTCTCTAGATCTAATGCAATTGTGGTTATTCTATTAAGTCGCCTTTGTGGATCTTGAATTGTAACTATATTGTGGTTGATGTAAATCTGTTAATTTGGACAGTTACAATGTGGGTTAGATCCAATTCTTTATGAAAATCACCTTTCACCTGTCATATTGTGATCAACTTAGATATGTTGTAAATTGGACATGTGAATCCATATTTAGATCTAAACATGCTATTATGTCATCCTAATGGTGTTAGATCTATTTTAACCTTTGGATCTGAATTTTGTGATTTAATTTATCACCTTGTGTTTATCATGTTAGATCTAAACCAATTGGACATGTAAATTGCAAATTTATATCTCACTATGCTTATTGAGACATCGTAGTTATGTTAGAATCAATTGACTGCCACAAGTTCACCAGTTTTATGTCTACCTTGTTATGATGTTAATTACATGTCCATGCTAGTGTGTATGTTCACCTTATCACCATGATAGTATATGCCCATGCCAAGTTATGTTAAATAATCACTTTATTTTTTCCTTTTTCTTGTTTATGGCTAGGCTGTTATCTAGCCTAGGCATGCTGCCAATTTTATGAGTGCGCGAGTTAGGGAACGGGGGAAAAAGGGTTAATAATGGCATAATTTGAATATGAACATTTTTGGACATATAATTCAAATTAGTGGGTCGAGTGGGCATTAACAGCTATAAAGGGAAAGGTTTAATTAATTGATTGATTAATTAATAATGGAATGTCTAGTAATTACAATTAGGAATTGTAATTGCACTTATGACATGAAGTTAGGTTGCATTAGTGATGGAAGTCTGCCCAGAACCGACCGGCATATCCAGCAGCCACTAATGTAGAACCTAATGTGGGAGGTCTAAGTACGCAAATACGAATCGGGCTAAGACATGAGGTTAGGCCCAACTGTGGAATAAGTTTGCCCGGACCCGACCGGCATATCCAGCATCCACACGTTGTAGGCCTAATGTGAGAGGTCTAGCCCATTATAAACCATAAATGGACATGGTAATGAATTGTATTACTTACCCAAATCTAATCCATAGGGATTGTATGATTGTGAACTAAGGTTAGGGTTAAGTAAATTGATTGGATAGTGGATGGGTTAAGCAAAATCTGGAGGGGGTGGGTAATATCTACATATAGGCCCACAAACATAACCCGATAAGGTTATGTAATTAAAGACACATAGTGGTATACATAACCGGAGGAAATAATATAGTTATGTAATTAAAGACACCTTTTACGGTAAGCATAACTGGTATCGGGCTATGTAATTAAAGACACGTAATGGTACACATAGTCATTGAAAACCTAGTGGGGGATAGAAGACAAAGGGGAGAGCTTGTATCATATTGTGTGGGACCCATTTCAGTCAGTAACTCGTAGTAAGTATCAAATAAAAGTACTCCGTACTAGGCGGAGAGGGAACACGCTTACTGACTGATTATAAGAGATCCAAACATGGAAGGCGGTGTGGGCGGCGCAAACCGATCGGGCCATGTGCGTGCATGAGCCGAGCAGAGGGGGATTAGACGACCGTGATACCTGTAGAGATGGGGTTATGCATATCAGTGAGGGGTTTCCATTTTAGGACGTGATACATCCTACCGTGGGGCCGGCACAGAGTATCTACGGAGTAGGGAGCCGATCGATTAGGGTAGTGGCTAGGGCATATTTGGACATATGCCCAAGTCTACCACCGTGAAGTGTAAAGGGATCATCTCATTCTGGTTATACTAGTAATAGTGCAGAGTAATCATCAGAGAAGTGTATACGCCTTATCCGGTCTACCTTGTCACACCTGCCATTTATGTAATGATCTCTCTTATCCACTTTATATGCCTATCATGCTACTTTTATTTATTTACTGGCTAAAAGTAACTAGACTCGAAGACTTTATGTCTGACCCTTTTGTTTCTCCTTGTTTCTTCCGTCCCTCCCCCCCCCAGGTTCTCAGGGAGAAAACACTCAGGCTTAGTCAGGACTCAGATATTATCTTGCTAGGAGCTACCTCTGAAGTATGGCTCAAGGTCTTGTCTCTACTATGGCTTAACTCTTTTATTTGGGGAATTATGCTTTTTATGTACTTATGTACTCTGATGGTGCAAGACAGAAGTTATTTTATTGTAATGGTTTTTGTGACTTGTGGTATTGTGGACCACATCATTATGATTTATGTTTGAAATAAAAATTTAAATTTCCGCTGTTATCTTATATATATATATATATGTGTGTGTGTGTGTGTGTGTGTGTGTGTGTGTGTGTGTGTGTGTGTGTCTTATAATTGTTCTGTGTATGTTTACCTATAACGCTTCATGAAACTTAATGCATTCCCTTAGTGAGTGACATTAACGGACGTGGGGTGTCACAAGGAGGATATACAGATGTAGACTTGGCTGCTTGCATTGAATCAAAGAAATCAACATCTGGAACTTAACCACTTTTTTTGGGGGGGGGGGGGTATGTCATGGCAATCAAAGCTGTAAAAGTGTGTTGCATTATCCACTATAGAGGTTGAATATATCGCAACTGCTGAAGTCGACAAGGAGATGTTGTGGACAAAGAACTTGTTGCGTGAATTGGGAATAGATCAAGAAAAGTATGTCTTAAAGTGTGACAATCAAAGTGCAATTTACTTGGCAAAGAATTCAACATTTCATTCCCGCAAAAGCACATTGATACAAGATATCATTAGATCCGAAAAGTCCTCTAGGAAAAGAAAATACATCTTGACAAGGTTCATACAGATGAGAACTGGTCTGACATGATGACTAAGGTAATTCCAACAAAGATGTTTGAAGATTGTTGTCAAGGTGTCGGTTTTCTACTACCCACTTATAAAGTCTGGAGTGGGAGATTTTTTGGGATCCCGCCTTGATTGGAGAGTTTCTAGAAAATTCTAGATCTTTCAAGAGAAGTTTAGAACTTCTAGAACATTCCGGAGAACTCTAGAGAAGTGTAGAACCCTCTAGAAGCTTGTGGAAGAGTGTGAAACTCTCTACAATATCCAGGAGATGTGTAGAACCTTCTGGAACCTTACAGATGAGAATGGAAGATGTAGAGATTTGTAGAGAGTATGGAGCATTCTAGAGAATCAATCTCCACCCTTGGATGCAAGTAATCTTCACCATTCATTGTGGAGGATGAGCAGAATAAATAGGGCAAGGAGCCTTCATTTCTATCCATCCAAAAATAATCCAAGAATCAATAGAGAAGTCACTTCTTGAAGTAAGAAAAAACTAGCCTCTTTGTGAGAAAAGAGAGATAGATTGGGAAGTCTTTATCCTCAAGCTTGAGTGAACCACCGAGTGTGAGTTATTTTTGTAATCACATTCTTATAATCTCACTATCCTTTTGTATAGTGAAAGAATCTCCAAATTGGAGAACTATAAATTCTTATGCTTCTATTACTACTTTTAATCTTAAAGTGCCTATCTTAACTTCATAAAGCGGGAAAGTTCAGAATTTCCCAAAAAAAGCTTTGTATTTCTCATCTTTCTAGCGAATAACATGTTTATAAATCTCTCTTTCTCCTCTTAATATAAAATACATGGTATCAGAGCTAGGTTGGTGAGAGGGGATAGAGAGATCTCTAGAGAGAGAAAAAGTCAATTTTTAACCAATTTTACGTACCTTGGGGTACCCTTGTTTGCTAATGTCATAACGCATAAAGAATGCAAGGATAAAGTCACGAAGATCAGGGGTAAAATTAATGGATGTAGCTCTAAACTACCCTTATTTGTAGGAAGAGTAGAATTGTACCCACAATTATCACAACCAAAGTCAGATTTTGGATTCGAACCTATCAAATACAGGATTTCTATATTAAGAAAATTAATTTTGTTTATGTTAACTTTATATGAAAAAGGAAGCTTCATAAAGTAAGTTATGAATTTATCTGTAGACCAAAGAAAGAAGGGGAGTTTGTTTGACCAATTAAAAAAAACTCAAAATGGTGTACATTCTCAAACATGGTTGGAAATAATCCCATCTTATAATTAATGTGCAAACTGGATGAGAAACATATACGCTAGAGATAATTTTTGGACCACACAAAGTAATAATGATTCATCAATACTATGAAGACATTCTAACAAGTAGAAATGCACTCAAAAAATTCATTCAAATAAAATTTGTGGATGGTAGTAATACCAACAGTCTCTGGAAAGACTCTTGGTTGAATGGTCAGCCCCTCATATCCAAGCTTAGATGGGATACTCTAGCTAGTTTAAGTGGTTCTAATTATAAGGTAGACAAAATTATCACTAATAACTAATGGTCTCCTTCAAACCTAAGTTGTATGCAAGCTCTTTCTCCAGACTTGGAAGCATTACTTTCATCCCTAGCTTAGAACTTGAAATATGGGTCTGGAAATTAAATAAAAACGGGGTTTTACAACCAAATCTGCATGGCAGGTAATCAGACAAAAACATGACATCAAAGTTTGGGCCGATAGCTTATGGTCTACGTCTAACAACCAAAAGATGGCATTCACTATATATAAGTGATTAACTTGAGAATACTTACGGTAGGTAGATTAGCAAAATGGTGCCTTAATGCAGATCTTACACATGGCTTTTGGTGGTAAAGCAACAGAAAACTACAACCATATATTTTTCGACTGTTAATTCAGCACAAACCTCATGCAGACCACTAAAACAAAACTGACATCACTACCCAAGCTAGACCGTTAGAAGAAGAATTAATTTACCTAAAATCATGGAATGGCTCGAAGCTAGACCGCTAGAACTGGATGAGCTCGTCACCATGGACGTGGATAGATCCTCGTATAACTGGCACCAGCAGCATCAGACTCCCCACCGATTACTCTAAGTTATAGTTTTTGTCGACAAGTCAGACCCGGAATAGTTGCAGGTCGTGGGAACCTGTCCAAAGAGAGAAGAGGTGAGTGATTTTATGGCAAATAAAGATCTGAGTGGTGGAACATCCTCTGGAACATCTTCTATTCCTCTCAAGCCAGACAATCCAGGAGAAGGCAGCGATGAAAGAGTCTAGATCTGGCCTGGGAATGGAATATTGCCAAAAATCAAAAGGATGGAAATTGGTTGGGATGAAACCAAGAATTCGGGCAGCAGCGGAGGTCCAGGCGCAGTAGTTGAAATCACGGTCAAGGAAGAGGTGGTGAATGGTCTCATCAGCTTGGAGACAAAGGACACATCTGGGATCAACCTGAATGTTCTTATGGCTCAGTCTATCTCTGGTATTAATTTTTCTTGTGCTAGATACTGTAGGAAGAAACAGACATGGGCAAGCGCTTCAATCTTCTAGATCCTGGGAAAGGAGAACGATCTTCCAAAGTAAGCGAGGAAGTGATAGAAAGTTTCGATAGAAAAATAAAATTGGGGGTGAGACTCTAGGAAATCTTGTCAGGGTCAGAGGTGGGTGTAGCGGAATAGAGGATGCGACAAACTTCAAAAAATTCATCTAGAACGTTGGTAGTGAAATAAGAGTGCAGAGTGATACATGGTGATCCACAGTGGATAGCATCATGGACGGTAATCATTGGGTACAGTGTGGCCGAAAAAAGAGCAGGATAGAAGTGGGTGAGGGGACAATTGAAAAACTAGGGGTCATGCCAGAAAGAGCAAAATTGGCCATTACCGAGATGAACTAAAAATAGATTCTTGGTGTTGGGGGACAATACGGAGAACCCCATGCCAGAATGGCGAAGGCTTGGTCGAGGTTAGGGAATTTAATACCAGCGAGGGATTGCTGTTGTAATACACGAATATGACCTAAGACTTTCAGATGAAATTGCCTGGAGTAAGACAACGCCAGATCCACTTAGATAGCAGGGCAAGATTCAGGGAGCGTAAGTCTTAAATCCCAATACCACCAGATTGGACATCATTGCAAACCGTCCTCCAACGGACTAATGATCTGGAAGGTCCACCGTTTTAGAGAAATGAGTGCCTAAGATGGACATTTTTATCTATGACCCAAGCTGGGGCAAAATGAACTGAAAACAATTATAATGGCATGGTCGAGAGGACATATCTAATAAGGGTCAAGCGACCAGCGGCCAAGAGGATGAAGCTTTCCAGCATGCGATTCTGGATTCAATTTTCGAAACAAGGGGAAACCAGCCACTATGAATCATCTTTGTGGGGGTGAATAGGAACTCCAAGGTAGGATATAGGGAAGTTGCCAAGGCGACAATTGAGGTCGTTGGCAACTAAAGGACCAAGAGAATCAGCACCACCAAGCATAGTAACAGAGCTTAGATCATATTTACCCACAGATCCTCTAATAAAGTTAACCAACCTTTAAAAAAATTACACGTAAACAAACAAATATATTTATAATAGGGAATTTTCACTTAAAGAAATTAATTATTCAAGGCAATAAGTTTTAAGTACAAATCTTTTGTAAAATTAGTTTTAATGACATTTTGCGAGAAAAAGTTTTTTTTTATCATTTCTAGTTATATATAAATAACGATTAAAGAATCTATGATTTTCCTGTATAACTTAAAAAGATAAAAGAATTTATCAATTTCTTGTAAGTTGTTCTTAAAACTAATTATCCTAAAATAAAATGCACTTCAACCTAATTTTCACTTTATAATATGTTATTATTATATATATAATAATTTTTTACTTCCATGTCATCTACACAGCACAATTTTTTTCTTTTTAGATATTCATCCAAAACTAATAAAATATTAATAAAATTAATTTTGAAATTTTAATTTCAAATATTAAAATTTTACAAAGTCCTAAATAATATTTTATGGTTTTTTTTCATTTATTCTTTTAAACTTATTTAAATCACATGTTCATTTAAAATTAACAAAATAATAATAGAAACTATTTTCAAAAATTTTATTTCAAATTTTAAATCTTCAAAAAAAAATGCAAGTGATATTTCATGACTAGAAAAAAAATCCCATTTTTTAATTAAACTTATTTATTTTTGGCCATTTATAAAATCAAATTTTAAACCTATAAGGTTTTTTATTCCTTTTTAGTGAAGAGGTTATCTATTGCTAGCATAATTTTAAAAAAAAAATCATGACATTTTCAACGTATTGTAATTTACCAATAAAGTAAATTATCTTATATAATAAAAAGTTATTTATAGAAAATTATTTTTTTTAGTCAAATATTAATATGACTATAATACGGTGTAAATTAAATTATGTGACTAATTTTTACCGTGGTATAGTAATGGAACTATTTATAAGATATATACATGTTTATATACACACACATACACACTGTAAATAAAATTATATGACTAATTTTACTCGTGGTATATTAATGGAACTACATATAAGCTATATACACACGCACTCTCTCTCTCGCACGCACACGCACATGTACACAGTAAATTATACCCCAAGTAAAAGGTCAGGAATTCGAGGCTTTCCATAAGCAATTATTTCCCAAGTAAATTATACTCGGTATAGTGGAGGTCCAATGGAAACTGTGATAAGCTGTATAAGTTTATGGTTGCGGACTGGATAGCCCTATACCTTCCAAGATGAATGACTTTTCGTAATCTTCGATGACCGTTCATTATACACACATAGACACACACACACACACACACACATATATATATATATAATTAAATATATACATTAGTTGAATAAAATATATAAAATTAATGAATATTTTTGTATAACACTTGTTTCTTTCATCTATAAAATAAATATAGTTTTTCATTAATTTGAAAACGAAAGAGATAATGAAAAAAGAGAATTCAGTTATGGAGGATAAATTCTCACTGAAACCCCTAGACTTCTGACCCCGCTTGCTTTCTGATTCTAATCCAGTACCTTCAACCTGGCAAAAAATATGGGTGGTTCGGTTTGAGGAATTAAAGGGAGTACACCTAGTTTATGTTGATTTGGAATTCTTTCTACTAGTAATCGGAAATAGCTCACCTAGGTTCACAATTCTAGAATCCTGTAAGGTTAGCGCAGAGGCAAAATGGAGAAATCTATGTTGGAAAACCAAAGTATATATGAAATATATTTGTCCCACATCGCCAAAATGCACAAAAGTATTCAACTACATAAGTATCTTCCTCATTAGGAGGTTGGGACCTTGGGGAACCCAAATTTGCGCTTTGTTGTGAGGAGGAAAGTCATGCTTCACAAACATACACGCGCAGGCCACCGCCGCTGTCCGTCCGATCGACCGAACATGGCTTGATTTCATGTCTAATATGATCCTATTTTACTTTAAAAACTAGGTCAGGCTTTTTAACAGTAACAAGCTATGCGAAAATGTGCAGATTTGTTCGAAAGCGGGTTGTCTGAAGAGGCGCGACATTTGGCGAACGGGGTGGATGCGACCCAATGGTAGACCCAAGCAGGCAGGTGCGACCTATGGCATCAAGCAGATGCAAACGGCAGCAAGTGGGTCCAACCCATTGTAGCTACAATGAGTATGCGCATGTATGGAAAACGTGTGTGACCGTTAACGAGCAGCTAGTGCGACCCGTCAGGCGGGTGCTTCTATTCGAAGGACTGCAAAAGAAACAAAAAATATGGATGAATACTGATCACATTCATTGATTCTGACTGTTTCATCTGCTTCTTTGTAATTCGTTTCTACTGCTATCGTATCTTTATTACAAAACACAGAGTAACATACTCATTACGATATTATGTAGATTACGTCTGTTGTATCTTGGAAGAATTTTGAATAAAATTCTTAATGAAATTGTTCAGACAAGCCTCAGACAAAATTTCCTTCGTTACTTGGTTATATTTCTAGTTTATTTGTGTATTTATATACAACATTCTATAATCTTTGCATATTTCAACGTTGTGCTATTCTCTTCAAACGGTATAACATCGTTGTTGTAAATTAATTACAACATACTTATTGCTAAAATTAGCTAATATAGAATTTCAAAGTAGTGGAAATATGATTTATAAGACGAGTTTATAAGTGTTTGGTCTCTGTTTCAGTATACTAGACGTATAACATCTTTAGAATTTTACTGTTTTTTGTTCTAAAACAGAGATGGCAACAGTTGAACTATCAACAAAGGAGACTACTCACAACAAGCTTGATCCGTTCAAAGGAGATGGTGATGACTTCAAAACATATCAAAATCAAATGTTGTTTAATCCCACCACGTTAGGGATGCAGAAGTGCATCGAGGAGGATGAACCAAAGACTAAAGGCGGAAAAACTAGAGAAAAAGATGCAGTTGTTTTTCTCCAAACTGACTCGTGGAAGCATTCAAACTTCCTATGTTGAAATTACATTCTAAATTATCTGGATAAAGTATTATATAAAGTGTATCAGCCACACCAGACAGCACAATCATTATGAACTGCACTTGCACATAAATACAAAACGCAGAATGTCAATTTGAAGATGTTCCTCGTAGATAAGTCTATGGATTACAAAATGGTGGACTCCAACTCCATAAGTAGCCAAGTGCACGAACTCCAACTCATAATTCATGAACTTGAGGCAGAAGGACATCGTGTTGGAGAATTGTTCCTTGTTGAAGCAATAACAGGGAAATTACTACCTCAAGGAAAGTGATTAACATAGAAATGTGTTTATTTTATGCTCTTATATCTTATCTTTTGTATATAAATAAATATTACTTGGGTATTGTTTTGTTACTTTTACAGATATGCTGATACAGTCAGACAAATGGAAAATAGAGATCAAATTGCTGCATATTAACATTTGAAGACTTGCTGACGAAGATCTCACATTCAGTTGCTTTTTGGACGAGAAAATAACTAGTAGAAAGGCCATATATATCACAAATCAATGAAGAATTGTCAAAGGAGCAAGAGGAAAAGAGGAAAGGCCCAAATTTACTAGATTTCATTGAGGCCCATTTGTAATTCTCATTGTAAACTCTTTTGTGAATTCCCTAAGGCCCATTTGTCATTGTATTAGGATTAGGGTTAGGGTTGGTTATCTCCTATAAATACCCTTGTAATATCATTGTAGCCACCATCCTATTTTCTCTTCTTCTCCGTTAATAAAGTTTCTAGTTCTCTTTTATTTTTCTATATTTTTTTATTTTCTTAGCAACTAGTGCCATCTACACAATTAGATTTGGTAGAGTACTAGTTGTATTTTACATTTATTTTCATTAGTGATTAATCGTTTGATTAGTTTCAACGATAATCCTAATTTTAATTCCTGTTTGTTATTTCAATTTCTGCAGTTTTAATTTCTGTTCTTTTTATTGCGTTCTTAGGTCATATTGGATTGAATATAGATTTGATTAGATTCAGATCTATACTCAATTCAATAATAGTTTTATTGTTTTCAAAATCAATCCCCAAGCTTCGTCTAACTTGCCCAAGAAATTATTTAAATAATTTGATTTAATTTGCCTCCCTGTGTTCGACCTGTATGCTACACACCTGTGCGCTTGTAGAATTTATTACAAATATCACGCTTTTCTAACGTGGATCAAGTTTTTGGCGCCGTTGCCGGGGAGGTAACGATTAAATTTTATTATTTATTTAATTTCCGATTCATGTTAGTTTTTTTTTATTTTCCTTTTTTTTTCTTGTATATATAGGAAAAAATTTTCTTAATTGGATTGATTTGGTATTATCCATTGATACTACAATCTTCTAAGCAAGAGAAAAAAAAAAGCATTGCCAAATTTTCTTTGATTTCTTTCCTTTAAACCTTCTTTCCTCTTTTCAGTACATAATCTTTCCTTTCTTCTTTGAAAAAAAAGAACACTTGCCAATATTCAATTTCTTTCCATCTTACAATTTCTTTCCTTTTTACAAAAAAAAAGAAAAAAAACCAAAAATTTATTGCTTTCCCTTTCTACTTTTGTTTCCTCTTTTTATTTCTGTCTTGTTTTCTTCCATCATCTCCTTTCCACAAACCCTTCTGTCAAATTCCATCACCTTCCCATTGACGATCATCCCACAACCAGAACACCTCGTCAAAAGCCATCATCCACCCTGAAAAACCTCCCTTTTCCATTGATAATCACACTCAAACCAAAAATCCACTTCACATAACCCAAACCGCAATTCACATATCCAACTTTCCACCTACACGCACCTCTTTCACCCTCTTCCATTAACGTCCATACTCCATCCTACCCAGTCCAGCAACCACACAATACCCCCATCACCACACAACCCAGTCAACGAGCATCCACAAAAATTCCGTTCAAACCACTTCAGAAACTGGGTGCAAGTTTAACTGGTCCCAAAAAAAAAATCCTAAATCTTGGTTCCAGAATAAAGGCGTGTAGGATTTGTTGACCAAATGCTGAATTGAATTTGCACGATTGGAGTGTTTTCCCTCTTTTGTTTTGATTTCTTTTTTCCTTTACCTTTCCAAATTCTGTTTGATTTCCTTTCTTTTTAAATTTTTTTGGCTTATTCCTGTTCAAACATTCTTCTTCTTTTTAAAAAAAATGGAAAAAAAATCCTGTTATATTTTATTTCTTTCCCTTCTCTGCTTGTATTTCCTTGCTCCATCTCTCACCAACTTCCCCGAAACATACTCCATCTTCAAACACAGATCACCCATCCATCTCCAAACCTCAGATCATCCACTACAGTTCACCGACTTTAAGCACAAACTCCACCAACAATCACCTGAACTCTTTCACTATTCATCGACTGCCTCCACAAAACCCCCGTCATCGTCAACTTTTCACCCATACAATGTTCATCCAGCAACATTTCACACGCAAGTTCACCTAGTTCTGCCTCAAATTTGGCACAAACCACCGAACCTTCACTATACTTACCAACAAACACCATTTCAACATTAGCCATAACCCTCCTACAGCGTGATTTTCACCCTTCCTCCCATACCAGACCAGTCTTCACAAAATCTATCAAAACCCGACAGTAAAATCATTCCACTTCACAATCCACGAACCCTGCTTCATAGACCATCCTCACCATTTCTGCATACAAACACATCGATCACCTTCGCCACTCAGTTCATCTTCATATCGCACCTTACCCACTGCAATACCGAAAATCCCCTCTTTCCCAAATCAACACCATCTGTTTAAACTCTCGCGACATCTTCCGACCATCAACGCTTCTAGTCTTCTTCCTCCTACCATAAAACAGACCACCCACATCAGGACAGTATTACACCACCAACCCCAGTTCACATCTGAAACCCTTGCCTCAAACCCAGATCGCAACTATCAAATCTGAATCACAACTATTCGAATCGCAACTACCAAATCGCAAAACCTTTTTCTCAGACCTTAAGCGAATTCAAAATCATAACCCAGATTGCAACACAAAACCCGAGACCGAAAGAGACAGCCACTTCTGAACCCTGCGATCTATCACCGAACCCCACATCAGATCCTCAAACCCAAATCGCAATTCCGATCAACCCGGAATACAAACGCACCCCAACTCGCATCTTCCCTTCAACTAACATCAAGCAAGCAAGCCTCTCCACAATTCGAACAGTGATCCGATTAACAGAAAAAAAATATAAGAGGAAGGCGGCGTTTTATTGATTAGGGGATTTCGATTTATTTCTTTCTGAAAAGAGGGTCAAAGTTAGTGGCCTCTTATCGTTTTAGTGAGGCTCTGTTACCTCACTGTGTGGGTTTGAAAGAAAAGGGAAGAAAATGGTCTGTTGTGAATATTTCTTTGGGTAATTTTATTTGTTTCCACTTTCTGTGAGGCATGAAATTGGAGTGCGTAAGTAGGGCACAACTGACAATTTAGGTGCGTGATTTTGATTTTTGGTTGATTGGGTTCAAACAGTTGGGTGCTTGAGATTAAAAAAAGGGTGCGGTTATTTTGGAAAAAAATAAAACAAGGGCATGGTTTAGATATTGGCCACAGTAGTTCCTGTGTGTTAGTTTTGTTGGTCTTGGAGACTAAGTCTTGATTCATTTTTTTTCTTGTTTTTCTTATTTTAGTTGCTTCAACCTTTTGTTTTCCCTTCTCTTTGCAGTGTTTAAGGTTTGTTTTTAGTTTTAGATTTTTCTTCTTTGTCTTGTTTTGTAATTTTTTTTCTTATTTCAAGTTTTATTTTCTATTTTTGTGCAAAAAAAAGGGAAAAAAGAAAAAAAACCACAAACAAATCAAAGGTCAAAGTGAAGGAGCAAATTCAAGCAAATAAACAAGGAATTCAGAGGCGAACACTGGAATTTTAATCGCTATAGCCACTCAAATGCTCTCGACAGACTGCCATACCCCGCTCTGTAAAATTTTCTAAACTCTACAGGTTTTGCAGCTGCTTGTAAAATATAGAAATTGCTTGTAAAAATCTTCTGCAGGGGCAGGGGCTTGCTTGTACAAAATTTAAATTTCTGCAGTTGTTATTGTCTGATTTTTGCGGTTGACTGATATTTCCATAACTGAAATCTTCATTCTCAATGTTTTCAACAATAAAAATAGACGTTGCAAAATAATATAATTGAAAAGTGGTGCTTTGTGAAGTTGATTGTCTCGTATAATTGGATCGCGGATATATATTAGTTCAATTTATTGAACTTCTAGCAAAAGAGGTTGCATACTACCCGTAAAACATTGGTCGTATCCCTTTGTATTTATACTATACGTGAACGGCAATAATACCCTCTTCCCCTTCTAATTGAGTCAGTTAATTAATAGAGCGTAGCTTAGTATTTTATACTATTTTGAAGTGAGAATAATTTTTGTCTTGCCGTGACTTCTTTAAAATGTCTGAGTCAAAAAAATCATTGAGAGAAATGTGGGATAATAATCGGAGTAGACGTCCTCTTGAAGAGTATGAGTATGAATTACAACTCATGAGGCAAGATTTTCCAAAATTTCGTGAAACCAATGCCAACAATTTTCAAAATTTTCCAACTAACCAATATTTTCAAAATCATAGAAATGATCGAAATTACGACTTCAATTCAAACTTCAATATTTTCGATTATGAGCCACATCCTCATAAAAATAGCTTTGAATCCCAATATAGCTCTGATCCACATCAATATAGGGTTGTAAACCAAAATTTTCAAAATTATAACCCATATCAACATCTTGAAAATAACCAAAATTGTGATTTTCCCTCGAATTTCAACAGATTTGGTTACGAACATAATTTTTACAATCAAAATGATTTCCAATATCATTGTCATTCTTCTAAAAATTCAAACAACCACCACATTGGAAATAATATTGATCATGAAATTGATGTGGACTATAATTTTAAAGATAAAGAAATCCAAAACGAGAGCTCTCAAATTAACGATTCTGAAGAATATCATCTTAACGTTCTTAGAGAGAGGGTAGAAAAGCAAGATAGACAGCTTGGTGAAAAAGATAGACAACTTGATGAACTTCTTTCTTTAATGACGTCTTTTAAAGAACAACTCAAGCAACAAAATCAAATTCAAACATGCGATGAATCAGAAAATAATCCATTCTTTACTGATAGTGAAAATTTTCGAATAACAACTTTAGAAATCAAGAATAACGATCTAAATGAAGTTGTTCAAAATTCAAGAAATGATCTGGACTTCGATTCTTTTCAGAAAAAAGATTTAAGCTTGGATTTTGATCTTCCTCTTTCAAACTGCGAGAAACTTGAAATTTTTGAAATTGAACAAAATGAAAATTTTGAATTTTTCAATTCAAATTTGGAAAAGGATTTTAATGAACATGAATATTTTGAATTGAATGAGGATGAGTTGCCAAATGAGGAAGAAGTAGATTCACATCACGAGTTCATTAATTTTAACTTTGAGAAAATTTCAAACGAACTTGAAATTGTCAGTGTCGATAATATGTTGTCCAGTAATGAAATTGAGAAACGTGATCACATAGTCTTGAACAACACTTAGAATTTAAATTTCACGATTGCAACTGAGTTTATATACGATCACAAATTTTTGAACAATTACGCTGATAAATTTGTGGAACACATGAATTATTTTTGGAATGTTAGCTTGGTTGAAAAACTTCATGTTAGGATGACCCTGGAAATTTATCTGATGAACTATAAATCTAGGTATAAAGATGAGATGGTTTTCAAGAACCTTTGCTTATTAGAAAACAAGCCTAGACATAATGGGAGTCTAATTCATAGGGATAGAACCAAGTGTGGGGGAAAAAGTTGGTGGCATTCTTTGCATCGCATGCATCGCAAACACATATATCATTGTACATATGATCCATTCTTACATATAGTTAGACTGCATTTTATTTTACAAATAATTTTGCATTTCATCCACCTTTGGGTATTGTCTTTCAAATTTAGAAAAAAATTACAGTGTGGACACTGTTTAGTTCAAGTGTGGGGGGAGTCTGCATTTCATTCATTTTCGATTTTTTATTTTTTCTTTCTTTTCATTTTCAGCCATTTAAATAGGACCATCATGCATTTTAGATCGTAGTAACATGCCATTTTTTTTTGAAACATGACTCATTTTAGATTGATACAACAAAATAAGTTAACGATTGTTAATCAGTTGATAGTATTTTTTTCTCTCGACTAAGATCGAATAAGAAACATAATGAAAAGTTTAATTTTGAGGGATAATAGTGTAACCGGTACATAGGGAGATTCTTAGGTGATGGCCATGAAATCTATTCTATATTGTAGTTTTTATTTAAATAAGTGGAGGACTTAAAATACTTATATTGGCTTTTCGAATCTTTAAAACTAAGTTGTGTTAAGATGAATTCGCGTATCTCTCTCTTATTCTTATATTTTCAATAATAATAATAATAGCAATCCAAAGATATCCAACATTGCTTGTATATCGAGCGTTGGTGTGCAAACCCGCCAAGCTCTATCCGACATGTTGTTGACAAAGTCAGCGTTGGAATATCTTGGTCTAATTTTATGAGATTGGACATCTAAGGATTACCGACACGTTGTTGACAAAGTCAAAGTCGGTCTGCACAATCCGCCAAACTCTTTACCCACTCTCTGTTAGTCCGCAAGGCAGTGTATGGGTGGTATACCTTGGTCTTTAAGTTAGGTGTATGTAATTAATCATAAATTTCAATTTTTATAGAGATAGAGAATAAGCGATGATGCCCAAACACTTCTTGACCTTATTGATTTGACTAGCCATACACAAGGAAACTAGAATACCACTTTACAAACTGTGACAAACAAACTAAGAATTTATTTCATGGCTGCACTATGTTATCGACCGAACTAACTGGCCAAACTGGAATTTAACATTTGAAAACTTGATTTATATTGAAAATTTGTGACAAGTTGAGGTATCTAAAATAAAATCAACTAACTAGAAATTGTTAATTTAATTTGTTGTACCACTTTCCTGAAACAAATCGTGTCTTCAATTTTGTTTTCAATTGCATAAGTCCTTTGCATTCATGTAGTTACATTAGAGTCATGACATACTGCATTTGGATTTTGTGGGTAGTATCCGCTGAAAACCCTCACGAGACACCACTCGTCCTACTAGGGACACCTAGAGGTTTAACGGCTTGTTGCATACGCTCAATGCAATCGTGTTTCCTACGAAAGTGTGACCTATCTAGTTAGTTTTCATTTTTTTTTTGTTATACACGAGGACGAGTAAAAGATAAGTGTGGGGGTATTTGATTAACATAGAAATGTGTTTATTTTATGCTCTTATATCTTATCTTTTGTATATAAATAAATATTACTTGGTTATTGTTTTGTTACTTTTACAGATATGCCGATACAGTTAGAAAAATGGAAAATAGAGATCAAATTGCTGCATATTTACATTTGAAGACTTGCTGACGAAGATCTCACATTCAGTTGCTTTTTGGACAAGAAAATAACTAGCAGAAAGGCCATATATATCACAAATCAATGAAGAATTATCAAAGGAGCAAGAGGAAAGGCCCAAATTTACTAGATTTCATTGAGACCCATTTGTAATTCTCATTGTAAACTCTTTTGTGAATTCCTTAAGGCCCATTTTTCATTGTATTAGGATTAGGGTTAGGGTTGGTTATCTCCTATAAATACCCTTGTAATATCATTGTAGCCACCATCCTATTTTCTCTTCTTCTCCATTAATAAAGTTTCTAGTTCTCTTTTATTTTTCTGTATTTTTTTATTTTCTTAGCAACTAGTGCCATCTACACAATTAGATTTGGTAGAGTACTAGTTGTATTTTACATTTATTTTCATTAGTGATTAATCATTTGATTAGTTTCAATGATAATCCTAATTTTAATTCCTGTTTGTTATTTCAATTTCTGCAGTTTTAATTTCTGTTCTTTTTATTGCGTTCTTAGGTCATATTGGATTGAATATAGATTTGATTAGATTCAGATCTGTACTCAATTCAATAATAGTTTTATTGTTTTTCAAAATCAATCCCCAAGCTTCGTCTAACTCGCCCAAGAAATTATTTAAATAATTTGATTTAATTTACCTCCCTGTGTTCGACCTGTATGCTACACACCTGTGCGCTTGTAGAATTTATTACAAATATCACGCTTTTCTAGCGTCGATCAGAAAAACTACCACAACTATCTGAAACATAAGAAAAAGGAAATTTTCTTAGAAGATCTTATTGTCATACTAAAATTATGGCTGATAACCGGGGAGTGACCAAAAGAGTGATGAGACATTTGTGGCATAAGTGTCAAAGGAATAGGGCATTTCAGTAAAAATAAGAAAAATTAATCCCACAGAAAAGAAAAGCACCTAAAAACAAATCCAAAGATAAAGCAGGACATGCCGCTAGAGATTGCAGGCACGTTTGACACTTTCCTATGGATAAGAAAAGCGTAAATTATGTAATAATAACTACATGCGCACAGATGTGTAGTATGCAGGTCGAACACAGGGAGGAAAATTAAATTTTATTATTTATATATTGTGTGGGCGAGTTAGACGAACTTTGGAGAATTTGATTGAAAACAAAAAAAAATTAAAATTGCAATTTGATTCAGAACAAATCTAATTGAACCGACGATCAAATCACATTTATCAATTGAAACAAATAAAAAGTGCAATTGAATTCACTACAAATTCGAATCTAATCGGATCTATAATAAATTCGATGATAGAAAAATAAATAGAATATTTAGATAAAAATTACAGAAAGGAAATAAACAAACAAAAATAAAAATTAGGATTACCATTGAATCTAATCAAACAGTCAATCGCTAATAAGAAAAATAAATTGCAAAGATAACTTATGCTCTACCAAATCTAATTGTATAGAAGACACAAGTTGCTTGAAAATAAAAGAATGCATAAAAATAAAAGAAAGCATTATTAATGGAGAAAAGAAGTACAGAATAGTGAATATGGGTTTACAATGAATAGAACGAGGATTTATAGAGGATGTAGTCTCCTTTGTATGAGAATAAGAGGGCCAAGAATGAGTCACTTAAAATATTTTATTTACAAATAAAAGAGATATGAATATGGACCTGAGATATTCCATGTAGATTTCCTCTTCTGATTAGTGGCATGTTGCAGATTGATTTGCTTTTCTTTTGGTAATAACTCAATCAAATCTTCTTCTACATGGCAGTTGAGCATGAATGATTTGATTTCCATAAGAAGAATATGTGCAACTCTTCAAAATTTTATTAGTGCATATATTATATACATACATAAGAATATATATATATATTTATTTATATAATATACCACTAGTCCATACATTCTTCAGAGCAAGGTAGACGATGTGTATATATCCTAGGGCTTGACAGGGATTGAACTCGGGTCACTCTGTCCAAATTTCCAAGCCTTTACCAGTGTGCTACAACTTCTTTTGTGATTGAAATAGTGTTGATATAGGAAAGTAGCTTTTTTTATCAATTGGTCTTTATTTGAATAAGGAGACATTTATTGAACAACCTGTTAAAACACACCAAAAATACCCAAAGTAATATTTATTTATATACAAAAGATAAAATATAAGAGTATAAAATAAACACATTTCTATGTTAATCAAATACCCCCACACTTATCTTTTACTCGTCCCCGAGTAAAAAAAAATGAAAAACTAAACTAGATAAGTCACACTTTCGTAGGAAACCCGATTACATTGAGCATATGCAACAAGCCTTTAAACCTCTAGGTGTCCCTAGTAGGACGAGTGGTGTCTCATAAGGGTTTTAAGTGGATACTACCCACAAAGTCCAAATGCAATATGCCATGGTTCTAATGCAACTACATGAACGCAATGGACATATGAAAATGAAAACACGATTTGTTTCAGAAAATTGGTACAACATGGTAAGTTAACAATTTCTAGACAGTTGATTGTATTTTTGATACCTCAACTTGTCACAAATTTTCAACATAATTCTTTTCAATGTTAAACTCTAGTTTGGCCAGTTGGTTCAGTTGATAACATAGTGCAGCCATGAAATAAATTCTTTGTTTGCTTGTCACAATTTGCAAAGTGGTATTATCATTTCCTTGTGTATGACTAATCAAATCATTAAGGTCAAGAAGTGTTTGGGCATCGCTTATTCTCTATCTCTGTAAAATTTTAAATTTATGACTGATTATACACACCTAACTTAAAGACCAACCATGCACTGCCTCGCGGACTCACGTGGAAATAGTGATAGAGCTTGGCGGATTGTGCAGACCGACGTTGACTTTGTCAACAACGTGTCGGTAATCCTTAGGTGCCCAACATAAAATAAGACCAAGGTATACGACCCATGCACTGCCTCGCAGGCTGACGTGAGAGTTGGGAAAGAGCTTGGCGGGTTTGCACACCAACGCTAGATTTTACAAGCAATGCTGGATACCCTTGGATTACTATTATTATTATTATTGAATATAAGAAAAAGAGAGAGTTACGCGAATTCAATTTAACACAACTTAGTTTTAACGATTTGGAAAACCAATATAAGTATTTTAATTCCTCCACTCATCGAACAAAAACTACAATCTAGAATAGACTTCATGGCCATCACCTAAGAATCTCCATAAGTACCAGTTACACTATTATCGCTTGTAATTCAACTTTTCATTATATTTCTTACTCAATCTTAGTTGAGAGAAAAAATACTATTAACTGACTAACAGTTGTTAACTTATTTTGTTGTATCAATCTAAAATGAGTCGTATTTCAAAAAAAATGACATGTTACTACAACCTAAAATGCATGATGGTCCTATATGAAAAGATTTTTTATTAGAAAAATGAAAAGAATGCAATGCAGACTCCCCAACACTTGGTCAAAGCAGTGTCCACACTTTAAACACGTTTCCTAAATTTGAAAGGTAGAACCCAAAGATGAATTAAATGCAGAATTATTTGTAAAATGAAATGTAATTTAACAAATATATGCGAATGCAAATCATATACAAAATGAAATCTATAACGATGATGAATGTTTTGTGACGAATGGTGTTTCCTTTTCTCCTTACACTTGCCCCTATCGAAGGTGATGCATAATGATTTCTTATCAGATTTGTGAGGTACAATAAGCATGTCAGTGAATTCTGAAATCAAAATCCTTCCTATGAAAATTTTGTTGTGCCAATGATTTATATCATTCAACTGAAGAT
The DNA here is from genome assembly GCA_030737875.1 of Allium sativum. Taxonomy (NCBI): domain Eukaryota; kingdom Viridiplantae; phylum Streptophyta; class Magnoliopsida; order Asparagales; family Amaryllidaceae; genus Allium; species Allium sativum. The sequence goes on from CM060912.1 coordinate 17,356,098, forward strand.
TATCATAATCCCATAAACTTGAGTTTTTAAGAACAATTTCATTCGACGGTATGGAACTAAGATGATCTTGGAGACATACTCCTAATTCGTCATTTAAAAATTTAAGCTCGTCTTCAAATAATTCTTCAAAAGACATAGTTGACACGTTTATTGACGAAAGTGAAGTTTTATGAGGAGATAAATTAGATGTGTCATCTAAAATTGTTTCTATTATGTCGACTTCTCCTATTTCGATCTCTTTGGGCTGATGAAAAATATTCAATTCAATGGTTAAGTGTCCAAATGATAGTGGAAGTCGGTCGCTCCTTCAATTAATGATAGCATTTGAGGCAGCTAAAAAGGGACGACCCAATATCAATGAAATCTGACTATTTGGATTCGATACAGGCTTGGTTTCTAGGACTATGAAATCCACGGGGAAATTGAATTGTTCAGTTTGAACCAAAATATTTTCAGTTATCCCCAATGGCTTTTTAAAAGATCGATTGACCATTTGAATTGTGATGTTCCTGGATTTAAATTCCCCTAGTCCAAGTTGTAGATAAATAGTGTAAGGAAGAAGATTAACACTTGCACCAAGATCAACTAGGGCATGACTGATGTGAGTATTTCCTATTTTGCAACAGATTGTAGGGCAACCATGGTCCTTATACTTGATGGGTGATGGATTTGACAAAACAGAGCTAGTATTTACAGTCAAGAGGGCTGGTTTAGGAATGTTATTGGCTCATTTTCGGGTGCATAGCTCCTTGAGACACTTGACATATTGAAGAATTTGTTCGATGGTGTCTAAGAGTGGAATATTGACACGAACTTATTTGAAGATTTCAAGATTTTTTTTGAAATTTGCATCCTTCTTCTTATTGTTGAGTCTATAAGGATATGGAGCTACTGGTTTATAGAGTCTTTCGGAATTTTTATTGTTCGAAGAAGAAGGTGTCGATAAGGGAAGTGAAGGAGGTAAAGGTATAGAAGATGAATGGTTGGGATTGCTAACATTAGAGGAAGAGATATTGTAGGGGTTGCCATAGTAGAAGGAGAGATGTTGGGATTGCCAATATTAGAAGAAGATGGGTGTTTAGAAGGTTCAAAAGAATTGGCCCTGGTAGCCATCGGATTAGTGTCAAGCTTTTGGATAGGAGTCAAAATCGAAGGATTGTTGGGATTTCTGACATTGTTGTAAATCGATTGTCTGGATCTAAAGGGGGTGACAGTGTTAACTGAATTATTTCCGTCCTTACAAGAATTCACAGTACGAGATTTATATTTTGGATTCACCTCGGGTTGACTAGAAAATTTTCCTTTCTCGTTACTTTTCATTAGTTCCTTCATCATGTTCATCATTTGTTCGAGTTTATCATATTGATCGTTTATTTGTTTCTCTAATCGAACAAATTCTTGAGAAGATGAAGGAGATTAAAAGTTAAAATGCCTATGTGGTTGATTCGAAGGCTTGGATTGAGGTGGAACTTGAGAAGTTTGAGGATTGGAAATTGGTAATTTGAATTCGGTACCATGTGAGATGGATTCACGACATTATTGGGATTAGACCACAAGAAATTTGGATGATTCCTCCAACTAGGGTTATACGTGGACGAATAAGGATCATTTTGAGCTATGACATTGGCTTGATCTTGAGGGTAATAGTGGGGTTGTCCTTCTACGATTTGAGGAGTTTGATTTTCTAAGTGAAAATGAATTGGATCCACGACATGCACTCCTTTAGTATAAGTACGAATGGGAACTCGAATTGACTCCCATTGCATGTCCTCTTCAGAATAATATTCTAAGAATTCCCAAGCTTTGTCGGCCATTTTGGACATAAATTCTCCTCCATACATTTATTCTAGTTGTGTTCTAGTTTGATAGACTAGCCCTTCACATGCAACTTGACGTAAGTGATATTTGGGAATTGCATGATAAGGACAAGTATATAATAATTGGTTGAATCTCTAAAAGTATTTTGAAAAGGTTTCCCCTTCGTTTTGAGAAAACTGATTTATTTCGGTTCGAATTTTTAGAGTTTTATGGAAAGTGAAAAAATTCTTCAAGAATACAGTAACAAATTCAACCCAACTTCTTATAGAATGTTTTGGAAGAGAATTTAGCCATTGTTTAGCGCTTTCAAGTAATGCAAACGGGATTAGCCTTAGCTTGATTGATTCATTATCTAATTGTTGCATTTTAGTTGTGGATGCATATAATTCAAATTCACTTAGAAATTCATAAGCGTTCTCAGAACTAGTAAATGTTGGTACCTTTTGAATAAAAGAATGTTTAAGCTCAAAATTCCTTTAACTGGTGGAAATATGATGACACAAGGTTGAACAGTCCTAGTTAGGTAACATCGATCCTGAAGAGATAACGGTCTATGCATTCCGACATTAGGATTTTGAAAATTTTGATTAATTTGATTTCTATGCATCTCGTTTGGAAAATTTTGGTTTTTCTGAGACCCCCTAGGAGAACTATGGTGGCTAAAACTATGTTCACTCATCGTTGTTGGATATATAAAATCCAAAACTCAAGGTTAACACAAGTAGCTCTTATTACAAAATAAATAACGTACTCAAGTATATCTTATTAGTTGATAATCTCGATTTGAAGGGGGAAGAGGGTCTTATGACCATTCACGTATAATAAAATACTAAGGGATACGACCAATGTTTTACGGGCAGTATGCAACCTCTTTTGCTAGAAGTTCAATAGATTTACTAATATATATCCGCTATCAAACCTTTAAGAGAATCAATTTCATAAAATACACTCTTGTAGTTAATTATTTTGCAAACCAAATCAAGTTTTATAATTGAAAATTGGCAAGAGTAATGGTTTTGGTTATGAAAATTTCAACCAATAACAACAATCAGACAATAATAACTGTAGAAATTAAAAATTGTACAAGCAAGCCGTTGCCCTTGCAGAAGATTTTTACAAGCAATTTCTATATTTTGTTTTAAGCAACTGCAGCACTTGTAGAGTTTAGAAAATTTTACAGTGGGGTATGCATGTCTGTCCAGAGAGTTGAATAACACTAACAATTTAAATCAACTATTGGCAATTGCTTGACATCTTTTTTCTTTGTTCGCTTTGACTGAACTTGTTTCCTCGCTTGGGCCTTTGATTTTGATTTCTTTTTTTTTAGAAAAGAAACAAAAAAAAACTAAAAAAACATAAGTTAGAAATGAAAAATTAAAAGAACTAAACTCAATAAAAAAATAAAAATACTAAGCTAAAAGCAAAAGAACTAAACCTAACAAAAACAAGAACTAAACAAAACAACACTTAAAAAAAGATTCCCCTTATAAAACGTGCTCAAGACTGAACAAATTTTACCCAAAAACCGGCTTAGATTGTTTTTGTAACACCCCGTATTATAACAACATTAAAAGAGGATAAGTTAAATAATAATTAATTTAATATTCAGGATTAAGGAAAACAAACTACGCCATTGCGTCCGTCTCGAAATTCTGGTTAAGATAGACATTTGGTTTGCGTAAAACGGACATCGTATGAAGAAGTTATAAGGATTTTAAGTTTATATACGCGTAGAAGAAATATGTATATACACATGATACACATATGAGTCAGATATGAGTCAGCACTTATCCAGAAAGGCTCCAAAAATCGAAAATTCATTTGGCTGCATATTTCCCGCTCTAGGGGGTCGACCCCTGTGATAGCCCCAAACCCCCGTACCATGGTGGCAAGGATAATCATTGGAATATAACACATTTATCACATCAGCAGATTACAGATAATAGCATAACACATGAAATCATAGAATGATACTCATCATCATAGCAGCGAAATCATAAATGTCATCAACATCATACTTGCACAGACACAGGATACTACTTACTACATACAAGGTTCCAACAAATAGAAAATAAGTCTAGAATATCATCAAATACGGCATAGATAAGGTGATGTCTAAATGTCCAAAATAAGAGATAAAAGATAGTCTTCGTCTTCTACCAAAAGAGCACCCCATGCTACGGTGCATATCCAAAATAAAGCCTATTACCCGTTTACTTGGCTGCCCGTGTAAAAATAAGGGCACCCGAGTTTGCAAGTGAAAACAAACAACGAGTCAGCCATGGGACTGGTATGACAAATCTTACTTAACTTATCTAATAATAAGGCTAATCACAGGACCATGCCGCTAACGCCGAATGGGTTTACTCCATTTGATTGCCAATACATAAAATAAGTGAATCTTTTAAACAACGCAATGCTTTTTCGAAAAATGAAACCAGTATAAGACTCAAGTCCCATCACACAATGCAACGCAAACCGGAGGATAGAGTTTACCTTATAATGGTCAAACATGATTGATACGTATAAAACAAAAATCATTTGATATTATTATTAGTGTCTAATCTGTTTAAAACATTTTTCAATATAAACGTATCAATCCTAGACGACATAGCTACCATATACTATGTCGCCATATATCGGTTTACAATCAAATCCGTAATGTCGTATTGGAAGTTGGGTTTCCATCATGAGTCAAGGCTAGGGATGGTCTCCTTACCGATTCGAGACACTCTAGAAAATGCCTCAGGGTCCCTTGCAGTGGACCCTTGGATCTTCAAGGCCGGTTAACACATACTTTAGTGGATTGGTTATTCCCGAACACACGTTTCCCGGTCCTATAGGACCTATCACTTGGCCAGTAGCGACCAATGTCTGAGGGCCCTCACAATCCATCATCCACATAAGTAAAAATGTCTGGGCTCCATACCATGGCATCACTTCTGGGTAGAAAGAAACGCATGCATTCCCTGCAGTCACGATCCCGTTTTTGACTCATACTGGGGTGTGAGGTTCGCGAAGTAACGCTATACATAAAGCTATGCTAATTAAATCTGTGCTTTGATCATCAACCCCAAGGCTCTGCTTTTCAATAAAAGCCTTGATCATTTGCATCTTAGCATGCCACATTGACAATCCACGCCATGCAACTGATGTCTATCAATATATAACCTCTAAGCTCTTATGTCTCAGAGAAGGGTGTTAAGCAAGAGAATAAATTCTCCTCCACCAAACGATATATATTTAAGAGAAATCAATCAACATAGAATGAAATCCAATGTCAGACAAACATCCATTTACAAGTCCATTCTGGGTCTGAACGAAACCGGAGACACCTTATTCCTCGTCCTGTATGTCCAATACAAAAGAGAGGTTATCGCATATCCGAACAATTAACAAGTACGTCCGGACAACTACCACTTTAACCCTTTCCTGGGAGCAGCCCAATTCAGGGCTTCAGTGGTCGTCCATTCGATGTGAAGATCGCCGGTCTTCAACCACCGTCTTCAATATCTTCGACTTTTAGTCGTCGTATAAATATTTGAAATGAGATTTAACTCGGTCTTTTCAAATAATCCTCGAATATATATAATTCAAATCATATATTTCTTTGGTTAAATTTAATTCAATTTTATAAATTAATGTCAAATAAATCTAACCGTCCATATTACTTTATAAACCAATGGAAATTGGTTTACTTCCATTTCATATCGTTAATAATATTTTATAACGATTTATCGCTATTTTTATTTATATAAAAATAGCCCATTAGATTCGAACGACGTTTCAGGTCATTACGCGGCCCTGACGCTGTTTTTATTCAGATTTGAATTACACATTTCTCGAAATCTAACCGTTGGATCTTAATAAATTTAATATCGTTGGAAAGATCTTTCCAAAGCAAACTCAATGGGTCCAGTTTTGGGAAAATCCGACGGTCGGATCTCTCGGTACAATCGTTTAAAGTTACGATTCCAAATCGTGAACTACTGCACGCGATTCGTTTTATTTTAATTTATATATATATATATATATATATATATATATATATATATATATATAATTCGTTCGATGATTTCAACACCATTTATTCTATTACATGTAAATTTATACATTTCATATTCATGTTAAAAGTTATATTTTTAACATACAAACATATATTTCAAGGCAAGTAAATTTTTGTACAATTCCTATTTATGTTTAAAATTATATTTTTAACATACAAACATATATTTCAAGACATGACTATTTAATTTATTTCATTAACATGTTAAAAATAATATCTTTATCTAACCAAAAATATTTTAACATTTGATTCCTTTATACTATTTCACTAACATGTTATAGACGATGTTTTTATCTAATAAAATATTCTTAACATATGATTCTTTAATTCTAATTTAACATGATTAAAATGTCATTTTTAATGATAAAACATGTTTAACATGTAATTCTTTTTTATTCTAACTTAATATGATAAAAATGTCATTTTTAATGACAAAAACTGTTTAACATATAATTCTTTTAATTTTAACTTAAAATGATAAAAATGTCATTTTTAATGACAAAACATGTTTAACATATAATTCTTTTAATTCTAACTTAACATAATAAAAATCATTTTTAATGACAAAACATGTTTACTATATAATTCTTTTAATTCTAACTTAACATGATAAAAATGTCAATTTTAATGACAAAAATGTTTAACATATAATTCTTTTAATTCTAACTTAACATGATGAAAATGTCATTTTTAATGACAAAACATGTTTAACATATAATCCTTTTAATCCAAACAAACATGTTAAAAGTTACATTTTCAATGAAATAATATATTAACAGGTAATTCTTTTAATCTAAACAAACATGCTAAAAGTTACATTTTCAATGAACAAATCATATATTAACATGTAATTCTTTTAATCCAAACAAAGATGTTAAAAGTTACATTTTCAATGGACAAATCATATATTAACAGGTAATTTTTTTAATCTAAACAAACATGTTAAAAGTTACATTTTCAATGAATAAATCATATATTAACATGTAATCACTTTTAATCTAAACAAACATGTTAAAAGTTACATTTTCAATGAACAAATCATATATTAACATGTAATCGTTTTTAATCTAAACAAGCATGTTAAAAGTTACATTTTCAATGAACAAATCATATATTAACATGTAATCGTTTTTAATCTAAACAAACATGTTAAAAGTTACATTTTCAATGAACAAATCATATATTAACATGTAATCATTTTTAATCTAAACAAACATGTTAAAAGTTATATTTTCAATGAACAAATCATATATTAACATGTAATCATTTTTAATGAATCAATAATACATAAAATTATAATTTTTATTGTTCGATCATTTTATTTAAAACATGATTCTTTCTAATGAATCAAACAAACAATAAAAATGTAATTTTTATTGTAAAAACATTTTATTTAAAACATGATTCTTTTTAATGAATCAAACATACAATAAAAATGTAATTTTTATTGTAAAAATATTTTATTTAAAATATGATTCTTTTTAATGAATCAAACATACAATAAAAATGTAATTTTTATTGTAATTTTTTTTTATTTAAAACATGACCAATTTGTGATTCATACATACAATAAAAATATAATTTTTATTGTTAAAATATTTTATTCCTAACATGAACATTTTTGTCATTCATAAACAATAAAAATATAATTTTTACTCTTAATATATTTTGTTCCTAACATGAAATTTTTGTCATTCATAATCATGATTCAACAAATGATCTTTTTATTTTTACTACACAATTCAATACAACAATTCATCGCGACCACAATCAATCAATTCCAATTTCATACAACACATATATGAATTTTATATAGCGTATATATATATATATATATATATATATATATATATATATATATAAATTTATCATCGCAATCACAACCAGTTTTATTATAAATTTAGAAATCTCACATTGGTTTTACTCCTTCAAAAATTGTAGATCGCTCTAAAATTTCTCCGGTCACTTCTAGAATGTAGTAGTCACTGTCACGATCCCAACGGTTCTTGTTTCATGGGATTTCGTCACCATATGAGAAAGATACGATTTTTATTATGTTAACGACATTTAAAAATTAATTAATGAAGGAATTAATTAAAATTAGCCATCACCTTCCTCTTCAAATTAGTCGATCGTCGTTCAACACCCTGATCGAAAAGTAGGGCTCGAATTTTCACGATATCTAAGAAGCGGGACGACGATCAGAATGCACCACCACCTCCCCTTCGAGAGGGCTTCCGGCGTCTACCCAATTAGGTCAATACGATGGTCAAGGGATGGAGGAAAATGATGGTGAGCGGCGGTCTTTCAGGGGCACGATTCTCGAAAACCACGACACCAGGGAAGATCTCACCGTATGGATCTATAGATCTCTCTTAGCTTTACAAATTTCGTTCAGGAAATTGTGGAATTCATAGTATGGATTGAAAGATTTTAAAGGGGGAAGTCTGCAGTGTTTTCACGCATTGAATAAAGGAGGGTGGCGGCGGCTTCAAAATAGACTTAGGGTTTTTGGAGTTTCCTAGGCTATTTATAAAGGTTTTAATATTATTTAATTTCTTTAATTTCAAAAAGCCCGTTAATCCATATGGACTCCAAATCAAACCCAACGACTGTCGCCCCTAGCTAAATACCCCTATTCCGGACACAATGGACCATGTTTCATAAGCCCATTTGACTATTTCAGTCTGTTTTTCTTTAAATTAAAATATAAAACATTTAGTATTAAATTTGAATGTACATTTTAATTTGTCGGGGCCACATACTGATTCCAAAAATTCCCGAAAAATAAATCTAGCTATGTTTTGGTGATACGGTCCTAACAAAATTAATTTCGTCGAATTTGGAGACCGTTTGAAAAATGACCTTTTTAATGGTCGACCCAATTCAATAGAAATTACCAAATGCGTTTTAATTTACCACGCTCACATATTAATTCCAAAAATTATGGAAATTTAAACCTAGCAATAATTTGACATTCCAGATCCAACAAAAGTGGTTTCATAAAAAACGGAGGTCGTTTGCAAAACGATTATTGTTAATAGCTTTGTTATTATTTAAAAATGGAATTTTAAATTCTGACGCATTTTCTAACAAAATTTCCTTCAAATAAATTTTTTAAATTGGTTTTGATTTTCCGAATTGTTAAAATATCTCCACTTAAAACCTTTCGTCCCCGAAAAGGAAACAATACTAAAGTAGGAAACAAATTGGAAATAGAATATACTGTAAATGTACCTCAACACAAGAGCTAATCAGAGATGTCCACTCTGCACTTGGGATAAGCCTATTTAATGCTATCCTCGGTCTCCCATGTACAGTCTCTAGGATCTTCGCTCCACTGCACTTTGACTAAATGAATCCTCTTGTTCCTCAGAACTCCGGTTTCTTTACCAATAATTTTCACTAGCTCTCTTCTCACTGCTAAGCTTGGGGTAATATCCAAATCTTGTTGCGTGGCTTCCTTCACAATCAGATCAGGATCATGCACATGCTTTCGAAGGTGAGACACGTGAAATACATCACGTACTCCTGGCAAGCAGTCAGGCAACTGAACCCTGTAAGCAAGAGTTCCAATTCTTTCGAGTATAGGAAATGGACCAATAAATATAGGCGCCAACTTCCCTGTTTCCCCGAAACAGACTACTCCTCCAGTTGGGGAAACTCTCAAATATACATAATCACCAACAACAAATGTTAAATCTCTTCTTCTCGAATCTGCATAACTCTTCTGTCGGCTCTGAGCTATTTGCAGTCACTTCTTAATGAAATCGACTTTATCCGAAGCTTCTCGAATCATGTCGAGACCCAATACTAGTCGATTGCCTGGTTCTACCCAACATGCGGAAGATCTACATGGTCAGCCATACAATGCTTCGAATGGTGACATTTGAAAGCTTGCTTGGTAACTGTTATTATATGAAAACTCAACCAAATGCAAGTGACCTTCCCACGATCCGCCAAAATCAAGAATACATGCCCGCAACAAGTCTTCTAGTATACGGTTCACCCTCTCAGTCTGGCCAAGCGGTGCTCAGATTTAACTTTGTCCCCAGCTCCTCTTGGAATGCTTCCTGGATTTTACTAGCGAATATCGGATCACGATCACTAACAATACTGCTGGGAACTCCATGTAGTCTAATGGTTTCTCTAAAATAAATTTGCACCAGACTTTGAGCTGTTCTAGTTGATCTGACAGGAATAAAATGGGCGGTCTTTGTGAAACGATCTACGATCACCCATATATTGTCATTGCCTTTCTTGGTTCGGAGAAAACCATCAATGAAATCCATGGAGATTTGATCCCACTTCCAATCTGGAATCTCCAATGGTTGCAACAATCCTGCATGTTTCTGTTGATCGCTTTTGACTTGTTGGCAAGTAGAACACCTGCTAACATATATGGAAATGTCTCTTTTCATCGCCTTCCACCAGAATGTGCGCTTAAGATCGTGATACATCTTACTTACTCCTGGATGGATGCTAAGTTTAGATTTGTGGCATTCATCCATTACCTCTCTTTTGAGCTCGGGAATATCCGGAACACAGATTCGCCCTTGCAATCTAAGAGTCCCCTTGCTATCTATTTGGAAGCTTGAAACTTTGCACTTTCAAACTCGTTCGCTGATCATCCTAATAAAATTATCATCTTTCTGAAGAATAGAGATCTTATCAACAAATGAAGGCGTAATAATAAGATTGGCGATGATTGCATTCTTTCTGCTAAGTGCATCAGTTATAACATTGGCTTTCCCTGTAGTATACAAAATATCCAGATCGTACGCCGCAAGAAATTCTAACCAACGTTGTTGCCTCAAATTCAAGTCCTTCTGGGTGAACAGATACTTTAATGACTTATGATCTGTATATAATTCGAACTTCTCACCCAAAAGGTAGTGCCTCCATATTTTCAAAGCAAAAACGACGGCTAACAACTCAAGATCATGAGTAGGATATCTCTTCTCATGCGGCTTCAACTGACGGCTAGCATAAGCAACTACTTGGCTTCTTTGCATTAATATCGCACCAATACCTTCAAGGGAAGCATTTGAATAGACTGTCAAATCATGATTGCCATCAATAATAGTCAACACTGGAGCAATAGTCAATCTTAATTTCAGCTCTTGGAAAGCTGCCTCACACTCAGGCGTCCAATTAAACTTGGTATGCTTCTTGGTAAGTTTCGTTAATGGACTAGATAGCTTCGAAAAATCCTTAATGAATTTCCGATAATAGTTAGTCAATCCTAGAAAGCTTCTGACTTCTGTAGGCGTGCTAGGCTGCTTCCAATCTTGAATGGCTGTGATTTTGCTTGGATCCACTGAAATTCCTTTCTTCGATACTACATGATCGAGGAACTTTACTTCTTCTGGCCAGAATATGCATTTAGAAAATTTGGATTTTAATACATTCTTTCTCAGAATTTCCAAAACTTCTTCCAAATGCTTCGCATGCTCGACAGTGGACTTGGAGAAGGTTAAAATGTCGTCAATGAAAACCAGCACAAATTTATTCAAGATATCGCGGAATACTCTGTTCATTAAATCAACAAAATAAGTAGGAGCGTTACATAAGCCGAATGGCATTACTAACCACTCATAAAATAAGTCCGGACCTCTAAAAGCTGTTAAAGGAACACATTCTTTGGCAATGCGCAATTGATGGAAACCTGTAGCTAGGTCCATTCTTGAAAACACTTGCGCGCCATTCAGGCGATCTAACAAATCATCAATACGCGGTAATGGATATTTATTCTTCAGTGTCTGCTTATTGAGGTCCCGGTAATCCACACACAATCTGAGAGTATTGTTTGACTTTGGAACAAACACTACTGCTGCACCCTAATTTGAAAAGCTAGGCCTGATCAGACCTTTCCATAAAAGCTATTGAGTTTGATTACTCAATTATTCTTTTTCTTTGAATGTCATTCTTCGAATAGTATGCACAACTGGCCTTGCATTCGGAACTGAATCGATCCTGAAGTCAATTTCTCTTTATGAAGGTAAGTTATCAACTTCTTCAAACACATCTACATTATCTTTAACTACAGGAATATTCTCAGTAGAAGTAGGAGTAACTTCTAGAGAAGACCAAAATTCTTTTCTATCAGTTTCTGAACCGCGGCATGGTATAATAATATTTCCAAGTTTTGTTTTAACTTTAGCAATTCTTTCGGCGCATAATACTTTAGCCTCATACTTCGTTAACCAATCCAGCCCAAGAATAACATCGTACTCAGAAAAATTCATGACGATTAGATCAAAAGAAAACCGGTAACAAGAATAAGAGATCGGCACTCTATAGTATAAATCGAGAACAAGAGAACCTCCTATCGGATTATGGACACTAATCGATTCTTTATGATATCTTGGTTTTAAGTTTAACTTTTTGACCGTGTTACTTGAAATGAAACTTCGTGATGCACCAGTGTCAAATAATACTGTAATAGGAATATTTTTAATAGTAAGGGTACCCCCAAAACATCTGGTTTACCTACTCCTTCAGAAGAAGCTAGCGCACTCGCCCCCATCAAACACATGAGCCACTTGGGAACTCTTCAGCAACAGACAGTTTGGCTTGATGTGCCCCTTCTTATGGCAATTGAAGCATTCTCTCTGATCACGAGAATTCTGACTCGGGCCTAATTGATTTGTCTTTTGCCTCTTTGGAGAGTTTCCCTCACTAGAATAGTGTTCGAATTATTGGCAGTTGAAGCATTTAACCTTTGCTTTTCTATTCTCTTGAGGCTTGGCGACTGCAGTGTTGCTTGCCTTGGGCTTCTTATCAGAATGTTTTCTTTTGTTACTAGCTTGATTTCTCTCGCGGTCTTGCTGTGAATTCTTCTTGTCAATTTCTTCATACCTACAAGCCATTTCAATCATCTTGGTAAATGGGAGCTCGATATGTGCAGTCACTCGGTTGTGGTACTTTCTCGAAAGACCGTTTATGAATCGCTTGTTCTTTTGGAGTGGGTCTTGAATCATTTAGGTGCATAACGGGAGAGCTCTTCAAATCTTCTCACATACTCATTAATGGTTCGATCCCCTTGCTGGAGATTAGCAAATTCATCATGCAAGCGCTCGACTTCTTGTCAAGGGAAGAACTTCTCATTGAAGAGTTCTTTGAACCTAGCCCAAGTCATATCAACATCAGATCGCTAATAGTCGTTATTTCCCACCATATCAAAGTCTTATCCTTAAGCAGCCAAGATGCCATGAACCTCTTCCTGCGGTCTTCTAACTCTAAGTCCGTGAAGATCCGTTTGCATGTCTTTAGCCAAGCTTGAGCCTTAGTTACTGTTTCACGGCCAGTGAATGGCATGCCACCCAAATTCTTGTACTTCTTACCCACTTTATCAAGATCGAATGGTTGCGGGGGTGGTGGTGGTAGCACTACAACCTCTAGATTAGGCTGGTTCTGATGAACGGGGATTTCACCCCTTCCGTGGCCTCTACCTGCTCTACCTCTACCTCTAGCTCTAGTACTCATCTCAGTCAGTTCCGTACCAGCAAGGAAAGAGTCAGACCAACAGAAACAATAATTTTTAAGGAATGGTAAAAGCAGGACATATAGAAAAACGATGATGTAATCACTGATTATTATGCAATTCTGCTATGCTCATTCTAGGACATTACTAATCCTATCTCTAATGAGCTACTCGCCTTAGAATACTACTGATTCTATTTTAGACGAGTTGTTTTAAATATGTTATACTCCGGAGCTATGGCTAACCTAAGCAAAGATACCAACTGTGATAACCCCAAACCCACGTACCACGGTGGCAAGGATAATCATTGGAATATAACACATTTATCACATCAGCATATTACAGATAATAGCATAACGTATGAAATCATAGAATAATACTCATCGTCATAGCAGCGGAATCATAAATGTCATCAACATCAGAGTTGCACAGACACAGGATACTACTTAGTACATAAAAGGTTCCAACAAATAGAAAATAAGTCCAGATATCATCAAATACAGCATAGATAAGGTGATGTCTAAATGTCCAAAATATGAGATAAAAGATAGTCTTCATCTTCTACCAAAAGAGCACCCATGCTACGGTGCATATCCAAAATAAAGCCTGTTACCTGTTTACTTGGCTGCCCGTGTAAAAATAAGGGCACCCGAGTTTGCAAGTGAAAACAAACTACGAGTCAGTCAAGGGACTGGTATGAGAAATCTTACTTAACTTATCTAATAATAAGGCTAATCACAGGACTACGCCGCTAACGCGGAATGGGTTTACTCCATTGGATTGCCAGTGCATAAAATAAGTGAATCTTTTAAACAATGCAATGCTTTTTAGAAAAATGAAACCATTATAAGACTCAAGTCCCATCACACAATGCAACACAAACTGGAGGATAGGGTTTACCTTATAATGGTCAAACATGATTGACACGTATAAAACAAAAATCATTTGATACTATTATTAGTGTCTAGTCAGTTTAAAAGACTTTTTAATATAAATGTATCAATCCTAGACGGCATAGCTACCATATACTATGTCGCCATATATAGGTTTACAATCAAATCCGTCATGTCGTATTGGAAGTTGGGTTTCCATCATGAGTCAAAGCTAGGGATGGTCTCCTTACCGATTCGAGACAATCTAGCAAATGCCTCAGGGTCCCCCGCAGTGGACCCTTGGATCTTCAGGTTCGACCCACACATACTTTAGTGGATTGGTTATTCCTGAACACAAGTTTCCTGGTCCTATATGACCTATCACTTGGCCAGTAGCAACCAATATCCGAGGGCCCTCGCAATCAATCATCCACATAAGTAAAAATGTCTAGGCACTATACCATGACATCACTTCTAGCTAGAAAGAAACGCATGCACTCCCTGCAGTCACAATCCTGTTTTTGACTCATATTGGGGTGTGAGGCTCGCGAAGTAACGCTATACACAAAGCTATGATAATTAAAGCTATGCTTTGATCATCAACCACAAGGTTCTGCTTTACAACAAAAGCCTTGACCATTTGCATCTTAGATTACCACATTGACAATCCATGCCATGCGACTGATGTCTGTCAATATATAACCTCTAAGCTCGCACGTCTCAGAGAAGGGTGTTAAGAAAGAGAATAAATTCTCCGTCACCAAACAGATATATATTTAATAGAAATCAATCAACACAGAACGAAATCCAATGTCACACACATCCATTTACAAGTCCGTTCTGGTCTGAACGAAGCTGGAGACACCTTATTCCTCGTCCAGTATGTCCAATACGAAAGAGAGGTTCTCGCATATCCAGACAACTACCACTTTAACCCTTTCCTGGGAGCGACCCAATTCAGGGCTTCAGTAGTCGTCCATTCGATGTGAAGATCTCCGGTCTTCAACCACCGTCTTCAATATTTTCGACTTTTAGTCGTCGTATAATTATTTGAAATAAGATTTAACTCAGTCTTTTCAAATAATCCTCGAATATATATAATTCAAATCAATCTTTCTTTGGTTAAATTTAATTCAATTTTATAAATTAATGTCAAATAAATCTAACCATCCATATTACTTTATAAATCAATGGAAATTGGTTTACTTCCATTTCATATCGTTATAACATTTTGTAACGATTTATCGCTATTTTTATTTATATAAAAATAGCCTATTTAATTCGAACAACGTTTCAGGTCATTACACTACAAGAAGAAGGCCGAAATAGCTACGAAATTTTCCGATGCCATTGCGATGCCAAAAAAGCGGGGCGTCAAAAAGGCATCGGAAAATCGTAATTTAGAACAATACCGTCGAAATGGAGTTGGAACTTTTCGATGCCATTACGACGCCATTTCACTATCAGAAATGATGAGAAATACCGATGAAATTTCTGATGCCATTGCAACGCCAAAAAGGTAGGGTGTCGAAAAGGCATCGGAAAGTTCTAAAAAGAAAAATGGCGTCCGAATGGCGTCGAAAGACAATGACACCATATCGACGCCATTTATTTTTCTAAAAAAGATAACAATGCCGTCGAAATGGCATTGGAAAATACTGACATTATTCTGACATCTTTATTATTATTTTCCTATAAACAAATAACGTTAAAAATGTTGAAATTTTTTCAAAATTCTTTGTCAAATATGGTCCCTTATAGAGGGGGGTCCGGGGGGTGGCACCCTCCCGAGGTGGGGGTGCGAGGGCAACACCCCTGCTAACGGGGCTCGACCTTATTTACTTCACATGAAATTAGAGAACAACAATAGTCTATATATCTCAAAAACTTATAATTTTTAAAATTTACTTCATAATTATGAATTACTATTTGACAATACTTAAATTCAAGTGTTTGACTTTTCATGAGCAGCTTGTCAAAGTTACTTTTAAATCAAAAAGTATACGGAATAACAATTTGTTGTTTGTGAGTTATGATCATATTCTGTAACAAGTTTTGATAAATAGATAAATTATTTTACATGTTCAACTTAAAAGTTAAATTGTATATAAACGCTTCTACTCAGAAACTTAGCTTTAAAACTACTTGGAAATCACTATTCAAATCTTCTTTTAAGCAGTTCTAAAATAACTTTGTCGATTCTCCTTTTAGAACGGTTTCAAAATAAGTTGCCACTCAGCGTAGCCTTGTCATTAATGCAATGGCATTACATTTTATGGGCTTATTCACAATTACCAATTGATACAAATTTCTCACCGTATACTACTTGGTCCTAGCTTTCTGTTTTCTTCAATAACATTTGCAACTTTCTTAACCCAAATTAGAGGAACAGAAAAATAGGGTTAGGGTTTTGGAATTTCCAGAGGTTCAATGTTGGATTCAAACGGAGACTCGACAAAACCCTTTCGCTGCGAGGCCGATAGCTCCATGGTTCCCGTTGATGCAGTTACAGGAGTGGCGGCGGAGCAAGGGAAGAGTACTTCAAATCAGTTGACTCTGTTTTCAAGGAGAGGTTTACGTTATTGACTCGGTTCCGCCTGAAAGAGTAATTCGTTTTTTTTAGATTTTTGTGATTTTATATTGCAAGATGCTTATTTGTTTGGGTGCGTCTATTAACACCCCTTTGTTTGCTCTTCACCCCCCACTAACTAGAAAATAAAATGCACACCTCATCATTTCCTCTTCTCACCCCGTTTAATCCAAAAATGCCCTTACTGCATTTTCATCCTTATTTTTTTTTCCTTTATCTGGTTTTCAGCTTGCAACGAACTCCGTCTCAAAATATACATAATGATGCACATCGATGACAGTACAATTTTTAAAATTTTAATTATTGTTTTAATTTTTTCTAATCATTATTTTTATTTTTTATTCTTATTTTTTTTTAAAGATCATGTACAGTGATGATTTTAAATTTTAAATTATTGTTTGCAATTTAGCCTCGAATAACTATGTATGTGTATGACTTATATTATTATTTTTTAATTATCGTACAATATTAGACAAGTTATATAATCGGCTATTAAAGGGTAAATTTGGAAATAAGATTCTAAAATTATAATTGGGGGGTGAAGAGCAAACTATGGGGTGCAAATAGCTAAACCCTATTTGTTTATTGTTATTTTTTTTATTACTTTATCGGAACAAAAGGTACTGGTATGGTTTGAACATGAAACACGCTCATGATCGCTAATTTTCTCTTTGATCAGCCGGTTTTTGAACTGCAAAGAATATATCTTTTTGTTTGGGATCCAATTTGAACGTATGTTATAGCTGTAGTTTTTCTCTTTTTATTCCTGTTTCCCCCTATGGTATTTTGATGGTCCGAAGTCAATAGCAATGTTGTTTACTGGAGACTTGAGTATATTCTACTGAAATTTTAGTCAACGCTAACAGCCAATGGTAACTTGCAAGATTGTTGGTGTGCACATGAATAAGGAAAAATATATGCTACAGATTAACAAATTTGTTATTATGCATATCTGTTATTATGGACAAGGATAAAGATATGCGTTATCTTGTAATTAACATAGCTGTTATTATACGGGAAGACGTACTTACAAAAGAATTAAACGGTCTAAAGGATGCAGTGATGGGAGATGAAAGCGGTAATGGTGGAACAAAAGAATCATTTGATCCAGAAAAGCACTCAGATGTCTATTTTCCATTAATGGGGGAACAAAGATTTTCAATTCAGGTAATGTTACCTTCTGATTTACTACAACACACTATCAAATGAAACAAGTCCAAAACAGCTGTTAGTTTACCTTAAAATGTTTATAATGGTGTAATCATTACTTGTAGATATCTAATAGCTGATAATATATGTTTGAACATGAAACTGAAATATTAGATGAACTTACCACGAGTAGGGGAGAACTTAAGCATATTCCTTTTACCTCGAACGGTGATTGAAGTCCAAGGTGAATGACGGCATTACTGGTAAATATTCCATTATCTCATTTATGGTCAGTAATTATTTAATTATCTCGATTATGGTTGATGTTATGACTTATAAGTGAGTTTACATAGGTTTTTTATAGTCGGCAAAAATGGGTTATGAAAATATAGGTTTTTTATGTAATCGTATTTAATTTGGAAACCTATTTACTACTAGGTCTACCTGTCAAGTCTAGGTGGGCTAAATGCATTATTTTTTGTCAGCGTAGTTGTATGTAACCAATAGATATCACAGTAGAAATTTATGCCAAAAAAGAGAAATAACAATTTTAATGATTATGCAGGGAAGATGTATACTATATGGGAATCACGGTAAATGACATGCATTAGCAGCCAAATATAGGTGCTCATTGTTCCAAGCGTTCAAATTTAGAAAAGAAATTGATCAAAGCTATACATAAATATGAGAATAGTTTAGATTTATTGATCAAAGCTAAACTACAAATACGAAGCCATCATGTGTTTTACGACCGTCCATTTTTAATCTCTATATTTGTAATTGTATACGACCAAGCATATTTTAATTACCCATCGTTATATTTGTAAACTAAAATATCTTTATATCTATGTTTAGGATGTGGATATCTCTTTGAAATAGTTTACTACAAAATGGAAGATGTTAGATCTTAAGAGAGCTGGGAAGGTACAATTGTGGCCCTTGTGGTTTGTTCTAACTCGTTCTAGATAGTGTTGTATAAACATATATAAATTGGAAAGGATATGTTTTATGTATAAAAGATTACAATTTGTCCTTAATGAGGGCATGGTTTTCGCTTGGATATATTAACATGCATGTGACACTAATTTACATTGTATTTGATAATACCGTGAATGCTTTATGTTATATGAAATTTTCACTGAATATATTGTGTTTTTTTCGTACTATTGTAAGCAATTTAATTTTGTTTAATGAGATATTTGCATTTGTTGCATGTTCAGTATTGTTAGAATAAATCTGTTTGTGTAGAGTTTGAGAGTTAAAAATAAAGTAAAATATTGGAATTCTGCTTTAGAAATGATGTCGAATTGGCTTGATAAAGTGTGAGGAATTCGAAAATTGTATTCATATTCTGGTGCAATCATGGCGCCGGTACGACGTAAAAAAAATGTCGTCGGGAAGGCGTTGGAACTCACCTAACGCATGGCAACAATAAGGCGTCAGAAAACACCTAACGCATGGCGTCGATAAGACGTCGGAAAACACCTAACGCATGACATCGATAAGGCATCGGAAAACACCTAATGCGTGGCGTCGAAAAGGCATTGGAAATTGTTTTTCCATGCAAGTTTTAACTACGCCAAAAATGGCGTCGGAAAGGCGTCGAAAACAAGTTTTTTGATGCCATACCGACGCCATGTTGGCGTCGAAAATCAGCTTTCTCTTGTAGTGTTGCGGGCCCTGACGCTGTTTTTATTCAGATTTGAATTACACATTTCTCGAAATTTGACCGTTGGATCTTAATTAATTTAATATCATTGGAAAGGTCTTTCCAAAGCGAATCCCACAGTTCCAGTTTTGGGAAAATCCGACAGTCGGATCTCTCGGTATAGTCGTTTAAAGTTACGATTCCAAAACGCGAACTACCGCGCGTGATTCGTTGTATTTTAATATATATAATATATAGAATTCGTTCGACGATTTCAACACCATTTATTCTATTACATGTAAATTTATACAATTCATATTCATTTAAAAAATTATATTTTTAACATACAAAAAATACGATTCCAAATGCGAACTACCGCGCGCGATTCGTTTTATTTTAATATATATATATATATATATAATTCATTCGAAGATTTCAACACCATTTATTCTATTACATGTAAATTTATACAATTCATATTCATTTAAAAAATTATATTTTTAACATACAAACATATATTTCAAGACATGTAAATTTTTATACAATTCTTATTTATGTTAAAAATTATATTTATAACATACAAACATATATTTCAAGACATGACTATTTAATTCATTTTATTAACATGTTAAAAATAATGTTATCATCTAACTAAAAATATTTTAACATTTGATTCCTTTATACTACTTCACTAACATGTTACAAACGATGTTTTTATCTAATAAAACATTCTTTACATATGATTCTTTTATTCTAACTCAACATGATAAAAATGTCATTTTTAATGACAAAACATGTTTAACGTATAATTCTTTAACTCTAACTTAACATGATAAAAATGTCATTTTTTATGACAAAACATGTTTAACATATAATCCTTTTAATTCTAACTTAACATGATAAAAATGTCATTTTTAATGACAAAACATGTTTAACATATAACTTAACATGATAAAAGTGTCATTTTTAATGACAAAACGTGTTTAACATATAATTCTTTTAATTCTAACTTAACATGATAAAAATATCATTTTTAACGACAAAACATGTTTAACATATAATTCTTTTAATTCTAACTTAACATGATAAAAATTTCATTTTTAAGGACAAAACATGTTTAACATATAATTCTTTTAATCTAAACAAACATGCTAAAAGTTACATTTTCAATGAACAAATCATATATTAACAGGTAATTCTTTTAATCTAAACAAACATGTTAAAAGTTACATTTTCAATGAACAAACATGTTAAACTACAAATACGAAGCCATCATGTGTTTTACGACCGTCCATTTTTTATCTCTATATTTGTAACTGTATACGACCAAGCATATTTTAATTACCCATCGTTATATTTGTAAACTAAAATATCTTTATATCTATGTTTAGGATGTGGATATCTCTTTGAAATAGTTTACTGCAAAATGGAAGATGTTAGATCTTAAGAGAGCTGGGAAGGTACAATTGTGGCCCTTGTGGTTTGTTCTAACTTGTTCTAGATAGTGTTGTATAAACATATATAAATTGGAAAGGATATGTTTTATGTATAAAAGATTACAATTTGTCCTTAATGTGGGCATGGTTTTCGCTTGGATATATTAACATGCATGTGACACTAATTTACATTGTATTTGATAATACCGTGAATGCTTTATGTTATATGAAATTATCATTGAATATATTGTGTTTTTTCCGTACTATTGTAAGAAATTTAATTTTGTTTAATGAGATATTTGCATTTGTTGCATGTTCAGTATTGTCAGAATAAATCTGTTTGTGTAGAGTTTGAGAGTTAAAAATAAAGTAAAATATTGAAATTCTGCTTTAGAAATGATGTCGAATTGGCTTGATAAAGTGTGGGGAATTCGAAAATTGTATTCATATTCTGGTGCAATCATGGCGTCGGTACGACATAAAAAAAAGGACGTCGGGAAGGCGTTGGAACTCACCTAACGCATGGCATCAATAAGGCGTCGGAAAACACCTAACGCATGGCGTCGATAAGACGTCGAAAAACACCTAACGCATGGCGTCGATAAGGCATCGGAAAACACCTAATGCATGGCGTCGAAAAGACATCGGAAATTGTTTTTCCACGCAAGTTTTAACTACGCCAAAAATGGCGTCGGAAAGGCATCGAAAACAAGTTTTTTGATGCCATACCGACGCCATGTTGGCGTCGAAAATCAGCTTTCTCTTGTAGTGTTGCGGGCCCTGACGCTGTTTTTATTCAGATTTGAATTACACATTTCTCGAAATATGACCGTTGGATCTTAATAAATTTAATATCATTGGAAAGATCTTTCCAAAGCGAACCCAATGGTTCTAGTTTTGGGAAAATCCGACGGTCGGATCTCTCGGTATAGTTGTTTAAAGTTATGATTCCAAAACGCGAACTACCGCGCGCGATTCGTTTTATTTTAATTTATATATATATATATATATATATATATATATATATATATAATTTGTTCGACGATTTCAACACCATTTATTCTATTACATATAAATTTATACAATTCATATTCATTTAAAAAATTATATTTTTAACATACAAACATATATTTCAAGACATGTAAATTTTTATACAATTCCTATTTATGTTAAAAATTATATTTATAACATACAAACATATATTTCAAGACATGACTATTTAATTCATTTTATTAACATGTTAAAAATAATATTTTTATCTAACCAAAAATATTTTAACATTTGATTCCTTTATACTACTTCACTAACATGTTACAAACGATGTTTTTATCTAATAAAACATTCTTTACATATGATTCTTTTATTCTAACTCAACATGATAAAAATGTCATTTTTAATGACAAAACATGTTTAAATATAATTCTTTAATTCTAACTTAATGTGATAAAAATGTCATTTTTAATGACAAAACATGTTTAACATATAATCCTTTTAATTCTAACTTAACATGATAAAAATGTCATTTTTAATGACAAAACATGTTTAACATATAACTTAACATGATAAAAGTGTCATTTTTAATGACAAAACGTGTTTAACATATAATTCTTTTAATTCTAACTTAACATGATAAAAATGTCATTTTTAATGACAAAACATGTTTAACATATAATTCTTTTAATTCTAACTTAACATGATAAAATTTTCATTTTTAAGGACAAAAAATGTTTAACATATAATTCTTTTAATCTAAACAAACATGCTAAAAGTTATATTTTCAATGAACAAATCATATATTAACAGGTAATTCTTTTAATCTAAACAAACATGTTAAAAGTTACATTTTCAATGAACAAATCATATATTAACATGTAATGAACAAATCATATATTAACATGTAATTCTTTTAGTCTAAACAAACATGTTAAAAGTTACATTTTCAATGAACAAATCATATATTAACAGGTAATTCTTTTAATCTAAACAAACATGTTAAAATTTACATTTTCAATGAACAAATCATATATTAACATGTAATCATTTTAATCTAAACAAACATGTTAAAAGTTACATTTTCATTGAGCAAATCATATATTAACATGTAATCATTTTTAATCTAAACAAACATGTTAAAAGTTTCATTTTCAATGAACAAATCATATATTAACATGTAATCATTTTTAATCTAAACTAACATGTTAAAAGTTACATTTTCAATGAACAAACAATATATTAACATGTAATCATTTTTAATCTAAACAAACATGTTAAAAGTTATATTTTCAATGAACGAATCATATATTAACATGTAATAATTTTTAATGAATCAATAATACAATAAAAATATAATTTTATTGTCCAATCATTTTATTTAAAACATGATTCTTTCTAATGAATCAAACATACAATAAAAATGTAATTTTTGTTGTAAAAACATTTATCTAAAACATGATTCTTTTTAATGAATCAAACATACAATAAAAATGTAAGTTTTATTGTAAAAACATTTTATTTAAAACATAATTCTTTTTAATGAATCAAACATACAATAAAAATGTAATTTTTGTTGTAAAAACATTTTATTTAAAACAAGACTCTTTTTAATGAATCAAACATACAACAAAAATGTAATTTTTATTGTAAAAACATTTTATTTAAAATATGACCAAATTTGTGATTCTTACATACAATAAAAATATAACTTCTCTTGTTAAAATATTTTATTCCTAACATGAACATTTTTGTCATTCATAAACTGTTAACCGGCCTTTTGGTTCGGTTTCCAAAAGTACGCAAGACACGCTTGACTCAACAAATCGCGTGATATTACAGCCCCAAGGCATTGCCAGCACCAGAAGACCTGAGTTTGGCCACTAGCAAAATGTCGCAGCCCTCGAACGCGACCTCCATCAGTATCTGTTCGCAGCCGAGCCGTCCAGCGGGTCCCGGCGCAGCGCCAGTGGGGATCCGAGGCCCTACAGTCCTGGCAGCGATCAACCTTAAATCGTTTCTCCCCGAAGCCTTAAAGGCTTAGATGCAACTCATGGCCACGATCGGACCCTACGGGCTGATGATCGGAGCTTTTCTACGCCAGCGGATAAACGACGTTTGGAGGCTCGCCCCAACCCGATGAACGACGGGAGAGCTACACACCAGACGGACCATACAACGCGACGTCATACGCCTTCGCTACACTTGGGATTAACCCCAGGCAACCCAAACACAACAGGCGCTCAGCCTGGCTTCACAAACTACGGGTTTCCTGAGATGAGAGAAACTTACTATAAGCGTGCGCTCTATCACACCCCTCTGGAATAATTGACTCAGAGCGCGGTACACAATCACACCCCACTGGAATAATTGACCCAGAGTGCGGCACACAATCGCTTTTTTGTTAGGTGTAACGATAAGTATGCTTATGTAAGTATGGGACGCCTGAAAGCATAAGAAGAATATCCAAACACTTAACACAAATTGCGATCATTACTAATTCATATTTCATTTTCACACACACACACACATTAAACAGACTACATGTCTAACATCTTTTCTCTCTGTTGACAGGGTGTACATGAATACCACACCATGTCTTTAAGAACCGAAATCGAGGACCGTACTTGCATATACTATCGGTCTACTTAACCCAAAGTATCTATAATTCCTTTAACAATTATTGATGCTACTCATTCTTCTCTTAACTTTTCTTTTTTCTGTACAGGTTCGGCACTTGGAAGGTCACCACCAGCGATGGGCCCCTTCCTTCTAGAATCGCTTCCTCCTTCTCTACTCTTCACAAGAGTAACGGATTCGTAAGACATCAATGCGCGCCTCCCGCCATTATCCTCGCTACTTGTAACTATCTTAACTTCCTCGAGAGAGATACATGGCAACGGCTTAGGGCGATATCAGAAGCGAGGACCAATGCAGCCTGGGTTTTCTCCCCAAGTCTTCTTGGCGCCCGACTCCGCTCTCTTCTCAGCATCTTCGGCGGTCTTCTAATCAGCCAGCTCCCTGGCCTGGAGTCGCATAATTGCATCTGCTTCAAGTTTTCTAAGGGTCCTCTCGCCCTCCTTTGGTAGGCATCATCGACGGTTTTTGTAATGACCCGGAAATCCTCGCCCTTTTGAATCAACCATAAACCACACAGGTCTGATCCAAAAGTTGGAAATCCTCGAATGCACTAACTCTGGGCATATAACACATCCGAACAAATAACAGAAGACTTTTACAAACATCGTAATAATGTTACATCAGAGTACAGAATATATCAGAGTACATCGAAAAATAATAATACAGTGGAAGATTAATTTACAATATACTTAATACAATGCAGCTGAAATGAATAAACTAACACAGCAGAAGAATATCAATACTCTGGACACAGCTTTAAGCTTCGATCCAGAATCCTTCCCAATATATCTGCAAAATAAGCTACTCGACTGCCCGTGTGGAAAAGAGGGCACCCGAGTTTGCAAAGTGAAACAAACTACGAGTTAGTCATGGGACTGGTATGAGAAATCTTTCTTAACTTATTTAACAATATGGCTAATCACAGGACCACGCCGCTAACGCGGAACGAGTTTACTCCATTGGATTGCCAGTGCATAAATTAAATAAATTTTTATTCAAAACAACGCAATGCATTTTAGAAAAATGAAATCATTATAAGACTCAAGTCCCATCACACAATGCAACGCAAACCGGAGGATAGAGTTTTACCTTATAATGATCAAACATGCTTGATACGTAGAAAATAATATTTTAATATTATTATTAGTGTCTAATCAGTTTTAAAATACTTCAAAGTAAATGTATCAATCCTAGACGGCATAGTACCCTATCCTACTATATCGCCGTATATAGGTTTACAATCAAAGTCGTAATGTCGTATTGGAAATTGGGTTTCCATCATGAGTCAAGGCTAGGGACGATCTCCTTTCAGATTCGAGACACTCTAGCAAATGTCTCAAGATCCCCCGCATTGGACCCTTGGATCCTGCAGGACCGAACACACGTTTCCGGGTCCTATTGAACCTATAATTTGGCCACTATCGACCAATAAATCCGAGGCCTCGTAATCCATCATCCACATAAGTAAAATGTCAGGGCTTGCAAAACCCTGGTACCACTTCTAGCTAGAAAGAAACATGTGCACTCTCTGCGTTCCCTTATCTCGTTTCTGACTCTTACCGGGGTGTGAGGCTCGCGAAGTAACGCTATACACAAAGCTACGCCTAAACAGGCCGTGCTTTGATCATCAACCACAACGATCTGCTTTTCAACAAAAGCCTCGATCATTTGCATCTTAGCATGCCCCATTGACAATTCACGCCATGCGATCAATAACTATCAATATATAACATCTGAGCTCATGTTTCTCAGAGAAGGGTATTAAGCAAGAGAATAAATTCTCCGCCACCAAACAGATATATATTAAATAGAAATCAATTCACATAGAATGAAATTCAACGTCAGACACACATTCATTTATAAGTTCGTTCTAGGTCTGAACGAAACCGGAGAGACCTTATTCCTCGTCCCGTATGTCCAATACAGAAGAGAGGTGCTCGCTTATCTGGACAATCAACAAGTACGTCCGGACAACTACCACTTTAACCCTTTACTGGGAGCTACCCAATGTTGCGCATCAGTAATCATCCATTCGATGTGAAGATCGTCGGTCGTCAATCACCGTCTTCATTATCTTTGATTTAAATCGTCGTATAATTATTCGGAATGAGATTGAACTCGGTCTTTTCAATTAATTCTCGCATATATATAATTTAAACCATTTCATATCGTTAATATTATTTTATAACGATTTATCGCTATTTTTATTTATATAAAAATAGCCCAATTTAATGTCAAATAAATATGTATTTTATTTGCATGACAATTTAGCTAATGACAAATAAAAAAAGATAATTTTTATTTTTAACTCTAACAAATAAAAAGGAAATATTTTATTTGAATATAGTTTCAATGAATGTTTTGACAATAAAATTAATTCTTTTATTAACATACAAATTCTAATGTATGTTGTGACAATAAAAATGATTCTTTATTTAACAAACAAATTCTAATGTATGTTTTGACAATAAAAATGATCTTTTATTTAACATACAAATTCTAACGTATGTTGTGACAATAAAAATGATTCTTTATTTAACATACAAATTCTAATGTATGTTTTGACAATAAAAATGATCTTTTATTTAACATACAAATTCTAATGTATGTTTTAACAATAAAAATGATTCTTTATTTAACATACAAATTCTAATGTATGTTTTAACAATAAAAATGATTCTTTAATTTAACATACAAATTCTAATGCATGTTATGACAATAAAAATGATTCTTTGTTTGACAAACAAATTCTAATGTATGTTTTGACAATAAAAATGATCTTTTATTTAACATACAAATTCTAATGTATGTTTTAACAATAAAAATGATTCTTTATTTAACATACAAATTCTAATGCATGTTTTAACAATAAAAATGATTCTTTAATTTAACATACAAATTCTAATGCATGTTATGACAATAAAAATGATTCTTTATTTGACATACAAATTCTAATAAAAATGATTCTTTATTTGACATACAAATTCTAATGTATGTTTTGACAATAAAAATGATCTTTTATTTAACATACAAATTCTAATGTATGTTTTAACAATAAAAATGATTCTTTAATTTAACATACAAATTCTAATGTATGTTTTAACAATAAAAATGATTCTTTAATTTAACATACAAATTCTAATGCATGTTGTGACAATAAAAATGATTCTTTATTTGACATACAAATTCTAATGTATGTTTTGACAATAAAAATGATCTTTTATTTAACATACAAATTCTAATGTATGTTTTAACAATAAAAATAATTCTTTATTTAACATACAAATTCTAATGTATGTTTTAACAATAAAAATGATTCTTTAATCTATATAATAAAATTCCTTGGTTAGACAAACATTAGACAAAGAGTGGCTGTGATTCAATTTTAGAATAGACATCCGAGCGACATAATTTTGCCACATGTGCTCTGATGGAACCAGAATAAAATTTCCGTTCCCACGTTTCCACGTACACTTCGTCCACTTTCCCTCATATCTCTTTCATTTCTTTTCTCCCCACTACACCTACTTCGGATCGAAATTTTCTACTCTTTGCAAAAAATCATTACCGCAAATCAGGTCAGTTTTTTATGTTGTTTGTTTCATCTCACTGCATCGACTTTTCTAATCTCTG
Source organism: Allium sativum (assembly GCA_030737875.1). NCBI lineage: Eukaryota > Viridiplantae > Streptophyta > Magnoliopsida > Asparagales > Amaryllidaceae > Allium > Allium sativum. The sequence continues at coordinate 17,384,426 of CM060912.1, forward strand.
AACTAATTCTCTCTATTCGCTTCTTTTAGTTCTTTCCGCTTATTAAATAGAATCCATCTTTAAAATAGCATCAAGTTTGAATAGGAGATTTAAAACTGCTAATAAAAGATTTGCGTTCGTTGATTACAGTTTGTATATTTTTAAATCCTACAGAGAATGCACAATTTTCATCTGGGTTGAGTTTCAAGTCTTCGTAAATAAGGAGGCCATCGACGACGAGTGTTTTTCAACGAGTGTTCTATTTGAAGTAAGGCAATCATTCAAAAAAAATTATGCATTTTTTTTTGTTTAATCAATTAGCGAATGACTTATATAAGGCCAAATCTTTTTTTAATGGTTTGAGTATTTTAATTCATTTTGCTTTGTTTCCATTTCACAGTGTACCAATTTAAGTTTGTTCAGAATTTTGTTCTTCATTTCCATTTGGAAAAGATTAGTTTTAGGACATTAGATAGCGATGCTTTGTTGATTTTTTGGTTATAATGTACATGTTATCCGCCTGCTTTGTTTACTGCTAGCTTTTGTGATTATATCATTGTAAATGCTTTTGCTATGCAGGAAGCGTAAAATAAGTGATGTCAAGTTATTCCATATTTGGCTTTCTTGCACCAATGATCAATTGCTTAGATTGCTTTACTGTATCGATTGATTGTTTCTTTCCGGTGGAACTTGAAGCATTGTAACACTGAAGACGAGTCAGAAGCCATTTTTATTGTTTACAAGTCCTATTTCGACTGAAATACCGAATTTGATTTTGGTTGGTTTTTAATACAATACACAAATTTATAAATTAGTTATTCATAATCTTAAAGATTTAATACAATACAAAACTTTAGAGAAAGTTAAAACTGAGGATATCAAGGTTCTTGCTATTGCTTATTATGATTTCATATTTTCGATCCCGTATGCGATTTCTATTTTTTTGCTTTTTTCGTCCTTTCTCTTTTATGCTGGTGTATTAGACAAGAGCTGAGTTTTGTTATTCATGTTCTCACCGACTAATTCTGCCAGTAATCAGTTAATTCCTTGGTTAGACAAACATTAGACAAAGTGTGGCTGTGATTCAATTTTAGAATAGACATCCGAGCGACAGAATTTTGCCACATGTGCTCTGATTCAATTTTAGAATAGACATCCGACTGAAATACCGAATTTGATTTTGGTTGGTTTTTAATACACTACAAAAATTTATAAATTAGTTATTCATAATCTCAAAGATTTAATACAATACAAAACTTTAGAGAAAGTTAAAACTGAGGATACATCAAGGTTCTTGCTATTGCTTATTATGATTTCTTATTTTCGATCCCGTATGCGATTTCTATTTTTTTGCTTTTTTCGTCCTTCCTCTTTTATGCTGGTGTATTAGACAAGAGTTGAGTTTTGTTATTTGTGTTCTCACCGACTAATTCTGCCAGTAATCAGTTAATTCTGCCAATACAGAATTTAAAACCAGTACTGAATTGATTTCATTCTGTGGACCAGTATTGAATTGACTTCATTGTGTGGCTTTCACCGGTTGAATCGAGAATTGTAAGAAGATATTTCAGGATTTATTATGTTTCTTTTCAGCATAATGAATAACCATTAATTATTATTTATTAAATGAAAATTATCAAATGAAGAGATTTTATGATTTATTATGTTTCTTCTCAAGGTATTTCAGAAATGATTTGTAAGTTAAGGTTCCAAATCATGGTTTATTCATTATCTTTTATTTCTATTGCAAATCAGTTGTACCTTGGCATGTTGTGCTCTCTTTACTTAATAATGGAGTACTTTGTAATTTCAATCTTTGGTACTCTTTGCAGTTACCAAATTATGCCAGAATTAGTATAAATTTAATTGGATGATGAAAGGTTATCATTGTATTTTGTAAATTAATCACACATTTCAGCATGTCTTGCTTGCTTTATTCTTATCTAACTAAAGAATATGCAATATATCAGCTAAATTTATGTTTTCATGGAAATATTGGCAAATTTGTAACATTATTTTATATTTTTGACAATAGGTATAAAGTGGTTTTTATGGGGATTCAAAACTTGCTGGCTTTATTTGCCGAGTGACTATAAAATTCAGTGATGAATTGATAACCAAACCTGTAGAAAAATAAGGGTGGTTCCTTTGGAGTTTTCTGATATTTTAATTGATGGATATTTATGGCATGCAAACTTCATAAATGATCAAAGCTCTGATAATAGAGGGGATTGTAAAATTACAGATGCAACGGATTCAGACACGGGGAATAGTAATACGTTGCTCTTTCATGCTGCACCTCTTTAAATTATTTCATTCCTTGCAATATTTATGTTAATTTATTTATGTAGCATGACACCTTAGTTATTACCTATTTAATTGTCCTGCAAATAAAGTTAATTTCGCATGTTTCTGTTGAGGGATGTAAACTGCAAACGGACTCAACAAAATAAATTGCAAATGGTCAAGCTTTTAATTCATGCAACTGTCAAGTTGAGGGGGTGGTGGCTGGCGGGTCCATGCTCAGGTTGAAGCCATCATTTATCAGTATGTATTCTAATTGATTGAATGTACATTAATTCATTAGTAATTGCCATTGAATATATGCATTTTAATTTACTACAGGTGTTATTATTTTAGTTCATGCGTATATTGGAAAAAATAATACTGGAAAAAAGTCTATATATTTGAATCTTATACAAATGTTCGTCCTTATTTTAGTTCATGCGTATGTTGGAAAAAATAATACTGGAAACAAGTCTATATATTTGAATCTTATACAAATGTTCATCCTGTAACATGAGATACCTTTGTGTATGCATTTGCATTTAAGTTTGAACTTAACAAGTACTTAAGGGCTTTTTGTATATGATATATCCTGTAATTAGATTAGTTCCCTTTTTAAAAAATAATCAATACACACACACACAGAGAGAGAGAGATAGAGAGAGAGAGAGAGAGAGAGAGACCATACCTCACATCCTCCCAACATAAATAGTGTCACAAGTTATATACAAAATAAAATTTTCATCCAGGTGGCACGGGCATCTACTATATACATACAAATGTATGTCTGTATGTACGTTGACATGTGTGCATGTAAGTTATTGACTGGTAATATGAGTATGTTCGTCTACATAACATAAGTACTTCAAAGGAAAACATTCCCAGTATGGTTTAAAATGCAAAATTTGGTTTAAATTTTGATATAATGAAAATTAGCTTGATCTCACTATTACTCAGTTACATTTGAAATCTTGCTGACAAAGGTTACTTTGAACCAAGGTGTTCCTGTTAGGTTTTGCAGTTGCATTTGCTATTTTTATTTTAAATCTGGGTGGTTTGATTCTGCAAATTTTGGTTATCATGCTAAATTTTTTCTACGGATGACTATTAGTGTAGTCTCCAAATTGAATTCGTTATTTTCTGCACAACTTTACCTAATACATATTTAGCCTTTGTTTGATCTGCTCTTTTTCATTTTTTTAATCTTTCCTCTTATTTAATTTCCATATCAAACCTATAAGTTTTTGTTTGGTGTGTTACTGAAAAATTCAATCCAGTCCCGTCACAACGTTTATATATGATATCACAACTGCTAACTTCGGCTTGCTATAGTGCATATTTCTAACTTTGTCAACCTGATGCGTTAGTGTTGTTTATATAAATCACTTACTGTTAATTAGTTATCATCCTCCAATCATTCCTAAATTTCTGGGTGAAGAATTAGTAGATCCACTGTTTTTAAAGACGGACCTCTACTGGAAAAGTGTAGAATTGTTCTTCATTCATCCTATAATTAATTGGTACTGACCCTATATAAAATTTGCTAGAACCGTCACATGAGATATTTTCGTTTAGATAGCAGGAACTTAGTTTTTTGTTCAATTTATTGCTCTTCCTTTTTAACAGATCTGTCATATGCAGATCATGAAGTTAACGGTTTTGGATGACATTATGAATTGATGTACATGTGCTTGCATTAACAGTGGAACAAAACTAATAGGGTGAAGGTAAGTGTTGCTTCAATTAATTCTAAAATAGATATCTCTAACTTATTTTTGAATTTTGTTAGTAGTATTTTTCTTCTTTTTATATTCAATTGAAATACTGCCTCATTTCTTCTGATTTCGTGTGATAATGGCGATCCTGCTGGACAATGCGGTTCAGATAGTTGGGATAGTTGGTTGTTGGATGCCGTATTGGAGCAAGCTGGATGCACCGTTTTGGACGGTCGTAGCTGTTGGTTTGTTGCTCATTCTCGCAGGTTCCATTCGAGCTGCCCTTAAGGGTACTTATGTTGGTACTCCTTTGTTTAGTGAGGCTGCTTTCATACATACTTCTTTGCCTTAAGGTCGGTAGTTTTACAGCTATTTTTGGTGTATTGCTGGAGCTTAGTATTTATGCATGGTATCATAAGTAGTAACGACCATAGTGCATTCATCTGTGGATAATTTTCTAGCATAGCTCCTTCCAGATGGCGGCCTTTAATTTTAAAGTGGACGTGCAGGCTCCCGTATACGTGTTTTGTATGATACAATATCTATATCAATTCTTTTACTGTACTAATTGTAACATTTTCACCAACTAATTGTAACATGTTTTCCAAATATACCATATTATGTTACTAGATATCTATGTATATTCATAATCTCTTACTTTTCTCGAAATATCGTTTTAGGAGCACATCAATTCAAATGGAGTATGTAATTAGCTGCATGTTGTGGTGTCCCCATACAACATCTTTTAACTATGCAGAATTTTAAACTACTGAATTGTTTTTTATCTCTATCTTACAAATACTATTTTTTTCTGTTTACTATTCCTTTGCTTCAATCATTACGGTTGATAATTATTGTTCACTCTGTTATGCTATGGTTTTCATATGAAATAACTTTTTAGTTCTATGCATGTATTTTTTCATCATCTCTATACATATATCTTTTCACCATCTCTATAGAGATACATAAAATTTCATATTGTTTACCCTAGGTGCAAACTGTACCTACTCACTATACATGCATTATTTACTTCTTCCTACAAAATTTATTTTCTACAGTACAATCCTTAGACATAAATATATCACTTACATTATATATCTTGCTATTATACAATATGTTTTCACCGTTTATTGATGAATGCAAACTAAAACACTCAAAAGTCTATGCTTCCGTGCATCGCACGGGTTTCCACTCGTTTAACATACAAATTCTAATGTATGTTTTAACAATAAAAATGATTCGTTAATTTAACATACAAATTCTAATGTTAACATACAAATTCTAATGTATGTTTTGACAATAAAAATGATCTTTTATTTAACATACAAATTCTAATGTATGTTTTAACAATAAAAATGATTCTTTAATTTAACATACAAATTCTAATGTATGTTTTAACAATAGAAATGATTCTTTTATTTGCATATAAATTCTAATGTATGTTTTGCAAATAAAAATGATTCTTATATTTGCATACAAATTTTATTTCAACAAAATGCATAAAAAGTGATTCATTCATTTTTGTTGACAATTCTACTTTCAACAAAATGATTAAAATGATATTTTCATTTTTGTTGACAATTCTATTTCAACAAAATGATTAAAAATGATATCTTCATATTGTGAACAATTCTAATTTAACAAAATGAAATAAGAGGTATTTCATATTGTTAACAGTTCTAATTTCAACAAAATGAATAAAAGTGATAATTCATATTGTTAACAACTCTAATTTAACAAAATAGATAAAGTGATAATTCATATTGTTAACAACTCTAATTTAATAAAATGAATAAAAATGATTCATTCATTTTGTTAACAACTCTAATTTAACAAAATGAATAAAAGTGATTTATTCATTTTTTTTGTTGACAATTCTACTTTCAACGAAATGATTAAAATGATATCTTCATTTTTGTTGACAATTCTATTTCAACAAAATGATTAAAAATAATATTTCAATATTGTTAACAATTCTAATTTTTACAAAATGGATAAAAGTGATATTTCATATTGTTAACAATTCTAACTTTAACAAGATGAACAAAAGTGATATTTTTGTTGTAACACAAATTTATTTAACAAAGATGTTATTTTTGTTTTAACTCAAATATATTTAACCAAAATGTAATCTTGGTTTTCAACCATCATATTTTGACAAAATGTAAATCTTTGTTTCAACGAATATATTTTGACAAAAATGAATATTTTTGTTTCAACTAAACTATTTGACAAAAAATGAATATTTTTGTTTCAACTAAACTATTTGACAAAAATGAATATTTTTGTTTCAACTAAACTATTTGACAAAAATGAATATTTTTGTTTAACAATTATATTTTTACAAAAAAGTATATTTTTATTTCAACTAATATGTTTTGACAAAATGTATGTTTTTGTTCAACAATTCTGATTTGACAAAAATATATCAAATTGTACGTTTTTGTTCGACAATTCTAATTTGACAAAAATGTATGTTTTTGTTCGACAATTCTAATTTGACAAACTTGTATGTTTTTGTTCGGCAATTCTAATTTGACAAAATATATGTTTTTGTTCAACAATTCTAATTTGACAAAAATGTATGTTTTTGTTCAACAATTCTAATTTGACAAAAATGTATATTTTTGTTCAACAATTCTAATTTGACATAAATGTATGTTTTTGTTCAACAATACTAATTTGACAAGTTCAACAATTCTAATTTTACAAAAATGTATGTTTTTGTTCAACAATTCTAATTTGACAAAAATGTATGTTTTTGTTTAACACAATTCTAATTAACAAATATGTTAATTTTTTTGATCCAACTAATCAAATCAACAAAATGATAATTTTTGTCAAACACAATTCTAATCAACAAATATGTTAATTTTTGATCCAACTAATCTAATTAACAAAAATGATATTTTTTTTATTAAACACAATTCTAATTAACAAATATGTTAATTTTTGATTCAACTAATCTAATTAATAAAAATGATGATTTTTGATAAACACAATTCTAATTAACAAATATGTTAATTTTTGATTCAACTAATCTAATTAACAAAAATGATGACTTTTGTTAAACACAATTCTAATTAACAAATATGATAATTTTTGTTTAACAAATCTAATAAACAAAATGATAAAAAAATAACTATTTTTCTAGTTAAGATAATTGTTAATTTTTGAATCAACAAATCTAATAAACACAAATGATGATTTTGTTTAATCCAATTCTAGTTAACAGAAATGTTAATTTTAACAGATCTACAGAACACACCAATAACATATCAAATCACGTATGACAATCAGTAGAATATTACAGCGTATAACAATCAACAGATCTAATTATGATTAATTGATTTTGATTATATAAAAAAAGTAGAATTTCTCACATTGGTTTTGTCTGAATTTCCAACATGCTCCGTTTCTGTATCGGTCAGTTCTGAAATGTAGAGTTTTTCGTTGCGAATCCAACGCTTCTGAAAATTTCTGAATTTCGATTTCAAACGAACAAGTTATGATTTTATGAACGTTTAATTACAATTTAAAATAATTAAAATATAATTAATTTAATTACTTTAACTTTTTCCTTTGACCGTTCAAAATTGTTTATGTCGTTCTTCCTCCAAACATCTCCAGGCCACCGCAAAAACAACTGAACCCATTTTCTAGAACTAGGTTAGGAATTTCCACTTATACATACGACCGGATCTCGATCGAAGTTGGCCCCAACGTTGACCTTGGGGTGCGCTATCGCCGGTAGGAGGGGCGGTGAACTCGGCGGTCTAGATCGTTGGAAAAACCCAAGTGCAGGCGGCAACTTCGAGCTCCAAGACCTCACGAATTCCAACACGGTTTTCAATCTTGCTCGTATGAATTTGAAGAGTAAAGGGAGAGCTTCGATTTTTGCTTTAGAACTTTCGATTTTCATAGATTGGATTGGAAGATTTTATCATTTTAAATCGGCTGCGTTCTGGCCATTGAATAAGGGGTGGCGGCTGTAGGAGAAATGGTTAGGGCTTCATTTTTATTTTCAAGGGGTATATTTATAATAAAATAATTATTTTATTCCTAGTTTTGTAAATAAACCCGTTAAGTCTCAGTAGCTCCAATTTCAGCCCAACGAGAACCCCGTTCCGGACACAATGGACAAGGTCCCGTCAGCCCATTTGATCGTTTCAACCCACTTTTCCTTAATTTAAAATATAAAACATTTAATTATTTAATTTAAACATACATTTTAATTTACCGGGGCCACATACGGACTCCAAAAATTATAGAAAAACTATTTCTAGCTATGTTTTGACGATACGGTCCTAACAAAATTAATTTCATTGAATTTGGAGACCGTTTGAAAAATGGTCATTTTCTGGTCGATCCAATTTGACTGAAATTGACAAAGCACATTTTAATTTGTCACGTTCACATATGAATTTCAAAAATTATGAAAATTGAAATCTAACAATAATTTGACATTTCGGATCCAACCAAAGTGGTTTCGTCGAAAACGGAGGTCGTTTGTAAAATGGCTATATATTATATTAATATATATATATATATATATATATATATATATATATATATATATTCCATAGCGACTATTCTGAATTTTGAACTGGCCATGACTTTTTATTCCCGCTATGAAATTTCAATTTTTTAGATTCATTGAAAAGATATTTTTAAACAGATTCTAATATTTTTGGTTTTACTAAAATCCGATTTATTTTGAATCCTGTGCATTCGGTCAAAGTTCAAATTTAAAATTTTAAACTACCGCGCTATTTCTAACTCCTTTTATAATTAAACTAAAAAAATTTGTTCTAACTTCGATTAAAATAAATTTTTAGTCGTTATTATTTAAAATAAAATATTTAAAATCCATTTAAATTTCTAAAATAAAAATTATAAATTAGTTCCAAAATTCTGGGTTGTTACAGTTTTCCTTTTTCCTAGCCTACTCAGAGGTCTTCTCCTTCACCGTCTCAATGTCGGCCTACTTCTTCGCCTCCGCAGCTGAAGATTTCTCCTCGGCATCCTGCCTAGCCTTTGCCCACGTATCTTGTATGGCAACCTCGTCTTGTCCCTCTCCTCCTCCGACTCCTCAGACTTTGCCACCAGTCGGGCTTCCTGATCTTCCACTATAGCTTGCATTGTTGGCAAACTTACGTCAGTTATGCCTGTCGCACGAGCACTTCGGCCAACCAAAACTTCTCCTCCTCTCAATAGACTCATATAAATGTGGGATCCCGAGGCTACGGGATCTCCTGCTTCTCCAGATTAGTCTCACTGTAGCTCCAGCCGGTACTTGGACACTTGAGGAAGCACGGGGGCAAAGCCTGGTGTCGCCTCTGCTCCAAGGTGGGCTGCCCAGCAATAGAGGCAACTATTGGACTCTTGAAGGGTCATCACTCGCATCCTCTTCATTTGGCAAGTACTCGAGCTCGGGGGCAGTCCCCCGCCTATCCTTTCGCCAGCTTACTCATCGCAGGACCTGAGTAAGATCCCCACCAGCTCCCACGATGGCATTTCCATCACCACAACCTTCGGAACAACCATTCTAAAGAGGAACACACACCTCGCCACAAGGATGATCCAGACCCAAAAGCTTGGGTCTCGGAAACTTCTAACCTCCCGCCAATACTAGGCAGGCCAGGCATAGAGACCCGAATCGAAAGACAGGGGAGCTACACAATCACTAGTTCCCCGAGGAACATGGGAATTTAGACAAGTTCTTAATATGCGAAATAAAAAATTCATATCTCGATGCAAGTCCTGGAGTTTCGACGGTGGGTTCATCGGGTTCCCAAAGTCTCTACGTCTTGCCAGCAAGCTCATAATTAAACGCAATGTAAAGGTGACTCACACCCCTCGATGCAACGGCTTCCTACCTACAAGTGCATCGGAATGTGGTGACGACACCTAGATTTAATAACTATGGCAGTGATTCCCGCTAACCATCAACTCCATTCTCGGGTCGGAAAATGGTTACAACGTAATTGGTTTGGAAGTAACGATTCAACCGTATGTTTACATCTTATGTGCATATCCGAGCAGTCAGTCTGAATAAGTCCATTTCCAGAATCATTTGCCAACCAGTTGTGTTATGTTCAACTTCAATTACAAACCAGACACGAAACATTGAGCAACGATCCGAACTTGCTAGCTCGTCCCTGACGTCGAGCAAAATCTAGCAGATACTCGGGCTTGGGGGCAGCCCTCTACCAATTATCGCATCAGCCTGGCCATAACAGGACCTGATCAGATACCCTTCAGTCCCTGCACTGGCGTCATCTTCACAGCATCCCTTGGCACCACCATCTTAAGAGCGCCTTCACCTCGCAACGAAGGCAATCTAGAGCCAGAGTCTAGGCACTGGAGGTTTTTCGGCTTCCCATCAGTGCCCAGACTCCACGAAAAGCAGGTGGTTTGGAACATGATGGAAAATTTTAGCCTCAACAACTAGCGCCATGGCCATCACCAACCACTAACGCAATGCCTGAGTCAAGATGCAACTGCACCATGGTTGGGTTATCGATCGGATCCCAAGACTAATAGCCCAACTATATGTCGACATCCTAGATAAGCATTCGAGCTGACAGTCCAAGCGAGTCCACTCCTCAACGATCACTTCGCGAGACCAAAACTCACTAATCATTGTCTGCTCATCGGGCGCCATGCAAATATTTAATTTTACAAGCCCAAGCTTGGAGCCAAGACAAAGTCTTCAAAGTGCGATGTTATGCGTCGTGCTTCCACGCACTTGCTAGATTATCACGTCCCTCAAACCGACTTCGACCTCTCGAAAAACCAGGAGGGTTTATTAAGTGTCCGGGATACGAAGCCCACTCTCGTATTCACACATACTTGGCGACCTTTATCCTAATTCCTTATTCCGTTTCCCACGATCTGCCACTCCACATTCTTGAGTGCCAAATCCGAAAGCCCTCTTACTTCCATATCTCTCTTCCCTTCTCCCGAAACCTAACGGCCCCTCGAACATCTAAAGTACAAAAGAAGTATTTTTGCATCCTCCATGCCTTACGATGATTTTCTGTCTAGAGAAGAGAAGAAAGGAAGTAAATACAATCAGAGGATCGGTATTCCCTAAGAGAACGTTCCGGGATAGGAATTAGGGATCGTACACTAAGCTACGATCATATTCACTTAACTTTGAAGCTCCAACTACCAAGTCAATCACGACTCAGCGACCACTTGTGTACTCACCGGGTGCTTAATCATCAAAGCGCACGCACTCAGCATTTGGGTTTGGCCTCGCCTCATAGGAAAATCCATATGAATACATGCCACGGCATATGACAAGTATTTTCCTAACAATGGGATTCACATATATGAGTTGTCGAAACTTTGATCGATGGGACTAGCTTGGAACGTTGAACGTCCATGAGTTCACAAATCCAATTGATTTAGCGGATACTCAAAACTATCAAGCTCCATCGCAACAATGTTTCAACAACCACTTAGGGCGATCGTGCGCCTAAGCCATGACAATGACCATGCATACACGCTTTGGAAATCGCAAACGAGCAGACCGACTTGATCCAAATGCATGCCCACAAGCCTCAAGAGTTCAAATGTACACACCCAACGGTCGGCTCTCGATCCGAAAACTCCTTGAAAAGCTAAAATGCGCGATTACAAGCCCATGACATGCCATTCACCTGCATGTTACCTATTCCAGCTCAGATCGCGTCACACAAAACCACGTGCAAACTCGCGATTGCATACGCAATTATGACCGGATAATGAACCATTTGCACTTCGATGCAATCGAGAGTCGGCAACTAACGTTTATTGCCTTTAATCTACAGGAACTAAATGCCTTGTATAGGTTCCAACTCAAGCAAGTCAAAACTCTTAGCAATGTTGGAATCCTAAGCTCATACCAGCATAATCTGACAAGGCATCCCAACCGCTCCAAAGCAGTGCGCTCTCGGTATACAACTCAAGAGGAAGGTCATAACCAATCGCTAAGCACCGCATGGAGATGTTTGCGGCCATACTCATCTCACTTCAAAGCACGCCCCGTTAACACAGAACATACTTTGAGGGGGCAAATGTTAACCGGCCTTTTGGTCCAATTCCCAAAAGTACGCAAGACACGCTCGACTCAGCATATCGCGTGATATTATAGCCCCGAGGCGTTGCCAGTACCAAAAGACCTGAGTCTGGCCAGTACCCGAGCCGGCGCCTACCCAATTCGGTCAACTCAATGATCAATGGATGGAGGAAAACGATGGCGAGCGGCGGTCTTCCAGGGGCAGGATTCTCGAAAACTACGACACCAGGGAAGATCTCACCGTATGGATATATAGATCTCTCTTAGCTTTACAAATTTCGTTCAGGAAATTGTGGAATTCATAGTATGGATTGAAAGATTTTAAAGGGTGATGTCTGGAGTGTTTTCACGCGTTGAACGTAGGAGGGAGGCAGCTGCTTCAAAATAGACACTGTTTTTGAAATTTCCTAGGCTATTTATAAAGGTTTTAATATTATTTAATTTCTTTAATTTCAAAGAGCCAGTTAATCCATATCTACTCCAAATCAAACCCAACGGCTATCGCCCCTAGCTAAATACCCCCATTCTAGACACAATGGACCATGTTTAGTAAGCCCATTTGACTGTTTCAGTCTGTTTTTCTTTAAATTAAAATAAAAAACATTCACTATTAAATTTGAACGTACATTTTAATTTATCGGGGCCGCATACTAATTCCAAACATTCCCGAAAAATAACTAGTTATGTTTTGATGATACAGTCCTAACAAAATTAATTTCATCGAATTTGGAGACCGTTTGAAATGGCCTTTTTAATGGTCGATCCAATTCAACATAGATTATCAAATGCGTTTTAATTTACCATGCTCACATACTAATTCCAAAAATTATGGAAACTTAAACCTAGCAATAATTTGACATTCTAGATCCAACAAAACTTGTTTCGTCGAAAACGGAGGTCGTTTGTTAATAGCTTTGTTATTATTTAAAAATTGGTTCTGATTTTCTGGGTTGTTACAACCCCTCTTAAGGGGTGTCGACACCAGGGTCGACCCAACTCTGATATGGCAGTCGGTTTCAGAGGGGCTGGCAGCTATAAATGCATGGTCATTTCTCTTGTTTTCTTCATTGAGAATCCATGGGGGCCAAACCCTGTCGGTGTCTGAATTAAACTGGATCCATTAATCTCTTACAATTATCAACTTAAGCAATTCGATTAGAGATTCGAGATCCATTCTTCTTCTATTTTTCTAATCCAAACACTGTGAGTTCCTAGTTGCTTTTAGATTTAAATATACAAAAGTAAACGTGATATGACAATAGTTTGGATTTGTTCATATGCCTATATTATATTGGATCCATTGTAAATTGCGAACTTATGACATTCTAAATTGAGCATAACTTGGATCTAAATCTCTATCTTGTTGGATCTATTGTAACTTTTGTGGCATTCTATGATGTGGATCTTTACCTTATTTGTGTTAGATCCATTTTTAACTATTTATCTAAATCTCTATCTTATAGGATCATTGTAACATTTTATGATGTGGATCTTGACCTTATTTGTGTTAGATCTAGTTTTAACTATTGGATCTGAATTATATGGACATCTAAATTGCTAATCAGATCTAGTTTATCACCTTGTGCCTATAATATTAGATCTAAACCAATTGGACATCTAAATTGTTAATTTAGATCTTATTATGCTTATTATGACGTCATAGTTAACTGCCACAAGTTCATTAGATTTATGCTTATATGTCCACCTTATCACCATGCTAGTTTATGTTTATGCCAAAACAATCACCTATGTCATATTCCCATCACCTTTACTTTTATTGTTATGACTAGGCTACTTTCTAGCCTAGACGCCGCCAAATATAAGCGAACGCGTTAGTTAGGGAACGGGGGAAAAAGGTTAGAATTGGCATAATTTAAGTAATGTTTATATGAATTGGACATATAATTCAAATGGGGAAAAAGGGGCATAATCACTTATAATACATAGGTAAATTTGGATAATTATGGAATGTTTAAGATTACAACTAAAAATTGTAATTGCACTTATGACACGAGGTTAGGTTGCATTAGTGGTGGAAGTCTGCTTGGACCCGACCGGCATATCTAGCAGCCACTGATGTTGAACCTTATGTGAGGTTCTAAGTGCGCAAATACGAATCGGGCTATGACACGAGGTTAGGCCCAACTTGTGGAAGAAGTCTGCCTAGACCCGACCGGCATATCGAGCATCCACAAGTTGCAGGCCTAATGTGGGAGGTCTAGCCCATTACAAACCATAAATGGACATGGTAATGAATTGGACTACTTAACCTAATCTAATCCATAGGGATTGTATGATTATGAACTAAAGTTAGGGTTAAGTAAAATTGGTTGGAAAGTGGGTGGGTTAAGTAAATCTGAGGGGGTGGGTAATATTTACATATAGGCCCACAAACTTAGTTCGATAAGGTTATGTAATTAAAGACACCTAGTGGTAAGCATAACTGGTAGAAAGATTGGGGTTGTATAAAATTAAAGAAACCTTTAGGGTAAATATAACCTATGTAAAACCAAGTGGGGGATACAAGACAAAGGGGAGATCTTGTATCATATTGTGTGGGACCCGTTTCAGTCAGTAACCCGGAGTATGTATCGAGTAGAGAACTCCGAACTAGGTCAGAGAAGGGGCACGCTTACTGACTGATTGTAAGAGATCCAAACGTGGAGGCGGTGTTGGCGGTGCAAACCGACCGGGCCATGTGCGTGCTAGAGCTAGGCCGAAGGGGATAAGACGACCGTGACACCTGTAGATATGGGGCTGTGCATATCAGTGAGGGGTTTCCACTTTAGGACGTGATACATCCTACTGTGGGGACGGCACAGAGTATCTACGGAGTAGGGAACCGATCGATTATGGTAGTAGTTAGTGTACATTTGGACATATGCCCATGTCTACCATCTTGAAGTGTAAGGGATCATCTTATTCTGGTTATACTAGTAATAGTGCAGAGTAATCATTAGGGAAGCATATTCACCTTATCCTGTCTACCTTTTCGCACCTACCATTTATGTAGTGATCTCTCTTATCCACTTTATATGCCCGTCATTATACATTTATTTATTTACTTGCTAAAAGTAACTAGACTCGCCAGACTTTATGTCTGACCCTTTTTGTCTCCTTTTCTTTCTTCCGTTCCCCTCCCCCCGGTTCTTGGGGCGGGAACACTCAGGCTTAGTCAGGACTCAGTTATCATCTTGCTAGAGCTGCTTTCGAAGTATGATTCAAGTTCTTATGTCTACTATGGATTTGTCTCTCTTATTTGGGGAATTATGTTTTCTTTTAAGTATTTATGTACTCTGATGATAAAAGACACAAGTTATATTGTTGTAATGGTTTTTGTGACTTGTGGTACTTTAGACCACAATGTATGATTTGTGTTTGGTATAAAAATTTAATTTCCGCTGTTATCTTAATTATATCTGTCTTGTAATATTCTGTGTCTGTTTACCTATAACGCTTCACGAATCTTAATGCATTCCCTTTGTGAGTGACATTAACGGGTGTGGGGTGTCATACTTGGTATCAGAGCTGAAGGTTACCAGATTGGATAAAGTTTTTGAAAATTATTTTCAAAAAGGTTTTAGAAGAAAGCAGTTTTAAAAGAAAAGTCTTTTTTTAAAAACATATTCCCCAAAGCCATAGGAAATATCTCTCGATTCTCCGCTTGATTCCTTTTACTTTTCTTTTTTTCCATGGAACCAATCCTTCCCAAAAGGTGTCCCCATTGCGGCATGGTTCTGTAGGCATGTTAAGACTACGGCACATGTCGAAGGGAAATGAAGTGCCTAACCTCCATCTGTAGCTGCAGTAGTTTCACCTACGGCTAACTTTCTCGAGCTTCGTAAGGATTTCCATGCGATGGAGGCAGCTTTCGAGAGACTAGTTAGCTAGTTACACATATATGGTAAAAAGGAGAATAAGGGAGTTAGGGCTAAGGAACACAGCCCAAAGATGAGAAAAATGATGGCCTGGGAAGGGAACATAGATAAAGTTCAAATAAAGGTGGAAAGGAAGAAGCTAAGGTTGAGGAAACACAAAATAAAAAGGTATGGCCCAAGAAAGGGCGACAACAACAACAGAAGAAGGGTGGAAAGAATGACAAGTCTAAGGGTAAGAGGAAGTGCCATAGTTGCGGGCGAGAGGGTTACTTGGCCCAGGACTGTAGGAAAAGGAAGAATGCTTTTCTTCGTTTGTGAAGAGGTTGGACACAATTCTAGGGAGTGCCCAAGGAAGCAAGGGCAAGGTCAAAGGTCAAGGACCTCTAGAGGGCAAGCGAATTCTCTCGTGGCTAGTGCACCAGATAGAGGTAGAAAAGTCTCCACGGAAGGTTTGATTTCTCTTTCCAATCATCCTATAAGAATTATTTTTGATTCTAGCGCTTCACATTCGTTTATATCTAGATCTATAGTTGAATCTCTGCACTTAAAGACTAGTATGGTAGTGGATCCCGTTGTTGTCTCAAACCCCGTAGGTGGTTCGGCTCATTAATCTATGATCTGTCGGGGTTTGAGAATATCTGTATTAGGCGTCGAGTTTGAATGTGACGTGTATGTGCTGGTTTATGGGCTATGGGTTGATTCTAGGAATATTGGCCTACCACGTATGGTGCCATTCTGGATTGTGAGAAGAGGGTCGTTAGGCTTTTGACTTGTCATGGGAGGACCCTCGAGATTTCTTGTGACCCACAAGGGTCGGTTATGCTTGGTTTCCCAGAGTCTCTTGATGCATCTATCGATGATCTGCAATCTGTTCCAATAATCCAAGATTATTCCGATGTTTTTGATGAGGCACAGGGTTTACCTATGAGGCGCGAGATCAATTTTCGTACATATCTGGTGGACAATGCAAAGCTAGTTGCATTACTGGTGCGCCATATGGCTCCAAGGGGAAGAAGGGAGCTGAGTAAGCAAGTAGGGGAGCTACTTGAGAAAGGATTTATCAGACGAAGCATATCTGAATGGGGTGCTCCAGTTGTATTCGTAACTTAGGCAGATGGTTCGCTTCGTTTTTGTGTTGACTATAGAGAGTTCAATAAACTCACTAAGACGAATAGGCACCCGCTCCCGAGGATTGATGATTTATTTGATCAGCTTGTTGGTGCCTCGTTATTTTCTCAGTTAGATTTGGCCATGGGATTTCATCAATTGAGGGTGGCTGAGGACAGCATAGATAAGACCGCTTTTAGAACTCCGAATGGTTTCTTTGAATGCTAGTTATGCCTTTCAGGATGACGAATGCACCCGCCTATTTTGTTGATCTGATGAGTACGGTATTTCGGAAGTTTCTAAACAAATTCGTCGTGGTCTTTGTTGATGATATCTTGATCTTCTCCAAAAGCGAAGAAGAGCATGCCCAACACTTAAGAGAAGTTTTGAAAACTCTCAGTGCGCATCAGCTTGAGGCGAAGTTCTCCAAATGCCATTTTTGGAGAAAAGAGGTGAGATTCTTAGGGCATGTGGTCTCCAAAGAAGGGATAGCTGTATATCCCGCAAAGGTAGTTGCAGTGTAAGATTGGCAGATTCCTAAAAATGCAACCGAGGTGAGAAGCTTTCTTGGGTTGGCAGGTTATTATAGGAAGTTCATTAAGGACTTCGCAAAGATATCAGCCCCACTCACCAGGATGAAAAAGAAGAATTTGGCATTTTCATGGGATATAGATTGTGATGGTGCTTTCCAATGACTGAAGAGGGCTCTGACAGCAGCCCCAGTCTTGACCTTGCCTGATGGGAGTAAAGTGTTTACTGTTTACACTGATGCATGTGGTACAGAGCTTGGTGCGGTTTTGATGCAAGAAGGGAAAGTGGTGTGTTATGGGGGTAGACAGTTGAGAGTTCATGAGAAGAACTACCCCACCCATGATCTAGAGCTAGCTGCCATAGTATTCGCGCTTAAGACGTGGCGCCGTTATTTACTTGGAGAGAAGTTCAAGTTATACACTAATCATAAATCTCTCAAGTATCTATTCTCGTAGAAGGATCTCAATTTAAGGCAACAACGGTGGATGGAGTTCCTAGCTTTTTATGATTTTGAGATTGCTTATACCCCTGGCAAGGGTAATGTGGTGGCAGACGCACTAAGTAGGCATAGGATGGACTTGAGTCCTCTGTTTGTGGAGAGGAAGGGCTTGGAGTTCATATCAGCTTTTTATTTTAGACCCTCCATCGAGATTTTTCCTGATTTGTTTGCATCCTTGTAGATACGACCAACTCTTATGGGTCAGATAGGAGCTTCGCAACAAGGTGACCCAAATATTTTAGACATAATGCAAAAGCTCAGAAAAAGGAGACTTCTAGTCACCTCAGTAGATATGCCATAGATGAAAAGGGGTGGTTGCGACGAGATGAAAGGCTTTGTGTTCCTCAATCTGGAAGCTTGATAAAGGCAGTCCTAGAAGAAGCCCGCCATTCTAAGATGACTATTCATCCAGGCAGTGACATGATGTATAGAGACATGAAAACGGTTTTCTCTTGGGCTGGGATGTAGAAAGATGTGGCCAAATTTATTTTCCAATGTCTAGTTTGCTAGCAAGTTAAAGCCGAGCAAAAGAAGCCTGGTGGTTTACTTCATCCTTTGGAGGTTCCTCAGTGGAAATGGGAGAACATCTCTATGGATTTCATAGATGGTTTGCCTAGACTGAAGAAAGGCAACACCGGTATTTGGGTAGTAGTGGACAGATTGACTAAGAGCGCTCATTTCGTTCCAACGAAGAGTAAGAGGACGACATCATGGTTGGCACCAATTTATGTTTGTGAGATAGTTCGTCTTCATGGAGTACCTTCCAGCATCGTGAGCGATCGTGACCCCATCTTCACCAGTTAATTTTGGAGGAGCATGCAAGAAGCGTTAGGTACACAGTTGTGTTTAAGCACCGCTTATCATCCTCAGATCGATGGGCAGACGGAGAGGGTGAACAGAATTCTAGAGGATCTTTTGAGGCTGTGTATCCTAGATTTCGGAGGGGCCTGGGAAGAGCACCTTCCATTAGTAGAGTTTGCCTATAACAACAGCTATCAATCCAGCATCGGCATGGCACCCTTCGAAGCATTGTATGGACGACACTGTAGATCACCAACTTTTTGGTTGGAATCTACAGAAACATTATTACTTGGACCAGATATGGTTAGAGAAACATCCGAAAAGATTGACCTTATTCGATGGCAGATGAATATAGCTCAAGATAGGCAGAAGTCCTATGCAGACAGTAGAAGGACTAATATTGAATTTGAAGTGGGAGACTTAGTTTTTATAAAAGTATCGCCTCTGAGGAATGTGGTTCGCCTCGGATCGGTAGGGAAGTTGGCACCTAGGTTTGTGGGACCTTTTCCCATAACCGAGAGGATTGGCCAAATGACCTATAAGGTAAAGCTCCCATAAAATTTATCTGTTGTTTATGATGTTTTCCACGTTTCTCATCTGCGGAAGTGCCTGCATGACACCGCAGAAGTTGTTGAGCCGAGTGTATTGGAAGAGGTAGAAGTGGAACGGGAGGCGACAGTCAGGCGAGTCCCTACCTGTATTCTCAGATCAGAAGTTAAGTAGCTACACAATAAAGAGATCAAGTTGCTAAAGGATCAATGGGGAGATAACCCAAAGGATGTGACTTAGGAGACCGAAGCTAAGATTCGTGCTTCATACCCTTTTTTTTCGAGGGTATGTTCTTAACTCCTTTTTCCAAAGTTTTATTGGTGCTTTTTCTATCATTTGAATATATCTTATCCATAATATTTTTGACCTTCAGATAGGAATCCTATGGATGTAAACATGTGTTTGAGACATGTTATGTTTGATGGATGCAAGTGGATGCAAGTGTTTGTTAGTGGCTTTCTATGTATGCATACACACACACACATTAGGCACTAGATCGGCTCAATCACTCTCATACTGCATATGGATGTGTTTGCATTTTCTTTTCTTTTATGGATGAAAATGAATGTATTAGCATATGGATGTTGCATTTGGACGAATGAGTGTGCACACATATAGAACTTACATGTTATAATAGGATTATTTGCATACATATTGGATTCATGGCACTAACATGGATTGCATTAAGGAGGTCAACTGAATCAGTAGACCGCCTGATCTTTCGCATTAGTGTTTGGACATATACACACACCTTTGCATATGTTCATATAAGCATTAGAAAATTTTAAGGACAATGGATTCCTATAATTGATGGATGAGTAGATGGATGATGGATGGTAGGATATGCATTCTTCTTAACTTAGAGATTTCGGGGACGAAATCCTTTGAGTTGGAGAGAATGTAACACCCCGTATTTTAACAAATAATAATTAATTTAATATTCATGATTAAGGAAAATGGATTATGACATTGCGTCCGTCTCGAAATTTTGGTCAAGATAGACATTTGGTTTGCGTAAAATGGACACCGTATGAAGAAGTTATGAAGATTTTAAGTTTGTATACACGCAAAAGAAATATGTATATACACATGATACACATATGAGTCAGATGTGAGTCATCACTTATCTAGAAAGGGTCCAAAAATAAAAAATTCATCTGGCGGAAAATATCCCGCTTTAGGGGTCAACCCCCCTTGAGGGGTGTCCACACCGGGGTCGACTCACCTATAGGGGTGTCGACACCCCTAGGGCTGATGTGGCAGTCGATTTCAAAGGGGCTGGCAGCTATAAATACATGGTCATTTCTCTTGTTTCTTCATTGAGAATCCATGGGGGCCAAACTCTGCCGGTGTCTGAATTGAACTAGATCCGTTAATCTCTTACAACTATCAACTTAAGAAATTCAATTAGAGATTCGAGATCCATTATTCTTCTATTTTTCTAATCCAAACACTGTGAGTTCCTAGTTGCTTTTAGATTTAAACATATAAAAGTAAATATGATATGACAATAGTTCAGATATGTTCATATGCCTATATTATATTGGATCCATTGTAAATTGCGAACTTATGACATTCTAAATTGAGTATAACTTGGATCTAAATCTCTATCTTGTTTTATCTATTGTAACTTTTATGGCATTCTATGATGTGGATCTTGACCTTATTTGTGTTAGATCTATTTTTAACTATTGATCTAAATCTTTATCTTGTTGGATCTATTGTAACATTCTATGATGTGGATCTTGACCTTATTTGTGTTAGATCTAGTTTTTATCTATTGGATCTGAGTTATGTGGACATCTAAATTGCTAATCAGATCTAGTTTATCACCTTGTGCTTATCATATTAGATCTAAACAAGTTGGACATCTAAATTGTTAATTTAGATCTTATTATGCTTATTATGACATCATAATTATGTTAGAATTAATTAACTACCACAAGTTCATTAGATTTATGCTTATATGTCCACCTTATCACCATGCTAGTTTATGTTTATGCCAAAACAACCACCTTTGTCATATTCCCATCACCTTTCCTTTTATTGTTATGACTAGGCTACTTTCTAACCTAAATGGCGCCAAATATAAGCGAACGCGTTAGTTAGGGAACGGGGGAAAAAAGGTTAGTATTGGCATAATTTAAGTAATGTTTATATGAATTGGACATATGATTCAAATGGGGAAAAAGGGGCATACACACCTATAATACATGGGTAAATTTGGATAATTATGGAATGTTTCAGATTATAATTAAAAATTGTAATTGCACTTATGACACAAGGTTAGGTTGCATTAGTGGTGGAAGTATGCCCGGACCCGACCGGCATATCCAGCAACCATTAATGTTGAACCTAATGTGAGAGGTCTAAGTGCGCAAATACGAATAGGGATATGACACGAGGTTAGGCCCATCTTGTGGAAGAAGTCCGCTCGGACCCGACCGGCATATCCAGCATCCACAAGTTGTAGGCCTAATGTAGGAGGTCTAGCCCATTATAAACCATAAATGGACATGGTAATGAATTGGACTACTTAACCTAATCTAATCCATAGGGATTGTATGATTATGAACTAAAGTTAGGGATAAGTAAAATTGGTTGGACAGTGGGTGGGTTAAGTAAATCTGAGGGGTGGGTAATATTTACATATAGGCCCACAAACTTAGCCCGATAAGGTTATGTAATTAAAGACACCTAGTGGTAAGCATAACTGGTAGACATATTAGGGTTATATAAAATTAAAGACACCTTTACAAGACAAAGGGGAGAGCTTGTATCATATTGCGTGGGACCCGTTTCAGTCAGTAACTCGGAGTATGTATCGAGTAGAGAACTCCGAACTAGGTCGGAGAAGGGGCACGCTTACTGACTGATTGTAAGAGATCCAAACGTGGAGGCAGTGTTGGCGGCGCAAACCGACCAGGCCATGTGCGTGCATAAGCTGGGGAAAAGGGGACAATACGACCGTGACACCTATAGATATGGGGCTGTGCATATCAGTGAGGGGTTTCCACCTTAGGACGTGATAAATCCTACTGTGGGGCCGGCACAGGGTATCTACGGAGTAGGGAGCCGATCAATTAGGGTAGTAGTTAGGGTACATTTGTATGCCTAAGTCTACCATCTTGAAGTGTAAGGGGTCATCTCACCCTGGTTATACTAGTAATAGTGCAGAGTAATCATTAGGGAAGCATATTCACCTTATCATGTCTACCTTGTCACACTTACCATTTATGTAGTGATCTCTCTTATCCACTTTATATGCCTTTCATGCTACTTTTATTTATTTACTTGCTAAAAGTAACTAGACTCGCCAGACTTTATGTTTGACCCTTTTTGTCTCCTCTTCATTCTTCCGTTCCCCCCTCCCCCTCCCCCGCGGTTCTCAAGGCGGGAACACTTGGGCTTAGTCAGGACTCAGTTAACATCTTGCTAGAACTGCTTTCGAAGTATGGTTCAAGTTCTTATCTCTACTATGGATTTGTCTCTCTTGTTAAGGGAATTATGTTTTCTTTTAAGTATTTATGTACTCTGATGATAAAAGACAGAAGTCATATTGTTGTAATGGTTTTTGTGACTTATGGTACTTTGGACCACGATGTATGATTTGTGTTTGAAATAAAAATTTGAATTTCCGCTGCTATCTTAATTATATCTGTCTTGTAATATTCTGTGTCTATTTACATATAACGCTTCACAAAACTTAATGCATTCTCTTTGTGAGTGACATTAACGGACGTGGGGTGTCACAGTTTTAGAGGAAATCAAACGATATTACACTCGCCTGCTCAAAAGGAAACAAATCAAAAGATGCAAACAATCCCTTTTATTTCAATCCCTCTTGTCTATTAAAATCCACACGCAACCCTTCTCTGTTTTATCCTAAATAATTCATGCACCCGTCTCTTACCCAAAATATACAATCAAAGAAAATTATAAGCAGCTGAAAGCACTTATCTCTAGAACGAAACAACAAGATCGACTTGGTTCTCAATTTTTTTATTTTTAAATGGCGATTTTGAGTTTCAAATTGGTTCAATCAAATAGGGTTCGTTTTTGTGGTATTCCAATTGGGTTTCGGTGCGGATCGTTCGATTTGGGGTTGAGTTGGTTGTCCCGAAGAGGCGATGTTGTTGTTGGTGGTGATCGTGGATGAATTTATGAAAGGGTTGATGTTGTTTGAAGATTTTAGTGAAAAATTGGGTTCGGGATTAATGGTGTTGGAAGATTTTGTTGATGGTATGAGGTGTTCAGGTCTGCTCTGGTGATTGAAAGATGGTGATGGTATGTTCGGTGTGATCGGTGAAGTCGTATGGTGAGGGATGGTTGATGTTGTGGGAGGTTGAGGTATTTGTGGTTATGGAAATTTAGTTTCTGGAAATTGTGTGTGGAGATGATTGTTTTGAGTAGAGAGTTTTTGGCTTGTGATCGGTGCATGTGTGGTTGGATGTTTCGTGGTAGAGAAGTGTTGTATGGTGGTTGTCGTGGTGATGAAGCAATTGTACAGGAGGTTGAAGATGGTTGGATAGATGGGGGTTGTGGTGTATGGGTATGGAAGATGATAGGCAGCGAGTTTCAGAGGGGTGCAGATGGTTTGATGAACTGGTTGTTCGAACAGAATTTGAAGTGGGGATATGGTCGTGATTTGTTGAAGGTCGGCAAGAGGTTTGAACAGAGTGGAGTTAAGGAGATGGTATGGTGATACGGTGGTGAAGGGGTTGATGAATTTGCAATGATGTGAAATTTTGTCGAGAAAAATAATTTTGTGGTGGAGGGAGGATTCAGGGCAGAAAAAACAAAAGAGGAAAGAAAAGGAAAGCAACAATTTTTGGCTTTTTTTTATTTTTTATTTGTAAGAATTTGTAAAGAAAAAAGAAAAAGAAGGAAATAGATGGAGAGAAAAAAGAGGGATGAAATCAAGGAAATTTGGCAACTATTTTTTTTCTCTTGTTTAGAAGATTGAATAATACCAAATCAAACCAATCAAGAATTTTCTTCTATATATACAATAAAATAAAAGAGAAAAATAAAATAAAAACTAACGCGAATCGAAAATTAAATAAATAATAAAAATTAATCGTTACCTCCCCGAAAACGGCGCCAAAAACTTGTTTGACACTTTCCTATGGATTAGAAAACCGCAAATTATGTAATAATAACTGCAAGTGCACAGGTATGTAGTATGCAGGTCGAACACAGGGAGGAAAAATAAATTTTATTATTTATATATTTCGTGCACGAGTTAAATTAATTTTGGAGGATTTGGTTGAAAACAATAAAAATTGAAATTGCAATTTGATTTAGAAAAAATCTAATTGAACCGACGATTAAATCACAATTATCAATTGAAACAAATAAAATTTTCAATTAAATTCACTACAAATTCGAATCTTAATTGGATTAATAAATTCAATGATAGAAAAATAAAGATAATATTGAGATAAAAATTATAGAAAGGAAATAAACAAACAGATATTAAAATTAGGATTACCATTGAATCTAATCAAACGGTCAATCGCTAATAAGAAAAATAAATTGCAAAGACAACTTATGCTCTACTAAATCTACTTGTATAGACGATAAGTTGCTTGAAAATGAAAGAATGCAGAAAAATAAAAGAAAGCTTTATTAATGGAGAAAAGAAGTACAGAATAGTGAATAGGGGTTTACAATGAATACAATGGGTATTTATAGGGGATGTAGTCTCCTTTCTATGAGAATAATTGGGCCAAGAATGAGTCTCTTAAAATATTTTATTTACAAATAAAAGAGATATGAATAAGGACTTGAGATATTCGATGCAGATTTCATCTTCTGATTAGTGACATATGGAAGATTGATTGGCTTTTCTTTTGGCAATAATTCAATCAAATCTTCTTCTACATGGCAGTTGAAAGTGAATGATTTGATTTCCCTGAGAAGAATATGTCCAACTCTTCAAATCTTTATTAGTGCATATATTATATACATACATAAGAATATATATATATATATATTATACCACTAGTCTATATATTCTTCAGAGTAAGGGAGACGATGTATATATATCCCTGTTACTTTCCTCAGGAAAAATAGGGCTTGATAGGGATTGAACTCAGGTCACTCTGTCTAAATTTCCAGGCCTTTAACAGTGTGCTACAGCTTCCTTTATGTTTGAAATAGTGTTGATATGGGAAAGTAGCTTTTTCTTATCAGCTGGTCTTTATTTGAATGAAGGAGACATTTCTTGAAAAACCTGTGAAAACACACCAAAAATACCCAAAGTAATATTTATTTATTTACAAAAGATAAAATAAAAGAGCATAAATGTTGACCTACTTTTTCACAAAAGTTGTCACGACTCAACGAATCATAGCCCAACACCAAAAGGCATGTCATCCAGTACCGACCGATCCCAACGGTCGACCTTCTATTCCAGAAAGTCCAAATAAGGATCGGTCCGAGCCAACTCCTACAGACGGTGGGATATCTTCCCCCTGCATAATCGCCTTCTCGGCGGACCGAGTCAGCTCGTTCCGTAACAATCGAATTGATCGGATTTACATAGAAAAATCCATATAAGCCATCCAATTCCCAATGGAGTCCGATTCTCGAGGCATTTAAGGCGGTCAAACGCTTCCAGCCAAAACGTTGCTTTTGATGCACCATAGTTCAAATACCACGCAAACCGTAATTATCGAGAGAGCTACTACTCAACAGTAGACCGGGTCCACCGCCGCAACTATTCCAATGGATAAAACTCCACGTTTCGAAGCTCAAAAAAAGAGGCAAGCCACGTGGCACGTAGTTCATCCTACTCATCCAGCTATAAATACCCCATTGCTAAAAATGGAAGAGCAAGTTGAATTCTCCGCTTCCAATCCACGCTTGGTATACCGGAAAACTTCCAACTGTGCACCTCAAATATTACAAAGATATTGTAATCTTTTCTCCTCTTCTACTGAGAAAAATCAATTGTACTTTTTGTAATCCTCAAAAATCGATACATATAAAGTGGACATAGGCACCGATTTTGCCGAACCACTATAAAAATCATGTGTGTGTTCCCTGTTTTTACTTACTTTTCCGTACTTTATGATTGTTATTCGTGTGTTCTACGCACAATTGGGGGTTCACTGTCACTAGTGACCAACTTTTGACATCAACACTTTGGCGTGCCAGGAAGGGGAACGCGCCTAGCCATACTCTACGACTGTCGACCGTCTTCAGCAATTTCTAATACGACCATAGCAAATAAGCGGAAGAAGGATGCTTCAACTTCTCATCATTTACCTGCCGACGCAGCAGAAACAACAGTAGCGGGGGACAAGCCATGAGGCTTCCTCCCACGAATACACATCCTAATACGTCACCGGGGACGACATGGATAAAATCTTGTCCGAGTTCAAAAATCATATGGCATCTCAGGGTGAACTTCTCAAACATCAGCAGGGAGTGATGAACGACTTCCTCGCTCGGATGGAAAAGGGACCTCACATTCTAGTATCATTTCCTGCACCGGGCGAGGCTGGGGCAACAACTGATCTTTGGTCTGCAGAAATCCAAGCCCCAGATCGGTCCACACCTTTGCTTCCTCCGGGCTCAACTTCACTACACGATCGGTCACGGCTACGAACATCACTTCCATCTTCAATTGGAGCTTTGGTAGCAGCAGACACGCTGTCGACCCTGGCCAAGTTCAAAACCAATCGACCTGTCTTCCTCCAATCTAGGAAACAACATGACTTCCTGGACAACTAGCTCAAGAACAAGTCTAGCCAGCGGGTCGGCCAGAACCAGGATCGTTGCTACACCCGGTCCGACCCAACGTCTTACTGGAAACCCGTCTTATGCCGCCTTCCCTCCAACGAAGGGATGGTGACGACAACCCTCCGCGTCACCAAGACCACTCTACCATACCGGTCTCCAACGTAACGGAGGGAACACTTCCATACACCCTTCTAACATAGCCCCAAGCGAGGGCAATGCTAAATTCCATACGGGTACCACTCGCCTGAGCCCATTACTCCCAATAGGAACGGGTATGGTTCTGTCCAATAACAACCGGACCACCACAGTAGCGGTTGAACCAGAACTCGAAGCTAGGATTCACCCTCACTCTCACCTTCACTCGACTCTGGGAGGTCAAGCCCAACCAACCGTTCCCCTTCCGAGCATGCTTTCGGCAGGTCCTAACCCAGGGATTCTCACCAATGTCCCCGGTGGTGAATTGGATTCATGGCAACGACTCCTCGGAGATGGAATCCAGCTTGCAAGTATCATCAGACGGTTCACCCGAGGCACTTCTTCTCAGTAGGACATGGATGACATCCATCGAAGTCCATTCACCAGGGAAATCAGAAACTCCCGAAATCCTCTAGACTTCAAGCTTCTGGTCCTGGAGCCCTACAACGGCCGGACCGACCCGACCATTCATCCCATGCGATACTTGTGCCACATGGAAGTACTTTTGGCATTGACCAATGTCATGGCCCAAGTGCTTCCCACTCTTCCTCACTGATATAGCTGGCATGTGGTTCCGGCAGTTAACAACTGAATCGATGAACAACTGGAATGTGTTGGTCACTTAGTTCATCGAGCAGTTCAGAGTCCACATCGCCCGACCAAAGAGTGTCATGTTCCTAACCTCTATCAAGCAGCGGTCCGGGGAGACCCTCAAATCCTTCCTATAAAGATTCAAGGTGGACGTAGCATCAGTAAATCGACCCGAGCCATCGATGGTGCTTATGGCCGCCATTGCAGGTGTTCGGAACCGATCGGAGTTCAGGATCTCTTTAACCAGAGATCCTCCCAAGGACATTGACGACTTCTATGTCGAAGGAGACCGATTCCTACGACAAGAGGATGCCAACATCGATATGGAAAGCCTCGAAGTGCTTGCCACCAAGAACGGAGGTCCATCCAACACCAATGGCCAGAATAAGGGCAAAGTGAATGTCTTGGAAAAGAACGATCGCAACAAGCGACTTCGGAGAGAGAACAAGTATGATCAACACAACGAGCTCAGCTCCTCTCTACTCGACATCTACCTCGATGTACAAGGGACTCTACCCTTCCTAAAACCTCCTCGAAGGGAGCCAACCTAAAAGGAACTCGATTCTGGAAAGCACTGCATGTACCATAACATGGCAGACCACTGGACCAGTGAATGCAGGCACTTGCGAGATCTCATCGAGGATAAGGTCAGGCATGGAGAACTGTCCTAGTACATCAAGAAATCTACACAGGCCACGTCGCCATAATCTTCTACCCAAGCTCCTCAGGTCGGTCCTCGAGTTCCTAGAAACAGAAAGAACCATGAGCCTAGCAATCGCGACATCATCATCAATTAATAAGATTTAGATTTTTCCGTTTCTTAAAGATATAAGAAATGTATTTTTAGTATTTCCTTTCAATAATGTGAATATTTTGAAGTACACATGTACGAAATTAGATCCTAGACGTGCTCTGGATTCGATGATCACATCCTTAGAGTTTATTTTCGTTTTTCTGTAATAGCTCTTTAGCAGCAATTAAATTTCTTTTTCGAACATGAATGATGTTTGAAATGATTCAAAGCCGAGCATGATTAATGCTCGTCAACCTAAATATGGTCAGTGCTAATCCGCCATTTTTAAGACACGGTCGATGCCCGCCAACATATCTGGACCAACTCCACAAGCCGAGTATGGTCATCATATTGTAAGTCGGGTATGGTTAATACTCGCCATTTCTACAAGCCAAGTACGATTGATACTCGCCGTCATATCTAGACCTACTCCACAGCCCGAGTGTGGTCAACAATCCATAAGCCGAGCATGATCGATACTCACCCCTCTTTAAGCTGAGTATGATTGCTACTCGCCAAACCTCACAATACATCTTTAAAGGCATGGTTTATACTCGAACCTTCTGATTACTCAGTCAAAATCTGACCTTAGAAACCCTTGAACAACGAACTAATACCGTCTCACCAGACCAAGCCAAGTATAATTTATGCTCGCCAACTCTTTAAGTCGAGTATAGTTAATACTCGCCACTGTTTACTGACCAAGCTCGTAGCCATCTCTAAGCCGAGAATGGTCGATACTATCTATGCAGGCATTACAACTAAATTTATCATCAGCTAATTTCACAACATTCCCGGCCTTAATCCGGTCTTCGATGGTTGTCGGTTTTACAGCCTTAATTCGATATACACCGATCGTCGGTTTTTCGGCTTTAATACAACCATCAGGATTGTCGGTTTTCCAAACTTAATATGGATCAGCGCATCCATAAGTTATCTACACATTAAGCACCAGTGCAACATCCAGAACACACCTTCCTTTACTATAAAATGATATGTTTTGAGGGGTAAAGTGTTGACCTATTTTTTGGAAAAAGCTTTCATGACTCAACGAATCATATTCTAACACCAAAAGGCTTGCCGTCCAATACCGACCGATCCCAACGGTCGGCCTTCTATTCCAGAAAGTCCAAATAAGGATCAGTCCGAGCCAATTCTCCTTCAGACAATGGGATATCTTCTCCCTGCATAATCGCCTTCTCGGCCGACCGAGTCAACTCATTCCATAACAACCAGATCGATCGGATTTGCTTAGAAATATCCAGATAAGTCATCAAATTCCCAATGGAGCCCGATTCTCAAGACACTTAAGGCGGTCAAACGCTTCCGGCCAAAATGCTGCTTTTGGTTCAAATACCA
Organism: Allium sativum; assembly: GCA_030737875.1. Lineage (NCBI taxonomy): Eukaryota > Viridiplantae > Streptophyta > Magnoliopsida > Asparagales > Amaryllidaceae > Allium > Allium sativum. The sequence continues at coordinate 17,414,529 of CM060912.1, forward strand.
CGCAAGCCGTTATTCTCGAGAGAACTATTATTCAACAGTAGGCCGGGTCCCACCGCCGCAACTATTCCAATGGATCGAGCTCCACGTATCCAAGCTCCGAAAAATAGGCAAGCCACGTGGCACATAGTTCATCCTACTCATCCAACTATAAATATCCAATTGCTAAAAATAGAAGAGCAGGTTGAATTCTCCACTTCCAATCCACGCTCGGTATATCGAAAAACTTCCAACCGTGCACCTCAAATATTACAAAGATATTGTATTCTTTTCTCCTCTTCTACTGAGAAAAAATCAATTGTACTTTGTAATCCTAAAAAATCAATACATGTAAAGTGGACATAGGCACCGATTTTGCCGAACCACTATAAAAATCCTATGTGTGTTCCCTGTTTTTACTTACTTTTCTTTACTCTATGATTGTTATTCGTGTGTTCTACGCACAATTGGGGGTTGACTATCACTAGTGACCAACTTTTGATGTCAACAATAAAATAAACACATTTCTATGTTAATCAAGGCACAAGACAGAATGCAACTCGAAAGAAAATATAGTGGACAACATGGAAGTGTAAGAGTTCAATTTTTTAGCAGTTATATCTGAATACAATTTGGTTCATAATCCTAACCAATGTTGGGTAGACACAGGCACTACTCATCATGTTTGCTCTGACAAATCCATGTTCTCTATATACCAGAAATTTGATCAAGAAGAAAAACACTATATGGGCAATTCTGTAATTTCCATGATCGAAGGCAGTGGCACATTAATCCTTAAGTTTACTTTTGGAAAAACTATCTAGTTGAATGACGTGCTCCACGTTCCATGCATCCGTAAGAATTTCATCTCCGGTCAAGTGTATCAAAGAAAAGATTCAAAATGGTTTTCAAGTCAGACAAAATGGTTCAGTCCAAAGCTAGAATGTATATAGGAAGCAAATATTTATGTGATGGCCTATTTAAGGCAAATGTAGCAGTAGTCAGCAATAGACCTATGTATTATGATTGTGTTGTTAATAAAATCGAAGTTTCTTATTTTCTTGAGCACGAAATTTTACTATGGCATGATCGATTAGGACACATAAATTTCCGGAAATTGAAAAAATTATCAAACTTGGGATTGATTCCTAAATTTTAAGAAGATAAAAACTACAAATGTGAGACATGTGTAGAAGAAAAAATGGTCAAGAAACCATTTCATACTATTAACAAAAGTACTGAACCACTAGGTTTAGTTCATACTGATTTATGTGATTTTAAACCATTACCCATAAGAGGTGGGAAAAGTATATTACTTTTATTAACGATTATACGCAATATTTCTATGTATATCTTTTGAACAGTAAAGATGCAATTACATCGTTTATAAAGTACAAGGCTGAGGTAGAAAATCTGTTAAATAGAAAGATCAAGATATCGACATCTGATAGAGGTGGATAATATGAATCACCATCTGAACGATTCTGTGCATAAAATGGAATAATTCATCAAAAAACAGCCCTATATTCACCACAACAAAATGGTGCTGCTAAGAGAAAGAATATAACATTAAAATATATGATTAATGCGATGCTATTGACATCTAGCTTACCGACGAACTTATGGGGGAGCCTTAAATATGTCTATTCACATTAAAAAAAAAAGGTCCCTCACAATAAAACATAAACAATTCCGTATGCGCTATGGAAAGGACATAAACCAAGTTTTAAAAGTGTCGGGGTGCTTGGCAAAAGTTCCAATTCCTCCTCCCAAGAAAGTCAAACTTGGACGAAAAACTGTAGACTATTACTATCCAGGGCGAGCCCAAAACAGTAGTGCCAACAGATTTCTGGTATTTAAGTTTGATATAACTGATATCAATGAAAATACAATCATTGAATCTAGAGATGTCTCATTCTTTGAAGATGTGTTTCCGCAAAAAAGGAATAAAGTAATAATGTCCCTAAAAGGACAAGGAAGAATCAAGCAAAACACATGAAGACGAAACTCATAATGAAACTGAGGATGTTGAACCTAGAAGAAGCTTAAGGGATAGAAATTCCAAGACATTTGGTTTGGAATTTTTAACATATGTGTTAGAACATGAACCTCAAACATATAAGGAAGCAATGTCATCTTCCAAATCCTTATGTTGGAAAGAAGCAATCCAAAGCGAAATTGATTCAATTCTAATTAATAAAACATGGGAAATAATTGATCTTCCACTAGGAATAAAACTAATTGGTTGTAAATAGAATTTCAAGAAGAAAATGAAACCAGATGGCTCTATCGACAAGTATAAAGCCAGATTAGTAGCCAAAGAACATCGTCAAAAAGAAGTTGTAGACTTCTTTGATACATATTCGCCGATAAAATGAATAATCTCTGTAGGAATGCTAATAGCAATTGTATCCATTTATAATCTACAAATTCATCAAATGGATGTAAAGACAACATTGTTAAATGGAGATCTCAATGAGCAGATCTACATGAAGCAACCTGGAGGATACAAAGGAAATGAAAACAAAGTCTATAGATTAGTAAAATCATTTTATGGACTAAAACAAGCTCCAAAACAATGGCATGCAAAATTTAATAGTCTCATGCTGAAAAATGGTTTTCATATAAATGAATTTGATAAATGTGTTTATTATAAACAAGTTGGACAATCATACATGTTGATTTTCTATATGTAGACGATACGTTAATCTTTGGTCCTAACATTAAAGTTATAGAGATCGTAAAGAAAATGTTAATAAGTAATTTCTATATGAAAGATTTAGGTGTTGTAGATGTTATTTTCGGAATCAAAATAACAAGAACACCTAATGGAATTGAATTATCTCGGTAACGCTTTGTAGATAAAGTGATTGAAAGATTCCAAAATGTTAGAATAAAAGAAGTACGAACACCTTTTAATTCATCGGAAGTACTGCATAAAAACACCAATGAGAGTGTAGTGCAACTGGAATACTCTCGTGTGATAGGATGTCTAATGTATCTTATGAGTTGCACAAGACCAGATATAGCTTATGCAGTAAGTTGATTGAGTCGATATTCAAGCAACCTAGGGAAGGAACACTGGAAAGCACTAATGAGAGTGCTTGGATATATAAAAAATACCATGAATTATTACCTAAAATATGGAAAATATCATGCCATCTTAGAATGATATAGTAATGCAAACTGGACTGTTGATTCAGAGGAATCAAAATAAGATATTGGTTATGTCTTCACCCTAGCAGCTGCAGTAGTGTCATGGAAATCTATGAAATAAACATGCATAGCTTGATCCACTATGGAATCAGATTCATCACTTTAGATAAAGCAGGTGATGAAGCAGAATGACTTCATCACCTTTTAGAAGATATTTCGTTTTGTCCTAAACCTGTACCAGCCATATGCGTACACTGTGATTACCAAGCAATGCTAAGTAGAGCGCAAAACTTTGTGTATAATGGAAAGTCACGACACATTCATAGACGCCACAACACAGTTAGAAAGTTACTCTCAAATGGAACTATGTCCATAGATTATGTGAGAACGAATGCCATCCTAGCGGATCTACTCATTAAAGGTTTATCAAGAGAGAAAATTGACTACGCATCGAGGGGAATGAGTTTAAATGCCTAAACCAACAAGAGATATCTTATACAGAAACATATCCTAGTGACTGGAGATCCCACAAACTAGGATCAATAGGCAAACCAGTTATGAATAACTCAATACGTAATGCATTTGTTTGGATACAGTCCTACTCCATTCTTATGGTGCACAATATAAATGCATGCCTACAGAAGTACTAAAAGGTTAAAACTATGTTTTTAATGATGACCATATCTTGAATATAACAAGTTGGGTATATATAGGATACTCTTAATGGTTGTGATCACCTATGTTAGTGTAAGTTGGGTCGACTCTATGAGAATATTATAGGCTTAAATTCTCTATAACACTCGCAGAACCAAAAAGTGTTTCAAGACCAAAATGAACACAACCAGCAGACTGGTTAAGAAGGGAATCAATGCTTCGTAAAGCTTATTGTCTGGATATAAAGTAAAGGCCGACGGTTCAAGATGAAATAATTCATCGATTATCCAAGTTGATCCAATAAGTTTTAACTAGGAAAAGTTCAAAGTGAAATATCTACTTATCAATGATAAAGCATTATTCCATATGCACTCTGTGATGTTTCACTTCATGTGAGGGAAAGAATATTATCATCTATGAAGGATTGTTGGAAAAACCAAAGTATAGATGAAATATACGTGTCCCACATCACCAAGATGCACAAAAGTATTCTACTATAAAAGTAGCTTTCTCATTAAGAGGTTGGGGCCTTGGGGCAGCCAAATGTGTGCTTTGTTGTGAGGAGCGAAGTCATGTTTCACCATCACATACATTCATGCCGCCGTTGTCGCTGTCCGTCTAACCGACTAAACCAGGCTCAAGTTCGGGTTTAATACGATCCTATTTTACTTTAAAAACTAGGCTGGGTCTTTTAACAGTAACAGGCTATGCGAACGTTTGAAAGCGGCCGCAGCTTGTTTGAAGAGGCGCGACTTTTGGCAAAGGGAGCAAGTGCGACCCAGTAGCAAACGCAATCGAGCAGTTGTGCTCTATGGCATCAGGCGGATGCAAACGATAGCAAGTGGGTGCAACACATGGAAGCAACAGCGGGTACGCGTGTGCATGGAAAATGGGTGCGACCGTTAGGCGCATCCGTTGACGAGCAGCGGGTGTGACCCATTAGGCGGACACGTCTGTTCAAATGGGTGCATAAGAAACTATAAATATGGATGAATATTGATCACATTCATTCAATCCGAATTTTTCATCTGCTTCTTTCTTCTTCGTTTCTACTACTATCCTATCTTTATTATAAATCACAGAGTGACATACTCATACAATTTGTATCTTGGGAGAATTTTGAATAAAATTCTTAAGGAAATTGTTGCAAGAAGCCTCAAACGAAATTTCCTTCGTTACCTGGCTAAATTTCTAATTTTTTTTTTAAAACATAAAAGGTACTTTATTACAAAACGAAAGTTACAAGAGGATTGAGCTGGTTACAAAATTACACTGGCAAAGAACAAATACTATACAACAAAAAATAGAAAACCTGCTCAAAACCCAACATCTGAGGTCATATAGACCAATTACGACAGTAATAATCCAAGACAAAACGTCTTACAAGCACAAAGAACAAAAATAAAATATGAGCACTAGAAATAAGCTCCAGGATCTCCAAGTTATGAAGCACATACAAGCTCCAAACAAGCTCTAAAACTACACATGCCCTGAACCCAGCAACAGAACCAGAGAGAAACCAAACACTGAACGCCAACATAAAGCACAGGAGAATCCATGTCCAAACTATAAAGAGTCACCATCAATAAATAAAGGCAAATTCTATTTCAACCCACTAATTTAGTTAGTAGCCCCCCAAATCATGAAATAGTTGGTAAACCCCCAAATTTAGTTAGTAGCCCTCCGTTTCTTAAAAAAAAAACCAAAAATACCCTTCCACGTAGGGAGACTACGTGGTTTTTCAGTGTATCTCGTAGTTGTTCTACGTGGTTTGTCAAAGTACCACGTAGATGATCTCCGTGGTTCATTCATGGACCACGTAGGGTTACTACGAGGTTCACCGAAAAACCACGTAGTACAACTACGAGGTATTCAAAAAACTGGAAAAAAATTATAACGGAAAAAGGGTATTTTGGTCATTATATTTTTTTGATGAAACGGGGGGTACTAACTAAATTTCTGGGTTGAAATAGAATTTGCCATAAATAAAACAGAAGGAAACCAAAGACCTGACTACCCAAGCCAAACTGAAAATTCAGGGGGGAATAGCACCAAACCAACACAATATACCAGCAAAAAAAGAACCACACACAGAAATCGAACCAAGACTAAGGCCAACAAGAAGGATACTCCACAACACCTGGAAAAAAGAAGGCAAAGAAATTTTTGGAGATGCCCATTAATAATCCCCCAAGAGTACCATTGTCTTCCCTACTCTTCTTAGTTTTTGACTTTGTCTTTATTTGAGAAACTAACTTGATCCACTTGGGGTTACCTTCCACCAAAGGTTCATTACAAATCTTCAAATTTTCACCCATAAGTTTATGAGATTTAAATTTTTTTCCTTCTCCTCTTTATACTGTTTGAAGAGCTACCAGAATCTTCTATCCAAATGTCTTTTGTTTGATCAGTTTTTCCTTCAAATTCTCTAGTATCAGCCTGTTTTATTTTCCCAATATCTCCATCTACTTCAAAAGAAAGAAACAAGTTGCCACAATCGTTTTTATTTTCTACATCATTAGCATCCCCTATATCTTCATTTTTCTCATCAATCTTAGATAGGCCAATGACTTTTTCATTCATGACATACATGCAGTCATTAGGTGTAGCCAAAACACTGAATGGATTTGAATTACTAACTGTATTACTCATAACAGCCTTTGATTGATGATCAATCCAAATAACCTTATCAGAACTTTACACGTTAACCTGATTTTCCAAGCACTTCTTCACAGTTTTGTTATTACTATGCAACAGTTCCTTTTCTACAGATCCTCTACTAATCATGCTCTAGTTTTTCAAATTGTCATCAATGTCCATTCTATTAGCTACATTTGTATTTTCATTAGGAACCAAAACTTTAAACAATTTACAATTAGCATTAGAGTGACCAAATATTCTACAGCTTAAACATGAAGTAGGAACCCGTTTATACAAAACCTTTTGCCGAGTGATTTTCCATTAGAACATTGGATAGGGACAACATTAGCAAAATTAAAATCAATATTGACTTTAACTAAAATTCTAGCATAAGATATTCTAACAATATCTTCACTGGAAACATTATATAATCTTTTCGTATTTCAACGTTTTGCTACTTTCTTCAAATAGTATAACGTTGTTGTTGTAAATTAATTACAACATACTTATTGCTAAAATTAGCTAATATAGAATTTTAGAGTAGTGGAAATCTGATTTATAAACTTGTGATATGAGTTTATAAGTGATTGGCCTCTGTTTTAGTATACTAGACGAATAACAATTTGATCGTTGCGTACGCAATAGGAAGCATACATCTGTATCCCAATTCAAAATATTTGTTTAGAATGTCTAGAAAACCTACAAGTAATTTCGATATTTACCATAGTTCTACCTAAAAGAAGAACAAGGAGGTAAGAAAACATTACTGCAGAGTTATGATGCCATTTAAGGAGTATGAATGTAGCAATGCATTCAACCTTCTTACTTTCCCTCAAACTCTTATTTGAGTTTGCTTGTGTTACTTACATACTGCTTTCCATTTTTCTTGGTATAAGCCAGTGTGGGAATGGATTTGTAGCATTAGATAATATATCAACGGATGTTAAGCTGGGTAGAGTTAGTGTTGTAGGATGCACATGGATCCTTTCGGTGACTTCGAAGTTAGGTACCATTCAGATTTGGTGCATTATGCAATCATGTAATAATTTTGCAAGTGATATGACTTTAATTAGGCAGATTACTTAGATTCGGCTATACTGGGAAGAAGTGTGGTTGATATTCTTCCTATGACTATATCTTAGCAATTGATTTAGCCAGTGCTCTACTAGCTGGTTTCATGGGCACAAACACAATACAGAATACTGATATCTATTGAATTAGGCCTCAATTTGAATAGTTGGAGGAAGAATTAATATCATGTGTGGTTTACAATCTTGTTTACATTACACTTTCGTACATTGTGTGTACATTAAATGCATGGTGTGTCTACTCTAGGACATCCTTTTGGCTGAACATAATCTCAGGAATATGGCTACAATGGAATATGGTAAATTTTGGCATGCGAATTAAATTGTGGGTATACAGTGTATCCGTGACCAATCACATACGACAGTGTGCATGTTCACGTCATTTTTGTTGGCTTTAATGCAGGTAGTCTAACCTTTGTTGGCTTCAACTTGGGTTGAATGAAGTTAGTGATATATAGATATATAATACATATCAAGAATAGGGCCTATGGTGGTATATTTTGTTTTTTCTTAGGTTCAAATGGACTCCAGATATGTTTGCATATGAGTATTGTTGTTTGTAATTTGTATGTGAGGGTCTCTGGTACTGCTTCTGACTTCAGCACATGAAATGTGATCAATGAGGAAAGTATGCAAATGTGTGCATTATGGCCATAGTTTTTCATTATTTGTCTCTATTTTTTTGGCATTTGAAGGCTAAAGATAAAGATAGGTTAAATGTACACAGTACACTACAAGGAAGTATGAAAATAGCGGTCTACCTTAGCGATGGCTATCGATGGTAAAAAAAAAAGCGGTTGTCGCCAACCGTCGTCAACCGACACACACATGGCTAAAACCTGAAAACCCATCTCCATCGTTTTCGTTCTTCCTCTCTCCCCCAAATTTTTAGCACGAACCCATGAAAAAAAAAAATAACGCCTTCGGCCGCCAAGCCAGCAACTCCCACCTCCTTTCTTCTTTCAGTCTCCTTCCAATTTTGATGATTGAAGTATGATTTCTAACCCTAAATTGTTATATGTTGATGATAGTATATTTGCATATGTTGATTAGTCATTGTTGGGCATAATTGTAGATTAGTAGTTAATTTAGAAATATAGATAAATTCATATGTTAGAAATTTAGGTGATTTTTGATTAATCAACGATTTGTGTATTAGTCGACGATAATATAACATACCAGGTGATTTGATGATATAACTAGTGGTTAGATGATAATCATATATTAGTGCTTGATTTTAGAATAGGATTAAGCCCTAATTTCGGAATTTCGCAATTTAATTAGATGATCACGGGCTTGAAATCGATCGATATATATTGTGTATTAGTTGATAATAATTTTAGAAGAAGTTAACAATTTATTTCATGCTAAAATTTATATTGTGCTAATTCATATCGTATAAACAATTAAATCAATATTCATATCTATAGTTTAATTTTGCGAATATTGAACATATAAATTAAATATAATTAAAACGAGATCGTCGCACAGCGGTAGTTTGTAATTTTACGATTAGAACTTTGAATGAGTGTATACGATACAATATTGAGATTTCATCCGGTAGATTTTGGATTATGTCAAAATCAAATTTCTAAAGAAATCGTGGTGTGGTAGCTTTTGAACTATTGAGATTTATTTAATAAAATGGAAGGATTTTAAGAAAATAAACAGGAATTTCGAGAAAAATATGTTTTAAAGTTTATAGTATGGTTAATAAAGATCATATGTAAATCGATTTTTTTAAAAAAATAGAAATGAATTCAATAAGAGCACATATTCTACTAAATTTGTTCTTCTGTAAAAAAGATGAAAATATTTTAACGATAGAAAATACTATAATGTAGACAGAAGGTGGTGTGTAGAAGAGTAGTGAAGTGTAATACTGTCGAGATATGATAGTGTGGTGGTTAAAACCTTCAGTCCCAAAAGGTTTTACTTTATTTTTAATTTTAGAATAAGATCCCCTTGGGTGCAACTAATGTGCAGATGACAAGTATAGCGAAGCATTGTAAAAATTGGACAGAAGTATGGTGATTTTGAAGTTTTAGTCCAAAAAGGCTTTACACTAACATATGTATGTGTTATTGAAATCATTAATATATATTTTTGAATCAGGAAAAATGTTCGATTATTACGTCGATTGTAGTTGGATGTATGAAGCTAGAATTGGAACAAAATGTTCGGTGAAAGCACATTTCTACAATGGTGTAAACGAATTTATTAGATTTGCAGTATCCAATAATGGAAATTACAAGGATATTCATTGTCTGTGTAGTAAGTGCAAATTGATGAGGTTTTGAAAACCATACACCGCTAAAGTACATTTGTATAAATATGGCTTTGTACCAAATTATTATTTATGGGATCGTCATGGAGAACTTGTTGCACCCACAGTAAATTTTGTAGTGTCAGAAATGGAATTAGTTACGACGAATCCAATAGAATATATGGGGGAAGATGCAACATGGTCAATGTCCCTAATGGTCAAGTGACAATGATTGCGTCAATATTGAACAAGAACCGAAGGCGGATGCGAAAAAATATATGATTTATCGGCTTCAGCAAAGAGGTCGTTGTGGAATGGTTGTACAAGTGGAACTGAATTATCAGTAATCACTGAATACATCACTATGAAATCAAAATTCAACCTTATAGAAGCTGGATTTACAGCAGTTGTTCAAGCTGCAAAAGATAATAATCTGATGTGTGATAGTCATTACAAAGTGAAAGCACTAATGTCGGCTTTCGGTCTGCCATACCAGAAAATAGATATTTGTATAAGAGGTTACATGTTGTATTGGAAAGATGATATTAATCTTAGAAATAGCGAAATATGTGGTGCGGAAAGGAACAAACCTAGAAAAAAAGAAAGAAAAGGAAGTTTCATACAAGAGAATGCATTATTTATGTAACACCCCGTATGTTGAATAACTTGTTATAATATAAATCAGGGCAGAATTAAATTTTAGGATCTGAATCAGGGGAAACGGGCTATGCCATTGCGTTCGTCTCGGAAAAATACGCGAAATAGAGTCCGAGTTTTCGAAAATCGGAGTCCGTATGACCCAGTTAAGGCCCGAAGAAATCTTCAGAAAATTCAAATTTCGAAAAACAGATTTCAAATGCAGAAATGAAGGTAGGCCGGAAAATTCCCGCCATACCCCAAGTCGACTGGGGTGTCGACTTGGGAGTCGACACGACTGGACCCAAGTCGACTGCCCTGTCGACTTGGGAGTCGACACAGGTGGTCGGGCAGTTTTGCCTGGTGCACCATTTGAGTGAATTGGTCAGGTTTTGGGTTGTGTTTGGTGGCTTGTGACGAAATCTGACGGCTCTAACCTAATCTAGGGTTAATCTAAGGGCTTAAACTACATCCTAAATCTATAAATACACCCTAAGACTACCCTAATCCATACTAAAAATAGATACAACGTCATCACGCCGTCAAAATGCAACTTAGAAGGAGCCTCCACAAATTAAAAAGGAAGATAGCTTCTCAAATCAACTTCTAATCAACTCTAGCAACTTAATCTTCTTCATAGGAGTGCTAACCAACAAGTTGTGAGTTTCTATGCCTTTAGCAAGCAATTGCTAAACTAATTATGATAGGATATAATGAGGTTATGGTTATGTATGTGGATCAATGCAAGTTATGTTATCATATGCTATGTGTTCATGATGCTAGTTATGCAAGTTTTATGCTATATGTTCATGATGCTAGTTATGCAAGTTTTATGCTATATGTTCATGATGCTAGTTATGCAAATCACTATGATAAACATTGATCCATTATGACACCATGTTATGCAAGTTTGGTGTTTGATTATATGCAAGTTCATATATGACATGTTATGCAAGTTTGGTGTTTGATTATATGCAAGTTCATATATGACATGTTATGCAAGTTTGGTGTTTGATTATATGCAAGTTCATATATGACATGTTATGCAAGTTTGGTGTTTGATTTTATGCAAGTAACATGTGCAAGTTTACACCTTTGTATGATATGCATACATATGCAAGTTTACCCCTGTGTATGTCATGCATATATATATATATGCATGTTTACCCCTTTTTATGATACGAGTAACATATGCAAGTTCATCCCTTTTTAGACCTATGACATGTATGCAAGTTTATCCCTTTACGATAGGTCTATGACATGAACATCTATGCAAGTTACCCTCTTTATGACATATGTGATTCATGCAAGTTTGGGTTGGTTATTTATGCTTTTTGGGTTTTATATGCAAGTTGACACCTTTAAAACCCATGTTGATGCTAATGTTATGCAAAGTGGAACCCATTGTGTTTGTGATGAATCTTCCCTTTTAAGTATGTCATGTTAGCGTATTACGTGGGGAACGATGGGGTTAATATTCATGTTAACAAAATTGTGGTGAAATGGGTATGATGTTGCATACCATAAGTGGATGGACATAATTGAGTCAATTATGTACATCATTAAATTGGAATTAATTAGGGAAAATTAATTCAAAATATGTGGGTGATTAATTAGGTGTAATTAATCGACTAAGACACGAGGTTGGACCCTTTTGTAGCATAAGACTGCCCGGACCCGACCGGCAAATCCAGCGGCTACAAATGATTGGCCCAATGTGAGAGGTCTTAGGCATAAACTAAATACGTGACAAGTGTAAAGACACGAGGTTAGACTCTGTTATGGCGTAAGGCTGCCCGGACCCGACCGGCAAATCCAGCGGCCATAAAAGACAGTCTAATGTGAGAGGTCTTTACAAAGGTTACGTTCTTAATCAATTAAGAAACACTTAACCAGATAAGCATGTAGTGGGGCATGAGGGGTTAAGTGGGTGCCTTGGGTGGCATGTGGAAATCAAGTAAGTGCCTTGGGTGGCATGTGGAAATCTAGTGGGTTGCCTTGGGTTGCAATAGAAAATACGATTAGAATACTTAACCAAGTGGAAGCATGTAATTAAACATGATTAAAGGGTTAAGTGGGATGCACTAGAAAAGGGACAAGCTTGGGTGGGTAGCTTGTGGGGGCCCATTTCAACCAGTAACCCAAAACGTATCTTTGTGGGCTCGACCCAAGTCGAGGACGGGACACGCATAATGGGTTTGACTATAAGAGGCCAAAACGGATTAGCGGTGGCAACGCAAGTCCAACGGGTTTCATATGCGTTTGTGGGCCCGGGCTGGTAGGTAAGACGTTGTTGCATCGTGTAGGTATAAGCCGTGCACCATTGGTTGTATCGGGTTGCCACTTTGGGGAGTGATACACCCCACTGTGGGGCCAGCACGGGTATCTACGTTAGGGAGCCGATCGCTTGGGGAGTAGTGGGTACACCTAGTGGAGATAGGGGCAGACGGCACCTATGTGGTCAGCTAGGGGTACACGAAACTACTAGTTAAATTTTCTAAGTCCTTGGGTGGGATCAACTTTTAAGTTAGGAATGACTGGTGTGGTGCAGTGTAGTAATTACCCTTGGGTGGGTAGATGCGTCCTTACCGATGTCTTAGCTCATCCTATGTCTAGTTGGCTGCTTAGTGCAGTCATTTATCCCCAGTCATTACCGTACCAAGTTTATATCATACCCTAATTACTTTAATCATTGTATTGTTAAAGTTATAGGACTCGCTCAGACTTATGTCTGACCCCGTTGTTTTTATCTTTTTCCCAACCCTCAGGTTCTCAGAGTGGGCCTAGCACTAGTGGGCTTTGATCAGATTGCTTTATCTATCTTTTGGAGCTTGGACCGTTGATGTAAAGCCCAACTTATCTTTTCTATTATGGCTATTAGTATGTAGGGGGATTATGTACTTATGTTTTTATCAGGATGGATATTTAGTACTTGACTCTTGTTTTATGGTTTTGTAACCAAACATGTTTACCTTCTGCTGCAATGAAATGATGTTTTAGTTAACAAGTATTATTTATATCTGTCTTGTTGTAATTTTTTTGTTCTATATTCACTTAAAATACTCCACCGAAGTTAAGGCATTCCCTTAGTGAGTGACCTTAGCGGGTGTGGGGTGTTACACGTGGTATCAGAGCTAAAGGTTACCAGAACAGATAAATTTTTTAGAAAAACTATTTTTTTTAAACATTTTTGGAAGAGGTATTTTCAAAAACATGTCTTTTAAGAGAAAAGTTTTTGAAAGAAAAGCATAATCCCCAATAGCCATATCTTTATCTTTCGAATTCTCCATTTTGAATCTTTCCTTTTCGTTTCAGCATGGCTGGAGATCTTAACTTTCCGGAGGGTGTAGCGATACCAGTATGGTATAGGAGATTGATGGAGGCTAGGGCCGCCGCTGCGGGTCCAGCAAATATTCCTCCACCACCAGTTGCACCCGATCTTCCTCCCCCTCCTCCTCCTCGCGCGGATACTTTTGCTAAGACTTGCAAGGAATTTAAGGCTATGGGAGGGAAACCTTTTCAAGGATCATAAACTTTTGTGGAATCTAGGGATTGGCTTAAGGAGACGGAAGAGTTGATAGATATCTTTGAGATGGAAGAAGGAAAGAAAGTCAAGTTAGCTGCCTGGTTAATGAAGGGAGAGGCCTCGTTCTGGTGGGAGGTCACTAATGGAGAGCGCCCTGTTGACTCTTGGGCGGATTTCAGACAAAGGTTTGTGGCAAAGTTTGTCTCAAGGGCGGAAGAAAATCTGTATATGGAAAGGTTCTTGACTCTAAAGCAAGGAAACTTGTCGGTGAAGGAATATGTCAACAAGTTTAATCAGCTAGCAAGATTTGGCATAGACATGGTGAATACACCGGAAAAGAAGACTTTGAGGTTCGTTAAAGGCTTGAATGAACCGATGCATGGATTGGCTATGACTCACATCCCTATGGGGGCCACCTTTGAGAAGCTAGTAGACAGGGCACTCATGCATGAGGAAGAGAAGGGTCCCAATGCTAATAAGGCACCCGAGAAGAAAGGAGATCAGAAGAGACCTCAACAGCAACAGCAAAACAAGGGTGGGAAAGGCAACGCTGGCAAGGGAAAGAAGAAGTGCTTCAATTGTGGGACACCAGGCCACCTAAGCAAAGATTGTCGGAAGAAGAAGAAGACTGGCTGCTTCCACTGTGGCGAAGCAGGGCATCTAGTGAAGGACTGCCCTAAGAAGGGGCAGAGGACGGGATCTACCTCAGGAGGACAGGTGCAAGCTCTTATGGCACCAGGTCAGGCAAGGGGAAAAGTTCAGGCTCTCGCGGTTCCACCGATTCAGGAAAGAGGTAGAACTATTTCCGTTGAAAGTCTGGTTTTTCTGTTTGATCATCATGTCCGTACTTTATTCGACTCTGGCGCATCGCATTCGTTTATCTCATCATCATTAGTTGAGTCACTGCACTTAGACACCAGTCTAGTAGATGATCCCTTGGTTGTTTCAAACCCAATTGGGGGCTCCACTTATTTGTCCATGATATGTTTGGGTTTGAAGATTTCCATACTTAGCGTTGAGTTTAGATGTGATGCTTTTGTTTTGGGCTTCACGGGCTATGGGTTAATTTTGGGCATGGACTGGTTATCCAGTAATGGTGCCGTTCTTGATTGTGAAAGGAGAGTTATTAGGCTCATGACCCGCTTGGGTAACACTCTCGAGATCTCTTGTAATCCCATGAGTTCTGTTATGCTAAGTTATCTTGAATCGCTTGACGCTTCGGTCGAGAGTTTGCGATCTGTTAGAGTGGTCCGGGAATACTCGGATGTGTTTGAGGACGTGAAGGGCTTACCTCCGAAGCGGGAGATAGACTTCCGAATATATCTGGTAGACAATGCTAAACCAGTATCTTTGCCAGTGCGCCACATGGCTCCTCGTGAGAGGAGGGAACTCCATAAGATAGTAGGGGAGTTGCTTGATAAGGGGTTCATAAGACGAAGTATATCGGAGTGGGGCGCTCCGGTGGTTTTTGCCACGAAGGCGGATGGGTCCCTCAGACTTTGTGTAGACTATAGAGAACTCAACAAACATACAAAGAAGAATAGACACCCATTGCCGAGGATTGATGATCTCTTTGATTAGTTGGTTGGCGCCTCAGTGTTTTCGCAGTTGGACTTAGCCACGGGGTTTCATCAGTTGAGAGTGGCTGAGGATAGTATAGAGAAGACTTCCTTTAGGTCTCCGGATGGTTTCTATGAGTGGCTGGTGATGCCCTTTGGTTTGACGAACGCCCCTGCATACTTTGTTGATTTGATGAGTAGGGTGTTCAGGGAGTACCTTAATAAGTTCGTGGTGGTCTTTGTGGATGACATCTTTGTCTTTTCTAAGAGTGAAGAAGAGCATGCCCTACATCTTAGGGAAGTGTTGGAGGCTCTTCGAGCGCATAGCCTTAAGGCTAAATTCTGTAAATGTCACTTTTGGAGGAAGGAGGTGCGGTTCTTAGGGCACGTGGTCTACAAAGAAGGGATAGCTGTGGATCCCGCGAAGATAGTGTCCATCCAAGATTGGAAGGTTCCGAAGAATGCTACCGAGGTGAGGAGTTTCTTGGGGTTGGCTGGCTACTATAGGAAGTTTATCAAGGACTTCGCGAAGATATCAGCCCCATTAACTCACTTGACAAAGAAGAATCTAGTCTTCACATGGGACGTAGATTGTGATGATGCGTTCCAACGGTTAAAGAGAACTTTAACCACAGCTCCAGTCTTAGTGTTGCCAGATGGGAGTAAGCCATTTTGTTGTTTACACCGATGCTTGTGGGACAGGACTAGGCGCAGTCTTAATGCAAGAGGGAAGGGTAATAGCCTATGGGGGAGGGCAGTTGAGAGTGCATGAGAAAAATTACCCTACACATGATCTAGAGTTGGCTGCTATTGTTTTTGCGCTTAAGTCTTGGCGCCATTATCTTCTTGGCGAGAGGTTCGAATTGTTCACCGACCATAAATCTTTGAAGTACTTGTTTTCTCAGAAGGATTTGAACTTAAGACAGCAAAGGTGGATGGAGTTCTTAGCATCCTATGATTTCGAGATAGCGTATACCCCTGGCAAGGGTAACATGGTGGCGGACGCCTTAAGCAGAAAAAGGTTGTCCTTGAGTCCATTGTTCGTCGAACAATGAAGCTTGGAATTTATCTCGATGTTTGACTTCAGACCTTCCGTTGACTTTATACCCGGTTTACTAGCATCCTTAGAGGTCAGACCTACTCTTTTGGGACGGATCAGTGAGGCATAGCGGGACGACCCACAGTTGGTTGAGTTAGTGGAGAAGCTCATAAGGGGGGAGTCGTCCAGCCATTTGAGTAGGTACACCCTAGATGATAAGGGGTGGTTGCGTAGAGACGGTAGACTTTGTGTACCGCAAGACGAGGGTTTGAAGAAGGCTGTTCTTGATGACGCACATCATTCGAAGATGACCATTCATCCCGGTGGGGACAAGATGTACCAAGACATGAAGCGAGTTTTCTTTTGGGCCGGTATGAAGAAAGATGTGGCCGAGTATGTCGCTAGATGCTTGGTGTGCCAACAAGTGAAAGCGGAGCAAAAGAAACCCGGTGGGTTGCTTCACCCATTGGAAGTTCCGCAATGGAAGTGGGATAGCGTCTCGATGGATTTTATTGATGGGTTACCGAGATCGAGGAAGGGTAATACGGGAATTTGGGTTGTGGTAGACAGACTTACTAAGAGCGCCCATTTCATACCCGTGAAGAGTAAGAGGACTGCTCCATGGCTAGCTTCAATTTACCTTCGAGAGATAGTTCGGTTGCATGGTGTACCTTCTAGTATAGTGAGCGATCGAGATCCTATCTTCACTAGCGAGTTTTGGAAGAGTTTGCAAGAGGCAGTAGGGACTCAGTTGTGTTTGAGCACCGCATATCATCCTCAGACGGACGGCCAGACCGAGAGGGTGAATCGTGTTCTAGAAGACCTTTTGAGGCTATGTATCTTAGATTTTGGAGGTACATGGGAAGAGCATCTTCCATTGGTGGAGTTCGCATATAATAACAGCTTTCAGTCTAGTATTGGTATGGCTCCATTCGAAGCTCTCTATGGAAGGCCTTGTCGATCACCTACATGTTGGTGGGAATCTACGGATAAGATCTTGCTTGGGCCCGATATGGTTAGAGAGACTTCGGAAAAGATTGATTTGATTCGAAGAAGTATGAAAGCGGCGCAAGACAGACAGAAATCTTATGCGGATAAGAGGAGAACAGATCTTGAGTTTGATGTTGGGGACATGGTCTTTGTTAAGTATCTCCATTACGGAATGTTGTTCGCTTTGGGTCCGTTGGGAAGTTAGCACCAAGGTTTGTAGGACCGTTTCCTATTAAGGAAAGGATTGGACAGATGGCATATAGAGTGGATTTGCCCGAGAGACTTAGTGGTGTACATGACGTATTCCATGTGTCACATTTGAGGAAGTGCCTACATGAGACCGCAGAGGTGGTAGAGCCGAGCTTGCTTAGAGAAGTGGAGGTAGAACGTGATGCGACGATTCGACGAGCTCCTACTCGCATCCTTGGGTCAGAGATTAGGAAGTTGAGAAACAGAGAGGTTCAACTAGTCAAAGTGCAATGGGGAGATGATGAGAGCAACGCTACTTGGGAGACAGAAGCGAAGATGCGTTCACTATACCCATATCTTTTTGAGGGTATGTCTTTTAATTTCTCCTTTATCGTTTGTCTAGTTCTTATCTTATCTTTAGTAGGTCCTCTCATTAGTACCTTTGACCTTTAGATAGGGTAAACCTATGGTTGAAACATGTGTTTGAGACATGTTATGTATGATGGATGCGTGTGGATGCAAGTGTTTGCCAGTGGTTGCTCGTGGATGCATATACACACACTTTAGACACTAGATCGGCTCAGTCACTTCATATTGCATATTGCATATAATTGTGTGTAGTTAGCTATATTAATGGATGTGTAATGGTTGTGTTATCATATGGATGATGCATTTTGGTGTATAGTTGTGCACACATGTAGAAATAGTATGTGTCGATAGGGTTCTTTCGCATACATATTGGATGCATGGCACTATCATGGTTTGCATTAAGGAGGTCAACTGAATCAGTAGACCGCCTGATTTTGCATTAGACAGGGAACATATACACACACTTTTTGCATATGTTCAAACAGCATTAGAAATTATAAGGACAATGGATGTCAGTGTTTGATGGTTTAGTAGATGGTTGTTTGGTTGGTAGGATACGTTCTTCTTGACTTAGAGATTTCGGGGACGAAATCCTTTAAGTAGGGGAGAATGTAACACCCCGTATGTTGAATAACTTGTTATAATATAAATCAGGGCAGAATTAAATTTTAGGATCTGAATCAGGGGAAACGGGCTATGTCATTGCGTTCGTCTCAGAAAAATACGCGAAATAGAGTCCGAGTTTTCGAAAATCGGAGTCCGTATGACCCAGTTAAGGCCCGAAGAAGTCTTCAGAAAATTCAAATTTCGAAAAATAGATTTCAAATGCAGAAATGAAGGTAGGCGGGAAAATTCCCGCCACACCCCAAGTCGATTGGGGAGTCGACTTGGGAGTCGACACGACTGGACCCAAGTCGACTGCCCTGTCGACTTGGGAGTCGACACAGGTGGCCGGGCAGTTTTGCCTGGTGCACCATTTGAGTGAATTGGTCAGGTTTTGGGTTGTGTTTGGTGGCTTGTGACGAAATCTGACGGCTCTAACCTAATCTAGGGTTAATCTAAGGGCCTAAACTACATCCTAAATCTATAAATACACCCTAAGACTACCCTAATCCATACTAAAAATAGATACAACGTCATCATGCCGTCAAAATGCAACTTAGAAGGAGCCTCCACAAATTAAAGAGGAAGATAGCTTCTCAAATCAACTTCTAATCAACTCTAGCAACTTAATCTTCTTCATAGGAGTGCTAATCAACAAGTTGTGAGTTTCTATGCCTTTAGCAAGCAATTGCTAAACTAATTATGATAGGATATAATGAGGTTATGGTTATGTATGTGGATCAATGCAACTTATGTTATCATATGCTATGTGTTCATCATGCTAGTTATGCAAGTTTTATGCTATATGTTCATGATGCTAGTTATGCAAGTTTTATGCTATATGTTCATGATGCTAGTTATGCAAGTTTTATGCTATATGTTCATGATGCTAGTTATGCAAATCACTATGATAAACATTGATCCATTATGACACCATGTTATGCAAGTTTGGTGTTTGATTATATGCAAGTTCATATATGACATGTTATGCAAGTTTGGTGTTTGATTATATGCAAGTTCATATATGACATGTTATGCAAGTTTGGTGTTTGATTATATGCAAGTTCATATATGACATGTTATGCAAGTTTGGTGTTTGATTTTATGCAAGTAACATGTGCAAGTTTACACCTTTGTATGATATGCATACATATGCAAGTTTACCCCTTTGTATGTCATGCATATATATGCATGTTTACCCCTTTTTATGATACGAGTAACATATGCAAGTTCATCCCTTTTTAGACCTATGACATGTATGCAATTTTATCCCTTTACGATAGGTCTATGACATGAACATCTATGCAAGTTACCCTCTTTATGACATATGTGATTCATGCAAGTTTGGGTTGGTTATTTATGCTTGTTGGGTTTTATATGCAAGTTGACACCTTTAAAACCCATGTTGATGCTAATGTTATGCAAAGTGGAACCCATTGTGTTTGTGATGAATCTTCCCTTTTAAGTTTGTCATGTTAGCGTATTACGTGGGGAACGATGGGGTTAATATTCATGTTAACAAAATTGTGGTGAAATGGGTATGATGTTGCATACCATAAGTGGATGGACATAATTGAGTCAATTATGTACATCATTAAATTGGAATTAATTAGGGAAAATTAATTCAAAATATGGGGGTGATTAATTAGGTGTAATTAATCGACTAAGACACGAGGTTGGACCCTTTTGTAGCATAAGACTGCCCGGACCCGACCGGCAAATCCAGCGGCTACAAATGATTGGCCCAATGTGAGAGGTCTTAGGCATAAACTAAATATGTGACAAGTGTAAAGACACGAGGTTAGACTCTGTTGTGGCGTAAGGCTGCCCGGACCCGACCGGCAAATCCAACTGCCATAAAAGACAGTCTAATGTGAGAGGTCTTTACAAAGGTTACGTTCTTAATCAATTAAGAAACACTTAACCAGATAAGCATGTAGTGGGGCATGAGGGGTTAAGTGGGTGCCTTGGGTGGCATGTGGAAATCAAGTAAGTGCCTTGGGTGGCATGTGGAAATCTAGTGGGTTGCCTTGGGTGGCAATAGAAAATACGATTAGAATACTTAACCAAGTGGAAGCATGTAATTAAACATGATTAAAGGGTTAAGTGGGATGCACTAGAAAAGGGACAAGCTTAGGTGGGTAGCTTGTGGGGGGCCCATTTCAACCAGTAACCCAAAACGTATCTTTGTGGGCTCGACCCAAGTCGAGGACGGGACACACATACTGGGTTTGACTATAAGAGGCCAAAACGGGTTAGCGGTGGCAACGCAAGTCCAACGGGTTTCATATGCATGTGTGGGCCCGGGCTGGTAGGTAAGACGTTGTTGCATCGTGTAGGTATAAGCCGTGCACCGTTGGTTGTATCGGGTTGCCACTTTGGGGAGTGATACACCCCACTGTGGGGCCAGCATGGGTATCTACGTTAGGGAGTCGATCGCTTTGGGAGTAGTGGGTACACCTAGTGGAGATAGGGGCAGACGGCACCTATGTGGTCAGCTAGGGGTACACAAAACTACTAGTTAAATTTTCTAAGTCCTTGGGTGGGATCAACTTTTAAGTTAGGAATGACTGGTGTGGTGCAGTGAGTAATTACCCTTGGGTGGGTAGATGCGTCCTTACCGATGTCTTAGTTCATCCTATGTCTAGTTGGCTGCTTATTGTAGTCATTTATTCCCAGTCATTACCGTACCAAGTTTATATCATACCCTAATTACTTTAATGATTGTATTGTTAAAGTTATAGGACTCGCTCAGACTTATGTCTGACCCCGTTGTTTTTATCTTTTTCCCAACCCTCAGGTTATCGGAGTGGGCCTAGCACTAGTGGGCTTTAATCAGATTGCTTTATCTATCTTTTGGAGCTTGGACCGTTGATGTAAAGCCCAGCTTATCTTTTCTATTATGGCTATTAGTATGTAGGGGGATTATGTACTTATGTTTTTATCAGGATGGATATTTAGTACTTGACTCTTGTTTTATGGTTTTGTAACCAAACATGTTTACCTTCTGCTGCAATGAAATGATGTTTTAGTTAACAAGTATTATTTATATCTGTTTTGTTGTAATTTTTCTGTTCTATATTCACTTAAAATACTCCACCGAAGTTAAGGCATTCCCTTAGTGAGTGACCTTAGCGGGTGTGGGGTGTTACAATTTACCTATCACTCCTAGACTACAAAGCTCATATGCATCATTATTCACTGCATGTCATATGCGATGACATAATGGGAGAACACCAAAGATAGAACTTTGATACATCCATCTGATGGAGAAGCATGGAAACATTTTGATTGGACGTATCCTACATTTGTCATAGAGAGCCATAACATCAGACTTGGTATGTGTATAGATGGGTTTTCACCATTCTCTCAGTTTGGTAGTAAATATTCATCTTGGTCTATTATCGTTACCCCTTATAATTTACCTCCTTGGATGTGTATGAAAACTCCATATATGTTTCTCACTATTGTCGTTCCTGGCCCTGATGATCCAACACAAGGCATCGATGTTTATCTATGACCATTAATAGAAGAGTGGAAAACACTATGGTATGAAGGGGTAGAAAGATATGACATTTCAAAAAAAAATCGTATGTTCGCTTCTTTGTTATGTAGTATTAGTGATTATCTTGCATATGGGATGTTTTCAGGTTGGTGTACAGCCGGTTGTCTACCTTGCCCTCATTGCATGGAATAAACACAAGCATGTTCCTTACGATATAGGAGGAAGATTTCTTAGTTTGATTATCATTGTTGTTTTCTGCATCGTAATCATACATTTCGAAGAGATAAGAAAAACTTCAAAGCTAACAGAGAAGAGAATATGCAAGCACCAAAAATTTGGTCAAGTGATGAAATATACGAAATTGAAAAAGAGTATCCCAATATACATGAAACTAGAATACAGACTGAAATTCCTGGCAAATCTGATATTCATAATTGGTGCAAGAAAAGTATATTCTAGGAGTTAACTTATTGAAAAGATCTCCTACTTTAACATAATATCAACGATATGCACAATGAAAAAAAGTATTTGATAACTTGTTTAATACATTATTGAATGTTAAGGGAAAAATAAAGAACAATCTAGACTCAAGACATGACATAGAACACTGCTGTAAATGTCTTGAACTTCATATGAAGCCCAACGACAAAAAGAAACCCAAAGCATGTTATGAACTAGACAACAAGCAAATAAAATTCGTATTAAAATGGGTTGAGGGGTTAAAATGACTTGATATGATTTCTTCTAATCTCCTTAGATGTGTTGACTTTAAAAGCAATAAATTGAGTAGAATGAAAATTCATGATTGTCATATCATGATGGAATATTTATTACCAGTGGTGTTCAAAGAACTATTGCCTGCAAAAGTGTGGAGTGTTATAACATAGTTAAGTCTATTTTATAAACAGTTTTGTTCGTCAACGTTAAAAATTGATCGTTTATGTAAACTTGAAGTGGAAATTCCAATATTGCTTTGCAAACTGAAGAAAATATTTCCTCTGGGATTTTTTAGTGTTATGGAGCATTTACTTGTTCATCTTCCATCCAAAGCTATTCTTCGAGGTCCAGTGCAATATGAATATATCACTACGCCATAGATTACATACTGCAACACCAGAGAAGTGACGCAGGAAGCGCCATAAATTGTTGCTATAGGCCAAAAATTATCTATGGCAACACTTCCTTGGTGTTGCGTTTTGTCACGTTGCCTTAAAGTCAAAGGCAACATCTTCGCAACCCTAAGGAAACATCGGTACAGGTGTTGCCACAGGTACTAAATTTACAAAAATGTGGGGCCCACTAAAATCTGCATCGCGTGTTCATGGAATCCTGTTGTGCCACTAAAATTTGTAGCCAGGTTCACATAATCCTGTTGTGGGGCCCACATGCATTAATCTATGGCAACACTTTTACCATCCAATAGCAAGACTATATCATAGCTACGACAACATTTAACATCATATACTGCAACATTATATCATAGTTATGGCAACATTATATGACATACTACAACGTAACAGCAATAACATCACCCACTGAAATTAATAAAGAACTTTTCATTTCAAATTAACCAGTAACACAAGTACTACTTAGTCAACTACAAAATAACAAAACATAGCCAATAAATTCAGTTTTACAGAGTACTTACAAACACAGCCAGTACTAAATTTATGTTTACATCAAACTAAAATAGTTTCAAAATATAGCACGAGCCTCTAGTGTGTTCAATGCCTCTACTGCCTCCAGTAGCTCTAGTGCCTTCAGCAACAAGTTCTTGAACAACTTCATCACTGCCTCCTTTACCTGCAAAATAAAGTAGTCTCAAAAGTCATGCATTTCAGCAAAGCCTTTAGTACAACTAATGCATTTCAGCACAACCAAAGTCATGCTTGCCTCAGTTACAAACTAATGCAATGCCTCATTTTCATTGCAACATAAAATGAGAGGCATGCATGCCTCAGTTGCATTTCAGCACAAACTATGGCCATAGTATAACTGAGTTGCATTTCAGCATAAAGACATTTCAACACAATCTATGGCCTGCATACCTCAGTTGCATAATTGAGTTGCATTTCAGCATAGAGTCACATTTCAGCACAATCTATGGCCTGCATACCTCAATTGCAAATTGATGCAATACTCAATTTGTTCAAAGCACGAACGATATCAAGGATGCAACAGTATGCCTGAGGCAATGCTTCAGTGTGATACAATTTGAGGCAATGCCTTTTTTTCTTCAGTAAAAATTTAAACATGCCACGACTCGTTCAAGTACAAACTCAACCATTGCTTCAATTATGAACTGACATGATCTTTACTGATTGAAGAGAAAATAAAATTCTTAAAATTCTGTAGTTCATTACTAAAGCATCGGCCTTGTACACGATCGGTTACATTTTCACATTTCCCAAAACTTATGTGAAGTCATGATCATCACACTACGCCATAACAAGTGGCAAAACACTTAACAAAATAATGTAACAATTAAACTGATGCTTCAGCAAGCAGAAATTGCAAGAATTTTGTAGTTCATTACTGAAGCATACCTCCAGCCAACCATAAAAATAAGTAAAAATACGTACCAGCATTGTGTGTGTGTATACGATCTCCGATTTGTAGAATTTGTAAGGGCCTTGGACTACAAAAACATGAAGTGAAGATGTTTATCTGCCCTATCTACCCGATTTTAATGTGATAAAACATAAAATTATATACCTGAATTTTTTCATCTCCCCAAGACATCGAGAGTACTTTGAAATCTTCAACTGGAATTTTGTCCGGCCTACACAAAATGGAGGAATTAATGTTAGAATGACATCAATTACAAAAGGAAGCCACAAATATGATACATCAGTTACTTGTAGAATAAAACAGTCACTTCACTAACATGTAATCAAGGCAGAAACAACATTTTCTTACTTAAATTGTGTAGAACACTTACTTGAATAAATATGATAGTGATACACAGAAATTAAGAAGCATTGTCTTTCACTGTGCTAGGTGGAAGGCGGATTCATCCTGTTGTGACATCATCTCTACACCAACGAACATCTAAATCTTGATTTCCCATTCCATAAGTAGGCTGGATATTATTCAAATCTTCATTTTCATATTCTCTTTCGATTTTATACCAGTCTCTCGGCAATTTCTTGATAACATTGTGGGACATCTTATCATTTGAACATGCATGTATTCTTTGATAATCGAGGCTTAAATCTTTAATGATATTTTTGGTAGCATTGAAAGAAAAAGGGATGTGGGATTACGGAAAAGCTTCTTTTATCAAATCTGATAAATCATTGAATGTAGATTTGGTGATTCTATGTGGGTATTTTAAAGAATAAAGCCTGACAATGAAACTTAATCGCGAAAATTTTGTACACCCGGGATATAATGGCTGCTTTGCCTCTTCAACACGTTGATGAAATTTTCTAGCATCAATATTTATTCCATTTGATCCATCCGAATATCCACCTTCACTGTGTGCATATTTCTACAAGTACGTTGCAGCATCTCATCGGGATTATCTCCAAAATTTATTCCTGCTTCACAATCCATATCATTATCGCTCCTTTCAGGATCTAAACAGGAAACCTCACAAATCCATTTAACGTACAATTCAGATGGACCATTCCAAATCAGATGGTTGTAGACTACTTCTTGATGATGTCACTTGCGATTATGACACTTTTTGCAAGGGCAAGTAATTTCATCACCTACCGCGAATCTTGAAAAAGCATTTCGAATAAAAAGTCTCACTCCACTGATGTATCCTTCACTGAACTTAGGAAGTTCTGCCAATAGTTTTTCCTCGTCGTTCATCACTAATTGACAAAAAAATAACATAAAAAAATATGATTTATCCATGACTATAAGGACAAAGACAAACATAATAACAAAATCAGGAATATGATTACACCTGAATGCACAAGTAAATCGGTAAATTAGGCAACACAACAATAAATATTAAAAAAATTGAAATATACATTGAGTGATACCTAAGGCAGTAGATTAAATTGAAGCCCTAACTGAAATTTGAAGCACAAACGAACCCCCATTAAAGACCTAATAGAAGTCCCGAAGCCCTAATTGAACTTGAACTCGAACTTGCCTAATCGAACCCCAATTAAGCTTGTAAACTCGAACTTTTAGCCCTAATTGAACCTGAGAGTGAGTGTTTGAGAGGTTGAGCGGTGAGAGTGAGTGTTTGAGAGGTTGAGTGAATATTTTGTTAAGTGTTTTGCCGCTTTGTTTTTGTTTCCCGCCTTAATCATTATTTCTCGCGGATCACTAACCTGGATCGTTGAATCGTGTTGACGCGGATTGATAATTTTATTCACGTGGCTATCGCGACACATGGTTGATATCTATACTAACACATTGGAGCGTGAGTTGCAATTGACAAAAAACAGCATAGCTATGGCAACATTGTAGCTAGCAACACCATCGATTTTCGTTGCAATAGACTATATATGGCGTAGTGTATGTATCCTTTTGATAGGTAATATAAAATATCAGTAAAATTTATGTAAGTTTAAGATTAAGAATTACATAGGTACATATAAACTGAATCGATTTTGTAATAGATATTTGAATCATCTGAAGAAAAAAATACTACAATAAGCACGAGTTGAAGGTTTAATTTGCAAACTTTATCTTAAAGAAGAAGCTTCGTTCATTTTTATCATTACTTCAGTGATCATGCGAACTTATCATTTGTAAGTGGTCCTCGTAACGATGAAGCGGTGGAACAAGATTTTTGTCTAACAATGTTATCTATTTTTAGGCAACATTGGCGATCTTTTGGAAAATGTGTTGAAATATGGTTGGATGATAGAGATCCATGTAGCACAAACATATGTTCTTCTAAATTATGTTGAAGTTGCACCCTTTTGTTAGGTATTATAAATTTCATATTTATTTCAATTGTATCTACATTTAGTTTTAGCTAATAATCATGTATGTTTGCAGTATTTACGAATCAAAGAATCCATACGCAAATTTCAATAGAGATTTTGCTAAATGGTTTTGAGAATACGTTTACAATCCAACAAACTGCATCAATGATGAGGGTATGCAATATCTTGCGCTTGAACCAAAAAGAAATGTTACGACTTATCCAATATTCCTCATCAATGGATTTAAATTTGATACCAAAGATCATGGTACTGATAGATTAACATACAACAGCGGTGTATTTTTCAAAGGTAGTGATGATACAGAAGAGCATATAAAAGACTTATATGGCATCTTAACACAGGTTTTAGAGTTAAAATATTATGTACAACCTGTTGAAAAATTTGTTTTATTCAAGTGCAACTGGTTCAGCAATGTTGATACTAGAATCAATGTGCATAAAGATTATAAGTTTATAGAAATAAAGCACACATCACATTACTATAAGTGTGATCCTTTCGTATTAGCCAAACAAGCATTATTTATTTTGCTCCATATCCACTCATAAAAAGAGATAAAGCAGATTGCTCTTCTGTAATTAAAACAAATGCAAGGTTTACGTTTAAAGGAATTTCTATTCCAAAAGATGCAGCGTATCAAATAGATATAAAGCAAAACGATGAAATAATAACAACTAATGATATTGATTTAGAGTCTTTGAATGATGAATCAAATATTTTAATAGAAGCATTTGAAGTACAGAAGATAACAATATAGAGAACGAGACCGAGACCAGATCATAAACGAAGAAGGCTGATGATATTCGTATAATATGTTGTTTACATATATATTCCAAATTTTAACTATGTTGTGAGCTGCGTTGTACAATGATATGTTTTGTAAAATGAACTGATATGCTGTGCAAAGTTTATGAATTGATGCAGTGAATCTATATAATGTATGTTCTAAGTTTATGGATTAGTGAACTACATGCTATTAGTTTTATTCAATAACGAGTATGCTAAATGATATGTGTTATTATTATACGAAATGGTATGTTTGTGACAGATATGCCTCCTAAACGATGGTCGTCCACTCTTCAAATGTTGGTGCGAGCGGTATAGCACCGGATTTACCTTTGATTGTTGAGCTCATACCCAAGAGTGCATGGTAAGTATCTAATTTAGTAATTTTTTATCATTTAAATTTTATTAAATGCTTACATCGTATTTTCTACATGGTTTTTGAGATACAGCCTGCAGATTTTATCTTATCTGTTTCTAGATCAGCTTATGTCAGCAGCCTAACAGATTGTTGGCTTCATTGGGATGACATTCCTACTCACATCATGAATGTCATCCTTGTAGAGGTTCTGGTAAGTGTAAATTTCCTTTTTATTTCAATTTATATAAAATATGTAATTATGATAATATAGTTATTTACAGGTTGTTGTTCAGGTTCGGCCCAAAGATATGTAGATTTTCCTCAACCACTAGAATAAGAAAATGAGAAAGAACTATAAAGACAACCTCTATAAACAAAAAGTATATGAAGAAGCCTCCATGGATGAGCGATCAAGTTTGGTCGGGTTTTCTTATGGTCTGAGAGAGTCCCGCGATGAGGGTAAGTTATTTGAACTCATTTTTAATTTCTGTTTTGTTTCATATACCAATTAAGTTAATTGTATAATTAAATTCATAGGAGGTTTCAGAGCGAAATGGGGCAAACATGAATAAAAATCCTTCTTTGCCTTGGGGTGGCTCTAAGTCGTTCTCGCAGCATCGGTAGGAATTGGTACGTATGATAAATTGAATTCCGATAAGTAGTTCTAACCTTTTTTAATCGTATTGGTAAATTTCGACTTATATTGTACAATTTCAGAAGTCGACTCTCCAGTGGGACCATACGCTTTCTAAGGTGTTTAACCAGACTCACCCGGTCGAGTGGACCGACGAGGAGGGTAACACCTCCTAGACTTGGATGGATGCTAAGTTCGAGCATGTGATGGTAATCATTCGTAATATTCTGTATTTTACGTTGTTAATTTAAAATCGAACATATAATTTGTGAAATAATTGTTCGCCATCGCAAGAGAGATGCCAGGCGGAGACCGTTCGTGTGACGTCGTCCTCAGGTTGTGAATCGACCCTAGAGGAGTGCAATCGGATCTGGGACGCCATCATTGACCCTCCTACCCCGCAATAAACGCTACGGTTTTGGAAACTTAGAGGTAAATTGTTTCATTAACTAATTTATAACTACTACTTAATCTTGACTAAATTATAAATCCACCAAGGTTACATAGTTATTTCATTAGTTGTACAGAATAAAATCCACCATGGTTACATAGCCAAAATAACTCATAATTCAATCAATTTTCATGTCTATAGTTTTATTTTCCAAATGTCGAACATATAAATTAAATATAATTAAAATAAGCCCGTTGCGCAACGACAATTTGTAATTTTACAATTTGAACTTTGAATGAGTGTATATGATACAATATAAGTCGAAATTCTTTGAAACAATAATCTTCCAAATCCATTGGATTATAGTTTTCTAATGGAAGAGAAACTTTGAGATTTCATCTATTAGATTTTGGATTATGTCAAAATCAAATTTCTAAAAAAATCGCGGTGTGGTGGCTTTTGAATTATAGCATTTTATTTAATAAAATAGAGGATTTTAAGAACTGAAATAGGAATTTGTAGAAAAAATATACCTGGTGGATATATTGACTTATGGTGAATTTTGATATGAGATGGTTATGTGTTGATTGTTTATGATTATATGTAATGTTATATTAAATTTGTGTTGTTTGACATCATTACATCAACCTTGATAAAATAATATAAACCTAAACTCATAATATAAAATATTATAGGTAGCGATGAACCAAGCACCTTACTAAAGATCACAGGTGGACGAGAAGATCGCCATGCTCCATCAGCAGATGGATGAGATGCAAGATTAGAGGAAGAGTGGACTGACTGCTATGCTCGATGAGCGGATCGCTGCATTTCTATTTGAGCATGGGAGGATGCCTGGGGATGAGACTGGGTCGGGTGATGGGAATGATGAGGACGATGATGATAGAGACAAGTAGGTACTTGTCTTTTTTGTAGCATATGTAAATATAAACATGATGGTCATGGCTTTAGCTTGTTATTGATGGTTCATGTATACGGTGCTTATTCGTGGACATGATGTTGTGGATATGCTTTGTTATGATGGTGGTGGACTTGATGGTTTGTTTTGGAATGTTTGATGCTGTTTATTTATGATTTATTAGTTAGTTTATGGTATATATATTGGTTTGTGTTATGAATTTGAGTATATATATTTCATGTTGGTTGTGGAATTGATCGTATATGAGTTGTGGAGGGAATGGATATGTGTACGGATTTTTGAGGGAAGCATTGTAAAGAGAAAATAGCAAAACAACTTCAGATAAGCTACGATGGACGATGGCTAGCTACGTCTTATCAATCACTTAGTAGGTTAGCGGCGACTTGTATGTCTAGTGTAGCTACGGTTAGTGATGGTTAGTTACGATTATCTTACCAAGGCTAGTGACGAAAAAGAGATGGTCCACAAAAAAGTTACATGTCCAGATTTGTCATCGCTAACTGTAGCAAGTGAGGTGACCAAAGCCGTCAATAGAATTGATGTTATTTTGTTAGTGTCAGCTTATATATCGACAGATTTTAACAATGAATGGTTACGGTCGCCGATGGCTAATAGTTGTCGCTATATGAAGCCATTCTTGTAGTGGTACTTTGTTTTACATGGTGTCACTTTTAATGCATCTGGGTCAATCGTACGTTGGTCGAGGGGTTCAATCCATACCGTGAAGAAGACATCTGGATTTGGTTTCTATGAATTATGATGTTCTCTGGCATAAGAGTTTATTGGTGTAATAGGAATTCTTGGGTTTTCAGCATTAGAATTCTTATTTCCCTTTTTTGAGTTTATAGGTGACTTTTGAAAGATAAGTAGAAAAAACGGACTTGTTGTTTAAAAGGCGAGGCGTATAATGTATTCAATGTATTATATATATGCGGGTGTGGATATTTGAACATTTAATAAAAGTACCCATTTCACTCGGCAGTATCCTATCGATCGAGTCTTCGACCTTTAGGTAGAAACTAATGGGTGTAAACATGTGTTTGAGACATGTTATATTTGATGGTTGCAAGTGGATGCAAGTGGTTGCTAGTGGTTGCTCGTGGATGCATATACACACACTAGGCACTAGATCGGCTCAAAAACACTCTCATACTGCATATGGATGTGTGTGCATTTTTCAAATTTTTGTGGATGCAAAATGGTTGGCTCATCACATGGATGTTGCATTTGGATAAATGGTTATGCACTCTTATAGAAATGATATGTATCAAATAGGATTTCTTGCATACATAATTGGGCTCATGGCACTAACATAATTCGCATTGAGGAGGTCAACTGAATCAGTAGACCGCCTGATCTTTGCATTAGATAAGAGACATATACACACACTTTTGCATATGTTCATACAACATTAGAAGTTTTCTAAGGAAAATGGATGCTTGTGGATGATGGTTGAGTATATGGGTGATTGGATGGTAGGACACATTCTTCTTAACTTGAAGATTTCGGGGACGAAATCCTTTAAGGAGGGGAGAATGTAACACCCTGTATTTTCTGTGAATACAAAAGTAACAAAACAAAGTATAATTAATTTTTAAAAGAAGAATTAAGGAAAACAGATTACGCCATTGCATTCGTCTTGGAATTCTGCTTGAGATAGAGTCCGAGTTTGCGTAAATGGGACTCCGTATGAAGAAGTTATGGCCTTCACAAGTTTTCAGAAAATTTAAACAGCTCAGTTCGAAATTCAAAATTCGAATTCAAATCACACACCCGGGCTGGGCGGGAAGTTTCCAGCCCAGGACCCAGGTCGACCTGGGGGTCAACCTCTCCCACCCTTTTCCAGATCCGAGGACAGATTCATTTTTCGGCATTTAGACGCCCGTTCTGACCAGATTCGTTGCTCCTGAGCTATTTAAACACCCCCAAACCCCACTTCCTCTCCACACCAAACCATTGTAATGCTATGCTGCCTCAATTCAAATTAAAATAAATCAATGGCGTCGCTACTCTGCTAAAACCTAAGCTAGAACTAGTGCCTCTTCTTCTTCCAATCTGAATAGGATTAAAAGAGAACAACTACAACCCTTTTTCTTTTAGAATCCGACCAAGGTGAGTACATTTATTTTCAGATATGAAATTTAATTATGATCTTGACATGGTTATAAATCTGAGTTGGAGATTATGCATATTCCTGTTCATTAGATCTGTTTTTCTGTGTAGATCTATCTTATTCTTGTTTATCAGATCTGTTTTTCTGTGTAGATCTATCTTATTCTTGTTTATCAGATCTGTTTTTCTGTGTAGATCTATCTTATTGTAACTATTCTGTATCTCTTCCTTCCTTCTGTTCTATAGCCAGGCTACCACGAGCCTGAGCCAAATCTCATAAGAGATTGACACGCGAATGCTAAATTTGGGGAAAATATTGAATGATGCATAATTGGACATAACTGATTTGTGACTAAATTGAGAACACAACATAAGTTGTAATTTAAGATCTAGATCTAGGCATACTATATATTACGGTTTATGATTTGGAAGAAGGAGAATTATTGTATGACAACATATGACTTGTAATTTGGGGACATAATGTATGTTATAATTCAAGATCTGGTTTTGAGGACATAATACATGTTGTAATGTAAGATCTAGATTTGGGGAATATTTTATATAACGATCTATGACTTAGAAGAAAAGGATATGTGACTTAGGCTTCAAAAACCTATATTAAAATAGGGATAACTATTAAACGTGTACTCGCCTAAATGGGGATTTTTGTACATTTGACATATGCTGAAATAAAAGGCTATAATTTGGCATAATTCGTAGTGTATATCATGATTTGGGGTTTTTGGAGAATATTCTGTACTGTGTAAATTTAACTAAAATTTGGAGCATATGTTATATTATGAATTATGACCAAAATTTGGGCATGAAAAACTAGGCTTAATTTTATGATTAAGCAAGGTATGTCAATGGAATTTTAAGGGACGATTAAATCTGTTAAATTGTCTAATCTGCTAAATCTGTTGAAACTGAATACGGTAATTTGGGGTATGGGAATCTGTAGGCTCGATCTAAAATTGAGCAAAACATGTTAATAGAACTTTGGATAATCTGCTGTAACTTGTAAAGAAGTTAATTTGTTGAATTGGCATAATTAGTCTGATATTGGCATAATATTTGAATGAATACTTTAGCTAAAATAAGAATGTTGAGACACGAGGTTAGACTCTGTTTGCGGTAGAAGCCTGCTCGGACCCAACCGGCTTAACCAGCCACCGCAAACTGTCAGTATAATGTGAGAGGTCGTAGGCATAAAGATGCTTAGACACGAGGTTAGGTCTGGCTTGTGGTAGAAGTCTGCCCGGAACCACCCGGCACATCCAGCGGTCACAAGCTACCAACCTAATGTGAGAGGTTTGTGCATTAATATTTAATTAATGCAAATCTAAGATAAATGCGATACCTAAAACGTGTTGGGTTGATAGGGTTAAAACAACTGGACTGATGAATCTAATAAACCCATTTGAAAATTTGTAGGCCCAATACAAGGTTAGGTGAAACAATCGGTAAGTCTGTTAATCTGTATATCTGATCCGTTAGTCTGAAAACTTGTTAATCTGTATATCTGATCCGTTAGTCTGAAAACTTGTTAACCTGTATGTCTGATCTGAGAACTAGTTAATCTGGACTTTGTACGTCTGAAATATGTAAGCAAGTTAATCTGAAATCTGTTAGTCTGGGGACACAAGGTTAGGAGGGGTAATTACTTGTGTCATCTGTTATTGGGGACCCATATTAGTCAGTAACCCTTTATGGTATCAAAACTATGACCCAACACTAGGTACGGGTCCAGGGAACGCTTACTGAACTAATTGTAAGAGGTTCACTCTGATAATGGTGAGGGGTGTTGATGGCGCATTCCAACTGGGTCATGTGCGTGCATGGATCCGGTCTGCTCTGAGGATGTAAGACACCGTGACATCTGTAAATAGGTCTGTGTCTATAGGTTGCCACTTTAGGGAGTGATACACCCTTCTATGGGGCGGGCACAGGGTATTCATGTATTAGGGAGTCGATCGTTTGGGGTAGAATTTAGGGTACACTTAGTTCTGTCTGTTTCTGTTGGGGTACCGTCTGTTTCTGTTGGGGTGGTAACACCTGACATTTCTGTGTGGTACCGTCTGTCGGGGTGGTAAAGGCCCATTACTAGTGTACAGCTAATTCTAATATTCTGTTTCCGTAGGGATTATTCTGTTTCCATCTCTGATTCCGTCCCTGCATTCTGTTTCTGTACCCTCTGTCTCTGTTCGGGTGGTAAAGGCCCATTACTAGCATTCTGTTTCTGTACGTCTGTCTCTGTTAGGGTGGTAAAGTCCCATTACTAGCATCGTGTTTTTGAAGGGATCGTTCCTTTTTCGGTTTAGACATTAGGACAATACCTAAACCCGTTATACTAGTATTAGTGCAGAGAAGTAAGATATAGTAAGAAGCATAACTTGGACTATATCATTCTATTTCTTCTGTTAACCTGCTACTCCTGTTACGGTCATCTCTCATCCAGTTTTATTTACATGTCATGATACTATTATCTATTTATATGCTGAAAGTCACTGGACTCGCCAGACTTATTGTCTGACCCCATTTTGTTTCGCCTCTTTTCTTTCCTTTTCCCCCCAAGTACTCAGGTTGGGAACATAGGAGCTTGATTAAGATTTCTCTCTGCTTGAAGTATTTGAAGTATTGCTCGGCTTTGATTCTTCCTATTTATGGCAGTTTCTGCTGGGGATTATGGCTTTAAAATTTCGTGCTCTGAAGGCTTTTATACAAGACTGATATTTATGTACTTGAATTCCGATATTGTGATTTTGAAAGATGTAACCAAACTTATTTTTGTTTCTTCTATAGTAAAGTTATAAAATTTTCAAGTACTACTTTATGTATCTGTCTTGTAATATTCTGTTTACTTATATTGCTTCATGGATGTTAATGCATTCCCTTTGTGAGTGACATTAATGGACATGGGGTGTTACACTTTTGACCTTTAACTATAATTAAGGATCAAACGTGACTTGATTTGAGCTTGTATTATGGAAAGACTAAGGTATGATTTTTGGCCAACTATAGTAGGTGTTCAGAAGATTCAAAAGTTCTATAAATATTAAGAATAGAGATGCTTATACCGAGGAGAAGTTGGAGATATTTTAGGATCGATACCCCATATCATCTCTTATTCATTCTTTTTATGTTTTCCTTTCATCTCAAAGCCTTTGTTGAACCATATTATGGCTGCATATTTCCTTCATCATGGTTGAATTTTCCAATTTGTTTATAGGCCTTAAACCTATTTATATCCCAAACAAAATATTTTGTAATTAAATTCTATTTAACATTTATCGATATTATATACCAGATAGTATATTTATAACTATTATGAACACATTTAATGATATTTATTCATCATAATCAAAAGTTATAATTAATATTCCATGAATATAATTAATATGTAAAAATTATTAATTAATTGAACTATTCGATTAAAGGAGAATTCATCAATTCGGTTATATGACTCATCAGACGTAAGTTCGAATAGCAATTATTATCGAACCATTCAAATACTAACGTTAATACATCACTTATTAGGTGGTAAGACGTTTTAGCTAAACTTTGCTTGCTTGGTTTTGACAGAATTCAATCTCACTTTATTAACCATTACTCTGTTATGACTTATTTACACTTATTCATTTTGTCAAAACGATGTCACTCTAGAGTATTTATGGATTTTGGTAATGGTCAACACTTCAATATTGCTGATATTCAACTCTATAGTCCAAAAACCAAGTCATTGGTTCAATAATAATTATTGTTATTAGTTAAAGCACTCCAGCTATGTTATTTTGAGTTGACTGTGATACTAACCCTCATATAACTGAGGAGTAGATTCTCTTTTCAATAGTGCTTCACTTCCAATACTCCCACTCAACCTAACTACAGTTGTTTGATGGTCCTTATGTCATGATTTAATTATAATCAAACCTAAGCTTACATATTGAAAATCGATGGTATTCTATCGAGAAAACCATGTATATCAACCACATTGGTATTTTCTACTTGGCCTTAGTTATACTAAGTAGCAGAAAACTATCAAATGGCTTGTTCTAAATTTATCCAATAATTATCGGTACGTAACCCTTTAGCACCCCACTAGTAATGAATAATACACCGTCCTTCATTTAAAAGGGTTGCATACTCTATTGGTAATGGATATATTGATATCCAATCTTGATACATCTTAACTTGGAACATTTAAAATGGTAAATTTATTTTTATTGTGTTAAATTACTCATGCTTAAAACACTTTGTAACTACTATAATGAAGCATACCAATTATGGATTTTCCATTAAATGTACTTTTAATTAAATTAATAATGAACAAAACACATTATATCGAGTATATAATAGAAAGAAAACATCTTTTATTTCGATTAAATATTGCCATCAAGTTAGATGTATGTAAAAAATTACATGATTGCCCCTAGCACATACCCATAACTCTACCAATCTCACACATATATGCGGGGTCAATCATGGAATCTTATTCCAAATTTTCAAATCATTTTCCTTATATCAATTGGGTTAGTCTCTCAATGAATCGATATGTTATTATACCTAGTTATTTACGATGTCAATTAACTTTCCCTTAAGTCGATAAATTATCTTTGTAATGTGGAAAAATTCAGAGTACTTTTCTCGATCTCTATTGAGCTCAAGATTTAGTTTTGAACTTTATCGTGACATTACTATCATATAACGATGTTATAGGACTCACAGCATCTGGAATCACCTTCAGGTAGGTTATAAATTTATGCAATTATACATAAATGGTTTTAATACAGTGTTATTTAAGATGGTGTACCTATCCTTTGTCATTAAAATTGTCATAGTCTTTCATTTATAATATTTCCAATTTGAAGATTCTTGAGTCGAATTCCTTATTGAAATATTATACTCAGTATCACTTACAAAAGTTTGAGTCCGAACATTACAACATAAGGAGTGCGTTATTTTTTAAACAAAATTCTAGAATTCTACAAATACTTAAGAATACTTGGCATGACTATTTAGTTATATAACTTTTTATATTTACTTCAGGTGTCAAATACATGAAAAAATCAAGATATCCTAGGCAATACAGCATATACACTAATTTGTACTTTTAGTTCATTAAAATCTATCTCACTTGTTCCATATTAAAATTTTAATAAGGTTTCCTTGAATGTTGATTCGGGATAGTCCCAAAATCTTTTATACTTACTATAAAAGGCATCATTTATAATTCAACGTTAGGTACTAAAACAATAAGGGAGATTTCAACACTAGCGTAGCTTAATTATTGTTAGACTGGATTTTGGCCAATCAAGCCTAACACCCCAATTATACGGTTATCATAGTAAATAGCCGAAGAACATTTATACAATAATGTAAAAGCAATAAAGAAGATATTATTTTATGTTGGTTCGGCAAACTTTGGCCTACGTCCATTGGGTGCAGTCTGTTATTTATACTTTTAGATTACAACATGGTCCGGGTATGAATATAAGGTTATAAAAGAGTTGGAGTTAAGTTTAGAATTTTCCAAAGTCCATTCATAGCGAAGAATAAATAAGATAATCCAAGAAAACTCCCTTTTTCTAAAGCCCTGTTCCTCTATTTATAATTGAACAGATAAAGGCCGATCGGTCTAGAAATACACAAGGGGGCTTATGTAGGCTAGACGAACCAG
This sequence comes from Allium sativum, assembly GCA_030737875.1. Taxonomy (NCBI): domain Eukaryota; kingdom Viridiplantae; phylum Streptophyta; class Magnoliopsida; order Asparagales; family Amaryllidaceae; genus Allium; species Allium sativum. The sequence goes on from CM060912.1 coordinate 17,452,539, forward strand.
CCCAAAAGGTAGGGCTTATATTGCCCCATCGATGAGGGATGTGTACCGAGCCCTATGGGGTTCGATGCTTACCCCTTGGGGATTGTACCTTACAGAGTGTGACCCCTAAGGCGGGTCCTTCAATGTCTTGCCTTGATGCTTATGTGATATTTTTTGGTGTTTAGTCTCCTGATCTTGAGTTATTGACGTTGTTTCGATCAAGTTTCTAAACCTTAAACTCATGTGTCTTGCATTGGCGTCGATCTCTCACTTAGCCTTCCCAGTTCTATTCCTTTGCTCCTGAATTCATATCGATCCTGTACTTAGCCAAATTTTGAGCTCAAAATTACTTTTTTTCGAAGCGTTATTCTGATTAATCCAATTGTTTTAAGCTTCATATAATCATCCATACTAGATTCTCGAGCTACAAAACCATCCAATTCCAAAGATAACAGCCTTGTAAAAAGGCAGGTTAACACTTGCCTCCTAAAACATAACTTTTAGTGGAAGATGTGATTTTTACAATCCAAAAATACGGAGTTCAATGTCCATAATCTGAGAGAAATCCATAGGATAATCATAAAAAAAACCATAAGAGATTCAATACAGAAAGCTAGTTTCTTGAAAATCATGATTATACCTGATAGTTTGTATAATCCAACTCCAAAGATAAGAATCGAAAAACCAAAATCTGATAAATTCAAGAAGTCCATGGTTCCATAATAAAATACGAAATGCATGATAGTGCCAGATCGTTTATATAATCCATATCCAAGAGTTATATGAAATCCAAAATCCAAGAAATCCTAAAACAACCGAAATCCAAAATCCCGAATATCTGAATAATCCAAATTAGAAACCCAAAAATCCAGAGTTGTTCCAAGATGAAATCCCAATCCATACCCTCTTCGGGCCTAGCCTACATTGGTATATAATCCATACTTACAAAAATACTATCGAACATTCCCATTTTCGAGACCTTCGACCCTAGCCAAGCATAAATCATACTTAATGGCTTATTAGATAGCTTTGTCATGTCCTGACAAAGCGTCTCTAACCTTCCCGACATAATACATACTTGAGGACCTTTTGGATAGCCTTGCCAAGTCATGACCAAGAGGATCGTACCTTCTTAAGTGTAATCCTTGATGATTCAATTATTAAAGTTAAAAATCTAGTTCCATATTTCACAAGCATAATCTATATAAGAGAAGCGATTTTACTAAAGTTCCAAAATCTAATTTTGTTACAAAATCTATAAAGAAAATTAGTGGTTCATCACCAGTAAAGAGCATACCTAGGGACTAAGATCTAATCATGTACATGCGTATGCCGAATTAGCCGATTTTTTGTTACAAAGTTATTAAGTGAAAGAAGTAGGACGGTTCATCATCTGCATATAGCATGCATAGGGACCAAGTCATAATTTCGTATATGGGTGGGCTGACTTAACCAGACAAAGTCATCCAAGTTAATTAATGATAATCCCACATAGGCTAGGTCCTGGTTCGCTCGTGTTTCTGGCAATAGACGGCTACTATTGTTTCATCACCGCAGTCCTATTCTGAATGTACTATGTCGGCTATCCACTCCTCGATCATATCCTTTAGGTGTCGACACTCATTTGTGACACAACCATCCAATTTAAGGAACAAACAATGCTTTCTAATGTTCCTTTCCTTTTCAGTAAGTACCTTTCTCCGTGGTTACCTAAATGGAAGACGATCCTGGGTCACCCAGTATATCACATCCAAAATGCAGTAAAATGTATAAACAAAGAATTTTTTTAATTCTCTCTGCTGACTATTATCCCAATCAATCCTTCATAATCCTTTCTTTTACCTTTATCCTTACCAAATCCAGACAATCTTCGGTTCTTATAATATTAACTTTGAAAGCCTTTATATCTCCCCTCACATCTTCTTGTCTAAGAAATCTATCCGCCTCAAAAAATATTCACTAAGATCCCATAGAGGATCCCTTTCATGAGAAATCTTGAAATGTGAATTGTCCAAAATACCAAAAATGATAGATATATGTAACAACCTGAATTTTTCAGTCATTTGAATTTGAATATTTAAACTTGTTTTAAATATTTTACTAGAAATATGAATAGATTATTATATGGAATTTATTAATAAAACGATGTTTGAACGTATAAATTTAAATTTAACTTAAAACGAACTCGCAGCAGCACGGTAGTTCGTAATATTAAGTTTTGAACTTCTATTTAATATATATAATCCAATATAAGCCAGAATTCTTTGAAACAAGAATTATCTGAATCTATTTGATTATAATTTTCTAACGAGAGAGAAAATGTAGATTGTTAGTTATATCAAAAACCAAATTTTCAAAAATTCATTATGGCATCGTTTATAAACCATAACGATTTATTAAATATAATAAAAAGATTTTAATATAAATTGAATATCGATTTAACAATGAAATTTTATAATATTGAGTTTGAAATCCAAACTTGTTTATTGTAACAACCCGCATTTTTCATATCAGTGGATCGTAAAATATTTTTATTTTATTCCTTGAGGGTTGGATCATTCTTATATTTTGATATGTTGTTTATGGGGATGTGAAATAAGTCCATAATTTTTACCAATTTTATTTATGACAATTTTTCTCATATTAGTTTTGTATAAGGCATAACTTTTGACTGGGATCGAATTAGGTATTGAGGTTGATTTCTTTGGAAAGGAAATGGTGTTGCCAATTCCGTAGAGTGATCAAATTAAAGATTTGGTTCAGCGGTTTGGGAGGAATCGTTGTTTTTGTGTTTCAAAGTTTCTGTTCAGGTTTTGTAAGCCATAATGGGCTGATTTAGAGTAGCTCATTAGTGGGCTGATGGGAGGCTATAAATACGGGGTTAGAGGCATAGAGAATAGTTTACTTTCTTTATTCTCTCATTTGGTTGAGCACGTGATCCTCCTTACTCAATCAAATACACCTTTCCACCGTTAAAATCTAAATCTAAGGAAGAAGATCGAAGATCTACATCAATCAAAGCAAGATCTACATTAAGAGAAGAGAGATCGCATCAAATCAAGAGGTTTGAATCACATTCTTTACTGTCCGGATTTAGAATCAAGTGTTTTCTTGTTGTTTTGAAGATTTGGTGAGTGATAAAAATCTCTCGCACGGATTTGATCAAGTATATGGGTTGTTTGTTCATATTTTGATCATTTTAAGTTGTTTTCACCTAGATCTACATCGTGGTAAGTATATTTTCATTTGAATCACCATAGTATCTAATCTAGCAACCTATGCAAGTTAGATCCATTATTTTGTTTATTCATTTATCATGATTTTGGTGAATTTTATATGATTATCGATGAATAATTGTCATTTTGATGTTGTTAATGATTTCATAAAGTGTTTATGGTTGAATTGAATGATTTGGATGAATTGGTCGCATCAATGTTGTCATTTGGTGAAGATTTGGTCAAGTTTAGAGCTATTTTGGTCAGATCCGGAGTTGGGTCATTTTCCTTAGGTCGTTGATGATGTGGCATGAGCTTGGGTCGTGGCTTTTTACTCAAGAAATGGGTCAGGTCGTCTAAAAGTAGGTCGGGTCATTGGAGCCGCTTCAGGTCGTTCGTCTTCAAATGGTAAGGCACAGAAGTCAGGTCGTTCGGAGTAGGTCAAGTCGCATGGATGGCTTGGCAAAGGCGGGTCGTGAGGGTGTCAAGTCATAGGTCATTCAGGTTGTTGAAACATGGATCGTCCGAAGTAGGTCGGTTAGATGGTGCAAACGCAACGTGGAGTCAAGTCGTTGGCTCCCATTGGGTCGCTCTTGTTCAGGACGTCCAAGCTTAGGTCGTTGGTGACCCATAAAGTCATGTACCCAGAAAGTCGGGTCGTTGGTCACCAATAAAGTCGGGTCGTTAGGTGACCCAGGAAGTTTGGTCGTTGGTGACCCATGAAGTCGGGCCGTTGGATGACCCGGGAAGTTAGGTCATTGGTGACCCATAAAGTCGGGTCGTTGGGCGACCCGGGAAGTTAGGTCATGGGTGACCCATAAGGTCGGGTCGTTGGGTGACCCGAGAAGTTAGATCGTTGGTGACCCATAAAGTCGGGTCGTTGGGTAACCTGATGAGTCGGGTTGAAACACTATAAATCGTATATTAACCAAATGATGTATGTTTTTGGCTCGATGGTGGTTGTGACTTCGAAGTGAATTCAAGGGGGAATGTCGAAGTGATGTGATGTATTCGTTGATCGTCGTAATGCAACGAATGTGACGATGACTCCAGGGGGTGAGTTCATGGATAGTGGTTGCTTAGGAGTTGAACTTGAGCTTATGAACAGTCATCAGGCTAGATGGCTAGAGATATCGAAGGCTGAGAAGTTACCGTTGTCGTAGGTTCTCGCAGACTCAAAGCAGGGGTATAATATAGACGCCTAAAAGACCGATTTGTATAGTCGAGTACCCTGGGCAGCTCGACGGGCCTAGTTATGTTTCATTGTATGGCGTATGGAATTTTTCTAGAACTAGGGTTTACCATTATCCCTTGACAGTTAATGGCAAATTGTTTAGTCGGTGATACGATTAACGATGGTTTCAAAACGGAATGGCGGTGATGGCCAGAGTCATGGATGATGATTATTTTGCTTGTATCGTCTTGTGTAGATCATTTGACATCGGAGGATATATCTCTTGGGTGCTTGTCTGATGTTGGTTTAGGCCTTCGGGGCTTGTGCTTGAGGGATGTCGATATCGATTAGGATGGTCTATGCTTGATAACTGAGTTTTATGGATGTATTGTACTTTCTAAATTCTTGTTTTGTAAAGGCTATCACTATCGGATGTGGGGAAGATGAGACAAGGTTTCTTCTCTGATGTTTCGGGTAGATTGATTGGTTAATCTACCTGTTCTCATATACTTTGTTGATGACGTTAGATAACTGTTTTATCGCTCATTAAGACTATTGTCTGACTCAAGGTTTTATGTTTCCTCTTATTACCTTGGGTTGTTCATCCAATTGTGGGTGGGCAGACTGAGTAGCAGGTTACATGTAGCAGAGCTTAAAAAGGACGTTTTTACTGTGCGATGGCGAGCAGGAGGTTGGCATACTATTTTGCTATTATCTAGTATTTCTGTTTCCGCTGTTTGTTGATTGTTGTAGTGAGGCCAATTTGTACAAACATTTATGTTGTAATCCAAAATCTTATGTATATGCTTTCTAGTTTTTATGAAAGTTTCAAGTTCCTTCTCAAATGTGCTTCACTATTATTTCATGTTGTATATGTTCTATTATGTTTTATCCTTGCGCTATGAGTTATATGACAGGTTCCGCATGTGTTTACCTACCTTGATGATCGTCCATAGCTACATGTCATATCTTTCAGTGCATTATTCCTCTTGTTTAGTGTAGGAGTTATGGGCGGTTGTCACATTTATCTTGAAGCTATATATTATTCTATTTGAATATATTCGATAATATTGATTTCTTATTATTAAATTGAACTGTTTCGGAATTAAATAAAAATAATATTATTTAACCCTTAGAAATAGCCATTTTTCAAACGACCTCCGTTTTCGATGAAACAGGTTTTTATTAAACCTGGAATGGCTAGTTATTGCTAGATTTTCAGTTTTGAAACCAATCAGAGTTGTTTTTGCGAGCGTGCGAAATTTAAATGTGAACCGATAAACAATTCGAATTAAAATAACTTTGTTTTGCAAACGGACACGGATTTCAATGAAATTAATTTCATTGGATCACGAACGTTAAAATCACTGTTTCAAGTATCGCAAAATATCTCTCGAGATCTCCTCTGAGATCTCGTTTTGGGCTTCTTTCGAAATGAAACAACAAATATCACTGTATGTCTCCTTTCGAATATATCGCCCGAGATATTGCGATATTGAACGATATATCGACCGAGACGAGATACTGGAATATCATCCGAGATCTTGTTTTTTTTGTTAAAATTTAAATCAATGGCTGAATCAAAACAATAATAAAAAACTCAAACCTAGCCACGATAATCTCCTATTATTTTACATTTTGTATGTTAAATGACCATATTTTATGTTCATATATGTTTAGCGTACAATGATTATGATTTTCATATTCTTCTTTTTTACATACATGTTACCTATGAAATTATGTATTTTATATTATATTTATGCTGAACTTTTTAATATTTTGGATCTTTTTTATGTTTTATGTCTAACAAGAATTCATGTTCATGGATCATATGTTGTAAGAAATAATCTATTTACGTTGTTTTATATTTCTATTTTAAGCATATTACAATTTAGAGTACGACGATCTTTCGTAAATTAAGAATAATAAAGTGATTTTGCAATTCAAATTTAAGTTACTATGTTTTTAGTAGTATTCATAAAAATCATTTTGTAAGAATATCAGTTTTTTAACATATCATGTACCCCGAGATTGTTCCGATATGAACTTCCAAACCCGAGATGGAAATCCGAAATGAACCCTCGAGTTAGACTCATCTCATCCGAGATCTCCCCTGATACTAGATCAAGTCTCTAAAATCTTCGAGATGTAACGCGACCAATATCCGAGATTTAATACCTTGATCAAAATATAGCAATGCGTCTATTTTCATTGAGGTTGGAGCTTGTGGACGAAAGTGCAAATTTAAGAACATTTAACGACAGTTAGTGGTAAATTTAATAATCGCATAAAAATAAACTACCAAATAAAATGTAAAAAAAATAGTATACCCACATGCTGCCTACACACATATTTACCTACCCTATCAAAAAATCGCGCAGCCTAATTTCAATTTTGCACATGCCTAAACACCTATCCACGCAGGTCTAAAGAAAAAAAATACGTAGCCTGTATATTTAATACAAGGACATGCATATACTCTGAGCAAACCTTTCCTACCCTAACATGCATACTCATATGCTTCTTCTACATGCGCATATGCTTTTCTGCTACAAACTGAACTATTGCACATGCTTTCATTCTTCGTGCATCCCTATGCACAGGCCTAAGTAGCTCAATGCTGACCTAGGATAGAAAAGTGACAGCCAGGTGAAAATGACACCCATTTCCATGTATATATATGTATGCCTCATCTCATTGTTTCAGCAAGCAACAAAAACAAACGAAAGCTCCAGTTCAAACTAAAACCGTAAACTTCAATTTGGAAAAAAATTATAACTCCATAAACAATTCGTATCAGCCCATGGTGTCAACCGATGAACCGAAGGTGGTGGTGAGGTGGGGGCACAGGCGAAGTGGGAGGCGGTTCGATAATTTGAGTTGGTCAGAAAAAGGTGTTAAATGGAGATATTTTGATCTCGTTTCTGGTGATGGGGGTTTGATCGAATGAAGGCGGATTTTGGCCGAGGAGGGAGAGTGGTGAGGCGCGCACATCGGTGGGATCTGAGCCAACTTAGGTGGCCGGAGGTGAGTGTAGTTGACAATGATGGTTGCATGAGTTTTTCATTTACTGGAGAGAGCGTGGGAGTCTGTTAAATGAGAATTAGGTAGTGGGGGTGTTCGTAGGCGGATTAGCGTTGGTCGTAGGGGTCACCGGTGATGGGTGGAGGCGTCATTGTAGGGGTAGTGCGGCAGCGTCGAAGTTGAGGAAGAGCAATATTGCGATGGTCTGTAGAAAGAAATAGAAGAAGGTTACGTGGTCGATTTATAAAACATGTAATTAACGATTTAATAATATTTAATTAAGGTATAAATTGATTTTAATTAAACCATGATTTTATAATGTGTATAACATGCTCGTATATTATCAGAATTGGACCAAACAAGAGAAGCTGGAATCGTCTTGACGAGATCTTCATTATGGAACAAATTTGAACGCGTTTGGATGCAGCTGGAATTTCCTGTTAAATTAAATGTGTGTTTAACTTAATTGAAATAAGTCGTTATCTCAACGAAAGGAAATCAAGGTGAGTATAACTCACTCAGTTTAACCCACTTATATTTCATATAAGTTGGGATTTTAATTTGTATACTATGTTGCTAATTGTTGGATGATTTGATAATTGTTTGGATGTATGCTGAATATATATATATATATATATATATATATATTGGTTAAATTAAAAGTTCGTCTAACCAAGTTGTTATTTCAACGATTATTGCCAATTGTGGTAACTTACCTTGTTAGTCACGTTTATAGTAATATAAACGTATCAAATAAAAAATAGATGCTTGGATTGTTGTTATTGGTCGATTGTTATTTTAAGTTTGAACTAATTATTTCCACCTATCGAAGCAGATAACGATAATTATATTTCCGTATTGAAATGGATGTTTTATTTGAGGTAACCTATTTGGATGTAGGGAAAACAATTTGGAGGGATCCAAATGGATTCCTCAAATTTATTATATTATCGTTATATGAACTGTTTAACCAATTTGATTGGATGATTGATTTGGTTATTGAAGGTTGGATTGAAATTCAATAATTGTTTTGTTATTAACTAATGGACAGTATTAGTTGAGTAATTAGTAGCAGATGGCCTAAAAGCCCATCATTTTATAAATGTTGATTTACCGTCAAGTGAATTGACAGAAATAAAGTTCTAAAATTTATTTTATAACTGAAGATAGATTTTGAAATCTATTTTATATAAATTATTTTGAATGGGTGCTTATTAAAAGAAAGGTAAATAATTATTATTTATTATTTAAGTTTATAAGTAATTATTAAATGAGCAAAATTCTTATATTAATAAGTTTTATAAGCAATGTGAGGAGAGAATAACCTACGGGTTAAGAGTTAAATTCATTCTTCCAAAGAGACAAATCAAATGAGATTATTTAAATTAATTATGTTAATTTAATGAATGGATTAATTAGAATTGGTTAACAAGTTAACCGTGTTTTTGAGTTGATCGTACCAACCATTTTAACAAGAATTGGTTATTAAATTTATTTGTTGTAAATTAATGGAGGTAGTTGTTAAAATATTTGTTGGAACTTAATACGGTTTCTCAAAGGGTTAAACAATCTTTTAATTAATTTATGTTAAAGACAATTATTGAACCGTTAATTATTTAATAAAGTAGATTGCTATTTTAAAGAAAGATTAGCAATTAAATTTATAGTTAATGATGAAGTAAACTGTTTATATTTAAATTTGAGGTTGAAATGGATTATTATTCAACAGTCAAAGTGATAATCTTGTAATTAGAATTCAACTAATGAAGTGATAAAGTCTTAAGATCCTGCTTATAGTTAAAGGAAAATTTAAGTAAGATTTTGATTATATTGGATTTTTATATAAAATCCAAGATTGGGTAAATTTATAAATCCAAGTTTGCAAAATAGTTAGTGAGGTAATTGACTTCAACTAACAACAAGTTATGGTTTGATTATAACTTTAATAGGGTTAAGCTTAGAAGTAAGAAGATATGAGTTGAAATCTAACGAGAATCTAAAGTGGACTGAATTGGGCTATTAAAGTTAGATCTAATAATAAGATTTATATACGAATATATTTGCTATGAAATGAAGTTTTTGAAATAAAACTGAGATGAGTTTGTATTGAATTTGTAAGGATGGTTATAAAGATTATTTATGAAATCAAGGCTTTGTATAGAATATGGTTTTAGTAAATGGTTTGCAAATAGAATATTATATATGGTTGTAGCAAAGGGTTTGAAAATAGTACATTTCAATGGTATATTTGATAATGGTTGTAGCAAACGTTTTGTAGATAATATTATAAGTAAAATATTTGATAAGGTTATAAGATGAATAGCTCGTTTTTAAAGTGGTAATTAAGTTTGGAATTTCTATTCATTTTGAAGTTAAGAATGTTGTTCATTCAAGGTATGAGAGATAACTATACTCTACCTTGTTTGGCTTCGTTGTTAACTGATAAATAATGGAAATTTGATTTAGAAGTTTATATTGAATATTATAATCCATTTAGATTACTAGTACTATTATAATGTTTTACGCAATAAGTGTTAACCAAGATGAGAAGTACGATCCTATAGGATTTTAAAATAAAATGGTTTTTGAATATTCTTATATTAGTAGAAGAAAAGAAATGTGTATTATAAATATGGGTAAATTTAGAAATTTCAAATTGGTTAATTAAGAGGCCAAGTGACGCTGTGTACTGAACCAGTGAATTCATTTTCTTTTTATGGATGAATGTTGTTTACTTGATAGTTAAATAACGGACTATCAAATATGGCTTCTACGATTGTTAGTACGGAAAGACCGAGATCGAATTTATATTTGAAAACCATTTTGAACCAGCGAATATGTGAATGAGGAAGATGTTGGTTGAAGATGGAGCAACGAAGACCATGGATCTTCATGAGCGGAAGAACTACTTGTTGAATTTCTCTGCTTTGCAACCAGAGTTATTTCGATAGTGATTCCGTCGTGATTGAAATCTGCGGATTGCAAGGACTACTCGCGATTCTTGATGTGATTCCTATATAAGGATTTTATAGGAGGGTGCCTTCGGTTCATCCTGATCCTGGATGACTTGTATGAACGAATGTCTGACAAAGTATTTCCTAAGAGTCACATACGTTGATTTTTACAAATATACCAAGTTTAGTGGTGTAGAATGCAACTTTCTTTTAGCTTATCACCCAGATTATATTTATGGACGTCAATTAGTGATTGGATGGATCTGTTGGTGTGGCATCCAAAGATAATGAGATATTCTTTCAAAGGTAATCGTGACATCAATCCCCTTCAGCACGGAAAATAACAGAAATTGAGAAGGCATCATGGCTATGTGGGTCATTCCCATTAGCATGTATTGCACCATCTAGAGAAAAATCTTTTTGTTTCTTCTGTCGTTTCTATATCTCCTAGGAATACGGTGGTTAGCCAACCATAGGGTGACAATATATTCGATACACTCAAGTTGAATGAGTGGTCGGTCATGTATGACCGGGTTGCAAGATGTTCTTGTTGAACCCTAGTGTATTGCTCTCTAGAGGTACACTTTCAGAAGGTGGTTCTGTACCTTGTAATAGTTGGAATCCAATCTCTAATAAGTGCCATGCGGTTTTTGATTATATACTAATTATATGGAACATAAGATGTAATCATCCTGCTAAATGGTTATTTATTTGATATAAACAATGTTATAATATCACTGTATTTGATATCAAAATATTTTGGGTTATCGTAAGGTAAAAATCGTCCATGTTTATGTGTGGGTTGGACTTACAATTATCCTTTTCTTTCAAATATATTTTTAACTTTAAATCAGTTGGATGATACCTATAAACTTAGTGATTTCTCTCACGCTGGTTAACCAGACTGATCTATGGTGTTTGCAATGCTCGGGTCAGAACGAGTTTTACATGTTCAGGATAGGATGCGACGAACTTCAGGAGATGAGCTGGAGAAGCCCAGACGTATGATATGTATTTTGTATTTATTCCGCTGTGTGTTGTATTTGGGGACAGGTTTTTATAACTATCTAGATGTATGAGATGGCTACTGTACACTGATGATTGTAGGTATTATTCTAAGCTTTCAATAAAGATTTATTTCTATATTATATTTTGTTCCGCTACGATGTGAGATTATGTGTATTGTTGGTTAGTTGGTTCTTCTTCTATTTTAATCTTTCTTTCTTTTCTCATCCTCTAAATTCTTTCTATTAACTCTCAGGGTTTTCGATACATAGGTTTCTAGCAAGTAATACGGGTTATGTATTGTCAAAATTCGAGCGTTGAATTTCTCCCAGGTCGTTACAATATCAAAACCATGAATGGATTTGGTTGATTCCATGAAGCCATAGTAGCATTGAATCTTTCTAGGAATTTACGCAGAGTCTCTCCAGTCCTCTGGTTGATGGAAGTGAGTGTCATCGCGTTCTCGATTCGAGAGATATGTACCCTGATGAATTTTCCCACAAGATCGTTCTAACTTCCAATGGAACTGCTTTCCTACTGTCGAAACCACATGACAGCAACATCCGATAGAAACAATAGGAAGCGCTTAGCCATAACTTCATATGAGGCCCCTAGTACTTGCATTTGACATATATATATATATACATAATCCAGTGAATAATCAGCATATTTCTCTCGTTATAAGCCTCCAATGCCAGCAGTTTAAAGTTCGATAGATTCTTATAATTCACGTACTTAGATTAAGCGGACTTCGATTAACACTACTATGTTATTGTTGAGCCACCTCTTGAAGCTCCTCGAATCATATCAATCATTCTACTATCATCATCATCATTTATAAGCCATTCCAATCACTAAATCCTGCATTTGTGACCTATGTGCCTTAGCATCCAAACCAGAATGTCCACTTATGATTGCTAGATTTGGGAAGGTATCGACCCGATTTCCTTAAAAATGGCCAGCCTCTGTTTGATCCGATCTGATATCCTAACTTACATGCACTTGAACTCCATGTCCAGATCCCAAATCCTGGGCTTGAATAGAGTTACCAGCAAGTCCTTAAACTCTAGGGTGTTGCCTTTGGTAAGCACTGAGTCGGTGCCATTACCTTGAGGTGGTCGGGTGTTTGTCCTTGAGAACAGTATGTGAGCCCTGATGTTGTTAGAACCAGCAAACAATTCCATCTTGGCCACTTGGTCTTCCGTTCTGTCCAATCTGATCAAGGAAATTATTCATCAGACTCCTGCCTCCACAGAAAACCTTCTTGACAATGAAGTCTAGTTTCCAAATCCTTGATGACTCCATCCGCCTCTTCCCGGATGAGATGTAGAGGGGTTTCCTCAAGGAACTATCCTGATTTGTTTCTAATGTAGCTCCTTCAGGTTAATCATCTTTTATTTTCTATTTAGCTATTATTTCCTTAGCAGAAGTATTTCCTTGGTTCTAGTATTGTGCCCCCTTTTTGGTGTGCCAATAATGTTAGATTAGATTTTAGTCAATCGAGCCTAACACCTAGTTATCTAATTAATATAGTAAATTACAAAAAATCAGACATCATGGCTACAACACAGTCACAAAATAATGTAAAAGCTGTAAAGAAGGAATTTTTTTTATAGTTGTTCGGCAAACTCTGTGCTACATCCACTTGGTGTAATCTATTATTTATACTTCCATATTATAACATAGTTCGAGTATGACACTACACCATATCAGCAAATTTGGCACACAAGGATGTGGGTATACAATTCGGCTAAAAGCCGTATCAAATTTGATAATGCACATATCCGTATCAAACAACAGTTTGCGATCAGCACCACCCCAAACACCCCAAATCTGACTATTCATCGCGAATGCTCCGGATCGGTTAATTTGATACGGCTTAGGGCCAAATCGAATGCGTATCATATTGTGCATCCCATTAGGCACTTGGAATTAAAATTTGGGCCACTTCTCATTCCCTCTATTTTACTTCAATGGTGACCAAAAACCCAAATTAGGGTTTTCGATCACCAAAACATGCCTCCACCTTTCTCTAGAATCACCTCCTCTTGCATCCTAAACACAAGATTCCTTCCGTCTTGCTTCCTCTATCAATCATCAATCAGCAGAAGTTTCAATTCAAGGTGTTGTTTTAATCGATTTATATTTGTAGTGAATTTTGTTTGCCGCTAAGTTTATTTGTATGAATTTGCCGATGTGAATTGTATTTGTGTGAATTTGTTTGTATATAGGATTTTGTTTGTAGGTAGAAATTTCCTGTTTGGTTGTTTTATGCTGAATTATATCAGAGACATTAGTCTCATCTCCTAGTCTTCCTCTGAATTCGGGGGGTAAATAGCTCAGTTATCTTAGTGTATTACTGTATTAAATTGGGTTATCTTAGGGTTTTAATTGGTATGTATTATTGTTACAAATGATATTGGTTTTAATTGGTATGTCTTAGTGTAATTGTGTATTAGTGTACTAGTGATTGCTACTCTGTTTTGAGAGATAACAAGTTTACTGAAAATATATTAACATGTTTGCTAAAAAAATTGGTAGATGGATGATTACTCGACTTTATGGTTAATATTTTAATGGGTGATCCACCAGGTGGATGCATTTTAGCTCTCACGCGTAGGGTCGGGTATCCATGCTTATTAGCTTTATCCAAATGTCGGATGCTACTGCACTTGACCTTGGTAAAAAGCTACTTTCACTAGCAACTTTCCCCTACTTTGTAGCATAGACTGTAATGTAAGTTGCACTACACAGTCTGCTTCAAAGAAACTAAAAGTTGCACTACACAGTCTGCTTCAAAGAAACTGAAAGTTGCAAGTGAAAGCAGCTTTTTCCAAAGGTTAAGTGAAGCGACATTCAATATTTGTATAAAGCTAATAAGCATGGATTACTGACCCTGCGCATGAGCTAAAATGCATCCACCTGGTGGATCGCCCAGTAAATTCTTAATCAGAAAATCGAGTATGTGTGTCATCCGAAGATGATGATTCGATATCTTTAGACGTTGGAGCAGGTATATATTATTTTACACTTAACTCTACGTAGTATCTTACATAAGCATTGAATGGACATGCTGTGTGCACATCTTGAATATTCTTTTGGTTTATTTTTTCCTTTTTGTGCGTATAAGAGGATGTTCTGTATGCTAGGGTACGAACTACCGGTGTTGCAGATCGACTCAATTCAGGTGATTCTTCTTTTGGGTTTGCATTTTTAATGACTATCAATTTTCCACTCCTATGTACAGTTAATTTCATTTAAAAGCCTGTCATAGCAAAACCAGTTTACAATGTGTATTCAGTCATTTTTGAGACATATACTGATCGACTACACAAATACATGGATGGGGCTTAAAGTAGAAAACTTGTTTTCAAACCGAATGTTATCTTAGTTTATATGTATTCATGTGAACAATGTCGATCTCCTATATACGATGTTGGAGGTCATGTTAAACCAAAAAGCATGTGAGATGCTGGTATGTTTCTAGGTTGTCTACGCAAGTTCATGAAATCATGTCATTAGCATCATAAACATGTTAAGATATATACAATTGACTAATACATACACACGAACACAAAGACATGATATGCCCTTCACTGTTATCAGTACGGCGCTCGACTAGTCTGCTAATCGAGATCAAACCATCGACATGAAGTCTCGACTTGCTTTTTGTATAAAAAAAATTCGAACCCCTTACAGTGATCGACTACTGGTGTACACAAATATATTGATTGACACACACTTATCTCTATATTCATGTTTGCATCTCAGTCATAGTGAGTTACAATGTCGATCTCATGTCCAGTGAAGTATTTGTAACTTGTTTCTTGTATTTTAAAGGCAGTCCTGTTGGAGAAAACAGAAAACGGAAAACAGAAAAACTTTCTTCTTTTTTCCTGTAGATTTTGGTGCTTTTGTGCTGATGGAACTCAGGCTGGCTACCACGATTCAGTTTTGCTGCCAATCAATGAAACTTGAACTCAGGCTGGCGATCACGCTCAGTCTTCCCGGCCTCGACTGGAGTTTTATCAGGCTGATATGTTTTTACCTTTTTTTTGTTAGTTCGTAATGTGATGAAAATCTTTGATAGTTTCCTTTTATTGTATATGTTTGTATGTACATTGTGTTCGTGTTATGAAAAATCTTGTAATGCTTTGAGTGTATATATATATAATTGTGCTATTCATGTGTATAAATTGTGGTATATATGCTCTATGTTATGAAAAATATATGCTACAGTTACTGTTTTTATATATATATATATATATATATATATACATATATGATATATATATATACACATATGATATATATATATACATATATGATTTGTATATATATACATGTATGTATATGTGTATACACACATATAATTAGATACGGTCAAAGGCCGTGTCTGATTACACTTTAGATACGACTAAGAGTCGTATGTTATTAGTAGTGAGATACGATTTATAGCCGTATCTAATAATTTAACGCGCCATTTTTTGATACGGCTTATTACCGTGTCTAACTTCTTTAGATACGGCTAAAAACTCAGCCTACTTAGCATATATGGTGTAGTGTGAGTACAAGGTTACAAAGGATTTCGAGTTAAGTTTATATTTTGGTAGGGTCCTTGAATAATGAAGAATAAAGAAGATAATCAAAGTAGAAGAGAAGAAATCCCTTTTTTGAAGCCCTGGTGATCTATTTATAGTTGAATATAGAAGATTTTGGATCGGTCCAAAAATGCAAAAGGGGGCTAACCTAGGTGAGGCGACCTGGCTCAAGAGGTGGGTTCTGAAACCCCCCAGCTATGAGGGATTAGCACTGACCCCTATAGGGGGGTCGTTACCGATCCCTTAGGGGTTACACCCTATAGAGTGCACTCCTAGGGTGGGTCCCCCGATGACTTGCCTTTATGCATATGTGCTTGGTTTTGTGGTTTAATCTCCTAATCCTGAGTTATTAACGTATTCTCGGTCAAGTTTTTGAATTCTGAAATCTCGTGCCACGGATTGGTACCGATCCACCATTTAGCCAAATTTCCAACATCGTTCCTTTGCTGCGGATTCATAGCGATCAAATAATTGGCCAAATTTTAAGCTCTAATTTAGTTTATTCCAAAGTGATATTTTGATTAATCCAGTTGTTAACAACTTCATATAAACATCCGTACTCAATTTTCGAGCAATCGAAGCATTTAAATCCAAAATGTAACGATGTTATGCATTTTAATGTTCTTTCTTATGAACACATGTTTCCTCTACATTTTGAATACAAGTCAAACTATTTGATATTTCTATTGGAATAATATTCAATTTGATGTTTGCAAAATGATAATTTTGTATCATATACAAAAGCCCATAAACTCAACATTTCTTCCACTGACTTTATGATACTTTGGTTATTATGTACTAACATCTTATTCTAAATCATTATTTAGACTTTTCTATGAAATCCATACTAAGCAATAATAACGTAGGTGAAATAACATAACACATCAAATGTTTTGAATCTGTTACATTAATTCTGTCAATTGAAATTCACGTTATTATCCTTATTAATGTCGCTCACAACATCCAACTCCATTTATATCTTTTAAAAACACATTTGCAGCTAACATATCAAATATCATTAGGTACAATTACCAAGATCATACTTCGACATTTGAAATCTATTTCGGATATGTATACCACACCAAATTATAGAGCCAATGCTTTTAATGGTTTAATTAAACAACTGAGGGTTACATATTTTTGATATTGATAAGAAATTCATAGTTTCTCTCAGATATCTTAAAATACTTTGGACAATTTAATGCAATGTTTTAGGTTAATTAATTTCATTTCACCTCATGTAATCAGTTTTGCTTTTGGATCATATCGAATTTCATTTTACTACCAAAAATTATTACAGAAATTATTTTGCTATAAAGTGGATAATTTTGGAACAATAATCATTTCTCATTGCAACAAAATAGGTATTCATAAAAACTTTACAAATTAAATTTTATATAAATTTGGCTTTATTTTGGATTATGAGACTACTGCTCAAAAACATGAATTGGAAATATAATGACTATTGCTCTCAAACTCATTTTGGATAATTCATACAAAATTCCTTATATATGGTTATTTTGTGTGTTCTCTTGGCTCTAACAACTTAGTAACTCCTTGGCTATGATATGCTAGAGGCTTTTTTTGCAAGGCAAGCGATGTTAGATGACCTCCTACCA
This sequence comes from Allium sativum, assembly GCA_030737875.1. Classification (NCBI taxonomy): domain Eukaryota; kingdom Viridiplantae; phylum Streptophyta; class Magnoliopsida; order Asparagales; family Amaryllidaceae; genus Allium; species Allium sativum. The sequence continues at coordinate 17,470,110 of CM060912.1, forward strand.
CTTGATTGAACACTAAGCTAATACAACACTATAGTGCATAAACAAAATAAAAAATAAAAACAAACACACATGGAAAGACAATAATACAATATCAACAATAAAAAAAAAGGCAAATGCCTGGATCACATCCAAAGGAAGACCATTTCATTTGTTGATTTTTTCAGATTAAATCCAAAGTGAAATAAGTCAATAACATCATTTTTATGATTAATAAAATCATCCAACATTAAGAAAAATCAGTTTCTAATTTTCACTAGAAAATAGTGCACTACTTAGCTGATTTTGTTTTTTGGTAAGGCTAACTGGTTTTAAAGTAATCCGTAACACTTTATTATTAAAATAAAAGAGAAGGTGCAGTTTACACAGGTGATATACCAAGCATATATCAGCTACAAAATGCATGTTCCCACATAGGGGAAACAAAAGTTACATTGGTTACATCAGCGAAATACTACATTACATAATACATTTCAGTTTCATTGTGCCAAAGGATAGCACCTAAGACACGGTTGGCTTTCAACCATTATCAAATTGGGTACGTGCTTCAGCTCTAGTCATGCTACGTGTTATTGGGGATTTAGCACGTTGCTTCTCGCTCTAGCAGAAGACAAAGCTGGAGAATCAACAACTATGATGTCTAGTGGTCTCGGTTTATAGCCTTCTCCAGCAACTATGATGTCTGGAGGTCTCGGTTTACAGCCCGGAGGTGCCAGAATGTGAGCATAAGGATTCACATTTTGTTTCTTACCACTGGCTTTCTCAGCTTTCCTTTGTTGAAGCGCATACATTAGCTCCATGAGCTTCCTCTTCTTATTACAAATAAATGTGTGACGACTGCCCACAACCCCTGCACTAAACAAGAGGAATAATGCGCCGAAAGGTGTGCCAGGAAGCTATGGACAATCATCATAGGTAGGTAAACACAATCGAAACCTGTCGTAAAACTCACAACGCAAGGATAAAATATAACAGAACATATACAACATGTAGAAATAGTGGAGCATCATATAACAAACTTTTGAAAACTTTCACAACATCCTGAAAGGTTATCCATACATCATAGGAATATCAAAGTCTATACATGAAGCCTCACTACAACACTCAGAGAGTAACTCAAACAACGGAAATATAAATACTAGATAGTAATAAAACTGGTATGTAAGCCTCCAGCTCGCCATCGATCAGCATCGTCGTCTCACCAAGCTATCACATATCACCTGCTACTCAGTCTGCCCATCCACAACTGGATGAACAACCCAAGGTAGTAAGAGGGAAACATAAAACCTTGAGTCAGACAACAGTCTTAGTGAGCGATAAAAACAGCTAACAAACATCAACAACAAAGTATATGAGAGTAGGTAGATTAACAAACCAATCTACCAAACACCAGAGAAGAACTCAACCCTGCCTTCCCCACATCGGACAGTGATAGCCTTTACAATAACATTTCAACCATACATCCATGGTTACCAGAACACCCATTTAATCATGGCAAAGCACTCATGACATCCAAATTATATGTCTTATGTAAACCATCCTAATCAAACTCAACATCCCTCAAGCACAAGCCCCAGAGGCCTAAACCAATATCATACAAGCACCCAAGGAACATCTCCTTCGATGTTGGACAACCTACATGAGAGGTTCAAATAAAGCAACCAATCATCCATGACAGACTCTGGCTATCACCGCCAATCCTGCTTCGAAACCATCATTAATCATATGACGACCAACCTTGTCATATGTCAAGGGCTAATGGTAACCCTAGTTCTAGCATAAACTCCATACGCCTTTCAACGATACGTATGCATTTCCAACCTTGACAACTAGGCCTTTCAATGATACCCAGGGTACTCGACCTACAACCGGTTTTTAGGTGCCTCTATCGTACCCCTGCTTTGAGCCTGCTAGAACTTATGAAAAAAATAATCTCTCAGCCTTCGCATCTCTAGTCGTCCAACCCGATTAATCTTCATAGCTCAAGCAACCTTCTCGAGCAATCCATTATCAACCAACTCACAACCCTTGAGTTGTCACCTCATTCGCTGTTCTACACCGATCAACGAACACTTTTCAACACTTCGAACCTTCCTACTTGAATTCACTTCGAAGTCACACCATTACCGAGCCAAATTACACCACTGTGCTGCGGCTAGGGTTCGGGGGGTTGCCCCTGAATTTCGTTTAAAAGGCCTTTTTGTTCAAATCTGGATCGTACCCGATTTTTATTTATTTTAGAAATGACCTTGTGTCGTACCACGACATGACTTCCCAAGCCATACACGGCATGACTCCATCAAGCCGTCCATGACATGACCTTCCATGACTTTCACGACATGACTCATCATGTCACTCACGACATGGCTCATTGGCTCCATGGGTTGACTCTTTAAAACTCGGCTCGGCACTCCACCATGTCGTTCCACGACTTGGCCCCCTGCGACTTGGAAAGGAAGAAAAGGCATGAATCTTTCCAGGCGGTCACGACATGATTCTTCAGTCCGAACCTGACATGACTCACCATGTCCACTTACACCATGTCGCTTACTCCATGTCGGTTGCGACTTGACTCCCAATGACTTACCTTGATGCGGCTTGACTCCATTTCGTGTTCTCCAAGCCATGGTCTAACTTTGCCACATCAGCTCCTCTGACATGAATTCCCACGCCATGATTCTCCCACGCAATAACTTCTCCCACGCCTTGCGGATCCATGTCGTTTGCGATATAGTGAAGGATAACATGACTTCCAGATCCACCAAAACAACTCCAAACTTAACCAAATCTTCGCCAAACGACAACAACGATTCAAATAACTCATTCCGATCATCCAAATCAATCATAACACTTCAACAAATCACTAATAGCATCAAAATAACCATTATCATCATTAAATCGTAGAAAATGCTTTAAATCATGATAATCTCATAATTAAACTAAAATGATGGATCTAACTTGCATAAACATATGAAATAACATATAAATTACCGGTTTAAAGTTGCTATATTAGATCCTATGGTGATTCATATGAAAATACACTTACCATGATGTAGATCTAAGGAAAATGACTTGAAAATGATGAAATTAAGATCATAGAACTCATATACTTGATTGAATCTGCGTGAGAGATGCATATCACTCACCAATCCCTCGATCTAGCTTAGAAATGATGAAATATGAATCCGGACAGCAGAGATCTTGCTTTAATCCGCTCGATTTGATGAAATATCCCTTGAAACGGTGTAGATCTAGCCTCAAATGGTGTAGATATTCGATTCCCAAAGTTTTAATGGTGGAAAGGATGAAGAAATGAAGGACCCCTTCGCTCTTCGAAATGAGAGAATAGAGAAAGTAAACTATTCTCCATACCCCCTACTTATAGCCTTCCACCAGCCCACTAATGAGCCTTCTCAAATCAGCCCATTATGGCTTACCAAATGTGGACAGTCAATTCTTAAACCTTAAAATAGAGATTCCTCCCAAACCGCTGAGCCAAAACTTTATGTGACCACTCTACGGAAAGGGAAACATTATTTCCTTTCCAATGGCATAGGTCTCACCCCCTGATTCGTCCTGAGTCAAAAGTTATGCCCTGTACAAGACCGACAGGGGTAAAATGATCACAAACAAAATTGGTAAAAATTATGGACATGTCTCACATCCCCATAAACAACATATTTAAATATGAGAATGATATAACCTCAGGGAATAAAATAAAAATATTTAATGATCTTCCGATATGTAAAATACAGGCTCTTACAAAATGGGTCATATTCACCGTTGTTAATCTGATCACCTAAATTTGCTATTGTTTCAAGAACAAATTTCTCTACGTTTGGTTTCAACTTCTCTTTAGTCTTAGATTGCATTGTTTTGGCGCTTCTAGTTTTAGTCACTAAGTCAAAATTTTGAAGAGGGAAACAATCAAGAGTACCCTCTGCTTCATGTACAGCAGCAGAATTATGGCCAGTGAAAACCTCATCTTCCTTTTGAACTTCCTTAGAATTCTGTGCTAAATTAACATTCTGTTTCTTGTGCATTGGAGATTCTTGCAGAAAGCCTGCCTTAAAACCTTATTCATTGCACTATTGAACACCGATATCAGTTAGTTGAATGTGTATATCAAATCCACCCTCATTCATGGTTTCTTCGAACACATTAACGTCATTTATAATGGTTTGCATTGAGTTTATGTTAAATGTTCCTTCACATTGATCAAAGTCAGTGTCAACAGTGGATTGCTTAACTGCGAGCACTATAGTCGAATCTTCATTAAGTTTCTCATTTACATTACCACTGACCATATCCTCACTAATCCCATCAACCACAATATGCTTTCTTGCGTCCACATTATTGTTCAAGTCAGTCCCTATTGGCGGTTGGAAGAGCAGCTAGTGAACATTGATTAGTAGTGGAACTCTCTACCCTTTTCCATTCTTGAAGATTTCCGGTAGAATTAAAATTATTGCTTCTCGTTGGAATTCCTTTCCTTGCCTCTTCATAGCAGTTTTATTTCTAGCAAAAACTCCCTTTTCATGTTTAGTGGCCTCCGTTCTTTGAACACCATCAAAGAGACCGGACCTCCTATCATTTGTATTCCTTTATATTGTTACATTGCTCTTACTGTAAGGGCACTTGCCAATCAAATGTCCAAAGGCCTTACAAGAACAGCAGATGTCAGGCTTCCACACATAGACGACTTTAATTTCATGTTCTATGCCATAAGGTAGAAGAACAGTAATTTAATTTGGCATCTCACTCTCTTTAGTGATTTCAACTAAACACTTAGCAAATCCTAACTAGTTAAGGCTCTCGGTGGCCTGATCCATGTAGAGGAACATCCCTAAGTGAGAAGCCAACCAACAAATACCAACCTTCGACCATGCAATCATCGAAAGGTTGGTCATTTTCAGCCAAATTGGCATGTTTGTGACTCCTTTTCAAGATATGCCCATGTTAACGTCTCATTTTTTTGATAACAAAGACTTTATTTCTTATTAGAATGGGATCAGCCTCTAGAATATTTTTCCTATCTTCGTTATCAGCGATAAGAAAGAAAAACATACTTCTGTTTGACTTTAACTTGATCGAACCTCTTGGTTTCCAGTGTGTAAGGAGCTGAGTGACAACTGCTGTGTAAGAAAGAGGCGAGTCCAAGAAGAATCCCGCTAGGTAGTCTTTCCATTCAACTACACTAGCCTCGACAATATCTGCTGTTGGTATAAGTCGCTTCCCATCGTGATTGAGCGTGATCGGTGAGGGGAGGGGGGGTAAAGACACCAGCGTTGCGCGGTTTAGACGCAAAAATCGTTGTCCATCATGCCATGGGTAAGGGTACGTTAGAAGGTGGAAAAGGGGGCGGAGGCTGAGGAGGCGATGGATGAGGCAGAGGGTGAGGAGGCGGAGGCCGAGGAAGCAGAGGCTGAGGATGAGTTGGAGGATTAGCGTAGGGAGGGGGTTCCGGTAAGGGAGGGTTCGACTGAAGTTGCTAATCATAAAAAGGGAGGTTTCGAGGAGCTGACAACGGAGAAGGGTTTGCGGAGGTTAAGGGGAAAATTGGGATACATGGTTTCACTAATTATTAACGGATACACAGTTCCAGCTAACAATTAACAGTTACAAAAGCTTAGGATACATGGTTTCATTAACTATTAACGGTTACAAAAGCTTAGGATACATAGTTTCACTAACTATTAACAGATACACAGTTCCAACTAATGATTAACGGTTACAGTACAAGATTAGAAATACTAAAACAACGGAAACACAACAGCTAAAGATAAATAGTTTTACTGACTTCCAACAAAGTTCCAAAGATGGTATGTTAAATCATTTTGGAGCGTTCGATGAATGTGAGCGTTACGAAAGGACATTTAGCTTGCTACATGAAACACTAGCTCTAGTTCGCTTCCAATCATATTTTCGCGCCAAATCTCAGGTGGTGGAGCAGCGCTATCGTAATTGAAATCGTCTTTTATGTCTCTTTCGCCCTCTATAATCATGTTATGTAAAATAACACAAGTGTACATTATCCTAGTCATTTTAGCTGGGGACCAAAGTCTGCATGGATTACTGATTATGGCAAATATGGATTGAAGAATGCCAAATGCTCTTTCTATATCCTTTCTTTGTCCTTCTTGCATTGCTGCAAACCTTGCTTGTTTATTGTTTTGTGGGTTCGGTATTGTTTTGACAATGGTACTCCATTGTGGGTATATACCATCACCTAGAAAATATCCATGGTCGCACATGTTTCCCTCTAAAGTAAAATGATATGGAAATGATCTACCATTTGCCAAATCGTTAAGCAACGTTGAACGTTCAACTATGTTCAAATCATTGTTCAAACCTGGCATTCCCAAAAAAGCATGCCATATCCATAGGTCGTACGACGCTACAGCTTCAAGTATAATAGTTGACGTATGAGACTTACCTTGATAAGCTCCAACATATGCTTTTGGACAATTCTTCAACTCCCAATGTATGCAGTCTAAACTACCTAACATTCCAGGTCATCCTCTGCTACCATGCATATTCACTAACATTGCAATATCGGCTTTGTTTGGTATACGCAGGTATTGGTTACTGTAAACATCTACAATTGCTTGGCAGAAATGGTCCAACACTACGCCATAGATGGGCTACCACAATGAAAATGCAAGGTGTTGCTAGCTGCAATGTTACCATAGATATGCTGATTTTTGTCTATTGCAACACACGCTTCGAGGTGTTAGTATAGATATCACACTGTGTTGCAGTAGCTATAAATAAATTTGAATTAAAAAATAAATAAAAAAGTTATCAATCCGGGTAAAAACAATCCAACGGTCTACGTTACCTATCCACGCCAATTTGATTTTCCTCCACCGCCTCAATCCTTTACCCCCAAATTTTCATATTCCCGCTAACATAATTCAGTCTTCGTTCCTTTTTCACTTCAAAAAAATAATATAGCTAGGGTTTTGGCTAATTCAGTATCGTGTGCTACTTCTTCTTCTCTCTTCTTCGATCTTCACTCTACTGCCTTAGTTTTCACTATTTTTGCTGATACGTCGATAGAGCCCCCTTAATCCCCAATCATTTAACTCAGATCTACTTTTCAATATCCCTCTCTTGTCCTCTTTTGTTTTTCCTGATGATTCATTCTCGTCTGAATCTTCGAATGGCTTCTGGTATCTTATTTTGACCTCGTGTTGGGCTATATATTTCCACTCATCGCCCTTAACGACTGTTTACAATGGAAGTGGCAGAGATCTAGTTTTTCCTTGCATGGTAGTCGAAGATCTAGTCAACCGTGGCCTTTCTGGTTTCGGATTTGGTGTTCTGCCTCTCTTAATAAATTTGGGTTTTGTGGATCTTTCTTCAAGGTTCTGGTTGGATTTGAGGAGTTCAATATGATTTTCTTGTTCCCAATGGCAGAGTTACTCAATTCAATATGGTATGAATTTCCACTTTAAATAATCTGTTGTCTTAATTATACATCAAACCCAGTTAAACCATTAAATCATTTGACAATTCAGTTGAAACTCATGTGTACTCGGTTATGAGATTGTTAAAAATAATTAGTATAATGTTTACAGTGGTATACTCTTGTGTACTTCTAATATTAAGGCAGTTTACTCTTGTGTTTGTTTTTTAGCTTACGTATTTCATAGTTGAGGCAATATCTACAGAAACCATTAACCTTATATTGCTGACAATTCTACGGTTAACATCCTTGAAAAATCACAGTTTTTTAGGAATTAATATAAACAGGTTTGAGGAACTTGCCAAGTGGACAAACTGCTTGTCAACAATTCTACATAGTTGAGACAATAACTACTACTTTCAGTTTTTCCATAGTCAAAACTATATAGAATTTTGGTTTCTGTAGTTGTTGGCAAGTGGACGTAATTCTGACTTCCTTGAAACCATATGCAGTGCAATATCATTGTATGTAAAACTGTGATAGTCAATATCATTGTATATAACCCGTCCATGTGACAGTGCAATATCATTGTATATAAACCTGCACTACAATGTTCTTTACATTTGGTTGTGACAAACCAGGACCAGGACAGCTTCTGATTACTGGGTCAAGTTGAGGATCCACTAGATTAACAGGTTGAGGAGAGGAGGGTTGAGAAGCACTTTGATTGAGAGTATGGTGGACGTGCACACTAGATTTATGTAGATCTGAACTGACTTTAAACATTTTCAATTTAGGTTGTGATTCATTTGGAGAAGGTGATGTTCAAGAAGAAGGTGTTCTTAAGGGACTGTATATGTGAGACGACTCTTGTGAACTCTCCATCAGCGAGGTATGGATGCATCTGCACCTTTTACACGTTTGCATTTATGATCACCTGTAAGTTTCATTATAGTGATTTTTGAACCATGATGGCACTTTGATAGTGCAACGTTGTTTTATGGATCATAGGGATATTTACTTCATTATCATAAATCTATTGAACTGTGCTTGAACTGTGTAGTTAGTTGGTCCATTGAACTGTGTTTGATGTTATGCTTGTATATTACTGTTGGTTGGTCTCCTTTTCTATCTTTGATATTATATCATTGTCCCTTTATTACAAAACTTAATACTAATATTAAGGGAGTGGGTTGACAAGATTACAGGTTTAATTGCATCGCTTATCAATTCTCCTTTTGTAAATCAAGTCCTCTTCTCTTTGATTATTCTTTCCTTATGTAAACCAGGTCCTCTTAGTGTCTCGCATCCTTCTCTTTCATTAACTAATCCTTCTCTTTCATTAACATGTTAAACTAGCTGTTGAAAGAAATGGTCCTTCAATGGAAGAGAACATACGTTTTCTTATAGTTAGAATATCTAGCTTCAGAGTTGGACTAATTTTGAGAAATTCTTCTTAAGTTACCAGTGTGGTGAAATGCAGGTGTTCCTATCATACCTTTATTCTAACTTAATTGTATTATAGGTAAGATCATCAATGTTGGATGTCAAAGTTTGGGAGCCCATCATGCTCGATTTATTTCGGGCCTTTGGTCATTCCTACCGTAATTCATTATGGGAGGGATTGATTCTTCTCCAAGAAGGAAGGTATTGCATTTATGAACTAATTTAGTTGAATATCTTTACAAGTGGACTCAGTAAAAAATAGGAAAATGAACTGATTTAGTTGGATATTTGTTTACCTTACCTCAATTGATTGTAATAACCAATGTGCAGTGAGACTGGATTGTAATGACCAATGTTTCTAAACAGAATTCATAGTTTGCAACTTTAGTTGACACACAGAAGTCTTAACCATTGTTTGAACTTGGCCAATGCTTCTAGCTTTTCCCCTGAGCGCTTCATGCTAATTTCAGGTTTGCATAGTGAAATGTTTACTTGTAATTAACACTGTTGTTCTATATGGTTAAAAACGATCTTTGTTGTGTTGTAAGGTTTTTGTTCACTTCATAAGTGTTGAAATGTTATGGCATTTTTTATGGGCATTATAAATCCAGTTCTTTACATCTTGCCTAAAAAAGATATCTGAATTATAAGCTGATTGTTATTATTTGATTTTCACTCTCTGGTTAAGGTGGCATACAGAGGAAAAGGCTGGATCTCGTCCTGATCACCTGAGAAAGTTTTTGAATCTAAGGTATTTTTTCCATTAGATGGAAGATCGGTTACGGTTCGGAATTATGGTCAGTTACTATCTTATATGTGTTTAAAGTTGTATTCATTTGGTCTGCTTTGGTCTGCTGTTATGCTTTGGTTTGTTGTTATGCTTTTCAATAGATCTGTTATGTTGTTATGCTTTGGTCAGTTACGGGGAGAAGTTGGAGCTGAAGTCCATGCAAATGCGGACCACTTTGTTCAAAATGATAGGTGAAGCATATGCCAAATTGTCCGACCCCTCGAAGGTAGTAGTTTATATAATCATTTAGTGTATTTTTTCTTTCTTATGGTTGTATGTGTGAGTCTATATATGAGTGAATCGAGTGACAATGTAGTGAGGAATGTATGTAGTCGATTGTGTAATATACGAGTGAATGTACAATAGTGGAGTCAAAAAACTTGTACCATTTGAAATGTTAAATTAAAATATTTATTTGAATAAATATTGTGTTATAATAATATTTATTATAATATTATGAAATCTATGATTAATAGCAGTTGAGGTATAATTACTTTTAGCAGTTCTCAAACAAATTTTAACAACTGCTAGAAACAGTTGTAAAAAAGGTTGACTTTATTACGATTATCAGCTGTACTAGACATATTACAACTGTTTTTGGCAGTTATGAAAGGGTATTTTTTGTTGTAGTGGTACATGTGGCAACACTTGTACTAATGTTACCATAGGGTTGCAAAAGTGTTGCCTTTGACTCTAAGGCAACACGGTAAAAGGCAACCCCAAAAAAGTGTTGCCATAGACCTATAGCAACACTTTTTGGCACCTACTGCGTCACTTCTCTGGGGTTGCCGTAGGCCATCTATGGCGTAGTGCAAGCATTCTAACACCGTGCTTTCCGCCATTTTCAAGTTTTCATCTTGAGCGTCAGTAGGACCTCCATATGTTATCATACGCAGTGCAGTTGTCATCTTTTGAATTCCAGTGAGCCCTATTGTAAAAGATGCATTGCGTTTGTAGATAAAAGTACAAATCATGTTGTTTAATACACTCTAGGATTCGAAGAAACATAGGATGCCTCATTCGGAATCTCCTCCTAAAATCTTGAGCTATGTACATTAGATTTGAAACAAAATAGTCTTCCATTAGTCTCTCGTTGTGCCACGAATGATGTTGATTTTTATATCGACGACGTACAATAGAACCACCATGTATCTTGCTAGATTCACCATTTACATGTAGTGTAGCTATTAGATCCCTTTGTCGACGAAAATGATCATCCACCACAATATCGAGTTCTTTGCAATTATCATCGAACAATAAACACCCTTTAGTGGACATTTTTTACTCTTGAAATATTTGAGTATATACTCAAAATATTGAATACTATTTGGATAATAGATGTTGTAAGTCTTCCCCCTAATATACATAGTTTTTCTTCATTAAAGTGGTCTTCATTGGTTACCGCATTCTGGTCTTCATTGGTTACCACATTATGGTCTGCATTGGTTACCCCATTCTGGTCTGCATTGGTTACTGCATTCAGGTCTTCATTGGTTACCGCATTCTGAACTTCATTAGATACTGCATTGGTTACCACACTCTGGTCGACATTGGATACCACATTCTGGTATGCATTGGATACCGCATTCTGATCTACATTGGATACAACATTCTGGTCTGCATTGGTTACCGCACTCTAGTCCTCATTGGATACCGCATTCTGGTGTGCATTGGATACTGCATTCTAGTCTACATTGGATACCGCATTCTGGTCTACATTGGTTACCACACCCTGGTCTTCATTGGATACCGCATTCTGGTGTGCATTGGATACCGCATACAGGGTTTATTGGATATTAGATTCTGTCTTTATTGCGTTATTAAATAACACCCTTGTCTCTTTTCCTCTCATCTACAATATTTACTTAAACCTATATTTTTATATGCTGATGTGTTAATGAATAGTGTAGCAAGTGTTTTAAGTAGTAAATTTGCTTGCATGTTTCTTTTTACATATATTGTTATATTCTCTATGGTTTGTCAATATTAACTCATTTATTTTTATGACCCATTTTTCATTTAGATCAACATGGCTGAATGGGAGGTCGATGATGAAAGCATGGTTCAAATGTACAATGAGTACGAACAGAATAAGCAAACAGCCGAAGAAGTTTAAGTAGAACCTGAAGAAGCGGAGTCTGAACTCTTTAGTGCGACGCAACCAAACGTAGCAGTCCAGCGTATAGGACCGGTTCAAAAAACCCACAACGCTCGGTTGAAGGAAGTACTTGCTCGACAAAACCCAGATAAGTCAAGCTCTAGCGTGACAGGTCGTTTGCTACGATGCTATTGCAGAGTCGAATGTAATGTTCTTGTTTCTAAAAGCCAGACGAATGCAGGTCGTCGCTTTTAGGGTTGCAGAGCATACGTTGATGCGCAGAATCGTCAAGGTTTGCAAAGTTGTAATTTTTTTGTTGGGTCGATCCACCGTTAACGAAGAGGGGTGTTCAGTACGCACTTGAGATGCAAGCTGAGGTTAGTCGCTTGGAACGAGTGAATGTAGTAGTAAAGGCTGAAATGCTTCATGGGTGCTATGGTGTATCCATAAACTATGGATCCTATTATCTTATGTTTTATTTGCTATTTCGTTTGAATCAAGTGTTATATCCTAAGTTGTAGTGGTTATTTCCTAATTAACAAGTATTGTATCCTAAGTTGTAGTGGTTATTTCCTAATTAACAAGTATTATATCCTAAGCTGTAGTATTTATGTCCTACTTAACAAGTGTAGTAGTTTTAATAATTGGACATCACAAAAGTGTCAAATCTTATCATGCTGCAAAATTAATAAAACTGCAATATATCAGCGTCTGTTATTCTATGACAACACATATTAAATTATCACTGACATAAAGCAGTTCGAATGGACTACATATATGTACAGATCAACAGTGGCTTTATTAAAATGTTTGAAACAATTTATAAGCAATGCTATTTGTTACAAATTGTGTTGCTTATAAATTTTTTCGTTTTTCATTTTGAAATATCATAGATAAACTCCTAAAGGAAAATGTCCATCCAAAATTGGTCTACTTCTGAGTTACTAATACTTGTGGAAGCTTATATCGAGTTTGATAGAAGACACTAGATTATGTTGCAAAATGGGGGGGGGGGGGGCGTAAGCCATGATTTGTTTTGGATAATGATCCAAGACATTTACAGCACCCATCCCGAATGCCCTTCGTGGAGGTCTACTACAGATGTTCATAAGACTCATAGCGCATTTTAGGATGAACGTCATTGTTACTACGAGATAATCGAGTTGGTGGAAGATGAAGATATATTTCAAGCATATACACCCGCATTCGATGCACGTTACCGATTAGAATATGGAAGAGAGTTCATTTGTCATGAAGCTTATGAAGTTCACTATAGTTGGCTAACACGCTTCGGAACTGATTAAGATGTAATTGTTTAAATTTGTAGTTGGTCGGGCTAAGTCCTGTTTAGCTTACTTATATCATGAATGTATCATGATAGTGTATCGTGAATCTATGTCGCAAGCTTAATTTATCTTTGTTTTATTTAACACAACCAACTAACTCAAACATATGTTTGTTTATTTCAATAGTTGAGCCTTCATTGGTTATGGTATTCATTGAAACGCATTGGAAATTGAGGCTGAAACAGTACAACGTTAGGCCTAATAGTGTAGGACAGTACGTAAAGCAGATTCGCTGCAGTACACCTTCGGCCTAATAGTGTAGGGCGGTATGTGAAGCAGATTCGCTACAGTACACTGTCAAGCCTAATAGTGTAGGACAGTACGTAAAGCAAATTCCCTGTAGTGACATATCTTATCATTTTTTTATTGTTTTAATCACTCAATACCAACCGGGTCGAACATTCACTGTATTATGTATCTTGTATTTTGTTAAACTGAACGAAATATGTACGCAAGTTAAAAGGTATTGTTTATATTTATGAATGCAAATGAGTTAAAAATTAGGGTTGTCCCTGTTTAAATTAAACATTTCAATACACAAAGGAGTTAAAAAAATAGGGTTGTACTCATCCACATAAGCATTATTGCTGACAAATGCTTTGGAAATCGCAGCACGTAAAGCAAAGTGGAACCAGTGATCATTCACATCACGACAGTACGAAAATCAAATTCCATACAGTATTACGTCAGACGAAACAGTGTCGGACAACACGTAAAACACAGTCGTAACAGTGATCGGTTACATCATTATTATTTTTATTCATTTATACACTATGTAGTTATATATCTCTATCAAATTACTCACAACTTACCTCACTCAAATAACTTTGTTTCCAACTACTCTTTGCATTCCCACAACTATGCCTTTTTGGCCATCATCCACAGACTCCGATGAATAGGCGTATGAACAGGTGAGGCTTCAGGAGTTTGCAGATGAATTCCCACATCTAAACCTAATGAGACCTCAGGATGAACCACCGTATGAACAGGGGAACGTACAACCTCCATACGAAACTCAAGTACCACATGTTCAACTTTTGTATGAACAGTCGGTCGCTCAACCACGACATGAAGTAGAGGTATATCGAGTACCACATGTTCAAATTTCTTATGAACATGAAGTTGATTCTTATCCAGTTTGTTGTTATTGCGGTTATTCGGTTGAAGTTGTAGTTCGAGCAGATGGCAACAGTATAGGTCGGCGCATTCAGAAATATCCATCCTATCTGGATGGATGCGATTACACATAGTGGATAGGTGAACCTTTGTGCCCAAGGGGAATAACATATGCGAATGAACTCGAACGAGATATTAGACGTCTCCAAAATGTTATTGAACAGTTGCGGTTTGACCGTAATGGTTAGACGACTTAGAACTGCTTTAGACTCCATGTAGTTTGCTTAAGTAACTATTTCCTACGTATGCTTTGATGTTTTAGTTGGCATCTAGTATCATTAGTTGTTATATCTGTATGCTTATTGTCAGTTGTATCGTTATGCGAAACATTAGTTGTATCATTATGATCATGACCACTTGTTTCTGTATAATTATTACCAATTGTAGTCGAATCTCTTGGGGTTGAACATAACATTTAGTTTGCTTGTATATTTATTTTCCTACTTTACTTCGGTCTAATCGTTTGTTGTATCGTTTAATTATTCTAGCGCATGTACTGACTTCTGTTGTAATTGTATCTAGCAGATGTAGCAACGTCTATTGTATCGTTATGTTTATGATCAACTGTTTTCTTATGTTGTGTTATCAATTGTATCGTGAGTATGCTCTAATTGTTTGTTCGATGGATAACAAAATAACTTAATTGTAATCATTTCTACTAAAAGTGGTAAATTAAAATTTAACTAATTCATGTTCCTGGCATTTGTTCAACAAACGCCAAACTCCTGATGTGTGTTCAACAAATGCCTACATTTCTGGTATTTGTTAAACAAATGCCAGGAAAATGAACCCAGATGCCTCATTTCAAAATCTATTGGGAATTTTGAGCATCCCAACTGTTTGGAGCGGAAAGTCGTATTTAGGCATGAAAACAGTTGGAGATGCTCCAGGCATTGAGCTTTCGCATTCACAATTAGCATTCTAAACAACGGAGCTTAATCTGGGTATTTAACATGTCCGTTGCCCCTCCACCTTAGTTGAATTTATCAGCAAATAACTCTTTGGTAATTTTCTTCCTAAATGCGTCCTTATTTTGTTGCTTCTTTTTCCACTGTAGTTGTTGTTTCCTGCGGACTACGATTTTAGGTAATCTCAACTTCACTTATGATTTTTATATATGTGATTTCATTTGTTTTATTTCTTAGGCGTTTACATTTGTTCATAAGATGTACGAATCCCTCTATCAGTGTTTAACCCTTGTTTACAAAAAAAATTAAAGTTCTATTTGGAATTTTCACCAGTAGAATTTTAAGTTTTTAGTATTCCGAAACCTAAAGCTGATATTCATTATATTTTATCCAATACTCTTTTCTATAATGACCTTGAAAAGGTTAGACGATCAATGGGATTACATATTAATTTGTTTCAAGATTGATTTCCTTGAATCCTTTTTCGTTTAGCTGATATCGTTTGGTATTTCAATGAATGAAATTTCTAATTTTAGTTTTGAATGTAATATTTGCAAATATCGTGAGCAAATAAAGAACATTCTTAAATCTAGCTACCACATATTAAACATGACGCTTTAATTCGAGGAGAATGAGCATGGTTAATAATTTTAAGTTTGCATTTCTTTAAATGACTATGTTATTACTTTGTTTATGCTTAGAATGAATATTTATGTATTTGTCCCACATTTGTAATTAAAGAGCAATAGTTCATGACTGACATAACCTTCCGCAAAATCTCTTTGGTGTGATTTATCAATGCTGATGACATATAAGGATATGTTTGATCTTCTTTACTTTCAATTTAGTTGTGCATCTCTCGAAACAAACAAAAAAACAAAAAGAAGAAGAAGAAACGATGACTATTGCCGCGATGGTAATATCGGGATTGGTAAGACGTTTAGCTAAGAATTGTTGCTAACGTCTTGGTAGGGCTGTCAATGAATACCCGAAAAATCCGATATCCGTCCGAATCTGTATCTGAAATATCTGTTACCCGGCATTATCCGAAAAGCGGATACGGATATCCAGTATCCGAAAAGCTTTTCGGATATGGATATGGTTATAGTGATATCCGTATCCGAAAAATATCTGTCCGACTGATTGATGTAATATATATAACTCAAAACAGAAAAATAGAGTTAATAATTATTTTGTAACTGTTGGATGTTACTATGATATAACTCTTTGTCCATTTTACAGAAAAATTGTAGTTTTAGGGTTTAATTTTGGAATATTTTTGGATATGTTTATGGACATTAGTATGAAACAATGTTTTCTCATTATACTTCTTTATTTCCTTGTTTTTTATAAACATTAATACAACAATTATTTTATGTTGATCCAAACTTTTTTATTTATACTCTTAAATTTATTAATTGCCGACGGAGCGGATAAATATCCGATATCCGTCCGTATCCGAAAATTAAGCGGAATACGGATATCCGATATCCGAAAATAAAACGGATACGAATATCTGATATCCGAAAGATACAGATATGGCGCTATCCGTATCCGAAAGCATCCGTTGACAGCCCTACGTCTTGGGCTCAAAAGCATAAAAATTTACTAAACTTGATATTAATAAAGACAACGATGATGGTAGTAGAAATATGTCATCTGTTTAATCAAACTTCAGTTGGTTAACAGATACAGAAATATAAATTATTCTTTTGCAATTCTTCAACTGTAGATGAAACTTAAATTAAGTAGTAATGAAGACCAAGTTCAATCAAATGATCGTGACAGATCTTAAGTCCTTGCAAAATGATCGTGACAGATCTTAAGGGTAATTTTGTCCAGCAAAATTTTAAAATAAAAAAGGGGAGTAACTCAGCAGTTTTGGTGGTCTAAATAGAATTTGCCTAAAATCTTTTATGTAAGAAAAAAAAAGGAACTGATGAATCGTCCAAATGTAACATACCTTCCTTTCTTTATTGTGTGATTCTTTTTTTTTTCCTTCTCTTTTTGTGCCTACATCAAAATCATCTGTATTCGAACGTGCTACATTCCAAATATTATCATGTATCTTGTTTGTCAGTCATCATGAATGTATCTTTGTTTAGAGATGAGTTTTCAATTACAAAGTCGATCCAGTAATTTTTTTATTCATTATGGGTTTCACTGGTCTGTTATGCTTATGTAGAGAGGTTGTCAATATGAGATTCAAATCGTAAATCATAAAATTCAAACTTTAAATCGAATCGAGATTTAAATCATGAATTAAGAAAAACTTATACTTTAAAGTCTGCACACATTTTGAAATTGATTTTGAACTTTTACATCTAAACCTAAAACATCATTTTATCTCTTGCTTCAATTTTATTTTATTTGGAATTTGATTAGAATTGAATTGTAGACCCAATTAAGTATATTAAATATATTAATTGGATTAAATGATTGTTCCAAAGTGTGGTAGTAGCTGATTTTGAATCAGAATATAAATCAAATCGTAAAGAGAGAGATTCAATTTGAAACGGGATTCAAATCGTAGGATTTTAATATTTTTGACAACAATGGTTGGAATAATATGAACTTATCATTTGTGATTATTCTGACCTAATTTTGAGATGTAATATAAGACGCGATAATATATGGTTACAGTTTTTTGTGGGAATTTTCCTTTTTTTCCAAGGAATTGTTATGAGCATAAATAATTATGAAAAATTAGTTACTTGGTTGAGGAAAATATTATTTGAAAATATTTTATGGTTTTGAAAATTTGAACCATGTTGATGTTAGTATCTAACAGGCGAAGTCCACTATCCAACCATAGGTTGAACGCTACAGTAGAAAACTGAATCGAAATCATGTTGGAGATTTTCCAAGTGTACGCTTTTTACATTGTTCATCTCCCCTCTATATTCAAGATAGTTGATTCCTTATGTAAAGAAGGAAGCAGCACTGAGAGTTGATCAAGTTAAGTTGGATCATGAATTCAGGACTGCAAAATTTACTCTTAGCTATCATCAAAGAGCTTGATCAAATGAATATTATACATTAATTTTTCATTAGCTCCTGCAGTTCATAACATTTCTTTGTTCAGTACTTTCGAATATTTATTTAGTCGAGATAATATTTATTTTTTACAGACCTTTTATATTTTACATAGACTGATTGAATTAACCACACGGTTCATTCTATTGTAGAAAATGCTTGGATTAATATAATACTTATTTTCAATATTACATTTTTTTATTTTATTTTTGTTACATGCTACGTTGATAATTGTCTTCTAATGAAAGTTGACTTTCTGATTTAAATGAGGACGAGGCTTTAACTTTCGTATAACTGCCTTTAGCTTGATAGCACACAACATTCTTATATATGCATATCACCTTTTAGACTTGATTAATTTATCCTTTTTGTGAAAGTTTGTGGTTCATATTCTTCTTTTGGTTATCAGTATATGTCAAGCACCTATAAACTTCACATCTCCATCAACACAGGACCCAGGCATCTATTGTTGAAATTCATATATTCTAGTTTGTATTTTAGTTTTTCACCTAAATCATTAGAACAATCGTTATAACTAAAGGTTGAAAGTCACTGAAAATTATTCATTTATATTACACATCATCATGTATACACACACTCTCTCATGCAAGCACAAAGCAAAACGTATTCGCATTCAATGTTTATCATCCTCATCAACTTTTTGTCTAGTTACCCCCAATATAGCAGAAAATAGCAGCAAAAACAGCAGTTGCAAGCCCACCTGCAATTGATTTATCAAACTCCTTTTGCTTCTTTACTCTTGTTGGTGCTACCGGAGCTATTTCTCCACTGCTAATATTAGTAGGTGGATCAGCTACTAATGGCCTTGCTGTCGTTATAGCTATAATGCCATTAAGAAGAACTAAACAAAATATTAGAAGTAATTTTGTCATTTTAGAAAAATTTACCGATGAGAAAGTATGAAATTTGTAGATCCTTTTATAAGGTTTGTAATCACTGTTGTCAAAAATCTTAAAATCGTACTATTTATAAGATCCTGTTTCAAATCAAATCTCTTCCTTCACGATTCGATTTATATTTCGATCCAATCAGTAAAAACAACTTTCATTCAATACATATTGATACATTCGACATACTTTTTTTAAATCTATAACTTCAATTCTAAGTTTCTCTAAACAACATAAAAATGAAGCAAAATAAAAAGTTGAATTTTAAGTTTAGATGTAGAAGTTCGAACACAAATGTCAATTTCAAAGTGTATATAAACCTCAAAATATGGATCTTTTAAATCTAGTATTTTTGATTTGAATCCCGTTTCGATTTAAAATTTAACTTTACGATTTTAATCTCATTTTGACAACCTTGTTTGTAATAGCTAGTCATTAAATTGACAAGGAAACAATTTACTCATGAAGGGCAGTGGTAGCACTTACTCCACACATTTTTATATCCATTTTTTGAATAAGTAGTGGAGAGGAATTCAACTATTTATTTCTTGCCAACAATTGACAGGCCTCTATTATTTTTTCTATTTTATTATGTCTCGGCTGTAGCTATGAAAAGGCATATGTTCATGAGCAACATGAACAAGCATCGGTACCAGATCTTCTGTAGGATTTACAAGTCGTTAATGGAATGAAGACAGCGAGCTGGAAGAAGATTCATCACATGAGTGAATAGGTACCTAGTTATCGTGAGGAAGTTTCTATATAAATGTATATATCATCTGACATATGATCATGGATTTGAATTTATTATAGATAATGCAAGTTACGGCCTTTGTAAATAATGATCATTTTGAATTGAACTGTTATCAGCTACAGCTCATTTTTCTGAGAACAATGAGTGGTGTATGAAGTATATGACATTCATGATTGTAAGCATAGTTTTGGATATCGGACCGCAAATCGAACCATGATCGTTCACGGTCTAAGGTTTAGAAGGTCGAACTGGTCGAACCGTGATAACCGTGCAATTTCTTTTTAAAATTAAATAAACCATTTCACGGAAAAAATCATATATAATACACTAAACCATAGTATGACATAAAATCATATAATTTATATTTTTAAATCATATTATCAATGGTGATATATGAGACAATGTCAAATTGCTACATTTAAATCTTGAATATTCTGTGATAGTAGCGTATTATTATTAAAATGAGTCACAAAAAGTAGTAACTATATAACATGATATAATTTATGATGAAAAAGAACAAAAGAGTAGTACTAGTGACAATGACCATAACAATATTAAGTTATTAACTATACTATTTACAATTAAATTCAGATAATAAAATAAAAAAACATGGTAACTTAGTAAGTGTTATTCAATTTTTGGAAACCGCGGTTTTTGAGAGTTTGGTTTAAAGGTTTTTCAAGGTCATAGGGTTAAACTGTGGGTTCATGCACACACAAGATTATTTTATTTTGGAGATGGGAGACCATGGCACTTGAAGATTCAAAGTTAACCGCGGTCGGATACTCGGATCAAAGTTGGGTCGAGTCATGAAAACACCGATTGTAAACACTGTCATTGCAATTTTGGTTTCACTAAAATACAACACAGTTAAGATTGGTTGGGAAAGTAAAATGTTTGAAGATATAGCTTGTTTTTCAAAAAAAACACAAGGCTCCCATGTGATGATTTGATTTTGGTACTTTATAAAGTTTCTATTATGAGGATTATATACATAATAATGAAATAGTATGAAATAGTTAACAAATATGAAAGTATCGTATCCCTTACATATAGATTGTAAAATTTATGTGAAGCACTTAATATGAGTGTTATGTGTTATCATTTAAGCTGGCATGCCAGCCCAACATTAACTAAAACAAATGATTTAGTTGTCTTTACTGCACCATCAAGAATTAGGTTTAGAATGTTTAGGAGCAGCTTAATTCCTCTGTCTCCATATTTATTATGCTCAAAAATCCAGTTCAATCTTAGCTCTACATCACATAATATAATTGTTGATTTGTCCCACCATTCTAGTAAAATAACGATTACATAAAAATGAATGGATGTTGTCCAAAAACACCGCTGGTTCCTCAAAATTGATAATCAAGGTATTGGAAGAAGACACGTGATTAATAATGCTTAGATTGTGGATGAGAATCATTTTTCATATGCTAGGTCTAAATTTAAAGGTTGAACAAGTAACAGCTTCCATTCATATTGTCATATGCTGAGTAATTGATATCTTCCTACATTTACTTTTGAATTAATGGTGCCAAGGACATAATAGTATGTCCAAAAAATACCTTTGAAATTAATCAGTTACACTTCTTCATATTAAGGATAATAAAATTAAATTGTATTTTTAGTCAAATCTTCTGGAATGAGCAACAAAATCTGAATCTTTAAGTTGCTCTAAGTTTACTGAAATACTCGTGCTCATTGTCAGACAGTATTAATTTTGTGATATTTCCTTTTGGTATTTTTACTTTTTATCCATATATTATGATATCTAATAGCTAAATGAATATAAGCTTTGTTCTACTGATTCAAGAATGAAGCTTTTAACCTTGCATTAAACTCTGGATCTTGAAAGCTAGCACTATGTGATGTTCTAAAACCATTTCCGTATATTAACGTTTCCACTCAGGCTGCAGTAACCTTTTAATATCACTAACGCAATCAAATCCAGAATCAAAATCAGCTAATTCTCATATGCAAATATGGTTTTAGAACAACACGAGGTGTTCTGTTGCAACTCAAACAGTGCAACCCTACTAAATACTCTTTAATAATTTGTGGTTTAAAATGAGGGGCTTTTGGGTATTGCAAAAGATGGATGTTGTGGAGCGCTCCTACGTATTTGCGTGTGTGTGTAATGTTCCATTGCATCCAAAACGGTGCATCACCTCTAAATGTCCCATGATTTCAACCACAAGTTGTATTTCTCTCTTTTCCTGCTCATTCTCTCTCCCACTGAAAGTATTATTTAAATAGAAACTTATGACTATATATGTGTACTTTTAAGGTGCTACAAAATAGGGATGTTGTGAAACAATCGATGACACAATTTGGTGATACAATATATTAGCACCTAAATAATCAAAGGAAGTCGAATGCCAAGACTAGGATGAAGGGGTGTTAGGACCAGCAGTCCTCCGACAGGAACAAAGCCGGAGCATCGGTATTTGCTCCCAAAGTTGGGAATGAAGAGACAAAAGACTATCCTTATTTAGAAAAGGCATAACCTGAAGGGCATCGTCATCAAATTCATTATCTCAGAGCGTGCAAAGCTAAGTTTAATATACCTTTCGGTTCACCTAAAATGAGATGAGAATACAGAAAAACTTAGGTAGTGTTTGGTTCAAAAATTATTGTGTTTTCGGTTTTCAATTAATATGTCAAAAATGATAAGAATGTAATGATGAAGAGGATTAAAGAAAGACAGAGGGGACCACAGAGAGGATGGATGAGTAATGTAAGAATGGATTATGCCTCATGCTAATCTAATTTCTCAAAACATAGAAAATGAAAAAAAAAAAGTTTTCTATTTTGTATATTAAATTTGTTTTCTAAATCGATCGTTTTCAACAATATATGTACATCATGCGTATATTTGTATGAACGGAAACTCAAAACTTCAAATGCTAAATCAAACACTACCTTAAACTTCTACCAATTAAGCATTGCAAACAAGGTTTCATGTACAAAGAGAAGAGAAGCCATAGGCGACACTGGAAGCCGGAAGCTCCAGCAAGTCCACTTCTTCAGCGTCCTGCTAGGGCCTCCACATCTAGAAGACCCGTTTCGAAAGTCCCTGCAGCAGCCTCATAGCTACTCTCCCAAAGAATAATGGAAGGCGCACTCACGAAGTCTTCGTATGCACTTCCACCAGAAAGCCGGGATGAAGCCCGTATGCGAGGAGGGCCAACCCACACCTATGAGTACGACCCTAGGGGTCCAAATCATGATCCAACTTCTCATCTCTCAATGTTGTAATCATGAGTCTGAGTTGTAAACCATAATTTCTAAATTGGGGGGGGGGGGGTGGGGGTGGGGGGGGGGGGAACGGTCTGTATTTGCAGAGATTATTAATAAAAGATTTTGCCAAGCAATTGAGGTAACAAAGTCGTAATTATTTAATCATTACTCTATTATTGTCATAACTTTGCAGGTTTTCTATTCGATGGTTCCAAAATAAAAAGAATCCAACCGAGGCATCCGCCAAAGGATTATGAAAGATCAAAACCCACTTAAGTTAATTTCAAAATCAGGATATCTGGCACCCTATAGAATATTGTATATCGATGGATACCTAAGACCATCTTGCTTAGCTAGGATCCTAGATCTTGTATCAACTACCCAATAGGTCCTTCGGTAGCCTGACCGAAACTACCTAAGCTCGCAATCAAATGATGGTTTCCTTGGGTTAACCAACCCAATAAGAATTCAGTACTTTCTCTATGCATTACCGAAAAGACACAACACCCTCCTCACAGAAAGGATGCTTCAGAGATCAACAAAGATGCCTATAATGGAAATAATTAGTTATTTCAGGTCATGACGTCAAGGGTCATTAGCCCATCCAGAATGATTATATCGAAACCGTAAGTTTCAACGACACAATGTTTTTATAAAACATCGTGTGTTTCAGGTGAGTCTCGTATAATACCCTATTTTGGACATAACGTCGTATGTTAACCTAATTCAGATTGAGCGAGGTCCATATAATTACCTAGTTCAGATTAAGTGATGTTCATTGGTTGGAACGAGATATGTGTAATAACCGACAATGGTGACGTTATATGATAATCTAGTATGGACAGATCCATCTTCTTCAGCGGGAACAAGAACTATTACACATTTTTTAAGAGCAAACTTCATTACAAAAACATGTTTTTTTTTAATCGCCGTGCTAACCTTACAAACTCATGAATGCCCTGGAGAAATAGCCTAAAATCGTCCAGAAAAGATGGTACACTTTTGCGCTCAAATATGTGAATCCATCGAGCACGTCTATCTAGCGCTAGAATGGCTATGATCTCATTAAGAGAAAGACGCTCAACTTTAAGTTAAATAATATAATCCATCAATTAAATAGGTAAAATTTATCAAGTGCGTCGTAAAAATTCACTAAAACTGGTTACATATCTAATAAGTATTAATCTTAAAAGCGTTAGTGGAACTCATCCATAGGTATGAAGATCCCTAAGGAGATATGAAAAAAAAAGTTTGTAAGTGTTTCATGTTTTTAGAATGTTTGCTTATTCGACTTACTTAGATGATGATAGACATGATAAGTTGAACTTTTTATGAGAAGCAATAACAATTTGTAAGGATATAAGAAAGTGAACAGACATAGTGTGTAGTGTAAAACAACTAAAAAAAATTATAGCCAACTAATTAACATGTGAAATTTGATGAAAGATATTTGTTGAAGAAGACCCTCTAATAACTGATGACATTAGAGGATGAAAAATTGCCAAACACATTTCGAATCAATGGATTATTTCCATATTTTGAGAGGTTAGGTATTATCGATGATATCGTTGTTGATGAGAAGATTCCAAATTTTCAGGCTTGAGATGGAACTCAGTCGTAGGTAAGGCCTTTTGTTTTCGTTGGTCTTATTTGAGAGCATACTTGTGGTGATGATTCTTCATTTTGTGTTTTAAATAATACCGAGCTTGTTGGTGAGTTTATTGATGTATATTTAGGGAAGTTTAGCAAAAATTTTGAGAAAAAGATTGAAGTGGATAGTATTGAGCATGGTTTCACTCAATTTGAAATTGAAAGGGGAAGCGTGCAGTTAAGTCTCAATTGGTCTCTCGAAGTTGAGTTCAGATTCACCTCTTACATCAGATGTGCTGAAGAAACTTTATATTTGTTCATATGCATTTTGTCCATCGATGTGCACACTATTTTTTTTTAATGATTAAGATTTGAAAGCTTTGTCTAAGCAGCGCACAAATTTGAACGATAAGCCTATATCTTGGGTAAATCTGCGCATAAGCCTAGATCTGCATATCACCTTTTAGACTTGATTAATACACCCTTTTTGTAGAAGTGTGCTGTTCATATTCTTCTTTTGGTTAGCAGTATATATCAAGTACTATCAAACTTTACATCTCCATCAACACAGGACCCATGCATCTACTTTGTATTTTAGATTTTCTCTTAGTTCATTAGAACAATCATTACAACTAAAGGTTGAAAGTCACTGAAAATTATCATTCATTTATATTACACATCATCATTTACACATACACTCTCTTGCAAGCACAAAGCAAAATGTATTCGCCTTCAGTGTTTATCATCTTCATCAACATTTTGTCTAGTTACCCTGATATAGCAGAAAATAGCAGCAAAAACAGCAGTAGCAAGGCCGCCTAACATCACTTCTGCACCTGCAATTGATTTATCGAACTCCTTATGCTTCTTTACTCTTATTGCTGCTACCGGAGCTATTTCTCCACTGCTAGTATTATTAGGTGGATCGGCTACTAATGGCCTTGCTGTGGCTATAGTTATGATGGCAGTAAGAAAAACTAAGCAGAATATTAGAAATATTTTTGTCATTTTGGAAGAACTTAGTGATGAGAAAGCATGAAATGTATAGATCCCTTTATAAGGTTTGTAATAGCTTATCATTTAATTGACAAGGGAACAATTTGCTCATGAAGGGTAGTGACAGCTCTTACTGTGCATTTTTATATTCATTTTTTGAATAGATAATGGAGAGGAATTCAACTGTTTATTTCTTGCCAACAATTGACAGGCTTCTATTATTTCTCTATTTTATCATGCCTCAGCTGTAGCTATCAAAAGGCATCTGTACATGAGCAATAAGAACACGAATCGATACCAGATCTTATGTAGGACGTACGGGTCATTAATGAAACGAAGACAGTGAGCAGGAAGAAGATTCATCACACGAGTGGGTAGGTACGTGGTTATCTTAAGGAAATTTCTATATAAACGTATATATCATCCGACATATGAACATGGATTTGAATTAATTATAGATAATGCTAGGTTATGGCCTTAGCAAATAATGATCACATAAAACTTTAAGTTGAACTGTTAACAGCTACAACTCATTTTCTGAGAACAACGAGTGGTGCATGAAAGGCTGATTAACTATTTGATATTCATGATTGTAAACACTGTCATTGCCACTTTGGTTTCACCAAAAATGTAACACTGTTAAGCCTAGCTTGGAAAAGTGAAATGTTTGAAGACTTACTTTATTTCAACTGAAGGAAACAAGATTCACATGTACTGCTTCGATTTTGGTACTTTAGAATACAAAGATACTATTATGAGGATTGTATATATAACGGAGAAATAGTATGTAATGATTAACAAATATGAAAGGATTGTATCCCTTACATATAGATTATGAAATGATTTAGTTTTTTCTTTACTGCACCATCAAGAATTAGATTTAGCATGTTTTGAGGCAGCCTAATTCCTAGTTTTCATATTTACTGCGCTCATGTGTCCAATTCAACCCCAACCCTACCATCATATAATATAATTGTTGATTGATGCCACCATTCTAGTTAAGTAATGATTTGATATAAAAATGAATGGCTGTGATGAATTTGAGACATGAGGACAGAGGAATTCACCCTGTTTTGAATACAACTCATATAAAATTAACCTGCCCTTACGCCGATGTTGCCCAAAAACACAGCTGGTTCCTCAAAATTGATACTCAAGGCATTGAGAGAAGACATACAACTAACACTGTTTAGATTGTGGATAAGAATTATTTTTCATATGCTTGGTCTAAATTTAATAAATTTAAAGACTGAGCAATTAACATATATATCTTCCATTTCTATTGTCATATGCTGAGTAATTGATAACTTCCTACATTTATTCTTGAGTGGTGTCAAAGACATAATAGTATGTCCAAAAAATACATTTAAAATTAATCAATTACACTTCTTCATACTGAGGATAATACAATTAAATTGCATTTTAAAGTCAAATAATATCTTCTGGAATGAGCAACAAAAGTTAAATCCTTAAGCTGCTCAAATTTTACTGAAATATTCATGCCCGTTGTCAAACGATATTAATTTTGTGATATTTCCTTTTGGTATTTCTACTTTTTGTTTGTATATTATTTTGTCTAGTAGCTAAATGAATATAAGCTTTGTTCTGCTGATTCAGGAGTGAAGCTTTTAACCTTGTGTTAACCTCTAGATCTTGAAACTCAGCACTCTGTGATGTCCTAAAACCATATTTGTATAACAATTTTCCATTAAGGCTCTGGTAAGTTGTAACCTTCTAATGGCAGTAGCACAATCAGCTAATTTTCGTATTCGAATATTCTTATTTTTGAACGCATACTAATAGAATGTCACAGTATGTATGTATATGTTTGTATATGAGAAGAGTTATGTTGCACCTCGAACAGTGCAGCACCCATAATCGCCTCAGATTTCAACCACAAGTTTCATTTTTGTTTCCCCCCGCCCATTCTCTCCAACTCAAAGTATTACTTGAATAAAAACTTATGGCTGATATACGGGTGCTATATCTGATCCACCTTCCATGTAAAGAGTTACCCCGGTCATCCTTTAAGTGAAGCAACATTGTATACCAAAATAAGCACAAAGCAAATCATATACATACACATTCAACATTTGTCAACTTCATCAACTCTCTGTCTAGTTACCCTAATATAACAAAAAATAGCAGCAAAAACAGCAATAGCAAGCCCACCTAACATCACTTCTGCACCTGCTATCGATTTATCAAATTCCTTATGCCTCTTTACTCTTGCTGCAGCTACTGGAGCTAATTCTTCACTGCTATTCTTCTTCTGATGTTCTAATGATGATAAAGTATTAGTAGGTGGATCAGCTACACATGGCCTTGCTGTAGCTTTAGTTAGGATACTAGTAAGGAGAACTAACCAAAAGATCAGGTATATTTTTGTCATTTTAGAAGAAATTTGTGTTGTGATAGCATGAAAAGTATAAACCCCTTTATAAGGCTTGTAATTAGGGTTGTCAATGGATATCCGAAAAATCCGAAATCCGTCCGCATCTGCATTCGTAAAGATGATAAATATCCGATATCCGGAAAAGCGGATGCGGATGTGGATATAGGCATATCCGCATCCGAAAATTATCCGTCCGCCTTTTTAACGATTATAGTTTAAATTATGTGTATTTTAACATAATTAAGGATACTAATTCATTATTTTGCAAAATTGAAAGTCAACTAAATGCATGCATATTGCTCAAAATTATATATTATCATCATATTTATTTATTTTTAGCACTTTAGTAATCAATTGGGTTGAAAAAACTTAATATTAAGCTAAAAAAATTCATTTATGTTCGTTGATTTATCGACCGTTAGCGAAGCGGATAATTATCCGATATCCGTCTGTATCCGCGGATGCAGATATCCGTTATCCGAAAACGGTTTAGGATGCGGATATGACATTATCCGTATCCGAAAGTATCCGTTGACAGCCCTACTTGTAATAAGCTATCATTAAATAGACAAAGAAACGCTTTGCTTATGGGTGTGTAGTGGATGCTCTCACTCCACACAATTTTTTTTATTCATTATTTTATTTGTGGTTCAGATATAATGGAAAGGAAATTCAACTGTATGTATGTTTCTTATAAAATTGACAGACTTTCATTACTCATCTAGTTTTTCACTTACTTTGTACTTGTCATGTCTCAGTTATGGATACCAAAGGTATATATTCATGAGCTATTAGAACAAGAATCAATACCAGATCTTATGCAGGACTTGCAAGTCATTAATGACATGAATGAAAGACAGCTAGCAGGAAGAAGATTCATCACACGAGTGGGTCAATAAGTAGCTATCTTCAGGCAGGTCTGACTTTTGGTAAAGGTAAAACATTGCATGAGATTGCTCTGAGCTGTTGTGCCCTACATTTTTGTTAGATAAATTATATAATCTTCTTGTGAGGTGTTAATTATGGGTGTTGTGCGTTAGCAATAATTACAGTTGGCAAATGATGGCTTAGCATCAACTTAAAAACGACTGATAAATTTCGGCAGTGCACCATCAAGATAGAGATAAAGTTTGGTATGTTTTTGCAATATATTCAAATGAGATCACTGTAAAATTACATGCTTATGTGTGATTGTTATCCAAGAATCCAGCTAATTTGCTCAAGTTTGAAAATCAATGTACTTGAAAGAAAGATACAATTGTAAAAGGTCGATAATTTTTCATATGTTAGTCTGAATTTAAATGAGAAGATCAGTTAAATAGCTACCATTATCATATGGGCATAAGATATCTAGTTTAATTTACCTTTATTTACAATGGTACTTGAGGTACAATCGCGTTTTTAGCTCAATTTGTGTAGCCTGCATTAAAGAGCAAAAATTATGTACAACACCTCTTCCTTTAATGTAATTTTGCTTGAGTTAATTATGTTAACAAACAGTTATATATTTGAACAATGTATCAGTAAGAAGAAGCAAACAATACATCAGATATATTTCTGTTTTGTCAGAAGAATTTTGTGGTGAGGAAGCAACCATATGCATACACCTTTTTATTGATTAAATACACATGGAAATGCTTTTCTCGTGGTGGGTGGTGGGAGCTTTCATTCCATCCTTTTTTCTACTCATTATTTTATTTGTGGTTCAAATGTACAATGGAAGTAAATTCAACTCTATGTTTCCTGTGCATGGTTATTCGTATTTCTCATGTCTCGGTCATGGATGCCAAAGGAATATGTTCATGTGCAATTAGAACAAGAATCGATACCAGATATTATGTAGCAGAAGGAAGAAGATTCATTACACGGTTGAGTGGGTGGGTTGGTTATCCTTTGGAAGTTTCTATATATGATCTGACTTGCAAGAATAGATATGAATTTGTTATAGACAATGCAAGGTTATGGCTTTACTAAATTATGATCACATGATTTAAATTTACTTGTTACAGCAGCATCGCTTAATCCATTGTAACAATGAGTAGGGCCAAGCTGTAAAGAGATACACAATAAAGAAGATGTCATATTTGCATTTCTTTCTTTCTTTCTTTGTTTTTTTTTTGTATAAGATATTTGTATTTGTAGATATTAACGGATATCAAATAATTATTTTATTTGTTAATGATTTGCATTAAATTCATATAATATTGACTACTACCTTAACAAAAAAAAAAAAAAACATAAGTTCATCATTGTGTCAAATACATAACATATTAATTGTAATCTTGATAGCGACGGAACGGATAATTTTCGAAACAGTCATGTTTTGTTGGATATTGAGTATTTGTTCATTTTCAAGTATTTCATACATCCATTAACAACCTTGAAGTACGGACTGCAGGTTCCCTACTCCATGGCGAGAGAGTGTGCGTCACGTGTATCTTACAGAGGAAACAAGACACATGTATATGTCATTTTCAAAACTACTCATAAATATAGATAATTTTTCACTATGTCAAACTCTATGTTAACAAAATTGTAGTGACGACAATTCAAGTGACACGGGTAATGTTTTAAAAAAGAATTAGGGGCATTTTAAAAAGTCTTTTGTATCTTTTGTTACATAAATATGGACAACTATTCGAATAGCGTTTGTTTACTATATTGTGTATTAAGCATCGACAATATTTCAAATGACACTGATATGTTTTTAGCAGAGTGACACTTCTATAACGAAAAATGCTCTATAATTTTATATATAATCTATAATAAAGAGATTATTTTTAATGAAGTTTAGTGACAGTTTCTACATACTTTTATAGAAATAAATTGAAAGATATAAATACAAAATTGTTTTCTTCTCCTTCTTTTTTTGCTAGAACAAAGTTTTCAACTTGTAAATTTACTTGTGTTCCACAATTTCTATTCAAAAGTAGATGCTCCTTTTTTTTTTTTTTTTTTTGGTAAAATATGAATTTCCAATTTCTTATTTGCTTTGTATTTCCTAGAATTCATGGCTGAATCAAATATTGTGTTTCTATTTCAACCATTAACAAAAGAGTTATGTTGTCTACATTTCCGTTAGACAAATTATATGGTGTCATGAAGTGAATATCAATTATAGGAGTTGTGCGTTAGCGGGCAAATGCAGGCTTAACATAGTTAACATCAACCTACAAAATGGTTGACAGTCTTCATCAGTGCACGTCAAGAAAGATAATAAATTCATGGTCAGTTTAAATCGACTTGTTTAAATTGTTTTATTAATTTTTGGAAGCTTATAGACTAAATTCATTTTGCCGTTCGAAAAACCAAAAATTGATTTATATTAGATAATCCAAACGAGTAAGTTATTGCGATTGCGATCGATGTAAACATGCTTGAATGCCAATCGTGTGCTAAAATACAGCTGGTTTGCTCGAGTAGGATATTTGGAGTACTGAAAAGAAACCACAAAATTTCACAAGTATTTACAGAAGAAGTGCTTATACACCTCATATAAGCATACAGCAATCAGTTATTACCAAACTATCAGTAATCACACTCATTATTTTGCATCATCAACCCTCTGTCTAGTTATCCTAATGTAGCAAAAAATAGCAGCACAAACAGCAGTAGCAAGCCCACCTAACATCACCTCTGCACCTGCTATCGATCTGTCGAATTCCTTATGCTTCTTTACTCTTGCTGCTGTTACTGGAGCTATTTCTTCAATGCTCTTATTCTTCAGACGTTGTTCTACTGAAGGTAAAGTATTAGTAGGAGCAGCAGCTACAAATCGCCTTGCTGTAGCTGTAGTTGTGACATCATGAAGTAGAACTAAGCAAAAGATTAGAAATAGTTTTGTCATTCTAGAAGAAGATTTGTG
This sequence comes from Allium sativum, assembly GCA_030737875.1. Classification (NCBI taxonomy): domain Eukaryota; kingdom Viridiplantae; phylum Streptophyta; class Magnoliopsida; order Asparagales; family Amaryllidaceae; genus Allium; species Allium sativum. The sequence continues at coordinate 17,502,069 of CM060912.1, forward strand.
GTAAGAAAGTATGAAAAGCAGGCACCTTTTATAAACTTTTGGAATATCTTATCATTAAACAGACAGGGAAACACTTATCAGTGCAAACCAACATATTCAAATACATCAGACAAGATGCTGTGCATATAATTTGTTTTTCTATTTTATCATGTCTCGGCTATGGATATCAGAAGCATATGTCCATGACAATTAGGACAAGAATCAATACAAGATCTTAACTTGGCCTTATATAAGTATTAACAAATTGGATAAAAAAATCGAATGGACGCGGACCGGATACATAGTTTCGGACTGAACTGGACAACGTACTGTCCTGCTTAGTATACAGCTCTAATAATAATAATACGGGATTATGTCTCTCCTGTTGGCCTACGTTTCTATGTAATAAATTGTGAATAAAATATCAATGATGTGAAGCGTTGATTATAGGTGTTGGGTGTTAGTAATAAAGCTGGCAAATGATCAACAGTTGTCTTCAGTGCAGCATCGATCAAAGAAAGAGGTTGAGTATATGTCCAACTCGTGTGATGCAGCTGGACCCTTAAGAGTGAAAATCGAAGCTTAAAAGAAAAACAAAATACCACTATCGAAGCTCAGCATATGTACAAAAATTAATTTTCATATGCTTGTACAAATTCAAAGACCGAGAGCAAGACTGACAGTAACTACCAGAGTAAGTGCCATAAAGACGAGCTACACCGACAAGGGATCACCTCTCTAACCAGAGCAACTGTACACTACACAGCGTCGAGCATTAGAACATTAAATCTAGTGAACTTTGAAACCCAACTTATTTTAACTTCTCCTTGTCCTTTTTAAGATAATTTGGAGTAGATGCGAACCGATGATGTTGTTGAGCTGCATGGTTTTGAATCTTTTGAGAGTTGGATATTGGGTTGGATGCTTGACAAATGAAATTTCTCTCTTCTCTCATTAATTATTTCATCTCTCCCTAACAAACTTATTTGACGGCAAATGAGCGGCTCTTGTTCATTCTTTTTTTCACCGTACATTTTTTTTTTTTCTCCTGTCATCAACCATCTTTCTCTTCCTATTTGGCATATTTAATTATTTAACTATAAACGAATGATTTAAAATGAAATGTGGAAAAAAAAAAAAAAAAAAAAAGGTGCCTTGGAGTGTGCCAAAAAGCTATAAACCAAGCCATTTTGAATTTCAAAGAGCTAAAAATAAAGTTAATTTCATTCTCTTTTCTCTCACAAACTGTTGTATGGCCATCTCGGCCTTTCAACCATCTACCTTCTTTTGATACCTGTGTAACATACACTTGTAATTACTACATAGCGAGCATCCACTTGGATTGTTCAAAACCAAATAAATACCCCCTTTTGTCTTTTAAACACATTTTACCATTTCAACGTGCACCCAAAGGATTTATACTACAATTTGGTATAAAAGAAGCATATACAAACCTATCTTTTAAAGGACTGCCAGTGCATAGTATTACATATGTAATGAAGACTTCAAAAGTGGAATTTTTTTTCTGTTTCTTTTTTCTAAACATATTTCAAATTTCTTGACAAAAGAACATGAAATCAGTTCAAATATAACAGTGGCATATTCAGAGTGACGTAAACAAGAAAAAATGTATTATGATCACAGAACAGTTACCGGGAAAAGAAATGATAATAGAATGAAAATCAACATGATTCAATAGCACAATTTCAAATACTGTATTTTAACTAGGCCTTGACACAGAATATTCAAATAGCACAATTTCTCCAGATTTCAGAATGCCTGCAGAAATTTAAATATCTATTTCATTCCGCATATAGGAACAATAACCAATCTTGTCATGCAGCTTGAATATAACATCCTACTAACAAACTTTTATGAAAGATGATTAAAAGAGTTTACAAACTTGCATCTTACTTCTAAATCTGTGGTTTTCATAATACCACTCAAAACTAAACGAAAAGAAAGCAATAAAATTACCGATTGCTTATCCTTTTTTAAATCAATTTGGCCTCCTTCAAAGTCAAAGAACAAAAACATAGCCTACTTTGGGAGGAAAATAAATTACAAACTTAAGATGCTTTTTACCGTATTGCTGAAGTGATTTCAAATCGCATCAGTGTAATTTCATGGCATGATTTAAAGTTGCACCAATATAAGTTCCTTCAAAAAATTATACTAGCAATTTGAAGTCAAATGCCTGCATTACAGCAAGGGATTTAAATCTGCTATTAGAACCCAAAGTAATGTATATTAGCATTAAAGGAGATTTATTCGCTTACATAAAAGCTAGTTTGGTGGCATTCCAAGTATGTTTTTCGAGTAGCCATTTTTCTCCGTGGCTAGAGCAACAAGCTTCTTAGCTTCGTCCACCCTTGATTCGACGACCAACTTGTTCACAACAACTTGTACAATCTTTGCTTCCACTAACTTCCTCCTACTAATGTTGTCACTGCACAATGTGACAGCAAGATCAAGCTCTCCTGCCTCACAGAGAGCAGGGACCAGACTAGAAAAGGTTCCTCTATTAGGAGCACAATCATTTGTAGCCAAGTTTTGATATATCTTTTTTGCCTCTTCTAAATTTCCATCTTTGCAGTACCCTTCTATTAGGGCATTAAAAGTGAAAGTGTTTGGTTTCAGGTCCAACTGTTTTATTTCGTCGATGATTTCTAATGCTTCCGATGTCTTCCCTTTGGAAACTAGGCCACGCATCTTTGCATTGAAGCTTAATACATCAGGTTTGATCTGACTGATTTCCATTCTTTTCCAGATTTCATCGGCTTCGGAGAAGCGATCGTTTGCATACAAGGCATATAGGAGAGTGTTGTATGAAACTAGAGAAGGACGAATGCCGTTCTCTTCCATGAGATCGAGTATTTTGAAAGCTTCATCAAGATCGCCTGCATATAGAAAATTGTATATCAGGATTCCACGTACCAAAAGCAACTGTCAAACTCCACACACACACATTGCATATCAAAATTACCCCTAGCTTCATCTTCCATGATCTTTCCACTTTCAAAATCGAAACCCAATTACACAAAACTGCCAGAAGTTTTCAGCACAAAATCAAATCAAATTTCAATAAATTTTGCAGCAAGTATTATTTCAAATTCTTCATTTTCAGCAGGAAAAAAAGAGAAAAGAAATCAATTTCCTAACAAATGGAACAAGTTAGTCTAAAATCAGAAGGATTTTGTAAGGAAGTTGTCATAGCTTATATTTGGAGTTTCATACTCAAAATGTTGATTAACATCTTTGATAAACTGTTGTGGTTTGATCAATCATTTTAATTTTTTGTGCTTTAGCTAGATAGCTTATGGAAAAATATGTTAGCAGTGTAATTAAGAGTAATTTAGTCTCTGAATTATTATTAAAAATTGACAAGAAGAAGAATGGCGTATCAGATAATTCTTGGTTTTCTATTTTCTAATAGAATTAGCTCTCAGAAAACATAGATGGATTGTAATGGGGAAAACTACCAGACAAGTTTGTCTGTGGCTATCAGCCCTACATAACTGTCTATGGTACATCCTCCAACCACTTTGACCCCAAGCAGTATGAGTATGAGCTTTCTTTTCACATTACAGTATGTTCTACAACTAATATATTTGTACAGTATGTGGATGTGATAAGAGAACAAACCAAGTGCTTAAATTAGCAATGTAACATCCTCTAGCGTAATATATGCAATGCAACTAGTAAGTTTTCTTGAGTTTCGGTGTATTTTGTTGGTTTGGCTCATGGACAAATAACCGTCTGGAGAGTTATGCTAATGTAGATAAGGCATGCATCGTTTGAGTGGGTGACATTCTTGCAGAAGTCTACAAATCAACAAGTATTTTACAGAGAAAGTGTCCATTATAATGACAAAACTTTTCATAATTTTTGCCTAGCATATCATGCAGAGAAGAATCAGACAATAATATTTCACTCAATAGGAAAAGAGACCACATACCAGTAAGCGTGGTTCTTTATGAAATAAAATGAAAATTGAAGATGTTTAAAAAAAACAGTTCTTACATACATATGACTATTTTGAATTTTTGTGTCCAATTCTATTTACATTATTGAGCAAAGCAAGAGAATATACATGAAGCAAGTAAACACGAATAAGAACATGCAATGAAGCAAGAGGTTCAATGCAGACACATAAAAAACAAAAACAAAAACATAAAAACACCGTCCATTTTGTCAGGCTAACACGTTTATTTCATGACATGCATAGAATGATATAAAAGATGAAAATGTAGAAGAATATATGGAGAAAGTAGCAGGAGAAGAGGATCAGGGAAAAATAGCCTTACGATATGTAGACATAACCTTGAGTACCTAAACATAGCGCTAGTTGTAGCAGGCTGAAATGGTTGTTGACTCAGTTATGGATTATTTTGTCAAGGAATGGATTCTAGAGTCAGATGGCCAAAAAAAGAAGTATAGATAACCCCTTTAAATAAACTGTTTATGTATTCACCCATGCACAGCAGGTTGTCGCTGTACATATTGGTTAAGGATTGTCTAGATAATAGTTTGGATCGTAAGTTAGAATTTAAAGTTAGTTTAATTAGCACATTATAAACAGTATCCTAAACTATAGATGACTTCTTATCAGATTACTGTACCAATTTCAGTTCAAGAACCAAAGTTTGCAAACCTCCATCCAAGAGCAACAAAGATTAATTAGTTTTTTTTTTTTTTTTTTTTAATTCGTTGTCGTCATCAGCATGAATTATTGCTGATGCTGTTGTGGTTGGAAAAAAAAAAAAGAGTCAAAGGAAGGCTGAAGAATCATTGATAATACAGAACTATAGGACAAATAACAATTTGAGAGTGTAACACTTTTTAATAAGCAATGCAACTTAAAATTTAAAATTAAATATTTTCCTTCGATGCTTGTGAGTTAACAATACACAGAATGCAATGTACACAAACAAATGCTATGTGCATATAGCATAGATCACCAGACACATACATTAGCAAGTTTAATCCAAGATTTATTCATGCCAAGATTTTCCACAACGTTTGCTACTATCTCCACAAGATATGTACAAACTTCATTCATAAACCGAAAAGAGTTATTTAATCTTTTGTTCAAGACAGCTGCCAAAAGTATTATTTTGCAAGAAAACAAAATTTCAGAACTCTGAACTGTGGAGTGAAAGCGGTATGAGTCATGTGTAAGTTTAAGTTGGGTTCTAGTTTTTGTTCGTTGAAATTGTTTGAGAAGAAAGCAAAAGAGAATTCGGCTCAATTAAAGTTAGGAAAATATACTAGTATATTTTGAATGGGTATTTTGATATAGAGTACAAAGAAACTGGAATGTTAGTTTCAGAAACATCACCTGGCAAGGAACTGTACGTTGTGAGACTAAGAAGAGATGACTAAAGCACCATTGATTCTAATTAATCAAAAGACAGAGCAGCAAAACATGGTTAGTCATCCTAGTATAATAGCTCTAAAGGACAAACTGGGAAAAAACAGATTTGTAGAAAGAACTAAAAAGATTAATCAGCCTCTATTAGACAATATGTAGCCTTCTTTTAATAACACTAAACCTATAGGTCAACAAGGCTAGGCGTAATCAATTTTTCACATAACTTAAATGCAACCTACGCATTTATGTAATTATGAACGTGCCAAGCGTGACTATAAATTCTTTTACATAAGATAAGCTGTTCTAACTAGAAACTAGTTATGACTTATGAATCTATTAAATAATAGTAAAACAGAACAAATTCTTGCTTTCTCGTTGATTCTAGGAATTTCCAATTCTCTCCTTAATTCTCTCTAATCGTTCTATTTTCAATCCCTACCATTTTTCCTTGTTATAAAATTCTGTTAATTCTCTCACTACCATTCTACATTTAAATATATAATTTCTACAATTACTTACAAAATTCTCTTACGTATTATCATACTATTGTACATTCAAATCCATATATTTATATTAATAACGTGATCTAAAATTTGAACTTTCAGTATAAATTCAATTAACTATATTTATTATTTGGTCTGATAAATAAAAAAAGACAATTAAATGCATCGTATACCACATTTATATTGACAAAATATTCAATTCATGTCCACATAACTTAAAATTCTACTGTTATTTGTTCTGTTCACTTACATTATTCTACTTTCAACCTCAAATAATTTATTCCTTTTTAAATCTTGTACCTTATTAGAATGAAAAATGTACGTAAACTTCTTTCTAAAGTTGGTGTTTCATTATAAACAAACATAAACTCAAATTTTCTTCCAAAAATAGATACAATTTTTTTTTTTCATTTGAAATAAGTGAATTCTTTGTCACTAACAATTTTTTTTAAGAATGACACTAAATTAACGATAAGCTATGACCATTTTCCAACATATTGTAGTTTAGAATATTAAAAAATACTGAATAAATTCAGTTAACATACTTTAGGAAAATGTTAAATTCAGATTATGTATATTTGTAATTTACGTTAAGATGTATACAAATATACAAGATTGATTAGAGATTTTTTTTTTTTAATTTATTATCCTTTTGAGGCAAATGTTAATTATTTTTCAAATTTTTTGTTATAAATTAAGTTATTGAGGTACGAGTACGAATCCATTAAATAATAAAACAAAAGAAACACTTGCTCTCTCAATGATTCTAGAAATTACCAGCTCTCCCCTTAATTCTTTCTGATCATTTTGTTTTGACATCCTTACAATTTTTTTTTTAATTATTGTTATAAAATTCCATTAAATTCATTTTATATTTAAATTTATAATTTCTACCACATAATCTACAAGATCCTCCTAGGTATTATCATATTATTTCATATCCAGTTCCATGTATTTATATTAATTATGTGATCAACAACTCAAACTTTCAATATAAATTCAATTAACTAATATTTATTATTTGGTCCAATAAGTCCTAGAAAAGACAACAATTCAATACTTGTATTGACAGAATAGTGAAATACCATACTTGTATTGACAAAATATTTCATTCATGTCTATATAACTTAAAATTCCACAGTTATTTGTTTTGTTCCCTTGTAGATCTAGAATAGATATATCATTACACAGATGCACAATTTTTCATTCTAACTTTGGTGCACCAAGCGAATACTTTATTAGTAACAAAAAAAATTGTGAAGAATGACACCAAATTAACGATAAGGGATAAAAATTGTAGTTGGAATTTTGGAAAACAATGAAAAATTTTAGCTAATATATTTTAGGAAAATATTAAATTTTAATTATGCATATTTGTAATTTAGGTTAAGATGAATACAAATATACAATAGTTTGAATAGAAATATTTTACTTTTTTATTTTGTTGTCTTTTAGAGGTAAATGTTAATTATTTTGTTATAAATTAAAATTATTAAGGTACAAAATAATGATTTAACAACCAAGTTAACAGTTTTAACAAATGATTTGTAACGTTCTTTCAATCAACATTTCATTTTGCTCACTAACAAAATATTTTATGTATCTCCTTGATAATATAATATTACTTATTTCTGATGTTGATATTAACTTCGAAAGCTTTAAATCATAAAGTACACCAATCGATTATTAATACACTTTCATTTTAGCGTATTCTTCCATTCTTTTTAGTAATATTTGCAACTCAATCCATATATCTTTTATTTTTTAAACGTATGTACTAAAAAAATAAATGCCAAAGATAGAAATCTATGCATACATATATTTATTTATTAAAAGTTGTAAAAATATTATTATAATTAATTAATATTGCTTATTTTTTTTTTAAAATGTATAAATGTTTAAAAAAAATAGTAAATCGGTACTTGATTCATTATAATCTATAAAAATGACATTTTTTGGACATAAACAACAAAACAAAAATTATATAAAAAATAATTAGTTTAGCACATAACATAAAATTTACCATATATTTCATAATAAATTCTATTTTTCAAATAAACTTGTAAAATTGTTTTAAAAAAACATATTGTGTGCAATGTACGGATTACACGCTAGTGAAACTAATTTATCAACTCTCATTCAAATCTATCAATTTTCCAATACGCACATTATATTTCTCTGTCATTGCTTGTCCAATTATTTACACCCCCTCTTAAAAAAAGGCATCACAAGGTTGCTCCGACCTTAACATAGATGGTGCTTGGGCATGTTTTGAAACTACTTACATGGCGCAAAATAAAAATTGAGCAGGTTATGCCTATTCGATTGCTTGGCAAGAACTAATAGGGATGCGGCGCAAGATGTATTTACACCCCCCCCCCCCACCCCAAAACTTTTTTCCTTTGCCACCTGACTATTTAAACAAAAGGCATCAAATCTCTCTTTTTGTTTTTTCCACCCAAAATATACCACAATTGCCCTTTATTTTATCCTTTCAATGATAATAACTTAATATAAACAACGAAGAAGAAAATAATATGAAAAACGATGAAGTTGCAATTCACAATTATTATTTTCCATTTTTTCATGAACAGCGCATTTAAAAAAAAAAAGGTTACATTTCAGTTCAATTTAAAAAACCGTAAAGTAAAAATTTTAAGGCAAATTTGAAATAAAACATCATCGTTTTCTTTCAAAAAAATATTATCTTCTTTAATACCATTTCTTGTTTTGTTCTCATCATAATTTCTCATGGATAAAGTGCATAATAAAATGGAAAAAACGAACATGTTAAGTATAATAATGTATAATGGTAAATTTATCATTGTATTTTTTAGTGAGGTGGGAAACGTAAAAGCTGGGATGCTAATAGAATTAGCCTAAGGATGCATAAGCTACTTAAAGTTGAGAAATTGCAACCAAAAAGTACACACTTCTTTCATCTTCAAAGAAGCTATATTGCTGGCACTTTGTATCATGCACACAATAGAGAACGCACTGCACATAACAACACACTCAAGAGCATAATTACCTGTTCAAATTACCGGAGACATCTGACATTGTTTTCTCATCTTATACAACATTTTATCAAAATTTTAATTCACTTCTCCAAATAATGTTACATTTTTAATGCTCAATTAAAATTAGAACTGTTTAAAAGTTGAACATCAAAACTTTTAAACATTTAGTGCAAAACCATCATACGTTTGCATAACAAATAAAAACATAAAAAAGAAGTCACCTTTACGACAAAGCGCCTTGATCAGAATATTATAAGAGATCGCATCCAGCACAATCCCCTCAGGCACCTTTTCAAACGCATCCACCACCCTTCCAAACTCACCGTTCTCCTCATAAACACTAAGCAGCGCGTTAAACGACTTAACTGTCCTCACTGCCCCTTCGATCTCCCCAATCTCCTCGAACGTCCTCTTCGCATCATCCACCATTCCCGCCCGTCCGTACAGCATGATCAATTTCATCCCATGTCCCTCGCGCTTGAAATCTTCTTTAAATTGTTTCTGGAAATCGATGATTTCGACAATGGAGGATTTGCGGTTGGCAGCCGAGAGGCGGCCGACGACGGATTCGAAGATACGTTTGCGGGATCGAAATTTGTAGGAGTTGGACGAAGTCTTGAAGGACTCGGTTAAGCGTTCAAGACTGCGTTCCTTAAATAGCCTGTTTACCGTTTGGTTTAGGGTAGGAGGATTCCTAGGTTTTGATGGAGTTGTTTTAGGGCAAGTCTGGGGCTTAGGGTTTAGTGTGGCAGTGCAGAAGAGGTGGCGGAGACGATGAGCCATTTTGATTTTCGCAGCAGCGTCGAGTTGAGGCTCTTAAAGATTGAAAAAGGTGAAACCCAAATTTTTAATGATGTTTAGATGTGAAATATTGAACTACCCAACGCTGAGGTTCAATGTTGTATGAGCATCTCCAACTGTTCCTAGGGCTGTAAATTTTGTTCGAATGTCCGACGTCCGTTCGTGTCCGTGACCGAAATACGTCCGTCCGAGTCCGTCCGATTTTCATTTAGGACACGAATTAGGACAACAAGATTTGTACGAGAAAAAATCATGTTCGGTCCGGGCTCGTCCGAATTCGTCCGAATTATTTGAAATCCGTCGTATAGTAGAGAGAAAATCTAGTAAAATATACAAAATGTGATATAAATAGCCATGTCCGACCGAGTCCGACTAGTCCGATCATGTCCGTGTCCGACCGATTTTATTTAGGACACGAATTAGGACAACGAAATTTGTCCGAGAAAAAATTTGGTCCGGTCCGTGTTCGGTCCGATTTTTTTTAGGACAGAAACTGAACATACCTCCGTCCGGTCCGGTCCGACCGATTTACACCCCTAACTGTTCCGGAGTATGGATTTTCATTTTGGGATTATCCACACTCCGAAAAACGGGGAAAAACAACAGTTTTCTATCCACGCGCTTATTTAAAAAACGCGTGGACCACGCGCTTGTTTAACAACCGCGTGGATTCACATGTTTGTTAAACAAGCGCGTGGAACTTACCCTAATTCTTGTTTACCAATTTGTTATTAGTATATTTTATAATGTTTAAAATATTAAAAAGTATTCAACGATACAAGTATTGCCTAATACACTGATACAATAGCATTTGGATACATTAATACACTGATACAATAGCATTTGGGTACGATGACTAATACATCGTTGCATACTACATAAGCATTCGGATACGTTAATACACTGGTACAACGATACAAGTATTGCCTACTCATTGGGATATCGTGGTAACTGGGATTCTAAATCCGAGTTAAGTTGTTTCAGATAGAAAATCTCCTTTTTCAAGCTGTTGTTCTCATCTTGCATTTCTAATGCATACACATGTCCTCTTCGGCATATCGGAGGATCAACCCACTCGGTATACTTACAAACTCTGAAGGTGTTCGGATAAAGTAGGCTCATATCGTATCTAGCACATTTGCATAGTCTACGCCATGTACTAACGCTTCTATTTTTGTCCACAACCATGCAGTAGGCCGACCCGCAATAACAAAGCTTTCTTGGTACTGCCTCGCCGATTGCTAGAGCTCGGTATCGATTAGTATACTTACCCCCATGCACCGCAACGAAATGAGTTTGGGGTGCACCGCCAAGATGATCTGGGAGTTCTACCATGTCAAATGTTTTAGGGTCGGGGTAAACTTCTTTACCCGGTCGACGGTGATTTGGGGACACTTGTTGGGAATCATCAATAACCGTCAGGCGGTCATAAGCGTCGGACTCCAAACTTTCCCAATTTTTTGCCAAAGTGTCGTCGTTCGTTTCCCATTGATTCATCCTACACAGGCATGGGTTAAAATTTTATTTTCAAATCAACTATTTAAAATTCATTGCTAAAAGCTAGAAGTGAAGAGAAGTTCATGTAAGTACCTTGGTTAGAGCACTATTTTGATAAAGAGAAGGAAGCATACACCTTTGTTCTTCAAATTACTAAAAGCTAGAAGTGAACATGGATTTTGGTAAAGTGGCAGGAAGGAAAGACAAATGAGGATTTTAATTTCACTTTTGTTCCATTTACTTTGCATTGAATGGTCAAATAACAAGTAGGTAGTAGGCACCAGCTACATATTGTTGCTTTTTTGACCAAACACAAGGGCAACTACCATAATTTATTCCTACACAAATCACACCTTCTTATATAGCAATACTTGTTCACCTTCTTATAATACCTCCTCCTTCTAATACTAAGACAAAATGCCATCTTGGCCATCCTCCTCAGACTCTTGGCCATCCTTGGGAATTTGCACTGTTGGGGTTGTCCTCGATGTACTGCTTTATATCAGAAAGAGACAGAAAGATAACAATACAATACAACCATTATTGCTTTATGTCAGCAAGAAAGCCATTAATGCTTTATATCAGAACTACAGCAAGTGTTGCTTTATGTCCCTTTTTGGTATCCAATGAAGACCAGAATGCAGAAAACTATGTTATATAAGGAGGAAACCTTTCAGCATTCAGTACTCAAACACAGTCCAATATTTTTAGTATATACGCTCAAAAAACTCGAAAGGCCACAATGTCCACCGAAGAGTGTATATTGTTCGATGATTCTGACGAAGACTTTGATATTATGGTGGATGATCATTTTCATCGACAAAGATAGCTAATTGCTGCGTTAGGAGATGGTAAATCTAGCAAAAAACCTGGAGGTTCTGGTGTTGGTCGTCGATATAAAAATCGTCATCATGCATGGCACAACGACAAACTAATGGAAGATTATTTTGTGTCAAATCCAAGGTATACAACTACAGAGTTTAGAAGGAGATTCCGAATGAGGCGTCCTTTGTTTCTTCGAATCCTAGACTGTATTAAACAACACGATTCCTACTTCATCTACAAACGCAATGCGTCTATGACAATGGGGCTCACTGGAATTCAAAAGATGACAGCTGCACTGCATATGTTAGCCTATGGAGGTTCTGCTGACGCTCAAGACGAAAATTTGAAAATTGCAGAAAGCACAGTACTAGAATGCGTGGACCATTTCTGCCAAGCTATTGTAGACGTTTACGGTAATCAATACTTGCGTAGACCAAACGAAGCCGACATTGCAATGTTAATGGATATGCACGGTAGTAGAGGATGGCCTGAGATGTTAGGATCTTTAGGCTGCATGCATTGGGAGTGGAAGAATTGTCCAAAAGCATACGCTGGAGCTTATCAGGGTAAGTCTCATACGTTAACTATTATACTTGAAGCTGTAGCATCGTACGACTTGTGGATATGACATGCTTTTTTTGGAATGTCGGGTTCCAACAATGATTTGAACGTAGTTGAGCGCTCAACGTTGTTTAACGATTTGGCGAACAGTAGATCAGTTCCATATCATTTTACTTTAGGGGGTCACGACTATGACCATGGATATTATCTAGGCGATGGTATATACCCACAATGGAGTACCATTGTCAAGACAATACCGAACCCACAAAACAATAAACAAGCAAGGTTTGCAGCAATGCAAGAAGGACAAAGAAAAGACGTAGAAAGAGCATTTGGCGTTCTACAATCCAGATTTTCCATAGTCAGTAATCCATGCAGACTTTGGTCTCCAAATAAAATGACTAGGATAATGTATACTTATGTTATTTTACATAGCATGACTATAGAGGACGAAAGAGACATGGAGGATGACTTCAGTTACGACTGCCCTGCTCCTCCACCTGAGATTTGGCGCAAAAATATGATTGGAAGCGAGCTAGAGCTTGAGTTTCACGTCGAAAGCCAGATGTCCTAACGTAACGCTCAAATTCATCGAAGACTCCAGAAAGATTTAATGGATCATCTATGGAACTTTGTTGGAAGTCAGTAAAACTATTTACCGTTAGTTGTGTTTTCGTTGCGTTGGTAGTTGTAATATTGTTCTGTAACCTTTATTTAGTATTTGAACCTATGTATCCGTTTACTGTTAGTGAAATCATGTATCTTAAGCTTTTATAACCGTTCATCGTTTTTATTTAAGTACATTTTCGTGTCTGCATTTCTATTTTTGTCACACTATTTCATCAGAAATCAGTAATCTAAATTTCTAAATAGGTCAAACAATTTATTATAGGACACTCCAAGCGTTTGTTCAACATGCGCGTCATACATTGAAACGTACGCGGTTGTTTAACAAACGCGTGATACACGCGCCTGTTGAACAACCGCGTGTATTCACGCGCCTGTTGAACAACCGCGTAAAGAGTTTGCACATTCCGAAACTTTCAGCCCAGAAATCCGAACTGTGTGGTGTGTTTCCACACACCGTTGGAGCTGATTATGGGGTTGGATTTCAGATATTTGGACATCTAATGTTTTGTTGGAGATGCCCTAAGTTATGACTCATGCTAGCGTGTTTAACAGTTTCCAGTTAACAGAAGACCACACCAAGGTGCTCAATAGAAATTATGAAAGAAAATATTTTAATCACTGAGCACCAAATACAAATACAATTTTAACTGATGAAGCAGAAAGAGTTGGTAGCTCAATCAGAGATGAGACATCTTATATGTTGCTTGCTCATCAAGTGTGTGACTTCATTAAGATCGCCAAATGAAAATGAAAGGCTTCAAGATAAGGTGCCCACCGTCATTGTGTAATCGTCCATTGTGTCCAATGAACATATCGAAGTGCTTGTTTCTACCCAATAGAGTAACGGTCTACGTTCAGTTTTCACTCTCTTGCACCAACTATGAAACGAGTTGATGAATTGTAAAATACTCAAAAGTTACAAAATACATAATCAATTTTTCTTAAATTTTTTTTTTAAAAAAAGTGGAAATTAGGAATATATCTCATTTTTAAACTTATTTGTTTTGCATCATTTTCTTTTACAAACTATTTTATACGTCCCTCTTCTTTGAATTTTATTTTTAGTTGTCTTCGATTTTAAAAGCAGCCACTACAACGTGTATTATGACGACTATAAATTATGGACGTACTCTAGAAAATAAAATCTCATTATTAGCAAATTACTTAAGTACTATCTTGAATTTCACTTGAAAAAAGATACATAATTTACTGAAGAAAATTAAGAGGGACCTAAAGCCAATTTTTTTTAATGTCTGTCAACATTCCCCTTTAGAAAACATCATGCAGTCAAATGATAAATATTTGAATTGATTAAAACTGCAAATATTTGCAGTTTTTCAGATAAAACATACATATAATTATACTTCAGGTCACAGAAACATCCAGTAAGTGCAAATTTGATTTTCAGAAGAAAAATACAAAATATAAACAAAAAAGAAAATTGGTGATAATAATTTTTAGACGTGTAACTTAAAGCATTTTTCTTTAAGAAATGTTTTTCATGAGTTAAGCTTGAAAGTAAGGGGTCGATTCTAGTTTCCACTTAGATTAACGGTTGCATTGTCTACGAATTTTTTACAAAGCCACAAATAACTTTTCTTCTAATTCATAAAATAAAGCAAAGTTACATAACAGTGAAGTTTTTTTTGGCATAACCGACCAATTTTTAAAGTGATCCATAACACTTTTTATTATAACAAATAATAAATACAATATTACAAGAGCTAGATAGTTTATCTAACTACTACGATTTTTAAGGTGGACCGTCGATCACTATCGGAGTTTATAGTGTTCTGTCCACTAAATATGATCCACGCTGGGAGTCACGATATTTAGCTTCATTACATTCTACAGCAGTAGTGGAATTGCATATACATAAGCTAGCTTACAACAAAAAAGAAGTACAACAAGCTAAATACACTAGGTAGCAGCTGAAGGACAATGCGACATGAGGAGCACTGTAAGCAGAAGTGACTTCCATCAATCTGACCATGAAAGTAGCAACAAAATACAGTGCGCACAAGGCTATACTGTACCTTGCCAAACTAAATAGTAGATCCCAAATATCGAAGCCAAGGACACCAGAGAAAACTCCATCCAAACTGCGACATATTTGCGAGCCAAAGCTTCACCTAGCGCTTCAGGAGGAGACAGAGAAATCCGGTGACCAAGGTACAACATGGCAAGATAATGACACTGCATTGACCTGATCGAAACCACGCCATCACAAGAAAGCACCAGTCAGGGAATCATGCACAATCAGGACACCATCAAGACAAAGAGCCAAACATCATTCGAACTGCACACAATCCTATCTAGTGTCTCGACAAAAGATAATCCATCTCCAGACAACATAAAATCTGATCCCCAAACTCCACCAACAAGAAACGAACACCCAAAAATTCAAACATCACCCAGCACTTCAATAGCCAACAAGACGACAACCAAGGCCAACGTTGAATAACAAACCATACCTTGCACCATCACGACCAAAAAGGTGAAACGCGAAGCAAAGCCATAACGTGTAGTTGCTGCTAACCTTAGAACCTCCGCGTAGGTATCAAACGCTTCTCCGCCTATGCAAGCTGAAACCCATCAAAACTAGGACATGACCAACTATCGACCAACAACAACACACTCACACCTCCCCCAGAGTCGTCCCCATCCTCCTGACAAGGTCAGGCTATGGCCAGACAATCAGCACCTAGCAATGCGAAGAACAGAATTTCCAAGATTCCTAGCGGAGCACATTATAGGAATCGTACAGATGAAAGAGGCATAAACACACTGGAGAGGCGCAAGAGAGATTCACGTGATAGTTAGAAAAGCTGTCGCGCATAGAAAAAAAAGTGGAGGATGATGTGAATTATGGATTAGTTTCGTTTGTTGAGCAGATCTGATGAACTCAAGGTCTGGAGAAGTCGGGGTTAGATCCAGGCGAAGAAAATGGGGAACTGACAATAGCCAACACAGACAAAATCATGGATGAGGGGAGAGAGATTGACGAGATGGATGTGAAGTAAAAAGAAAGTGACGGAGGAGAGATCGAAAAAGTTGCGATGAAAAGAAAAAATGGAAATTTCCATGTCGCCATTAACAATGAAGTTTCTTACTATAGTGAAACACAAAATAAACATTACAATATCGTTGTAATTTTTAGATAATCAGTACCCTACTTAAATTTTAGGATTTAAGCAGTATATGCCACAAGCATCAATACAAAAGTTTCAATCTTATGACTTATAGTAGAATACTAACAAATTTAGCATAGTGGGAATTAGGTTGAAGGACTTCTTATTTCAAGTTAATAAGCACTAAGAACGATACTTTTGAATAATTAGATTTGATGACACTTTACAAAAAATATGATAAATTCGTATATTAATTTTTTTTATATAATTGAAAATAATAAATTCATTTATCGTTTTTTCCTGCAAATTATCATTGAAACTAATTATTTAGAACGTCCTCAAAATTTATTACCCTAAATTGAAAAGCCATTTGAGTGAAAATCCTTTTTAGCATATGTTTGTGGAATGGAAAAGCAAACATACACATAATGAATGGGAAGTCTCGTGTACCAAATTAATTGCTATTAACATATTAGTTGCAACAAATTAGCAGAGGGAAATTTATGTGGTGGAAGAGAACCTAAATAATAATTACATTGAGAGGAAATGTGCTATAAATGCACCAAAATTGAACTAGCACCCTACAATTACCATGATAAACTCATGAGAATATGTTGGCCTAAAAGGCATTAAAAATATATGTATACAGCTAGCAAACAACAAATGAAATCACGTATGTGTACATGTAGAAGTATGTTACAAACTCAGGTCATCAATTCTTATGATATGTTATTATGTTAAGTCAAGCTGAATCTAGAGAGCAACGAATATAAAACAATTTGTGCATGTTAAAGGTAAGCACTAAATTCAAACTTTCAAATTTAAATATAAGTTACACAAATGCTAGAAAATCATACCTAGAAATTGAGCGTACAACGGTCATATAGTGGTTCTTTATGAAGAAAGAACATGTAGTGGCCCGAATTATCGTACCCTTTGAGTTAGCTAATTACACCACACGTCCCACCCAAATTGCATAGAAATACGAATCATTAATAGAAAGAAGTTAGAGGATGAGAAATAGAAAGAAAGAAAAGTTAGAGTAGAAGAAAACGAAGAACACAAATCTCACAGCGGAATGAATAAAATTTATTAGATAACATGTAACGACCCAGAAAATCTGAACCAATTTAAAAATTTTAAATTGGCTAAAATAATGGATTTTAATTATTTAAAATAAATATTTTAAATAATGGCGATGAAAACTGAGTTTGAATCGACAATTGAAAACGAATATAATTAATTATAATTATATATAGAATTGAAAATAGTGCGGTAGTTCGATAATTCGATTTCGAACTTCAATTGAATATACCGGGTGCAAAACAATCCGGATTTTAGTGAAACCAAAAACATTAGGATCTAATTGGTAATATCTTTCTAACGAATCTGACCAATCGAAATTTAATAGCGGGAATCAAAAGATATGTCCAGTTGAAAATTCTGAATAGTCGCTATGGAATTCAGGCCCTTAAAAATGGACATTTTGCAAATGACCTCGGATTTCGACGAAACCACTTTTGTTGGATCCGCAGGGTCAAGTTATTGCTAGGTTTCAAATTTCATAATTTTTCGAATCAATATGTGAGCGTGGCAAAGGAAAACGCGTTTGACCAGTTTCTGTTGATTTTAATCGACTGGAAATTGGCCATTTTTCAAACGGTCTCAGAATTCGACGAAACTAGTTTTGTTAAGACCGTATCGTCAATACGAAGCTAGAAAATATTTTTCTGGAATTTTTAGTGTTAGTATGTGACCCCGGTAATTTGAAATGTACGTTTAAAATTCAATATAGTGATTTAAATGTAAATTCAAAAGGAAACTGATTGTAACGATCAAATCAGCTTGCGAGACATATCCCATTGTGTTCGGAATGGGGGATAAACGCTATGGACGACAGGCGGTGGGCCTCGTTTCGAGGTCGTATGTAAAAGTCAACCTTTTTGCAAAAATTTAATAATTAAAAAAAAAATATAATTTCCCTCCCCCCTTTATCTTCGTTCTGCCCCCCCTTCACTTTTATTTCAGTTAACAGAAATTAAAAAAAAAAAAAAAAACCCTCATCGAAGACCGACCGACCAACCGCCTCCACCTCCGCTGCTCCGGCCTCCCCAGCGCCGGACCGCCTCTCTCCGCCTCCCCCTCTCTCTTCTCTCTCGCATGGAACCCCGAAGATCACCAATCCCTGACGCGCCCTAACCACCAGCGCCTGAGCACCCGCGACCCCCCCTTCATCGATCCGTGAACCCGAAGCACCCCCCTCCTCAGGCGACAGCAAAGGTAAGCGTTTTTATTTTATTTTTATTTTTAATTCTGTAAATACTGTTTTTTTTTTCAAGCATTAAAACTGTTTTTAAAAAGAATTCAAAACTGATTTGTTTAAAAGTATAAAACTGTTTTTTTTAAAGTATAAAACTGTTTTTGTTTAAAAAGGAATAAAAACTGTTTTTGTTTAAAAAGGAATAAAAACTGTTTTTGTTTAAAAAGGAATAAAAACTGTTTTTGTTTAAAAAGAATAAAAAACTGTTTTTGTTTAAAAAGGAATAAAAACTTTTTTGTTTAAAAAGGAATAAAAACTGTTTTTGTTTAAAAAGAATAAAAAACTGTTTTTGTTTAAAAAAAAAAGAATAAAAACTGATTTTGTTTTAAAAGTAAAAACTGATTTTAATTTTAAGTCAAAAGAAAAGGGTTTGAACTTTAAAACTGATTTTAGTTTTAAGTTAAAAGCAAAAGGTTTAAACTTTAAAAAGATCAGATTTGTAGAAAAGTAAAAATCATATTTTTATATATCGAAAGTCGAAGTAAAAATCATATTTTTATATATCGAAAGTCGAAGTAAAAATCATATTTTTATATATCGAAAGTCGAAGTAAAAATCATATTTTTATATATTGAAAGTCGAAGTAAAAATCATATTTTTATATATCGAAAGTCGAAGTAAAAATCATATTTTTATATATCGAAAGTCGAAGTAAAAAATCATATTTTTATATATTGAAAGTCGAAGTAAAAATCATATTTTTATATATTGAAAGTCGAAGTAAAAATCATATTTTTATTTATTGAATAGCGAAGTCAAAATTCGATTTTTATATATTGAATAACATCGTAAAAATTCGATTTTTACATATGTAGAGAATACGGGCAACAAAGCGACAAAAGGCGAGATTGGCAAAGATTTCTCTAAAAGTGAAGTGTCGTGAAGTTGGATAGCTATTGGTGAGATTTCTGATTTTAAAATTATATATATGTGATTGAAAATAAAAGTGTATTGCTATATATAAAAATATATATATATATATATACATAAGCCCCCTCGTCCACAAACCATGGACGATATTTATTGGTTGAAATTGTTGTGAAAATTGGTTGATAGCGAATGATTGTTTGGGATTGTTTGTGATTGATATTGGTTGGTTGTGGTTGAAAAATACCCGTTTGTGATTGTGAAATATTTGGTTGAAACCACATAGGATTAGTTTGTGGAAATGAAATAAATATATACATGCCGCCTGCGTGCGAACTAGATGCATGATCCCCATTGTCAAAAACCGCGAGGTTTTAAGGTAGAGCGAGGAGCCATACTAGGGACGGTGCCGGTGTAACTACCCTGCCGTTATGCTGCCGAAATTTTGAATAATATTCGTGTGTTTGAATTATTTTCATATGCTTAAACTATATTTATTCCTTATATAGAAAACATTCATGTGTTGAATTGATATTCATTCGTTGTTTAGAAATTCATGTGTTGAATGGTATTCATATTTTGAAATAAATTGTTCGATAATAAAAATCACATTTTTATCTATATATAGAAACTATAGAAAACATTCATGTGTTGAATTGATATTCATTCGTTGTTTAGAAATTCATGTGTTGAATGGTATTCATATTTTGAAATAAATTGTTCGATAATAAAAATCACATTTTTATCTATATATAGAAACTATAGAAAACATTCATGTGTTGAATTGATATTCATTCGTTGTTTAGAAATTCATGTGTTGAATGGTATTCATATTTTGAAATAAACTGTTTGATAATACAAAATCACCTTTTATCGACTATATGAACTATATAGAAAAATAATGTTTTGAAATGAATCGTTTTACAATAAAAAATCACATTTTTATTGTATGCATAAATCGTTGAAATGTGAAGTGCTAAAAATAGCCACTTGTTCAAAATAAACATATATGAGTTGAAATATTCATTAATTAGCTAATGAAATGATTTGCACCTATTTATGTAACATTAGAATGAATGGAGTTTTTAAACCAAATAGAAATCAAATATGAAGTCGAATAGAAATTGATAAATGGTAAGATCCTGTATACTGTGTAACTCTGATGATTACTTTTATCCAGTATATTTTGTTGTTCATATCTGGTGTATTTATTTAATTCTGTTCTGCTATTATCTATTTCTGTGTTATATTCCAAAGATAACCTTGTTTCCGTGAGAACGGGAAATCGGGTCGTCTCATCGTGGTATCAGAGTTTTGGTTAAGCTTAGTTCTGGAATATAACATTTGAACGAACTCGTCAGAAATAGAACCAGTAGTGTTCTAGGACGGGTAACTCTATACAGATAGGATCAGTAATATCCTAGTATGTGTATAGCAGAATCAGAACAACTCGTTAGAGATGGGGTCAGAAGTGCCTCAGAACGAGTCGAGAGTAATATGTTTTTAAATAACGTATTTGTGATTATATATATATAGTCTGGTTTTAGAAATATAATTTTTGAATATATAAAAGATTTATATTTGAAAGGTTAAAAGCAATTGGATTGGTTGTTGTGTTGTGTGATCGTAGAATTATCAAACCACTTTCGACTTTATTCCTTTTCGGGGACGAAAAGTTTTAAGTGGGGGAGATTGTAACGACCTAGAAAATCTGAACCAATTTAAAATTTTTAAATTGGCTAAAATAATGGATTTTAATTATTTAAAATAAATATTTTAAATAATGGCGATGAAAACTGAGTTTGAATCGACAATTGAAAACGAATATAATTAATTATAATTATATATAGAATTGAAAATAGTGCGGTAGTTCGATAATTCGATTTCGAACTTCAATTGAATATACCGGGTGCAAAACAATCCGGATTTTAGTGAAACCAAAAACATTAGGATCTAATTGGTAATATCTTTCTAACGAATCTGACCAATCGAAATTTAATAGCGGGAATCAAAAGATATGTCCAGTTGAAAATTCTGAATAGTCGCTATGGAATTCAGGCCCTTAAAAATGGACATTTTGCAAATGACCTCGGATTTCGACGAAACCACTTTTCTTGGATCCGCAGGGTCAAGTTATTGCTAGGTTTCAAATTTCATAATTTTTCGAATCAATATGTGAGCGTGGCAAAGGAAAACGCGTTTGACCAGTTTCTGTTGATTTTAATCGACTGGAAATTGGCCATTTTTCAAACGGTCTCAGAATTCGACGAAACTAGTTTTGTTAAGACCGTATCGTCAATACGAAGCTAGAAAATATTTTTCTGGAATTTTTAGTGTTAGTATGTGACCCCGGTAATTTGAAATGTACGTTTAAAATTCAATATAGTGATTTAAATGTAAATTCAAAAGGAAACTGATTGTAACGATCAAATCAGCTTGCGAGACATATCCCATTGTGTTCGGAATGGGGGATAAACACTATGGACGACAGGCGGTGGGCCTCGTTTCGAGGTCGTATGTAAAAGTCAACCTTTTTGCAAAAATTTAATAATTAAATAAAAAAAAAAATTCCCTCCCCCCTTTATCTTCGTTCTGCCCCCCCCCCTTCACTTTTATTTCAGTTAACAGAAATTTAAAAAAAAAAAAGAAGAAAAACCCTCATCGAAGACCGACCGACCAACCGCCTCCACCTCCGCTGCTCCGGCCTCCCCAGCGCCGGACCGCCTCTCTCCGCCTCCCCCTCTCTCTTCTCTCTCGCATGGAACCCCGAAGATCACCAATCCCTGACGCGCCCTAACCACCAGCGCCTGAGCACCCGCGACCCCCCCTTCATCGATCCGTGAACCCGAAGCACCCCCCTCCTCAGGCGACAGCAAAGGTAAGCGTTTTTATTTTATTTTTATTTTTAATTCTGTAAATACTGTTTTTTTTCAAGCATTAAAACTGTTTTTAAAAAGAATTCAAAACTGATTTGTTTAAAAGTATAAAACTGTTTTTTTAAAGTATAAAACTGTTTTTGTTTAAAAAGGAATAAAAACTGTTTTTGTTTAAAAAGGAATAAAAACTGTTTTTGTTTAAAAAGGAATAAAAACTGTTTTTGTTTAAAAAGAATAAAAAACTGTTTTTGTTTAAAAAGGAATAAAAACTGTTTTTGTTTAAAAAGGAATAAAAACTGTTTTTGTTTAAAAAGAATAAAAAACTGTTTTTGTTTAAAAAAAAAAAGAATAAAAACTGATTTTGTTTTAAAAGTAAAAACTGATTTTAATTTTAAGTCAAAAGAAAAGGGTTTGAACTTTAAAACTGATTTTAGTTTTAAGTTAAAAGCAAAAGGTTTAAACTTTAAAAAGATCAGATTTGTAGAAAAGTAAAAATCATATTTTTATATATCGAAAGTCGAAGTAAAAATCATATTTTTATATATCGAAAGTCGAAGTAAAAATCATATTTTTATATATCGAAAGTCGAAGTAAAAATCATATTTTTATTTATTGAATAGCGAAGTAAAAATCATATTTTTATATATCGAAAGTCGAAGTAAAAATCATATTTTTATATATCGAAAGTCGAAGTAAAAAATCATATTTTTATATATTGAAAGTCGAAGTAAAAATCATATTTTTATATATTGAAAGTCGAAGTAAAAATCATATTTTTATTTATTGAATAGCGAAGTCAAAATTCGATTTTTATATATTGAATAACATCGTAAAAATTCGATTTTTACATATGTAGAGAATACGGGCAACAAAGCGACAAAAGGCGAGATTGGCAAAGATTTCTCTAAAAGTGAAGTGTCGTGAAGTTGGATAGCTATTGGTGAGATTTCTGATTTTAAAATTATATATATGTGATTGAAAATAAAAGTGTATTGCTATATATAAAAATATATATATATATATATACATACGCCCCCTCGTCCACAAACCATGGACGATATTTATTGGTTGAAATTGTTGTGAAAATTGGTTGATAGCGAATGATTGTTTGGGATTGTTTGTGATTGATATTGGTTGGTTGTGGTTGAAAAATACCCGTTTGTGATTGTGAAATATTTGGTTGAAACCACATAGGATTAGTTTGTGGAAATGAAATAAATATATACATGCCGCCTGCGTGCGAACTAGATGCATGATCCCCATTGTCAAAAACCGCGAGGTTTTAAGGTAGAGCGAGGAGCCGTACTAGGGACGGTGCCGGTGTAACTACCCTGTCGTTATGCTGCCAAAATTTTGAATAATATTCGTGTGTTTGAATTATTTTCATATGCTTAAACTATATTTATTCCTTATATAGAAAACATTCATGTGTTGAATTGATATTCATTCGTTGTTTAGAAATTCATGTGTTGAATGGTATTCATATTTTGAAATAAATTGTTCGATAATAAAAATCACATTTTTATCTATATATAGAAACTATAGAAAACATTCATGTGTTGAATTGATATTCATTCGTTGTTTAGAAATTCATGTGTTGAATGGTATTCATATTTTGAAATAAATTGTTCGATAATAAAAATCACATTTTTATCTATATATAGAAACTATAGAAAACATTCATGTGTTGAATTGATATTCATTCGTTGTTTAGAAATTCATGTGTTGAATGGTATTCATATTTTGAAATAAACTGTTTGATAATAAAAATCACCTTTTATCGACTATATGAACTATATAGAAAAATAATGTTTTGAAATGAATCGTTTTACAATAAAAAATCACATTTTTATTGTATGCATAAATCGTTGAAATGTGAAGTGTTAAAAATAGCCACTTGTTCAAAATAAACATATATGAGTTGAAATATTCATTAATTAGCTAATGAAATGATTTGCACCTATTTATGTAACATTAGAATGAATGGAGTTTTTAAACCAAATAGAAATCAAATATGAAGTCGAATAGAAATTGATAAATGGTAAGATCCTGTATACTGTGTAACTCTGATGGTTACTTTTATCCAGTATATTTTGTTGTTCATATCTGGTGTATTTATTTAATTCTGTTCTGCTATTATCTGTTTCTGTGTTATATTCCAAAGATAACCTTGTTTCCGTGAGAACGGGAAATCGGGTCGTCTCATCGTGGTATCAGAGCTTTGGTTAAGCTTAGTTCTGGAATATAACATTTGAACGAACTCGTCAGAAATAGAACCAGTAGTGTTCTAGGATGAGTAACTCTATACAGATAGGATCAGTAATATCCTAGTATGAGTATAGCAGAATCAGAACAACTCGTTAGAGATGGGGTCAGAAGTGCCTCAGAACGAGTCGAGAGTAATATGTTTTTAAATAACGTATTTGTGATTATATATATATAGTCTGGTTTTAGAAATATAATTTTTGAATATATAAAAGATTTATATTTGAAAGGTTAAAAGCAATTGGATTGGTTGTTGTGTTGTGTGATCGTAGAATTATCAAACCACTTTCGACTTTATTCCTTTTCGGGGACGAAAAGTTTTAAGTGGGGGAGATTGTAACGACCCAGAAAATCTGAACCAATTTAAAAATTTTAAATTGGCTAAAATAATGGATTTTAATTATTTAAAATAAATATTTTAAATAATGGCGATGAAAACTGAGTTTGAATCGACAATTGAAAACGAATATAATTAATTATAATTATATATAGAATTGAAAATAGTGCGGTAGTTCGATAATTCGATTTCGAACTTCAATTGAATATACCGGGTGCAAAACAATCCGGATTTTAGTGAAACCAAAAACATTAGGATCTAATTGGTAATATCTTTCTAACGAATCTGACCAATCGAAATTTAATAGCGGGAATCAAAAGATATGTCCAGTTGAAAATTCTGAATAGTCGCTATGGAATTCAGGCCCTTAAAAATGGACATTTTGCAAATGACCTCGGATTTCGACGAAACCACTTTTGTTGGATCCGCAGGGTTAAGTTATTGCTTGGTTTCAAATTTCATAATTTTTCGAATCAATATGTGAGCGTGGCAAAGGAAAACGCGTTTGACCAGTTTCTGTTGATTTTAATCGACTGGAAATTGGCCATTTTTCAAACGGTCTCAGAATTTGACGAAACTAGTTTTGTTAAGACCGTATCGTCAATACGAAGCTAGAAAATATTTTTCTGGAATTTTTAGTGTTAGTATGTGACCCCGGTAATTTGAAATGTACGTTTAAAATTCAATATAGTGATTTAAATGTAAATTCAAAAGGAAACTGATTGTAACGATCAAATCAGCTTGCGAGACATATCCCATTGTGTTCGGAATGGGGGATAAACACTATGGACGACAGGCGGTGGGCCTCGTTTCGAGGGCGTATGTAAAAGTCAACCTTTTTGCAAAAATTTAATAATTAAATAAAAAATAAAAAAAAATTCCCTCCCCCCTTTATCTTCGTTCTGCCCCCCCCTCACTTTTATTTCAGTTAACAGAAATTAAAAAAAAAAAAGAAGAAAAACCCTCATCGAAGACCGACCGACCAACCGCCTCCACCTCCGCTGCTCCGGCCTCCCCAGCGCCGGACCGCCTCTCTCCGCCTCCCCCTCTCTCTTCTCTCTCGCATGGAACCCCGAAGATCACCAATCCCTGACGCGCCCTAACCACCAGCGCCTGAGCACCCGCGACCCCCCCTTCATCGATCCGTGAACCCGAAGCACCCCCCTCCTCAGGCGACAGCAAAGGTAAGCGTTTTTATTTTATTTTTATTTTTAATTCTGTAAATACTGTTTTTTTTTCAAGCATTAAAACTGTTTTTAAAAAGAATTCAAAACTGATTTGTTTAAAAGTATAAAACTGTTTTTTTTAAAGTATAAAACTGTTTTTGTTTAAAAAGGAATAAAAACTGTTTTTGTTTAAAAAGGAATAAAAACTGTTTTTGTTTAAAAAGGAATAAAAACTGTTTTTTTTTTAAAAGAATAAAAAACTGTTTTTGTTTAAAAAGGAATAAAAACTGTTTTTGTTTAAAAAGGAATGAAAACTGTTTTTGTTTAAAAAGAATAAAAAACTGTTTTTGTTTTAAAAAAAAAAGAATAAAAACTGATTTTGTTTTAAAAGTAAAAACTGATTTTAATTTTAAGTCAAAAGAAAAGGGTTTGAACTTTAAAACTGATTTTAGTTTTAAGTTAAAAGCAAAAGGTTTAAACTTTAAAAAGATCAGATTTGTAGAAAAGTAAAAATCATATTTTTATATATCGAAAGTCGAAGTAAAAATCATATTTTTATATATCGAAAGTCGAAGTAAAAATCATATTTTTATATATCGAAAGTCGAAGTAAAAATCATATTTTTATTTATTGAATAGCGAAGTAAAAATCATATTTTTATATATCGAAAGTCGAAGTAAAAATCATATTTTTATATATCGAAAGTCGAAGTAAAAAATCATATTTTTATATATTGAAAGTCGAAGTAAAAATCATATTTTTATATATTGAAAGTCGAAGTAAAAATCATATTTTTATTTATTGAATAGCGAAATCAAAATTCAATTTTTATATATTGAATAACATCGTAAAAATTCGATTTTTACATATGTAGAGAATACGGGCAACAAAGCGACAAAAGGCGAGATTGGCAAAGATTTCTCTAAAAGTGAAGTGTCGTGAAGTTGGATAGCTATTGGTGAGATTTCTGATTTTAAAATTATATATATGTGATTGAAAATAAAAGTGTATTGCTATATATAAAAATATATATATATATATATATACATACGCCCCCTCGTCCACAAACCATGGACGATATTTATTGGTTGAAATTGTTGTGAAAATTGGTTGATAGCGAATGATTGTTTGGGATTGTTTGTGATTGATATTGGTTGGTTGTGGTTGAAAAATACCCGTTTGTGATTGTGAAATATTTGGTTGAAACCACATAGGATTAGTTTGTGGAAATGAAATAAATATATACATGCCGCCTGCGTGCGAACTAGATGCATGATCCCCATTGTCAAAAACCGCGAGGTTTTAAGGTAGAGCGAGGAGCCGTACTAGGGACGGTGCCGGTGTAACTACCCTGCCGTTATGCTGCCGAAATTTTGAATAATATTTGTGTGTTTGAATTATTTTCATATGCTTAAACTATATTTATTCCTTATATAGAAAACATTCATGTGTTGAATTGATATTCATTCGTTGTTTAGAAATTCATGTGTTGAATGGTATTCATATTTTGAAATAAATTGTTCGATAATAAAAATCACATTTTTATCTATATATAGAAACTATAGAAAACATTCATGTGTTGAATTGATATTCATTCGTTGTTTAGAAATTCATGTGTTGAATGGTATTCATATTTTGAAATAAATTGTTCGATAATAAAAATCACATTTTTATCTATATATAGAAACTATAGAAAACATTCATGTGTTGAATTGATATTCATTCGTTGTTTAGAAATTCATGTGTTGAATGGTATTCATATTTTGAAA
The DNA here is from genome assembly GCA_030737875.1 of Allium sativum. Taxonomy (NCBI): domain Eukaryota; kingdom Viridiplantae; phylum Streptophyta; class Magnoliopsida; order Asparagales; family Amaryllidaceae; genus Allium; species Allium sativum. The sequence continues at coordinate 17,529,990 of CM060912.1, forward strand.
TAAACTGTTTGATAATAAAAATCACCTTTTATCGACTATATGAACTATATAGAAAAATAATGTTTTGAAATGAATCGTTTTACAATAAAAAATCACATTTTTATTGTATGCATAAATCGTTGAAATGTGAAGTGTTAAAAATAGCCACTTGTTCAAAATAAACATATATGAGTTGAAATATTCATTAATTAGCTAATGAAATGATTTGCACCTATTTATGTAACATTAGAATGAATGGAGTTTTTAAACCAAATAGAAATCAAATATGAAGTCGAATAGAAATTGATAAATGGTAAGATCCTGTATACTGTGTAACTCTGATGATTACTTTTATCCAGTATATTTTGTTGTTCATATCTGGTGTATTTATTTAATTCTGTTCTGCTATTATCTGTTTCTGTGTTATATTCCAAAGATAACCTTGTTTCCGTGAGAACGGGAAATCGGGTCGTCTCATCGTGGTATCAGAGCTTTGGTTAAGCTTAGTTCTGGAATATAACATTTGAACGAACTCGTCAGAAATAGAACCAGTAGTGTTCTAGGACGGGTAACTCTATACAGATAGGATCAGTAATATCCTAGTATGAGTATAGCAGAATCAGAACAACTCGTTAGAGATGGGGTCAGAAGTGCCTCAGAACGAGTCGAGAGTAATATGTTTTTAAATAACGTATTTGTGATTATATATATATAGTCTGGTTTTAGAAATATAATTTTTGAATATATAAAAGATTTATATTTGAAAGGTTAAAAGCAATTGGATTGGTTGTTGTGTTGTGTGATCGTAGAATTATCAAACCACTTTCGACTTTATTCCTTTTCGGGGACGAAAATTTTAAGTGGGGGAGATTGTAACGACCCAGAAAATCTGAACCAATTTAAAATTTTTAAATTGGCTAAAATAATGGATTTTAATTATTTAAAATAAATATTTTAAATAATGGCGATGAAAACTGAGTTTGTATCGACAATTGAAAACGAATATAATTAATTATAATTATATATAGAATTGAAAATAGTGCGGTAGTTCGATAATTCGATTTCGAACTTCAGTTGAATATACCGGGTGCAAAACAATCCGGATTTTAGTGAAACCAAAAACATTAGGATCTAATTGGTAATATCTTTCTAACGAATCTGACCAATCGAAATTTAATAGCGGGAATCAAAAGATATGTCCAGTTGAAAATTCTGAATAGTCGCTATGGAATTCAGGCCCTTAAAAATGGACATTTTGCAAATGACCTCGGATTTCGACGAAACCACTTTTGTTGGATCCGCAGGGTCAAGTTATTGCTAGGTTTCAAATTTCATAATTTTTCGAATCAATATGTGAGCGTGGCAAAGGAAAACGCGTTTGACCAGTTTCTGTTGATTTTAATCGACTGGAAATTGGCCATTTTTCAAACGGTCTCAGAATTCGACGAAACTAGTTTTGTTAAGACCGTATCGTCAATACGAAGCTAGAAAATATTTTTCTGGAATTTTTAGTGTTAGTATGTGACCCCGGTAATTTGAAATGTACGTTTAAAATTCAATATAGTGATTTAAATGTAAATTCAAAAGGAAACTGATTGTAACGATCAAATCAGCTTGCGAGACATATCCCATTGTGTTCGGAATGGGGGATAAACACTATGGACGACAGGCGGTGGGCCTCGTTTCGAGGTCGTATGTAAAAGTCAACCTTTTTGCAAAAATTTAATAATTAAATAAAAAAAAAATATAATTTCCCTCCCCCCTTTATCTTCGTTCTGCCCCCCCCCCCTTCACTTTTATTTCAGTTAACAGAAATTAAAAAAAAAAAGAAGAAAAACCCTCATCGAAGACCGACCGACCAACCGCCTCCACCTCCGCTGCTCCGGCCTCCCCAGCGCCGGACCGCCTCTCTCCGCCTCCCCCTCTCTCTTCTCTCTCGCATGGAACCCCGAAGATCACCAATCCCTGACGCGCCCTAACCACCAGCGCCTGAGCACCCGCGACCCCCCCCCCCCTTCATCGATCCGTGAACCCGAAGCACCCCCCTCCTCAGGCGACATCAAAGGTAAGCGTTTTTATTTTATTTTTATTTTTAATTCTGTAAATACTGTTTTTTTTTTCAAGCATTAAAACTGTTTTTAAAAAGAATTCAAAACTGATTTGTTTAAAAGTATAAAACTGTTTTTTTTAAAGTATAAAACTGTTTTTGTTTAAAAAGGAATAAAAACTGTTTTTGTTTAAAAAGGAATAAAAACTGTTTTTGTTTAAAAAGGAATAAAAACTGTTTTTGTTTAAAAAGAATAAAAAACTGTTTTTGTTTAAAAAGGAATAAAAACTGTTTTTGTTTAAAAAGGAATAAAAACTGTTTTTGTTTAAAAAGAATAAAAAACTGTTTTTGTTTAAAAAAAAAGAATAAAAACTGATTTTGTTTTAAAAGTAAAAACTGATTTTAATTTTAAGTCAAAAGAAAAGGGTTTGAACTTTAAAACTGATTTTAGTTTTAAGTTAAAAGCAAAAGGTTTAAACTTTAAAAAGATCAGATTTGTAGAAAAGTAAAAATCATATTTTTATATATCGAAAGTCGAAGTAAAAATCATATTTTTATATATCGAAAGTCGAAGTAAAAATCATATTTTTATATATCGAAAGTCGAAGTAAAAATCATATTTTTATATATTGAAAGTCGAAGTAAAAATCATATTTTTATATATCGAAAGTCGAAGTAAAAATCATATTTTTATATATCGAAAGTCGAAGTAAAAATCATATTTTTATATATTGAAAGTCGAAGTAAAAATCATATTTTTATATATTGAAAGTCGAAGTAAAAATCATATTTTTATTTATTGAATAGCGAAGTCAAAATTCGATTTTTATATATTGAATAACATCGTAAAAATTCGATTTTTACATATGTAGAGAATACGGGCAACAAAGCGACAAAAGGCGAGATTGGCAAAGATTTCTCTAAAAGTGAAGTGTCGTGAAGTTGGATAGCTATTTGTGAGATTTCTGATTTTAAAATTATATATATGTGATTGAAAATAAAAGTGTATTGCTATATATAAATATATATATATATATATATATATATATATACACGCCCCCTCGTCCACAAACCATGGACGATATTTATTGGTTGAAATTGTTGTGAAAATTGGTTGATAGCGAATGATTGTTTGGGATTGTTTGTGATTGATATTGGTTGGTTGTGGTTGAAAAATACCCGTTTGTGATTGTGAAATATTTGGTTGAAACCACATAGGATTAGTTTGTGGAAATGAAATAAATATATACATGCCGCCTGCGTGCGAACTAGATGCATGATCCCCATTGTCAAAAACCGCGAGGTTTTAAGGTAGAGCGAGGAGCCGTACTAGGGACGGTGCCGGTGTAACTACCCTGCCGTTATGCTGCCGAAATTTTGAATAATATTCGTGTGTTTGAATTATTTTCATATGCTTAAACTATATTTATTCCTTATATAGAAAACATTCATGTGTTGAATTGATATTCATTCGTTGTTTAGAAATTCATGTGTTGAATGGTATTCATATTTTGAAATAAATTGTTCGATAATAAAAATCACATTTTTATCTATATATAGAAACTATAGAAAACATTCATGTGTTGAATTGATATTCATTCGTTGTTTAGAAATTCATGTGTTGAATGGTATTCATATTTTGAAATAAATTGTTCGATAATAAAAATCACATTTTTATCTATATATAGAAACTATAGAAAACATTCATGTGTTGAATTGATATTCATTCGTTGTTTAGAAATTCATGTGTTGAATGGTATTCATATTTTGAAATAAACTGTTTGATAATAAAAATCACCTTTTATCGACTATATGAACTATATAGAAAAATAATGTTTTGAAATGAATCGTTTTACAATAAAAAATCACATTTTTATTGTATGCATAAATCGTTGAAATGTGAAGTGTTAAAAATAGCCACTTGTTCAAAATAAACATATATGAGTTGAAATATTCATTAATTAGCTAATGAAATGATTTGCACCTATTTATGTAACATTAGAATGAATGGAGTTTTTAAACCAAATAGAAATCAAATATGAAGTCGAATAGAAATTGATAAATGGTAAGATCCTGTATACTGTGTAACTCTGATGATTACTTTTATCCAGTATATTTTGTTGTTCATATCTGGTGTATTTATTTAATTCTGTTCTGCTATTATCTGTTTCTGTGTTATATTCCAAAGATAACCTTGTTTCCGTGAGAACGGGAAATCGGGTCGTCTCATAACATAACTTTAGAAATACAAATCTGTTTTGTGTACATATACCATCATCAGAGTACAATATATTCAACATCACAACGGAAATAAATAGTAGTTATCTGAAGCCTCCTTCTCCAAGCTTTTCCAAGTATATTTTAAAAATCCGGAATGCTTGACTGCTTGTACAAATTTGGGCACCCAAGAGTTTAGCGTAAACAAAACAAAATAAACTCTGGGTCAGTCATGAGACTGGTGTGAGTAAACTCCAACAATTTGATTTAACTTCCAAAAATTCTTTTGAAAAGAAAGTTAATCGTAAGACCGATCCACACATAGACACGTATGGTTTTTACCTTATGATAACCCAAAATATTTTTGATATCAAATTCGGTGATATTATAATAATGTCTACATCAAATAAATAGGAATGCTTGCATATCACGCTCCATATAATATAAAATCAAAAACCGCAGGGCGCCTATTGGAGAATGGATTTCCAGCTATGACAAGGTATGTGACCACCTTCCGATAGTGTTTCTCTAGAGAGGAATACACTGACAAACAACAAGAACATCTTGCAACCCAGCCACACATGACTGGTCACTCATTTTACTTGAGTGTGCCGAGCATATTATCACCAATGGTTGTGATCAGTAACCGTTACTGAAAGCATACAAAAGCGAATAGAATAAGAAGTAAATGGAATTTCTCTAGATCGGGTGATACCGCTAATGGCAATGACCCACTTGGCCATGATGCCTGCTCGGTTTCTGTCATTTCCCGGTTGATGAGGCTTGAGGTCACGATTATCTTTTGAGAACATCTTGCCACCATTTATTTTAAATGCCACATCATCAGATCTGTCAAATCACAAATTGATGTCCACAAATACACTTTGGGTGTTAAACTGAGAGAAATTTCCCTCTCTGCCACCAAACTTGGTATATTTGAAGAAATCAATGTACGTGATCATCTAGAAATATTCTGTCATAAATTTGTCCATATACGTTGTCCTGGGACTGGACAAACCGAAGACACCATTCTATTATTCCATCCTATGCAGTTAAAGCCCCGCAAAATCCCCGCTATAGCCTGTAGCGCCCTCCAACCGCTACGCTATTTCAATTTAGCGCTGATGAACAGCAGCTTCGCTTATAGCCCTACTATTTTCTGCTGCACCCGCTAAATCAATGCTATTTATCACCCGCTATAGCAATATTAATATTCAAAGGATGATTTGACCAATTCTCTTTTAAAATAAATCAAAAAAGTTAATGTAAAGATTTAATTTTAAGTCATAAGTGCCTTATATAAGATAGAAATATGTAGTAATCCTCGAATGTAGTGTGCTTAACGATGACATTCTTAGATTTTGTTATATAATATAAATTAATATTCATTTCTTCTACACAAATGTTGTGAGAAGGATAATTAATTAATTTTATTTATATAATATACATTTAATTTACATTTTTTCACCTCCGCTATATCCCCGCTATTTCCCTGCTTTATCCCGGCTACAACTTTTTACGCCTCTGCCGCTATAGAACCGCTAAGCGCTTTAACTGCACACCATCTTGGCCAATTTCTACCAAGGATTAACAGAACAACCCTTGCACTTTACTCCGTCTTCAGTCATCTTCAGCATAAGTTGATTCGTAACACTTATGCCCATACGGAGTGGTTTTCAGATAATAAACTAATCCCAGTCTCTCTGTATTGACAACTGAAGTATAAAATAAACTAAAACTTTGATAATCGATTATTTAACTATTAAAGGAAACATTCATACAACCAACGGTCCTATTTCCAAATGGAAATTCTACTGATCAATCATCAAGCAACACTAGGCCCTTTTTTAATTAATTTCTTATTAAATAACACGTTTTTCAATTATTCATTTTTTCCATACCTTTTCCCAGATATTTCTCAAAACTCATTTTTTGGTCTCTCATATTCATGGAATACATTTCCAAATATTATAAACTCTTATTTTTTCCATATTCCAGAAGAATGTACGTCGTTAACGTCGGAAAACATTTCCATCTCTTCACATCTCTTATTTCCTATATTTTAGAAAATATACACTATTAACATTGGAAAACATTTCCAATTTCCATTTCTTAACTTCTAAATTATCAAATCACTTACGTTTCTATACTTAGAAAATATCTCTGATTTTATTTGGAAATTATTTCCAAATTCCTTTAAATTAAACTGATGTTATATAAAACATCGTTTTTATAACTCAAACCATTAATCATTCATTAACCAACCGTATTACTAACCAATCTTCACTACCAAACCTTAACCATTCCTCCGTCAATCGTGAAGTCAATCAAGTTGGGGTATAGTTACCTCTTAGACCTTAATTGAACAACATTCTCAACTTCGAAATAGTCAAAGCTCATAGTTTCAATTTTCCATAAAAACTTTGCTTACACAACTCTCGGATTCAATTTAAGGATCCACTTCTTTTACGAAAACATTGATTATGACGATAGCGTTATAATCCCTGTTTCCTAAATATTAAATTTCTAAAATGTAACTTTTACTTATTAAATTTAAATAAATAAATATCTTAATTAATAGATAAATAATTAAATCTTGATTAAAAATGGAAAGTAAAATGTAGTTTCCTGAATTCGATATATTTGATTTTCAATAAATAACTCTTTTTTGAATATTCAATATTCGATTAATATTCCGAACTTCGGAATAGTCTACCATTTTAATTTAACTCAAATTTCACTTATAACCATACCCATTTGCAAAACGTTTGCTTTCAAATGGTTATTCACTTCCAAATATAAATATCCTTCCCTAATAGGAGTCTAGTCTCGTTTAATAATTCCAATTCGAAATAATATTATTTCAAAACATAAAATTTCATTCCATAACCATAAATATTAACTTCTTAACATTTTTTTCATTTAAATTATATTTCTATACTGAATAGATTTTAAATATCCTTTCTGAAATAAATCATTTAATAAGATTCGACATAGTCGAATTCAAATTATAAATCCCTTTGAATCTATCTCAGCTCAATTTACATTTCGAACTTCGAAATAGAATTTATCGATCCTTTTTGAATCGATTCCCAATTGCTAATATCGGTTTCCAAACCAATTTCCAATTTCCTATATAATTTCAAGTTTGAATTTATATTTCAATTTATTCCATCACTAAACTTATAAACATCGTTTATCATCACTTCTTGTTTTATCCATTAAAACAAGTTCTTATTTTTCAAGAACATTCGAAATTAAATTCCAATTTTTGAAATAAATTCCCTTTTTTAAATCTTAAATTTCTTTTCCACATTTGAAAATATTTTACGATATTTAAATACCATAATTCTAGGGATAGGGTAATTCAAACACAACATAATCGATCATATATCACAATAAATTTAAAACAGTAAATAAAATGTTGAGGAATCCAGTTGGATCCCTCCAACCTGTTTCCTTGATATCCACAGATGTTAATCATCGTAAATAACATCAATTTCACTTCAATATAAGATATTATGATAAACAAAATCAATATTCCAACAACGATTATATATATATATATAAATATATAACTAATCAATCATTTCAACCAATTTATCAACCATTCATCCAAACAACCATCACACAGTATAAAATTACAATATATAAATTTTAAACTCATTTATATAAAATAATAAACGAGCCAGAGTTAGTGAGTTTACTCGCAGTGTTTCGCGGTTGTCGATTCTTCTTCTATTTTCATTTAAAATCAAACAGACCTTTGATTTTATCACAAAATTCCAGTAGCTTTGTACTCGGCAGAATCAGTTCCACAATGTAGACCTTGTTGCTATGATTCCCAATGCGATCAGTTTCGTTTAATTCTGATGACACAAATAAAAGTTATTCACACTCTAAGGTTTTATGATATAAATTAACAACTAATTTTTTTCTTAATTAAATAATTAATTAAGCTAGTTTACTTTTGATTAAAACAACAGGTCGATTAACTCTTCTAATCCTTTGCTCATGCTCAAACAACTTCCACGCACCATTGACACTGCTTTCAACCTTCTTCACAACTTCATTTCTCCACTGACTTTCAACTAACCACATTGACGATCCCTGCATCATCTCCCTCATCTAACAACAACCATAACCTCACACTTGATGCCAATAAACAAATCCGACCTGTAGCTCGTTCGAGCTTTAAGGCTCACGTAACAGTAGTCAAACCCACATTTTTAATTAATCATGGTTCCATTTGTAGCACACTTCCAGACAATTATTCAGAATTACCCAAAGTCAGTCTTCCCTGTTTTCTTCGATAACCCAATTCTGTTACTGTTACATCAATAATCGGGTCAGATCACTACGGATGATATACGGGATGTCAATTTATAATCTATCACCTCCTCAACCTAAATATATGCAACAGCCATGCGTAGACTACAATTCTAAGATCCAGAGCATCTGCATTCACACTTTAACTCGTTTATATCACTTAGAACTTCTACACAACAATTTATGTCTACCCAGTTCGACTCCGGGTTAGAAACCAAAACACTTAACCATGTTTAGCGGCTAATACCAATGTAAATCCAGCTTAAGTCTTCTAATATTTCTTCTCCTTTAAGCCCGTCATTTACAGGTAGCTAACACCAGCTTTTGACTATGACTTTGACCTCCTCAACTCCTCTTCCGACCACCTATCAACGTCGACCCCACCATCTATCGACACAGCATTCAAAACTCCACCCCTTCCTCACCCACACATGCAACTCGACGGCCTTTCCTCCATTGCGAGTTTCAGCCGCATAATTACAGCACTCGATCGACAAAAAATCTACCAAATCACCCTAAATTCTTAACACAAGTGTTATCCTACTCAACAATCCCAAGTATAATCACCGGAAATCGATTCTTAGCTCCAAAACCCCAAATTGAAAAAAAATAGGTTCGTTGTCCCTTTTTTCCAGCAAAGACAATTGATGTCGAGCCCCATAAACCAATATGAAATTGAAGCTTATCGAAGAGGGAACTCAACGCATCAAATGATTTTGGATTTGGTTAATAGATTGATTAAATATGAATTTATGAAATCACGGTTTTGTAAGAGAAGTCGGTGTGATTTCTGTTGACTGAAGGAAGAATAAGATGAAGGGTTTGAGGGAATTAAAGATATTATATAATAGGGTTAAGGAATATACTCAGAATATTTTAATGTTATTTATCATAGGACATTATATATTCGTTTGATCAAATACGAACTCCAATCACGATGAAAATGAACTTTCTAATATAGTTTGGCATTTCGAATTCAATGAAACTTGTTTCATCGAAATCCGAGTTCGTTTAGAAAAACAACGTATTTTTAAATATTAAATTTGTTAATTGATTCATGTTTAATTTTCGTAAGTCACATAACAAGTCCAATTGGCTCGAAACTTGAAATCTTATAGTAATTAAATATTCAAAACACGATGGAACTGGTTTCGTCAAATTCCGAGATCATTTGATATAACTCCCTTTTTAATTCACAATGTAAATCGTTACGCGTTGATATCGTGCAGGATAATCAAAATAACTGCAAATGACTCCAAACTGGAAATCTTACAATAATTAACCATCACGGGTTTAATAAAATTGGTTTTGTTGTAATTGGAAGTCATTTGAAAGTTGGTTATTCTTAAAATTCCAAATTAAATCGATAAAATGATTAAATAGAAATCTATGCGTTTATGGTTACTGTGGTCACACATGATATTAAATCACCAAGAAATTCATTATTATACAAAAATTTAATATTACGGATCCAATGAAACTAATTTTGTTGAAAATGGAAATCGTTTGCAAAAGGCTATTTTTAAGGCTTTAAATAAATCGATAAAATATAAATAAATTCATAAACAAATCCATTTAATAATAACAACTTATTATTATCATATATCTTCGACTAGAACATCATCTAGCTCCAAAATAAACATATTTGGATTTTAAACTCGATATTTCAAATTAAAACGACATTCAGATTATTTAAATCGATTTATTTATATAATAAATCGTTATAATTTATAAACGTTTCCATAGTGACTATTTGAAATTTTGATTTGGACATAACTCACAATTTACAAGACAAAATCTCGATTTTTCACTTTTATTAGAAAAATATACTCAAATATATCTGAACGTTTCTTGTTTCAAAGAAATCCGACTTATATTGGATTCTCTATTTTCAATTGAAGTTCAAAACGTTAAATTACGAACTACCACAACGTTATAAACTCGTTTTAAATTATATTATAATTAATATGTTCAAACTTCGTTATATAAATAAATTTGTTATTTTAATTCGAATCTAAACTCAATTAAACTTATTAAATTATCTAATTCACACAATATTGCCAATTCAACTTATTTTCGACTATTTCATAATTATATTTATTATTCCATCATTTATATTAATTCAGTATTCCAAATTATTGAATATAAGTTAGTTAAATTTCCAAATCAACCTTCTAAATAATTAAATAAATTAATTATTTAACCACTAAAAATCCGGGTTATTACATTCCTTCCCCCGTTAAAGAATTTCGTCCTCGAAATTACTAAGGTAGGAAGAGCGCTACAACCCTATTGATTAAGATAAAAATCATTTGCTTTATTTCTTAATTTTAGTTTTAACTGGACAATTAATTTCAATTAAAATATTAATTCACTTCCACTAACGGAAATTTTCACAAATTCTGAAAATTTTCTAACACCTTAAATTTTCGAAAAATTTCGGCAAAGTCTCCCTTGCATGGCGGGATTTCTGCGATATCGGAGGAACAACAAATATATATATATATATATATATATATATATATATATATACACACACACACACACACACACACACACACACATCGACCCATACAGTTGAAAAACAAAATTCAAAACCCAAATTTTGTATTTTGCGTAGACGTACCTTATATAAGCATTATTAAGCGAACTCACTTAATTCGTATGCATTCAATACAAGCCAGTCGAGCCATTCTACTCCATATACCTGTAATTACTCAATTTAAACAATTGAGTTTAAATAATTGAAGTTTAGCAATCATTTATCCCTTTAATTTAAATCATTTCACTTGGTTTCCAATGATTTTCAATCCATATTTCCACATCCAATCCATAATCCATATACAAACATTTAAATTCATCAAAATTGATTTTAAATCAGTTTATTTGTATCAATCCGGAATTTCTGAACCAATTTAAATTTTTTATTTTAGCTATTTTAATGGATTTTGAATATTTAAAATGATTTATTTTAAATAATAACGATTTAAAATTTATCTAAATCGAAGTTAGAACGTATAAATTTGTTTTAATTATAAAACGAGCCTGAAATGGCGCGGTAGTTTGAAAATTCGATTTTAAATTTCAATTGAATGTACATATTCAAAATAAATAGGATTTCAATAAAACCAGAAACATTTGACTCTGTTTAATAATATCTTTCTAATGAATGTGAAAAACTGAGATTTCGCTTTATAAATTATTAGTTATGACCAGTTTAAAATTTAGAATAGTCGTTATATAATTTATATATATATTAAATATAATATATAGCCCTTAAAAATAGCCATTTTGCAAACGATCTCGGTTTCGACGAAACCACTTTTGTTGGATCTGAAATATCAAAATATTGCTAGGTTTCAAATTTCATAATTTTTGGAAATAATACGTGAGCGTGGTAAATTTAAACGTGTTTTGTCATTTTAGTTTGAATTTAATCGACTGGAAAATGGTCATTTTTCAAACAATCTCCAAATTCGATAAAATTAGTTTTGTTAGGTCTGTATCGTCAAAACATAGCTAGATTTATTTTTCGGTAATTTTGGAAGTCAGTATGTGGCCCCGGTAAATTAAAATGTACGTTCAAATTCAATATATATTGATTTATATTTTAATTTTGATAAAAACTGATCGAAATTTTCGAATTGGCTTATGAAACTTATCCCATTATGTCCGGAATGGGGGTATCTAGCTAGGGCCGATAGTCGCTGCGGTTCGTTTGGGGTTCGGTGCGATAAACAAATAAAATTAGAATTAAATATTATTTTTAGCATATATATAAATGGATAAAAAACCCTAAGTCCTCCTTTTCCCATTCCTTACGTTCTGTCCGCCGACCCTAGGTAAATTGATGGCCACGAGGATCACAAATTAATCCCTCAATTACATAAAAATCTTCACAAATTAAATCTCCACCCTAAAACGAAAATTCAAGAGCTTCGCAAGATCTCTATTTCTATACGGGGAAGATGGAGTTTTGTGTTGTGGACGGTGAGATTTTGGGGCAGAAACATCCGGCGTTCGCACGAGTATCCAAGCACACAGGGCCCATCGCGCTGGCCGTCCTCCCTAGTGGTGGTAGGCGACACCACGCTGGCTCTCGTGCCGTGCTCCGATCATCATCTGACGCCTAGAAGAACGTGCGCAGGCGGATTCAAATTATGACGATGGGTTTCACGGGTTCGTGTTTTCACTAAAGAAGGCTACAGGAAATTGAAGGGTTAAGTTAATCAACCTATTAATTAAGTTGTTAATTAATTATATTAAATTTGTGTAATTAATGTTTAAAATATCATAACTATTTCATACAACGTCAAAAATTCGCAAATTCAGTTGCGTTGGAACCGTAAATTCGAGCAGTACAACATGGAGCAGACCAGATCTTAAACATAAGCCATTTGGATTTTCGATAAAAATTAAACATCTGTTTAATTTTATTTAAAACAATCGTTATTAAAACGATTTCTGAAACCGATCAATGTGAGAACTTCTCACTAAAATTCTTGTACAGTTATTTATTTTATAACTGCATATATGAACTGCCAGTATTGATTTTTATCAATTTTTAATTATCACAAATGTATACGGTGCCCACTAGCTAACCTCCCTCGTCCACAGACCATGGACGATTTAAGTGACTATATTGTGTTGTGATAATATATATATGTGATGTGAATAATATTTATATATGCGATGTGAATTATATATATATATATATATATATATATATATATATATATGTGATGTGAATATAATATACATATGCGATGTGAATAATATATATATATATATGCGATGTGAATATAACATATATATGCGATGTGAATAAAATATATATATGCGATGTGAAAAATATGTATATGCGATGTGTGAAAAATAAATAAATATATATAGCGTAACATCCTAACCCTGCTTAAGGCCCAACAAGTCATGTTACCATTTCCAAGCTTACTCAATCAAAGTTTATACTAACCAACTGCTATAACATGACTTACAACGACATGAGGCATCTGGAAGATTATCCAAATAGAACATCAAGTTAAGCTAATTTGACATTGTTTATTTCTCTTGGAGGGTCATCTAGGGACAAACATTGATAAATTTCATCGCTGAATTCATTTCACCAAATGATTCTTCAAAAAGCATTGATTAACTGACCATCTAATGGAAGATGTATATGAATGGAACTTCTAACGGTCGACGTTCTAACATTAAAATATAAAAATTCACCATTCAGCTCTCTTCCTTAACCGTCTGTGCATCGACTCTCTCCCCACACATGGGGGTAACCTAAATTTCCAAGCTCAAAAGACTCATTACTCCATTGTCTAAATTCGAAGTGATGCAATATGTTCATTCGCAACCTTACTTATGCTCGAAATATAACTAACTACTTTAGCCTTGCCCAATACCCGACGAGCCAAAAAAACTAAACTCTAAAGTTGGAGTATTATTTGATTTCCCATACATTAGCTCTCGTCCTCGACACGGGACTAAAAGCATAACTATGGATAGTGGAAACATAGTTATCTTCCTGCCACCTTATTCCACACTGAAACAACCTAGAGTTTGATCGCCTTAATTAAGAAAATTCAAATTATTTTAAATATTTAAATATGGATTATTTCCAACTAAAATTAAAGTTTAGCATAAAGAAGAATGATAGTAAAATTATTTTGGGAAATTGGTTTCGAAATAAAATCCCTTAAGGAAATAGTTACAAATTGACTGAACTAGTTTTACCAATTAAACTAATTTATATCCATAAGGATCGCGAATGGATTTGGATACATACATTTATTTTCATAGTTGAGTAAGAATATGAAATAAAATGTGATATTTTAATCTTCGGAAATTTAATGAATTGATGACGTCATCAATATGGATATTATATTCAATAATTAAATTATGGATTTAAAATGAAGAATTCATCAATTTACTAATTATTATAATTATTCAAAAATCATTTTGAATATGTTATATAGTAATAACAAATCAATAAGAAGCACATTATATAAAGAAATATACTTAACCTAAAAATATATGAAAAATCGGTATCGCTTTATCGGTAAATCCCAAATTTTATAAATAATAGATAAATATTATTTAATAAGGATTTAGTGACTAAATAATCATGTTTTTATCATTTAAAAATATTAAAAAAAAATCATTTTTGAGTTTTTTGCCTTGACAAATAGTTTAAGAGAAAATTGAAAATGTGACCGATAAACGAGTTCCTATTTCTCAATGGTTTGAGGAATGGGAGATGTACGAAAGTGTAACATATATGTGCACAGATGTATGTATATGATAACGTAACCATAAGATGTTAAGTTAAGAAAAAAATTAGAATAAGTAAGCATAAGATGACAAAGAGAGTTCATTTGATGTAATAATTCCATACCCTGTACGCATTACTCTTACATACCATCATTAGAATTACACAATACCACCATTACACATTAACATGTCACATCAAGGGGGTATGGTCAAAATTATGGGTGAAAGTGGAGGGGGTTTTCAATAATTTTCCATCCCTTATTTTATTCCAAAATGTTTTCTATAAATTCCCATCCACTTCCATTCATTTTTTATACCAAAATTACACTCTTCTTCTCTCTTCTTTAAGATCTTAGAAAACTCAGGATTGGCTTCCAAAGCCCTAGGAAAAATTATCCTCTTTCCTTACTAAAATTTTCAAAGTCATATCTAGTGAAGTCCAAACCTTCTCAAACTCTTCCAAAGTTCTTATAACATTCCAATCAAAAGTGAGAAAATAAACTTTAAAACAATCCTAACTATACACAAGTAAAATCATTGCTATGTATGTTAAATATTTCTTATGAATGCTATTATGAATGTTTATCAAGTTTTGATGCTTATATGTTTGATTGTATAGATGTTTAACAAGTCACTTAAATTCGCGTTGATAAATACAAAGGAAATCACTTTCCTTTCATTGAATGATATGGTGGAAAATGGATTGTTAAACCACTCAAAATGATTTGAAATGTTTTTGAAATGAATTATAAACACATACAAATGTTATAAATGAAGTTTGAAAAGGATATGAATTTTCGAGAAATTTTAGTATGTTACAAAATGGTAATTCGCGATTTCAGTCCTTAAAAAGTGATTTTTTGTATTGAGAAAAATATGAATCCACACTCTTTGGAAATAAGATTTTTCCAAATCCTTATAATGATAGCTTTCCAATGAATTTGAGAAAATCACTATTCTATTGGGTAGAATTTGAAATATGACCAAAATAAGATTTGGAAAACATTGCAGCATTGCAGTTTGAAATTCTATAAAAGGGACTGCTTAAAATTGAGATTTTTAATCTCTTAAAAATATGAAATAAATATTATAATTAATTTAAAATGTTTTAAAAGTAATTTAAGTTAATTATATGAATCTTCCGATGATAGAAAAGTCAATCTAATTAATTAAGCTAAAATGACACTTTTACAACGTTTTTGCAATATTTTTCCAGTAGTAATGAAATTTGGATTTAAACGAATCTTTTCCAAATTTCTTAAGAATGTTTTCAAATGATTAAAAACATGTTTTAAATATCATATTAAAGTTTTATAACTTGTTTAAAAGAATCTCAATGATTAAACTAAATCAAATAAGAAATGATTTAATCTTGGCTCTAATAAGACGACGAGTAAACCTGATTTTTCTATTTTTGAGATTCAGATGTGGGTGTTTAACTTAGGAGATGTTTAGGAGAAACCCGGGCCCTAGCTTAACTGTCCTTTCCCTGGATGAGGGATATATAAGGTTGATATGTTGAAAACAAGATAAGTACAAAAGATCAAATTTGTCAAGGTAAATGAATTTGATTTCTTAGAAATGATATTTTGTATTCAATATTGAATTCCACGGAGGGAATCCTTACTATCCAAAAGAATTTAAATGGTGTTTACATTGTTATTCGATGGATAGTTGGGTTTGAACACAAAAAGCTGATATCGAGAAAAATAAGTTTGATTTTTTCGGATCTATAAAACTAAAACGGACATACCATCCAAATGACTTAATGAATGAGGTTTAATAATTCCATAATGCGCCCAAAGAGTATTTTAAAGATATACATCCTAGAAAGTGCTAGTAATTGAGGATCGATTTTGCAGCGGATAACAATAATTTTTTAATCAATCTTTGTGTTACTACCAAAATTAATAAAGAAGCGAGCTGGCGGTGAAGGGGTATCAGACAGTCGAAGACCCACTAAAAGCTCGACAGAAAGCGGAACTCATTATTAGGAAGGGTTAAAAGCTGGAAAGAATAACTCGAGACAAGGCACCAAGCGAAACCCTCTGGGAAACAGGGTCGTGAAAGCTACGGGGTGTAGCTGGCAGGACTTATCCGTCAAGGCCAATCCGACAGGAATTCTCCAAGCAGCGCATGCCCGACAAAGGAGTCCTATAGCAAAAGATCATCCGAACCTGAAACCAAGTAAGCCAGAAACAATAGATCCGATGGACAAAATCCAAAGGAATCTTCGATAATGACCTGCCCATATACCAATATACCTGAAGATGAAAGCATCGAAGGCACTAACCCAGGAGAACGCGAAGGCCACTCAGAACCAACTTCTGGAGTATCTACTGCATAAATACCGAAAGGTCACATCCGCAAATAAATAAGAGTGACACCGGAAGCCACCCTTCAAGGAAACAGGCTACCACAAAGACCCCACCGGCGGGCTAGCCGAAACCCGGGCAAGGATACATGCTACCCGTACTAGTCTACCTAGTACCGAAACCCGTAGTGGTTTCAACCTAGCAACTATCAACATACACACGGGTCAAGCCCCTCAAAGTATTCACGATAAAGCCGAGAGCCTACATTTGAAAGTTCATGTCCGCAAGCTTACATTCAGAAGCTACCCTCAAGAGTTCGAGTATCGTAACCGAATACACTAAAGGTGGTCGAAGGTCAAGCACCCAAAACCGAGAATAAAACGACCGGCAGAGACCCATGCGGTTCAGATAGCCCTCTGATAGAAGGGGCCCTAAACCATTATAAATAAGACCCTAGAGGTCACATTCAAGAAGGGATTTTTTTGTCCTCCAAAACAAATGTACTCTTAAAATTAACTTAGTAAAGAGATCGATGGGGAAATCCCCCTATGATATTCATGTACTCTCAGTGAAAATTGAATAAAAGGGAATTTATCATAAGAAAGTTGATCTATAAGTGTGTATTTCCGTTTTCTGATCATCACCATTGCGGTTGCTTATTTTCCTTTTCATATTTGAACTGGATTTCCTCTTCAATACGCCGTTGATTAGGAAGACACGCTTTGTCCCCTGGGTCGAAACCCATTTTGATTGTCCTTGGCAAACCCCTTTTTCCCCAATTCCACTTCCAGGGAAGTAACCCGATTTGACTCGTGAAACAACCCACCAACCTTCCCTCCTTTAGATCCACCCTAGTCGACCTGTCTTCTATTTTGACGAAAAATATCGTTAACATTTTGGCGCTAGAGGGAGGAGCCTGAACCTCCGACCTTGTGGTTAACAACCACATATCTATTTGTGTTGTTCCGTCCCGGATCGGACTATCTTTGAAGAAGCGAAGTTAGGAGCAAGAAACCTAGACGATGGCTTTTAGGATCTCGAGCGGATAAGTCAAGAACCACCATCCATAGGGTAATGGAGGAACAAGAGTTAAGCGCAGAGGATTTGCGAGTAATAAAGCGGAAGAAGAAAATACGACCACATGCTTACGAGATTGGGAATAACAACTCCTCCCACATAGGACAAACCATGGTATTCCCACCCAGTGGATCTACATCAGAGGACGTTAACATTTTCCCTCACTTAAAGGATGCTCTCTACAGGCAAGTTAAGGGAATGACGCTCGAACGCGAAATAATGGACGATTTCAACCATTTCGCCAACTAATGGACTAAAGAGATGACAACTCGATTCCGGAATGTTTCGATAAAAGAGGACGAAAGTATAGGAACCATAACTTGGATGATCCACGGGAGGATTAGACCCCATCAGCGAAAAGGGAAGTGTATGCCAAAGATACCACAGGAACGCTACCTCACTACTTTGAGGGAGAATGTTTACTTCCTAACCAAACATGAACTCGACTATTAGACCTCCACGAAGAAGAGGCCTAAATATGAAAAAAAATTAGGAGGATCTTACTGCCATTACCACTTGATGAATGGACACGAAACTAATCGCCGCAGAACCCTCGAGGAAGCCATCGCCAAATTCGTCAGTCAAGGCCGATTACTGGAGTTTATTAAAAAATCGAGATGAGTTTGAGAAAATCCTTAGGAAAAGGATTAATACACATGTACCAACGTACGTAAAGCCCATCTTTCAGATTTTAAAAGGAAAGCCCAAAAGGGGTCCAAGCACCAACGGATTAAATCCCTCGTCATCGCCAAATTGGTCGGGACGAGGCATCCCCCGAGGGGGATGGTGTGTTAGTCTTTGTCCATGCCCAAATCAGAGGGGACAGGGTTAAAGCATCAAAAGCGTAAGATGTTATTTCACACCAGAAATGGTCGTGGCGATGCATCTAAAATTAGCATGCCCTGCCTCTGCTCGCAAAAGAGTACGCCCTGCCTCTGCTAGAACTAAGCACGTCCTACCTCTGCTCGCTGAAGAGCACTTCTTACCTCTGCTTATGTTCCGCGTTACCCGCATAAGGGAACACAAACCCCTATCATCGCCTACGATGGTCATGATAGGGCACCCCTTAGAGGGAGTGGCGTATAAGCCTATATCAATGCCTACGATTGCCCGTATAGAGCATCGAAAGAATAAACCTTAGTTATGTGCCTACTATGGCCTCGTCTAAGTTTCTAAGCCCTTATCATTGCCTACGATGTTCAGGATAAGGCACCCCCTAAGGTCGGGTAAGTCCTTGGGCCCTGCTTGTGGATAAGCTAGCCAAGCGCTCCAGACGCATAGACCTAGAGAGTGGCCAAAAAAGCACGTACATCCCCTGATTTGACATCAAAAGCCCAAGGGGAGGCTCAAAAAGCACATATAACATCTGCTTTCCAAATCAATACCGAAGGGGAGTTCCGGTCTTTTATACTAATACCCGAATCTGGGTCGATTCAGCGCTTTGTCAATACCGGAGGGGGTTCCGATCTTTTATGCTAATACCTGAATCTGGGTCGATTCAGCGCTTTACCAATGCCGTAGGGGGTTCCGGTCTTTTATGATAATACCTGAATCTGGGTCGATTCGGCGCCTTACCAATACCGGAGGGGGTTCCGGTCTTTTATGCCAATACTCAAATCTGGGTCGATTCGGCGATTTACCAACACCGGAGGGGTTCCGGTCTTTTATGCTAATACCCGAATCTGCGTCGATTCAGCGCTTTACCAACACTGGAGGGGTTCCGGTCTTTTATGCTAATACCCGAATCTGGTTCGATTCGGTGCTTTACCAACACTGGAGGGGGTTCCGGTCTTTTATGTTAATACCCGAATCTAGGTCAATTCAGTGCTTTACCAACACTGGAGGGGGTTCCGGTCTTTTATGCTAATACTCGAATTTGGGTTAATTCGGCGCTTTGCCAACACCGGAGGGGGTTCCGGTCTTTTATGCTAATACTTGAATCTGGGTCGATTCGGCGCTTTACCAATACCGGAGGGGGTTCCGGTCTTTTATGCTAATACCCAAATCTGGGACAATTCGATGCTTTACAAATACTGAAGGAAATTCCAGTCTTCTATGCATATTCGGATCAAGGTCAATCCCAATCCTTTGCAAATGTTGGGAGAGGCCATTCAACTCCAACTCAACGTCGGACCACATCGCAAATCGCACACCGGTAGCCTTTATCATTTCCCCTTTGTATTCAGGAAAGTATCTCTGATTTACACGGATGCACCAAATATTCGCATTAACACACAAAACGTGAGCGAGTATTTTGATCGTTCATGACCAAATGCACTATGATACCGGTAACCCCAAAAAGGGTACGGACACTGTTTTCAAGACCACGAGACGGATCCCAACATAGTATTCTGGGCCCTGTCGCGAGATAGCGATGGATAAAAGGAAAGCGCCTAGATTAAAATACACAATTGCATGCCTAATCATATCATTATAGATCCTACTCTTGTCCGTGTTTGCTACTTATATAAAATGCTACACTCCACTGTTAAAATATAGGGTACTTTATGCATTACATAGATGTTTTAAAAAAATAGAGAGGAAGAAAGGGGAAGGAAGCACGCCATGACACAACGACTCCCGTATGAGCAATAGACCGGCTTCCGATAGGATGCGCTCTATTCATGGAACCCGGAGGAAGTGGCAGAACGATGAATTGCGACACACAAAAACTTGTCGACCTTTTGCACCTTTCCCATCGCCACACAAGGGTCATCCGAGGATTTAGGTTACCACTTCAAAGCTTGATTGAAAGCCTTGCCCATCGCACAAAGATTTTTGTTTTCCTTCCTCAGGTCGGAAGCATCTCCGCGCAAGAACTGTTTCTCCTTTTGTAATTGCTTAAGTTTGGAGGTATAAAAGTCAACACGACGAGAGTTTCCCTCGATCTCCTTCCTATCATAAAGACTTTTCACGCTTACTTTGACCCGTCTGTGCCACCTGGCAGCAAAGGAATGATCTATCCCAAGGGGAGGATCCCCGATCTCAAATTCCGAAGAGACACATTTTGTCGAGACCCGTGAATCATTATAGGCATAGACCCCAAGAGCACATCCAAATGCAGTCTCCCATTCTTTGCATTTCACTAGTACGTCTTTGCATCTCGCCTCTAAATTCCTAACTTGACGCCGCAACTCATCCTGTTCTTCACAAAAATCGACAGTAGGATTCATTTTATGCTCCTCTTTTCCTTGAGGATGTCTTTATCTTTTTGCCTTATTTGAGTCTCCAACACACATATTTGTTCTGCCAAACGTTGCACCAATCGATTCCCGGATAGGGTACATCTGCCACCTATGGTGGTAGGAGAAGTTCCCGAAAAATCTCCTAAACACAAAGAAAACAATGTATCTCTATCCACCGAAGAGGAAGTATCTTCAGGTAAATCGCCCTGTTTAAATAAGTAGATAAGCTATCTTTTGCAAGAGTATTCCAAACCCAGGAAAAGAATGCGACAAAAAGGAGGTAAAAACAAATATAATTCACATTCACACGCATTGTTGTCAAGAAATATATAGATATAACAGATCATTTTTACCAAGTATTCTTTTCCTTCATGTTACATATTAACTTTGCATGATGAGCCCTAAGTTTCTTTAATATTATCTCCTTGTCGTTCCCCAAGAAGTTGAAAGATAAATGAGGATACTTCATGTAAATATGTTTGAGTTCTTTCAAGAAGCATTCCCTGCCAGATCTAAAGGGGGGCTTTGTGAGAAATTCCCTCTTCAGCTTAGAAAGAGAATGAAGATCATCCTTAAAAATAAAAATAAAAGAGGAGGGATGAGAAGCAAGGATACCATTCCCATCACCATGGGAATAATTCATCAAAGGTCAACTGGTACAAGTAAAGAAAAAATTCAGAGGATGGAATTTATACCTGGAGAATAGGAGAACCTGCGTGCACGGCCTGCTCTCTCTCACCAAGCTCCGGAAGATTTACCCCCTCCACAAATCCATCATTTCCATACGGGCTGGCAACACTACCACCTTCCTTATGCAAAATCAGATTTTTCATCAACCCTAGATGATTGGCAATCAAACACCTTTTCGACGAACAAAAGATCCTCGACCCTTGCTTTCTCTCCTTCAGAATCTCCAGTACCCTGATCTAAGGCAATAGCACCTCTCAAGATTTTGTTCCGAAGGGATGAAGGAAGGGAAGGAAAGACCATGTCAGGAAATTTGCCATAGTTATCACGGTAAACTAAGAGGAGGGTCTTTTCATAACAGTCAGACATCATATCTGGAAAGTACACTTTCAGGAACAAAGAAATCCGATCCCGCATTTCGTAAATTATTCGCCTGGCATCAGAAAGATTCGCTTCCCTTGTTTTCAATCTCCCCATGTGTTTCATTAGCGTATCTGACTGCTCACGCCTGAGGGCCAAAACTTCGGTAGTTAAGGAACTATTGGCAACCCTTTCCCTCTTAAGGGAATCCTCCATCTAACACAAACCTCTTCGTTGCTACTCTTCGCAAAGGTTAGATCATGAAACTTAGACTCCAACATGGCGCTCTCTCTCTCTCTGGAGTTCTTCCTTATCCTGAACCAGAGAGGCAGCTGTAGACCTGGTAACATACCAATTCGTGGATATCTAAAAAAAAGAGGGGAGAGGGAGGCAAGAGCGATACGATGTTAGTCCTTACATCAAAAAGGAGGATAAAGAGCTATAGGGGAATAAAGATACGAACCAAAAGTTGTCGTTTAATGAAGTTGAGATAAAACTTAAAACACCCTTCAGAAGCAAGTTCCTGAATGTCGGAGACATCGATAAAGGATAAAACAGATCTTATAATTGTGTCAAAACCTGAGGCCTGAAGAGAGGTACCCGTGGGATCACACGGATAATAAGGAGAAAGGGAAGGTTCATGCTCTCCTGAATCCGGACCTCCCTGAAAATCGGATCTTAGAAAACCAGTAACAAAATCACTTCCAACGGCCTTTACAGAGGAGGGACAGACGTTATGAAAGCTTTCAGAAGAAAATACAAGAGGGGTATGCAGTAGCCGGCGAGAAGGCGACGCAACAATTTTACCTCAAGAACAACGGGAAACATAATTTACCCTTTTAGGATTCCGAAAGGAATCGCTGTCAAAAACTAAAGCAGATCTCTTCTTAGACAGAAATTCAGGAGAATAAGAAGCCATAGAGGGTGGGAGTAAACCATCTCCAAGAAACGCAGAACAAGAAGGAGAAGTTTATTCTAGAAGATCTTGTCCCAAAGAAGAAGAGACATACCCGGAGGGAAAGCTCGAGAATAACAATTCGGAATACTGATTCAAGACACCTGGGATTTCACTCAAAACGTTGCTCACTTGGTGTTCCTTCATCCCAAGCTCCTCCTCCATCAAATAAAGCCTGAACTTATTCAGAATGAAATCGCCAATTTGTGTAATCTTGTACATGGTCTTGCCAGGTGATACCATAACATAAACACGTAGTTCAATCTAATTTTTCGTAGATGATTTTGCACAAACACCACATAGGCATACAACTGTTTGGAATTTCATTATCCTATAGAACGACCACTACACCATATCAGCCAATTTGGCACACACGGATGCGGGCGTAAAATTCGGCTAATAGCCGTATCAGATTTGATAATGCTTAGGTCCGTATCAAACAACAATTTGCGATCCGCATCACCACAAGTACCCCAAATCTGACCGTCCATCGCGAATGCTCCGGATCGGTTAATATGATTCGATTGTTGGACGTTTCAAATTCGTGCTTTTTTTGTGTAAAACTTTTGCCTAAAAAAGCACACCCATCCCTCCAATTTTTTAATCCTTTCAGGTTATCTCCCTCCCTTTTTTTATTTCCCTCGTCTGATATTGTATCCCATGCCCTTTTTCCATTTCTGAAAATTGCTCCCAAAAAATTAAGAAATCTGATAGTTGTCTGCTCATATCTGCTTCTTTGTCATTGCCTGCAAATCGTGCGTCTATATTGCTGGTAAAATTTTGGTTTGATTCAGTTTCTTGTAATCAATATTTTTTGCGCTATTGTTTCAATTCATGCTCAACATGTTGTAGGCCAGAGAGCTATTTATTGGTTTTTACCCAAGGGCGGTTACAAAGCAAGGTTGAACGTTGAAGAAAGTTAGGTTTCTTCAAGTTGGCCATAGTACACCATGGTTAGTGCACACGTTATTTGATCTATTTCCTTGTATTAAATTAGCTAGTCATGATACTGAATATGCAAAATATGAACCTTGAATTTTGTTTGTTAAATTCCTGTTGGAAATGTTTTGTTTCCCAACAACTGCCATACCCATTCCAGTAAATAAAACTAGTTTTAGGTTAACCAGTAAAAAAAAAACCAACTTGCCAATGAAAACATCCAGTGATTGATGCAATTTGTAAGTTGTAACAATTTTTGAATTTATAGGCTGGCAACATGCCATTCGGTATAGACAAAAAGTGGATAAATGAATTTAATCAAAGATCTCCATACTATATTGATGGGGTGAAAAAGTTTATTTGTTTTCTTGAAGAAAACAATGATAAGAAAGAGGTGTATTTATGCCCTTGCATTCGGTGCCAACATATGAAGACGTTCAAATTAGATGAAATTCATTTTCATTTGCTTAGATGGAGTTTTATCCAATCATATAGCGTGTGGTATTTTCATGGGGAAAAAGGGTGGAGATGGGAAAACAACAACCAATTCGTAATTCCACAAGTACTGACAAGGCCGAACATATTGTGATGGAAGATCTAGTCAATGATGCAAATAGATTTCTTGATTTTCAACCAGAAAATCCGTTGTATGATCATGCTAATGTTGGAGAGCAGTGTACGGATGATGGCAATTGGCAGGCCAATGAAAGTAAGAAGTATACACCACTTTATGTAAGCGCAAAAAAGCCATTGTATCCTTCATGTCCAAAAGTGATAACGAAGGTGTATGCCATTGTGAAACTGAATAGCTTGAAGACCCAATACAGCTTCTCAGATAATGGTGTGACTGCACTACTCGAACTAATGAAGGAGTTACTCCCCGAAGGTAACACGGTGCCGACAAAATACCCCGACGTGAAGAAGTTGATTAAGAAAGTTGGGATGAATTACACAACTTATGACGCATGCATCAATGATTGCATGTTGTACTAGAAAGATGATGCGAGTAGAATTTCTTGTATAAATTGCAAAGAACCAAGATATAGGACATCTTTTAACGACGAGAGAAAAGGAACCAAAGTAGCATGAAAGACATTAAGACATTTTCCATTAATTTCTAGATTGAAGAGATTGTATACTGTACCATGGATAGCAGATGCAATGACCTGGCATGGTCGTACCAAGTCCGATCCAAACCCAATGCGTCATCCATGTGACACTTCTCAATGGAAATCAGTGATTCCTTTGACAAAACATTCGCAGTCGAGCCACGGAATTTCATACTTGGAATAGAAACAGATGGTTTTTGTCTGAATGCTTCTCTTACTAACCCTTACAGTTGTTGGCTGGTAATTGTAGTACCGTATAATCTTCCTCCGTCTATGTGCATGAAACATGAGTTTTCAATGTTAACACTGTTGATTTCTGGGCCAAAACAACCGGGGAAGGATATTGATGTTTATTTAGAGCCGTTGTTAGACAAGTTAAAGCAGTTATGGGAAGGAGTTGTTACATAAGATTCATCAAGTAAATCCGAGTTTACAATGAGAGCTAGGGTGTTGTGGGCGATCCATGATCACCCTGCTCTTGGGACTTTATCGGGATGTACAACTCACGGTTACTTTGCATGTCCTGTTTTTGGGGAAACGCTTGTTCTTATCATCTTCGTGGAAGTGTTTTATGGGACATCGAATGTATCTTCCTAACCGACATAGGTTTCTATACGACAAGACAAATTTAAACAATGAAGAAGAACTTAGTCGTCCTAAAAGGCATTGAATGGTTTTGAAGTTGAAACGAGAGTAGCGAATGTCAAAATGAAAATCGGTAAACACAAAGAAGAAGTTGGTCGAAAAAGGAAAAAGTCGGCCGTTGAAGAAGTTGACAATGTTTCTGCTTGGTATAGGAGGTCTATCTTTTTTGATTTACCATATTGGAAAGCAAATATGATTCGACATAATATTGATGTTATGCATACGGAGAAGAATGTCACAGAGAATCTCATCAGCACCATTATGGGCCATAAAGAGAAGTCAAAAGATGGCATTAATGCATGCAAGGATATGAAAACCATGGGTATAAAAGAAAATTTGTGGGTGAGGGTAGATCTCGAAACCAAAAAAACAATCATACCAAAGGCAAATTTCACCTTGAGCAAAGAAGATAAGATAAGATATTGCACCATATTGAAAAATTTGAAAGTACCTAACAAATTCTCCTCTAACTTCCGCAACAACGTGTGCATCAATCCTCTCGATCTAAGAAATATGAAGTCACATGATTACCACGTCATAATGCAACATCTGCTTCCGGTATTGCTTCAATATACTTATACACAACATAAGGATCTACGAAATGCTATTCATCGTATTAGTCTATTCTTTAACATTTTGCGCTCGAAGGTTATCAATAGGGAACACCTTATAAAAGCAAAGGCTATGTTGGTGGAAGCAATGTGCATTTTTGAAAAACATTTTCCGCCTACATTTTTTATATCAGTATCCATGTTATGGTTCATTTAGCCGATGAAGCATTGGTTGGTAGCCCTGTCAGATATAGATGGATGTAACTTTTTGAACGGTAAATTACTAATTTCAGTTATATACATTATTATTCGGTATAAATGGCTATCGTGTGCAAGTAATAATTGATCACAATCATAGGTTGATGAAAACATATAAAGGGTATATGCGCAACAAAAGATACATTGAAGGGTGTATTGCAGAAGGATGTATCATACAAGAAGCTAGCCTTTATTGCATGGAATATATCCTAAATGGAGGTTATGGCAAACATAAACATACCCGCGAAGCATTTTTATACGAGGATGATGAGTTTGCTGGTGAGATACTTTTGGATAATGGTAAAGATATAAGTTTAACCCAAGTGCAATTCGAACAAGTGCGTAGATGGGTCCTAAGTAAGTATGATGGATTGGATCCATGGAAGAAGTAAGTTCATGATGTTGGTTTCGAATTTCCATTTTTTAATTCAATTTATATATTCATTTCAATATGTGTTATCTACGTATAGAAGGTACAACTCTTATGTGAAAAGCACTAAATTTGAACCACGAGGCAGAGGTACAACTGTCGAAGTCGTTAAACCTTTTACTATACGGTTACGTAATGAGGTATTACATCATCTATAGTATTTCACGTTTTTATAAGTTTGCAATACACCATCGTGAACATGCTTGATTTTTCTTCTTGTGTTTTATGTAGTTGTTGAATTGCAGCGATGTAGACCCAACTCTTTGACGGCTAATACACAGGCCGAATTTCATGGCGCTTAGTTATACGAAGTACCAAGTGAATGGGTTTTTATTTTCCACGAAAATGTACAAAGACCATATGGTAACACAGGATAGCGGTGTATGCATGAGAGCAATTACAAAATTTAGAGCGAGTGGCAAAGATAAAAATTATAAGGAAGCAGAAACAACGTATTACGAAGTCATTCAGCAAATACTTTAGTTGAATTACATTGATTTTAAACAAACAGTTTTTTATTGCGATTGGGTAAAAGTCGAGGATAAGATCAATGGTTGCAAAATAGATCCCGCTTCAAACCTGATCATGGTTAATTCAGGAAAATTAAAGAACAGGGACAACGTTAATGATGAGCCATTTATTCTTGCATCAGAAGCGAGCCAAGTATTCTACTCAAAAGATTTAGAAAATGACAACTGGTCTGTGGTTTTGCATACACCAAAACGGTTGACTACAAATGTGGATGACATTGAGTCTCCTACCATCTATCAATCAGCTTTTGAAGACAATGAAAAACTAAAAGATCTAACCAAACTCATGTGTTAACCTATGAATTATTGAATGCTTTTTTTACCAGGGAACCATATGTATTTGGAATGTCATGACTTACACTTTCTGATCGCAATCCATTATGCTTTTATTATTTCTTTTAACTATTTCATATTCATGGTGTATGCATGAGTGGAATTGTAATAGAGAACATGATCAGTAACAAATGTGAATAATATTCTTATTCATGGTGTTTGTCATGATTCTTAATGTTGCTTCTATTTCACAGGAAAATACATCGCAAGATCCAACATCATCACATGCATCGTGTTCGAAAGATCAACAAGTTGAACAAAACCTATTTGGTATTCCAGTCTCAGAAAACGCTCCAAAAATCGCTACTACGCTTGGTAAACTAGTACGATCTTATGTGCCGATCTCTTACACAGGTTGGGATAAAGTACCCAAAACATATAAGGACGACGTTTGGAACCGGTTGGTGGTAAATTTGTGAAAAATTGCATGTAAATGTTACAGTTTATTTTTACAGTCTCTGACTCTTAATTTTTGCAGAAAATGTATACGCTTGAGCCGCTTTCAAAGGAAATGTTTTCAAAAAGAATGGCCGAGGCTTTTAGGACACACAAGAAAAACTTGAGAGCAACTTATTATGACATTTTCGACATTGACGAAGAATGGATGAAACATTGTCCACCTTCAATTGCTCAAGATGATTGGAACGAGTTCATAAAGAATGAAGCAACGCCTGAAGCAAGCGGAAGAAGGACGGCAGGCAAAAAAAATAGATCCAGTCTAAGTTATGCCCACCATGCAGGACGTAAAAGTCACGCTAGAGTAGAACACGAATTGGTAAATTATTTGATCATTTTCTTTCAATAGTAATAAAAAACACAATTAAGGGAGAGAATATATATATGAACTGGAATATATTGCAGATCATTGCAAGTCCATCTGCAGATATCAACCTCGTCGAGTATGGGAGAAGACATACAGGAAAAAAGATGGTAGCATATCAGATGCCACATCTACGTACTTTGTAAGTTTTTACTTGTATTATGGTTATTATAGTTAACATCGAGCAGTCTATTGTTTGGACTTTCATTTCAGGCTTTCAGGCTTTCCATAATTGTGATTGATTAGTTTCTCATGACATTTTCTTCATTACGTGTTTTTATTGTTATGGTGTTATGTCTAGATTGAATTTATTCAGTTAGGAGTAACATACTATAGGTATAAGCTGTTACAAGTAAATGTTGGTGTAAACACATTTAATTTTTATCCCAGGATCAAATTGCCAAATTGAAGGAAAAGATCACCGATAGTGATGAAGAAAAATTTCCTGTTGATGAAGATATCTTATCACAAGTGTTGGGTAAGGATACAAGGGGTAGGAGCCGCGCTATTGGGAGCATCATACCAAAGATGCATGTTAAGGCTTGTTCCATTGCACAGAAATGATTCAAACATGTTCGTGAAGACAATGATGAGTTGAAAATGAGGGTGGGAAGCTTGGAGGGTATGATGACTGATATGAAGGGTACAGAGGGAAATTTGTCTAGAAAAATGGAGGTTCTGATCAACATGGTAGGAACTTTGACTGATCAAGGAACTCAGGCACCGTTAACTACGTCGGATGGAGGACGCAGCAATACACACATCAGTGCATCAAAGGGTGTTCCTTCTCCGATCCAGGATACGACCAATGCGGTGAACAATCAACGATGTGAAATTCTCAACTCTGATCTAGACATAATAGCAACAGGTATGTTTTATTAATAAAATCAAAGGGTGTTGCATATTTTATTGCACTCTGATCTAAAGCGAGTGCTTAAAGTCTAATGGATACGTACTCCAGTTTTCCTGTTTTAATAAAATTAAGCATATTTTATTAATACCATCCTTTGAAATTCTTGACTTTATTGCAACAGGTACTGTCTGTCGAGATCCTATGTCATCCAGATGCCATGGGATTCCTGTACCACCTACATATGAAAAAGTGGTTTTGGACAGTATACTGCTACCAAATGGGAAAACCTCCAAACTGAATCGTCAATTTGCAGAGACCTTTGATGAAGTCGGAGTGGGTGGGTATGCGTGTCATGTGAAGTCCCTGATTCACTATCTTTAGACGTTGGACCAAGTATATATAATTTTACACTTGATTCTTGGTTTACTTATGAAATAAGAATTCCATGACACTTGTGTTTGCATTAGTTTCATGAACTCTCTTCGGAGGCATACACATGAGACACGATATGCACACACGAATATTATTTATTAATGTTTTTACAAATTGATTGATCCGCTGATAATTCATGTGCATACATCTAGCTTATGCTTATCAACGCAAGCTTTGAAACATATAAATTTTGTACATTCAATATCAGCATCTGCTCATCATTGCTTTAATTTACAGCAACGTGGACCACAGCACGATCAACACGCTCAATCTTCCCGGTCCGATCCTATAGTTTTATCACATTTTTTTCTTTGATTAAATTTGCTACTTTCAATAACCAGCTCAGTTATATCAGACTTCGTAATTAAATGAAACATCTGTGACAGTTTTCGTTTAATAATTTTACGACACTCTATAAATTGTGTTATGAAAATTATTATTATGCTTTGTGTATAATTTGTGCTATATATGATTTGTATAAATTGTGATATGGTCTGTGTTATGGAAAATATGTGTTGTAGTTTCTGTTTTTATATATATATATAATATGTATATATATATATATATATATATACGTATATGTAATAAGATACGGTTTAATACCGTGGCTACCTGACATCATAGATACAGTCTAAAACCATTTCTAAAATATATTAAAGCAACGTCCATTGGAAATTAGCTACGGTTTACATTCGTATCTAGCTGCCCTTTATATACGACAGCGAGCCGTTTCTATTTTACCTTTTGATACGGCTACGTGGGCGTGTCAAATTTTAAGTTAGACACGGCCTATAGCCGTATCTAAAAATTAGACGCGCCACTTTTTGATACGGCTTTTTACCGTGCCCAAGAGCTTTAGATACGGCTAAAAACACAGCCTAATCAACAAATATGGTGTAGCGGACAATCCTAGCTAAGGAAACTAATGTCAGTATGTTGAAATACCCACTGCTACATTTTTTTCGCTTATACAGATTTTTACTTCCCAAAACCCCAGTAGTGAATGGGATGGGTTTGACCTCGTAGAGGGTCGTTATTAATTGTCAATTCAAATGATCAATTTTTTTTACTACCAGCTAGAGCTGAAGTCCTGGGAAAACATTACAAATTTTGATGAACAGTAATCTTGCTTTTGTAAAATGCTATGCAGGGAAAGGAGGAGAGAGAAAGAGAAAAAGGTCTACCTTGCCTCTCAGCTGGCCACTTGAGACTGAATCAACGGACGAGATTCATATGAGGAAAGTAAGGATACTGTATGGGGGTAAAGAGAAAGAAAATATACTTTGTGTTCAGAATGCAGAGAGAATCCAGATCACTCAAAAGGAGATCAATCAACGCACCCGATCGAAGGAAGGCAGGAGGCACAGAAGCAACATTCCAAAGAAAAGACAATAGTTTGACTTGTAAAGTTGAAAACACCCCTTTACTACGGGGGCAAATATTACTACCAAAATTAACAAAGAAGCGAGCTGGCCGTGAAGGGGTATCAGACAGCCGAAGGCCCACTAAAAGCTTGACAGAAAGAGGAACTCATTATTAGGAAGGGTTAAAAGCTAGAAAGAATAACTTGAGACACGACACCAAATGAAACCCTCTGGGAAAAAGGGTCGCAAAAGCTACGGGGTGTAGCTGGTGGGACTTATCTGTCAGGGCCAATCCGACAGGAACTCTCCAAGCGGCGTCGGCCCGACAAAAGAGTCCTACATCAAAAGATCATTCTAACCCGAAACCAAGTAAGCCGGAAACAATAGATCCGATGGACAAAATCCAAAGGAATCTTCGATAATGATCAGCCCAAATACCAATACACCTGAAGATGAAAGCATGAAGGTACTAACCCGGGAGAACACGAAGGCCACTCAGAACCAACTTTTGGAATATCTACTGCATAAATACCAAAAGGTCACATCCTAAAATAAATAAGAGTGACACTGGAAGCCACCCTTCAAGGAAACAGGTTACCGCAAAGACCCCACCAGAGGGCTAGCCGATACCTGGGCAAGGATACAGGCTACCCGTAGTAGTCTACCTAGTAACGAAACCCGTAGCTTTTTCAACCCGGCAACTATCAACATACACCACGGGGTCAAGCCCCTTTAAGTATTCACGATAAAGCCGAGAGCCTACATCCAGAAGTTCATGTCTGCAAGCTTACATTCAAAAGCTGCCCTCAAGATTTCGAGTATCGTAACCGAATACACTAATGGTAGTCGAAAGGTCAAGCACCCACAACCGAGAATAAAACGACCGGCAGAGACCCATGTGGGTCCGATAGCCCTTCGATAGAAGGGGCCCTGAACCACTATAAATAAGACCCAAGAGGTCACATTCAAGGAGGGATTTTTTTTGGCCTCCAAAACAATTGTACTCTTAAAATTAACTTAGCAAAGATGTCAATTGGAAAATTCCCCTATGATATTCATGTACTCTCAGTGAAAATTGAATAAAAGGGAATCTATCATAAGAAAGTTGCACTGTAAGTGTGTATTTCCATTTTATGTTCATCACTATTGCAGTTGTTTTCCTTTTTAGATTTGAACTGGATCCTCTTCAGTATGCCCTTGATTAGGAAGACATGCTTCATCCCCTGGGTCGAAACCCATTTTGATTGTCCTTGGCAAACCCCTTCTCCCATAATTCCACTTCCAGGGCAGTAACCCGATTTGACCCGTGAAACAACCCACCAACCATTCCCTCATTTAGATCCACCCCAGTCGACCTGACGCCGGTGTTTATGAAAAATATCGTTAACACTTAGTTTAAAATTCGAATCCAAATTGAATTTAAAACATGTACCTTTCTTCAATCGCAGAATCAAACGAAAATTGTTCTTCGAATTGCTAAATCAGTAAAGCCAGTTTTGATTGAATCAAATCGAACACTCGAGAATAAGTATCTCTGTTGGAATCCACGGACGTCATTCTCAAAATCAAATCGTGGGAAGGTGATTTGGTACAAGCCGGTTTTGGGATATAGGGTTTTCTGAGTTTTCGTGGTAGTGATAAAATAAAATTAGGCATCAACCTTGTTTTATAATATAACTATGCGAGATGTTAGATAACCCTTTTCACCCGTTCAACCATTAAGAATAAAAGAAAAAGTCATCCTTTTGATTTTCCTTTATTAAGAATAGTTCTTACACTATATAACGCTCTTATATATGACCCTGTAGGTTATCAAAACATTGAAAACAATTTAAACAATATATAAACTGTAAACAGAATGAGCGACATCTAGTAATACATCGTTGTTACCCAAGTTATAATAATATCAATGATTCGATACAATTCTTTTGTGACCATTGTTTCAATATAAATAATCCTTTTAACCAGTATATCCAAGATTAAACTCAAGGCATGGAACGTATCATCCTCTTTATAATTTAATCCGTTTATCTTCATTGTTCGCTAAACGATATTTCTATTGAATTAGAAAATCGTCACGAATATTGAAATAACCGCAAGTGCACGACGTACTATTGTAATACGTAGTGAGTGCGAGTCGATCCACAGGGAAAGAAGTAATTTCAATTTTATTCACTCAAATTAAACCAAACTTTGAATTGTTCTAACTAATAAAAACTAATGAAAACTAGAAACTAAGTTGAAAGCTAAGAAATTAGAGAGTAATTTAGAGGTAAATCCACTCTCACATTTGTGTAAGTTATCAAACATACAATTTATGATCTCAATAAGTGATATAAATGCAATATTTAAACCACTTATGATTCTCATGAAAATGAAACTAAAGCAAAACTATTCTAAGTATGGTCTATGAACTATTGGTTAGAACTATAGACCATCAAATTTTGTTCATACTTTCATTTCAAAATCAATAATCACTTAGCAAATATTGATGTAACCTGTGTTTATATTGAATAAGAATAGCTCATTTGCAAATGCAACATAAGCTATCAAACCCATATGTATAAACTTACATCAATATTCACTAACATGAAGCACATATTAAAGATCACAAATCATACAAATGTTGAACTTACATAAAGTAAGAGAGCATCATTACCCCTAAATCAAGGGATTAGCCACTCATATGTGTTATCTTATCAACACATGTAAATTTCAACATTAGAAAAGAAAGCAAAATGTAAGAAAAACTAAGTAGAACACGAAGAGAATTAAACTAAGTGCATAGAAATTAATTTAACTATGAACATAAAGTAAATCTAAGCTATGAACATGAAAGTAAATCTAAGCTATGAACATGAATGTAAATCTAAGCTATGAACATGAAAGTAAAGAACATAGAAATTAAATTGCATTAAAATAAAGAAGATACATAAAGAAAATGGCTAAGTAGCCATAGAAATACAAGAGAGCTTTTGATCCTCAACTAAACTAAGCTAAAATGGATAAGAGAGAGAATAAAAGAGAGGGATAGATAAATGAACATAAAGGGGGTATATATACAAGATCAGAAACCCTAAAACCCTAATCATTCATAATGGGAAATCCCCAAAATGGCCCTTCATGAAGCTCCTAATTCTCTCTTAGCCACTAATGAGTCATGTAGGATGCATGAGGCCTTTTGTCTCATTCAATTAGTCTTTAATAAGAAGATTAAGAGAAAGAGGTTAATTTGAGAGGCGGGGTCCTCCATGATCATGTATGAGAATTATTTCCTCTTCATTCCTTTGTATGCATGCATTTGTGCTCCAAATCTTCATGTGTATGCATTATTTATGCTCCAAAATTCCTATTAGAGACAATAACAAAGAACAAGTAAATGCAATCACAAAATAAAACATGCATAAGTGATCAATTTTTCCCAAAATGAGTGATGATTTTTAAAATATTTTAAATATGGTTTGATCATATAAAACACCCAAAAATGTTCATTTATTTAACTAACAAGAATAAATATGTGAATATAAATGTGCATTTTTACGAGCACATCAAATACCCCCACACTTATCTTTTTATTTGTCCTCGAATAAAGTAAAAAAACTAAGATAAATCCACTTTCGTGGGGAGCACGATTGCATTGAGCGTATGCAACAAGCCGTTAAACCTCTGGGTGTCCCCAGTAGGACGAGTGTTGTCTCGTGAGGGTGTTCAGCGGATACTACCCACAAAATCGAAATGTTAAATGCAAAAAAAAAAAAAAAAAAAATTCAAGATTAGAAAATATTTACAAGATGAATGCAATTTTTTTTAAAGGAGTATTTACAAATAGGTAATTTACTTTAAATTTAACACGAAGGAGTTAACACAAGTTTGGGTCGTCACTATGAAATTTAAGTCCGTTACTAATCAAAACTTCAAACAAAAGTCAGTTATCGCTACAAACTCCTCCAGCTTGGCCCGTTGTTTTGGTAGAAACATAGTGCAAATATGAAATGAATTCTGGAATCGATATCAACAATCGTACGTTGGCATCTTTATTTACTTTTGGTTAGCATGTTAGGTCAAATAAGTGAAGAGTGTGCTTGGATTTCAAGTGCTAACTCTCTCCTTATTACAAAATATTTACATTATTACTATTTACAAATACCTAGGTATACCACCCCTACACTGCACTACGACTTACGTGAGGGTCAGTAATCCTAATGTGTCCAACTCATAAAATGAGACCAAGATATACCGACGCTAACTTTGTCAACAAGGTGTCGGAAAGAGCTTGGCGGGTTTGCACACCAACACCAGATGTACCAGCAATGTTGGATACCCTTGGATTATTATATCTATATACACCAACTCATGAAATGAGACCAAGATATACTGATGCTGACTTTGTCAACAAGGTGTCAGAAAGAGCTAGGCGGGTTTGCACACCAACGCCAGATGTACCAGCAATGTTGGATACCCTTGGATTATTATATCTATATACATATTCTTTTTTTTACATAAGAAAGAAAGAGAGTTTAGCGAGAAAATCTTAGCACAGCTTCAGTTAATCGATCTAAAAATGTTAACGTAAGTAACCTAAATCAACCGTTCATTCAATTAGATTACAATTTAGAAAACACTTCATACTCATCACCCATGAATTTCCCTATATACCGGTTACACTAAATTTGCTCATAATTCAAACTTTTCTTTCGTTATCCGTTAAGAGAAGTAAAATTCCAAATATTTTAATTGTACGACCAAAACCTTATATC
Source organism: Allium sativum (assembly GCA_030737875.1). NCBI lineage: Eukaryota > Viridiplantae > Streptophyta > Magnoliopsida > Asparagales > Amaryllidaceae > Allium > Allium sativum. The sequence goes on from CM060912.1 coordinate 17,566,441, forward strand.
TACATCATCGTGCCCATTTAAAAGTAATTAATTAAAATGCATTTTTTTTGAAATTTTGTTTTGGGATGAAAAAGGAAAAGAAAGTTGAAATCTATGCAAAAACAAATAAATATAAAACTCCCCCCACACTTGATTTTGATTGTGTCCCCACAGTCAACCCAAGTGGAAGGAGAAAAGAAAAGAAAAGAAAAGAAAATTTTGAAAATATGCGCTATATTTACAAGAGAAAAGAAAAGAAAAAGAATTATTTATAGTATATCAGAAAATATATTGATAAGAAGTAAATGAAACGGTCTTCTAAAGACCGATTCATTTGTCTCTTAATGTTTGAGAGACATAACTTAAGCTCGAAAAACCAAATCGTAAAAGCTTTCGAAATTAGACATAGATTTGGAAAAACAAATGTCGTTTTATTGAAAATCGAATGAGTTGAATTATTTTCGATGATTTTTGGGGTAGATTGAATGATGGATTGAATTTCATGTTTAATTTCACCAATTTGAATTTCAAAATTATCATTGAAAATTTGTTCAAAAATATTGATTTCAAATTCCAAATGGTGATTCAAATCTACCTCATAAAGATTCAACTCATTATCTAAAAGCCCAAAAAACTCGTTTTCATTTAGTTCGTCTTCCTTTGAATTATTAACAACTTCGTTACTTATATTATTTTCAAAATCCAAAGTTGTTATTTTCAAGTTTTCAGGAAAAGGAAGATCGAATTTTAAATTTTGTTCCACCTTCTCATAAGAATTCAAATCCAACTCAATTACCGTGTTATTAACAACTTTGTTAAGATCGTTATTTTCAATTTCAAAAGTTGTTATTTCAAAATCATCGATTTTGGTAAAAGATGGATTATTACTCGACTCATCACACGTTGAAATTTGATTTCGTTGTTCACGTTGTTTCAAGTATGTTTCAAATACTAAATCCGTGTGATTATCAAAAATTTCGTTCATTTGCTCAACAAAATCAAACTTATAATTATTTATATGAGAATTGTCAATTTGAAATTGTTGAGAGCAAAAAATTTTCATTTGCACCATAATTGAAATTATTCCCATTGCCAAAATCATTTGAAAAGTTATACACATTTCCATTTTGAATTTGAAATTCATTTTGGAGTTCGAAATTGAATTGGCTAGGGATATAATCCAAATTATTTGAATTTGGAAGTGAATTTAAATTTTGAATATTTTGGAAACTTTGACTTGAATTGTTGCACAAATATGAATTACACCATTTATTTATTCTTTGATTTTGTTGTGTGCTTATTTCAAGTAAAGATTCAATTTGTATTTCAAGAGTTGAAGGTTGATCGTTAGTTTGAAAATTATGTGGTGCAAAATCAGAGTTATTATGAAAATTTTGAAAAGTTGGTGGTGTAAAATCCAAATTGTTCGTACAATAGTTGTTATTAAAATATCCATATGAATTTGGTGTAAAATTATATGGAATATATTGATTTTGACAACTATCGTAAAATCCGTGAAAATAAGGAAATTCAGATATTTTCAAGAAAATTGTTTTTTTTAACGAGAAAAGGAAATAAACATTCACAAAAGAGAAGGATTTTTTTTTTGGATTTTGGATTTTTTTTACTTTTTTTTTATATATGCATGAAGCTAATGCAACTATATGAATGTAAATTACTTATTTATAGTTTTCTAAAATTATATAATGACGGTTAGATTAATTTCAACAAAAAATTTCTCAGACAGTTAACGGACATGAGTTATCGGTGCACCAGGAATCACCCTAGCAATGCCGCCGAAGGTTTAAGTACCTTCAGAGGAACAACCGATATAATATTTGCGAATCACCGTAATATTTATAAACGGTTATTAATCTGCCGTAGTCTAGACACCGAGAAATAAATCGTTGGAAAAAAACCAATTTTTCATTTTATAATAATGTCCTTAAAAATAAAAACAAAACTAAATGAATGCAAAACAGAAATTAAACGTGAATTACCAATGCAACTACGAATGATTTTTTATTTTGTTTTTGAATTTTTGATGCAAATGCAAGCAAACAACAATGCAAGGAAAATAAAAACAAAAGTTGAGAGCACAATACCAGAGCGTCTGAACTTATTAGCATTTTTTTTTTAAGCGGCGATTTTTATTTAAGCAAGCAAGCAAAGCGCTTCCAAGCGATTGTTCCTTTCCAATTCTGCTTTGACTACCTAAAAAAAAGGAAGACGATATATAAACAACAGAATGACAAGCGATTTTTTAAGAGAATTAGCAAAGAAGAGAAAGGGAAAATAAATAAATAAAACAAAATCTATAAAAATTAACGGAAAAATAAAAAATAAAAATGAATCAGCCCATCAGCCCACAAATCAAGTCAAAGCCCACTTAAAACAAACTCACACCAAACAAAAACTCGGTCCACTTAAAACACCCTACCCAAAATGCTTTCTCCGTTGTATAGCAAAAACTCACAGTTTCCAATGAAAATAAAATTCCGGAATTCGATAGTAGAAATCCGAATTCTAAGTGTACATCCAAACTCGCGAATTATGTCCTGAATTGCTGGACTCGATTTGGGATTTCAGGTTCGATTAGCCTGTGGGTTTCGGTTTGAACTAGAAGGGGAAAGCTCGACGTTGGGTTGGTAATAGCAAGGGTTTCGGTTGGATTTTGGGTGATCGACGTTCGTGAAATAGTGGGTTACGAGTTGGGTGTGAATTTCTCGAGGCGACTTCGGTTTAAGGGGGACTCGTCAACTTGAAGCCAAGGAGAGGAGGGTCTGTTCGTGTATGTGGAGTTTGGTAACTGGAGTTCGATTGTGGGTAGATGGTGGTTATGCGGGGCTGATTTTGTGGAGTGTGAATTTGTGGTTGAACTGATTATTTCAGGTGGGTGAACTCGGAGGTATCAAATGATTGGAGCCACAATGGTTGTTGTGGTCGAGTTCTGATGTTTGAAGGTGAAGTATTAGGTGAGGAAAGAAACTAAAATAGATTGGACGATGGGGCAGTCGGGGCTGCTGCAGATGGTTGGAGTTGAGCAGTGTTAGATGAATGCAGGAAGAGTTTGTGATGGATGTACTTTGGGTTTGTGTAGGTGAAGGTTATGGCTGTGGGGATTTGATTGTATAGTGGCAATTTTGAAGTGAAAGTTTGACAGTAGCTGGCCATGGTGTAGTGAATGTAGGGGACTGATGGAGGCGGTATGATCGGTATATCGAGGAGTTGTAGGAAGCAGTTGTGGATAGAAATGAAGGAGTGGTGCTGTTGAAGGTGTAGTGGTGAAGGCTAGTGTATGTGAATGGAGCTGGTCGAGGCAATATGGTAACTGGGGTGTGTTTATGAAGTGTGGACTGCCATACGACGTGGTTTGACAGCTGAGTGGTGTGTGGTACAGTTTTGAAGTATTTGTGGTATGCTGTTTTGCTTTAGTAATGGAGGGAATTGTCTGTTTGGCAGGTTATATGGAACTTTTGTAGAAGCTTGGTGAAGTGAGAAATGGTGGTGGGAATTGAAGGTTTTGATGGGGGTCTCCGGCTTGGTTGAAGGAGTCTTATCAGTGTGGTGTAGGTGAATTAGGAGAGGTGGATGTTGTTGGAGAGTAAGAATGTCTTTGTGAAGTCTGTGTCAATGTAGGGAAGAGTAGTTGAAGATTGTAAACAGAATGTAAAGATTGTTGACAGAAATAGTGGTATGCAAGTGTAAAAAGAACAATGGTATCAGCAAAAACAGAAAACTGCACAGTAGCAAAAACAGAAGACTGGAAATATGCAAAATGTGAGCAGCTAAACAGAGTAGCAAAAAACAGAGGATTCCAAAATGAAATAGCTAAGCACAGTAGCAACTAAAATCTAAAACAGAAGCAGTTTTTTAAAAAAAAAAAAAACTGAACAAACTAACTTAGAACACACAAGCAAAAGAAAACAACACTAGATCCACACAAAACACAAACAATACACAAGCTATAAACTCAAAAACAAAGAACAATTTTTTTTTTAAGATGAAAGAAAACAAAACAAACAAGACACAAGATCAAGTATGAACACAAGTGCAAATGAGCAAAATAAAAGAACAAACACAAAAACATTTTTTTTAAGGAGAGAACACAAAAACAAACACACACAAAATGAAACAACAAAGGATCAACGCACAAACAAAACACAAAATTTTTGAACAAGAACAAAAGTGATTTTTTTTTAAATAAGGAAGAGCTATACAAAATGAAAGCAAACACAAAAACACACTCAAAGGAAACACAAGAACACAAGGGAAACACAAAAACAAACACAAGTTTTGTTAATTTTTTTTAATGATGCAACTAATAAGAAAGTAATTCGAAGAATATAATTAAAATCAAATTCCTTCCCCGGCAACGGCGCCAAAAACTTGTTCGCTAAACGATATTTCTATTGAATTAGAAAATCGTCACGAATATTGAAATAACCGCAAGTGCACGACATACTATTGTAATATGTAGTGAGTGCGAGTCGATCCACAGGGAAAGAAGTAATTTCAATTTTATTCACTCAAATTAAACCAAACTTTGAATTGTTCTAACTAATAAAAACTAATGAAAACTAGAAACTAAGTTGAGAGCTAAGAAATTAGAGAGTAATTTAGAGGTAAATCCACTCTCACATTTATGTAAGTTATCAAACATACAATTTATGATCTCAATAAGTGATATAAATGCAATATTTAAACCACTTATGATTATCATGAAAATGAAACTAAAGCAAAACTATTCTAAGTATGGTCTATGAACTATTGGTTAGAACTATAGACCATCAAATTTTGTTCATACTTTCATTTCAAAATCAATAATCACTTAGCAAATATTGATGTAACCTGTGTTTATATTGAATAAGAATAGCTCATTTGCAAATGCAACATAAGCTATCAAACCCATATGTATAAACTTACATTAATATTCACTAACATGAAGCACATATTAAAGATCACAAATCATACAAATGTTGAACTTACATAAAGTAAGAGAGCGTCATTACCCTAAATCAAGGGATTATCCACTCATATGTGTTATCATATCAACACATGTAAATTTCAACATTAGAAAAGAAAGCAAAATGTAAGAAAAACTAAGTAGAACAAGAAGAGAATTAAACTAAGTGCATAGAAATAAATTTAACTATGAGCATAAAGTAAATCTAAGCTATGAACATGAAAGTAAATCTAAGCTATGAACATGAATGTAAATCTAAGCTATGAACATGAAAGTAAAGAACATAGAAATTAAATTGCATTAAAATAAAGAAGATACATAAAGAAAATGGCTAAGTAGCCATAGAAATACAAGAGAGCTTTTGATCCTCAACTAAACTGAGCTAAAATGGATAAGAGAGAGGATAAAAGAGAGGGATAGATAAATGAACATAAAGGGGGTATATATACAAGATCACAAACCCTAAAACCCTAATCATTCATAATGGGAAATCACCAAAATGGCCCTTCATGAAGCTTCTAATCCTCTCTTAGCCACTAATGAGTCATGTAGGATGCATGAGGCCTTTTGTCTCATTCAATTAGTCTTTAATAAGAAGCTTAATAGAAAGAGGTTAATTTGAGAGGTGGGGTCCTCCATGATCATGTATGAGAATTATTTCCTCTTCATTTCCTTTGTATGCATGCATTTGTGCTCCAAATCTTCATGTGTATGCATTATTTGTGCTCTAAAATTCCTATTAGAGACAATAACCAAGAACAAGTAAATGCAATCACAAAATAAAACATGCATAAGTGACCAATTTTTCCCAAAATGAGTGATGATTTTGAAAATATTTAAAATATGGTTTGACCATATAAAACACCACCCAAAAATGTTCATTTATTTAATTAACAAGAATAAATATGTGAATATAAATGTGCAGTTTACGTGCACATCATTGATCAATGAGTAGACTATATAAAACAAATCAATATTTGAGCACGGCCGTGCATTTCATAGTCTCACTCAATCAAGGGGCCCATGGATAATTATATATATATATATATTATAGGGTTGAATCCCATCTAGATCATTCATAATTTTCACTCGATTCGAGATGTATTCAATAATCATCTTTATCGCAACTCAGTTACGAGTAACTTTAGATGATATCAAAAAACAAATATCTTCGAATAAAATTATAATGATTTCAGGTCTAAGGACCATTACATCACTGTCACTATGAGAATGACTTATGATACTGTGAATTATATTCCATGTAGTTTTTCTCATGTTGGGTCTGCCCAATACGCTATTTTCTAATACATATTTATGTCTTGACATTAACATCACGTATATTAATGATCAATGAGATGTGATCATCAGTCAATCAACATACTAGTCTCAATGTATTATTGTCGTCCTATATAAACAATAAAATTTGACTAGGGACATTCAAGAATTATGATACTTAATATATTGTATAATCTCAAGTTCAAGTCTTACTCGTACCATACAATTCCGTATTATTATTCTAAGGACTTCTATTATGTTAATATTTATAATACGCAGTAAATATAACATAACATAACATAATATTTTATTCCAAATAAAATGTAACATCAACAATGTTATTCACATCAAACAGATTGCCTCTAGGGCACAAAATCTAACAATCTCCCACTTGCACAAGAACCAATCACTCAAGTATCGAATACCCATGAAACTAGTGTGCCTATCATTCTTCTGCTGTGATAAAGCTTTAGTCAATGAGTCTGCAACATTATTATCCGTCGGGACTCTACAGATATGTATATCTCCTCTGTCAACAATTTCACGGATGAGATGGAATCGTCGAAGTATGTGTTTGGATCATTGATGTGATCAAGGTTCCGTAGCCTGAGAAATGGCCCATTTGGTGTCACAATAAAGATATATTGGGTCAACAATGGTCAGAACAACAGAAAGTTCAGTAATGAACTTCTTGATCCAAACAGCCACCTTAGCAACTTCAGAAGCAGCAATGTATTTAGCTTCCATAGTAGAATCAGCGACTATTTCTTGCTTTGAACTTTTCCATCTAACAACAGCACCACTCAGGAAAAACACATATTCGGACTGTGACTTGTAGTCATCTTTATCAGTCTGGAAACTAGCGTCTGTGTAACCTTTTACCATTAATTCCACTTCTCCTACATATATAAAGATTAAGTCTTTAATCTTTTTGAGGTACTTAGGAATGTTCTTGGCTGTTGTCCAGTGACTTTTACTGGATCAAATTGGAATTTACTTGTCATACTTGGAGCGTAGGAGACATCTGGACGAGTACATAACATTGCATACATGATTAATCCAATTGCCGAAGCGTAAGGGATCATCATCATATGTTCCTTATCATCTGATGACTTAGGACATTGGGACTTAGAAAGTGATATACCACGTGACATGGGTACATATCCTTTCTTTGCCTCTTGCATGCAAAATATTTTCAGCACTTTATCAATGTGTATACTCTGACTTAGGCCTATTAATTTTCTTGATCTATCTCTATAGATCTTAATAACTAAAATATAGGATGCTTCGCCTAAGTCTTTCATTGAGAAACTTTTCCCTAATCATGTCTTCACCGCTTGTAATGAATCAACATCATTCCCAATAAGTAATATGTCATCCACATATAATACTAGGAATATAATGTTATTCCCACTAATTTTCTTGTATACACAAGGTTCATCTTCGTTTTTAATGAAACCAAACTCTTTGACTGTTTCATCAAAATGAAGATTCCAACTCCAAGATGCCTGTTTCAATCCATATATTGATTGTTGCAATTTACATACTTTTCTAGCATCTTTTGGATTGACAAAACCTTCAGGTTGTGTCATGTACGCATCCTTAATAAGATTCCCGTTAAGGAGTGTGGTTTTGACATCCATTTGCTAGATTTCATAATCGTAAAAGGTTGCAATTGCAAGCATAATACTAGTGGATTTAACCATAGCCACTGGGGAGAAGGTTTCATCATATTCAACTCCTTGAACTTATTTGAAACCTTTCGCCACCAATCGGCCTTTATAGGTTTGTACTTTACCATCCGTGTCAGTTTTCTTCTTGAAAACCCACTTACATCCGATTGGTTTTACCCCGTCGGTGGATCAATCAAAGTCCACACTTGATTGGTGTTCATGGAATCCATTTCAGATTTCATGGCTTCAAGCCATTTCTCATATTTTGGTCCATTCATAGCCTTTTGGTAAGAAGTGGCATCATCTTGATCTATGAGCATTACGTCTCCTATTTGAGTTATTAGATATCCAAAATATCTATCAGGCTCATGACATATTCCACCAGATCTACGAAAGTTTTGTGTAATTTGAGCAGGTTCGGTTTCCACAACATTTTGTGGTTCTTGCTCAATTTCAAGTTTAAGTTCATGTTCAATGATATTTTGTGGTTCCCGAATTTCTTCGAGTTCTACTTTATTTCCATTGATATTGTCAGAGACTAGATCCCTTTCGATGAAAAAACTAGTTTGAGCAATAAACACTTTATTCTCTGTAGGTATGTAGAAATAATATCCTTTTGTTTCCTTTGGATATCCCATAAAATAACACTTATCTGATTTGGGTCTAAGCTTGTCAGAAGTAAAACGTTTAACAAAAGCCTCACATCCCCAAATCCTCATTAAAGAGAGATTGGGACATCTCCTAGTCCATATCTGATATGGTGTCTTCAAAACGGTTTTAGTGGGAACTCGATTAAGTATGAATGCAACTATTGTAAGGGCATAGCCCTAAAAACTTATTGGAAGATCTGTATGACTCATCATTGATCGTACCATATTTAATAAGGTGCGATTTCTCCTTTCGGATACACCATTCCATTGTGGTGTTCCCGGTGGAGTGAGTTATGATACAATTCTACAATTTTCCAGATAGTCATTAAACTCTTGGCTTAAATATTCTCCTCCTTGATCTGTTCGAAGAGTTTTTATATTCATACCAAGTTGGTTTTGAACTTCATTCATGAATTCTTTGAACTATTCAAAAGATTCCGATTTGTGTTTCATAAGATACACATATCCATATCTACTGAAATCATCGGTAAATGTAATGAAGTAATAAAACCCACCACTAGCAGATGTACTCATTGGTCCACATGCATCACTATGTATAAGGGCCAATACATCATTAGCCCGTTCACTGTGTCCAGTAAAAGGAGCTTTGGACATCTTGCCTAACCAACAAGATTTGCATTCTTCATATGATTCAAAATCAAATGAATTCAAAATTCCATACTTATGGAGTTTTGATATACGTTTCTCGTTTATATGGCCTAAGCGACAATGCCAAAGTTATGTTGGATTCAAATCACAGGATTTAATCCTTTTGGTACTAATGTTATAAACTGGTACATCAAAGTTAAGAATATAGAGACCATTTACTAACTATGCATTTCCATAAAATATCTCATTTAAATAAAATGAACAACATTTATCTTTTATTGTAAATGAAAATCCTAGCTTGTCCAGACAAGATACAAAAATAATATTTGTTTTAACGGAAGGCACAAAATAACAATTTTCTAATTCTAAAACTAATCATGTTGATAGGGATAAGTGGCAACTTCCTATGGCTAATGCGGCAACCCTTTCTTTATTCCCCCCCATAAGTCCACTTCTCATTTTGCCAAGTTTCTACTTTTTCATTTCAAGCAAATTGACACAAATACGTGATCCACATCCAGTATCTCATACCCAAGATGTAGAAGTAGACAGATTGACATTTATAACATTTATACCTGAATAGGGTGAATTAAAACTTCCCTTCTTCTTCAAATCTTCAAAATATGCATAATAATTACATTTCCAATGACCTGACTTTCTATAGTAGTGACAATCACCCTCTTTGGAAACCCCTCCTTTAGGCTTTGATGCCCTTCTGAATTTGAGGACAATCCTCAAATTTCAGAGCCAGACAAGGAAATTAATTCCATTCAGTTTTTCTTTTTCAAGAACAAACCATAATGATAAATTTTTAGTGTTGCTTGCCATTTAGTATGTAACGAACTCTGAAATTTTTAAAGAATAAAAGAATGAATTAATAATTTTTAACTCAAAAAGAGGGGAAAAAATGAATTAATAGTTTTAAATATTGAAAACAAAATTTTATTTTAATTAAATTTCAATTAAATTTCTTAGATTTAACGTCGGATAAGTTCAACAATTTTTGCTAAATAAATTTCAGCATTGCTTATCTGCAGCGCGCATTCACAAACATAAACAAAAATGTGCTTAAAACAGTTTAACGTTTGCTGCGTTGTCTATTAATGTCCATATAAATAAATAATTAAAAAAAAGAGGAAATTAAAATTTAATTTCCTTAACTGCGTTAGCAAATAAAGGAAGAAAATTAAAGGTGTAAACACAAATTTGAACCAAGTAATAATGGTAGGAAATTTTCAGCCAACTTTAACCCTTATCTCTATTAACAAGGGTCTATTCTCTCTCTGAAATGTCTTTCCACGGATCTGAAAATTTTAGTCTCCCTAAAAATATGGCAGCAGCTCAAATATCTTTCCCTATCAATTGCAAATATTCTGAAAATACTGTGTAAGATTTTAAGATTTGTTTTTGTCGATGGCAAATATATGGAAACCATGCTCCAAGATTTCAAGACAATCCAATACTGGTTTGAATAAAATAATTGGAACGACAAAAATAAAAGGCCTCCTTCCTTCTTCGCATGGAAAATGCATTTCCTTTTTCTTAGCTCCTATTCACGTACCCATTTCTTCTATCCCAAATTCAAACAGTAACCTATTTTCTCTTCTTTATTTTTTTCCCCATCCCCAAAACTCTACAAAACTTAGAAAATTTAGGAAAAGGAAGCAAACCTTTTTGCTTTTGAATGGCAGAAGGAAATTAACACAATTCCTTCTTCACGTGAAAACCCATCGAAGTTTAGCTCCACCCTTTCAACTGATAAGGCCGCACATTCCCCGATGCTCACACCGCCTCCATCAGCTCACCGGCTCCATCAGTCGCCGCACAATCGCCAACTCCGACCATCCCAAAGCCATTTCTCCCCTTGCTCTCCGCTCAGCTAAAAAATCATGTCGTGTCTTCTCACCTCACCTTCGTCCAATGCTAGCTCCGCCAACCGTCGCCAGAACCGCCACTGCTCAGGCCGCCATTCACTTGAACCAGCTGCCACCCCTTTTGAGTGCGAATAGTTGAACCCCGGCCTCCTTGTTTGGTCAGACTTCTTCAATGTGAGACTCAAGCCACGTTTTAAACAGTATTGGAACAAGGGCCAAGCAGCTCCACCTTGTCTACTAATGCAACCGCTGTCCGACGAAGCCACCTGCATCTCGCTCAAGGCTCCAGCGCTTCGTCCAATCCTCCTCTCCTATAACGTACTCCGCGCTTGCCGTGAGTCCTTTTTCCATTTCTTTTTTGGTTAGCTCATGACAGGTGAATACATATAAGCTTATGTATGTATGTGTAATTTGTCCATCTATTCCATACGTGAAGACAGCATGGTACCACTTCAATATACCTACCTGCAGCTCGCTGGCTACAACTGTTATAACATATTACAAAGATACATCTACTGAAGGTAGGTATATGTTAGATTTAACCGTGAAAGCATCAGTTGTGCGATTTCTAGTTGGCTGTAAGGCTATAAAGATCACACCTTTCTGTTGTTAACAAAACTCTGTCTAGCTGAGTGGTTTTATGTGTGGCTTGTAACTGAGAGGTTACTAGTTCAAATCCAGTTGTAGCAACATAGTTTTGATCAATTACTATTGACAGAAATCTTTTGTGTAAATTTTTCACATACATATAATCCGCGTTCCTAAATAAAAGTCATGCCCTTGTTTTAGGTAGTGAATTGCTCCTTATAGTTGTTAGCGTCATTTTACTCATATCGTATCTTCTCGTTTTGCCTTGGAAGGTGAGTTTTCTCACTCACAACTAATTGATTATTAAGTGAATTAAAGACTTGAGATGTTGAATGATATGTTAGGGTGCTCTAGATTAGTTTGCTTTGTGATTGTGCACATGCGACACACACCGTTCCTTTATATGACACAATATGTATGTGATGTATGATATGTTGTGTTTATTATTCCCACCATCCAAGTCCCCTTAGATTAGAAAACCATTATGGTTTTTTAATGATACATACTCTAACCCCTGTATATTTGAATCGATTTGGGATGCGGGTTGAAATGATATATACCCGAGATTCGAATATTTTAAAGAATGGATTTAAATGATAGATATCCGTACCACTTGACCATAGGATATAAAATTATATACGGACACCGTGGTCAACAACAAAAAATATTTTATCGATTTTACAAGTAGAAATTTTAAATGAAATTTCTATGTAGCGTAAAGAAAAGTCTAAAGTAATTTTTGTTTAAATTTTACTTGAATTTTTATAAGAAATCCAATTTGTATGAAAATAAAATTTAAAGTGATTTTGCAAGTTAGCACTTAATTTTAATTAATTTAAATAATTTCTTCATGACGTTATGTTCATATAATAAATTTAATAATATGACAACTTTAGAATTTAATGTAAAAGATTTTCAAAGACTTGATATATAAAAACTTATTTTAATATATGATGTGTCAAATGGAATTTCGCCATGTAAATGTAAGAAGGATTCGCTCAAACGCAAAATGTTAAAGTTCAAGTATAAAAGGAATATGTTTATCTAAGTCATGGTGAATACGGGTCTGGTTAACAAGCTAGAATTTAACAAATCACATTTTGATTAACAACTAACGATTGGACGTTGTTTTGGCATTTATTATATGAAATGGATATGTGAAACATGGATTTAGATGGGATTGGATTAATATTATTTGAATAGGACTAAAGTTTCACAAAAGCAAATTTACGCATTACTTAACTTTGCAAATATTCTTTTATAAAATATTTTGATCACTTTAATTATATTAATTTTTTATATTAGCTTTCTACTATATATGTATACATATATACACTATTTTCACTTTATTATATATATATACACTATTTTCAATCTATTATATATGCACATTGTTTTCAATTTATTTATATACACTATTTCAAACTTAATTACTTTAAAATGATTTTATATATGCAAATAAAAATCTATGTCCAATCGTGTCTAGTGAATCCAAAGGGTGAAATAAAGGATTTCAAGCAATAATGATATTTCATGAAAATTAAAACTTAAAACTCAATGGTTGACAAAGAAATGGTGAATATTGGTTTTATAATCTTAATCGAACCATTGATAAATGATTTGAGTAATTGATTTTGGGGCAATACTTGAAACAAAATGATTTGCAATAATTGAAAATATCATTTCAAATCTAATGGCCACGGTATGAAAAATGTTAGCGTTCGGTTGTTAAAGAGACCGGAGTCGGTAGGTGCATACTCTCTATACCGTAACTAATTGAGGTATCACCTTTGATCGGACAGGCTTCTTCGATACCATCTCTATTACTATGTGATTGATTTGGGGTGCCCTTTTGATTTGGGAGTGTGTTCCGAGGTAGGCAGTAGTTGCTGCTATGCGTTACCACCGGTCCGGGAGTGCAACTGTTAGAATCCTACCCTGGGTATTGCCTCGAGTGCCTTGTCATATTATCCTATGCGAGCCCGGTACGATTTTGATTTAGTGTTGCTTTCTATGGAGTACCCTCTGATAACACCAGTGTGGTGAATTTATTGTACTGTAAAGACTATGATGCCTATAAATGGCGTAAGGGTAATATGGTAATCCCTCTTACGCTATTTTCATTATATTTACTGTGGCACCCCACGTCCTTTAATGTCACTCTATAAAAAATACATTAAGTTTCGTGAAGCGTTATTGGTAACTAAGAACATAATATCACAAGACAGACATGTAAAATAACAACATAATTAAAAACTTTATTTAAATCAAAGCATCATGGTCCCAAATACTGAGTTTACATCATAAGTTTCAAGTAATCAATTACATAAATAATCTGTCTTGCCAAAAATATCAAAGTACAAAGGCATAAAACCATATTTCCCATATGAAGCCATAAGAGAGTTGACCAGAAGTCAAAGCGGTACATGAATATTTAAAAATCCAAGCTAAGCTAAAAGAATCTGAATCAACTCTAAGCACTTCCAACCTGAGAACCTGGGGGGGGGGGACGGAAGAGAGAGAAAAGGAAACAAAAAGGGTCAGACATAAAGTCTGGCGAGTCTAGTTACTTTTAAATATAAATAAATAAAAGTATCATGGCAGGTATATAAAACTGGAAGAACAAGATAACAGTAACAATAACAAGTGTGAACTGAGCAAGATAAGATGAACAGGATATATTGCGCTTCCTAAATACATTTCTCTGCACCGCACCGATACTAGTATATCAGAAACAGAATGATCCCTACCAATATTGTTCCATTACATTTTCTCGATTATTAAGTTACTTGGGTTAGTAGAACTCAAGACTTATCCATGCATCGTACCCATTTACTTTTCCATGGATTTACCTCATACAATATATGTGGCTATCTCTCAGTATTGAGATATACCCCATGGTACCCCACTCGCACGGTCTCCACCGTAATGAACGCATTCCTTCATCCTACGTCGGAGTGACGTAGGGACCTCTATATAACAATGTTACGTTCCGCGTATATCTGTCATTACTATGCTACGTAAGCGTATGGGCTGCCACCGTCGATCGAATCTTATTCCTTATCGGAATAATGCCCTCTAGTCTACGATATGCCACCCAGAGCAGATATGCATGTATCTAGACTGTCCCACGTATGTACTGTAATTGTAGCTCGATGCCTCAATCGCATGTCCTCTAATGTGCAACGAGTTCCGTGGCAGGGCTAAACAAGAAACACGGAACTCGGCCAGGAGCTTTTCCATACCTGTACAGGCCCGCCATTAAGAGCCTCCAAATACAGATATTCCTAGGGTCTGTTTTCCATTATGTCTATGGCCCCACCTCGGCCCCTCCCTCAACTAGTAAAGACTACAAGAGCTAAGCGACCGCCCCTAATAACAACCAATCTAAACATCCATGTCGCGTCTCCCCTTAACCCCGCACCTCGATATTAAAAGGTGAAATGGTATCTTGGGTTTAGCTCTATTCTTTTCGCATCCCGCTAGCTTCCGATTACGAGTGTCCGACGATCTACTATCCTTATTGGTCATGACCCTCTGCCTCCTCGTGAGTCAACCACCGAACCACCCTGGTGTCACCTCGTCACAACATTCTGACAGCGTAGCTACATCTGCAGTTAAGGCCCACCCACCTAGTAGTTACGCGCAGACCCAACCTCTGTGAGCACAACCTAAGAAAACTGTTATCGCACAGAGGACTACTAGGAGCACCTTACGTACGTCAGGAGGCCGCGTGCTTCCCCTTCCATTCCTTTGGAGCCGTCAAAACAATCAGATGAATGTGTGCTCCCCTCGTTCCTTATAACTCCTCGATGATCTACCTCATTGGGTTATTCACCCTTAAACGTGCGGACTGGTCCAAGCGCCTCACTTTAATATTATATTAGACCCTATGCCTAATCATTTTATTACGTGCTTGCTTTTCCTCCTCAGGTTTCATTTTAACTTGGTTATCCCTATTCATATTGAATTCTTAATCAAGTTACCAAGTTCCTCTTGCTTATTAATTTTGGTTATATAACTTAACCCCTTTAAGTTCATTAATAAGCCCATAACATGTTATTCTCTAGATTGTGGCCCAAGGTCTATAACCCACAATCCCTTTATATTTTTATCGTCCAATTCCATAGTTATAATAACATGCTCTTACTTAATGTGTAATTAGGTACGCCTTATTTTACATGTTTCCTTTTTAACATGTCAGTCATTATTTATGATTAAGTATAACTTATCTTATAAGTTTTCCTCGTTCTTTCTTAATTATTCATAATTCCATTTTACATTGTCAATACAACTTATCATTGTTTACTTGTTAACTTAGTTCTATTAACTAAGGCCTATTAACGAGTTTCTCAACCCATTAATTATAACCTATGTTATAATTTCCTCTTGTCCGTAGGACAAGTCTAAACATGCTATTCTTATCAGCGGGTTCTAGACTTCTAGATTACTTAATTTATAATTAAGTATCCCTTATCTTATTACATAAGTTGTCTCATTTCCTTACAAGTTATGCATTCCCTAAACGGTGTCTTTACTTACGTAACTTTATCATTTCTACCGGTTACATATACCACTAGGTGTCTTTAATTACATAACCTTATCGGGTTAAGTTTATGGGCTTAAATGTAAATATTACCGGCCCCTTTAGATTTTCTTAGCCCACCCACTGTCCAACCAATTTTACTTAACCCCAACTTTAGTTCATATTCATACAATCCCTATGGATTAAATTAGGTTAAGCAGTCCAATTCACTGTCATGTCCATTTATGGTTTATGATGGGCTAGACCTCCCACATTAGGCCTACAACTTGTGGATGTTGGATATGGCGGTCGGGTCCGGGAAGACTTCTTCCATAAGTTGGGTCTAACCTCGTGTCATAGCTCGTCTCGTATTTACGCACTTAGACCTCTCACATTAGGTTCAACATCAGTGGCTGCTGGATATGTCGGTCGGGTCCGGGCAGACTTCCACCACTAATGCAACCTAATCTCGTGTCTAAGCGTTACTAGGGCTCCATTATTTAAGTATATTCAATTAAATTTCTCTATTCCAAATATAGATTTTCATGCCCCCTTTCAATTCATATTTACAATTATCCTATTTCGATTATCGGTTTCCATGCCCTAAATCAATATTCACATGTGTTCCAGTTTATGCCCCAAATTGACATTTACATATGTTATAATCTATTCCCAATTTCATAATTACATATGTTCAATTTATACCCCAATTCGATATTTACACATTCCAATACAAATTTTACCCAAATTCATGTTCACCTATTTTCCAATATATGTCGAACTTCATGTTCATATTATCCAATATAAAATATGCCCCTAAATCCATATTCGTATATTTTCCAATTTTTTGCCCAAATTTACATTCATAATTTCCAATACCTATTATGCCCCAATTTATGTCTTTCCTAATCATTCATGATTTCTCACGTTCGCATTTTTCAGCGTTAGGCCTAGGCTCGAAGGTAGCCTGGCTATATAAAAATAAAAAGGGAAAAGAGGGAGAGAAGAGAATCAGATCTGGCATAATAACGAATCAATAATAGGCATAACAACTGAATGGGCATATTATGACAAGATTAGACTTGGTGACAATATAGACATATGAGAACAGATCTAATGAATATGTCATAATAGAACTGATTAGGCACCGATTCAAGATCCAATTTTTATATACATATCACTATTACTATTTAAATATTCAGATTTAAAAATAACATGAACTCACAGTGAATATATCTAAGAAAATGGATCCAAATTACTGCGAAGAACACATTAAATTTGTTGTTGTAGTAATCGATGAATTTGTATAATGTTTGCTGAAATGGATTGGAGAAGATTAGGCCATTCAATCTACGCTGCAGCAGAGCTCCGCCGTCGCCACCATTTTTCTAGTTGAATAAAACCTAGGTTTAGGGTCCTTTATATAGCCTAGGGTTCATGAATCTAGCCCCAAAATCGTCCAGGTTCAAAAAAGAAGTTTCCAGATTCACGGGTGGGTCGACTCCCCTTCAGGTGGGTCGACCCCTAGGTCGACCCCCATGAGTCTGGGTCGACCCAGCTGGGACTCGGGTCGACCTCAAACGGTCGGCCCTTCCTTGATTTGCGCGTCGGATTCCTGGTTTTGCTGATTTTTGAATATTTTTGAATTTTATATGTATATATATCTTTCCTATATGCATATAAACTTCAAACCTTATTAAGTTTTTCGTACGGTGTCCGATTTACGCAAACCAGGTGTCTATTAACCGGAATTCCGAGATGGACGCAATGGCGTGGTCCGTTTTACTTAATTCTGAATATTTAATTAAGTTTTCCTTAATTCATTGTTAACAGTATATTTCACACTAATTATTCTTTAATTCATCATCTTTAGTGTCGTTAAAATTTCGGGGTCTTACATTCTTCCCTACTCAAAGGATTTCATCACCGAAATCTCAAGTTAAGAATAACGTATATCCTAACATCCAACAATCATACATCCATCTAGCAATCATAGGCATCCATTGTCCTTAAGGAATTTCTAATGCTTTTCTGAACATATGCAATAGTGTGTGTATATGTCCGTAAACTAATGCGAAAGATCAGGCGGTCCACTGATTCAGTTGACCTCCTTAATGCAATGTATGTTTGTGCCATGTAACCAAAATGTATGCAAATAATCCTAATACATGTAAGTTCTATATGTATGCACAATCATCCATCCAAATGCAACATCAATGTAATGATACGCCCATTTTCATCCATAAAAATTTAAAATGTACACACATCAATATGCAATATGTAAGTGATTGAGCCAATCTAGTGCCTATTTTATGTGTATATGCATCCACGAACAACCACTAGCAAACACTTGCATCCACCAAACATAACATGTCTCAAACACATGTTTACATTCATTAGTTTTCTATCTAAAGACTCGATCGATAGGAGATATTCAAACGATAGATACAAGTATTAATTCGTAGCTTAGGAGAACATATTCTCAAAAAGGAAAGGATGTGAAGCGCGGACCTTGTCTTAAGCCTCCCAAGTAGCGTTCTTGCTATCCTTTCCCCATTGCACTCTTACTAGCTTCGCTTCTTTGTTGCACAATTTCTTAACCTCCGATCCAAGTATGCAAGTTGGAACTCGTCCAATCATTGCTTCCTTCTTTACTTTCACTTCCTCTCGCAAGTTTGGCTTCACTACCTCGAACTCTATACATTTTATCGCCTCTTGAATGAATAGTATTCTTAGAATGATGGGCTTTCTCAAGGACTGTCTTCAATAGGTTTCCCATCCTGGTATGATTCACATATCAAACCTCTTCTCAAGTAGCTCCCCTACTTGCTTACAAAGTTCCCTCTTTTCTTTTAGGAGTCACATGTCGCACAGGCAATGCATCTGGCTTTGCATTGTCCACCAAGTATATGCGGAAACCAATCTCGTACCTCGGAGGTAAACCCCGAACCTCATCAAAACATCAGGATACTCGTAACTATTGGTACAGATCGCAAATCATCGATAGATATATCAAGAGATTCTTGGAGACTAAGCATGACATAACCTTTTGGGGTCATAAGGAATCTCGAGAGTCTTTCCATGGCAAGTCAGAAATCTAACGACCCTCCTCTCAAAATCTAGAATGGCTCCATATATGGTTAACCCATCCATCCTAGAACCAAACCGTATCTTATGAAATCAAGAACATATGACTCGCAATCAAACTCGACACCTAACACAGAGATTCTCAAACCCCGACAAATCATCGCTAAATGAGCCGTACCTCCACTGGGGTTTGAGAAAACAACGGGATCCAAAACCATACTAGTATCTAGGTGCAGAGACCCACTAAAGAATCAGATATAAAAGAATGCGAAGTGTCAGAAAAAGAATCCTAACTAGATGACCAGAAAAAGAAATCAATCCTTCGATGGAAACTTTCCTACCCCTATCTTGTCCACAAGATATGAGAACATTAGCTTTCCCCCTAGAAGTTCCCGCCTTCTGGCTTTATCGTTGTCTCTTTGGGCACTCCTTAATAAGATGTCCTGCCTTACCAAAGTGGTAACAGCGCCTTTCCTCTTTCTACAATCCTTTTTCAGATGACCCACCGTTCCGAAGTTATGGTATTTCCTTGTTTCTTCTTTCATCTATATTTCCTTCTTAAGCCATCATTTTCTTTCATCTTTGGGTTGCGCTCCTTAGCCCCAACCCGCTTATTCTCCTTTTTGCCACATGCGAACTAGTCCCTTGAAAGCTGCCTCCATCACACGTAAATTCTTATGAGGCTTGAAAGAAAATAAGCCGTAGGTGAAACTACTGCGGCTACAGATGGAGGTTGGGCACTTCTTTTCCCTTCGACATGTACCGTAGTTTTGACATGCCTATGGAACCATGCCGAAATAGGGATACCCTTTCGGGAAGAAACAGTTCCCCAAACAAAAAGGCAAAGGAATCAAGCGGAGAATCAAGAAGATATTTATGGCTCTGGGAAATATGCTTATCAAAAACAGACTTTTTATTTTAAAATACTTTGTTTTTGAGACATTTTTGAAAACCATTTTCAAAATATTTTATCTGGTCTTATAACCATATGCTCTGATACCAAATGTGACACCCCACGTCCGTTAATGTCACTCTATAAAGAATGCATTAAGTTTCGTGAAGTGTTTTTGGTAAATAAGAACATAATATCACAAGACATACATGTAAAATAGCAGCGAAATTAAAAACTTTGTTTAAATCAAAACATCATGGTCGCAAATACTGAGTTTACATCATAAGTTTGAAGTAACCAATTACATAAATAATCTATCTTGCCAAAAATACCAGAGTACAAAAACATAAAACCATATTTCCCATGTGAAGCCATAAGAGAGTTGACCAGAAGTCAAAGCGGTACATCAATATCCAAAAATCCAAGCTAAGCTGAAAGAATCCAAATCAACTCTAAGCACTTCCACCCTTAGAACCTGAGGGGAAACGGAAGAGAGAGAAGAGGAAACAAAAAGGGTCAGACATAAAGTCTAGCAAGTCCAGTTACTTTTAAATATAAACAAATAAAAGTATCATAGCAGGTATATAAAATTGGAAGAACAAGATAACAGTAACAATAACAAGTGCGAACTGAGCAAGATAAGATGAATATGATATATTACACTTGCTAAATACATTTCTCTGCACCGCACTGATACTAGTATATCATAATTAGAATGATCCCTACCAATATCGTTCCATTACATTTTCTTGATTATTAGGTTACTTGGGTTAGTAGAACTCAAGACTTATCCGCGCATCATACCCATTTACTTTCCCATGGATTCACCTAATACAATATATGTAGCTATCTCTCAATATCGAGATACACCCCATGGTACCCCACTCGCACGGTCTCCACCGTAATGAACGCCGTCCCTCATCCTACGCTGGAGTGACGTACAAACACTACAACAGAAAATGCCTTTGGTAGCGTTTAAAAAACGCTACCAAAGACTATAGTAGCATTTTAATAAACGCTACTACAGGTCCTGTAACTAAAAGTCTGATTTTTTTCAGTTGCGTTTTAATAAACGCTACCATATAGTCAGCGCAGTTGCGTTTTCCAAACGCTACTGAAGGTCTGTCAGTGGGTCACCTTTTGTTTTTCTGTAGCGTTTATTTCGTGTAACTAAAAACTTTTCGTTGCGTTTATTTTTTGCCACTAAAAATTCAAATAGAAGGCATAGCTGCGTTTTTTAAATGCTACTGAAGATCGATATGTGGGTCATTTTTTGCTTTTCTGTAGCGTTTATTTTGTGCCACTAAAAAGTCAGTTGATATTTTACATTTGTTTCTGTTGCATTTCTAGAATGCTACTAAAGGTATTGATTGTTTTGTAACTTATTTTAAATGCTACCATATACTGTTAATGGTTTGTATTATTTCCAACAACTAGTTATATAATAGTCGTATCAAAATCAGCATCGATCATATAAAAATCTGATTTAAAACAACAATCAATTATATAATCATTATATTCAAAAAAATAAAAATGCATTAATTACATAAGTATTTTCCATAACTATTTAGATAATAGTTATTTGATAAATTCAGCAGATCCACATACCACAAGCATCTAGAAAAAAGTTACACAATAAGTACTAACAAATACCATAATACATACAAGAATTAAAGTCATGTCCTTTTTTGTTGATGGTCTTCAGTCCAGAAAATCTAGTTACCTGTAGACAATATTAATTGGTTATTATTAAAACCACATAATGTACATGTGAGCTGCTAACCAAATTAACAAAGATTAACATGCATACATAAAAAAGCGAAAAACTAAAGATGACCGAATATAAGGGTTTTCGCATAATGATGTCCTAGTCTATCCTCTTACCGTTCTGCATAACCCAAATTATCACAGTTATATATACTTCTGCTAGTTGTAAACGAAATTTTATGCTAAATAAACTTGCCTTTTAAAGGCCGGTGCATATGCAACACAGCTCAAGTGATGTGTCACTGAGTAGGTCATGATAATAAAATCCAGTAGTTAAAACTCATTAGTATAAGTGGAAGATAAACCAACGAGGCAACTGAACAACATTTTTTTAAATTTGATGACAGCAGGTTTAGCGTCAAATTTAACATTGGACAAGTGAAAATTCACTAATTTCAATTAAACATATCAAGTAGTGCGAGATACCGGGACTTGTATTTAAACAAAAGTAATGTTGGATCTGCATCCAAATACTAACCGGATTGATTTCCATATTTCACATTGATTTCTCCTACACGCAACTAGGATGCTGCATCCAAATACTAACCGGATTGACAGCTACCTCTAGACATGTAGATATCTGCACCCCTATGCCTATCAGTGTATCCTTATAACCTTGACTGGGCTCAGGTTTAATCTTCACCGAGCTTTTTATTTTTTACAAAAAAAGAAAGAAAAGGAAAATAGGAACGCACAATTTTTTGATGGTTTGAACTGCGAGCCTGAAGAGCACTTGTTAGAGCACTAAAATATACAATACGATGGAACCATAACATTCAAAATAAATAATAAAATAAGACAAGAAGAATACGAAGAAGAAAATTATAAGAAATATATGCATTATAAAGCATAAGCCTGGCTAAAACGAACATAAATAGGATAGTGTAACGTCTACAAAGGGTAACCAACGATTATGACATCTGCATGTTTGTCTGTCAAACTAAATTCCATATTTATAATTTAACTCATGCTGAAGCAACATTGATTTTTCAGAGGAAGCAGAAGACATAAATATTGAACTGCATATGGGATGGTCACACATTAACTGGATTAATATCCACACCCCTAGACTGACAACCATCTTTGTACCTGATATCTTCTCATCTACATGGCCTCACTCAGTCACACCATCCTATCTTGCACAAACTTAACTTCCATTTAGTTCATACAACCATAAACCAACCTCAGTAACGTTTTCTTAATTAAAATCCCAAATAAATTAATAGGACACATTATAAAAACCAAGGCTAATGCGATTTTCACATTACAACAAATCCCATGGACATTATTGATTCATCGTTTACATAAATGACCAGAGATGAAAATAAAACAAGATGAAATGATATAAATATTGTTTGCCTAATAAATCAAAGTTCATTCATTGACAAACAATGCACCCTCATTTACAATCCAGCATGCTATATTTGTTATTTATTCTTCCTATTCTAGAAGGCAAAAGTTGGGGTAAAAACAATTGTGCATATAAGCAAGCGGCTTCGCACTACTTCTGAAACGGTAAAAGCTAGAGATAACATCCTAATCCTTCCCGTTTTCCTATCATAGGTTATTATATTCTAATTAAATGCCATCTGAAATTTAAGTTTGTCATTCAAGCATTTCTTTGTTTTTTTCTTTGTTGCAGATGTATTGACAAGATTAAAACTGGAAGGAAAATCATCTATTTCAATTCTCTCCTTTCTTTTTGTCCTTCAAATTCATAGTCGAAGTATACACTTCAAACTAACTTATCATTTGCCATATGCCTTGAGTGCATACATATATCTTGGTTTTCTCGTTCAGTGATCGTATAGAGCGCAACATTTAGATAATTATTATTGTTTTCCCTTGATTTTCCTTTCTTTTTAGTTTCCAAGGTAAACAAATTGATCTGAAAAAATGCCAAAAGTGGACATAAAGAAGAAAATTGATAACCCATTTGACTCTGATTCAGACACAGAAACAAAACCGAAAAATGCAAACAAGGGATACAAGGATTTTTAGAACCAGTCAGTTCAAGAACTAGAGAACTATGTTGCTTCCAAGGCAAAATAAACTATTAATGCTGTAAATGGTTGTGTTAAAATTGCTGAAGCTATCAAGGAAGATGCAACAAGAACTCTAGTCATGTTGCACGAATAGGGCGAACAGATTAATCGAACTCATGAGAAATGCGTCAAAATTGACCAGGATCTCAATAAGGTAATTCACTTGAAACCATCTCTAGATTAACGGAATTTTTTCCTAATTAACAAACCATTTCAAATAAAACCAAACTGCACATTGAAACTACTTACTTAACATGTCATTTTACGTCTCAGTAGATATTTATACACATTATAGCTTTGAGAAGAAACGTGCATATGCTTTTAGTAGGTACAAAATATCACTCATTGCCACATATGCAGAAAGTATTTGATGGGGCACCATTTTTTTCTCTACTTTCAGCATTATTTGAATGAGTGTAGAACAGTAAAACCCTCCTGTGCCATCTCCAAGTAAAGAGAAAAAATATACATCATTGTGAAAGAAATAAGAATGCCACTTACCATTCCGCTTTCATGTTGTGCTTGATGTCGTCGGAAGAATAACGCTGAACTGTTGCCCCGCATGTAATTGCGCGTTCCCCATTTTGCTTACTTTGAGATGTAGCCGAACTCCTAACATCTGCCTGTAACAATTGTTGACAATTTTATCACCATTTCCTGTTGTATTCATAGGAGCAGCAGTGGGGCTGCAGTCGACAAATATGGTACTTGTAACACCCCACGCCCGCTATGGTCACTCTCTAAGGGAATGCCATAACATTGGTGGAGTATTTTAAGTGGATATAGAACAGAAAAATCACAACAAGACAGATATAAGTAATACTTGAAAATTTCAAAACATCATTTCATTGCAGCGGAAAGTAAAACATGTTTGGTTACATCTCAAAACCATAATAAGAGTCAAGTACAAAATATCCATCCTGATAAATAAAAGTACATAATCCCAATACATGAACAGATAGCCATAAAAGTAAGGGTAAGCTGAGCTCTACACCTATGGTCCAAGCTCCAAAAGAGAATAAAGCAGCCAGATCAAAGCCCACTCGTACTGAGCCCTCTCTGATAACCTGAGTGTAACAACCCGGAAATTCTGGGCCAGTTTAAAATTTTTATTTTGGCAATTTTAGCGAATTTTGATTATTTAAAATGAATTATTTTAAATAATATCGACAAGAAATAACATATATATGAAAAGTGAAATTTATATATATAGCGAAGTGAAAACGATATATATATTGAAAGTGAAAATATCATATATATTGAAAGTGAAAATATCGAATATATCGAAAGTGAAAATATCGAATATATCGAAAGTGAAAGTATCGAATATATTGAAAATGAATATATCGTATATATTGAAAATGAATATATCGTATGTATTGAAAATGAAAATATCGTATATAGTGAAAGGTGAATATATATATATATATATATATGAATTGAAAACGATGTATATGAAATATATATATGAATTGAAAACGATGTATATGATATATATATATGAATTGAAAACGATGTATATGAAATATATATATGAATTGAAAACGATGTATATGAAATATATATATGAATTGAAAACGATGTATATGAAATATTCGAATTGAAAACGATGTATATGAAATATTCGAATTGAATTGAATAGAAAACGAATTCGAATTATGAATTCGAAATGAATTGAATTGAAAACGAATTCGAAATGAATTGAATTGAAAACGAATTCGAAATGAATTGAATTGAAAACGAATTCGAAATGAATTGAATTGAAAACGATTTCGAAATGAATTGAATTGAATATGAATTCAAATTGAATTGAAATTTGAATTGAACAGAAATGAATTTTGAAACGAATTTATAAAGAAGAATTCAATTTTGCTTTGAATTGAAATGGAAGTTGAAATAGATTTTGAAATGAATTTAAAACTATTTATATAATTCGTTTTAAATAGAAATCGACGATATATATAATATATATTATATATATATATAATATAATGGCCTGAATAGAACGCGCCGCGCCGCGGCAGTTCGCGAATTTCGACCATTTATTTCAAACGGACATTACGGGAGATCCGACCGTCGGATTCTCCTAAAACCGGAACCGTTGGGTTCGTATCGAAAAGAGCTTTCTAAAGAATATTAGAAATTAGAAATCTAACGGTTGGATTTGGAATTATGTCCAAATCAAATTCGAAAAAGGTCGCTGTAAGTGCAGTTCGATGGCCGTTGATGGAAATCGACTGTACGGGCCTTGATAAAATTATTAAAAATAGCAATAATTTGTGGAAAATCATAAGAAATGATTTGTGAAGATTTGGGATGAAAAACTCCATATTTGAAAAGATAAAAATAGATTTTTATCGAAATGAACTAGTTTTGAACTAGAAATATAATTCTATTTATTTTTAAATAAATAAATTGAATTTGAAAAGGGTTTTGAAAATAACCAAAATTTCCAATGATTGCATTGGAGTGGATTTGAATCGAAATTGTCTTCGGAATATTTCGATGTTGGAATTCGGGATTATGCAGATGTTGTTATGGAAATTTGAAAGATATATATATTTATACCGTTATTTCCAATACGACATTTGTTAATCGTAGAATTTGATATTGAATATAAGCCGGGATATTTTCTATTCAGAGCCTTGTTTTTAATATCGAATGTGATTTGGGTTTGTCGTGAATGGTGTCTTCACTAACACTGTTCTTGAACCCAGTTGAGAAAAGATTAAATCTTTTTATTTAGATTTAATGAAGTGTACCAATTAAATAATATTTAATTGGAATTGAATGGATATTGATTTTTGGGTTTATCGTGAACAGTGTTTTAAACAACACTCGTTCTTTAACCCGATAATTAATGGAATGTGATTTTGGGTTTATCGTGAACCGTGTTTTTAAATGACACTGATTCTTTAACCCAGATAATGATTAAAACTAAGTGGAGTTTTAATGAATCTTTAATTAGATTGAAAGGATCGAGAATGGAGTATCACCAGTTTTGCTCCAGGCGATAGTTAAATCTTTAATTAGATTTGAACGTGAAATTTAGAAACTAACTGTCGGTTAGCCAAGCAGAATGGTTTTCTGGATATTGATCTGATGTTGGTTTCGGCCTTCGGGGTTAATATTTGGGAAATTATTCTCTTGATTAATTTACGGTTAGTGACTGATGAATTGGAATGAGGCGTATGTTGTGTTTGTGTAACACTTATTTAAAATATACGCGAGTTATTCGGAAAGTCCGGGTTTATCCCATTCTGAATAACTGATACGACGATAGGTCGAAGATGAAGACGATGGTCGAAGACCGGAGGTCTTCACGTCGTTTGGGTGATAACTGATGATCTTGATTGGGCTGTACACCCAAGAAGATGGAAACAGTTGGTGATCGTCCAGACGTACTTGGAGATCGATGGATATGCGGGGTACTAGGTGCCCCCGGTTTCGTTCAGACCCAGAACGGACTTGTAAATGGACTGTGTGTCTGACATTGGATTTTAGTCCGTGTGATTGATCTCTATTAAATATATATCTGTTTGGCGGCGGAGAATTTATTCTCTTGCTTAACGCCCTTCTCTGAGACGTACGAGCTCAGGGGTTATATATTGATGGATATCAATCGCATGGAGTGAATTGCCTGTGTGGCATGCTTAAGTGGCAAATGATCAAGGCTTCTGTTGAAAAGCAAAGTCTTGTGGTTGATGATCGAAGCACGGCCTTCGTGGCGTAGCTTTGTGTAACGTTGATTCGCGAGTATCACACCCGGTATGAATCAAAAACGGGAGACGGACCTCAGGGAGGGCCTACGTTTCCTCCTAGCTAAAAGTGGCGTCAGTGGTTTTACACGCCCTGACGAGTTTGACTTATGTTGTTGTTGCTGTTGCGAGGCGCCTCGGATTGATCGGTCGTTCTCGAACCGATGGAGTCATTTAGTTGGCTCGCTTACGCCCCAAAGGGCGGCGAAACGTAGTGCTCAGGTATAATAATCCACATCGGTGGACCGGCCCTGTCGCTCCAAGGCT
Source organism: Allium sativum (assembly GCA_030737875.1). Lineage (NCBI taxonomy): Eukaryota > Viridiplantae > Streptophyta > Magnoliopsida > Asparagales > Amaryllidaceae > Allium > Allium sativum. The sequence continues at coordinate 17,594,396 of CM060912.1, forward strand.
TGCCTGCGCGCTTGCCTGAGACTCGGGCTAGGCAGTCTCGAATCATTGAGGATCTTGCCCCTAGCCTCGGTTCATACCATAAATGATAACCCAATTTCCAAATACGACATTTGCGGTTTTGATTGTAAACTTATATATGGCGACATAGTGTTATGGGCCGTTCATGCCGCCTATGATTGATACTTATGATTTGAAGTGTTTTATACACTATGCACTTATAATAGTATCAAGTGATTTGTTTTAACCGTATCAAGCATTCTTTGGCTGTTATAAGGGAAAACCCTATCCCCCGGCTTGCGTTGCATTGTGTGATAGGACCTGGGTCTTATAACAGCTTCATTTTTCTTTATTTAGCATTGCGCTGTTTGTTTTATGCACTGGTATTCTTGGGAGAAAACCCGTTCCGTGTTATACAGCGTGGTCCCTTGATTTACCGAACTTTAAAATAAAGAATTATAACTGTTTTAGTTCTCACACCAGTCCCATGACTGACCTGGAGTTTATTGTTTTAACCTAAACTCTGGGTGCCCTTATTTTGACACGGGCAGCTAGTAGTTTTGGTTTTGCAGATTTATATTCACAGGATCCTGGTTTACAGCTGGAACGATATCCGGAAAGCTTTGTATCCGTATATCTCTTCTAGTTGTGTATTGTATTATTTTCCGCTGCTATGTATTTAAATGTAATTTAAATCTCTGATATTTCTGTGTAATATTCGTTTATACTCTGTATATTCTTGTAATCTGATGCATTGTGTAATATACAATGAAATGTTCTTCTGTATGCGTTCTGCTGTGGTTTGTTCTCGAACTATCCGACGCTTTCCTTTACGGGGAGGTTGCGGGTCTTTACACTGAGGGTTGGGAAAAAAAGATAAAAACAACGGGGTCAGACATAAGTCTGAGTGAGTCCTATAACTTTAACAATACAACCGTTAAAGTAACCAGAGAAGGCATAAGCTTGATATACGGTAACGTCTGGGGATGAATGGCTACACTAGACAGCTAGGTAGACTTAGGATAAACTAAGATAACCGTAAAGACGCATCCACCCACCCAAGGATAATTACTACACTGCACCACACCAGTTATTCCTACTAAAAGGTTGATCCCACTAAGTGTACTTAGTAATTCAGTAGTTTCGTGTAACCCTATCTGACTACATAGGTGTACCCACTACTCCCCAAGCGATCGGCTCCCCTACGTAGATACCCGTGCTGGTCCCACGATGGGGTGTATCATTCCCCAACGTGGCCACCATATAATATCAACGGTGCACGGCTTTATATCTACACGATGCAACAACGACTTACCAACCAGCCCGGGTCCACACACGCATATGAAACCCGTTGGTCCCGCGTTGCCACCGCTAACCCGGTTTGGCCTCTTATAGTCAAGCCCAATATGCGTGTCCCGTCACTCGACTAGAGTCGAGCCCACAAAGGTACGTTTGGGATATTGGTTGAAATGGGCCCTCACAAGCTACCACCTAAGCTTGCTATTTCTAGTGAATCCCACTTAACCCTTTAACCATGTCCCCTTACATGTTATAAATTTTGGTTAAGTCCTTTAATCATATTCTAATTGTCATACAAGGTACCCACTAGATTTTCACATGCCACCCATGGCACTTACTTAACCCTTTAATCATGTTTAATTACATGTTCCACTTTGGTTAAGTATTCTAATCGTATTCTCACATGCCACCCATGGCACTTACTTAACCCTTTAATCATGTTTAATTACATGTTCCACTTTGGTTAAGTATTCTAATCGTATTTTTCTATTGCCACCCAAGGCAACCCACTAGTCTCCTCATGCCACCCAAGGCACCCACTTAACCCCTCATGTCCCACTACATGCTAATATGGTTAAGTGTTGCTTAATTCATTAATTAAGATCATGACCTCATAAAGACCTCTCACATTAGACCGTCTTTTATGACTGCTGGATATGCCGGTTGGTTCCGGGCAGACTTCTGTCATCAAAAGGGTCTAACCTCGTGTCTTTACTTTAATCATGTATTTAATTTATGACTAAGACCCCTCACATTGGGCCAAACATTTGTAGCCGCTGGATGGCCGGTCGGTTCCGGGCAGACTTCCGCTACAAAAGGGTCCAACCTCGTGTCTTAGTTGATTAATTACACCTAATTAATCACCCCCATATTAATTATCCCTAATTAATATCAGGTTTTTCATAACATGGGTAGACCTAACTCAATAGGTAAATTCCCATGGGGTAGACCTAACTCAATAGGTAAATTCCCACTTATGCTTATTCATTTTATGGTATGCTTAATCATAACCATTTCACACCATTTCATTAACATGTCTATTAACCCCATCGTTTCCCCACGTACTTATGCTAACACGACATATTTCCAAGAGAAGATTCTTTCACAATTAACATGGGTTTCATTTAGCATACATTAGCATTAATATGGGTTAAAAGGTGTCCACTTACATCATGACATTAACCCAACTAGCATTACTAAATAACCCAACTTGCATGAACATACATATGTCATGTATAAAGGCAACTTGCATAAGTGTTCATAGGTTATACAAAGGTGAACTTGCATGTGTCTTAAAGGTGTGAACTTACACAACATGTTACATGTTAACTTGCATAACATCATACACATAACTTGCATAATATTATAAACATAACTTGCATATCAACATACACATAACTTACATAGCATCATGCACATACTTGCATAACATCATACACATAACTTGCATATGAACTTGCATAACAACATGCACATAAATTACATAACATCATACACATAAACTTGTATCACATGTTGAGCTTGCATATAAGCATACACATAACTTGTATAACATGTTGAGCTTGCATATAAGCATACACATAATTTGTATAACATGTTGAGCTTGCATATATGACTTGCATCTTAAAGGAGGGTAAACATGCATACACACACACATATATATATATATATATATATATATATATATATATATATATATATATATATATATTCATAGCATATAAAGGTGCCATCTTGCATATGTATGCATCACATTTAAAAGGGTAACCTGCATGTCATGATTTATGCATAATACCAAACACTTAGCATGCATAAAACCACCTACTTAGCATGCATAAAATCAATTAATTATTATGCATAAACCCACCACTTAACTTGCATAAACCCACATATCCAACTTGCATAAACTCACATATTCAACATGCATAAACTCACATATTCAACATGCATAAACATAGGATTAATATTAAACATAGATTAGCATATTCACATCATATCATATGACTTGAAAACCCATTAATCCTCATGCAAAACCATAGATCTCATCATATCTCATCTACTTAATTTAGCAATTGATCATCAAAGTGATAGAAACTCACCAAAACCAAGATTAGCGAACTTATGAAGTGGAATTAGTTGCTTTTAGTTGAAGAAGATGTTGATTAGAGGTTGATTAGCTTGCAACTCTCTTCATTGATTTGTGGAGGCCATGATCAAGTTTCATTTTGCCATAGTTTAGTTACAAGATCTAATTATGAATGAATTAGGGTAGGGTTGGGGTCTTATTTATAGGATTAGGTAGTGTTTTAGGCCCTTAGATTAACCCTAGGTTAGATTAGGTCCGTTAGATTTAGGAAATCTCTAGAACCCAGCCCAGCCCTAGCCAGAAAACCAAATCTGGTGCACCCAAGCTCTCTGGCTCGACACGCCGTGTCGACAGGCAAGTCGACAGGCAAGTCGACACCCCTGTGGACAGGCCTGTCGACAGCCCTGTCGACATGGTTGGGGCGGGAATTTTCCCTCCTGGCCCCGCTGGTTTGATTTTGAAATCTGAATTTGAATCTTTAAACCTGTTTTTAGCTTTAATTTTTCTACAAACTTTATTGGGCCTTAACTGGGCCATACGGACTCCGATTTACAAAATTTCGGACTCTATTCTGCGTATTTTTCCGAGACGAACGCAATGACGCAGCCCGTTACCCCCATTTCCCACGTCTGAGATTATTTATTCTGCGATTAGTGAATTTTAGCATTAACTAAAATTCGGGGTGTTACATTCTCCCCTCCTTAAAGGATTTCGTCCCCGAAATCTCTAAGCTAAGGAGAATGCATATCCTACCATCCAAACAACCATCTACTCAATCCATCAAACACGGGCATCCATTGTCCTTAAAACAATTTCTAATGATGTATGAGCATATGCAAAGAGTGTGTGTATATGTTCCCTATCTAATGTATGAACATATGCAAACCATGATAGTGCCATGCATCCATTATGTATGCGAGAGAACCCTATCGACACATACAATATCTACATGAGTGCACAATCATTCACCAAAATGCATCATCCATATGATAACACAATCATTATACATCCATAAATATAGCTTCCTACACACAATTTTATGCAACATGCAATATGAAGTGATGGAGCCGATCTAGTGCCTAGAGTGTGTGTATATGCATCCACGAGCAACCACTAGCAAACACTTGCATCCACTTGCATCCATCATACATAACATGTCTCAAACACATGTTTCAACCATAGGACTATCCTATCTGAAGGTCAAAAGTATTAACGAGAGGACATACTAAGGATAAGATAAGCACTAGACAACCGATAAAGGAGACGTCTAAAGCACATACCCTCAAAAAGGGATGGGCATAACGAACGCATCTTCGCTTCTGTCTCCCAAGTAGCATTGCTCTCACTTTCTCTCCTTTTTCATTTTGACTAGTCGAACCTCTCTGTTTCTCAACTCCCTAATCTCTGACCCAAGGATGCGGGTAGGAGCTCGTCGAATAATCACATCACGCTCTACCTTACTTCTTTAAGCAAGCTTGGCTCTATCGCCTCTACGATCTTATGTAGGCCCTTCCTCACATGGAATACATCATGTACACCACTAAGTCTGTCGGGCAACCCCACCAATGGAAGATGCTCTTCCCATGTACCTCCTAAATCCAAGATACATAGCCTCAAAAGGTCTTCTAAAATACGATTCACCCTCTCGGTCTGGCCGTCTATATGAGGATGTTATGCGGTACTCAAATACAACTGAGTCCCTACCGCCTCTTGCAAACTTTTCCAAAACTCTTCAGTGAAGATAGGATCTCGATCGCTCACTATACTGGAAGGTACATCATGCAATCTAATAATCTCTCGAATGTAAACTGAAGCTAGACATGGAATAGTCCTCTTGCTCTTCACGGGTATGAAATGGGCACACTTAGTAAGTCTATCTACCACAACCCAAATCCCTGTATTACCCTTCCTTGATTTCGGTAATCCTTCGAGACACTATCCCACTTCCTTAGCGGAACTTCCAATGGATGAAGCAACCCACTTGGTTTCTTTTGCTCCGCTTTCACCAAGCATCTAGCGACATACTCGGCCATGTCTTTCTTCATACCGGCCAAAAAGAAAACTCGCTTCATGTCTTGGTACATCTCGTCCCATGAGAAAACCAGATTCTTCTTCGTTAAGCGGGTTAATGGGGCTGATATCTTCGCGGAGTCTTTGATGAATTTCCTATAATATCCTGCCAACCCCAAGAAACTTCTTACTTCGGTAGCATTCCTAGGAACTTTCCAATCCTGGGTAGATACTATCTTTGCGGGATCCACAGCTATCCCTTTCTTAGAGACCACATGCCCTAAGAATCGCACTTCTCTTCTCCAAAAATGACATTTAGAGAATTTAGCTTTAAGACTATGTGCTCGAAGAGTCTCTAACACTTCTCTGAGATGTAAGGCATGCTTTTCTCCACTTCTAGAGAAAATAAGGATATTCTCCCATGCAAAATCGTCACAACTATCCATCTCCCACGCAGACCACCTTAGTCGAACTCGACATACCCCAAATGCAAGCCCCAAAGGCCAATACCAGACAAACACCCAAGGGATACCTCCTTCGAATTCAGACGACCTACGTGAGATGATACTAGTAAAAACGGCTAAATAATTAAGCCCTTGTCCAACTCTGGATGTCCTCGCCGGTCTCGCTCCAAAACCACCGTTTATCCCATAACTGGCTTTGCTCATCCTATTGAGCACATACGAAAACTTATTTCGCTCCTAGAAAAGACCAAGATGTCATTTACAAAGACCATTACGAACTTATTTAGGTACTCCCTGAACACCCTTCTCATCATATGCGGGGGCGTTCGTCAAACCAAATGGCATCTTCAGCCACTCATAAAAAAAAACCATTCGGAGTCCTAAAGGTAGTCTTCTCTATACTATCCTCAGTCACTCTCAACTGACGAAACCTCGTGGCTAAGTCCAACTGCGAAAATACTGAGGCGCCCACTAACTGATCAAAGAGATCATCAATCCTCGACAATGGGTGTCTATTCTTCTTTGTGAGTTTATTTAGCTTTCTTTAGCCTACACAAAGTCTGAGGGACCCATCCGCCTTCGTGGCAAAAACTACCGGAGCACCCCACTCCGATATACTTCGTCTTCTAAACCCCTTCCCAAGCAAATTGCCTACTTGCTTCTGGAGTTCCCTCCTCTCACGAGGAGCCACGTGGCACACTGGCCAAGACACTGGTTTGGCATTGCCTACCAGATATATTTGGAAGTCAATCTCCCGCTCCGGAGGTAAGCCCTTCACCTCCTCAAAACACATCCGAGTATTCCCGGACCACTCTATAGATTGCAAACTCTCGACCGACGTGTCAAGCGACTCTAGATAACTTAGCATAACAGATTCCATGGGATTACAAGAGATCTCGAGAATGTTACCCTAGCGGGTCATAAGCCTAACAACTCTCCTTCCACAATAAGAACGGCACCATTACTGGATAACCAGTCCATGCCCAAAACTAACCCATAGCCCGTGTAGCCCAAAAAGCTTCACATCTAAACTCAACGCTAAGTATAGAAACTTTCAAACCCAAACACATCATGGAGCCCCAATTGGGTTTGAAATAACTAAGGGATCATCTACTAACTGGTGTCTCAGTGCAGTGACTCAACTAACAATGATGAGATAAACGAACTCAATGCGTCAAAATCAAATAAAGTTTGACCCGGATAATCAAACAGAAAAACTAGACTTTCAATGGAAATAGTTCTACCTCTTTCCTGAATCGATCGAACCGCGAGAGCCTGAGCTTGCCCCCTTGCCTGAGTTGGTGCCAAAAGAGCTTGCACCTGTCCTCCTGAGGTAGATCCCGTCCTTTGCCCTTTCTTAGGGCAGTCTTTCGCTAGATGTCCTACTTCGTCACAGTGGAAGCAGCCAGCCTTCCTCTTCTTGCGACAATCCTTGCTTAGGTGGCCTAGTGTTCCACAACTGAAGCACTTCTTCTTTCCCTTGCTACCGTTGCCTTTCCCACCCTTGTTTTGCTGTTGCTGTTGAGGTCTCTTCTGATCTCCTTTCTTCTCGGGTGCTTTATTAGCATTGGGACCCTTCTCTTCCTCATGCATAAGTGCCATGTCCACTAGCTTCTCGAAAGTGGCCCCCATAGGGATGTGAGACATAGCCAATCCGTGCATCGGTTCGTTCAAGCCTTTAACGAACCTCAAAGCTTTCTCTTCCGGTGTGTTTACCAAGTCCATGTTGAATCCCTCTAACTGATTAAACTTGTTAACATATTCTTTCACCGACAAGTTCCCTTGCTTTAAGTTCAAGAACCTTTCCACGTGCATATTTTCTTCCGCTTTTGAGAGAAACTTTGCCTCAAACCTTTGCCTGAAATCCATCCAAGAATCAACAGGGCGTTCTCCATTAGTGACCTCCCACCAGAACGAGGCCTCTCCTTCCATTAACCAAGCGGCTAACCTGACTTTCTTTCCCTCTTCTACTTCCAAGATTTCCATCAATTCTTCCGTCTCATTAAGCCAATCCCTAGCTCCCACAAAAGGTTTTCCTCCCATAGCCTTAAACTTCCTACAAGTCATAGCAAAAGTATCCGCGCGAGGAGGAACGAGTGCAACGGGTGGAGGAGGAACATTTGCTGGACCTGCAGCGGCGGCCCTAGCCTCCATCAATCTCCTATACCATACTGGTATCGTCACACCCTCTGGAAAGTTAAGATTCTCAGCCATGCTGAAACGAAAAAGGAAAGATTCAAAACGGAGAATTCGAAGGATATAGATATGGCTATTGGGGATTATGCTTTTCTTTCAAAAACTTTTCTCTTTAAAGACATGTTTTTGAAAATATTTCTTCCAAAAATGTTTTTAGAAAAATAGTTTTCTAAAAATTTTATCTGTTCTGGTAACCTTTGCTCTGATACCACGTGTAACACCCCACGCCCGCTATGGTCACTCTCTAAGGGAATGCCATAACATTGGTGGAGTATTTTAAGTGGATATAGAACAGAAAAATTACAACAAGACAGATATAAGTAATACTTGAAAATTTCAAAACATCATTTCATTGCAGCGGAAAGTAAAACATGTTTGGTTACATCTCAAAACCATAATAAGAGTCAAGTACGAAATATCCATCCTGATAAATAAAAGTACATAATCCCAATACATGAAAAGATAGCCATAAATGTAAGGGTAAGTTGAGCTCTACACCTATGGTCCAAGCTCCAAAAGAGAATAAAGCAGCCAGATCAAAGCCCACTCGTACTGAGCCCTCTCTGATAACCTGAGGGTTGGGAAAAAAAGATAAAAACAACGGGGTCAGACATAAGTCTGAGTGAGTCCTATAACTTTAACAATACAACCGTTAAAGTAACCAGAGAAGACATAAGCTTGATATACGGTAACGTCTGGGGATGAATGGCTACACTAGGCAGCTAGGTAGACTTAGGATAAACTAAGATAACCGTAAAGACGCATCCACCCACCCAAGGATAATTACTACACTGCACCACACCAGTTATTCCTACTTAAAGGTTGATCCCACTAAGTGTACTTAGTAATTCAGTAGTTTCGTGTACCCCTATCTGACTACATAGGTGTACCCACTACCCCCCAAGCGATCGGCTCCCCTACGTAGATACCCGTGCTGGTCCCACGATGGGGTGTATCATTCCCCAACGTGGCCACCATATAATATCAACGGTGCACGGCTTTATATCTACACGATGCAACAACGACTTACCAACCAGCCCGGGTCCACACACGCATATGAAACCCGTTGGTCCCGCGTTGCCACCGCTAACCCGGTTTGGCCTCTTATAGTCAAGCCCAATATGCGTGTCCCGTCACTCGACTAGAGTCGAGCCCACAAAGGTACGTTTGGGATATTGGTTGAAATGGGCCCTCACAAGCTACCACCTAAGCTTGCTATTTCTAGTGAATCCCACTTAACCCTTTAACCATGTCCCCTTACATGTTATAAATTTTGGTTAAGTCCTTTAATCATATTCTAATTGTCATACAAGGTACCCACTAGATTTTCACATGCCACCCATGGCACTTACTTAACCCTTTAATCATGTTTAATTACATGTTCCACTTTGGTTAAGTATTCTAATCGTATTCTCACATGCCACCCATGGCACTTACTTAACCCTTTAATCATGTTTAATTACATGTTCCACTTTGGTTAAGTATTCTAATCGTATTTTTCTATTGCCACCCAAGGCAACCCACTAGTCTCCTCATGCCACCCAAGGCACCCACTTAACCCCTCATGTCCCACTACATGCTAATATGGTTAAGTGTTGCTTAATTCATTAATTAAGATCATGACCTCATAAAGACCTCTCACATTAGACCGTCTTTTATGACTGCTGGATATGCCGGTTGGTTCCGGGCAGACTTCTGTCATCAAAAGGGTCTAACCTCGTGTCTTTACTTTAATCATGTATTTAATTTATGACTAAGACCCCTCACATTGGGCCAAACATTTGTAGCCGCTGGATGGCCGGTCGGTTCCGGGCAGACTTCCGCTACAAAAGGGTCCAACCTCGTGTCTTAGTTGATTAATTACACCTAATTAATCACCCCCATATTAATTATCCCTAATTAATATCAGGTTTTTCATAACATGGGTAGACCTAACTCAATAGGTAAATTCCCATGGGGTAGACCTAACTCAATAGGTAAATTCCCACTTATGCTTATTCATTTTATGGTATGCTTAATCATAACCATTTCACACCATTTCATTAACATGTCTATTAACCCCATCGTTTCCCCACGTACTTATGCTAACACGACATATTTCCAAGAGAAGAGTCTTTCACAATTAACATGGGTTTCATTTAGCATACATTAGCATTAACATGGGTTAAAAGGTGTCCACTTACATCATGACATTAACCCAACTAGCATTACTAAATAACCCAACTTGCATGAACATACATATGTCATGTATAAAGGCAACTTGCATAAGTGTTCATAGGTTATACAAAGGTGAACTTGCATGTGTCTTAAATGTGTGAACTTACACAACATGTTACATGTTAACTTGCATAACATCATACACATAACTTGCATAATATTATAAACATAACTTGCATATCAACATACACATAACTTACATAGCATCATGCACATACTTGCATAACATCATACACATAACTTGCATATGAACTTGCATAACAACATGCACATAACTTACATAACATCATACACATAAACTTGTATCACATGTTGAGCTTGCATATAAGCATACACATAACTTGTATAACATGTTGAGCTTGCATATAAGCATACACATAATTTGTATAACATATTGAGCTTGCATATATGACTTGCATCTTAAAGGAGGGTAAACATGCATACACACACACACACACACACACATATATATATATATATATATATATATATATATATATATTCATAGCATATAAAGGTGCCATCTTGCATATGTATGCATCACATTTAAAAGGGTAACTTGCATGTCATGATTTATGCATAATACCAAACACTTAGCATGCATAAAACCACCTACTTAGCATGCATAAAATCAATTAATTATTATGCATAAACCCACCACTTAACTTGCATAAACCCACATATCCAACTTGCATAAACTCACATATTCAACATGCATAAACTCACATATTCAACATGCATAAACTCACATATTCAACATGCATAAACATAGGATTAATTTTAAACATAGATTAGCATATTCACATCATATCATATGACTTGAAAACCCAATAATCCTCATGCAAAACCATAGATCTCATCATATCTCATCTACTTAATTTAGCAATTGATCATCAAAGTGATAGAAACTCACCAAAACCAAGATTAGCGAACTTATGAAGTGGAATTAGTTGCTTTTAGTTGAAGAAGATGTTGATTAGCTTGCAACTCTCTTCATTGATTTGTGGAGGCCATGATCAAGTTTCATTTTGCCATAGTTTAGTTACAAGATCTAATTATGAACGAATTAGGGTAGGGTTGGGGTCTTATTTATAGGATTAGGTAGTGTTTTAGGCCCTTAGATTAATCCTAGGTTAGATTAGGTCCGTTAGATTTAGGAAATCTCTAGAACCCAGCCCAGCCCTAGCCAGAAAACCAAATCTGGTGCACCCAAGCTCTCTGGCTCGACACGCCGTGTCGACAGGCAAGTCGACACCCCTGTCGACATGGTTGGGGCGGGAATTTTCCCGCCTGGCCCCGCTGGTTTGATTTTGAAATCTGAATTTGAATCTTTAAACATGTTTTTAGCTTTAATTTTTCTGCAAACTTTATTGGGCCTTAACTGGGCCATACGGACTCCGATTTACAAAATTTCGGACTCTATTCTGCGTATTTTTCCGAGACGAACGCAATGACGCAGCCCGTTACCCCCATTTCCCACGTTTGAGATTATTTATTCTGCGATTAGTGAATTTTAGCATTAACTAAAATTCGGGGTGTTACAGTACTTAACTGAAACATGATGTGTTATGTGGTCAGTTCATATACATACCTAGGGAATAACCCAACAGATCATAAATAGTTGTGGCTGCAGTAAGAACATCTACGCAGCAACCTATGAATTCACCAGGCAAGGGAGGACACAATCTGAGCTTGTTGCCGACTGAAATAGAACAGGTTGTTTTCTGGTCAGGAAGGAGTCTTATAATATGAAGTAGCAGAGCATTTCAATAACCTATAAATAAATAAATTTAAAATAATCAGAAAAAATAATACAAAAATTCCAGAAATGTCCTAAATAGCTTTTAGTTGCAGAAGATTTACAACCTAGACAGCTTTCGATTGACTGCTAGTTCTTCACATATTGCAGCTTTCAAATAGTAAAAATAAAACAATCAAAGCAGCTTCAATTTCACCACGTATTGCAGCAATGTGTTGTATATTTGTTAAGTTGCACCACCATGATTGTATTGTCATCTTCATGTTAATTTTTAGTGTAACTTCATGGAACTCCTTCGTCAAGTTATTTCTTAAAACCAGGATCAATATCATTATATTTTTAAATAAAATTATGTACGATACAGGTCATCATGGCAAACTGTGCTTGTTTGGCGAAACATCCTGTAAAATATTGAGCTTCTTTTCAAAAAAACTAAATGCTCAATGTACAACCACGCTTGGATTAGAATGAGAAAAGATGAATATTTTACTTAGGAGTTTGTGAACATTTTGACTTTCCCGAAATTTTGGAACATGAAAGCGTTCACTATGACAACCATTTCTAACTTGTACCTAAGATCTGCAAGATAATACTTACTAAATGGTGGATTTGGAATTGTTTGAACCTTTTAAATAACATGATTCCCAATTACACATTGCGAAATTAAATGTTAAGCCAAAATTAATGGCTAGAAGAATATTTTGTATGGGAAATTTCATTTTGCATATACGCATCACGTAATTATTTTTTACACATGTGGGACCTACACAGCGTGAAAGGGAGTACCCATTCACCTGGTCACTTTCCATTCAAAAACCTATTAGTTGTATACAGCTAGCTTCCCTCCATTTTACATTACTTTATAGGATGTAAATCTTTTGCAATCGAAATCTGTTAAGGATATTTAATTAAAAATAAAAGTCTCTTATAATATGAAGGAGTTTAGCATTTCAAGGAGCAAGGGCCAAGAGACAAGTTGCAGCCTGCTTAATAGGAGATAAAGCGAGCTTGGTCTTGACAAATGAAGACCTGATTCAGTATTTATAATATGATCTAATCCGAGAATAGCTGATCAACACGTGTTTCATTAGTTTCTGAAAGCTTGTTGCTAATTGTAAAAGGGTTTAATTCAAACAGCCAAATGTCTTCTTCCATGTTTTGGAAAGCAAAAACTCATATTTTGCCATTGTGCTTAACCACCAAAAGAATGCACCAAATCAAAGAAATAAGGTGCATGTTTATCAAGCGGTGTCTATATATATTGTCTAGGTCCCATTATGACTTCATATGCTCAGCTACTTCTTACGTGTGATATCAGGCAAATTTGTATAAGAGGGTCGATGCCCAATAACAATAAACAATGAAGTAATCAGAAATAAATAAATAAATTTAAAATAGTATGTAACCGCTTTAGGCAATCTCTCGAATGGCATTTCGGTGCAGATAACACAAAAATTCCTAACCATCGATGTAGCACTTGGATCACCGTGAACCTTCCAAATCTCCGTGAATAGCAAGGTGATATCATTCTGATTCTTCACAAGTTTATTCACATGGCTCAGGATTTCAAAAACCTACAAATGTACACTTTTAATACATTTGTCTTATATGTACACACTTTAGATCTTATATATTGTGTATCTGTGTACCTGTATATCTTAGATATCTTTTATTGAGATATCTATCACCTCAAGCAATAAAAAAATTAGTGCAATAATGACCATACGCACTACCAGTACACAAGGACGAAACCATACATGAAAACGATCTTGATGAAAATATAAAAGCTTTGCTATTGAGTTTAGCACTATGCCTCAAAAAACAGGGATAAGAAGAGTGATCAAACTTGGAGGAAGAATTACCTGCATTTCTTCTATTCTTGGAGTTGCGAGATACAGGAGTCACTCCACTTGAACATGAGGAAATTGCCAAAGAATCATTCACGCCTGCACCCGAGCCATCTAATACTGACCGCCATTATCACCAATAATAATATTATTGCATCCCAAAGAAACATCAGCCAAAGAAGAATTGTTAGCAACTTCAAAAAACTTAGCACCATTTTTAGAAATTTAATTCAGAATCTAACTTCAATCCCAAAGCCGAACCTTCTATATACTGCAGTCATTATCACCATTAAAAACACTATAGCATCCCAAAGAAACATCAGCCAAAGAATTTCTATTCGACATTGGAGATGAATCTACAACTTTACTAGTCAGGAGAGAAGGACTGGAAACATCAAAAAAAAAATCCAAAGTCATGCAAATCATTATCTTGCATACAACCAATAAAACTGGCAAGAGACAGGATTTTTTGACATAGACCAATCAGAAGAATTCAACTTTCCATTATCAGCACATATAGCCTCCTCCCTAAAATGGAAGAAATAATAAGCAGTACAGCTGATTGAGAGCAATCCAACACCTGCAAATTAGCAACAAGATCCTGTGAGCCAACATTAATAGAAGAACAACTCTTTGTCATCCAAAAATAGCAGCTACCAATACTTATATAACGAAACGACTTTGGGACAGTGTCGATAGTTAAAGCCTTACATTACTAAATGCAGAAAGATCCACCGTTTTTAGAGACGGTTCCCTTAACTGCCATAGTAAAGGCTAAAAAAATGGTGCATGTGCACTAAAACCATGCACAACATCCATAAAAGCAAAATTACAAAAGAAGACTGAATAAACCATCATCGAACTCATCACTGACCATCCAAAACTCACGGTGGCATCATTCAATGATAAAATACAAAGAACCAAATCAACACCAACAAATTTAGCTTGTAGTGACTCTCAAATGCCTTAACACGATGATCATCAGATTTAACACCCAAAGCCAAATATATTAGGTTCAGCAACCATACCAAAAAACAGTGCCTCATTTTCACCATGCAAATCATTTACATCTAAGGCTTCAGAATATTGCATATCACAAACAACATTGGACTTAACCAGAAAAAGAGGTTCAGAATGTTGAACATCATCATATAAGGAAAGAGCATCAAAATGATTGTAAACCAAAATACCAGAAGCAGGCACTGAAATATAATCATGTTGCACTTGTTTCTTGAGAGGGGAAAAATCATCCAAGTCTAATACTGAAGAAGTATTAGAAACAGAAGATAACTCCTTAAAAGATGTAATACCTGGTTCAAGAAGCAAATAGTCCCTTCTAGCATTAATTCCATCAAAATTTCGGGATGTCTCCATTAATAGGACCGCAAGTAGCAACATCAGATGAAAAATTAATTTCCACATCAATAACCACAGACGTCGATTTAGTCGATTTACTCATAAAGTTGTGTTAAGTAAAAGAACCAGAATTGAAATTAACAACAAAATTTAGAACATTAAAATGATTAAGAATCTTTTTAAACATTTTTAACCCATACCCTGACTCATTAGAAAAACAATCTAGAAAAATGTTTTTCAATTCTAAATAAGATAAACAAAACTTAAAAGCATGATCTTTCATGGATAAAGGAGGCAGCAGAGGAAAAGTATTTACATTATTCACAAAAGAACCAAAATCAAATAAAGCAACTGATTGTAAAGAGTCAAAATGACAAAAAAGCTTGCTAAATAAATATAAACCATTTTCTGAATCAGTAAAAAAATCTTGAGCAGTAAAAAGTTACTGTGTACTGGTAGTGTGTATGGAGACTCAACCATTGCTACTACTTCTATGTCAGGATTTTCATACGGAAACAAAGCACAAAAGCCATCAGATTACGATTCAGTAATTTAAACCAAAAATCGTTTCCAACCGTTGATTATAGAGCATATACTTACATAATTATGAGTGTAGAGACTGATCTTACATATATACCTATCCCGTATATGCCTGCCTTCAACCAAACATGGATGTTTGTTTAATAGGTGCACATGTGTCTAACTGTGTTGCAACAACTACTTTCTAATGGCTATATTTTAACATGACATATCCCTTATCAGTTTGACACTAGAAAAAAAAATATTCACTTCATTAGCAATAAATCCCACATGTGTCTAACACTCTAAATGTGTTCCATCCGATTTACATTTCCTGTTTGATTTTCCTTGTAAAAAAAGAAAAATCATCTTCATTTCTTTTATATTAAGATAAATGAATTATAGTTTGCAGGATTATTTGTTGAATCGGTATGTTTCAAACTTGTCAAGCTGTACATATTATGAGACGATAAACAATTTATAGAAAAGATATACACTATAAGATAATTGAAAATTTTATAAAATATAATTTGTGTAAGAGTTTTTATTTCCTCTCACATAGTATGTAGCAAGATTAAAAGGAGTGTACAATTTCTATATAGAATAATTTTGTGAAAAAAATAATTTGTATCTTGAGTTATATTTAGACACAGACACTTAATTATGTTGATTCTCAAAAAAGATTAAGATAAGGAATTCTTTATGTTGGTGCAATTTAAAAAATCAAAAGCCTTTAAGGAAGAATTCAAGTTAGTTTGTAGTGCATGGATTCCCACTACTCGATCATTTAAAAACTTGAAAGTTCTTTAATAACAAGTATCTTATCTTCCCATCATACCAAGTAGGTTTAATATGTCAGTGAGACTACAGTAGCAACTTTTCTCAATGGGCACCTAAATGGATATTTAGGATGTAGGGAGTCATAAATGTATGATGGTGTTCTTCCATGTTTTAAAATAATTGATAAAACATGACAGAAGAAAACTTTAAGAAAGATGCATCCAAGCACAACGAGTAAATAATAACTAAGATGTGAATATAAACAAAGATAGGAATAGTCACACGGGTTTTGCAAGAATTTCATACTTTGCTGGAAGCAGTTAATATGAATATCGTGACTGGGGGAATTAAATGGTTTAGTGTAAACCAGTAATGCATGTCAAGAGCAAAGTACAAGTCAATCAGTATTTTTACATTCTATTCGCTATTTTATTCATTGAATTAAATAGAAACAAACATCCCGTTCACTTTTAATATTTTATTTACTATTTTGTTCGACACCTCAAATTAAAATAAAAATTTAAACACCACTTGTAAAATAACTACATAATTTATAATAAAATGTAGTTTATGATATCATTCTTATGTTATGTTTAAATATTTGATCATATGACAAAACCAAACAAAAAACAAATATTAGAACAAAAATTTATGGTCGATACAGGACTACAAAATGATGTTAGACAAAGGAGGATGTTGATCCTAGCCTTTTATGTTATATGTGGTGAAACATCAAAAAAATAGGTGATATAGGCTTCAACAAATCAGGTTCATGTTATGTGTTTTGAACAATGCCAAACTTTAATTTTCAAATTGAATATTCTTTAAGATTTTCATTTTGTATATTTGGATAGCAGTTACCAACTGAACCTCGTTTGATCGACACAATGTATATATTTAACCCACTCCAAACCAACTACAGATGAAGGCAAATGTGGATGAATAGCGCATACCTTTGATCTAAACCTATACAGATCAGATGAAATATTTGACCGGATTAGAACCTATAGCTCAATAACCTGATCCACAAGAAAAGACAAATAAGACCAAAATGTAAGCCTACATGTAAACCAGACTTCATCCTTACCAGTATAAGCCTTCTAATGAAAGAATCAACAAATAGTCTTTTTAAAGACACAAAATATTTCAAATCCATAAGACCCAACTAAAGCAATGAGATAAACTATGACATCATATGTCTAAGCTAGCTGGCTACCAAAAATGTATAATAATACTAATATGTTGATTATATTTGCTTTGACTGGACAAGCCATGACATCATCAAAGGAAAACTTAATGTAACCAAAAAAATCCTATAGTTTATTACAAAAGGCACAAGATTAAAAATATAAATACAAGTTTTGGGCTTTCATATCATGTCAACCCATGTACAATTGAACACAGAACATACTGATTTGATTAAACTACACTACTAAAAATACTGCGGTAGATAAGAATGTTCAGTTTTTCTTTATTTTTCTTCTTTAGGTCTAGGAATCTTCTTGTACTCAATTCCCAGAAAAGTTTGGATAATAACAAAGCTATTAAGTAAGAAAAAGTAAATTTCGATAAATAAAAATAAGCCAGAACCCATTACTCAATTTTCACCGGTTCGAAAAGGAAATGATAAATGCACTCAGTTGATAAAATCAAACATCTTAATTGACATACAATATGTACATTGCCTTTAACAGTTTATATTCGTAGCTGAAGGTATAGCAGTGCACAAATTAACAATTGAAGTTGAAATGAAATTAAGGCAAATCATACAAAAATTAAATTACAAACGATAGCTCAATAAACATATTAAAATTTGTTACCTGATGTGATTTAGGGAAAAAATAAATCAGGGAATTCGAATGGTGGCTTTGAGTCATCGTGGTAGCATTGGAAGGTACCGCGCAATGGAGACACTACCAGGCTTGAGTTCGAGGCAGATCGAAAAGATAGTGTTTGACGGAGAGTCGTACTTGTCAATAGGATATGGATACTTGGTTTGGAGGGAGATGAAAATTTAGGGGTAGGTTTCGAGAACGAGAAAGCAACAAGAGAAAGGAAATGAAAATTAGATGCAAAGTACGGGAATGGAAAAATAAATCTCGCCTTCTAACATCGAAAACGCAACGATTTCAGTGGACCAAGCAAAACAGATGCATTTAGTATTCAAACGCCGCCATATAATGTAACCAAAAGCATAATTTCTTCTAGTGAGATCTCTATATAACAATGTTACGTTCCGCATATATCTGTCATTACTATGCTACGTAAGCTTATAAATTGCCACCATTGATCGAATCTTATTCCTTATCGAAGTAATGCCCTCTAGTCTACGATACACCACCCAGAGCAGATATGCATGTATCTAGACTGTCCCACGTATGTACTGTAATTGTAGCTCGATGCCTCAATCGCACGTCCTCTAATGTGCACCGAGTTCCGGGGCAGGGCTAAACAAGAAACACTGAACTCAGCCGGGAGCTTTTCCATACCTGTACCGGCCCGCCTTTAAGAGCCTCCAAATACAGATATTCCTAGGGTCTGTTTTCCATGGTGGCTATGGCCCCACCTCGGCCCCTCCCTCAACTAGTAAAGACTACAAGAGCTATGCGATCATCCCTAATAACAACCCATCTAAACATTTATCTGGCGTCTCCCCTCAACCTCGTACCTTGATAGTGAAAGGTGGAATGATATCTTGGGTTTAGCTCTAGTCTTTTTGGATCTTGCTGGCTGCCAATGATGGGTGTCCGACGATCTACTATCCTTGTTGGTCGTGACCCTCTGCCTCCTCGTGAGGAAACCGCTGAACCACCCTGGTGTCACCTCATCACGACATTCTGACCGCATAACTACATCTGCAGTCAAGGCCCACCCACCTAGTAGTTACGCGCAGACCCAACCTCTGCGAGCACAGCCTAAGACATCTGTCACCGCACAGAGGACTACTAGAAGCACCTTACGTACCTCAGGAAGCCGCGTGCTTCCCCTTTCAGTCATTTGGAGTCGTAAAAACAATCATATGAATGTGCGCTTCCCTCGTGCCTTATAACACCTCGATGGTCTACCTCGTTGGGTTATTCACCCTCAAACATGCAGACTGGTCCAAGCGCCTCACTTTAATGTGTTATTAGACCCTATGTCTAATCATTCTATTACGCGCTTGATTTTCCTCCTTAGGTTTCCTTTTAACTTGGTTATCCCCATTCATATTGAATTCTTAATCAAGTTACCAAGTTCCTCTTGCTTATTAATTTTTGTTATATAACTTAACCCCTTTAAGTTCATTAATAAGCCCACAACATGTTATTCTCTAGATTGTGGCCCAAGGTCTATAACCCACAATCGCTTTACATTTTATTGTCCAATTCCATAGTTACAATAACATGTTCTTACTTAATGTGTAATTAAGTATGCCTCATTTTACATGTTTCCTTTTTAACATGTCAGTCATTATTTATGATTAAATATAACTTATCTTATAAGTTTTCCTCGTTCTTTCTCATTTAATCATAACTCCATTTTACATTGTCAATACAGCTTATCGTTGTTTACTTGTTAACTTAGTTCTATTAACTAAGGCCCATTAACAAGTTTCTCAACCCACTAATAATTTCCTCTTGTCCCTAGGACAAGTCTAAAAATGCTATTCTTATCAGCGGGTTCCAAACTTCTAGACTACTTAATTTATAAATAAGTACCTCTTATCTTACTACGCAAGTTGTCTCATTTCCTTACAAGTTAAGCGGTGTCTTTACTTACATAACTTTATCATTTCTACTGGTTACATATACCAATAGGTGTCTTTAATTACATAAAATTATCGGGTTAAGTTTATGGGCATAAATGTAAATATTACCCCCCCTCCCCCCAGATTTGCTTAGCCCACCCACTGTCCAACCAATTTTACTTAACCCCAACTTTAGTTCATATTCATACAATCCCTATGGATTAGATTAGGTTAAGCAGTCCAATTCACTACCATGTCCATTTATGGTTTATGATGGGCTAAACCTCCCATATTTGGCCTACAACTTGTGGATGCTGGATATGCCGGTTGGGTCCGGGCAGACTTGTTCCACAAGTTGGGTCTAACCTCGTGTCATAGCTCATCTCATATTTGTGCACTTAGACATCTCACATTAAGTTCAACATCAGTGGTTGCTGGATATGCCGGTCGGGTCCGGGCAGACTTCAACCACTAATGCAACCTAACCTCGTGTCTAAGCGTTACTAGGGCTCCATTATTTTAGGCATATTCCATTAAATTTCTCTATTCCAAATATAGACTTTCATGCCCCCTTTAAATTCATATTTATAATTATCTTATTTCAATTATAGGTTTCTATGCCCTAAATCAATAATCACAAGTGTTCCGGTTTATGCCCCAAATTGACATTTACATATGTTACAATCTATGCCCAATTTCAAAATTACATATGTTCCAATTTTTACCCCAATTCAATATTTACAAATTCTAATACAAATTTTACCCAAATTCATGTTCACCTATTTTCCAATATATGCCTAACTTCATGTTCATATTATCCAATATAAAATATGCCCCTAAATCCATATTCGTATATTTTCCAATTTTATGCCCAAATTTACATTCATAATTTCCAATATCTATTATGCCCCAATTTAAGTCTTTCCCAATCGTTCCCAATTTCTCACGTTCGCATTTTTCAGCGTTAGGCCTAGGCTCGAAGGTAGCCCGACTATATAAAAATAAAAAGGGAAAAGACGGAGAGAAGAGAATCTGAACTAGGGGTGGGCGCGGTTCGGTATAAAGGTCCGCGGTTTAGTCCAATTCAATACGATTTGATCAACGGTTAAGCCGCAACCGAACCGTATCACTGCGAGTCGGCTTGGTTTGGATATTTTTATTAGAGAGAGCATCCAAATCAGTTTTTTGCACCATTTTTGAGGTTCGGTTTGGGCGGTTTACGCCCTGCGGTTCGGTTAATGCCCACCCCTAATCTGAACAGGCATAATAACAAATCAATAATAGGCATAAAAACAGAATGGGCATATTATGACAAGTTTAGACTTGGTGACAATATAAACATATAAGAACAGATCAGATGAATATGTCATAATTGAACTGATTAGGCACCGATTTAAGATCCAACTTTTATATACATATCACTATTACTATTTAAATATTTGGATCTAAAAATAACATGAACTCACAGTGAATAGATCTAAGAAAATGGATCCAAATTACTGCGAAGAACACGTTGAATTTTTGTTGTAGCAATCGTTGAATTTGTATAATGTTTGCTGAAATGGATTTGGAGAAGATTAGGCCATTCAATCTACATTGCAGCAGAGCTCCGCCTTCGCCACCATTTTTTTAGATGAAAAAAACCTAGGTTTAGGGTACTTTATATAGCCTAGGGTTCACGAATCTAGCCCAAAAATCGTCCAGGTTTAGAAAAGAAGTTTCCAGATCCACAGGTGGGCCGACCCCTAGGTTTGCGTGTCGGATTTTTGGTTTTGCTGATTTTTGAATATTTTTGAATTTTATATGTATGTATATCTTTCCTATATGCATCAAACTTCAAACCTTAATAACTTCTTCATACAGTGTACGATTTTTGCAAATCAGGTGTCTATCTTGACTAGAATTCCGAGACAGACGCAATGGCGCGATCTGTTTTACTTAATTCTGAATATTTAGTTAAATTTTGCTTAATTCATTATTAACAGTGTATTTCACACTAATTATTCTTTAATTCATCAACTTTAGTGTCGTTAAAATTTTGGGGTGTTACATTTACTTTATTGAATAGACATTACAATAATAGCGTACTATTATATATATATTAGTTTCGCAGATCCTTAAAGGATGGAATTCCCAAACATCCTTTAAGTTATTGTACATTTCAGTGAACACTTCGTTTGGATTAATTCACTTATATGAGACTGTTAGTCCCGACTCGAGTATATTGTTTCTTTGACTGTATGCTTGGGTCAGCTTGAGCACCATAGCCATTTGTGATGCACTTTGGAGGTTGGCATCTTGTCTGGATCCTTCAGTTATCATCAATCTAGTTATCTATATTATCAGTATTTATCTGTACTGTAATGGCCCTCAAATCCGTACTATCAGAGTTGACTACATACATCACACGTCCAACCCAAATATCTTGAAAATATGAATCATTTTTTTAAAGAGAAAGGTAGAAAAAGAACAGAAGTAACAACACAGAATCTCACTTCACAACGGAACAAAATATAATATATCATGATTTTTGAAATACAAAATTTCAACTGTATAACATACAATTATCAGAGTACAACACTTAAAACACAGCGGAAATAAAAATACTATATATCTAACACTGAAGCCTCCTGCTCCGAGCTCCTTTAGATAGATCTGTAAAATCCTAAACTATTGACTGCCCGTACAAATTTGGGCACCCAAGAGTTTAGGTAAAACAAAACAAAATAAACTCTAGGTCAGTCATGGGACTGGTATGAGTAAACAATTTAAAACAGTTTGAGAAAATAAACGATATCTTATACGACCACGCCGTATAACATGGAACGGGTTTTTCCCTTATGAGAATCCAAAACACTTGATTTAAATTTCAAAATCCTTTTGAAAGAAAACGATAGTCTTTATACCAGAACTCTTTTAATATTATAATAGTGTCTAAATCAAAAAATCACAATCTAGTGGTACACTTTCATCTCACGTTCCACATATACATAATATACAATCAAAATCGCGAGCACTTATTGGGTAATGAACTTCCAACTATGACAAGATATGGAACCACCTTCCGATAGTGTATCTCTATAGAAGAATACACTGGGTTCAACAAGAACATCTTGTAACCCGGCCACACATGATCGACCACTCATTTCGCTTGAGTGTATCGAATGTATATCACCAACGGTTGGGATCAGCAACCATTTTCCCGAATGGGACAGCATCTAATAGAATAAGGAATTAAATGAATTTATCTAGATAGGTGATGATACACCCTGATGAAAGCTACCCACATAGTCATGCTGCCTGCCCGATTTTTGTCATTTCCCGGTTGTTGAGTCCTGAGGTTACGATTACTTACCATTCATTTGATAACACAATCACTTTGAATGCCAGATCCTTTAATCACTAATTGATTTGCAAAAATATGATCTAGATATTATGTTAAGAGAATAAATTCTCCGCCACTAGACGTATTTATACAGACCAACGTATGCGTTTATTGAAAATACTCCGTCAGACATTCGTCCATATACGTTCGTTCTGGGATTGAACGAAACCGAAGGCACAATTTCCATCAATATAAAAAGCCCTTGCACGCTACTCCGTCTCCGATTATCTTCATATAATCTGATTCGCAACGTTACTGCCAATACGGAGTGGTTTTCGGATGATAATCCAACCGGTCTCTCCATATTGACAACGATATTAGCAAACACTTCGATAGTCGGTTATTTAACAATCGAAGAAAAATAAACATTCATTCAAAGCATCGAACAAATCACTGGGCCTTTAAATTAATATTTCATTAATTAAAACACTTCTCCATTTCCTTATCCATATTCGTTAACACGATATTTTCGATAATCATCTTGCCCTCTTACGCTATTTGGAAAACATTTCCATATATCGCCTTCTTTTATTTTCTATGCTCAGAAAATATATTTTATTTATAACTGGAAAACATTCCAATTACATTTCTCTTTCATGACCATTCATTTATTTCAATACTTAGGAAATATTTATCTTTATATTTCCCAAAATTTCACTTACTTGGGTTAAATCGACTGTTATGTAAAACATCGTTACAAACAACCCAAAATACTGCATTCAACTAACTCTTATTCACACATTTTTCTTCGAGACTGGATCTTGCTATTTATCAGTTAAAAATGAAATCAATCAAGTTGGGGTATAGCTACCTCTTAGACCTTGACTGAAAACATCCTTAACTTCAAAATGGACAAGAGCACTTATCTCGAATAATCAACATCATAAAAACCAATTATTCATTTTAAAACCCGTATATGTTTCTCTTTCTAATTTTATGAGATTTAATTATAGATTTCCTTTTTGTTTATAATACTATATTTTTAAGTTCGTTTCCTTATCGAATTCTGTATATATCGACACATTGATTTATAATTATCCAATTTTCTTAAAAATATTCTAACTCCTTAAATTTCCGAAAAATTTCGCCATAACCTACTTTAAACAGGTCACTCGGTACAACTACAAAACGCCTCTCTGGCCCCATTCCTTTCAAAAAGAAAATCAAAAAGCCAAGTGGCTTACCGATTCGGCGCATAAAACCTTATATGGAATTTAAACATGTACCTTTTTGTCGGGCACTAAATTTATAAACTTCATACACTTCATTCGCCATACCTTTTTAACACATATGCGTCCATTTCTAGTTTATTCCAACTCAATCTGGTCATTTTAACTTAATTTGCTAATTTATCTTTTAATTAGCTCTTTTTCCCATTTCATAATTTTGTTTGAACATATCACGTTCATATACCAATTAACTTTTTTATAAACTAATCGAATTCTATTTTTAATTCTTCATATTCAATTTCGAATATAAATTCACCAGTTCAATTTACTTAACCGAAACCCAATTTCCATTCAAAATCCCGTTAACTAATTATTCTTCAGATTAGATAGTTCTATTTATTAATTAAAATCTGATTTTTTTGTTTCAAAAATCATTTCATTTACACAACTTGAATTCGTATTTATTTTACAACTCATATCTTGATTTTTCTAATGGAGATTCGAATTTTATTTACTTAAAATACTTATATTTATTTCAATAAACCGTTATGGTTTTAAAATGGTTATGGCGCTGTTTTTCTGAAAATTTGATTTTGACATAACTCAAAATCTATAAGACGAAATCCAGATTTTTCTCTTCCATTAGAAAAATTATTATTCAATTAGTCCTGAAGATTCTTGTTTCAAGGAATTTCGACTAAATCGAGTTATGTATACTCAATTGAAGTTCAAGCTTATCCATTATATATTATAATAATATATTTCACGGTTATGAACTCCTATTTGAGCGCAACAACCGGCGTTTCTAGCGTTATACCACTATTCTGAACACACTGGGACATGACTCGAAGTCTAGTTCGATCATATGGGGAAGATATTAATTTAAACTGATATAAATTAAATTCAAAACAATTAATTTCTTGATAATAAATTAATATTATTCTTCTAATTCATACAGAATTTTGTATTGATCATCTGAACGGTTTTCAATTCAATTTTAACTTTGAATTCAAATAAATTCATTTTCGTCTTTCGATAATTATATATATTTCAAATAAATCGTATTTCGATTATTAAATCGATAACTCAATATAAAAATTCATTTATATTATCAACTCAATATTTAAACGATATTAAATATTTAAAATAAATTGTTCGGAAATCCGGGTCGTTACATTCTTCCCCTCTTAAAAGAATTTCGTCCCCAAAATTATTAAGGTAGGAAAAATGCTTCAAACCCGTTAGCTTTTCCATAAACTCACTTATGTTGAAATTCAACTCTTTGGTTCTCGTGTATATTACACCTCATATATACTCACATTCATTTAATCTGAATGATTTACAAACCATACATTCACATCTAATTCATATTCCATTCATATGCATTAAATTTCATTCAAATTGATCCTAGTCAATTTATTTACTTCGATTCATTTTAACTTTCTTAAGTTAAATTTAAATTCCAGAATTCTAATTCCCGGGTTTTCCTTTCAAATCCTATTGAAATCATATAAATGTATTTATTTCCATCTCAATTTCAAAACATTTGAATTTTCCAAAAACAACTTGTTTTCTTTCGAATAAATTTCCATCAAAAACTTTTCTAAGGTAGCAATTCATCACTTAGAAACTCGAAAATGAACACTGATGATGTTGCAATCATCATCAGAATTATTTCCCGGCGACTGAAGTGAGTTCAGTGCTTTATCACTTTAAAAATCCATCTGAATTGATTTTTAATCCAAAATCCTTCCAAAACAAAGCTATATTATTTTAATGTACTTTGAAAAATATTTTTCAACTTCCTAGGATTTAAATTCTAATTCTGGTTTGAATTAAATTTTTAATTCATCTCATTTGTATATATTTCATTTGTATACAAATTCTATTTGGTTATATATAGCCATTCCAATTTTATAATATTATCTGACTATAATATTAGCAACCAACTCATCCATGTATGATAATAATTTCAGAAAATTATTCATTTTATATCAAAATAGAATTTTGAGTAAAATTATTTCATTTACCCACTTAAAAACAATATCATGTTCAATCTTCTATTCTAGATTTATAAACTCTTATCGACGTCGTGACGTCACACAATTCGACAAAAGTCCATAAACCACTTAACAGACTAGCCAACACAATATAAAATAATTTTTATATCAATTAACAAATACATGCTCTCGTATATATACACTCAACTAATTCTAGGGTACTACTAACCCTATCTCTAATGAGCACAATCCCACCAAAGCCTAGGTATTCGCTCAACCTAAGCTCTGATACCAACTGTAATGGCCCGCAAATCCGTACTATCAGAGTTGACTACATACATCATACGTCCAACCCAAATATCACGAAAATATGAATCATTTTTTCTGAGAAGGTAGAAAAAGAACAGAAATAACATCACAGAATCTCACATCGCAGCGGAACAAAATATAATATATCATAATTTTTGAAATACAAAATGTTAACTATATAACAAACAATTATCAGAGTGCAACACTTACAACACAGCGGAAACAAAAATACTATATATCTAACACTAAAGCCTCCTGCTCCAAGCTCCTTTAGATAGATCTGTAAAATCCTGAACTACTTGACTGCCCATACAAATTTGGGCACCCAAGAGTTTAGGTAAAACAAAATAAACTCTGGGTCAGTCATGGGACTGGTATAAGTAAACAATTTAAACAGTTTGATAAAATAAACGATATTTCATAAGACCATGCCGTATAACACGGAACGGGTTTTTTCCTTATGAGAATCTAAAACACTTTATTTAACTTTCAAAATCCTTTTGAAAGAAAACAATAGTCTTTATATCAAAACTCTTTTGATATTATAATAGTTTCTAATTAAATAAATCACAATCTAGTGGAACGCTTTCATCTCACGTTCCACATATACATAATATACAATCAAAACCGCAAGCATTTATTTCGCTTGAGTGTATCGAATGTATATCACCAACGGTTGGGATCAGCAACCTTTTTCCCAAATGGGACAGCATCGAATAGAATAAGGAATTAAATGAATTTCTCTTGATAGGTGATGATACACCCTAATGGGAGATACCCACATAGTCATGCTGCCTGCCCAATTTTTGTCATTTTCTGGTTGTTGAGGCCTGAGGCTACAATTACTTACCATTCATTTGATAGCACAATCACGTTGAATGACACATTGCCAGATTCTTTAATCATTAATTAATTTGCATAAATATGATCTGGATATTATGCTAAGAGAATAAATTCTTCACCACCATATATATTTATACAGACCAACGTATGCGATTATTGGAAATACTCCGTCAGACATTCGTCCATATACGTTCGTCCTGGAATTGAACGAAACCGAAGGCACAATTTCCATTTATAGAAAAAGCTGTTGCACTCTACTCTATCTTCGATTATCTTCATATAATCTGATTCGCAACGCTACTGCCAATACGGAGTGGTTCTCGGATAATAATCCAATCGGTCTCTCCATATTGACAATGATATTGGCAAACACTTCGATAGTCGATTATTTAACTATCGTAGAAAAGTTAACATTCATTCAAAGCATCAAACAAATCACTGGGCCTTTTAATCAATATTTCATTAATTAAAACACTTCTCCATTTCCTTATCCATATTCATTAACACGATATTTTCGATAATCATCTTGCTCTCTTACGCTATTTGGAAAACAATTCCATATATCGCCTTCTTTTATTTTCTATACTCAGAAAATATATTTAATTTATAATTGGAAAAAATTCCAGTTACTTATCTCTTTTATGACCATTCATTTATTTCAATACCTAGGAAATATTTATCTTTATATTTCCCAAAATTTCACTTACTTGGGCTAAATCGACTGTTATGTAAAACATCATTACAAACAACCCAAAATACTGCATTCAACTAACTCTTATTCAAACATTTCTCTTCGAGACCGGATCTTGCTATTTATCGGTTAAAAATGAAATCAATCAGGTTGGGGTATAACTACCTCTCAGACCTTGACTGAAATCATCCTTAACTTCAAAATGGACAAGACCACTTATCTCGAATAATCAACATCATAAAAACCAATTATTCATTTCAAAACCCGTATATGTTTCTCTTTCTAATTTTATGAGATTTAATTATAGATTTCCTTTTTGTTTATAATACTATATTTTTAAGTTCGTTTCCTTATCGAATTCTGTATATATCGACACAATGATTTATAGTTATCCAATTTTCTTAAAAATATTCTAACTCCTTAAATTTTCAGAAAATTTCGCCATAACCTCCTTTGTACGGGTCACTCGGTACAACTACAAAACGCCTCTTTGGGCCCTTTCCATTCAAAAAGAAAATCAAAAAGCCAAGTGGCTTGCCGATTCGGCGCATAAAACCTCATATGGAATTTAAACATGTACCTTTTTGCCAGGCACTAAATTTATAAACTTCATACACTTCATTCCCCATACCTTTTTAACACATATGCGTCCATTTCTAATTTATTCCAACTCAATCTGGTCATTTTAACTTAATTTGCTAATTTATCTTTTAATAAGCTATTTTGCCCATTTCATAATTTTATTTGAACATACCACGTTCATATACCATTTAACTTTATTATAAACTAATCGAATTCTATTTTTAATTCAAGTTTCATATTCAATTTTGAATATAAATTCACCAGTTAAATTTACTTAACCAAAACCCAATTTTGATTCAAAATCCCGTTAACTAATTATTCTTTAGATTAATAGTTCTATTCATTAGTTAAAAATCCGATTTTTTTTGGTTCCAAAAATGATTTCATTTACACAACTTGAGTTCGTATTTATTTTACAACTCGCATCTGGATTTTTCTAATGGAGATTCAGATTTTATTTACTTAAAATCCTTTATTTATTTCAATAAACCGTTATGGTTTTATAATGGTTATGGCGTTGTTTTTCTGAAAATTTGATTTTGACATAACTCAAAATCTATAAGACGAAATCCAGAATTTTCTCTTCCATTAGAAAATTATTATTCAATCGGTCCTGAAGATTCTTGTTTCAAGGGATTCCGACTTAAATCGAGTTCTATATACTCAATTGAAGTTCGGAACGCCAATTTACGAACTACCGCGCTGTGGCGAGTTTGTTTTAATTATATTAATATATATAAACGTTTAAACTTTGTTTATAATAAATTTTAACTCCGTTCTAATATATTTTAATATATATTAGCCAAATTTTCCCAATTCAACAAAATATTCCGATTATTTATAATCGTCGATTTTTCATTTACTCAGTTATAAATTTATACTAAATTTTCTATATTAAATTCCAATTCTCTTTATAAATAAATTTATTTATAAATTTTGATATAATCGAATTCTAATTTTAAATCCATTGGATTTTTCTCACTTCGATTTATATTCTGAATTCCGGAATAAAATTTATCGTTCTATTTCAAACCATTTTCCAATTCACTTTTCAATTCATACTTGAATTATAAACTCCTAAATTATCCAACGATAATTTAATTCCTTACTTTTATAAACATTGTTGATAAATAATTTTTCTTATTTTAAAAATTAAAACAAGCTGTAACACCCCACGTCCGCTAAGGTCACTCATACCAGGGGAATGCCTTAGTTTCGGTGAAGTATTTTAAGTGAATATAAAACAGTAAAATTACAACAAGACAGATATAAGTAATACTTGAAAATTTAAAACATCATTTCATCGCAGCGGAAAGTAATACATGTTTGGTTACATCACAAAACCATAAACCAAAGTCAAGTACATAATATCCATCTTGATAAAATTGAAGTACATAATCCCACTACATAACTAATAGCCATAAAAGGAAAGATAAGCTCGGCTTCACTTCAGAGGTCCAAGCTTCATAGGATAGATACAGCAATCAGATCAAAGCCCACTAGCACCAGGCCCACTCTAATAACCTGGGGTTGGGGGAAAAAGATAAAAACAACGGGGTCAGACATAAGTCTGAGTGAGTCCTATAACCCTAATAATACAATCATTAAAATAACCAGAGAAGACATAAGTTGATATACGGTAACGACTGGGGATGAATGGCTACACTAAGCAGCTTGGTAAACTTAGGATAAACTAAGATAACCGTAAAGACGCATTTACCCACCCAAGGATAATTACTAAATTGCACCGCCCCAGACCTACCCAAAGATAATTCCTACACTGCACCACACCAGTTTTACCTACCTAAGATTAATTCCTACTTAAAGGTTGATCCCACTAAATGTACTTAGTAATTTTTACCCAGTAGTTTCTAGTACCCCTACATAGGTGCCGTCTGCCCCTATCATTACTAGGTGTACCCACTACTCCCAAGCGATCGGCTCCCTAACGTAGATACCCGTGCTGGTCCCACAATGGGGTGTATCATTTCCCCAAAGTGGCAACCTGATAATATCAATGGTGCACGGCTTTATATCTACACGATGTAACAACGATTTACTAACCAGCCCGGGTCCACACACGCATATGAAACCCGTTGGTCCTACGTTGCCACCGCTAACCCGTTTTTGGCCTCTTATAGTCAAGCCCAATATGCGTGTCCCGTCACTCGACTTGGGTCGAGCCCACAAAGATACGTTTGGGATATTGGTTGAGATGGGCCCCCACAAGCTACCACTTAAGCTTGTTATTTTGTCTAGTGTATCCCACTTAACCGCTTTAACCATGTTCACTTACATGTTATAAATACTTTGGTTAAGTCATTAATCATATTTTAATTACCACTCAAGGCACCCACTAGATTTCCACATGACACCCAAGTCCTTTACTTAATTCCCACATGCCACCCGAGGCACTTACTTAACCCCTTAATCATGTTTAATTACATGTTCCACTTTGGTTAAGTATTCTAATCGTGTTTTCTATTGCCACCCAAGGCAACCCACTAGTTTCCTCATGCCACCCCAGGCACCCACTTAACCTCTCATGTCCCTCTACATGCTAATGTGGTTAAGTGTTTCTTAATTAATTAATTAAGATCGTAACCTTTGTAAAGACCTCTCACATTAGACTGTCTTTTATGACCGCTGGTTAAGCCGGTTGGGTCCGGGCAGCCTTATGTCATAACCGAGTCTAACCTCGTGTCTTTACATTAATCACGTATTTAGTTTGTGCCTAAGACCTCTCACATTGGGCTAACATTTGTAGCAACTGGTTAAGCCGGTTGGGTCCGGGCAGTTTTACGCTACAACTGAGTCCAACCTCGTGTCTTAGTCAATTAATTACACCTAATTAATCACCCTCATAATTTAAATTAATTATCCCTAATTAATATTAAGCTTTTCATAACATGGGTAGACCTAACTCAATAGGTAAATTCCCATGGGGTAGACCTAACTCAATAGGTAAATTCCCAACACATAGTATGGGTACACCTAACTTAATAGGCAAATTCCCATACTATGTTCCTTTATTTTATGTTATGCATAATCATATTAATTTCACACAATCTTATTAACTTATGCATATAAATAACCCCATCGTTCCCACGTAATTTCGTTCTCATGACATAATACATATAAAAGGTGCCAACTTGCATATGAATGAACATGTTTCAAAGGTGCCATCTTGCATATTAACAAACACATAACTTGCATATAAACTTGCATAATATGTCACATAACTTGCATATAATCTTGTATAACATGTCACATAACTTGCATATAATATGTCACATAACTTACATATTCACTTGCATAATATACTTGCATATTAACCCATAGACTTGCATAATGTGTCATCATGAACTTGCATATTAGCAAACATGTAACTTGCATATTAACAAACATGTAACTTGCATAGCATATCTTGCATATTAACATACATGTAACTTGCATATTAACGAACATGTAACTTGCATAGCATATCTTGCATATTAACATACATGTAACTTGCATAGCATATCACCAAGAACTTGCATATTAACAAACATGTAACTTGCATAGCATATCTTGCATATTAACATACATGTAACTTGCATATTAACGAACATGTAACTTGCATAGCATATCTTGCATATTAACATACTTGTAACTTGCATAGCATATCACCAAGAACTTGCATATTAACAAACATGTAACTTGCATAGCATATCTTGCATATTAACATACATGTAACTTGCATATTAACGAACATGTAACTTGCATAGCATATCTTGCATATTAACATACATGTAACTTGCATATTAACGAACATGTAACTTGCATAGCATATCTTGCATACTAACATACATGTAACTTGCATAGCATATCACCAAGAACTTGCATATTAACAAACATGTAACTTGCATAGCATATCTTGCATATTAACATACATGTAACTTGCATATTAACGAACATGTAACTTGCATAACATATCTTGCATATTAACATACATGTAACTTGCATAGCATATCACCAAGAACTTGCATATTAACAAACATGTAACTTGCATAGCATATCTTGCATATTAACATACATGTAACTTGCATATTAACGAACATGTAACTTGCATAGCATATCTTGCATATTAACATACATGTAACTTGCATATTAACGAACATGTAACTTGCATAGCATATCTTGCATATTAACATACATGTAACTTGCATAGCATATCACCAAGAACTTGCATATTAACAAACATGTAACTTGCATAGCATGCATATGATCACATAGCCCACAACTTGCATATTTAGCATCATGCAAACATAACATACATCATATTAAACTTGCATAAACTTACATACTCAACATGCATAAACATAAGATTAATGCTAACATCATATCATATGATTCAAGACTCATTAATCCACATACAAAACCATAAATCCCATCACATCTCATCTACTTAGTTTAACAAAAGATCATCAAAGTGATAGAAACTCACTACTAGCAAATTTGCACTCCAAATGAAGAAGATTAAGATGCTTAGAATGGATTAGAAGTTGATTAGAGAGGTTGATTAGCTTGCTTTCCTCTTCATTGATTTGTAGAGGCCATGATCAAGTTTCATTTTGCCATAGTTTAGTTACTAGGTTTAATTATGAATGAATTAGGGTAGGGTTGTGGTCTTATTTATAGGATTAGGTTGCATTTTAGGCCCTTAGATTAACCCTAGATTAGTTTAGGACCCTAAGATCTCGGAACTCTCCAGAAATCAGCCCTAAGACCAAGCCCAAACCCCAAACTGGTGCACCCAACCACAGAACTCTCTAGAAACTGTGCAGGTTTCTTGGCTCGGCACGGGCGCACTTCCCAAGTGCGCCAGTCTATTTTTGTACTGGCGCACTTCACAAATGCGCCAGTGCATTTTTGTTCTGGCGCACTTCACAAGTGCGCCAGTGCATTTCTGGCCTGTTCCGGGTTCTTCTACCTAACTTCGTTCGTCCATATCTCTTTCATACGGACTCCGATTCTCGAAAACTCGGACTCTATTTCGCGTATTTTTCCGAGACGAACGCAATGACGCAGCCCGTTTCCCTTGATTCCTACATCTGGGATTAGTTATTCTTTAATTTGTGAATTTTAGTATTAACCGAGATTCGGGGTGTTACATTCTCCCCTCCTTAAAGGATTTCGTCCCCGAAATCTCTAAGCTAAGGAGAATGCATATCCTACCATCCAAACAACCATCTACTCAATCCATCAAACACGAGCATCCATTGTCCTTAAACAATTTCTAATGATGTATGAGCATATGCGAAAAGTGTGTGTATATGTTCCCTATCTAATGTACGAACATATGCAAACCATGATAGTGCCATGCATCCAATATGTATGCGAGATAACCCTATCGACACATACAGTATCTATATGAGTGCACAATCATTCACCAAAATGCATCATCCATGTGATAACACAATCATTATACATCCATAAATATAGCTAACTACACACAATTTTATGCAATATGCAATATGAAGTGATTGAGCCGATCTAGTGCCTAGAGTGTGTATATATGCATCCACGAGCAACCACTAGCAAACACTTGCATCCACTTGCATCCATCAACCATAACATGTCTCAACCACATGTTTCAACCATAGGTTTTCCCTATCTAAAGGTCAAACAGCACTAATCGAGAGGACATACTAAAGATAAGGTGAGTACTAGGCAGGCAATAAAGGAGAAGTTAAAAGACATACTCTCCAAAAAGAAATGGATACAAAGAACGCATCTTCGCTTCCGTCTCCCAAGTAGCATTTCTTTCGTCATCTCCCCATTGCACTCTAGCTAGCTGAACTTCTCTGTTCCTCAACTTCCTAGTCTCTGACCCAATGATGCGAGTAGGAGCTCGTCGAATCGTCTTATCGCGCTCTAACTCTGCTTCTTTAAGCAAACTCGGCTCTACCACCTCAGCGGTCTCATGTAAGCACTTCCTCAAATGGGACACATGAAATACATCACGTATACTACTAAGTCTGTCAGGCAACTCCACTCTATATGCCATCCGTCCAATTCTTTCCTTAATGGGAAATGGCCCTACAAACCTTGGTACTCACTTCCTAACAGATCCAAAGTGAACCACATTCCGTAACGGAGATACCTTGATAAAAGCACGTCCTAATATCAAACTCAAGCTCTGTTCTCCTCTTGTCCACATAAATTTTTGCCTATTCTGTGCTGCTTTCATCCTTCTTCGAATCAAGTCAATCTTCTCTGAAGACTCTCTAATCTCATCGGCCCAACCAAGATCTTACCCGTAGATTCCCACCAACATGTAGGTGATCAACAAGGCCTTCCATAAAGAGCTTCGAAAGGAGCCATACCAATACTGGACTGAAAGCTGCTATTATATGCGAACTCTACCAATGGAAGATGCTCTTCCCATGTACCTCCAAAATCCAAAATACATAACCTCAAAAGATATTCTAAGATACGATTCACCCTCTTGGTCTGACCGTCCGTCTGAGGATGAGATGCGGTGCTCAAACACAACTGAGTTCCTACCGCCTCTTGCAAACTTCTCCAAAACTCACTAGTGAAGATAGGATCTCGATCGCTCACTATACTGGGAGGTACACCATGCAATCTAATAATCCCTTGAAGGTAAACTGAAGCTAGACATGGAATAGTCCTCTTGCTCTTCACGGGTATGAAATGGGCACACTTAGTAAGTCTATCTACCATAAGCCCAATCCCCGTATTACCCTTCCTTGATTTCGGTTATCCAACGAGGCACTATCCTACTTCCTATTTCGGAACTTCCAACGGGTGAAGCAACCCTCCGGGTTTCTTCTGTTCCACTTTCACTTGTTAGCATACCAAGCATCTAGCGACATACTTGGCCGCGTCTTTCTTCATATTGGCCAAAAAGAAAACTCGCCTCATGTCTTGGTACATCTTGTCCCTACCGGGATGAATGGTCATCTTCGACCGATGTGTATCATCAAGTATAG